>CM068374.1:455017968-456362968 GCA_034769895.1 Magicicada septendecula | reverse complement strand
AAATAAAATAATTTTGTTGCCAGGCAATAAAATTAAAATTTTTTAATTTTAATGTAATATAATAGTTTTCATTTAATACGGCAATAAAAAGGCAGGTAAGACACAAACACACAATTCACGTCATTTCTGGCCTCACTCATGTTTATTTTCTTACGTTTGCACGCTTTTTAAATGGAAAGTGCTGAAACCCACACCAACATAACGCGTGCAAGCCGAAAAAATGGACATCAATTTGCTTACTGGCGAAGCTAGTAGTTAATGAATGAGTAGGCAAAAATCTTATCTTAAATTTTTTTTAAGAAATCACTAAAAGGACGGTGGGTCAAATCGGACGCTGAGGTAGAGTTGCTGTAACCGAATGGTTCCACAAACAGCCGTAAGAATTTTACTAGCAGGGAATCTACAGGTTAGCGCAACAGTGGAACTCATGTCTTAATGTTATTGGAGACTTCTTTTAAAATCGTTGAATAAAAAATGCTTTACAGCTCTATACATGTGTCTATTGAACAATCCTTGTATTAGTCATACACAATAATACAACTGATTGAACTTCAAATTTTTAAACTTGGTTAGTTTCTATATATATGTTTAATGTTACAAATAATTCAAATAACAATCTTGATCATCTGTTAGTTCAGCGGAATAACAGTGACACTTTTAATAACCGCATAAAATAAACACTTAGAAACAACACAGGCGCTTTAACTTAACTGTTTGGACCACAGAAGTGAGGCATGCCTCAACGCTCTATGTGTACAGCGCGGGACAATCCCCCCTCCCTACACTTCCCTATCACACCACTACGTTGCTTACATACGATGTATACAAAAAACGCTGAGGCAAGTTCAGGTTGCCTCATTCGCTTTAAACGAACTATGCCGAATCTCACCTGTCACCATCTAGCGGTCGCTCAATAAAGCACGTTTCGGTTTAATAAATTTGACAGTCACAGTAACAATGTATAATCTTTACGTTATGTAGTTCATACGTATTTATAATTTTTATTCTACAGAATTTGTTAGGGTAGGCATTGCCTCAATTGCCTCCATGTAACTTCGCCACTGATATATATGTGTACAACGTTATCGGCAACAAAGAAGTAGTTTTTGTTAAAATTCCTTCCCGGGATATTTGGCCGTAGTCCAATGTTTTCTACAAAACCAGACATTTCGGCAATGCCATCGACTTCCATCATCAGTGAAAATCGAGTGCGATAACGTGAGGTGGTATACGTTAGTGACCACAGTACTGTGGTTAAGGCTGAAGCAGTAAGTAGAAAGAAGTAGTTTCTATGGTAATATTTCATTTCGAAAATGATTTTAAATATAAATCTTAGAATATGGAAGTCATGTATGGTTCTCCATACCGATATTTTATATTCTGCAGTACTACAGATTAAAGATCTTGCTCTAATTTTCGTGTAACAAATCAGGTAAACTGCTCTTACGTGGTGAAAGTGTTGCAGAAAGTGTTCGGTGAGACTGGTATGCAGGGAAAAGCCTACAAATGGTACAAAAGATTAGAACATAGAAATGAATGAGTTGAAGATCGTTATAGCAAGACAAAGATTGTGGTATTGTATTCTGTGGATTTTATCATTAGTTTCTACCGTCAATGAAGAGTACAAAGCATTTTGAAGAAAACAGTCAGATTCATGGATGGAGAATTTATAGATGTTAGGCGATGGCAAACCATCGATAGGTGCCCTGCCTAGTAAAGTCCTTCCCAGCTATGGCATTTAGATCTGACGTTAAACTGTAGGTCCCATATACCTGTGAGAGACTCTGTAACACACGCACTACGCGTATATGCGGGGAGGGTACAAACCATTCGAAAGACTGACGACTCCAAGAGAGCAAGATTTTATGCAAAACCGCACCCCGAAACCGTATCACCACACACGTCATTGCTCGTCTAAAAATTTTAGGCAAAAAATACCGTAGTAATATCTCAGCCGCCGCATTTAGAGACGCGACCCTAAGGGAAATTTTCCTCTTCGCAAAGATGAAAGGTCAACGTCTGACGAGTGTAAAAAATATAAAATAAAAATGCCTGAGCAGTTTATGGCTATACAAGAAAACGTATTCCATAAATGTTTTGAAGACAGTAAAAGCATTTATATATAGTTGTATTATATTCTATGGAGAATATGTTGAAAAAAAGTGATGTATGCCAAATTGCGGTAGACGAAAGAAAAAAATTGTTTACGTAAACAAAAACTAAATGAACGTTTTGACCGATAATAACGTTTTGATCTCGTACAATAATATTTTTGCTGCGATCTATTAAAATCGTTCGCACTTTTTCCTACCGATAAGACACAAAAATAGGTGGAACATATTTTCAATAATAATGCTTTCTTTACACCACTGAAGTGATTTTACTTTTGATTCCTTCATTATAAGAGAGGTCGTCTTGACACAGTAGCGTATCACAATTCTAAAATATAATCTTTTTGCTACATCAATTACATTGCTTTTTTTAAACTATTGAAGTGATTTTATTTCTACACAAGCCATTCTCCTTCGTTATAGTAGAGGCCGTCTCGACACCTGTCGCATCATAGTTCTAAAATCAACAAATTTGCTCATAGCCTATAATGCATTCCGATTTGTAATAAATGTTAAAGTAAAAATAATCTTCTGGTTACATTTCTTAAACAACTTTAGACGATAATAAGGGTGTAAACTTTTACTTCTAAGTTTTATAAATATTGATTTTTAACCAAAAATACTGAGTATTTTAAAATTGGAGGAAAAACTATATATTCAACTATATATTCAGGAAACTAGCTGTGTGTTTAGAAAAATAAGGTCAAAGCAAATGCACTTTGATGTACGATAACTGTTATCAGTCTGAGCGTAAGAAATCATGCGCATGCATTATACGTCTAAACAGATGTTTTGTAGACGCGGAGCACCATTGTTATTGGACGAAGAGCAACTTCATCACTTCACAAACCCGTATTTCATGAGATGAGGAAGAAAAAGTCAAGAGTACGCTACAGTACAACTCCAAAGCACCCCCAGTCGTTCCATACCACTTCATCAGAATAGCGAGCGATGTAATACGGCAGATGAGCCGCTTATATACGGTGACTGAACAGCGCATTATATGAAGAGAGCGTTTTTCTGCTACGGAAAATGAAAAACATCTGTACGGAGTGGTTCTCATTAAAACTACAATTACTCTAGGCATACGCGACCCATTTACCCTGTAAACGTATGTGAATATGATGCATGCGTTTGGGAAACATTATGTACAAACACAAGCAAAAAAAACGTACATATACACACATAATGAAACATAAAGACAGAAGGAGAGTTTGTATCGGTCTACCCCTCTACAATACACACCAGAAAGCGCTAATATTTTTATAAGGAAGCAGAGGAAAACCTGGCTGAATTCTTAATTGTTAACAGGAACGCAGGGTGCTTGTTAAGTGTTAAACGAGATATCATACTGTATTCATTACCATCTTCTAGAAATATCGTTCAAACCTCTCTTAGAGAAACTGATAAAAGTTTTGTTTGACCTTTTTAGAAAGTCTAGTACATTTTACTTCCATATTCCTTAAGGAATGGAAGTATGGTGATGGCAAAAAAAATCGTGTTCGAGATTATTGAAGATTCTGATTGCACAACACTCAAAACATGAAAAAAAGTCGTTTTCCGAAAAGTGTCTGTGTGCGTGTCTGTGTGTCTGTGTGTGTGTCTGTGTATCTGTGTGTCTGTCTGTGTGTCTGTGTGTCTGTGTGTCTGTAGATTTTTTTCTATGGCAAACGATAACTGCCGCAAATTCAAACAGAATCAAATAATTTTTTGCATACGGCCCTGATTTGTAGAGTACTCACGACCTATTGTTTTTGGTGAAGATCGGTTGAGAGAAAGGGGTAGTTTACCAGCAACGGTTTTTTTTTAATCAAGGGAAATTTTTTTTTTTGGCAAACGATAACAGCCGCAAATTCAAACAGAATCAAATAATGTTTCGCATACAGCCCTGAATTGTAGAGTTCTCAAGACCTATTGTTTTTGATGAAGATCGGTTAAGGGAAAGGGGTAGTTTACCTGTAACGTTTTATGTTTTAACAAGGGTATTTCCTATGGCAAACGATAACAGCCGCAAATTCAAACAGAATCAAAAGATTATTTGCATACAGCCCTAAATTGTAGAGTTCTCAAGATCTATTGTTTTTGGTGAAGATCGGTTAAGGGAAAGGGGTAGTTTACCTACAACGTTTTTTTAACAAGGGTATTTTCTATGGCAAACGATAACAGCCGCAAATTCAAACAGAATCAAATAATTTTCTGCATACAGCCCTGATTTGTAGAGTACTCAAGACCTATTGTTTGTGGTGAAGATCGGTTAAGGGGAAGGGGTAGTTTACCTGCAACATTTTTTATCAAGCGTATTTCCTATGGCAAACGATAACTGCCGCAAATTCAAACAGAATCAAATAATTTTTTGCATACATCCCTGAATTGTAGAGGTATCAAGGACTTTCGATTTTGGTGAAGATCGGTTAAGGGGAAGGGGTAGTTTACCAGCAACCTTTTACGTTTTAACAAGAGTAAAGTACTTGAACATTTATTTAAACTTTTTGAAACAATGGTAATTGTTAAAAATAAAATAATTTTGTTGCCAGGCAATAAAATTAAAATTTTTTCATTTTAATGTAATATAATATTTTTCATTTAATACGGCAATAAAAAGGCAGGTAAGACACAAACACACACACATAATTCACGTTATTTCTGGCCTCACTCATGTTTATTTTCTTACGTTTGCACGCTTTTTAAATGGAAAGTGCCGAAACCCACACCAACATAACGCGTGCAAGCCGAAAAAATGGACATCAATTTGCTTACTGGCGAAGCTAGTAGTTAATGAATGGGTAGGCAAAAATCTTATCTTAAATTTTTTTTAAGGAATCACTAAAAGGACGGTGGGTCAAATCGGACGCTGAGGTAGAGTTTGCTGTAACCGAATGGTTCCACAAACAGCCGTAAGAATTTTACTAGCAGGGAATCTACAGGTTAGTGCAACAGTGGAACTCATGTCTTAATGTTATTGGAGACTTCTTTTAAAATCGTTGAATAAAAAATGCTTTACAGCTCTATACGTGTGTCTATTGAACAATCCTTGTATTAGTCATACACAATAATACAACTGATTGAACTTCAAATTTTTAAACTTGATTAGTTTCTATATATATGTTTAATGTTACAAATAATTCAAATAACAATCTTGATCATCTGTTAGTTCAGCGGAATAACAGTGACACTTTTAATAACCGCATAAAATAAACACTTAGAAACAACACAGGCGCTTTAACTTAACTGTTTGGACCACAGAAGTGAGGCATGCCTCAACGCTCTATGTGTACAGCGCGGGACAATCCCCCCTCCCTACACTTCCCTATCACACCACTACGTTGCTTACATACGATGTATACAAAAAACGCTGAGGCAAGTTCAGGTTGCCTCATTCGCTTTAAACGAACTATGCCGAATCTCACCTGTCACCATCTAGCGGTCGCTCAATAAAGCACGTTTCGGTTTAATAAATTTGACAGTCGCAGTAACAATGTATAATCTTTATGTTATGTAGTTCATACGTATTTATAATTTTTATTCTGCAGAATTTGTTAGGGTAGGCATTGCCTCAATTGCCTCCATGTAACTTCGCCACTGATATATATGTGTACAACGTTATCGGCAACAAAGAAGTAGTTTTTGTTAAAATTCCTTCCCGGGATATTTGGCCGTAGTCCAATGTTTTCTACAAAACCAGACATTTCGGCAATGCCATCGACTTCCATCATCAGTGAAAATCGAGTGCGATAACGTGAGGTGGTATACGTTAGTGACCACAGTACTGTGGTTAAGGCTGAAGCAGTAAGTAGAAAGAAGTAGTTTCTATGGTAATATTTCATTTCGAAAATGATTTTAAATATAAATCTTAGAATATGGAAGTCATGTATGGTTCTCCATACCGATATTTACTGTGGTGACCGTGTCTGCGAGTGAATATATGAACTAGACATTCGTGAAACTCTAGATCAGGA
Organism: Magicicada septendecula; assembly: GCA_034769895.1. NCBI lineage: Eukaryota > Metazoa > Arthropoda > Insecta > Hemiptera > Cicadidae > Magicicada > Magicicada septendecula. The sequence continues at coordinate 456,356,901 of CM068374.1, read as the reverse complement.
TTATAACCGATCAGTTTCTGATCAGTGAACTGTCACGAATTCAATTGGGTGTTTAGCTCTGTGTTCCATCATTGCTTGCACAATCGATAAACAATTGTTAGCGGGACGTGAATAAATCGTATTATCAGACCGTGAATTACGTCGAATTGAGAGACTACGATCTAGAATATTATCATGAAACAAAAGATTCTGTTTGTTTCACGTTGAAGCTATATCACATAATTAAATAGACCAACTTTAAAAAGTTGAACTAACTTACGGAACTATAATTTAAATTTTCGCTTACAAACTACGAATATAAATAACACTAAATAAAACTGTAATTATCAAAATACAACATAAAATATTTATCCTTGTGTATAGGGATAGTAGTGTATAAAATGTATAAACTTGACAGTGCTACGAACAAATTACTTAGCAGGTTTATACAGAGTAGCATAAAGTGAAAAGCAACGATCCAATCACAAATAAATAAATAAATATATACATAATTATAGGCTATATATAGATATGTAAAGTATTTAAATATAAGTAAATAATAGTATTATCAACAACTTCCAGAAGTAATTATATTTTGATAATATATAGGCTAATATTATTAAAGAATACTACAAGATACTCTTAGAGTTATTTACAAAGGAATTATATGCGGGGGCGCGCGCACACACACAAGAAGTTTTATAATTTTCAATATTACATAGGCTAAAACTAGGAGTGTTTAACATAAGTAGTTTGGAAACGTTAATTCAGTATTCCGTATTGCCTCGTATTTGTCAGCAACATCCGGAAACTTTAATTGATGCCGAACTTGTGGTCTCGTCTGTCATTCGAATGACGGGGTATGAAGTAAAATATTCTTTCCACGAAGTTACAGGCTTTTTCCGTTTCCCACGATGCTCAGTTTCATTATCTTTTACGTCAGTTCTGTGTAGTCACTATATAGCCTTATATTGTTAATTCTATACTTTCTATGTCGTTCATTCGCTTTAATCCTCATTTTTGTTGCATCTGGTTTCCTTACATCATCACTGCTTCAAATCCATTAATTTTCGTTACCTACAATATTCGTTGCCGTTTCAGGCAATTCGCAATGTTTGTGATACTTACCAAACACTATTTTCATTATTTCTTTTGGACTAGTATTTGCCTTTACTATCGATCTCTTTATCCATAGGATTTTGTTTCGGCAATATATCGCTGAATACGTTTATGCTATTTATGTCCCCGTTTCTTATTATAGTACACTGTTACATTTCAAGCCACTCCTAAATGCGCAGACTTATCACATTGACCTACTTCTTGGTTGTCTTCATATGCTGTGATTGATATTCCGGCTCCTATAAAGACTAAATTCGCCTTTCGTGTAGACCACTTTGCATTCCTATTTGAACTTGTTTATCCGCTCGTGGTCCCGATTATCGTAAATCCTGAGCTATTTCGCCCTTCACCTATCGCAAATTACGTACAGCTGGTTCGATCAATTGTAGTGATTCATAAAAAGACAAAAGATAATTCACGCTTAGGATAAGTTAGGTTTATAGGCACTTTTGCACTTTTATGTGGAGTAGTATTCCAAATATCTATCGATGATACAGGCAGTATCAGAAACACTTAAAAAGTGGCAAACATCAAACCACGCGGGCGCGCACACACTTTTTATTGTGTAACAATCTTCCACAATAACAAATGTGGGAACAAATAGCATAAAGTTGTTCACACACACACGCACACACGCACACGCACACGCACACACACACACACACACACACACACACACACAAAGGCACTGCACGCGAGGGGGGATGTAGTAATTATCAGTCAGCGACAAAGCAGGAACTCCCGTGTTGACCTAGAGCGCACGGTGACAGCGAATCGATGGCCTACATTGTACCACGCGAAACACCTGTTGCACATCGACTAACACTGACAGCGACGTCCCATAAACAAAGTAATAGGAACAGGTGTCCGGTTATAATGGAAAGTATGAGTAATGCGAAGACCGAGTATGCAAAGCAACGGAAAAAATGACATGTGGAAAAAAAATAGCTTACATACGTTTTTGGACGGAACGGTGTCACTTTCCACGTGAGCCAACTTTTTTCAGGGAATACGTGTGTGACCTGTTTAACGTTTCTATAATTTCACTAGCTGTTAGCCGCGGCTTCGCAAATGAATATTAGACTTTTAATAAGTATTTTAATATAATTTTTATTGTCTATGTCTATATGGCGTTCTGTCAGCTCGTATAACAATTTTGTACTCATTAGTAAAATTCTCTCCAATGCTGTTTTCAACACTTGTACTATTTTCACTTGCAATAAATTATTATGTTGGTGCAACAGCCTTTGGAGATTTAAAAGTACCCGTTTATAAAGCCTTTGGAGATATTTATAAAGTACCTGTTAAATCAAAAACTCTAAATTCTTTATTTTAAGTGTTACTGTGTTAGAAGCATTGTATGACACATTAAACGTTATTTTTTTGTCAACCATGGCTTTTATTTATTTCAGCAGTAAACTAAAAACCAAAAACCGTTGTCACCTAACCTCACAAATGAAAACAACGCGTATTTTTGCTTTGTATTAAATAATAGGACAATTTAAAATTAGTAGGTCTACACTTCTTCTTTTCCACATCGTAATATATCGATACAATAGCATATTATATAAAACATTAAAAATGTACTGCAGGAATGGATAAATGTACAGTTCCGATGCCGTTAAATAGCTTTAGTTTATTTACTTGTTACTATGGTAATTAAATCTGGTCTCTATGGTGTTGTTGACATCTTTAGTAGTAGTATTTAATATATTTAATTACTATTCATTACATATCAGAAATACGTATAAACATAAATTTTAAAATCGTTTAAGATAATTACAAAATATATAGACGTATCTGTACTCAAAATTACAAAATATATCGACAAAATCGCATACTAAAAACTGCATGAACGGATAAAGGTACCAGGTCCGATGCCGCTAAATATCATTTGTTTATTTACTTGTTACTATGGTAATTAATGCTGGTCTCCAAGTTTGGTTGACATCTTTATACGCGTCAACGAAAAGGCATAATTGAAACAGCATAAATCGTGCAAACGGGGCAAAATATCAAATTCCAAGTTAGACAGTGTTTTTTGCCTTGTGTCAAAGGTTACCTGTGCAAAATTTGGTGGCAATCGGTGTAATGGTGTGGATTTGTATTCAGTACTCAGACTTTGAGTTTTATATATATTGCGACGATACAAATAAATATTTTTGCATAGGATAATTATGTGTGTTTAAATTATGCACAAGTCTATATTGAAGGTGTAGAAAAATTATTTATTTATAACACAAGTAATTAATTGTTTATATGATATACCATTGATATACATGATCATGTATAGTATTTTATTTGTTATCAAAGAGTTTATATAACTTAGTTCAGTTTTGGTAGATTTTATTTGAAACGTAGAATTCCTTTACACTCGGCGTGACGTCACTGGCTCCGTCGCTGTTAGGCTCCTCTCTGCAAAGATCGCCGGCCGCCTCTCTCACTCTCTCTCTCCGCTGGGGTTCGCCGAACAACTGATAACACTGATAGCAGATTTTACACACGAATTGTCACTTTCCGAATCGTTGCGCGCACATATTCACAAACAAAGTATATGACATTATAGAGCAAAACTTTACAAATAATTTGGTATAACACAAGTCCTTATCCATCACTAAATACTTATAGCTAAATGACAAAAATTGCATAAATCAATCTAAAACATGATAATGTCCGTCACCCGTGCTCTGATATTCTTATTCTAGATCATCATCCTGTGTTTTGTTGCATATATATATATATATATATAGATGAGAGAAGAAGTCGGCCTAACGCCTTTTTGTAATTCGACGCTCAGCTCGGAGAAATAGAGAGCCAGTGGTAGCTATTGACATTAGCAGTGTTTCGTACAATAAACGCGTGATAGTTGTAAACACTTTAGTGCAATCGATTCGAACAGAATGAGTCTTTGAGGAAAGTTTTATGCCGAGGAAATGCAATAAGTGGCGATGAAGTGTTTATCAAGGGCAATAAACAAAACCTTTAAAAGGCTCTCAAACGTAGATCTGTGTAAAAGAAATTAGGCACATTGTTTGAAATGTATAGGTGTATTAAAAAAAAAAATTCAAATTAAGTCTTCAAACTAAACGTCAAAATGTTTTTTAACGTACTAATTTTATATTTTTAGTCGAGTAAATTAAGATATCTAGACTTCTTACAATGTTGTATAATTTTTGACTTTAATTTATTTAACTACCCTCAGTTATGTGGATTCTTAATGTGACGGGTGTTTAGAGGACTTTCATTTTATTTCCATGTCAGAAACGACAAATAGTACAGGAAATGTCGAGAATAACTCCACGACATATGCGTTGAATCAAGAAGACATAACGAACCTTAACCTTTATGTGACTGACTAAGAATTATTGACTTTTTAAGCACTCAGTTCGAAAGAAATAACGTCTGTTGAAGAAGCAACTTTAAAATCAGGATATTTCGGACTGGTTTTACTTCATTGTAATTGAATTGTCACATTATAAAGTAGTAATGTAGAATAAATACTTGAAAGGAAATAACAAATTCACTTACAATACAATTTTCTATAGCGGAGTGATTTTATATGTTAAAATACAATATTATGATAGTGGGGAAAAAGATTTATTGGAAAAGGTATGCTGAATATTAGGTCCAGTGAAGTAATAAATTTTGGTGCTCGACAGGTGATGAACAAGAAAGTGCACATACGAAGAACAGAAGTGAAACACATTTTCAAACAAATGGCGCAAATGGAAATGAGCAAAAAGAAAGAAACAAAAGTGATCACAGCGGATAGGTAAAAGGAGACGGAAGAAAGTGAATGGTTAAAGTGTGCCATAAGTCAGTGATTTGGAGAGGATAAGAAAAGTTGCTGTGCCTAAGCCAAATGAGATCGGGGTTACACGATTTTAGAAAGTGATTAGAAGCGATTATTTCCAGACCAATTTTCTTTTATTTCAAATCCTCGTCCTGACCATTGGGTAATATTTTTCTCAGTGTCCCTCTTCTTTTAGTCATACAAACAGTTAGCCTAATTTCTTAATCTCCAAACCACATTCATATTATATCACATTATATCACTAAAGTTGAAAAGTTGTCTGCCTCAATTTTCTTAAAAGTTAAAGCCAATTTAAACTAAAAATACAAAAACGCTTTTATGTAATGCACTAAAACTACTACTACTACTACTACTACTACTACTACTACTACTACTACTACTACTACTACTACTACTACTACCACTGCTACTGCTGCTGCTGCTGCTGCTGCTGCTGCTGCTGCTACTACTACTACTACTACTACTACTACTACTACTACTACTACTACTACTACTACTACTACTACTACTAATAATAATAATAATAATAATAATAATTTTTATTATTATCTTTTCTCTCCGTTCATTTTCCCTCATGTTCCCTTATTATAGCCATCACAACCTACTTGAAAATTTCTATCAAACAGAGGAATAGAACGACTAGCTGTTTACTGTTCAGAGATTTAGAAATTCGTTTAATAAAGCCGCCTTTTAAACCCAATTTTGCTATATTCCCTAATATTCGGTAAACACTCTAATTCTGTTTCTTGCACCTGATAGATAGCGCGGAACAGGCCGAATATGAATACTTTGGTATATTCACTCTATCTATCTGGGACTTATTTGTAGGGGGAACGTCAACATAAATTAGGTGACAGAAAGAACACGTATATTGCTACGTGGAGGTAAAAGACAATAACGTAACGCTCTTGATAATTCGAGATCGCCTTTCCAAATGTTCCTCGACTACCCCACCTCTAGCAGTCGGCACGTTGTGTTCAAAGTCGGTCATCGAACTCGGCGCGTACGGATTACGCAAATTACGCTCGGAAAATGGAAGATTATTCTAGAAGCTCTGCGGGGAATATATATAATCGTCAGCGGCCAGCTTTGAGTTCAGTTACAGTTGGCAATTGTTGTTGAGCTGCGGCTAGGAGTTATTGTGGCAGTTTAGTGGGAAGCGATCATTGTGTCAATTAATGTATAAGGTGACTGTGTAAGTGTATAACTGTAATAGGGTGACATTTGTTGTAGTTTTTGTACAAATTTCACGTGAATTATTGTATAAGAATGCCTTTGTTTTATTTTTAACTGTTGTTCGTGAATAATATTACTTTGTAATTAATTACTTCATTGGTGTCAGTTATTCTGTTTCCACTGTACAACACGACAATTTATGTGACTGTTGTAACAACACACACACACACACACACACACACACACACACACACACACACACACACACACACACACACACACACACACACACACACACACACACACACACACATGTGGGCGAGCACCAAGCATACGGTAAAAGAGTAGGAATACTAATTTACCTTCTACACCTACAGTTTTCTACACTTATTATTATTGTTACCCAGTGGCGTGGCGTGGGTACATAACACCTGTTGTGACAGATCCAAAACTTAACCTAAAAATTAATTCGAATTTTTCTTGTGCCAAGTGTTTGTTTTAGAGCATGTTCTATCATTCGCTGGGAGAAGAAGAGGGTCCCGGTTCAACGGGATCTGACTCTCATTATACTTGCACAGAATAAATCAGAACACAAATAATCGAATTAAAAAAAATAAAGACAAACAGACAAACACATGACTAAACGAACAAAACACAAATAGGTACGTAGTATCTGCTGCACGTCAGTTCCGAAAACGAACATAGCTGCTAACTGACCGGTTTACCGGTTTATACAGCGGCAACACATTGAACGGACGAATGTGTCGCCCCTTCACAGTTTGTATAGTGACAAGTACTATGAGGTCAATGACCGTACACAGTAAAGCATTGCCGATGTCTGAGCCGACAACACAAGACGCTGCAAGTGTCCATCAGTTCGAAAGCAATACTACGCTTTTCTTTAAGTTTCCCTACTAGTATTGTTCGGATTTCAAATTACTCAACAGTTAATGTATTTATTCTGTGATATAATTAATGTTAATTTCTCTTATTTCCAGTACTGTTGCCGCCGGCAACAGCGGTTACATGGACGCCACGCCACTGATTGTTACTATCATTATATCTTAGAGTATCATATGTGTGCAAGTCCAATATTTTCTTAAATTGGTCCTTAAACTCGTTAGTGTTCTGCTCCAAAACGTGAAAATCCTCACTGCCACAAAATCTTTTTATGATTTTGATGGATCTTGCTTATGGAGCAAACATCTGAACCAAACATGCCTTCTGTATCTTACCTGCGGCAATCTGTAACCGACCCCGGAAAGATTTACTTCAATAAGGTCGTTAATATTGTTTACGTTTAAGGGTTATGTCGGCCAAATCTTTACAAATCGGCCTCGTGAGAAGAAAAACACTGAATGATGCTACCATGTTGTAAACAAGAAAAATCTCGTTTTTGAACCGCATCAACCTTCTGGTCTGTGTCACTAACATCCTGACGTCACTGAACAGTTTTCTATAAAAACAACAACAAAATAAAAAATAATAATATCAACAACAATAACGGTATAATAATTTTTTTTTATCAGGGAGACTTTGGAAAACTGATGTTCGCCGCAGGAGGGTCCGCACTCCTGTGGTGTGTAGGACTCGCACCCACCAGAACCACAAACCCTGTTGTCCACGGCATGGGTCCACCTCGGGACTCAGCTTTCGCAATACGTCAAGGTGGTGCCATTTGTACTTCGTCCTGTGGACGTTCCTCTGTTTTAAACCTTCAGCGGGTCCACGTTACCTGTTTTCTGCTATTCTGTCAGCGGCCCTAGCAAGATCATCTTCGGCTTCCTTCTTTTGCCTTAGTACCTTCTCTATGTAGGCTGCTACCTGATCCCAAATGGTGTTCGTTCTCCAGCATTATTCCGATGATATTTTCGGGCGAGATCTGTCCCACTACATTTTCCAGCGTGTGCCTCTCCTCTTTCCATCTATCACAGGTGAAAAACGTGTGATTCACCTCGTCTAATTCCTGTTTACAGAAAATGCAGTTTGGTCTGTCTACTTTCCCCATCCTATATAGGTAAGCCCGGAACAGGCCGTGGCCAGTTAGGAACTGCGTTATGAGATAATTAATCTTGCCATGTTTGCGATCAGTCCACTCAGCTAACTATTTCATGATCCTAGCGGTCCATCTTTCCTTCGTGTCACTGGTCAATGCTTCCTGCCACTGAGCCATAGTACGGGCCCTGGCCTCCTTGTGAGATTGTACAGTTTCTACGTGGGCCTACATCTTGTAAACCAAATTCTGTTCCTGTGCCAGCAGATCGATTGGGACTATTCCCGCGATGAAACAGTATAATAATAGTAATATTATTAATAATAATAACAAAAACAGTAGGGACGATGGTAAAAAGTGCATTATTTGTGCTTAACTTGCACAAAATATAAGTTATGGACATTGGTCAGATAATGATTTCATAACAGTTTCTAAGATTCAAAAACTGTAACATTTGACGTAGCAAATATACTGTTTGCACGTGGTTTGTAATGAACAGCTGGTAGAGAGGTTTCCAGGATTACGAAATTTTAATGAACACTGGTCGGGGGATCGCAGCTGTCTGCGGCTGAGATAACTGCTGGCCACTATTGACTTTACTAATTCACCCGGTGGCCCGTTTTGTAATTCAACAGGTGACACGCATTTGGATAGATGGATGCTCTAATTCAATTGTCGTGCAGTACCCACGGGAATTGATCCATGTTGTTTTCTGTTCAGAATTTTAGGAATTAATTTAATAAAGTCGCCTTTTAAAACCAATTTTACTAAATTTACAAATATTTGGTAAATACTGTATTCCTGTTTGTTGGACCTGACACGTGAAATGTTTTGTGTATATTTATGTAACTTTGAACGTTAAAGCGAAATGCACATCGTTAACGGATATTCCAGATGATACAACATACGTTTTTCACATTTTATTAACAAATATATTTCATCTTAATTGATACAATCAATTTAGGTTTCACAACTGAAGCTGCCAAAAAATAGAAATTTTATGATGAACGTTCTTTTTTTGTCCCTTTACATGGTGGGAGGGTATAAGAGAGAAGTAGAGAGAGAAAGAGTGTGTGAGAGAGGGGGTGAGAGGGATCAAGGGGGGGACAGAGAGAGAGAACAGTATATTTGTTAGATAAGTATTACGGTTTTCGATTCTTACAAACTGTTATGAAATTACTATCTGACCAATTTTTCCAGTGAAGGGTTTGTGAGGATCGGCCAAAAAATATAACACAAATTTTAACTTATTTGTGCCGACTTTCGACAATGTTTGTCATCATCAGGACCTGTGTATGAATACAAAAAGAAATGTCAAACACAACAGAACAATTATTTGAGTGAACGTGTTTGTGTATGTGAGTGTGTGTGTGTATGCGCGTGTGCGTGCGTGTGTGTGTATCCTTGTATATTTCAAGGTAGTTGTATGTGTGTGTATCCTTGTATATGAGATAGTTCATCCTGATGATGACAATAAACACTGTCGAAACGTCGACACAAACAAGTTAAAATTTGTGTTATATTTTTTGACCGATCCTCACAATCCCTTCACCGAAAAAATTCATGATTGACGGTAACTACGAATTTAAGGATATATCTGACCAGTGTTCATAAATGGTATTTTTTAGGAGAAAAATACAAATAATAGACTTTTTACCATAATAGATATTATTATTATTAGTAATATTGTTATTATTAACTTATTGCTATTGTTATTATTATAACTTATTAGGCATACATTATTACAGGTAGGCATAGTTATTTTATCAGGAATAGGCAATGGCTGCCTATCAATCTTAGAAGTCCGAATTCAGAAGCTGCCACCGCCATAATATTAAAGTGTATTTACTTTTTTCCAAATTAATTCATTGTGTATGACAAGATGTTTACAATACACTTTGCAGAAGATCAAGTTATAATTGCAGAGGACGAAATTGATATAAGTTCTATGCTTAAGAAACTAGCAGAAGAATATGCGAAATGGGGTCTCGAAATAAATACCTCAAAAACTGAGTACCTTATAGTAGGCGGTGAATGTCAAGACCTAGAACTAGGTCGAAAAGTGATTAAAAATATTAAAAACTTCAAGTATTTGGGTGTAACAATGACATCGGATGGCGACAGCAACGAAGAAATAAAAGTAAGAATAGGACAAGCTAAGACAGCAACAAAACGATTAACCAGTCTGCTTTGGAGTCCATGAATAACAAAAAACAATAAAAATCAAAATATATAAAACTATAGTCGAAAGTACAGGCCTATATGGAGCAGAACTGTGGGAAATTAATAAAATAAATAAATCCAAAATAAGAGCTATGAAGATGGATTACTGGCGGAGGTGCTGTAGACTAGATAGAGTGAGAAATGTAGAGTAGGCGGCCTCCCTACCTTGTAAAGCGTAGAATTCAACGTAGACAGCCAAGCCATCCGTTTTTAAAACGCTTTGCTAGTATAAAAACAGTCGTAAACTACATTAATTTCTTTTTGTACGATTTAAATTAACTAGTACAGTGAAAAGAGTCATAGTTTCAGGTACAAGAATTTATAACTCACGGTATAATTTGTATTTTTTTTTTTAATTTTTAAAACAGAAAATGGATTCTTCAATTTACGCTTTATTGCCTTTAATGATAAGGTTATTGTTAAATAAAGAGGAAAATCATTCCATCAGGTAAAACAAATATGTCTTACCACTTTTATAAAAGCAGATGAAATGTGTTATTAAATATTTTTTCTATTTGTACCGGCCATCTGAGGACCACATGCCAATTTAAATTCTTTATTCCTTGTTCTTTTCTTTTTCTCCAACATTCTTTCATATTTTCATTATGTCTCTTCTTGCTGCCTTTAGTCTACTTTGAACCTGCATTTTTCTCTTCTCTCCTACCCTGGACTCCTTCCATTTTGAGCAATTTTGTCCGAAAAAGTCCTCTATCAATTGCTTCTTCTGCCTTTATATTTTTTTTCTAAATCCATTTTGACTTCTTTAATCCAACTTGATGTTGACTTCTTCCCCCACAGATATCTGAAGATCTGTTTTGTTAACCTATTGTCGTCCATTCTATATAAATGTCCAAAAAAGTAATAGTCTTCTTTTTCTAGTTATTACATTATTATTATTATTATTATTATTATTATTATTATTATTATTATTATTATTATTATTATTATTATTATTATTATTATTATTATTATTGAAGTGAAAACTTCTATAGGCACGTTGGGCGATTTTTTGGATGGGTAAAATTTTATGAGTTAGCGTCACCGACATGCTAATGTTAACAGTATGACTCTGTAGCTATAAGTATAACGTGTTGCGCGTGGCCAGCAGTGAAAGTATAGATTATACTTGTGTGTAATACTATTATTTATACTATTTAACACACTTTTATCGTTTACGTACTTTATTTTGGAGTTTCGCGTGTTCGATCCCTAGCGCGATTTTGGCTTTCCGTATTAACAATAAATTAACGCAATACTTATGATCTATTGTAACATTAGTGTTGTGTATATGTATATAAGTAAAGTTAAATTGACTACGTGGAAAGTTTAATGTGTGTATACTGTGCATTGTTTAAATTGTGTTTTAGTTTGATCATTATTTTAAATGTTCAAATGTAGGATCACTGTGCAGTACAAAAGTGAGTACTAAATATGTTAATATTTTTATATAGAAAAATGAATAACATAAACAAAGCATGTATTTTCAAATATTTCCAATATTCGTATCAATATTTCCGTTTAAAAATTTGATATTATTTATTTTTTATTTTTGATATTTGACCTCTGCCATACATCATGCAATGAGTATTTCATAGTGGCTTAGGAGTTATCTTACTAGCGTAAAATGTATATAATTGTTGCTCGGAGTGCCGATATATGTGAAAACCAGACTGATGTTAAAGATTTTAATTTACAAAAAATTTTAATTTTTGATACTACAATTAATTTGAATATCAAAAAAAAACCACTGTTATTTCATAGTTTTAAGTTTTCACTTCTGTCGGCAGTCCTCAATGACTGCCTATTTTATTTTCTACAGGCAGTTATATTCATACCAAGGTGAGTGTTATTATTATTATTATTATTATTATTCAAAAGTGATTGATAACAAACGCATTGAATGGAAATCAAGTTTTTGTTACATCAGCTAAAGTTACTGCGTGGAGTATTAAGTGTGATGTTATCTAATATTTAGCACATTAGAGTATGGCTCAAAATGTGTTAAAGCCGGAAAAAGGAAAACAAGAAAGAAACATTTAACGAAAAGTCAGACAAAATCAACTGAATTAGACGATTTTATTCAGACTCCGTTTTATATTTAAAAAATGTATCGAATTTTAACAAGCAAATGCTGTGGCAATAACAGGCAAAACGTTTTAGCCAAAGTGACAAGTACGATCAGCCTGTTGTGTAAGCCGATAGCTGTTCTGTCATTCGAAAGCTGAGCTGTCAAACATCGCTTCTATGTTTTGTGCTTTAAATCACAAATATTGTCAGCTCTGGTTGGCTTGTGGTTCAGTCTACGTATAGGCATATACTCATCCAGAACACAGAATGCATGTACGCACAAATTTACACACACATATATATATATATATATAACGACATTTAAAGATTTGCGAATATTCTGAATCAATTTTGTATTTTATGTAAGTACTCCGTACTGTTTAATTACGTAGGCAGTACTTTAATACTATGCGTATGTCTTCATCCTATTCTTTCCCTTACTGTTAGACCTTTTATCTTATACCATTAGGGCTTCCTTACCAGCCCGCCTCAGCCGAGGTACCATACGGAGATTGCCCACAGTGCCTCATTTTGCTTCACCTACATCTTTGCCTAATCTTACCTCTATCACTTAATCATCTCTCACCCTATGGAAAGCAATTAATATATAGGGAGAAAACGAAAAAAAGAAATGTATAAAAGAAATGGATAAACGAATAAACACATAAATAAAATGGATTAAATAGTGTCTGGCCCCGCCGTTTGGTGGTTGCATGGTGGGTAGGTGGCTTGGTAGCGGAACTTCCAAATAGTATAAAATCCTGGGATATTCTGACACTGCTGAATATGCGTTTATACAGAATTGATAGTCCTTTGGTACATTTAACAGAAAAGTCTGAGATTCCATGTGATTGCAAACTGCATGTAGATGTCAATTTAATTCTTAAGTTATTTGTCAGTAGTTTTTCAGCGGTTTTTGGCGGCGTATGAACGCGTGTCACCACGTTTCTGGAACCATCTTCTGTCTTGGTCGTTGACATTAAAAATAAAAAAAAAAATCAATCGTTTTGGCTGAAACCGTCAAATCCATTATTTTCGCAAATCGTTAAAATGTCGTGCAAAATACGTCTTACCAATTTTCAGATCCGAAATCACAAAATATGATAAGTTATATCTCAGAATCTAACATAGTTTTTGATTAAACTATTTGGGAAGCGATTATAAAGTAAGATGGTGGCCAATAATACACGTAACTTACTTTATTGTTGACATCTTAAACGGCAGTAAGCCTTTGGGAACCTTTATTAAAATTTCATAGCAACTCGGTATAAAATTTATAAACAAATGAAACAGTAATGTTATGACGATATTAAGTAGGCCTATATTTACATTAAATCGGTTGAACACATTCCTTATTAAAGCAGAACAGTTCGTTCTGTCACGCTGGCAATAACAGATTGTAAACATCAAAGTGTAGAGTATCACAGACGTAACCTCTGACAACATCTATACGAAACACGCAACACGATAATAACGCACTGTACGGAACAAGAGTGTAACATATTAAACTTTTATATGAACATTAATAAAAAATTGGAATGGAGAACCATACATGACTTCCATGTTGTAAGATTTATATTAAAAATAATTTATTTGAATTCTGTTCCATAATTTCTATAAAAAAATCCCCCATCTTGTAAACCGAGTTTTATGTCTGACAAACTGAATAAAATATTTCTATAGAAACTACTTCTTTGTTGCTTATAACGTAGTACACATGTAAATAAAAATATTCCCTCTTCCACCTTCAACTATAAATAAAGTATCCCTTCCCCTTTCGACTACCCTTTTCATTTATAGATATTGCATTTACCTTTCTAATGTGGGTTATTATGATCTTCTTTTCCGGATACTTTATTTATCAAAATTGAGTACTTACTCTTGTTAAAATGTAAAACGTTGCAGATAAATTACCCCTTTTTTCTTAACCGATCTTCACCAAAATAAATAGGTCTCGAGTCCTATAAAACTCAGGTACATTTGCAAAACACTATTTGATTCTGTTTGAATTTGCGGCATTTATAGTTCGCCATAGCAAAATCGTTTGCCATTTGCTACACACAAGCACACACACAGACACTTTTCTCAAAATGACTTTTCTCCATGTTTTGAGGGTAGTACAATCAGAACCAGCCCTTATCTCGAACACGATTGTTTTCGCCATCACCATACTTCCATTTACTTATGGAACATGGAAGTAAAATAAACAGAAATTAACACAACATAAATTTAAGAAACTCAAGAGTTAACTGAAAAGATAGAAAATTGGTTTTAATAATAAAACGTGTTTGTTGACAAAAACGTATCACCGTAAAAATGTTGTTTAAATATTAAGTTAAATCTTAATATAATGGCGCTGGTTTTATCAGTGTATAGACAGTACAAAACAAAATATGTAACTTACAAATTCCAGAGCATATCAAATGCTTTACCATAGTAATGAACATTAAACCCCACAGATTTATAAATCTCTACTCAATGAATCATTCAAATCACTGTCTACCGAGGTGCTGAACATATTTCTCCAGAGGCCTGTGACTTCAACCACACAAACCGCATTCTCTCCTTTATAAATTTCATTTTTAAGGCGTCCATACACCCTCTGGTTGCAGATCGCTCTAGTACGTCCCGCGCTCTTTTTCCAACTGTACTTCAGTTTATAATGATAAAATTTTATAGTGATTGATATGATGACACTAATGTATATTAGATATTATTAAGTGTTTATATAGTTAATTGTAAGTATAAATATTTCGTTATATGGAGTGAAATATTGAGACAAAGAAATGCCTCAGATAAAAAATTTCTATAATATGTAGCAGCGGCGACAGACTGTCGGCTATGGGACATATTTGTTAACTTTCGAAGTCATAAAGTAACGGAAACTCATTGTTTGCTAAAAACGACTTTAGTCATGTACCGTTAGTTTTGACAAATATTGGCCTTGAGAGTACAAAAGATGAACACTCATAAAAAACTTGTTTAGCGGGTGAAAGCAGCGTCGGTTGGAGTGAAATCAACACGTGCTAAATTCAGCGCGTTTTCTATGTGAACAGCCAATCATAAAAAGCGTAACCAGTAAGCGCCAATTTTTTAAGACGCATGAGTGGGCAAATTCAAAGTTCCCGGCCCGGAACTTAGCTCTAAGCCTATCAGGGAATTTTGAGTAGAACTAGAGGAAAGCTAGAGAGGGCAACTATTATAAATATTAGTCCAACGCGCCCGATCGCACTCTTTTTTCAAATCAGTTCTCTTACAAATCAGCTTTCTTACAAGTCAACTTTCTTACAGATTGTTCTCTTTACAATCAGTTTTGTTGCTTAAAACATCTATCGTTTTAGAGTATCATTTAATAGTACGCGAAATGTAAAGACGCTTAATAACTTTGTTATTTAAATTAGTGATTTAAAGTAATAGTGTAGGAGAAACAAAGTGATGATTAAATTCAGAGTTTAATAGTAATAGAAGGGTAGTTAATTCCATAACTATTCTTGAGAAGTATAATGGTAAGCGGAGTGTAATTAAAAAAATAATCTTCAACGCGAGTGATGACTTTAAATCAGTTCGAACATGAAGAAAGAAGAAGTGTATATTGATTAGTGATATTAATCAACCAGTATACTTTTTCTTGTGCGCGGCAGTCCGTGTGCGGAAATACAACGAGATACGGGTAATACCTACAGTAGTGAAATGTGTTGAATGAAAAGCAGAGTATGTGTTAGTGAGTGGTTAATTAACCACGCTGATAAAAGGATTCCTGATGTGGACAAACCGTGAGCAAGTACAATCTAACATTTTATATATATCTATATAATACATATTTACAATGTCGTAGATCGTCTATATACTTCCAAACTCCCGTCTCATTTCTTAAAGAAACTTACGAGTAAATGGATGCTGTTTTGAGTTACTTTATGACTTAGAAAGGATTAGTATGTTAGTGTAATTCAAAGTTGAAAGTTCATTTGTAGTAGAATCAATTTGATTATGATTAATAATGATACGTACTTATAGATAAATTAAACATGTGTAGATGCTAATGGTATTTATTGATACTGATGATTAATGAGAGGTGTAACAAATTAGGCATCGGCCTATCTGATTAATATAGATATATGCAATTGTTCCTATTTAAATAATAATTGATTTATATTTATGTATGTATTAACTTTACTCTATCAGGTGACATTATTTGAATAATTTTGATTAGGAAACGTATAGAGAAATTAAAAGATATATATATTTCTGAGTATGAAGTATTATTTTAGTAACGTATTGTACATTCGACAATATAGTTAAACGATAAATGTATTTGTCAATATTTGCATTTCAGAGATAATTAAAGATATATGTTATTAGCATCCAAATTACTGTTTTCATTCAGAAAACCCCTGAGATCACATAATCTCTGGCGCCCATACGAAATTTAAATATATTCAACTTAAATATTTTTATATTCACGTAAACATAGTTATACAAAACAAAAATTTTCAGTAAACGCCAGAAAAACGAAACGACACTTTCGTTTACTTTATAAGTTCAAGACTACATTGTTGGATAATCTACGTACCATCCTCTATACCGACCGCCTTACCTGTTCATCTTTATCTATGCATGTCGACGCTCTTGATCCTACTGTTATCTTGATTTTATCATTCCCGTTCTAGAGATCCCTTGTTACTTCATCACCTCGTAAAATATTCCATCTCGATCGGTAATGACATAGTTTGCAATCTTATGATGCAGTTGGAATCTCAGTCTTTTCTTACAAGTGTAGGCCTACAAACGGACTAACAATTCTGTTCCAAAGCATATTCAGCAGTGTTTTCGAATATTACAGGTTGGCTCTGCTTCATCACTGTGGTGATTTGCGGATACCGTAACAATTGTTTCCGACACTGAAGATGGTCTCCGATGGCGGGGCCGAAGCGTCTGTCTACATGTACAATAGACCACGGCCTAACAGCCCGCCAAATAATTGGCCGTGAAAGCCTTAGGAATTCTATTTTACAGGTTTTCCTAGTATTTGGTAGTTTTGCTGCCAAGCCACCATACAACCACCAAACGGAAACGAGCAGATATACTATTTAATCCAGGTTTTCTCCCTTTATATTGATCGCCTTCCATAACTTGAGAGATGATTATGAGATACAGGTAACATTAGGCGAAGCGTAATGAACCATTATGGACAACACGGTTTGACAATCTGGCGACAACAGCAACATCTTACTAGGTGCGACAATAAATTACAAAGTAATTTACATTCACCCAACACAGACTCCCGCAGAAACGCACAGGCATACATTACAAAGTAATTTACATTCACCCAACACAGACTCTCGCAGAAACGCACAGGCATACATTACAAAGTAATTTACATTCACCCAACACAGACTCTCGCAGAAACGCACAGGCATACATTACAAAGTAATTTACATTCACCCAACACAGACTCTCTCAGAAACGCACAGGCATACATTACAAAGTAATTTACATTCACCCAACACAGACTCTCGCAGAAACGCACAGGCATACATTACAAAGTAATTTACATTCACCCAACACAGACTCTCGCAGAAACGCACAGGCATACATTACAAAGTAATTTACATTCACCCAACACAGACTCTCGCAGAAACGCACAGGCATACATTACAAAGTAATTTACATTCACCCAACATATACTCTCGCAGAAACGCACAGGCATACATTTGTTTATTGAACCGCATACGTTGCATTAAAACATAGGTGTACATGAATGTAAATAAGTTGAAACTGTCAGCGTATATCATAGTGAGAACATGCAGTGTGTGGAGGGGATTGAAGTCAATTCAAAGTTGTCGCGATGTCGCGATTCGTAAGTAATCCGTAGCGAAATGGGAACAGAAACCCTCTTGGCGCGCGGAAACACACACACACACACACACACACACGTTCTTACGTACTGTGGCTCAACTACAAAAGTATATAATCGAAGTCAGTAAGAGAAACCGATTGTCGGGATCTGCAATACAGATAACTGTAGCTGATCCTATCTTGGCGTTGACAGGATTTTGTAAGATGTGAATGTGTGTCTAAAAATAATGTTCTTCGAGAAACCACGATAAACTCTTTCTTTTTCCACATATTTACTCAGCAAAAACTTCCAGATTTATATTGCATAATATTAAAAATAATAAGAAGAACAACAATAAGGACAATAATAATAATAATAACAGTAATAGGTTGGTAAATGACCTGAAGATGGCTTGACTGCCGAAAGCGCTCGTCAATACCAAATACAACATAGTGGTTTGTATAAAATTACTAGTAGAAGAAAAAGAATAACAATATTAATAAAATAATAAAGGCTTCTTTTTGTACCACCGAAATAGTTAGGCGGGTAATTAGGAGTCAAGTGTTGGCGACATTGCGTGAGCCTACAAGGGAGTGTTGACGATGCAACGCTTCAGCAGCACATTATTGCCCCAGAAACTTTCACACGTGGTCTTTTCCACAGGCTGACTCGACCTGGTAGCTGATGAATGCACCTTGATTTAATGGTGCTCACGGGAATCGAATTAGGAACCTCTAGGTTAGAGTTGGGCGTCATACCCTTAGAGCTGGGTCTGCTAAACCTCACTTACAATTCATTATACTTCCTTAAAAACGATTAAGTATTGTTTTCCCAAGATTGTGTCTTATTTCTTACCATCATTTTCAAACCAAATGTTGTGCTTTATGTTACAAGAGTGCGGCCCTTCGTATTACTAAAATTAAGGAGCCATAAATGCAAACGAATTTGAGAGAATAAAATAACGAATTTATTTTTAATTTTTTTTTCGTATTCTTTTATATAGCCTAAAGGTATCATATAATGTTATTATTTATATTCTTAAAGCTATCGATTTCGGTCACAGACTATATTTCATCATCAGGTTATATAGCACATTCACAATATTATAAAACACTATTATTTATAAAAAAGAAATTTATGATTCGTTTTTATAAATAACAGTGTTTTATAATATTGTGAATGTGCTATATAACCTGATGATGGTCTGTGACCGAAATCGATAGCTTTAAGAATATAAATAATAACATTATATGGTACCTTTAGGCTATATAAAAGAATACAAAAAATAAAAAATTGAATTATAGGCACCATTAATAAAAAACAATAAGTGTAAGTATAAAATACATCACATTATCATTAACGAATTTTTGTTCATAAGTTTTTACGAAACCTAGTACAAATCAGTATGTGTATTTGTGTGTGCGCGCGTCTTAACAACCTGTATTCAACAACAAAATAGTCCTACACGCTATAAAATAGAAATAAATCAGAGAAAGGTATTGTAGCATTTAAAATTTTTTTAAGTATTCTATTCCAGCTTATGCGTACAGTTCACTGTATATAATCGCAAAAATTGTACTTAACTGAACGTAATCTGATGTATAAACGATCGATCATACGATCTAAACCTTGCACTGTTCGTTGAAAAGTAATCTTTGTCACAGAAATCTATTTCAGTAAATAAACTCGTAATGCGGTAAACCTGTTTCCTGCACATAAGCCGAGCGCTTGTATATGTTGCTGTCATAGCCTATTAGTAAGCTCTCTGAGGCGCACAGCTCGCTCACTATTTTGAACGAAATACATTTTTTTAAATATAAATTTTGATATTAAATAATTTTTTAATAGGAAAGTCCCGATTTCTTTTATTTAGTAATTTATTTAGTAATATAACAACTGTAGAGCACACAATCATACAATAACACTAAACGTTTGAAACATTCGCTTGTGGGTTACATTTGCTTTCAGTCTGACACCTTGGCGGATTTTCATATTTTCTTCAAATACTTTATCGCTTTTATTGGGCTTTGGGATGCCAACATTTAAAAATTTTCAAAACTCAACATCAAATTTAGATGTTCTCTTTAATTTGATACTCCACATGAATTTCTGCGATTCTATCAAAATTGTCACCCACTTTTGAACCCTGACGGCCGAAAATGTTGACATTTTCAAAAGCGTACATTATATTCAGATTGTGACTTAAATTCCTTTTAATTTGATACCACACATGGGATTTTGCAATTTTTAAAAATTTTGACCCTCTACATTTTTACCTCCCACCCCGTATTTTTAGAGGGATCAATCTCAAAACAATAGGGTTCTATAAGGTAAAAGCATGGACACGGAAGACACGAAAACCGGTTAACACGTTCAAAAATTATTGTGAGGTAGACAGACAGACAGAGAAATACAAAACGGTTGAGACAAAACTGAGAACTCGCTGAGCTACTTACAAAAACGATTTAAATATTCATTTACAAAAACAACCGGGCTTGAGGTTTAAAATAAAATTACATGTAATTGAAGTTGAACATTTTATATTAAAATATACGTTCTTCTGTTTTCATATGTATACAAATGTTATGAAATATTTGAACGATTTTCTCAACAATGGCGTAACCCATCCGTTTTGAGAATAATTGTTATTGTTACCAATAATGTCAAAACTGACTTTGTGTTGTTCGGTTGAGGTATAGACAACTCCATCCCTATGGCTACCCTGTGTTGTGTTTAATTTCATGTAAGTCGCACCCAAAAAAATGATGGCTACCTGTCACGCACAAAAGGTAAATCGCGGTTCGGGTGAAAACGGAAGCATAGTATTTGTAGCTAATTACGTATTGCATTATTATACGGGTGTAATATAATGTGTAATGTACAATGTACAATGTATAATGTACAATATATAATGTATAATGGATAATGTAGAATGTAGAATGTAGAATGTACAATATATAATGTATAATGGATAATGTACAATGTAGAATGTACAATGTAGAATGTAGAATGTACAATATATAATGTATAATGGATAATGTACAATGTAGAATGTACAATGTAGAATGTAGAATGTACAATATATAATGTATAATGGATAATGTACAATGTAGATTGTAGAATGTACAATATACAATGTACAATATATAATCTGTGATGTATGATGTATAATGTATAATTATTATGTGATTATAATTTTTCCACTATGCAAGCAAATTACTTGCTCGGTGACACTAACCAAACAGTTACGCTTTCTGCAATGTCGTGAAAATGTTGATAAACATTTAAGACAATTACAGATTGTTGTTAATAAAGATGTTGGTAAAGAAGCCAAACAGACAGCACTTGGATGCTGATTGGTTGATGCTGGTTTCCAGCTTAGATCACGAAATAAACTCAGACAAAATACATAGTCTCTACCACAATTGGCGGACTCCGTGCCAATTGTTTCACACATTGATGATGGCCTCCGATGGAGGGGGCGAAACGTTTGTCCACAGCAACTGTAGGCCACAGCCACAGCCTGGCTAATAGCAGTAGTCGTTTTAACAATGTTGACGCCAGCCGAGAAAGATTAATATCTTGCATTTAAAACGATTGATTAGTCCTGTTTATGGATTAACAATAGATAAACTTAAGCTTTTATTTTATATTATGAATATAAACTCCATAGGTCGTAAATGTTTATAGCCATCCTTATTCCGAGGCTATTTATCGAAACTTCTAGCACTTTATGTTATGTTTTTTTTACGAATGACGAGTCGCTGGCACCACAGAGCAGGAGAAGGAAAGGACGAGTGACAACACAATGGAGAACAGGAATTAGGAAAAGCATGAGAGATCGAGCTATTGAAGATGATGAGTGGAAGGATAGGGAGAAATGGCGATCGGAATGCGGGATGCGGCATAGACTGTAGGACGTCGCTAAAAAAAACTTCATTTAATAAGTCAGTCGGTTTCTATTTGAAACAGTAAAACATGTTCAACATGCGAGTGCTCGTATATTGTATCTTCAAGACCATTTCATGTTTGTATATAATAAACATTTTAGTATTTTTTGAGCAAAAATTTTTTCCAAAAAATTGTTTGTTTCACACACACACACACACACGCACACACACACACACACACACACACACACACACACACACACACAATAATTCTATTTTAGTAACCAGTATATGTTTGTAAACTCCCAACAGTATAACCAAATTATATTCCAAGTTGTTGTGTATGCCGTTCGCATACACGGCATTCAACGTAAACACCGATTTTTTTGTTTGTCATAAATTCCGGACTAATCCGTACGGATTTTGTTCCCCAAGTGTTGGATTTAATTCAGTTTCCAACTCAGTGCAGATAAACACGAAGCTACGACCACTAGGGAGGCGGTGGGAGTTGATACAATGATTTTGATTTCAATGTTAACGTTATGAATGTGCATTGTTGGTAAAATTAAACGTGTAAATACTGAGTAACTCGATATCTGAATTCACAAGCATTAATTGAATGTTCTGAGGTGTAGCGAACGAAATCGAATTTTTTCACATGGAATTATCCTCATCACCGATGGTGATCCTGTGTTCAGCTGTTCTTCCGATGCTGTCCGTTCCTGCCCTTTTTTAAGGTCTCTGTAAGTCCCATCATCAAACTCGTCAACATGCCATATCTTTTTCTCCCTATTCCTCTCTTCTCTGCAATCTTTCTATAACAGTCCTTTTTCCAGAAGTGGTAAGTCCAATTTGCTTGTATTTTTCTAATAGTTTCAACCAATTTCCTTTTGTCTCCTCGATACGTCTTCATTTAATTCTTCGTCACAACGACACTTAGACGTTTTTTGAACTTTCCTTTCTTTTATTCTTGATGGCCTAAGTCTTGGAGTTTACACTACAATGTTCCACACACCAAACTTACAAAATCCCTTTCTTAACTCAATGCAGTCAGATGACTGATTGTCAGATGAATTTTTGCTCTACAGAAAGCAATTTTCTACAGATGCAAATCTATATTTAGTGTACATCCACAGTTCAGGTTCCTATTTCCTTCCTTTTCTTAGCGTTACAACCCAGCGTGCTCAATGACTTTCTTTTCGCTTTCTCATTACACATCCGTCTTCATCCCTTCACGTTCATACGTCTTAAATCATCCTCCACGTCATCCAACCATCTTGTTCTGGGTCTGCCTTTAATTCTTCTTCCTACCGGTCTGCAATCTGCAATTCTCTTAGCCATTCTTCTGTCATCCATTCCCCTCCTACTCCTACGCGGCCCAGCCACTCAAGCCTCTTACTCTTAAAAAAATTGGACTAAAAACTTAACAAATAAACTAAAAGCCTCCTAGGCAAAAATAGAAATCTGAGAAAGAATACCATTTAATATAACAAAACATAGAGACAATTAAATTTTTACCTTAAGTTAGACTTGTAAGATTTACAGTTTTAAATTGGTGTTTTTACATTACCTCAGATAAAAAATCAAAATTCATTTAAAAAACTGTAGAGTAAAACTCGTTATAAATAAACTCTAGTGTCAAAAGAAATAAAAATTAGTGAAAGAATAGACTAATTTTTATTACTCGGCAACTGTAAAATGCTCGTAAATTATTGAATCTGTATGGTTATATTGCTTCACTAGACTTTAAGTGTCCGTTTATTAAAGCGCTTTGTATAAGTTTTTTGAAAGCCCTCAGAAAATCCTACATAGGCACAAAAACGACGGACTTCGCCTATCAATTTGCGAGTTACTAAAAAATCACTCAAGTGTCGTAGACATCAAAGCATTAGGTCGCAACGTGTGGGCCTTTAAAGAGCCGTTTTTGCTCTCTCTGCTCTGGCAGCGAACAGGATATCGCATGTGGTAACGAAGTCTGGAACAGGAACGTTTCTGCTAGTTGCCACGGATTCGGTCAGTTGCCACCGAATAATAGTACTGGGCGCAATTGACCGGGAAACGACAGTTAGAAACGTCGTTTCTTAGCAACTGGCCGAGACCACGTTGGAGTTTTATTATACTACACATAATTTATCTTGAACACACACACACACACACACACACACACACACACACACACACACACACACACACACACACAATAATTTTAGATCTATGCTTTTTGGTATCCAGGCCACTTATATATATATATATAATAGTAAAATAGTTTTACCTTTTTTCTTGTCCGTCTGGTGGCCTTTACTCTTATGTAAATCTACGCGTTCGGGACATATGCCCCATCATCAGGAATATCCCTTGGTGAAGTTCGTCGATTATTAAAATATTAAAAACACTTTATATACAATATTACACACATAACAATATATATAAATATAAACACAAAAAATATACATAAAATCCCCAAACTTCAGAACACACGCGATATCGTTGGTGCGCACCACGACATGCTATAGTCGACTGCTGTGCTCATGTTGTTATAGGTCGTGCACTATGGACCTTGTTCTGTATTCTTATCGCTGTGTCGTATAGTAGATTTGACTGGAAATTCAATTGTTCGTTAAGGATGACTTCTTCTGTGTTTTTATTTTTATAAGCCTTATATATTTCGTATTCTTCGACAGCATTCATATAATTTCCTTTTCTGCATACATGGAGGGGTTGAAAGTTCGTTGTGAAATCGGTATAACTATGGTTTTTGTCCATCAGATGGCGCGAGTAATTTCACATTGTTTTACTAAATTCTTTTTTATGTAAATGTTCGCTGAAGCG
This sequence comes from Magicicada septendecula, assembly GCA_034769895.1. Lineage (NCBI taxonomy): Eukaryota > Metazoa > Arthropoda > Insecta > Hemiptera > Cicadidae > Magicicada > Magicicada septendecula. The sequence continues at coordinate 456,331,975 of CM068374.1, read as the reverse complement.
TTTTTTAAACGGTCTACCAGTTTGGCCAATGTAAAAGCTATCACAGTCATTGCATAATATCTTATAAACGCCCGTCTTGTCCTCCGATTTTGAATGTTTAGGTAAGAGTATCTTATTAACGTTATTATTAGTTCGGTAAGCCATTTTTATATTTATCTCACTGAATACTTTGTTTAAAATTTTGGGTAGGGTGTTACCATATTCTGATGCTATATACCTAACTTTATTTCTATTATTTTCTTGTAATTCTATGTTTTTTCCTTTTTTCTGTGTTTCTTGACTAAATTTTCCACAATTGAGCTTTTATAACCATTGGCTTTAGCTATGTATTTGATCGTGTTTAGTTTCTCGTGAAAATCTTTGTCTTCCAATGGTATGGAAAGTAACCTATGTATTAAACTATGATAAGCTGCCATTTTTTGAGGAAAGGGGTGATGTGACTCAGCATTTATCGTGAGATCCGTGGTTGTCGGTTTCCGGTATATTTGATATTGAAATTTTTCATCTAGTCTTGTAATTGTCAGGTCGAAGAAGTTAAGTTTATTATTTATCTCCTACTCAAGTGTAAACTGTATGTTTTTATTGACACTATTCATGTACAATTTCATATTTTCTATTTGTCGTATTGTGCCATTAAAAATTATAAACGTATCATCAACGTAACGTGTATATGATATTATTTTCTTGGAAAGTTTATTTACGTTATTGAGCAAATATGTATTCTCATAGTGGTTTAGGTATATATCAGCTAGTAAACGAGACAAAGGTGACCCCATGGCTAGACCCTTTTTTTGGATATAATAATTATTATTAAATGTAAAGTAATTTTGGTCAAGTACAACTTCCAGTAAATTAACTAAATCATTTATTTCTTCAGAGTTACATATTTTGGCGTTAATAAGATTTGCTTTAAGGATAGTGAGAGTTTCTTGAACAGGGACATTCGTATGCAAGTCAACAATGTCAAATGATGCTATTACAACAATAGTGTTTTTAATATTTTAATAATCGACGAACTTCACCAAGGGATATTCTGATGATGGGGCATATGTCCCGAAACGCGTAGATTTACATAAAGAGTAAAGGCCACCAGACGGACAAGAAGAAAGGTAAAACTATTTTACTATTATACACAATAATTACATGTTGTGTTGTATGTGTGATGTATCACATGACGTAATGCACTTAAGAATGTTTATTTTAAATCGTGAAACACGCGAATTTTTTACTAGTGGAATGTGGACGGTAACAAGGTGTCAGATACACACCAACACATACACCCATACACCCAGTATGTGTATTACAGTAGGCCTACATATAACATGAAGTGTCCAGAGAACAACGGGAAACAACGGAAAATCTCAGCAGCGTAGATCATCACGGCAAACCGAAATAAATAATTGTGCCATTTCACGCTTTAGAATAATTAAATATTTTACAAATAGAAAGAGAACAGCGGCAGCCAAAAACCGCTTGGTTTTTAAGCGACAGTCTAAACTGCAGAGTCAAATTTAAACAGCGGTTTTCCTTAGTCAAAAACACAAAAGACGCAGACGCGCCTGTTTATAATGGGCAGGTTTAACTTCAAACAGTGGTGTATTAGCGATTATAGTGCATAATTCTTTATAGTTGACATTATTATTTGTGTAGACAGATTTGTTCGAATTATTGTACGAGTATAATCTTGTTGAATAACTTGTTGATTTCTAACTGTTAATTGAGATTAATTGAAGGTGGTGATTAGTGACTTAATTGGTGTCTTGTATTTTGTTTTCCACTGTACCATGCGACGATCAGTTAGACCGTCGTAATTTGTATATTGGTTTTAAAAGTGTCGTATAGTTTGACACATTGTTAGCGGTTTTGTGGGTCACTGTGTGTTAATGTCACAGACTTCGGTCAGCGGTCACTCAGCAGGTTTTACAAACGTGTTATTTGAATAATTTTAAACTCAGAACGTGAGTGAAAACCGTATCAGTTGGTCTAATCAATCTTTAACGTATTGTACATTCGGAGAAAAGTTATGTAAACTAGTCACCACAAGTACACGTTTGAGCACCCAAGACTAATAGAGAATTACTTACATTGTGTCATATTGATAACATTATTTTATTCGGCAAAATTCGTTCAATAATTTATTGAAGAAATAAATACAGTGAAAAACGTGTAATATGAAAAACAGCTAAAACATGAAATATGTCTCAGATGGCAATCTTCGCTTCTATTTCACAATTACAGTTTGAACGTTAACATAAAAGGTTTACCTACAAAATATTGTTTAACACGAAAAACTTTATTACAATAATTTTGTTGTCGACTTTCAATAGCTGCATAATAATTAAATCCATACATGAACGCCTAAAAACGATGCACGTTAAGAACTGTTAAATGATGACAGTGCCGGTGAACTTGACACGGAAAATGACAGTGAAAATTTACGATTTCCTACCGCTAACTATATACTTTCGTTGCTGAGGAAGCCAATTCATCGATATTTAGAAGGCAACTTGAAAAGGTGAAATGTTTGAGCACATGGATAAATTAGAACAATTTGTTGAAAATAAAGAAGTGCAGAATTGTGCACAAAAATACAATAACGAGCTATCTTAATATGAATTGAACTTTAATAAGAATATAAATAAGAATCTTAATATTAATATTAAGAATCTTAATAAGAATATCACTATAGGAACGTTAAAAGACATACTATATTATTGCACAAGAAAACTCAAATCGTAAGACTAAGTGAAGAACAGCTACAGTGCGTGTTTACTAAATTTTAAGAAAAAATAAACCATATTTTCCCGCCAAAATTAACCCGAATTTATTCAGAAGGATAAATACAAATTTTATATGTAAGTACATTGTGAATATTCTTGATTGTTTTATGTCACTACACAATAGCCTACATTAATCAAAATTCCGTACAATGAAGTATACAAAATTCTGTGAACTCGAAATTCGGTAAGGTTGAAAAAAACAGCTGGTTCCCGTTATTTGGCATTAAATATTTGGCATATATTAGATGAATGAAATTACAGATTGAAAGCAAGCAGTTTTTGTCATAAAGAAAACAAACGATTATTTGTTTTTAATTCACCCAGCACGTATGCCAGAGAAATTTTAATAATATAATAAGGAAATGATATTGTTCTGCGTCTCAGGTTTCATCGCATTTTGTTATTACCAAAAAGTGTGACGTAGAAACAAGAGGGTCTTGTTATAGTACACGTGAGGTCGCGGGATCAAGATTGCGTGACAAGTTCTCGTAAGTCGGACGCAACACTGTGCAACGGAAGCGGAAAACAAAGTAATAAAAACGAAAATTTAAGGTAATAAAAACGTTTTTGTTACGAGATAATGGTGTGCGTGTTTACAATAACAAAACGTTAAACAAACATTCACCCAGTCCTTATGTTTCCTTTAATGTAGGATAATTAACAATTTGTTGATGGTAACGTGTCTCTTTATTGCCTACATTACAGTTACATATTCTATGAAAAAACGTAAAACCTCGCAGGTCGTTTGGATAAGGTAGAAATTACGTTTCGTTTACTGCGAAGTAACTTAATAATTCCAAATCGTCGTAGTGAGGATTTCAACAAAATTACGTACATTTTTTTGCCGTAATAACGTAATTTTGCTGTAATTGACGTTACACACAATTCACGCTTAAGGTTATAATATGGGTGAAACTTCAACGCTAATATTAGTACTTGGTTTTTTGGAAAGGTCCAATCTCGATAACGCAGATACCGATATGTGAAACTCAAGAAAGAGCTTGACAGTTTACTTTGTAAATTGTCAAACCACTAAAATTATCTTTCATTCAGTGTTCCAGTATATTAGTCTCGATAGACGAGATTCTATTGACCTTTGTAAATACGAGGTGTGTTAAAAAAAAAGACCGAACTTTTTGAATAACACATCAACTCGAACAAAGAACGCGCTGCGACTTTAGGCGGATCTAGCGATAGTTTTCGACAACAAGCTGTCGTTTATTCCGTTCCGCTATAAACCTTTGAGCTACAGCCTTTGAGCTATATCAGATCAAGTGGGGACGTGCGCACGCTGGCCGCCGGATTAGTGACAAAGTGATTAAGAAAGACCTCGAAGAACAACGTATACATATGAAACTTTGCGGCAAAACTGTACAGAGACATTCTGGTTGTTTACTGAGACATTCTGGTCGTTTACTGAGACATTCTGGTAGTTTACAGAGACATTCTGGTCGTTTACAGAGACATTCTGGTTGTTCAATTAAGCATACGCGGATCCCTGCATGAGCTTAACGATTGTTTTAAGCATTTTTACAGAGAGCAAAAACAATGGTCGGTGCAGATTAAAGCGATGTCGAAGGTAGTGGGAAGGGAGAGCGTGGTTTGGTAAATCATCGTTTAACTGCCGAGACTTTCTGAAAGAATGCGCATTCATGTAAGACTGTAAAATAGAATTTTTATAGAAAAACGTAACTGTATCATATCACTAAAAAATTTCTTACCGTGACTGACGATCAGAAAGAGACCCGTTTTGAAATCGGTCAGCAACTGCGTACCAATGCTAATGATAATGACAACTTTGGAATGCATGGAAATTGCTCTGTACAGATTTCACGAAGTTAGCACCAACATTTTATACACACACATTGCGTTAAGATCTTCATTCTCAGTTCGTTATAAATCCGCAAGATGGTGTGTGCCCGTGTCCACTACAGCGCGTGTAGCTCGAAGACTGACGATCATGACGGGACGGTGAAAACGGCATTCCGGCGCCCAAACCTGTCGCTAGCAGGACTTAATTTGCAGCTCACTCTATGCGCAGGTTGGCGTATTACATAAATAGTTCGGTCTTTTTTTGAACACACATCGTATTCCCTTTTCTGTATTTATTAATTCTGAGATAACGGCCGCATATCAATGCACGCAACTCTTAGTTTTGTGTCATATACTTCTGTTTATACATAAGGATTTGCTCGTTTTCACGACGACCCGAAATCTTGCAGCTCGTCAACAGTTCTTGAAGATTTTCGTCTTACGTTTTAGATCCTTTTCATATTTGGCGTGAGTAACAAAAATTTCCTATGAATTATTTATCACCATTTATGAGAAAAATATTGATATGAGATAAGCCCTATGGCCCGGCTAAAGTCTTGAGATGCGATAGAAAATGTCAGTGACTTTCTCAAAATATATTTAATATTTTCTAACCTTTAAATAGAATACAACCCAGCAGATATATTACCCATGGATTGTAGTTATCTCAGTAATAAATAAAGCGATTATATACGGGTTTATGTTCACATAGGTCATGTTTGTATCTTTTTAACTGTCGTTATTATTCTGGAGTTAAATTAATCCGTTAATTTGTTCCGTTTAATAAACTTAGCCATCGTGCACGTATTTTCAGCATTGCTTAAATTCGAGGCTCCTAAATTATCTAGGCTTTAACTTTTCTTTAAGTCCAGTCTTTGTTATCTTACAAGAGATCATATTACTTTATTTTAAACCGAACGCTAATTCCGCCTGTTGTCCTCAAATAGTTTTTCTGTTCTTTCGCCTCGTGTGTTACGAAGAGACAGGGTACAGAAATAACGGAATAGACATATATTATGCTAATAAACTAGAAAAATATTTTCATATTTGTAAGCTTGACAGATTTTATTGTCGGATTTTTCGCTTTTTGTTAAGCCGGAGAAAACATCAACTAACGTTTATTAATCATCATTTTGTGTGTCGTTATACATAAGATTAGAAAAAATTAGAAGATCCCTTCCTTTAATCTTTACTGTCCAGTCTTCTCTCTTGACTGACTCTTGTTCTTTTCTGACTCCGACGCTATTACAGTACTCAAAGGCTAGGGTGTGTTTCTTTTCTTCATTCTAATTTCTTAATTTTGGGTGGCTTAGGATCTTAGAGTGCTTACTGATTCCGATAGGTGAGCACTGGAAATACTAAGGAACGTTCAGTATGAGAATAACTGATACAAAGCCTTCAAATCCTATCTCCCATATTACTTGTAATCTACTATAGCCTACTACTAATACATCACTACAAATCACCTGTAATCCTGTATCTAACAAATGGATTTGTTACCAGAAAGGTATAGAATAACTATTAATACGATTTTATTAATTTATGTATTTTATTAATTGGTATACGTGAGTTGATGCATTAACTTCAGTTTCTTTGATAATGTAAACTAGGATTTGTAAAAGCTCTATACTACTCAGATTAAAAAGGTTTTGGTTAAATAAATAAATAAATAATACAACTTTTTTATGACTCGTTTTTATGCATTTAGGTATTTATCCAAAAGGAATTGTAGTAAGCATGCAATTACAAAAGTTTATTTGATAGTAAGCAACTTATTTCATAGTAAGTATTTGATAGTTTATTCAAATATTGTTTATACTATCAATAATACATTTAATTTCCTTTGGTGTTCATTAATTGTGTGTTGAAGGTGTTGATGCAGGTAAGAACTAATTCGTGCGAATTAGTAGCACATTATATAGAGCATTAAAAAATAAATTACGGAGAAATACATTAATTTAGTTCTATAAATCCAATGGTCTTTCCGTGTGTTGTATGTATGGAAATAGTGCATGTTGTTTAACAGGATGGGAGGAGCGAAGAATACAAACAGAAAAAACGACAGTCTTTAGAATTAAGGCATACTACACAAGAATGAGTAGCAAAAGGAATAATGCTGGAATAAGAGTGGAATTAGAGTGAAGCTAGAAATACATAGCATAAATGAAAGCATGAAAGAATACAGGACGAAATGGAAAAATCTTCTAGAAGAGATAGGTTTTCCCCGTATTCCTAAAAACGTGTTTGAATATCAGCAGAAGGGATAAAGACCCTGGGAGCAACAGGAAAAATATTGAGAGATTAATTCCAATAACAAGCAAATAGAAGTCATAACATGATGTATGCCTAAAGCCTGACTAAAAAAGAAGAAGCAGATGATTCTCAGCAATACACATTCCTGACTTTAATAATTATTTTCTGTGTAACTTCAGATATTCTTCTACCTTTACACAAATTTCATTGTACTCCAATTGTGAAGAGAATTTGCAAACCTAAAAGTTATCGTGGATTTGTGTATTCTATTTCTAATTTTTGTATGTACTAGTTCCTTTTAATCCTCTGTTGTTTTGTTATATTAATCGGAAACCAGTAAAATGGTACAATTAAAATATTTGTTAAAACATTATAGTTATTCAAGAGGTATATGTTTTTTAGAGTGCGGAGCACAAAGGAAGGCAAGAGCTGCGCAGAGGCAAGACCATAGTATCACGTGATGTATCAGCCAATAAGAGCCAGTCAATCGTTTCGCTTACTGGCTGTCGCAGTGTTACACTCTGTCTCTCTATGCGCAATGGGCTTTCACTTTTCATCATTATATGTGCTCCCGAGTACAATCGTTGGGAAATTAAACATTACCAGAACAGACACTGGGCAGCGGAAACGTTGTTGCGCTGTCCACATTGTCCGGGATCGTGATGGCATTGTGCGTAAACCAGCCAACACTCGGCTTAGTGAGAAACAAGAGGATTAATCGAAGAGTTTTTGTCGCTGAAGTACCAACTACATTTTTAGTCCAGCATTGCGTTACACGAGTAAAAATTAATGTAGACTACATGCCTAAACATCCATATTCCGAGGCATGATTATTGGTTTCTGAACATACTGGGAGGGATTGTTGGCCCTTCGCCCATCCCCCAACCTGGAGGGCCGGGTCATTTGTATTCAGACTTTCCGTCCCCTAGACCAGCTGCTTTCACTACAGCTAAGAGCCTGGTTTACCCTGATTTTCTGTCAGAATTTACTCCCTTAGCCTTTGAAGATCCCTCTTCATCGCAAGGCAGCGATTCTCTCTATTTACCCCAGGGAGAATAACTTCGTTTACATCTACATTCAAGACAAGGAATATCCATCATCCGTCCAAGGTCACATTATATAAATTTATGATTAGACCGCTGGTAACATATGACAGCGAGACTTGGACTCTAAACAAACAAGCCGCTAACATAGTCAATACTTTTGAAACTAGAATTTTGAGGAGATTATATGAACCAATCCAAGTCAATGGGATATGAAGAATGCGTCACAATGCGGAGCTATACAAGCTGTATAAAGACAAGCTGATCTGGTCACCACCATCCGACTGCATAGAATGCAATGGGCAGGACACGTCATTAAGATGGAAGGCAACAGAATAACTAGGAAGGTACTGTTTAGTCAAATTGAGGGTGGAAGGCCTGTCGGAAGACCCAAGACGCGCTGGATTGACGCAGTGGCGAGGGATGCTGATAACTTACTTAAAATAAAACGATGGATATCGATCGCCAGGGACAGAAAAAAATAGAGGCGGATGATTATTGAGGCTAAGGTTCGACTCCGAACTGTTGTGCTGCCATAAAAGACAAGCCTAAACAATGGAACGCGATACGCAAGCTTTTAGATCTATATAAAATTACTTATAAGTTAACTATAAGAGGCAGTGAAATACTTTAGTAAATCTGGTGACTTAATATTTATTAATATCTTTAAACTTTAGTAGTTTGTGTGTATTAAAAGTTCTATTATCACTGACATTTACAACAGTAATAATTTTACGTAAATAATACCTTATTTATGTATAATTTGTCTTTTATTTACGAATGTGATTTACGGAGTAGATTAATATGGTGTTTGTCTTTGCCTGGGGTGTAATTATTGGCTGCTATTCGATATGTTAATGGCAAGTTATAGTGTTTTGTATACAAGTATTTAATAATACCAGATGATGTAGTATTACGGCAGCTCCCTTTTCATAGTAATTAAATAGTCTTGCCTATCAAGGTTGAACTAAATTTTGGTTGTGATACATGACTGGTTGGAATAATTTAAATAATTTCCCTTAATGTCTAACGGATCCATTAAATACTCTCAATCTCATTTCAGTGAATGAGTTTATACAGAAAATATTCGGCCGTATTTTTATGAAAGGAGAAATGTTTGGAAAATTATAATTTCAAATTTCAGTCAGCATTAACAAAACTTGTAAACAACGAATACAAATGTCTTGTCGGTTGGCACTAACAAATGTCTCGGCATCGATACCCATTTGGCGTTTCATTTTTGTGTTTGAGAAACAAACGTTTAGCATTTTTTGATGAGACATGACAAATGGAACTTGACTTAACTTTCCGGCTGTTTACACGTCGACTCCTCCTACTGTGAAGTTTCGGTTTCACTGAAAACTGACAAATGACTGTAGAATATGTTGCGTGTTATTTTAGTCGTGTTTTTGATTCGTGTAAATAATCTTTTTTATTGTATAAGAAGAGTTAACCGGGCTGTTTGGCAGTGGTCTACGGTTTAATGACTAACCAAACGTTTTGACAACACTACTGGCTGCCATCATCAGTGGAATTCAAAGAAATCCAAGACGTCCTGAACGTAGGCTGACCTTTACCACAGTAGTGTGGGCCTGACGATAACAACCTACGTTCACGAGGTCTTGGATTTTGTTGAATTCCACTGATGATGGCAGCCAGTGGTGCTGTCGAAACGTTTGGTTTTTCATTAAAACGTAGACCACGGCCAAACAGGCTGGAAAACGTTTCTTATATAACTGACACCGGCCGTGAAAACCTTAGGACAATCTTCCTTTATTTTTGTATTGTAAATTACACTTTTATATGAGTGTGTAAATACTATGTTGTCACGACGGTAGTATGGTACAGTGGAAAACAAAATACAAGACAACAATTACGTCGCTAATCACCAGCTTTAATTGTCACAATTAAAGAGTGTATAACCACAAGATGGTCTCTTACAACAAATCAAATAAAAATTGTTCACACGCAATAAAAATGGCTACTAACAGGCCTATAAATCACAGTTGTATTACAATTGTCCCGCATAATCATAAAACACATAACACTTCGCCACAGTACTACGAAAACCGCACTACAATAAATCTCAACTCAAACTCACAGTGTAATCGCCCGACAAAATCCGAACTAAGCGCCGCTGAAACCTTGTATTTATACTCCGCTCAGACACCAGAACATTCAACATGCGACGCATCAGCGCTAAATTAGGACGTAATTGATTGCGGCCTTGACACAGTGCGAGCGGCTGGCGACGTCTAGAAAAGTCTCGCGAACGCATGTTGAAATCACGTACGCACACAACATTACAGCCGGATTCCTCTGGAACATTCGAGAAACACGTAGATTGTCCTGTAATGTCGTAACAATATAAACATACATTTGTAAACAATATACGTTATTTGTGTTTTTACGGTGGGTATTAACGGTAAACTCAAGACAAAACAAATCGGCGGGGGCTGTGTCGAAGCCACGGCCGCAAATCTTCAGAGCGTAGAATACCTCTGTGTGCTTTAGGGTTGCTAACGTGTTATGAATAAAATGAACAAACACATATTTAGTTTTACAAAGTACAAAATTTTATTTGCAAAATCATTACACAAGTTAATTAGTTGGTTCAAGCAAGACTTTATTTATAATGGGCCTATGATAGGAGAAGTAGCTGATATAAGGTAAGGTATCGACGCTGATGTTTCTGGTGAAAGTCAAATCGATGGTGGTGTTACCCAGCGTAGTCGGTGGCATCATCAGAAATACGTATAAACATACATTTTATAATCGCTAAAGACAATTACAAAATATGTAGACGTATCTGTATAAAAATTACAAAATATATCAACACAATCGCATAGTAAAAGCATTAAAAACTGCAGGAACGGATAAAGGTATAGTTCCGATGCCGCTAAATATCATTTGTTTATTTACTTGTTACTATGGTAATTAATTCTGGTCTCCATGGTGTTGACTCGACTTCAGTATTTATTTCCTTGTCTTTTAAGCGTTGTCGGTAAATCCTCTGACGTACGCTATGTAGATAGTACTCGATGAGACAATTTTAACAACACCTCACTGAACGTTCTATCGCATTGGAAACCAGAGAAATACTAATTTTAGTGCGCGCCGAGCGGCGCAAAACATTTCTATTTCTCCCCCGCTCACCCCGCGCTGGATGATGCAATAGCCCGCTTATATTGTGCTATTTATTATCTTTGTTCCTTTATCTGTCGAATAGTACCTCATATAAGCGTGAATCTTTTGTCGTTTAGATAATATTTCAATTTCAAACGTGACGTGAAAACGTAACGCTCGATTTTCTGGGTGGGGGTGCCTATTTCTGGCCTGAAAGGTGAGACGTATTCTACGTCAAAACTCTTAACTGCCTCACGGTAAATAAACAAAATAAATTTGTTATATCTGTATAAGCTTTTTACCTTATTATGGTTCTTGGTAAACTAAATAACAAAGGCATTTTTTTATATGATTATTTCTAATTTTAAATTTGTTGCTAATTATGTTAGGAGTTATTTCGTTTTATTTTTCGTCCGTTAAAAAAAAAATCGTTAAATAAGTACGATCAAAATTTCAAATTTATTTCTTTTAATTTTTGTAAAACTTAGAACTCTGATACCAAGGAGCAAATTAAGACTCTTAGATTTAGTTTTTGAGAATAATTTTGAAATAACTGAGGACCTTATAGTAGGCGATGAAGGTCAAGACCTACAACTAGGAATAAAAGTGATAAAAAAATATTAAAAACTTCAAGTATTTGGGTGTAACAATGACATCGGATGGTAACAGCAACCAAGAAATAAAAGTAAGACTAGGACAAGCTAAGACAGCAACAAAACAATTAACCAGTCTGGTTTGGAGTCCACGAATAATAAAAAACAATAAAATCAGAATATATAAAACTATAGTCGAAAGTATAGGCCTATATGGAGCAGAACTGTGGGAAATTAATAAAAGAAATAAATCTGAAATAAGAGCTATGGAGATGGATTACTGGAGGAGGTGCTGTAGACTAACAAGACTAGATAGAGTGAGAAATGTAGAGATAAGACAAGCGATGAGTATAGGCCTATATAGAGCAAAACAGTGGGAAATTAATAAAAGAAATGAATCCAAAATAAGAGCTATGAAGATGGATTACTGGCGGAGGTGCTATAACCTAACAAGACTAGATAGAGTGAGAAATGTAGGGATAAGACAAGCGATGAGTATAGGCCTATATAGAGCAGAACTGTGGGAAATTAATAAAAGAAGTAAATCCAAAATAAGAGCTATGAAGATGGATTACTGGCGGAGGTGCTATAACCTAACAAGACTAGATAGAGTGAGAAATGTAGAGATAAGACAAGCGATGGGAATCGACCTTGACATTATAGAAAAAACAGAAGCAAGAAGACTGAATTGGTTTGGACACCTAAAAAGAATGTCGGATGAGAGATGGCCAACGAAGGTGTGGGAATGGACTCCAACCTCTAGAACAAAAAAATTAAGACCTACACATTCATGAAAAATGGACGTCGAAGATGCAATGAATGCAAGAGGACTTACACCACAGGACAGTTTAGACTGGATTGTTTAGACTGTTAAGCAAAATTTGAAATAAAGAAAGTTAGGCATTTCCCATGCTAAACATAACTCGAATTCCTTTGGATTACATTCACATAACAACAATATTACAACAAATAATAACATAATCTTTGTGTGAATAATCTACGGCATTCATAAATGCGACTCTTAGTAAATGTGTGTAATCACATTAAAGTAATTAAAAATAAATTAATTTGATGATCACGGCATGTAGGCCTAATTGTTCTTAACCAGGCGAGCACAAGATGTAAGTTTATCGATGCGCAAAATGCAGTATCATGTTGACCTCAATATTACTTAGAATCCGAAAAGGCCTTTCGATCTTTTAAGTCATCAAGAGAATAGATGCTCAGCTAATAAAACCCTGTGCGTGCTGTAAGAGTCTTTTTGTATAGGCCTACAGACGGAGGAGCACAAGAACATGACGCTTGTAGTACTATAGGTTGGTCACACTGATATTAGGCGGGATGCAGGATAAGGGATACGAACCATTTCATTGACAATAAATGAATCGCTTGATGTTAAAAGGGCATATTTGCATTGCGCCACATTTTTGGTAAAGTGGATAAAACTGTATAACATTTTATTACATGATTATATTAACACTATACTTTCAGGTATCGTACAACTAGCTAACTTCATTATTACTGTGTAAAAATATCCTTAAAAAATGTGAATTCAAGTATTTTATAGACCTTCAAATGTCATGTAAATATGCCCTTTTAACAAAAATCCTTAACTTGCAGGTGACTGTGGACTTTTGGAATTGAAATATACACAAAAAATAAATACAGTTTTAATAATAAGAAACTATTTATTTAAAAAGAAATACAAATTAATAGAAAAAAGTAATACAAAACTATTTACTGAAAAAAGTATTATTTTTTTGTAATTTTAGCGAAAATCTAAACATTTTCATGTTCCCCTTCATCATTACCGGTAATGTTTTGTGTAGGCCACATCAAAATTTCATTATAAAAGTTTTTGTGTTCAGCAGGAACATACGTAATAGCTTTTTGAATATCTTGAATTTTTAATTTTTTTACAGCCACCTTTCCTGAAGAGTAAGCCTTGCTGAGTGTCTCGGTTGTTACAGCATCTCTTGTAGTTTGCCTCAGTATAAAAGTATGCATCACTATACTGTTTATAAATTCACTCGCTAAGCATACTCCTGAGTTTTCGCTATTGTTTCTGAGATGAAATAAAGAACTTATTCCAAAAAACTTCCTTTGATCCCTTGGTTTTTGGGAGGTTTCAATGGAAACAGTACTCTTTCTATAAAATCGAGGCCACCAGTTTTTGAAATCGTATTAATATACGATTAGCAGTAATTTATTGCTTGTGCTGCTGTTAATAATAATTTCAGTTAATTCATGAATTGAATATATTCTATCATGCCTTTTTAAACCTCGTTTGATGATCGCAAAATCACGATCACATGGTAGGAAGCTGTGTCCCCGCACAGGAAAGAATTGCTCTACTTTTTTGAAACGTTCTGTATCAGTTAAAGACAACAAGAATTTTTATTCTTCCCAGAGCAGTTATCAGAAAATATGTGTACCTCATCATATTCAGGAGGAACTGATGAAAAATAATCTTCAAGAAATGAGCAAGTTTCATCTGGGCCTTTTTTGGCTTGGCCTTCGTGATAAATGTAAATAGTAGCAGTGTTACGTTTAATGTTGTGAATACAGAAAATGTTAATCGTTAATTGTCTCAAATAAAATAATTCCTGCACCGGTACTATAGGTAAACTAAGATTCATCATAAAATCCATTGATATCGCCAAAATATTAGTATTCTTGTTTTCCTTACCATCTAATTCCTCTTGTTTCAAGGCAGTGTAAAATTTTTTTGACCGTCTAATGTGAATTGCCAATTCTGCAACAGCTGCACTCTTAGCAGCTTCACCTAAATGGGGAGATTTAATTTTAATTTTAAGTTCTTCACATTCACAACAACAGTCGACTTGTGGCTGGCCGAAACGTAAATCAAAGTGGTCCTTGAAATGATTCCAGTAACTTGTATAAGAAACTTTTATATCCAGATGCTTTTTAATGAATAGAGAATGCATCATTTTAACATTTAAATTTGCTGGTATAAATTTAATTTCCTTTCCAGAATAGTGACTTGTTTTAACTGGGAAAGAATGTACATGTTCATGGATCTTAGCTTTTATGTCTGGATCAAGAGAGAAACTCAAATGTCTTCCTCTTTTGTCTTGTATTTGTTTACATGCTGCTTTAAGGTCCCTGATTCTTCTAACTCTTTTCATTGAAATAGAAAAAGTAGAAAAAAAAGCTTCAAGACATACCTTAATCCGTTCCGATTTGCATAAGATGTTATACGAAAAATTGTTCAAGCGAGGTTTTTTCTTTCCATTGTCCTCATTACCATTTGACTTTGACTGTCTCCTTTTAACTTTTCAATGTCAATTAAGCCTTCCAAAAATATATCTTGTTCGTCTTTAGTTTTAAAGTCGTTATAAAAATGATGAAATGCTGCTTGAAAAATCTGCTGTTCATATTTTTCAAAACATTTGTTCTTACAATTGAAACAATAAGAAATACCAACAATACTTAATTAAAACAATAACAACAAACAAAACAATAAACAAAAACAATATGAATACAAAAATAAAAATGCATTGTTGCATGCAAAGTAAGAATGAAAGTCTTGTTAGGTTAGACTACATTTCATGCATTTGGCTTGTTAGGTTATTCGGTTACAATAGTAATTAAATAAGATAAAGTCGTTAAATTTATCAAAGTACATGATTATTATTAATACAATAATATAAATTTAACTTACTTGCAAGGTTGTCCGAGAGTTTTACAATCAATATTTTTTCCTGAATGACTTATGTATTGCGACCCCATAAGTCTAGCATTCTTTTTTTTATTTCTTTCGTAATTCTCTGAATTTCGTCTTCTCTTTTTCGAACTTGTTCCAGTTTCGTCTGACATTATTGTTTTTCCATACACTTTTAATATAAGTTGAATAACGATGTTAATAAATTTTCAACAACAAGAACGAACTGACACGTTTTAGGTTAGAGTTACATGATCAGCTGATTAGTACTACAGCTGATAGTTTCATGTTAAAAGGGCATAATAAACACTCAGATGCCCTTTTAACGTGAATCAAGAATTTTGAAACTTCATACAGTCGTACATATTGAATTCATTAATGCCGTTTTAACACAGAACGATGCATCTACCTATGTATTATTCATTTCTGCCAAAACATGAAAATTGAAAAAAATGTTAATTATGCCCTTTTAACATCGAGCGATTTTTAGGTTGACAATAGGGTAGACTGCCGAACATCGTACGTTCGCGGTGGTAAATTAAAAGAAAATGGTGTCTCACTTGTGATTATTCCGTCGTTATTTTAACAGTCCAAGTCACCAGTGTCATTCTTGCAAGGGACACGCTAAAGTTATTGGTACCGCTTGTGCGATGTAAATGAAACCTACTGGTCTAGAGTTTATTCTGAAAACCCACAAAACTATGAAAAGTTAGGCAAAGAAATAAATATAAATATTTTATAACGCGAGGCGTAAATATTTGGGTTACAGTTAATAGTATTTATTATATTCTTACAAGCTTCAGGTTTTGTGGTCCACCCTCTACTTGTCTCGGGTATGCTCATTCATAAAAACACGTAGAGTAAAGGAAGGAATAATCTTTCTAGCTTTGCAGCTATGTACTACATAAAATAGTGACTAGGTAGGAATAATCTTTCTAACTTTGCAGCTATGTACTACATAAAAGAGTGACTAGGTAGGAATAATCTTTCTAACTTTGCAGCTATGCACTACATAAAATAGTGACTAGGTAGGAATAATCTTTCTAACTTTGCAGCTATGTACTACATAAAGGAGTGACTAGGTAGGAATAATCTTTCTAACTTTGCGGCTATGCACTACATAAAAGAGTGACTAGGTAGGAATAATCTTTCTAACTTTGCGGCTATGTACTACACAAAAGAGTGACTAGGTAGAAATAATCTTTCTAACTTTGCGGCTATGCACTACATAAAAGAGTGACTAGGTAGGAATAATCTTTCTAACTTTGCAGCTATGTACTACATAAAGGAGTGACTAGGTAGGAATAATCTTTCTAACTTTGCATCTATGCACTACATAAAATAGTGACTAGGTAGGAATAATCTTTCTAACTTTGCGGCTATGTACTACTTAAAAGAGTGACGAGGTAGGAATAATCTTTCTTACTTTGCAGCTATGTACTACATAAAAGAGTGACTAGGAAGGAATGATGGTCGTTTTCATACGTTCTCATAGTTGCCTTTATCTTTTTGTTTATTTTATTTTGCTTGCCTTTTTTCTTCTTACTTTCTATGGGAGTTTTATGTGATCCAGTAGTTAGAGACAAATAAAATTTATTTAAAATATCTACCACCATTAACACAGATTTATACAAAACAGATTAAAATAAAAAATATAGTATACAATATTTTAATATTTAAAAGCTAATTCAATTATCCAAAAAAATAAGTCCTTTTAATAAGTAACATTTGCCACGACAAACCCATTTTTCTTAGAAGCAATGTTGACAATAAACAGACGATTATATTCTACTCCAGTATGATTGACAGTTTGCTTGCTCCGTTAACAGTTGTATGAACCTGAGAGTTCTTTTTTTAAAAATGACAATACTCAGTTGCGGGTATTGTCATATTAGTTACATAGACTCTTAAATTATAAACGACCCGAGATAATACTATTACAAAACATGTAATTAACAGCGTTGAGTAAATAACAGAAACTAATTGAATACACCTTGTTCTAACGGTTGGTGAATAATATACGATTTTTTAGATCGATTTTGCAGTAGAAACTGGCTGTAGAACAAGTTTGTTATTAATGTCGCCGGTCAGTATAAACCATGTAATCTCAATTATGAACTTGTTACAGCGTGCCCTGTGTTGTTGTACTCGATTATGTCATCAAAATCGATCGACGTTCGAGTGTTTGTGTCAGACTTGAGGTTGTACAACGGTATCTTCGTTTACAGGTGCAGTAAATGTGTAGGAGGTTCAGATGAAATTATACATACATTCGTTTGCTGATAAAACGTTAAAGTAGAAAGGAGTCAAAAAAATAAATCTCTACATCTGAGGATGCCAAATTGTACACTGGTCAAAACGTTTGACAATAATACAATAATGAAAGGTTTTATTATTGTATTACAACAATAGAAAAATGAATTATGATTACAAATCCCAACGACCCAAGTCTACAAGTGATAATATTAATTGTATATATAATTACAGTAAATATACCATAAATTTCATATATTCTTTTCAAAAGATCTGTCTTTTGCTTCACATGTTTACAGTAAAGCTGAAATTGATGATATATTTAATCTTTTGTTTATTCTACGAGAACTAATAATCACTGTGTACTATGCTGACCGTTATGCAAATTGTGTTTGTTATTGACAATTAATTATTGTTTACATTATGCTGACCATCTGTTTTATAACATGGTGTGGATATACGTAGTAAAATATTTATATATTTTGAGAAAATATTTACGTTTTTATTATTAGACACTAAGTTTGAAATTAAAAACAGGTATAATGTTCTGTATTAAAGCAAACTTGTTGAAAAGTCTTGTAAGAGGCCACACACATTACGGCCATGCCGCATAACTACCTGGTCCAAAGTCACATTAATTTCCTTTTCAAATCAAAACGTCTCATTTTGTTTTCTTTTTATATGCATTGTTAAAAAAGCGAATTAGTTAATTTCGAAATAAGTAAAGAGTTAGTAAGTAATAGAGAGACTATTCTTTGAGAAAAAAGTAGGCCACATTTTTTAAAAATTTAAAGAAAAACTGAGTAGAAGGTTCAGACAAATTGCTGACAATATAAGAAGTCTAATTTGAAGTGAATCGTATAGCAGAAGATGTAGTAAAGGACACGCTAAGAGAAGCCTTGAATGAGATGGGATTACCATGTTTTGGGAGATTTGAAGATTATGGGAGTGACAGGGTGTAATGAGTCAGTATGAGACAGGAAAATATAGAGATATGCGAAGTGGTCGCGAAGGCAAAAAAGCACGTTAATCTATGATAGAAAGGAAAAATGGATTGGAGTGACTTATCTCTATAACTTTATGAGTAAGAATAGTTTAAAAGAGTGGACTATATTTTAGGAAGGACAAACGGCAATGACAAATTTATTTTTATTTATCGAAATAATTTAAAACATTGTATCCAGTCAAGTATAATAATCAACTATAATCAACACTATAGCCAGCAACTATAACCAATGCTATTGTCTGTTACAAGAAAGAAACGAGGTTGCAAAGAATGGATTCCACAACACGTAATCCAGAATAATTTGTAAAGGAAAATGACACTACAGTTTGTAATAATTATGTTCATTAGGAACATAATTTAATGAATTCACCTTTGTGCTAGGGTAATGAAATAAATCATTTGGCCTGCAACTTTGTTCGTTTACTTAATATTCAGTTTAATAAATGTAATTTAACAGTATAGTCATCATGCTGCTGATGATGATGAAGAGGAGGAGGAGGATGAAACAACATTGAGAAAATAGGATATTTTAGATAGGATATAATTGACTGATTATGCGTATACATTAAAACTGCGATAAACATTTGGAGAGGACTTTGCCTTCGAAAATGATTTGCCTCGCTTTATAACAGAACTGATAAGAATTATAGCAATTGATATGCTTTAATTTAGCACCGTGTTTGTAAAAATAATTAAATATATTTAAAATTTATATTTACTTTATCTCAAGATGTTATTTTCCAATTATTTGGTACATGTTTTAGGATCCTTAGTGATCCCATCATCAGCCTATCTAATTTTGAAACTTGTGGAGTACCTGCGTGCTGGTTAGCTGTTGTTATGGCTTCCCATTGGTTTCTGGTTGTTAAAATTGTTATTATTGTGTGTGATTGTGGTGTATATATTAGTATTTTGTGTATTTTCGATGTTGAGTGCTTTGAAAAAATTATCATGTTTTGTATTGATTTGTATTTGTTCAGGTATTAGTTTGTTTTGTGTTTTGTGTTTGTATATTTGTAAATTTTCCCAAATGTTCATTATGGTGACTTTGTGTGGTATGTGTTTTATTAGTGTCATGTTGGTTATGTTGGGAATTCATGTCCAGTGTTTATTGCATGTGTGGCAAAATTCGATTGATATATTTCTGCTTTCTTTGTATGCGTTTAGATGTTCAAAATAACGTTTCTTCAGTTGTTTTTTGTTTGTCCTATGTAACATTTATCACAATCTTAGCATTGAATTTTGTATATACCATTGGCTGTTGTATTATCTTTTTTGTGTGGGTTATTTAGTTTTTGTAAATTATTTTTATTAGTTTTGTATGCTATTTTAATGTCTTTGTTTTAAATAGTTTTGTTAGTTTTGACATTTTATTCTTTATGTATGTGTATGTTGCCCATTTTTTATTGTTGTTATTATTTATGTGTTGCTCATTTTGATTGATTCTTAATTGTTCAGTTTTTATTTTATATTTTATTTTATTTTCTATTTTGTTTACAGTGTTTTTGTTGTATCCATTTTTATAAGCAATTTGATATATTATATTTCTTTTTTGTCTGTTTCCTGTTTGTTTTAGGGGCATTTTGTACATTCTGTTAAATAGTGATTAGAATGCTCCCATTTGATGTTGTGGTGGGTGGTCATAATGGTTAGGTATATTGATGTTAGTGGTAGTTGGTTTTCTGTATACTGCATATTGTAGATGGTTATTGTTTCTTGTGATGGTTATGTCTAAATAGTTGATTTTATTGTTGATGATTATCTAAATACATGACACATGTAGCAAAAAGTGTTAGAATAAATAATTAAATGTAAATAAACGAAGATACCTCAAACGGTGTTAAGACGATCAGTTCTAAGATTGGATGCCTCAGTCTCCCGTACAAGTAGGCCTACGTACCTCTCCTCGCATACAGCTCACGACGTATGGCGACGATATTCGACAGTGTCTCATATCGTATACACGCTACGTTGACTGAAGTGCAATTTCCAATACGTTGACATACGAATCTCAGAACTGACATGTGTCAGTCTGTCTGCATATATCCGTATATTCAGAACTCAGTCTGTCAGTCTTCCATCTGTCTACATATCCTTCTTTGTATCACACATAATCCGATATTTTACTCCATTTTATGTTTCTCTTCTTTAAGGGGTTTTTGTCGTTCATTTTCTTCTTCCCTTTCATCAAACTGGTTACCATCGGTAAATGGTGTATCTAGAATTTGCTTTTTGGGGTTCGCGGTCGAGTCAGCTACATACAAAAGAAAAAAACAAGTTGGGACTAATCAATATTACTTACCTTTAAAGTGGCTGAAAAACATGTGATATCATTCTGAAATCCGTCCCATTAAAGTAAACGGTAATAAAACAATAAAAATACACGTTAATGAAGTATCGTTTACAAGATACTTTTTGACTGAATTGATTGACCTATATTTCATATTTCAAATGTGTACGCTAATACTGTTTGTACATTTAAAGAAGACTACGATGCTATATTAGCGTACACAGCTGACAAAAAATAATAAGACGGCCAGAAGTTAAGAGATGATTAAAATACGTGAATTTTTTCGATCGTCTGGGAGGGGGGTCCGTCTCCATTCGTCCCTCCGGCCCTAAATATGCTCTTGCCATCGGCACACATCAGATGCATATATACTCTAAAGTGATATATATTGAATAATTAATAAAAGTTATAAATTAAAAATTAATAATTAATAATAATAAAAGTGGTACATATACGCCCACGAAAAACTTCAGAAGGTTGGAAATTAAGAAGTAATGATGAAATATATCAGAGTATAGAAAATATAACAGAAACAAAGCAGAGACAAAGAAGACTGTTATTTTTTGGACATTTATATAGAATGGACGACAATAGGTTGACAAAGCAGATCTTCAGATACCTGTGGGGGAAGAAGTCAACATCATGTTGGATTAAAGAAGTCCAAAAGGATTTAGAAAAAATAATATACACGCAGAAGAAGCAATTGAAAGAGAAGTTTGTCGGGCCAAAGTGTTAAAAATGGAAGGAGTCCAGGGTAGGTGAGAGAAAAACGCAGGTTTGAAGTGGACTGAGGACAGGAAGAAGGGATACAGTGAAAAGATGAAAGAATATTGGAGAAAAAGGAAAGAACAAAGAATAAAGAATTGAAATTGGCTGTTGTCCTAAGATTTGCCCATACCAAAAAGTGGTACATAATTAATAACAATTTTACGTTTTATTGGTTACATAAAGTCTAAGCGTAGGCTATTAACCTTAGGTTGACTTGTCCAGTTGTAAATAATATTAAAAATTGAACTTCCTTCAATGACGCCTAATCCTGTTATTTACTTTCGACAGTTATATATTTATTTGCATATATTCAACTATACACACAGGCACTTGCGTGAGAACACAAAGTGTACACTATTGTATGCTCGGTAGAACGTCTAGTGAGATTAATCTTGTTGATATCTCTTGTATGTGTAAACCAAAACGCTTCTCTGTGTAACAGCCGTTTGCGTAATGTGGTAGTGAGAAATCCAGTTTTCCGGTACCGTTGGCCGGCCTCTCGTTGTGATACACACACATGCACGTCTAACTAATCGGATTATTTGTCTACATCTAACCGTCACAGACAGTATACACTAAACTCATGTTACTGTTGTTCTGAAAACTCATACTCATGTCTGCTACTCATTTCTCTGTTTGTTTTACTTCCATGTTCCGTAAGGAAATGGAAGCATGGTGACTGCGAAACAATTGTTTTCGAGATAAGGGCTGATTCTAATTGTACTACTCTCAAAGCATGAAGAAAAGTCATTTTTCGAAAACTGTCTGTGTGTAGAATGTTTCCTATGGTGAATGGTAACTGCCGCAAATTCAAACAGAATCAAATAATGTTTCACATACGTCCCTCAATTTTTGAGGACACAAGGCTTATTGATTTTGGTGAAGATCGGTTAAGGGAAAGGAGTAGTTTACCTGCAACGTTTTATGTTTTAACAAGAGTAATTTTTTCTATGACGAACGATAATTGCCGTAAATGCAATCAGAATCAAATAATTTTTGCATATGTACCTGAATTGTAGAGGATTTTGAGTTGACTCAAGGCCTATTGATTTTGGTGAAGATCGGTTACGGGGAAAGGGTAGTTTACCTGCAACATTTTATGTTTTAACAAGAGTAAAGTACTTAATTTTGATAAATAGAGTATGCTGAAAAGAAAGTCATAATAATCCACTGTAGAAAGGTAGATGAAATATCTATAAATGAAAAGGGTATTTGAAGGGGGAGAGGGTAATTTTATATAAATGAAAATGATAGTTGAAGGGGTAGGGGATAATTTTTTATAAGTGTACTACGTTATCTGCAACAAAGAAGTTATTTGTTGTTAAAATTCCTTCCCGGTCTGTTTAGCCGTGGCCAATGTTTTCTGAAAAACCAGACGTTTCGACAGTGCCATCAATTGCCATCATCAGTGAAAATCGAGTGCGCTAACATGAGGTGGTATACGTTAGTTACCACAGTATTGTGGTTAAGGCTGAAGCAAGAAGTAGAAAGAAGTAGTTTCTATGGAAATATTACATTTCGAAAATTATTTTAAATATAATTTTTTTAAGAACAGATTTTAAATATAAATCATATAAGAACATGGAGGTCATGTATAGTTTTCCATATCGATATTTACTCTACTGTTTGCCATTAATACAGTAATAGTTCACACATTGGTACTCATTCAGATAACCTAGCTTATGCTAGGTTACATATATATATTCTCACGTAGACTTCCGCGGCCGGAGTCCATAATGTTTTTGAAGTCTTCTTCCGGTATGGACCGCGTCAAAAATGCCTTGTACGACAGCGTTTCTATGAGCGTTTCATATTGCAAATAATTTTGTCACAGAGATCTGAGGATACTCATTGTAATATGAGTGAAACGTCAATATACAAAACATTTTTGACGATTTTTGCTTAAAGATAATTACGCAAATTTAATTAAGCCTTATTATAAGTAATGGTAGTACATCTATAAGGTTAGGTTAGATAGAGTAAAACATAAAGCGGCTTCTAAAATATACAAATATCTTGTAGATTTTCCTGTTTAGTTAATTAGTCTGGGACATTAATAAAGATCACTTCATTTTTAAGAAAGGGTTGTTATTAACACAAGTACTTTGTTTTCGATTAAAGCAGTATATCCCATAGATACTGTCAATTACATGAACATAAACCTTAGTGCTGTCTGTATTTAGTAAAATAAAGGGCCAACGTCGTCAAGTTTATCGGACCGTTTTATTAATCTGATGTAGAAGGTGTTGACGCGGATTTTACAACTGACTTTTATAATACTACGTACGTCTCACGCTGACAGAGTCGGGGGCAGACCGCAATAACTTTCTGCTTCCCTTCGCATCAGTTTTAGCACCAGCCGATAATAAAAATTTCATATTGTAAAATAAAAATATAATATTTTATGGCTTTTTAATTGTAACAATTTCCGAAACGTTATTGACGTTGTTAAGTCGGCAGCTTGGAAAATACAAAACTGTTTCAGTTATTATCATCATCATCAACCGTGGCTCTACAACCCTTGGTGGGTCTTGGCCTGCTCCAAGAGTCGACCACATTCTTCCCTATTGCGTGCCCTGGCTTTCCAGTGTCTTATGTTCAGCTTTCCGAGGCCCTCCTCTATCTGATCTTTTAACCTACTTCGGGGTCTTCCCCTTTTTCTATTGCACATTGGTTTCTGATAGAAAATAAGTTTCGCAGGCTGTCTTTCCTCCATTCTCCCTATGTGTCCAACCCATTCTTAGCCTGTGTATTTTGATTATCCTGACAATGTCCAGCTCTTTGTAAAGATGGTATAGTTCATAATTATAGCGCGTGCGCCACATTCCATTTTCTTGTACTCCAGTACTGTTCTTGGAATCCGTCTTTCACAGCAACCTAGAAGTCTCTCGCTATTTTCTGTCACTGTCCAGGTTTCTGAAGCACATGTCAGCACTGGCCTCATAAGTGTTTTATATATTATGCATTTCGTGCTTCTTGAGATGAAGCTAGATGTCAGGTGCTTTTAAAATTCGTAATAAGTTTTATTTCTTCAGTTATTACCACTGAATTTATAATCGTACTCGAATATAACAACAGATTTAGACACTACCTAAAGACTGTCAGAATGAAAGAAAACGCCCGCCTAATATCAGCTCTCTGTAAATCACGAAGCTTTCGACACGTTCACAACCTATCTACGGGATCGAGGGTTGATTTCGTCTGTACTAACGCCTTCCCCTTTCACAGTTGCTATTAAATATCTCTTTCACGTAAGTACTATAATCCAGTTAAACAAATACTTTTTAACAATATAGAAGTTTATTCGTAGTCTTCACGATTATAATAGAACTTGCCATGAACAGCGTCGTGTGCGTCGCTTTTCTTCACTAAACTAAAATTATTTTGTCGTTCCGCTTATTAGTTATATTGAATTTTTTATAAATACGAATATAAATATCCATCTGTATTATTTACAGAAAGTCTTGACGTTCTTGTAACTTTTTGCAGTAATTAAAAATATAGTGTAATAACACAATAGTAAAATTTCTGTGGAAATAAATATTTATAGTTTTAATATTATAAGCATTTATAATATATTACACGCATATATATAGTAAAATAAAGTTAAAATATAAGGATGAATAAAACCTAAAGATAACTAGGTAACTATAAAAGTAACTAGGTATGTAGAAATAAATAGTACATGAATAACAACAGGTTTTTGACTTCAAGTATAAGACTCCCTAACCTGTTCCACCTTTTGAAAAGTATTATTCTGCGTTCGGAGAATTATTTAGGCTCGTGTACATATTTTCTCAACGACATGGATGATAGAAAGATGAACCAATTTCAAACGATTTGTGGCACAGTTCACATAAATTTAATAAGTAGAATGAGAAGATGTACAAGTAAAGGTTCTCGTAATGGCCGTGGGAATGGTTATGTACAGTGGGGATTTTTCGCTACTAAGGAAAAAGTCATAACGAGAATACAAGCAGATGAAACGAAACTTCTGCGGTGTACTCGAGATTGTATTAGACGGTATAGAATAGCATCCATCTATCCGTCTATCCACAGAGCTGCAGCCCACGCAGGATCTGGGCTTCTTGCACAACACGCTTCCATCCTCTGTCACTCGTCACGCCAAGTCTTCCGAGGGCCTCCTCAAGATTCTCTTGCCACTTTGTTGTGTTTCCTTTAGGCCTTATTCCACTTGGCCTGCCCTGGAATACTCTTTCAGACATTCTTTCTTCTGTCATCATTCGTAGTTGACCTGTCCACCTTGTTCTTGCCATTTTTATCTCGGATAGAATACTAAATGAGCAAATATGACCAGGCCTTTGCATTCACAACCTGAATGGTAGTGCAGATACGTTGAGGTGGAACCAATACGTCGGTAAAATGGCCACACGCAGACTATGAAAGATCATGAAAAAAAATAACCACTCGTGTTTGTAACTTCAATTAAGTAATAAATCTACTATTGTGTCTTGTTCATCCATGTTCAAGAAGCTCGATACGCCTTTACACACACACACACACACACACACACACACACACACACACACACACACACACACACACACACACACACACACACACACACACACACACACACACACACACACACACACACACACACACACACACACACACACACACACACACACACACACACACACACACACACACACACACACACACACACACACACACACATGCAGAGCTCAGATAAACTGATAGATCATCTTCTTCACAACACGGCACAGATCAGGTGCTGCCTGTTCCGCCTTCAAAGATCCTCCAGCCTGGGTCTACCCACACATCTGTGTCATCTGTGTCCACATAGGTTTGTACTTCCAGACTTGTTTAGCCAGTCTGGAATCTGACACTCTTTTCAATTGTTTTTCCACCGTTGTTTGTAATATTTTAATTTTTCATTCAAGTTAAAGACTTGTAACTCTTCTATTATGGCCTCATTCTTTATACGGTAAATTTTAGAACACCTTTTTACTCCTCTCAGGAACACCATTACCGATGCCTGTATTTGACTGTCTTGTTTCTTGGTTGTTGTCCATAATTCACACCCACAGGACAGTACGGGGACTGCCATAACTTTGTAAAACTTTAATTTAAACTGGCAAATGTGAACGGACTATAACCTCGAATAATGCTTAGTTAAATGTGAGGGATCAAATAACGGGTTAGATGTTTACAAGTAGGTCTTTAATGATCGGCTATAAAACGTGAGAAATCGATTTCTGATAGGACAAGGGGACTAAACGATGAGAAAAGAGGAAGCTGTATCTAAAGGTTGCTTACGAAATTGTAGCGATCTCCTGTAAAATATTCAACCGGCAATTTCGGTTAGTGCAATGGCGCTCAACGAAAACGGCGTTTAACATTTTTTATGAAACCCGCATAGTGTAGTACAACGAACTTGTATCGAGTACGGACGCATACGGGCTGGAAATCAGTGTGCAATAATGGCTTTGCTAACAATCAAGGTTGTCTGCCGCTGCCTGCATGGCACTGCGCACGTGGTACAGTCAGCTGTAAAACACATTGAGGTACACGACACCGCTACTTCTACTACTACCAGACAAGACAAGATTCCTCACACTACTGTTGTACCCAAACCCAGGATATACTAGCGTATATCGAGGTGAGCCGGTTGGGAGCTTGTTGTGGTTGGTGTGAGTCGGTCCTCGATAAAGTGTTGATACACAAGTTCATTCAACAGAAGTTTATTACACAGTTGATTAATTTGTTGATTACAATAATTCCGAAGAACGCAACCGGACCCTCTCCCAGAGGGTCGAAAAAGTTGGCGAATCTTGTTAATCTCTTATTAGACTATTTTATAATTTCTTCAGCTGTGCTAAGATAATTTTCGTATATAATTTTTTATATTTTTTATGTTAGTATAGTAATAACTGTTTTTTAAGTATAAAACAGGTTTATTACACACCATTTCTGTATATGTTTGAAATATGAAAACTAAGGAAAATTATTTGAGTCAAGTATCTTCTAAACAGCGTTTGAATAACGCGTATTTTTATTGCCTTATTGCCATTAATTTTAATAGGATTGATATCAGGACATTATCACACGTTTTTCAAACCACTTTAAAGATAGTAGTGTTGATTAGTATTCACTTTTTTTTTTGTATGAAGCCTTCTTGGCCGGACGCCCTTTTCCACAATACCAAATTCTAGATAAGCCATTGCTAGTTTCCGACAATCAGTTTCCGACGAATTCATATTCTTTAAATAGAAAACCTTCTTTGATATAGTTTAAAATTTTTTCATGATTATAACTCACAAGTACGAGCTATTTGCAGTTCATCAATGTTTGTATTTTGAAAACATTACATTGCGTTTATTTTTTCCATACACATGAATTTTACTTCCATGTTCCATAAGGAAATGGAAGTATGGTAATGGGGAAAAAATTGTGTTCGTGATAAGGGCTGATTCTGATTGTACTACCCACAAAACATGAAGAAAAGTAATTTTTTCGAAAAGTGTGTATGTGTAGAATTTTTTATATGGCGAACGATAACTCCTGCAAATTCAAACAGAATCAAATAATTTTTTGCATGCACCCCTAAATTATACAGGACTCGAGGCCTATTGATTTTGGTGAAGATCGGTTGAGGAGAAGGGGTAGTTTTCTTGCAACGTTTTACATTTTAACAAGAGTAAAGTACTTAATTTTGAAAAATAAAGTATCCTGAAAAGAAGGTAATAATAATCCACTATAGAAAGTTAAACGAAACATCTATAAATGAAAAGCGTAGTTGAAAAGGGAGGGTGTACTTTTTATAAATTAAAATGATAGTTGAAGGGGGAGAAGACAATTATTTACTTCCATGTTCCATAAGGAAATGGAAGTATGGTCATGGCGAAAAAAATCGTGCTCGAGGTAATGGCAGATTCTGATTGTACTACCCTCAAAACTTGAAAAAAAGTCATTTTTCGAAAAGTGTCTGTGTGTGTGTCTGTCTGTCTATAGAATTTTTTCTATGGGAAACGATAACTGCCGCAAATTCAAACAAAATCAAATAATTTTTTGTATTCAGTTCTGAATTGTAAAGGACTCGAGGCCTATTGGTTTTGGTAAAGATCGGTTAAAGAGAAGGGGTAGTTTACCTGCAACCTTTTACGTTTTAACAAGAGTAAAGTGCTTAATTTTGATTAAAAAAATAAGGTCATAATAATCCACTGTAGAAAGGTAGATGAAATATCTATAAATGAAAAGGGTAGTTGAAGGGGAAGGGGTAATTTTCTATAAATTAAAATGGTAGATGATGAGGGGGGAGATAATTTTTTATAAGTTTTATATGTGTACTACGTTATTGACAACAAAGAAGTAGTTTCTATGGAAACATTTTATTTCACTTTGACAGAATTCTATATTTTTTTAGGACTTATCAAACCGAATTCAAGTAAACGATTGGAACTGTATGAGTACCCGCAATACATTTCGATGTTTTTAATATGCGATTGTATCGATATATTACGGCGTGGAAAAGAAGAAGTATACTAATTGTAAATTACCCTATTTCTTAATGTAAAACAAAAATACATATTGTTTTCATTTGGTAGTTAGGTAATAATGGTTTTGGGTTTTTAGTTTACTGCTAAAATAAATAAAAGCTGTGGTTGAGAAAACATAACATTAAACGTGTAATACAATGCTTATAACAGAGTAACACTTAAAATAAAGAACCTAACGTTTTTAAGTTTACAAATTGGAAAAAAACAACAGCAAATACAAAATGAAAAATACAAATATTTGTGGTTAATGAAAAAACAAAAAACACTGTATTAAGGAATGACAACATATGCTCTACAAATTGTACAGAATGGATGTTTGGTTTTTGTTAGTCACAAAACGAGTACTTGTCGGAAAACGAATTTTACAAAAAAAAACGAGTTCTGACACAAAAAAGTGACATGTGGGCCTATAATAATAGGCAACCCTTGGGCCACTCCCACCTTACTTCGAGTTGGGTTTTTCGTGGTTTTAGAAAAAAAAATTTTTTACATTACACACGTATTGGTTTCCATGTATAATTTCAGTTTTCATGTTAACCTAACATAATCAATTTTTGGTGTCACGACCACGACCACGACCCGGTGATAAATTACTACTACAGTCATTTACCATTAAAAAATGACAAACGAAATCAATTGCAATCACCAGCCAACTATTTTGCAACATACAAAATTAAAATTTCTGTAATTCTTTCACTGCATAAAATTATGTGCGATATTCACTACATATCGAAGCCCAAAAATCGCATTATCGAAATGACTGCAGGTACGCATAAAGGCAGTATCAAATGATTTTATATATAATCTGAGAACATGGAAGTCATGTATGGTTCTACATACCGATTTTTATTTATATGTGCACTACGTTATAGGCAACAAAGAAGTAGTTTCTATGGAAATATTTCATTCAATTTGTCAAACGTAAAACTCGATTTACAAGATGGGGGATTTTTATATGGAAATTATCGAACCCAATTCAAGTAAATGATTTTAAATATAAATCTTACAACACGGAAGCCATGTATGGTTCTACATACCGATTTGTATTAGTTGTTACGTAGGTATTGATAAATATTACATAAAACATTACAAATCAGTGTGTAACATTATCAGATACTGACGGGAATTCCGAGTTTTGATAAATTCTTCTACTTCCACACTAACACGTAATGTGTTATTTTAGGGTGTATATCAGTTTTCAAACTTACTTCCCGACTCCTGATTCACTCAACCGTAGTGTGAGTAGGCTACGTGACCTCCTCAATTTCCGCTGCGTGAAAGTCAGTGTGGCTTGTCTAAACCATAGTTGTGTACAATACATGAACAATATATTGTCTAACCTACAGCGATAGAAAAGTGTTCATTATTAGGCCTAACACACTTATTGTTAGTTAGATAATGTTAAAATTACAGTAGGCCCAAGTGTCAGTATGTTGTTCAGTAACGAATCTCTTTGTTTATAAAAATTAATTCTTCTACTAGTAAAGTATGTTTATCAAGTAAAGCATGTTAATTGATAAAGTTGGCAGGAATGTTTTCCGGAAACCTCTTTTGGCAAAGAATCTATTATTCACTCTTGAAAACTGGCAGAAGAAAAGAGAAATTCAGAGTTTCTGGAAAAAACTAATAATAAAAATGAATAAAAACTAAAAGAATGATAACTAATTTTTTTTTAACAACACTTAATCCGGTTCCTCCTCGTTATTTCTGGTAAACAAAAATCTCAAGACATTGCACAAAATATTTGCATACACCCTTTTAATGTTCACATCATTTCCCGCTGAAGATGGATTTCACGTGGCGGCTCAATTATTTTTGAAAAAAAAAGAAACAGTGACATTTAATTATTGGAATACTTTGCTTTTATTTGTTTACTGGTTTATTTATATTCAAGTTAATTTAAAAGTTTGTAAAGGAACTGATAATAATGATTTTACATTATAGAAATTTACAAATTATAATGCTTTACCAGTTTTGTTAGTTTTATAAGCAGCCATCTTAATACCAACTTTGCCACCACTCATTGCCACACTGGTAAATATTTCATCCTTGACGAGGCCTTTTGGTGTCTCCACCAGCTTCAGGTATTAAACGATCTGTTAGTTTTATTAGCGGCCATCTTAACACCAACTTTGTCACTACTTATTGCCGCACTGCTAAATACTTAGTTCTTGACGAGGCCTTTCGCAAGATGACGAGGTCGTTTAAGACCTGAAGATGGTGGAGACACCGAAAAGCCTCGTCAAGAGCGAAGTATTTAGCAGTGTGGAAATAAGTAGTGACGAAGTTGGAGTATAATGCTTTAACTTTAATTTTTGGACGTTTGAATTTTAAGTCTCGCAAGCAGTACACATGAGCAAGAAGCAATATCTTCACATGCGGCACACAATACACACATATATGCAATATTTTCCCTATTTCCACAAATTGTGTTACGTAACTCTGAATGAAGTAGAGTATGTTAAATGATAAAGTTGGTAGGAATATTTTACGGAAACCTGTTTTAAACGCAAAACGGTTTTGGCAAAGAATCTATTATTTATTCTTGAAAAATCGCATAAGAAAATACAAACCCTGATTCGCAAAAATAATAATAATAATAAAGTTAGTCACGAACGTAAGAAAGGAAGATATAAAATTGCCAATAAACTGAAATGAAAATCTTTCAATGGAAACGAGCCGTATTAAACGAATGACCGCATTAAAAAGAAAATTTATGAAATTTAATGACAGTAAAAGATGTGTTACTGACCGTGAAAACAAACTTTTTGTTATATATATATATATATATATATATATATATATTAATTTAGTCACTTTTTGCTACAGTTCGTTTCTTGATGTATATAATACACTTAATATTTATAATTAAATTTACCTCAAGATATTAATATTAAGTGTAATATATATATATGTATAATAATAAATTTAAAATTAACCAAGTAAGATATTATATTCATAATAATCTTTGTTAACAAAAACAACATAATCGATCGCATTTGTCGTCTATATTATGGACACAATGGCAGTTGTATTTGTATGAAGGTTTCTATTTGTATGTAAAATACTTTGCTACTATTGTTATTAACGATAGACTATGCAAAACCATGAAGTTTAAATCTGTGTCTTATAGCGTAATGTATCTTTAGTAGTGAACCATCGTTTCCACACAAATGTTTATAAATATGTCATAAATCTGAATAATAGCATCGCCAAACCGGAGACGCCGTCTGATCGTCTAGACAAATAAATTGAAACACACAAGCATCGTTGAAACAGTAGTGAGTTACTTGTTTTTCCTGATAAATAAGTAAAATGGATCCTTGAATATGACGACAAATAGTTATCCAGTGCTGTATCGGCGAACTGAAGTTGTCTGTGGCAGGCTAACAATTTAACGGCTATTAAATTTGAAGAAATTGCTAGAAACATGCCGGTGCCGTTGTGTGGTTAAAACATCATTGCGCCATTTGTAATAATCAGTGGTCACTTACATTAATAGAAAACGTGAATATATCAACATAGGGCTATTAGATGCCCAGGGATTTCTACCCTCATTGGGATATTAAGCCCCTATTCAGTTCGATATTAGCCTGCTATAAATATCATAGTGTCTTATAACGACGTGGTGAATAAGTTGCATAAGTTCAACCTTATATGAGGGGCCATCAGGCGAACCCTTCAGTCAGCAAGTAAAGGAACACGCCCAAAATTCTACAAGGTGATGGCTCTTCCCACACTCCTTTATGGGTCTGAGAATTGGACTTTAACGAAAGGCCAGGCCAGTCGCAGCCAAGCGGCTGAAATGAGATTTCCCGGGCACGTGGCAGGGTATACTCTCCATGATCATAGAAGGAACACAGATATTTGGCAAGGACTGAATATTATGAATATACTCGACAGGATCCGACCCAGTATCCGCTGAATTGGTGGGAACATCTTTGCCGAAAGTACGACTGCCGCATCCCCAAGCAATTACGGAACTATAAGGCTAGGAGACGGAGAGGTGTGGGACGTCCGAGGAAGCGGTGGAGTGACCAGCTGTAATATTTGCCTATTTGAGACCGGAACAAACCATTCTGGTTTTAAATCTTGAAGATGATGATGATGATGATAAATATCATACAACTATAACAGAATAATACGGAAAATACGTTATAGACCGGCATTGACCATTATATTTTTATGTTAGTAATCATAATTTAAAATCTATTAACTTATATTATAACAGAGTACGCTGCTGCTACGCTGTCGGCGCCTGTTCGATTCCCGCCGGGGCCATCTGGTTTAGATACGACCGTTCCCCCTCGCAAGGCGATGGCAAACCAGCGAAAGGTATCCTGCTTAGTGTAAACCCTTCCCCAATATGCCGTTCGGATGCAGCGTTAAACTGTAGGTCCCATATGACTGTGAGAGACACCGTAACACACGCACCAAGGGTATAATGCGGGGAGGGTACAAACCAGTCGAAAGACTGAAGGACCAATATAACAGAGTATGTTATATCCTTGTAACAAAGTATGCATCGCCAAATCATTAGCAACCGTGGAAACAATAGTAATCGAGCACAGTTAGCAACAAAGCGCCACCTACACAAAACCAATGAATGTTATTGTTATTACCGTTAACACTCTCTGCGTACTACATTCCGCTTTTACCAGGACGAAGATTTGGTTACTTGTACAAATATAATGAGTATTGGCAGTCTCAAACCGAAACGATTTTTTCATCTTTTATTTGAAAGACCGATTATAACCTATTGTACACAAACAAAAATTCTCAATGTTACTGTTTTAAATTTTTTCATCCTAGCGATTCATAGTGTACTTTATCTGACTTTTCTTCTCTTTATTCTAACCTTCCCTTACCTTTTACTTCATTTAGACCTAAGTTAAAAACAGAGTATAATAATACAGCACAGAGAACACCTCAGTACCATGGAGCGCTGCTGTCTGATGTAATTCGAAGTTAACAGAAATTTCCATTGTCAAAATCTGATTAGATGAAGCAGCAAACGAACAGTAATAATGTACACTCGAAACAGCGACGAGAACCGATTGAAGAGATAAGCTACAACTTATTCAGTCCAGACTCGTATCGAAAAGAAACTAGCCTATTTTCGTGGAACACAAAGGTGGTCTCTTCAATTTTAACCAACACTCTTATTTATGAAAAGCGTCGGAAGGCCCACGTTGGAGTTCAGTTTAGAGGAGATCATAAATCTAATAAAGTTAAATTGAAAAAATATTTCAAACAGAATTATCACTGTTCCACACCACTATATAAAAAATTATTCCGATTAGCGCTTTCAAGCTTACTGACGATGAGCTGTGAAGCTTGAAAGCGCTAATCGGAATAATTTTTCTAGAGTAGTGTGCAACAGTGATAATTCTGTTTGTGATTATAACCACTAACACAACTTTCTTAATTAAAAAAATATTTACAAGCAGAATTATCATTGTTGCACACCACTATATAAAAATATTCCGATTAGCGCTTTCAAGCTTCACAGCTCATCGTCAGATAGGAAAATGAAGATTTTCCGATCTGACGATGAGCTGTGAAGCTTGAAAGCGCTAATCGGAATATTTTTATATAGTGGTATGCAACAGTGATAATTCTGCTTGTGATTTTAACCACTAACACAACTTTCTTCATTAATCTTCTAAAAAAAATTAGAAGATTAATCTTGGGCGAAAGTGTCCTCGTGCACAAATTGACGTCACTATGTTCTCTCTGTTAATTAAAACGTTCTTAGTTTGCCTTATTACATTGCAGGCAAGTTTCGGAGGGAATTTAATGTTACCCAAGTTTTCTCAACGTTTCTACCATAGTGTTTCTGAAACGTTGATTAACCTCTTCTTGGGTCCTCCCTTGTCGTAATAAATTAAACTTCCACGCATAGGATTACTATAACTTTTATGTTACATTGGGTTCACATTTTTAGATGTTAATTTTCAAATAGTTCAATATGTAGCAATTGAGACATTTAGTGTTTATCAGCATGTCAGTGTCAGCAGTCACACGCTTAGTTTAACGGTAATTAATAAATTAATTTACCTTCAATAATCCGCCGTGTGACATCTTATAAATCTCTGCTATTACGCGTTTCGGAGATCTCAGAAATCTCCGAAACGCGTACTAGAAGAGATTTGTAAGAAGTCACACGGCGGATTATTGAAGGTAAATTAATTTATTAATTCGATTAAGTGACTTGGATACCAGATTAAACATGAATATTAACGGTAATGTTCTAGACATCTAAGTCCGTAGTTCGATGGAGTTGACACCACCTCTTTGACATGTTTCTCGTATTATTAGGGTCGGATTTTGCAGCTCTACTAGGAGACATATAGATTGTTTACATTCCAAAGTGGATATTCAAAATTTTTGTAACATGTGATATGGTTAAATTGTTTTAATGATTATTATGGAAATCATTCAATCAGAAAAAAAAATATATTCTAAGGGGCAAATAATTATCTGTACATAAAAATATAACGTTGAGTTTGTTTCTAAATACAGTAGTGTCTTTTATTTTATCTTTCAATTATCCGCCTTGTGACTTTTTGTAAATCTCGTCTATGACGCGTTTTCGGAGACTATGCTCCATCATCAGATATTAAAATAAAAAATAAAACTATATCACTCTTTCGAGATAGTTACATAATAAAAATGTTAAATTTGTATATGAACTGAACGCGAGTTTGAGTGCGCACCCGTTCAATTTCAATCTGCTACTGAGCGGTTTCTACCTTATCGTAGTTTTAGCGAGCAGTCTCAAGGCGGTATCGTACAAGCGGTTGGATCCAAAGTTCAGTTGGTCATTTAACACGAAATCGCGACTGCTTAGGTTTGCGTATGCACTATAAATTTCAAACTCCTCAAAGGCATTCATGAAACGGCCCTTCTTACATACATGCGACGGTATTAAGTTGGAATTAAAGTCTGTGTAATTATGATTGTGTGAAGACAGGTGTCGGGCGTAATTAGATTTGATGCTGTTATCATTTCTTATTTCCTTGGCTATATGTTCCCGAAAACGTTTGAGGAAACCTCTCCCTGTCTGTCCAATATAGAAGCAATTGCAATCATTGCATATTAACTTTTATATACCCGTTTTTTCTTCTGGAGGTGTCTCCAGAAGATTTGACATTTTTATTATGTAACGATCTCGAAAGAGTGATATAGTTTTATATTTTATTTTAATATCTGATGATGGAGCATAGTCTCCGAAACGCCTCATTGACGAGATTTACAAGAAGTCACGATGCGGATAATTGAAGGTAAAATAATTTATTAATTCGATCAAGTGACTTGGATACCAGATTAAACATGAATGTCTTTTATTCTTTTCTATACAATTAAATCAATTCATCTTTATTTTGTAAGTAACTCTTGAGTATTTCTTGCCGGTTTTATATTATGAATAGTTCTTCAAATACGTTTGTGTATTCATTTATAAACCTCTGATGATGCTGATTTAATTAGTGAGACTTGCGTAAGGTGATAATAAAATATAATTTTACTTGGATAAATAGTTAATAGTTGAAGAACTGTTCATAATTTATTCAAATGTAATCTTTTCTTAGCGTTAACAATTTATTACTAAACTATATCTGTATAACAAAAAATAGATAAATTTATATCGTACAGAAATAGTGAAATAAATATTCTAAAGCAAAATGAAATCAAGTAGAAGGTTGTTATGACTTTGCTTTTCTTAAAAGAAAGTATAAAAACTGCTGTCGTAAGTTCGATTAGAATAGGAATGTGGGAACTGAGAACATCTGTTATATACTACTACTACTACTCTCCAGCACTACAGCCCATGGTGAGCCTTGGCCTCCGCTACGACCCGTCTCCACTCATCTCTGTCCACTGCCTTCAGTCTCCAGTTCCTAATGCCCATCTTTCTTAGATCTTCTTCCACATCCTGCTGCCATCTTCTTCGAGGCCTTCCTCTTCTTCTTTTGCCCAGTATCGTTCCACTTAATATAGTTTTGGGCATCCTCGTAACATTCATACGGAATACGTGTCCCAGCCATCTAATTCTAGCTGATTTTATGTGTCTCACCAGGTCTTGTCCACCAATCAGCTCATTTATTTCACCGTTATTTCTGATCCTATACGTATTCCCTTCCTTCACCGGTCCAAATATCTGTCTCAAAATTCTTCTTTCAAAAATTCTTAGTACACTTATATCCTGATTTACGAGAGTCCATGTCTCGTATGCATAAGTAACAACAGGTCTGGTCAGTGTTTTATATAACATCAATTTGGTTCTTGGAGTTAGAAGCTTTGATTTCAGTAATGATTGGTTTGCATAGTAGGCTCTATTGCCGGTTATGATTCTATTTACTATTTCGCTGCTCACTCGGTTTTCATTATTCAGAATAACACCTAGGTACTTAAATTCTGTAACTCCTTGGAAACAGTAATGGCCTGTGTGAAGTTCTAGCAGTTCTCTATTTTCCTTCGCAGACACTTTCATGTATTTTGTTTTAGCCTCATTGACTTACAAACCAATCCTGCTCACTTCCCTCTCTATTTCAATAAAGGTATCTTTTAATACATTTTTGTTCCTGGCTACCAGCACAATATCATCCGCATATGCTCCTAGTTGCCTCGTCCTTTTGAAGATGTGTCCTCTGAAGTCTATCTTGTTTATAGCATAGTGTAGTGCCAATACATCTGTTATATCCGTTCCAGTAATTTGAAAGTTAACCGTTTTTCCACCGGTATGGTAGCTAAGAGAGCGAAGAATGAAGTTTAAACACACTCACACACATTACGCGAATGAAATATGAATATTTTATTGTACGCTTTACTTCGGTTCATTGTTGTGTTTACAGCACAACTCTATTGTTCTTTGTAATAAAACGTATGCAAGCCAGATCTATTCAGTACATTAGACGGAAAAACGGGTAGCACTGGGACTCCAGATTTGCTTTAATATCAGCGAATACTTTTGATTATTGATTTTCGCCTTATGCGGTATTCCGGTCAAAGATCGTAAACGACTCCGAAATTTGTGATAACAGTTCTAGAAGTCTTGTCGCACTCCAAGACAAAGAAACTTTAATTATAATATATATTGGGTCCTTCAGTCTTTCAACTGGTTTATACGGGTGATACGGAGTCTCTCACAGGTATATGGGACCTACAGTTTAACGCCGCATCCAAACGGCATAGTTGGAGAGGGTTTATACTAGGCAGGATACATATAGCCGGTTTGCCATCGCCTTGCTAGGGGGAACGGTCGCATCTAAATCAGATGGCCCCGGCAGGAATCGAACTCGCGCCGACAGCGTAGCAGCGCCACACGCTAGCCATTACGCCACAGCCGCTCCAATAATAATATAAACTTCAATAATATAATAGAAAAAATCGGTATGGAGAACCATACATGATTTTCATGTTCTAATTATAAAATTATTTTTAATATGTACACTCAGAACGAAACTAAATATATCAGCATGCTTTTGGTAAAAACGTTGAGAAAGATAATCAAAATACGAATCGTACATACTTGTTAACATTTAAAAAATAAAGACTTAATTTGACTAAATTATCTTTTATTTAAACAACGCAAAAGAAAGCGAATACCGCCCAGCGTTTGTAATCTGTGAAATTCTGAAAACAAAAAATTATTTTGTTACGTAACCGTGGTTACGATACTTTGTTTACATGGAACGATATTAGTTGTTAATATTTTATTGACTTTTTTTACTTCACTCTTGTTAAAACGTAAAACGTTGAAGGTAAACTACCTCTTCCCCTTAACCGATCTTCACCAAAATCAATAGGGCTTCAGTTCTCTACAATTCGGGCACATATACAAAAATTTTTTGATTTTGCGGCAGTTATCGTTCGCCATAGAAAACATTCTACACTTAGACACACAGACAGACACACAGACACTTTCCGGAAAATGACTTTTCTTCATATTTGAGGGTAGTACAATCAGAATATGCCCTTATCTTAAACACGATTTTTTTCGCGATCATCATACTTCCATTTCCTTACGGAACATGGAAGTAAAATTATTTTCGTCAATGACTGCGTTTAATTTCAAGTCGAAACGTTTTGGAATTTGATTATTTTAACTGTGAATAAGCAAAATGCACCTGCACTATACATTTATTCTTCACTACTCTGCTCTCTCTTTCTTTTTATCTGCCTTTTCTTTACTCTGTTCTCCTTACTTTTGTCTAGTACTCTTATTTACTGTTTATGGGGATGGATGAAAAGCGAGGTATACAAGCAAAAGGTAGAGACACGTGATGAACTGATCGTTCGCATTCTCAATACTGCTGCCATCATCAAGGAACGCCAAGATATCATTATGGCGGCTACAGAAAATTTAAGAACACGAGTGGAGAAGTGCATCGATGTCAACGGTGGAATTTTCGAAACTTTATTGTAAATAAGTACAGCATTTCAGTGGCTGGAAGACAATTATTCTACTGTATTTTCTCATGAATAGCACTCCATAAACCACAGAGAGTATTCTTGCTCAGACAGTTGTTTCTTTCATTACCAAAAATATTTATTGTGTTGTTTAAATAAAAAAGTTTGTTCTGTATTGTTTTTAACCAAAATTGGAATTTTTTGTTGATTTTTATTGAGTTTATTTACACCATTTTTCTCAGAATTAAATTCTTTACCAAGTTTTGTTTTCAACTTTTATGCATTTATTAGTCATTTAACAAAGTTATTGTACTTCTAATCTAAAAAAAACTTTGTTTTTCTTTGTTTTTAGGCAAAGATTTTTCTGTCTTACGTCGGATATCATAAAACTTATGGAAGATACAGTTCTGCGACCTGTGTTATTCGATTTTTCAGGTTAAAAACCATAAGAAACAACAGAATTCGCCCCTTAATTTACCTTCCCAGAATTTCAGAAAGTCTTCATTTACCCGGGGGAACCGAACCCCGGGTGAAATCTTTCGCTAGCTGTAACTCGCTTACAAAGCGTTTCCGGACATATGTTTATATGTACTTTTTTTTTTCTTCTTTTACACTATAGAACCATTTCTCAAATTATTTCTCTCTCCTCCCGGGACACCCTGTATATATATAATTTTGAACAGGAAGTGAAGAAAAATGTTTTAATGCTAAAAACTAAAAATTGAATTTTTTGAAATTTTTCACGACCTGGTCTCCTACAGAGGGAGACACTTGAAATAATTTTATTAGAATATCTTAGCTAAATTTTCAGCTGCACTTGTAACTTTCTAAACTAAAAACAAGGCACCTGCCCGACCCACAGATAATTAATCCAATTTTGTCCCTAAGCGGAGTCCGAAATCCTACTTCTGCTTCTCCGTAAATACAAACAGCACTCAGATGGACTTACCTCAGGAGACGCTTCATTAGAGGCAAACGAGCTTTGCTTCCACGAAAGTGTCAGTACTAATTCACACGAGACCTACCAAGAGGCCCAGTTTCTGCTTTAATGAAAAGCCAGTGTCGACGAATTACTAATTATAAGTGGAATGTATTGAGGGAATGTTTTGATGGTAAAGGATTCAACAGACAAACATAGTGACGTACTTACGTTCGCCAGTCGATCACAGGATATTGTACGAGTTTAGACTGCAATGACTTAATGACAGTGTGTACTGTTAACGACCGTTATAATGACTTTTTACAAAACAATTAATAACCGTTGCAACAAGTTCTTGTGTTCCTAATAACGTAACGCGTTCTCGGGTCATGAGAAACCGACCAGCTGGTCGACGTTATTAAGGGGTTACGAAACAAAAGGTAGTGAATATTTTTGCTCTCTCTCTCTCTCTCTCTCTCTCTCTCTCTCTCTCTCTCTCTCTCTCTCTCTCTCTCTCTCTCTCCCTCCTCTCTCTCTCTCTCTCTCTCTCTCTCTCTCTCTCTCTCTCTTTCTCTCTCTCTCTCCTTTGTGTGTAAAGTGACAGCAATGCGTGGTTTAAGTAGAGAAGTTACTGTCGTCTTTTTCAACTAGTGGGACTACAAAGACGAACTAAACACGATAAAATATCTATCAGAATCCAACGGATACAACAGAACAATAGTTAATAAACTCCTACACGAAACAATCAACAGACAAAGACAGAAAACAACAAATTCATAACACTAACATACATCCATAAGCAAACTGAAGAAATAGCCTACAAATTCAAAAAAGTGGGAAACAGAATCGCACACAAAACTACAAACAAAACAGAACACACACTATCAAAACACACATACAAAGCACAAAACAAATTCGATCTACCTGGTGTTTACAAACTAAACTGCTTAGATTGCAACAGATTCTACATAGGCCAGACAGGACGTAGCTTCAAACAAAGATGCATTGAACACACAAAGGCACTACACTCCGCTACCGAATCCACCTTTGCAAACCACCTCATTGAAGCAGACCACACATACATACAAAGCATGTCGACAAGACAAACCGAAAACTAGACTGTCTTGAACAACTAGACTGTCTATACGAACACACAAAATCACATAAAAACGACATCCTAAACGAACAGACACAATTCAAATCACACGCATTATTCGAACATATCACACCCCACACATCGATTTTTCAAAAGTCGATACCGTCGCCAAGAACAAGACGGACAGAGCTCTCAGCGGCAGCCTCTGAAGAAGCTTTTTAAAGCGAAAACTTGTTCAGGCTAAAAACTTTTACGTTTTTACCGATTAAAAATTTTGTGTTCCGAGTCGGTAATGATTTAATTATATGCATATAAACGTCAAATCTGCCGTTTTATATATTTTATATTACGTTAATACAACTTATGTGGAAAAATAATTCAGAAAACCATTTTTACGGAGTAGATCCTCGGTTGTAGTTTTAATTCACAGTTGTGTTTTGGCACCGCTACATCTTATGTAAAACTGTTTTGATTATGATAAAAGAAATCAAACAAACGTCAATACAAATGTTTTAAATTGTGTCTAGTTAGTGACCAAAACTTACAAAACCTTTTATCATTTTGTTTTAATAATTTCATTGTAGTAATTGAACATTCACAGATTTACGTGTTCCCACTTTAGCTTCAATGCAAAATCTGTCAGGTGTCAATACTTTTACTTTAAATAAACTTCTTCAGTACTCCGTCAGAAGTGGCTACTAATTGGGCTAAAATGCTTTATTTCTAAGATGGGCTCTGAGGTGGACATCATAATAATTAATTTTACCTGAAAGAATGGGAATTAACGTTTGTATGTGGAAACAGTAAGCTCATCTCTCAACCGTCCATAATCCTTGGATCAAAGAAAGAAAATTTTTAATATATTCCTTATTATTAATTATTGTTATTAATTTGAACAAATTATTAATAATTTCCTCCTCCTCCTATGGCGCTACAGCCCAAGTCGGGCCCTGGCCTCCACCAATCTCAGCCTCCAATCCACTCTATCCACTGCAACCCTCCTCCAGTTTCTTATCCCCATGCCTCTCGCGTCTTCTGCAACGCCATCTTCCCACCTCTTCCTCGGTCTACCTCTAGGTCTC
The DNA here is from genome assembly GCA_034769895.1 of Magicicada septendecula. Classification (NCBI taxonomy): domain Eukaryota; kingdom Metazoa; phylum Arthropoda; class Insecta; order Hemiptera; family Cicadidae; genus Magicicada; species Magicicada septendecula. Next base: position 456,289,312 of record CM068374.1, on the reverse strand, counting down.
GTTCCCTCCCATGTACCCAGCAAAGCCCTCTTGCGGTTCCTGCCATCCTCCATTCTCATAACATGTCCGGCCCAACGCAATCTTTGTATTCTTATAAATTTTGAGACTGGTATCTCTTTATATATTTGATACAGTTCGTTGTTGTATCTCAGTCTCCATGAGCCATTTTCTTGTATTGGGCCTATAATGCGTCTGAGGATTTTCCTTTCAAAGGTGTCTACTATGTCGACTGTTTTCTGTGTGATTGTCCATGCCTCACACCCGTAGCAAAGCACCGGTCTGATGACAGACCTATATATTTTCATTTTTGTTTCCTTAATAATTTAATGGCGATATATAATAAGACTAGTCTTATTGATTGTTAATAAGTGAGGATGTATGATCGCAGAATGGACGAAACCATTGACGTAAAAAAAAAAAAAAAAAAAAAAAAAGTCAAGAAAAACAAAACCTGCAGTAAAACCAAAAACAAACTTAGCAGTGAAAGCCGAACGTACAGATCAGAGACACTGTATAGTGTAAATAAAAATAAACTCTTCGCGTAGTCGCCGTACACATCAACAGTGGACGAGGCCATGTAATCACGAGACTTGAACTCGTAAACGTTCCTCTCGTACGAGTACCTCTTATATCCTCTGTCATAAACGATCGTCGCTTAGCGTGTATACAATGCATAAACCCAAAATGTTTTCCAAAATAATGAGCTTTACGGCACGACATTCCAAGGATTTTAGCAGGAAAAGTATCGCTATTTAGATTTCATCGTTAACATATTCACAATATATATTATACTCGGGAGCACATATAAAGGCGGAAAGTTAAAGCCCATTGCGCAGAGAGAGACAGACTGTAACACTGCGACAGCCAGTAAGCGAAACGATTGACTGGCTCTAATTGGCTGATATATCACGTGATACTATGGTCTTGCCTCTGTGCAGGTGGCAGCTCTCGCCTTCCTTTTTGCTCCGCACTCTAACACTGGCCCAGTGTTAGAAGTACGTTAATGTTCTCATAATTTCATGTTTTACCTATAATTTTTCTCTATACTCATAAAATAATGCTGAGATACGTTATCTTCAGTAGTATCGACCTTTCTTATCATCAATATTTTCTTTTAATAGTACACCCGTATTCTTCATTTGCTCATGTCTCGCACTTGATAGATAATCTCCGTCTACGATACTGTGTCTCTTACAGACATTTAGACATGCCGCGATCGTAACAAATAAAACATAAGTTATAAGAACATTGTGTAAGTAATAAACAACGTAAACAGGGTATTAATACAAAATGATGACAATTTTTTAACTTTGCGTTTCCTAGCTGGATAAAACATATTAGGACTTATTTAATCTTACAGAGCTTTACTTGTTACTAATTATTTATGAAATCAACAAAAGGCTTAAGTTAAGGGGCACCGTAAAGTCCACATATATTTTTACACTTAACTTTACTCATAGTCACAGTCTGCTAAAAGCTATCTTATAAATAGTTGTCTAATTAATTACAATACACTTGAGTACTGTACCTACGCTTGAGTTATGTTCGCTTATAATTGGTTCGGCAACAGTAATTACTAAATATTATTAAATGGTAACATTTGCCTTGCGTTGAACATACTTGTAGGAAGCATAGCTACAAGTAATAATGAGCTGTTCTAGTTGACGAGCTTAAGTGTATAATGAATAAGTATCACAACCGCGCGTGCTCCTCCAAAGTTGTGCAACTTTACGTACAAGTTATCGTAAGTTACGCAAGTTCAAACACGCTCAGAAACTATTATTTGTAACCGTTTATACATTAAAATAATTGCAGTAAAATTACCGTGTTCCGGTGATGCGATTTGACGTGCTCAAATTACTTACGTAAGTGGGTCGACTGCACTTACTTCCAATTACGGAAGGTCGTTAGACCCATTCTATAACGAGTCTAATTAAAATTTGTTAACAACTTTCACGGAAAATAGTGGCCGTGTTGCAAGCTTTTCACTTCGCCTTGATAAATTAGGCCTGCACAAAGTGCGAGTTTTACATTTGCACTACTTTTCATTTATAATACTTGACAATACTGTAGAGCGTTTAAAGTATCGTAGATTCATCCCTGAAATCGTTTGTTACATAAATTAAAATACCAAATTTCTGACTCGTTAAACCAAGACATTATTGCATTCAAATCGAGTCACCAAATTACAAATTAGTATTACCTATTACCTATTTACCTATTATCTAAACTAACTGCCGGGTTGTTTGGCCGCGGTCCAAGGTTTTAAATTTGACCAAACGTTTGAACATCACCACTGGCTGCCATCTTCAGTGGAGGAAACGAGTCAAACCCAACGCAGGGTGTCGTACGTTAGGAATACACACTTCGCGTTAGGTTTGACTCGTTTCATCCGCTGAAGATGGCAGCCAGTGGTGCTGGTGAAACGTTTGGTTTAATTTAAAACCTTGGACCGCGGCCGAACAGCCCGGCAGTTAGTTTAAATTCAAGCGACACCGGCCGTGTAAGCCTTGGAACAATAAGAGTATTATCTATGGTTGTCATCCTTTATTCACGGTTTCTCGTATGCGTCTTCTTTTTTCATGTGATAGGGAAACGTCAAGCGGGGAGGAAATTTTGTCCGAGTATGGAATTTTATCAACCCTCATAACACGCCTATTTCAAGAAGCATGTTAGCCAAAAAATCAGTGTTAAAGAATGGCTTTAGTTACATATAGGTAATCGGTTGGCGAGCTGTTTTTCATTCAGATTAGGCTGTGATTTTTGTGTTTCAATTAAAGTAGTGACAATTGGGTTTCAATTTAAAAAAAATGACGGCCATGGCTAAATCGGTGCGTTTGATAACCTTATCATTTGCATAAATATGAAACATGTATGCGTGGTCATAAGCTCGACAATGGCTACTAATCTCTACACTCACAGAAACACTCTAACACTCTAAGTATAAAGATTAGATTCGTCTCGTTATAATAATTCCTGTTTCCATGTACAGTACGAGTGTTTGACGCTCATGTACAACTAAACGGGATTCCTGACAAACTAACTGATGAGATTGTTGTGAAAGCTTTGATAGTTTTCAGTTTCTTCCAATTTCTTCGACTCACTTACTCATCGTTGTGTATATAATTTTTATTCACTTTTTATTGCAGATAATTAATTTAGTTATTTCATGTCTGTAATTATACCTCTTTTAAAACATAACCATTTGCGCGCGCGCCCACACACACACACACACACACACACGCACATACTTAGAGTTGGTTATTTATTTTTATTAGAACCACTAAACAACGATGATTATAAGCATTAAGAATAAATAAATCTCTATATGGCAAAAAATAAATCCCTATATTATATAGACAATGAAATATAGTAATTTCATAAAATAAAATACTTAGACACCTGTGTGTGTGTGCGTCCAGATAATTAAGTAAAACCTTAATTATAAAAAAATTAAATATGCACATATTTTAACAGAAAATTCATGCCTTCTGTGTGATTGTGATAAATGGATTTGCGTTTTTTGTGTATGCGTTTTATAGTTTCAGTGTTTAATCAAATTCTCAATCATTACACAGTACTGGTTACATTACTAATCGTAACAGTAATGCGCGTAGTAATATTAATAACAATTCTTACATTACGTTAGTACGTAGATATATTATTGTTGTCTCTATTTCAGGAAAATGTATTAGATTTAGAAATTATCTTGTGTGTGTATTGTGCATGTGGCGCTATGTGTAACTGTGTTCACCAAACTGTGTGTTTTTAGTTTACTAATTACTAAAGCAATCGTTTTATTAGGACAGTCAACTGCTTTGTGTCAAAAAACAGTACAATTTTTTTCGAGTCGCTCTAAAAGTTAAGAAACCAATTTTTTGGTTCTCGACGCTTGAAATTCACATTGTCGTCTTGAAACGTGCTTTCGTCCGATATCTGCACGGAGTAATTCCACTTAGTATACTAAATACTGACTAACGTTTATCTGGAAACTAATTGTGTCCTCTATCAGACTTCCTCAGTTAGGCTTGATCAGTAACAATTTTATTGTTGAACAGCTACTCTAGGTATCTTTGATCTGATGTTATCTAGACATGATGCCCATTTATCGTTCAACAGCTAAGCTAGGTATCTTCGGTCTGATGTTATCTAGACATGATGACCATTTATCGTTCAACAGCTACGCTAGGTATCTTCGGTCTGATGTTATCTAGACATGATGACCATTTATCGTTCAACAGCTACGCTAGGTATCTTCGGTCTGATGTTATCTAGACGTGATGCCCATTTATTGTTGAATTGCTACGCTAGGTATCTTCGATCTGATGTTATCTAGACGTGGTGCCCATTTATTATTGAACAGCTACGCTAGGTATATTCGGTCTGATGTTATCTACACATGATTCCTACCTGTCTTACAAACACGTTAATGAGTAGCTGGCAATATTTGAGTGTTACTGAGGGTTGCAGAACAGCATCGATGCATTCGTGATGATGACTGTTTTATTAAGTCTACAAAGATCTAAAAATAATGAGAAAATAAATTAATTTTACTGGACAACTTCTTTGGGTAGGAAACTAAAATCTACTTCTTCTTCTTTATATGGTAGAGCAAGCTTTGGTCTGGTCCACTACAGTAGTTCATGTCCACTACAGTTTAGACTACTTGAGCTGATCATGGGAATTACCTCTTCATCAGTCCTTAGGCGTGATGGGTGTGCTTGTGTAAATTTCTCTGACAAATCTGCTATCATCTGTTCTCAGCAGTTTACTGAACCACCTTAACTGTGGAATTCAAATTCCATTTGTTAGATTGAGCTCATCAAAACTCTACACAAATCGTTGTTTTCCTTTACCTTTACATTCTACAATCGCATGCTAGCCTTGTACTTCTCCAGAGTATTTTTCTAACGAATTTGTTAAAAGTGTTAGTATTTAATATTACGGATTGTCATGCTTAGCTGGCGTATATTATAAGTGATCTCACTCGAAACATTTAAATATAAACTCATTACCGTGGCTTAGGAATCTACTGTGATGACTGCAAACAAGAAACAGTATGTCATATTCCGGGCAGCTGTTTTCATTTCTTGCTTTTTTTATTAGGACTCGTTGAAACCCAATCTGAATTACTGACAGCTTGCAACTTCGTCGTAACCTGCTTGTTCCTTCCTTGAACCAGAATATGTTTGTTTTCCCTTCGTTACACGCTGCTGTTGAAATTTGTGTACCTCCTTGTGGCTATGGTGTAATTGATGTTGGTATTTGTTGGTGGTTTTAATGAGACGATTGTTTTAGTAACTGTTAAGTAAAAAACCTGTTTGTTGTCTGTGCAGATCAGCGGGGTGCAACGTACGAGGACTATGGTATGCGCCTTGTGGACCGAACCAATGGTAATTCTGGTGGCGGTGATAGCACGGAGTACAGATTGCACAATCCGCTTTCGTTACTGTTTACACAAACACCGTCCGATTCTAGCATGCACATTGACGGCATCGGTGGCGGGCATTTGGTCAGAAATCTGGCTTCAGCTGCTCGACAAGGTGGTGAGCCCAGCTACTACGCTTTGGCTAGAACTGACCCTGATGATGGCGATGGTGTAGCGAACCGCTTCAAAGTAGTTGATTTGTACCGTGCTTTCGTTAGTTTAGACAAAGTAAACGGGGACGATGAAACAGCCGGTTCACGCGTAACGAACCCGAACGGTGTAAGCCGTAACCCGTACATACTGGAACTTGTCGCGCCCAAGAACGATGCAGAAACGGATCACACCAATGACGATACAAAAACGGTTCAGGCAGAGGACTTGGATGAATTAGAACTGAAATCGGCAGTTCCAATGGCCGCGAACACTTTCAGACATCCGTTCGAGTGTAATCACAACCTATTCAAAAGGGATCTAGACGCACTTGGAGGCGGGCACTTACTTCGTAGCTTGAACTTCAGGGACTTGGACGCTCTCGGTGGCGGACACTTGTTGCGCAGCCTGAACTTGGACGTTCTTCGTGATGGTCACTTCTTACACAGTGTCGATTCACGCGACTTGGACGCTCTCGGCGGAGGACACTTGCTGAAACGTTTGAACAAGAGGGACTTGGATTCTATCGGCGGTGGTAACTTGTTGAGAAGTCTGAACGCGAGGGAACTGGACGCGCTCGGCGGAGGCAATTTGTTAAGAAGCTTACTCGAATCGAGAGATTTAGATGGAATCGGCGGAGGGCACTTGTTGAGGAGTCTAGATTCCAGAGATCTGGACGGAATCGGTGGCGGCAATTTACTAAGAAGTTTGAATTTCAGAGACCTGGATGCCATCGGTGGAGGCAACTTATTGAGAAGTTTATCCTTCAGAGATTTAGATGCTCTCGGCGGGGGCCACTTATTGCGAAGTTTAAATTCTAGGGATCTAGATGCTCTCGGCGGTGGCCACTTATTGCGAAGTTTAAATTCTAGGGATCTAGATGCTCTCGGCGGTGGCCACTTATTGCGAAGTTTAAATTCTAGGGATCTAGATGCTCTCGGCGGTGGCCACTTATTGCGAAGTTTAAATTCTAGGGATCTAGACGCTATCGGTGGTGGCAATTTTCTGAGGAGTTTGAGCTCAAGGGATTTGGATTCTATCGGCGGGGGAAATTTGCTGCGGAGTCTGGAAGAAACGAAGTCTTAAGATGAAAAAATGATATTTCGGTGTACCAGGTTCTCAATATTGCATGCCGTAAGAACATTAATGATACCGTCTAGCTGGTTCTAATTAAAGTTTAAGATTATATATCATAAAGGTTATGAGATTAAAAGACTAAAAGGATTTTTAAAACTTTGCGTATAGGCCTACTAAACGTTTAGCAAAAATAAATTGTATCTTCTTGAAAATATTAAAAATGTTGTGACTGTGGTGAAATATACTTTTGTTTTAATTTCTTTAAGCTTAACCTTGTCCCCTTTACCATGTAAGGACATTGCTTGCAATTATCGGTTTAAAATATATAAAATTTTCATTGTTTCCTTGTACATCCCTCTTTAACAAAAATTGAGACGTATAAAATTTCTAAGTCTCGTATGTAAGCAAAGTTCACAAAAACCGTGATTTTTAATAAACTTAATGGCAACCTATAAAAAAATGAGGAAAGAAATAATTTTGTATTTTTCGTAGGTTAGTCAGTTTTTTGCTTTTATATATTTATTATTCCGATGTAGTTATACACACTTGATACATTTTCGTAGTTTGTGTATTTAACGTTTGCTTTCGTAGCTTTTGTCACATTGTTTATTTTCCGTAAGAAGGTTTGTCAGACATCAAAAGAGAGTACGTAATGGAAAGGTTAAAAATTGTTGAAATTAAAGTTTAACTTACGCGTGTTTTTACATCGCACCGTAAAATCTTTGTAAAAGGACTTGCATGAAGTCCCGATCGTCTTGTAAATTTAAGATTCTAAAACTGTATGTGTGGCTTGAAAAGAAGAAAAAAATTATAAAACATTATTTATATATATATGCACCAAATTATTAAATTTTTCTGACAAATTTTATATTTCGTGAGATGAGTCATAACAGGCGTGGAAAAGTTACCAGAGGTATTGTTTACTACGATATATGATTTATCTTAAAGGGACAGACCCATTTATTCATTTAACCATAAGCTGATTATTTGTAAAAAGAAGATAAGATGATAAGATATTAACGGAACTTCTGTATAGACGCAAATTGTGCGTTCACCGTCTGATTTGCTACCATGACTGAGTGTGGGGCTGTGCGAGGCGAAGGACATGCCCGACGCCCGCTTCCGAGCTTCAAATAGAACTCCTGCCGCTGGGACACAGATGTGCTGGATATTTAGGGTGTGACCTGCTACCGGCCGTGGGCTACCATCACTTACGCATTTCGCTTCTTTCTGCTACCGTCTTCTACGTCCGCTATTCTTCCTTGAACTAAAGAATAAACGAATTTATGGCCTACGTGTCTAAGTGATTTATGGCTTATGTCCAGGCGATTCTTACTTCGAAGTTAATTTTTATCTGTTGCGTTCTGCGGTTCTTCATTTAATATTCCGAGTCACAAAAGTACAAGCATAAATAAAACCCGTTAACACAATTTCACAGAATCATGTAACAGAATGGAAATAATTATTGTCGAATATTTTTAATTTTATGGTAAACGTGAAACGTTGTAATCACATTAGTTGTTAAACGTTCATTGTGCTTTTTATGTACACTACTTGGCGTCTTCGTAATTTCCTTCATATCATAAGCTAAACCTAATAAGTAACGGTTTGATAAATAATAACGGAGATGTAGTGTATAAATAAATGAAAAAGATAAACGAGGCAAAGGTGCAACAGAACTGAATTGGAAAATTGTTAGCCACGTTTCGCTCGTATTATCTTCTTTTTCTTTTTCCAATCATAAAGGGATTATATTCACATCACCACCGTTACTGGGCTCTTCCTATATCTTTTCGTTCAATGGGCTTGAGGTGACAAAGTTCCTTGGGCAACCTGTTATCCGGCATTCTGATCTGACGAGCAGTCCAGCTCTCTTCGTTTCCCGCAGTGGAAGCTTGTATATTCAGAATTTTCAATTCTTTGTATACAATTGTTTGCATACGCCTTTATTGTAAATCTGCGTGGTACTAAGATCTTTCTTCACCGGAACCAGAGTTTCAGAAACATACAACACCGGCACAGCCACTGCCTTATAAATATTTAGTTGTTTTTATTGTTTCTCTTTTCTTGTTTTTCCTACCACGGCCGGTAGCAGGCCACACCCTAAATCCAGACCAATCAGTCGACCTGCAGCAGGAGCTCTATTTGAAGCTCGGAACGCAGAATACGAGCGGGCGATGGGCAAGCCCTTCGTCCCGCACAGCCATTGAACTTGTGTTGTTTTTCTTGACAACGCTTGGAAAATTGTTCCACATCTTAAGTGAAACTTGGCCAACTTATAATCAACATTATGATATACATAAGTGATGTTGCAACCGTATAGCGGAAATGTGTCACATGCTTCGTAACCTTATTATCCAATACACTTATAGTTAGCCCGCCGTACTTGGCCGAGAAATCCTTAGTTTATGTCTTATGCACAGAAATGTTTCTATTCTAATTTGAAGAAACTTTTTGAATCTAAAACATAGATCTGTGGATCTTGCATTCGTTGTTTTGGATGGTTATCTCATCATCCGCTAACATAATTGTGTTCAAACATGTTATTACATATTTGTATTTTTGGTTACACTCGGGGTTTCTTCGTATTTTAATTGTCCTTTATTGCGTATTTACGAGAACATGGAGTTAACTGCAAAAATTACACGAACAATGTTTACAGTCAGTAGTAAATTCTGACGTTGAAGTGGAAAATACTGAGCAGATTCTTTGCTCATAGGTTAGGATTGATTAACGACTTGCCAGCTTTCCTCTGATATTTTTTCAAACTACAAATTTTCTCAATACCACACACACACACACACACACACACACACACACACACACACACACACACACACACACACACACACACACACACACAATACTCTGTAATTTGTTACGTACATGAACAGGGCAAGGAACTACGTATTGTCTATATATTACTATAATGTTGATACTGAAGCATGGAAGAGAACTGTACTACCATCCTCATGACGACGACTTGCATAGATATATGTGATAGTACATCACAGAAAAATATGCATAAGCGCTTTCTCAAGTGTCAATGGAAATGTCCACATAACATTAGCAATTACATGTTTGTAATCGTCGTTTAGACACTGTTTGGGCCGATTGGGTGACAAAAAATCCAATCCAAAAGTTCCAAGACAAAAGTTCCAATTCGAAAGTTCCAATTTTAATTTTTCCAATTACACAAAGTTCCGTTAGTATAAAGTTTCAAAAGTACAAAATTTCCAAATAAATTTAAAAATGTAGATAATAGCCTATAGCTTTCAGATAAGCTATGATTGTATCATTTTCTTGATGTCGCTGAACAATGTTGAAAATTCTTTCTTCAAAATTTCGTCGACGAGCTGACGTTGGATTTTTTATTTTTTATCCTAAATTGAGTTGTCGTATCATGATTTCTGTGTCACCTTGTTCATATTTTAGCTAGTTCAGAAAATTATATAAGCTTGAATGGCACCGTCCCACCACTACCTGAAAGCGATTATGCCACCCTTCAGATGAATTATTGGTTCGTACCATTCTTTGAAGAACAGCATCATATTGATTCCACAGTTCTGGGGCATAACGTACAGGAATCCTTCTACCTCTGGTTGATCAACCACGTACATATGTCACTTCGAAATGTTCGGCTACTGGAAGAAAATTCTCTGGAACCTCATCAATGAAAGTATCGAAAGTTTCGCGATTTGGAGCATGCGTATGTGCAGTAGCTTCACCACCTTTACGAACAATAATTTCGTGTCCATTACTTTCCTTTGAAACTCGAGCAGAGCACTCATGTTTCCTTCAATAACGCCAACAGACAGTTTCCTTATTCGTGAATGTTTGTAATACAGGAAACCACAGAAATGTAAATAAACTGTCTTGCCCTTCTGAATGAGTTCGGCCATATCGAATCAAAATTCAATTTTTAATAAAGTTACGATAAATTTTGAAGCTCTAAATTTTGTAGTTTAAGTAGGTAATGCAAAAATTTATAATAACACTAATCTTCTGTTGCTCGGAAACAAAACAGTAATGAAAAACAATTATTTGAAACTGGAACTTAAACTTTTTGGAAATTTTGTCTTGATACTTTTGGATCGGAATTTATGTCCTATTTCCTTTGGGCTTTATATACGTTTTTTAAATTTATCTCTTCAACGACATCATCGGTAGGTCTTAAACGGGTGAAGTAACTACCTGATTTATAACAGTTTACTTAAGACTGCTGCGTATATACAAGTGTCGGGCTTCACCCACGTTGCTGATAGCGTGCACTTTGTGTTACTGATTAACGACAGAGCTTTGCTTTACCATCCATGTCCATTAGACAATAATATCGGTTAATAAACGCATGTTTAAAGTTTTCTGAAAACGCTACATTGACTTAATACGTAAAGAATGTAATGTGCATAAAAATTACTAAATTTCTTTTACTTTATTTTAATTGTAATAAAGCATATATAACAATAAGGTCGTCTAATTATAATTTATTATAACTTATGGGCACGGCCCAACGTTTTGCAACTAGATTTAGTTATACTTTATAGTTGTCTGGTGAAGGGTTCTACACACTTGGTATAAATAAGTAGTCACCATTAGCGTTACATGTGGCCTATAAAGCGAAGTTTTTTCCTATTCTTTTTACATCGCAGAAGCGGCATGACATGACTCCGAGCAAAGGATTACACAATATTATTGTCTGTCGACGAAGGGAAACGCTCTTTTTCAGACTGTCAATGTTCAATCTGGCATGTTTCAGTTGCACAACTAATGTATCTATAGCATGTTCTGTAACAGTAGTTAAGCGCATGAGAGCTGCCATGTATGTTGCACCCATTGTTGCTGTGTTGCATGTCGACTGACGGTATGCAGTAAGTGCATGCTGCTGTAATAAGGGATGAATTCTGAGGTAAGTACCGTGCAATGTTTTTTTTAATATAAAAATAATTTTAAGTTATTTACTAGTAAACGGTTTAAGAAGACCAATACACCTTGCGAAATGTCACAAATAAAAAGTCGTTAGCTTCCGAAAGCACAAATGAATACAATTTTATATTCAGTATATTAACTACTCCGTAGTGAGATAATTGTTGTGACACTTTTCACAACTAAGTAAAGGCACAGTTATTTAATTAATTTCATCGCTGGTGTTAAAAAAGCGGTTTAATAGAGTCAATTTAGAACAATTTTAAAGCTTGAAACTCATTTAAAAGGTCTATAAAATACCAAATACTCAGAAAAATTAAGGAAAATCATCAACACACATATTTGGGAGCGCACTAACATTTGAAACTAAAAAAAGAAATTCAACGAAAACAATTATATATTTTTTGTTTAAAACTTATCAGTACAAACTTAAACCGTTTAACTTTATTTCCTTTGTGCACTTTACCTAAAGCAGTTATTATATTTAAGTAGTTGTCGTGAGTAGAAACTATTACCGTTTGCAGAGCGGTAATATTAATTATTAGTTGGTGGTTTTATCCATTTGGCTATTTTAATGAATGAAATAAATTAACTTGTAAATAATTAACGGTCGAAGTTTAAGCAGGAAATAAATAATAAGCTCTATGTCGTTTCACCGACCTTAGACACTTAAATGATTCATATTGTAAATAAGTCTGCGTTTCCAAGTTGTTAATTATTACGCCAGAAACTCTGTTTCTTGTTCAATATTCCCGCCTTCCTCTGTAATGAAACAACACTTAGTTCTATCGTTTTATACTGAAAACAGTTATACTAATCTCTAATGCTTTTATATGACATTAAAATTTTGGTAGATTGTAATTTACACCAAATGTCTTTTGAAGTTTAACGAAAATTAGAACTAAACCTGTAAAATGATAAACGTTTATTTAGTTGGAAATACCATAATATGATTTATTACATTATTACCGTTATTACATTATTAATGAGTTGTAACTAAATTCATTGGAATCTAAATTGAATTTTTTTTATCATCTAACATATGATCGTTTAACGATGATATCATTTTCAGAATGGTTTTGAAACGAAAACGGAGAAATAAAGTTTGCGCTCCGTCCCTCAAAGCACGCACCATATTCTTAAAATATAAGAGTTCGGGGAAAACAGAAATTCGTATCACTTGACATTCGCAGAACTATTCGACTAGAAGTCTTGAAATTGTAACAAATTTCCATCTGATAGGCAATTAATATCACTGTTTATACAATTGTTGGCCCATATTTGTAAAATATGTTTGTTTACAAAAAGAGAAAGGATACAAAAAATTGTTATGTTATAGACAGTTTTTATTAGCACTGCACAGTACAAAAAAAATTCCATTATAAATAATTAGCACTAACGTATTCAATTTTGGCTGTTTATTTTCTGCTTTTAGTATAAGATTATCTAAACAAAACTTAATTTTGCTTACCATAAAGACCTCAAAATTTTGCATACACAGCGAGTGTTACTCTGTTAGTCTAAATATGAAGTTCCAAATATTTTATTAGTGTTTTCTCAAATGATCTAGAAATAAAATCTAACTAATTAAAAAATCTAATCTAAATCTAAAAACTAACTAATTAAAATCGAGTCACAAATTTCCATCTGGTATCAAGACTATATTAGTATTAAGAAACATCCTATGAATATATATATATGAGAATTTATTTTACATACAGGGAGATTCCTCATAGAATGGCTATAAATTTACATTTAAAATTATAACATTAAATATTACACATCTTTTTTTATTAATGTACAAAATTATAGTTAAAATCGTTCTCAAAATAAACTAACAGTAATTGGCATACGACAAATAAAAAATTATTGCAAAAAATAAAAATTTAATTTAATTTCCATATGAAAATTATTGTTTCTAGCCGTGCATAACTTGAGTAATAAATAATTCCAGACAATCCCAACTTTGTCACTACTTATTGCAACACTGCTAAATACTTCTTTCTTGACGAGACCTTTCGATGTCTCCATCATCTTCAGGTATTAAACGACCTCAGATCTCCTGATCATCCTCGTATTTAGCACTGTGGCAGTAAGTAGTGACAAAGTTGGTGTTAAGATGGCTGCTAATAAAACTAACAAAACTGGAATTCCACACAATTGATAAATACATTCAAACAATAAACGAATAAAAAAAAATCAACGCAGTATTTTTTAAACCAGAGTTTTTGAAACAAATTTTTTTTTACCGAGTATCCAGAAAGTGGTAGCAAAACATTAGCAAATAGGCGAATAAATTAATTAAAAAAAAAAAAAAAAAAAACAGTATAAAACATTGTTAAGTAACCATAATAATAAATGAATTCTCCCTCTTGTGCGTGTGACGACGTGTGATTGATAACATATTTTCAACTGACGCGTGAATATGTACTAGGTGGCGGAAACCTGCTCCGCGATCTGGATCAGCTGAGGAACAACGCGGCGTTCTACGCGAGGCAAAACCGCAACATCAACCCACTAGACGGAGACACTCTGGGAAGCTCCAAACGCAGCTTGGATATCTTGGCGTAAGTGATTTATTGTTTATTAATGTAGTGGCTAATATCAGGAGCGCGTGAAGTGAAAAGTGTGCATGAGTGTTAATTTGTTTTCAAGAGACAGAGAGAGAGAGAGAGAGAGAGAGAGAGAGAGAGAGAGAGAGAGAGAGAGAGAAGGTCGTGTGTTCATGTAGCACTACTTACACTTACAACTGGAAACAAATATATATTCAGAAAAGTCTCAAAAAAAAGGTAAAGTAATTTGCAAAAGTGTGCAAATCGGAAAAGCGTACTACGAAGATTAAAATATCGGTATGGAGAACCATAACTGACTTCCATGTTCTAAGATTTATATTTAAAATCATTTTCTAAATGAAATATTTCCACAGAAACTACTTCTTTTTTTTCAGCCTTAACCACAGTACTGTGGTCACTAACGTATACCACCTAACGTTAGCGTACTCGATTTTCAGTGATGATGGCAGTCGATGAAACTGCCGAAACGTCAGATTTCGCAGAAAACATTAGACCACGTCCAAACAGCCCGGGAAGGAATGTTACGAACAAACTACTTCTTTGTTGCCGATAACGTAGTACACATGTAAAAAATTATCCCTCCACCATCAACCATCATTTTCGTTTACAGAAAATTACCCCTCCCCCATGAACTACCCTTTTTATTAATACATATTTCATTTACATTTCTACAGTGGATTATTATGATCTCCTTTTCAGGATAATTTATCAAAATTAAGTACTTTACTCTTGTTAAAACATAAAACGTTGAAGGTAAACTACCCCTTCTACCTTAACCGATCTTCACCAAAATCAATAGGCCCTCTACAACTGAGGCACATATGCAAACAATTATTTGTTTCTGTTTGAATTTGCGTCAGTTATCGTTCGCCATAGAAAAAATTCTGCACACAGACATACAGACAGATAATTTTCGGAAAATGACTTTTCTTCATGTGTTGAGGGTAGTACAGTCAGAATCAGTCCTTATCTCAAACACGATTTTTGTCGCGATCACCATACTTCCGTTTCCTTATGGAACATAGAAGTAAAAATTAATATGCGCAACTAAAGAGAATAAAGATAGTACTTATTAAAAATATAAATATTCAATAAATACTTTATATAAAAGCAACTTAGTCCACTGTTTACTAATGAGCAGTTGACATGGGCAATCTAAATTACCAACGGTCTAAGACTTTTACATCAGTCTCTTCTACCTTAATTTTTATATTGTCTATGAGTATTGCACGCTATAGGCACTCCTGTGTTTTTACACTTGCCGCTTTTCAGTTTACACTGTCTGGGTGTTTTTCTTTTGTTCTTTGACCATGATTGGCTTATTTAACATTCGGATGATTTCTGAGAGGCAGTTTAGTCTTATCTTAATGTTCCCTTAACGTTCCTTGCGTGAAAACGTGATCCTAATCGTTTGTCGAAATTTAGAAATATAACCTTAACAATTTCACGTCATTTTCAGATTCCTGTAGAGAGGTGTCTCAGATTCCAAACAGTGTACATTAACGACGTCTCTTAATACTCCATTCTGATAACGTCGTATGATTATTAATATTCTCTTAAGATTAAACCGGTATTAGTGTATATTATAATGCAACTCCAACGTTGGATACAATACGTTAATACAGGTTTACAAATCTGTTTATACAATCAACGTTTGTTGCAGATTAATAGACAGAACATTTTCAATTAACCAAACACGTTTCTTAGTTCATTCTTATTGTTTTCGTTTTCCTATTTTTTCTTTACGTGTGGACCTCAAGAAGGTTTATAGAAAGGAATTAAGACGAACGAAATATTTTAGTGTTAACATGACGTTCTGGTGACAAAATTAATGAAAATGTATCACAATATGCAAGAAATAATATCGACAACCGACAGTGTTACGCTTGCAGGCATCATGCAAACATAATATTTGTTTCGCTGACCAGTAATTAAAGTTAATCATTTTATGAGATAATTAAAGCAGAGTAATTAGGTATACTAATTTCAATAACTCGTGTTTATTTATGTTTATGAAAACAAGTGAATTTGATCCACACAATACTGTTATTTTGTTCAAAATCTATACTGCTCTAGGTTTCCCATATTAGTAATAAATACGTAGTTACAATTATTTTTACACTTACGTTCAAAATTGTTTGTGTACTATGTTAAATTAATTATAATCCTGAGGGTTCTTAAAGATGTTTTAAGTAATAATTTCCGATGAAGTAATCATTTTTTGTTTGCAGTTATAATCATTTCCTTTCCTTTCCCGTTTTCTTCAAAACAAAATTTGTGTGTTATAAAAGACTGAATTTATGAACGCTATGTAAAAATAATTAATAGTATGTAACAAATATACTAAATTTATAATGTATATAGGATTTAATTATAAGGAAATTATGTTGCTTAAAACGTACGTAAGATGATAAAAAGTTTTGTAAATGCAAACGAAAATAATTATTTTTGTAATATATGTAATACGAAACGACAGTCTAACTTTGATATAGCCCGCAAACCCAGTACCACTGTAAATGACATACAGAATTTGTTTCCAAAGAAATACATTACGTCAGTCAGCTGTACGAGAATCACATTTTCACCACTAGAGGGCAGGAATGTCATGTTTGCGCAAACCGCGCTGTTACGTTTCGACTTCCAGTTTCACTTGCATTTTTTTAATACTGAAAATATTCCTACAGTTTTACGTGGGAGTTGAACGTTTACGCTCGTAATTAAACTTAAAGTTAATTAATTAATTAAATGGAAGGGCATAAAAATTACGTATTAAACAGTGTCATTCACAAAGTTTACGACTATCGATTCAGTTTTTACGTTCGCTCAGCGGTTCACAATTCTGATGGTAGTATTTTGAAAGTGTTTCACCTACTAAGGTGTCCATCCTCTTCTTTTCATATTACCTGTCGTGTCCTATTTCTTATGTTTTAACTAAATCGCGTAAACAATTACATACACGCAAAATAGTATAGGAAAATTAAGAAATATCAATAGTGTCTTATCACATTTCCAGTTGGTATACAGGTCTTCGAACAGTGTTAGTTCAAGCACATTATTGATTTCCCTTACTCGTTTGTGCCATTGGAGTATGTTTACGTTTTATTATCGAAAAACGAACGTTTCGTGAATAATAAATACATAATATAATGTATGTTTCACACATAATATAATATGACGTGAGGTAATAACTTCCTGTGTATAATGTAATGTAATGTACTGTAGTTTATGTGTGTAATGTATGATTTTCATTACAAAAGTAATTGTGTATTGTACACTGAGTCGTCTATTTGCAAAGAGGGGCCAAGTGTTTCTAGACAGAATTTTGGAAAAGGAGCGAAACTGATTTCTTCTCTTACACTTAAGCTACAAGCATGCTTCTTCTTTTAAAACATTTGAAAAAAAAAATTAAGCTGGTTAACATTTCCACGTGTTAGGAAAAGGTTTATATATCAGTGACAAAAGTTAAAGTTAATATTTTAATTTTAAATTTGCAACACTTGGCCGGTTTTGAAGCCAAAAAATAGAGTTAGCCGGTTGTGCAAATGGACAAGCAGCAATAATTTAAACGGAGTCGGGTGCAAAGGAGTCGGGTTTGGTCGACAACTTTCTTGCGTACCAAAAGGTCGAATCAAGTTTTGAAATTCGATTAACCCTGAAACGGTGTAATATACGAGTCAGATGTTAAATCAGGTGTTTAATACGGTGCAATCAAGTTTAAAATGTTTTAAAAAGCTACCAGATTCTGCACTCTATTTTTATCCCTTGTCATTTTAGAGTTATTCGCGTTTAAAAAAACTCATGCGGTTAATACTAAAATAATTACGAATCGGTTTCTAGTTTTTTCTGAAAATGTACAAACAAATCTATAACAATATATGTTTTTATTATACAGATAAATGAGCTTTAAACAACAGTTTCTAAATCGACGTCATTCATTGGTTCAGAATCATGCTCTTTTCTCTTGTGATTTGTTGCTGTGTCTAACTGGAAGCATCCTTGGTGCCTGAAAGCTTCGTTGTAAAAATTCACCTTTCAATTTTTGGCCCAAAGTACAGTTCGATGAACTTCTTTTCATAGTTAGTTTTAGCTGGCTTTAGCTGACTTTCTACGGAATCAGATCAGTAATGATGATTTTCTGGAAATGTTTGCCTCTTTTTACAAGGGATTTGGGCTCTCCGCATCCAAGATGGAAAATGCTTTTCGCACAAGGCAAAACTTTTTATTAGCGGTTTTTGTGATGATAGTTTGAAAATGTTAGTTTCCTTGATTTCAATGGTGAGGTCGACGAGCTTCTTCAAGTCCCTTATTTTCTATTTTCCTCTCAGAAAAAGGAAGATTCAGTTCATGCCGGTGTATCATAAATGAATACAGTAGAGTTCCAAATAAAGCTTAATATTTTGAGTTGTCGCTCCATATTTCCAAGCATTATGTCCGGGGGAACAAACTGACAACATTTCGACTTCCTTGAAGTTTTTAGAGCTTCAACTAAGAACCAATACATAACCATTCTGATGATCTTGGTGTTTTTATTTTGACTGCTGAATCCATCCGGAAACAGTCGTACGTTCTAACTACACGTGGAAAAGCTGATGATGAACAACAGACGCAACCTGACAGGACCTTTATCAAAATCATTTTCTAACCAAACACAGGACGTGACGTTTTCTGTTGTCTGAGTGCTTGCTGATAAGCTCTGACAATGTTGATAAGGGTAACGTTGTATAAATATAACTGTCTTACATAGTAAGCGTCTCGATCTGGAACTTTTGGAAACTAAATTTTTCTGACAACTTAATGTAAGTTCTTCAGCGTTATCTTGTTTCAGTCTTTTGTAGAAAACGGTAATTTGTATTTTGAGGGCTTTAAGTTGATCTTCTAAATCTGTCTTTTCTACTTGTCTATTTTTAGAAGCAATCTTACTTTCGAGAGCTGAGCATATGGATCGTGTCGACATACGGATCTCTGAATCCAAAATTAAACTTTTCACATTGCTCTGTATTAATAATTTATCGCCTTCAAGTCTAAACCTCTCACAAAACAATTCCCACAGTTTTTCATATTAACTCGCTGCTCAGGTATAGCTTATTAAATGTTTTTTCTCTGGAGTAATGACTCTCGATGGGCGTAGATTCTTTAATGTGCTCCATCATTGCATTTCCGATCGTCTACTGCCTCCTCTTGTTTCGGTTGAAGGCGTATCCTTTCGCAAATTGTGCTGACAAACTAGTCTGTTCACCTTCATTTTCTTAATCTGGAATATTCTATAAAAGTCATCCCGGCAGACTCTAACATTGGTTGAAACGTTCTCCTGACGTTTCGAAAGCTCAAGTGTTTCTGCGGCACCAGTTGTGTTTCTGCGGCACCATCGGCGCGATTCGTAGACAGGACACGATACAGAAACGCGCTGCAAAATGTAGTTATTTTATCACTCGCTGTCACTTGGTTCGTAAAACGTTTGATGACTATTACATATGTATCTTGCATCGACAGTTCGTGGCATTCAGGGCCGGCCCCAGCGCTTCTGCCGCCCTGTGCAGTATTTATGAGTGCCGTTCCCCCCTTATTAATTCTGAACACATTCACGCACACTAGACCTACTCTAAAGATACGGCGATTGCCTTCAAATGACGACTAGGAATGTTTGCATTGTTGTCTTTATCAAACGACTAGAACTTTTTCCCGTTTACCATGCGGCGAACGGCTACAATAAAAATTGTAGAGACAATACAAGGGATCGTGAAACAATAAAAATGTATGCCTATGTGATGGCTTAAAATTAAAATACTAACTAAAATTCATTATGATTTAAATATAACAAAGGTAATGTATCGTATACCTTAGTTAAAAAAATACTCGTCTAGCTTTTGCACTAGCAAACTCCTTTATGACTTCGTTGTAATCAAGTGATTCAGCTAACTGATGTTCTGTAGATACAGTCGCCTTCGTTTTCGATATGTAGTTTTCGACTCTTCGTTAAACTCTGCTGACTTTATATATAAAGTAATTCTTACTTATCTTACATATTGTGATGAAATTACGTGAATAAATTTATTTTTTCCCCAATTTCAAAACTTAACATCCCGGAATCTGCCGCCATTTAAAATTTTCCGCCCTGGGCGGCGGGCACGGTTCGGCCCCGCCTCGAGCCGAGCCTGGTGGCATTGTACATTTCCCTGGGGATGTTTTCAATTATTCGGTAGCATGGGTAAGCTCTTTGGCTGGTACCTAAAACACAAGATACCTGTCTGGTTTTAGTCTGGTTCCAACGCCAATTTTTAAAGTAAAAATACTGTAAGTAACTATTCAAGCTGAACAGTTTCTTAAACTGTAATGACAGTACTAACGTTCTAATCACTTTAGATTACACAGACGTTAGCAAAGACATGCGTATAACTACTTTTCGATAAGGTGGGTGAAAAGAATGACGATATGGACAGGTTACCGAGAGGTGATGTTGCAAAAACGCGTTTTAAAAGTCGTTATGTTTTCCCATTGCTGGGGATGCCCTCTTCTTTTCCTGGCATTATTGACTGTGCTCGCAGCATTTTCTGTGATGGTTCATTACCCATTTTCATCATTATTGTCTGCTGATTCTTTGCTGAGCACATCCATATTTTCTGCACCAACACTAGGACCAGTCGTTATAAAACTTTCAACAATACAGTAATTGATATTATATAATATTGCACCAGTAAAACAAAGAAGTCACCCCCACGAGAAGTATACAGGCATATGAAATTTCCCTCGCATGTTCCACTACGGCGGTGTACTCCGTTACCGCAACATAAAGATTTACGGACACAGCCATCTATCAATCGCTCCTTTCATGAAAAAAGGAAGTCCCTGAAATTAGACGTTAATTCTGGACCCGTTATTTGTCCTATGTCCATGCTTTCATGAAGACTTGGCCCGTTTTGCAGCCTGAGCCAGTAGTCACTTGGCCCGTTTTGCAGCCTGAGCCAGTAGTCACTTGGCCCGTTTTGCAGCCCGATCCATTAGTCACTTGGCCCGCTTTGCAGCCTGAACCAGTAGTCACTTGGCCCGCTCTTCAGCCTGAGCCAGTAGTCACTTGGCCCGTTTTTCAGCCCGATCCATTAGTCACTTGGCCCGCTTTTCAGCCTGAGCCAGTAGTCACTTGGCCCGCTTTGCAGCCTGAGCCAGTTGTCACTTGGGCCGCTTTACAGCCGCACACGTTTCTTCCACCGCACTTTAAGTAGTTTTTAACCTGTTTTTTAAAGACATAAGTATGTGTCACTTACACTTGAAATACACTGAAAAACTTTATCAAACGGTGGCATCAACACTATTTCTTTATTCTGGTCCGATAACCGACTTAAAAAATGAACGACAAGTTTATAAACACATGGTTCAATGTGCAATCTTATCTTTACTAAATACGTTTCCAATTTTATCAGATTCAACTATTAAATTTACTAGCTTTGCAAATTTGTGTCAGCTTATATGGGTTACGGTTAGTGATATGTTACTAATTTTCGTAATACATAATTAATTCACATTGTATTTTTTTTTAAATATTGCCTATGCAATAACCATCGGTATGCAGAACCATACATAACTTTCATGTTCTAAGAGTTATATTTAAAATCATTTTAGAAATGAAATGTTTCCATAGAAACTACTTCTTGCTTCAGCCTTAACCACAGTACTGTGGTCACTAACGTATACCACCTCACGTTAGCGCACTCGATTTTCACTGATGATGGCAGTCGATGGCACTGCCGAAACGTCTAGTTTTGCAGAAAACATTGAACCACGCCCAAACAGCCCGAGAAGGAATTATAACAACAAAGTACTTCTTTGTTGCCGATAACGTAGGCCTAGTACACATATAAAAAATGTGTATCCCCCCTCAAATATCATTTTCATTTATAGAAAATTACTACCTCCCCCTTCAACTACCCTTTATATTTATAGATATTTCATCTACCTTTCTACAGTGGATTATTATGACCTCCTTTTCAGGATACATTATTTATCAAACTTAAGTACTTTACTCTTGTCAAAATGTTTCTGGTAAACTACCCCTTCCCGTTAACCGATCTTCACTTAAATCAACAAACCTTGAGTTCTCTACAACACAGGCACATATGCAAAAATTTGTTTGATTCTCTTTGAATTTGCGGCAGTTATCGTTCGCCATAGAAAAATTCCACACACACACACACACACACACACACACACACACACACACACACACACACACACACACACACACACACACACACACACACACACACACACACACACACACACACACACACACACACACACACACACACACAGCACTTTTCAGAAAATAACTTTTCTTCATGTTTTGAGGGTAGTACAGTCAGAATCGGCCCTTATCTTGAACACGATTTTTTTCGCCATCACAATACTTCCATTTCCTTATGGAACATGGCAGTAAAATCATGAAGATCATGAACTCACACAAGTTCTACTCTCTATAACTCTATAAGTCTTGTTCTTTTTTGTTTGTATCGTGATCATGTACTTTTCCTAATACTCATTAAACCACCGTAAAGAATCTCAAATTCCTCTGAAGTTGTTTTAAATGTTTATGTTGTGTTCCTATGACATTATATATTAATAAAAATATGTTTTTGTTTTGTCTGCTATCAATATTAGAAGCCTCTGACATTATTTAAAAGTACATTCTTATTTTTTTTATTTGCCTGTAAGCAAACAAAAAACGGAAATAAATTTATTCAATACACAAAACATTAAAATTATTTTTTGTTTAATATGAAAGATATAATATTTTTAGTCGTATAGCAGAGGATTTTAGTCTCTTTAATTACTTTCGTTCCGAATAGATATCTGTTGAGTTGCACTGCTTTAAAAGAGTGTCTCTTCCTAGGTTTTGTAGGACGTGAAAGATGTTATAATAAGAGTCCTGTTAATAAACCATTCAACAATATTAAAAAAAAATGGACATAGTCTGACGAATTGTAATTTGAAATATTTTCTTGTGTTACTAGACAAGTGAAAATCTGTACAATAAGTTTCTATTATGTATAATATAAACTCTTATAACGAATAAAAAAATTTTATTCCTGTGTTTTAGCGGACACACCATCGGAAGCCAGAAACGAAATATGGACGAAATCGACCGAGCTGGATTCAATAGCTTCATTAAGAAGAGAAATTTCGACGAAATCGACCACACAGGCTTCGATGGATTTGTGAAGCGAAACTTTGACGAAATCGATCGAGTCGGCTTTGGCAGCTTCGTGAAGAGGGACGCAGGACCGTATCCATCACACGTCGCTGTTCCAACTCATGAACGCATGCGCAATTAAATTATAATTATAAATAAACAATTATAATTTCCCTTTAGTAATTCTGAGATCTTCAGTTAAATATCTTGATTTTTGTATCTTATCTCTTATTAAGGCCTATTTCTTTTTTTGTCACATCCGTTTACAGTCAGAGTAGAAACTAATGTCCCTCCAATAATATAGATATCCTGTTATATCATTGTACATCCACAATTTTACTACCGTTTTTAAATATATATATATATAGTGTACGTGCATTACGTTGGTAATGTTGTTTGTTACAAACTACACTGGATAGTAACACTGTAAACTATTTGATGTTATAACGAATGAATATATTTTAACAAACAAAGTTTAATAATGTGTTGATACAAAAATAAATATAAACAAATAATGCAAGAAAAGTATATAGTTTTATTCAGTATTCCATTCACCCGTCAGACCCTACTTTAAACGTATTTGAGTTTGTATTCTCTTTTCATTTTATCCTGCACATAATATGACAGAACCCTCAGAAAAGGCGTTCATAGTGGTATTGTAATTCTAACATTGCCGATACTGTATTTCTCACATTACATGTGTGCTCAGATACTTATATATGTATTCAATTCTGTTTGGAATTCGACGTACATTAAGAAAACACTTTGGAATTTAATGTATTTTGGAATTTTGTACTAATAAAAAAAAAACTGATCCATAATTTCTTTGCATTCATGCGATAACTTTGTACAAAAGATCATGATTTTAATATTTTATAAACGTAAGAAATAATACATAAACAAAATTATATTATTCTGTGTATAAAAAATTTAATAATGCGTTCATTTTACACACTGTATACATTGTATCTATACACTTTATATAGAGTTTTTTACGGAACGCATAGTCTACAAATTGGAGAAATTGATGAGTACAAACTATTTTGGTACTTAATAATTTGTATACATGCATGATGTTATGTACGAGATGAAGAAGGGAAAATTAATTCATTTAATATTACATTTTTACTTTACCTCATGGAAAGCAGGAAAATCATGTTAGCTAATTTTATAGAAGTTTTAAAATAAAATTTAAATACAGAAATTAAAATGCAAGACGCAAAATTTGTAATTAAAGAATTATGTGTTTAATTTTAAAAGTGGAAATCAAACATAAGATTCAAAATTTGTAGATATTTAATTTATATATAATAAAATGACTGTGTTTAGTGTATTAATGTATTTAAAGTACCTTGTACTGTATTTACTGTGTGTTAATATGAAAAAAATTGTTAGAGGCATTTGAAAGGTACCGATCGTTAGCAGTTGCAATAACATAAACTCCCCCATCATTGATGGCGCCCAAATGTTACGCGTATACACTCACCACTGTGGTCACAACTTGTATTCCGATTCACTGCAAAGGACTAACAATAGTTTCTAAGTATGTATTGTGTACCTCCCAAGATTTCTTACAACTTTTATTTTTTTTTGTTTTTTAGAAAAGAGTTATTTATATTATTTGTTGAACACCCAAATCCATATTTATGATAATTAATTTTGTATAGCATTTACTTGAATAAATGTTGATATTTTGCTGTACTGCGTTTTTATGAATTCTTCCTCACACACATGTATTTTAATGGGATGAAATGGTAAAACGATTTAAAATTTAAAATGTTTAATTAGTTCCGAAGTTAAAAACACCAGGGTGATTTACAGAGGAAGAAAGTACGATAAAAGAGCATACACATACACACAAAGATATTTAAAATGTTTAAATTTCATCAAATCAACTAAACCGAAAGGGTTTAATTCAGCAGAGTGAAGGAGTTGTTTAATTTTTGAGGGAGTGAGACTTATTTGTTACTTGAAAAAAAAAATATATATAAGGCAAAATCTACGGTAAGCAGTTTAAAAAGCTTTGAAATGTACCTTATGTTACATGACCAGTTGCCGGTTGTCAGTTTTGATGTGTATATCTTTTGTACAAAACAAGTGGCAATGAAGAATTACCGTTACGGGAGTAACAGATATTCCATTAATGTAGCCCGTTTATTTGGTTTAATAAATAGTTCTATATATTAATTAAATATTAAATGATATGGACATATACTAGGCTATTTATTTTTATAGACTTATATGACAGAATTGCTTTTTAAAACTACATTTTGTTATATTCAATGTTTACATAAATTGTATGGTCATAAAAGTTGATTAATTATTAAAATTTTATTAAATTGTTATCATTTCCTCGAGACATGTGAAATATAAATATATTTAAAAATAAAACAAAGTACTTAAAGCATCCTAGAAAGTTTTTTGAAGTAAAATTTATTTTTAAAAATGTTTTAGTGCAAAGCTTTCAACGTTAAATGGCCATGACCCTCAAATCAAGCACTTTCCTTGAAACGTACACCTTCAAATTGTCAATGTGTCATAACAATTAGACTGTAAAAGTTATGTTTGATGTAATAACACAGTTTTTACGGATATTGTTAGCTTATAGTGCTGAAATAATGGTTTCGCTTTCATTAACAAATATTTGTGCGAAACATTGACTTCTAATATGTTAAATATTCTTAGCTACCATTTTTTAGAAGGTAAGGTATACTACATCAGGCAAGGTATACTAATGAAAACATCTGGATGAAGAAATAACATAGGTCAGTAAACATTGACCTTACATCTAATAAATTCTAAAACAAAAAAAACATATTTTCCATTAAAATAATTAAAAGTGTTGCAAAAGTCTTCGTCTTGATTATTTAAGCGTGTGTTTAGAATTATCAGATCTTCTTTAACACACCGTCTCTCATGATTTGAATGTCGACAGTGTAAATGTGCTCAGTAATACACTCACACGCGCGCGCCCCGGTGATGAACATGTTATAGGTCTGTATGGAGTCGTTCCTCGGTGAGAATGCGGAGCAGCCTCTTCAGGTATTGCGAGAAATAGCCGGAACAGGAGACAGAACCTCAAATGAACAAAGTGGACTTAAAAAGTTGAGACAAGAACAGTTAAAACGTAAATTGTTTAGCGAACAGTGATTCCGCAGGTAGAAGACAGTGCTGTAATATGATTTCGTAGTATCTATTGAGATAAATTTCTTATGATTATTTAGTGTAACGTGTTAAGCATACACTCACAGACGTCAAAATAAAAAGTTCCGGATGTAAGTGTTCTTTAGTTACTAGGTTTCCTGAGCTGCAAAACTGGCTCATTATTTTGAACGAAATACAACCATTATAAGGTAAATTTTAAAATTAGATAATGTTAAATTATCATAAAAATTTTCAAAACCCCGATTACTCAAATATCTTTTTTAGTAAACTAAACCTACAACACATAGTAAAAATTTCAAGTTACTGGAGTTTTAGTTAAATTTATAACATTATGCGTAAATGCACATACTTTCATCCACACTTACGTATGCATACGTAGCTTCTAAGTTTACGAATGTTTCCACAGATGTCTATAGGCAAATTTCATTTCAAAAATGTACACAAGTAATAACAATATAACAATAACTCGCACAATAACACAAATAATAACAATATATAACTTTTTTTTTGTAAATATGGCTTATGACTTCAAAACTAATTGAAGGTGATCCAAAATTTGGAAGAAATGTAGAGAGATATTAATTGCGTCAGATTATTAAAAATGTGTATTTGTGTTTTCAGTAAAATTTCACGTAACTCGATTATCCATAACAATTTTTAAATTTTCTTAAAATCTTATGTTCAATGTTTGGCCTGTGGTGTCCCCAAAATAAAAAAAATTGTAACTTTTAAATTTTATAACAAAGGCTACATTCTACATTTGAGTTACAATTCAGTATAATCTTACACCTGTCTAAAGTCTGCAATTTTTTGAAATTTGCACTTATTCTGGGAGGTAGCAGCGTGGTTTTCAGTTGTCAACAACAAATGAAATCAATTCCTTTTTTCTTAGTACTGATTGCAGGTTGAGAAACAAGGACTTAAGAATCTAGTTATCAAGCTCAAAACTTACGTAACAGTAATGATTACTTGTAAACGAATATCTTATGTTATTTAAAGTATGTGCTGAGATTCAATTTCTCTGTAATGATTTTTGTGGGATCGAGTTATCACAATATTTAATCCTGTAGTGATTGAACTCAAGTTCCGGTAAAATTTACGGCTATTACACAATAATTCTTTTTTCTTCGTATTGTTTAAATTAGCAGCCATCGTTACTATTTCTTTTATAAAATTGTTAAACTGCTATAATTTTTATTGTTTAGACAAAGCTTTTCGTCATCACTGACATCTTCAGGTCTTAAACAACGTACAGTTGACAGACGTTGTTTAAGACCTGAAGATGTCAGTGATGACGAAAAGCTTTGTCTAAACAATAAAAATTATAGCAGTTTAGCAATTTTATAAAAGAAATAATTCTTTTTTCGTATAAAAATTGATATTATAATAATAATTATATTAATTTTCAACAACTAAAGGAGGAAATGATGTAACTGGGTATCTCTTTGAATGACTGTGCGGATAGAAAAACATACAGAACAAAATTCAAAATCTTGATGTTCTCTGCGGTGAGAAGAACATGCGAAAGGGGTGGACAGTGGAAAGGAAGGCGGCGCATAGTGTGCGAATGAAGGTCTTCAGGCAGCAGAAGAAAAGGAAATGATATTCACGTGGTCCACGGCAGGCCTGTTCGGTAAAAAATTATATTAATTTTCAAAGAATCTGCAAAGTTACAGTTACAGAAAGGAATCTCTTAACACAATGGTTCCCAACTTTTCAGTCCGCGGACCCCCCTTAATAATTTAAAAATTCACGGACCCCGTCTGAGTTCTGAAATAAAACAAACAGTAACTATGATAAAAGCTCTATTTTATTTAAAATCTATTAAAATCAAAATTCTGTTAACTTGCAAAATTATAATATTAATGATATCAAACATAGTTTAATGTGAACAATGAAGCTGCTTTTGCACAATGAACTCTGCAATATTGGGTTTAATGTCTGATAATTTCAATATTAAGTCACTCTCGACATCAAGTTTATTTCTTAACTTTATATAATAATGAAACTTTCACTTGTGAACTTACTTGTCTTTTCTCGTCGAACGCGTTTAGGCGTAGTGTTCGCCTTCGTCAGCTTAGAGACAGCTATGAGTCTGTCTCTAAGCTGACGAAGGCGAACACTACGCCGAAACGCGTTCGACGAGAAAAGACAAGTAAGTTCACAACTGAAAGTTTTATTATTATATAAAGTGTAGTGCTGTGAAAAAAGATGATGAACAATCAAGACAATTATTTCTTAATTTTGACTTCAAGTACATGAGCAAGGAGAATGGGGTTTAACACATATAAGTAGAGAGAAACATAGTTAAACGCTTCAAAGTTTTTTTTTTTTGCGAGTTCAGGATAGTCAGTCATTACATATAACCAGAAGTCATATAGCTGTAATTGCGAAAATTGTAATTTTAATCAACTGTCAGTTGAAAGTTCTGTCGATGAATCTTCTTTTTCTAGTGCAAGAGAGAGGTCTAGTCAGTTCGGCTGACAAACAGATCTGCTACACGACATGATTAAAGCCATTGGTTTGAAAATACTAAAATTACCTTATTTTGTCCGCCTTATTTTCCTATGACGCGTTTCAGAGCTTATGCTCCATCATCGGATATATATTAAAATAAAACTATCACTCTGAAAATTTTTATACTAAAATTAAAGTTTTATTTTAATATATATCTGATGATGGAGCATAAGCTCTGAAACGCGTCATAGACAAATTATAAGAAGTCACAAGGCGGACAAAATAAGGTAATTTTAGTTATTAATTCGTACAAGTGACTTGGATGCCGCATTTAACATGAATATTTGAAAATACGTTTACAATTACAATTAGTTTGAACCCGAAACAAAAATCCTGGAATCTTCTACTAATTGTTTTAAGATTTAAGAGCATGAAAAATCGAAGAAAATTACGGTATATTCAAATTTGTCTTAAAAGTGTCTGCGGACCCCCTGAAACATTGTTGTCGCGGACTCCACTTTAGGAACCACTGTCTTAACAGAATATAAGCTGCTGATTGATCTTTGGTCTATTTTTACAGTGAGCGATTGCTTTCGTACAAAGTGTTTGCAAGCCGGTACACTATGTACACGTGCAATCAAATTACGAGTGTGTCCTGACGCCTACACAATAGTATGTATTTTCTTATTTGAATTTTAACATACACCAACACATGTTGATATCTAGGCTCAGATTAGAAGAAAGAGATTTTGTACAGACTAGATGAGGCGGCCGTAGACTTTTCTCTCTCTCTCTCACACACACACACACACACACACACACACACACACATATTGCGACAGTACAAATAAGTGATGTACTGAGCAGTGAATATAAAAATTTAAATATACCTAATAAACTGTAAATAATTAATAATATATTAGAAATAAGCATGTCAGGGATTGCAAGCTTGGCTCAGACAAAAATATGAACAGGTGTTTCGACCTGAATCGACGTGCACACACACACAAATGTAACTGAAAGTGTGTACACCAGTATTTTGCTAGTGTGTGTGAACGCAGGTCTATGCAGGCGAGTTACCACCCCAAGATGAATAATTGCACAATTACTGTTTTTCCGTAATTATTCATAAACTATAATTAAGAATTAAAATCCAAAACCACAATAAAATGTAATAAAATTTACTAAATACTGTGTACGAAAACCACGCGAAAGTGCCACACCGTACGAGTGTAATAGTGAAATAACTGTGTACAAATCGAAAGGGTTAAGTTGCAATGTCCAAAATTACAGTGAACATGTGTTGTAAAAATAGTTATAAGTATAAGAGTATACTTACAGGACTCTGCAATTCGCAGAAATATAAGAAATAGCGAATTTGACAAAGAGTGGGGGAACTGAATCCAGAGACAGTTTCTGACATGTCGATTTCGTACCACTGCAGGTGTCGACCAAGACATGGGTATAAATAGGACATGCAAGCTACAGTGGTTCTCTTTCTTAAATCATCCATGGTGCAGCGGGAGCTTATGCCCGTCCGCACGGCGTATTTATTTTTTTTGTAAATAGTTTAAATTTTCCAGTTACATACAACTATGTAACTAAGTTGTAAAGACAATCATTTTTAAATAATAACAGCAGTACATAAGAAGAATTACATAAGAAAATCCATTGACGTCAGAAACAGCAAGAGGAGAGTTCCAGAGAGTGATACGACGCTGGACAAGAGGAGAAGAGAGACAGCCGACGCTGAAGTGCGAGACGAGGACGACTACAGATGGATCAAAATGATTGAGTATGATTGACGACAATAAGGTGATAAACAACTTATTTATATCTTAATCATACGATGAACTCAAAGACAATTAAAGACATTTCTATTTTATTTAAAAGTAAGAGCCAATGTTTCTTGTAAAGTAGAATTAAAATCATAGATGTTTTAGAAATACGATTAACGTAACAAGAGCTCAAATTAATATGAAATAAAATGAATACAAAGCATTTAAATGAAAACAATTAGTATTTGAGATAAAACAGTACTGAGAAACAAAAGATAACTTCAATAACTATTAATATTTTGAGTACATTACAATATATAAAAAGAGATTTAAATATTGATATTTTGAAACACATTAATTGACTGAGTAGTCTGAAAATGAGATTTTTCTTTAATACAATAATTAGTAGAATAGAATATTTAGTCAGTAAGGATGTATATAGCATAAGCATTACGGCATAATAACAATTAATAACGAATGTTTTAAATCGAAGTCAGTGCCGTGTGCACAATTTTTAATAATATCAAATAAATTTGAAATACCGTTACAAGTTACATAGAGTTACAAGAGTTGCAAGTTATTGCAGATACACCTGAAACCCAATTGAAATGTTATATTGTTACATAATTTGTCAATATTGAACGTGAGACCGGTCACGCTAAACTTGTGTATATGTATATGTATTTATGTATATGTATTGTTGCATATTTGGCTCCCAAAGAACGTGGGGCTATACAAATTAAAGTACATATACAAATTCACACACATAAATACGTTGCATATATTTGGCGCTCCAAGATCGTGGGGCTCCGCAAACACAAATAGAAGTGTATTTGTATTTGAAATTAAATTCAACTTTATTAAATAACGTTATAATATATTTATGGTAGATCGGCAAATGTCTTGTGTTATTAAATTTTTCAAATATTTTTCGTCAATATTTTCATGATAAGTCACCACGATTAGCTTGTTTTCAGTTTGCCCTTTGGTTAGCTTGGTCCATCAATTCTGAGTGTTTTGTAATTTGTGGTAGCAGAAGGGCGCTATAATTGTGACAGTTCATAAACTCTCTAATCCAGGGTTTACGGTACCCGAGCCTATTACGTCCCCAATTATATCTCGGTTAAGAAAACCCATATTGTACGTATGTACGAACAAAACAAGATGATCTGTTGAAAATTATAAATTTATTAAAATAAATAAATATATCCAATATAACCGTCAAAACAGCAACTCAAATAAATAAACATTAAAACAATCGTTAACTAATCGAATTAAATCAATTATCCGTTCCTTTAAATTAAAATCAAAACAAATTCGATTATTCGTTAGTTTCTATATTGACATAGAAGTATTTTGATTCTTATTGATTTACTTACAAACCTCTGATGATGCTGATATGTTTGAGCGAAACGTCCGTCAGGTATATTGAAACGACAAAAAAGTAATACACTACTTGCTGTATTAAATAATATCACAATATATTTAATATAATTAAAAGAATAATTAATCATTCATAATTTAAATAATAATTAAAAGAAACCGTATTGAATAATATCACAATATTATATGTACGAAAAAATAATTTTTTGGGTTTATGTTTGTAGAAAATCCATTGATATTTCATTTGTTTAAGAGTCACGTTACTTTGTTGCGTGGCAGATGAAAACAAAAATGCAAACATGACTATCAAGTGTATCAGGAGAATCCAAAATTTTATCTACGACAATTTTAAAGTTCGAAAACATTTTGTGTATTTTAATTTCAATAAGAATATCAAAATTTACTTTTAGCTCAAAATAAGATAATAAAACAACAAAGCAAATTGAAACAAAAGAAGAGTTACGTATACAAAACACAAACGTGTTTATATACGTGTTTACGTGTGCATATAATCAACAACTAATATTATTACATTTCACACGTTTATCCCTCAACCATTTTGATGATTATTGAAACAACCGGGTCAAGCAATTAAATTTGTAATGGATTCAAACTCAAAGTCCATTTCATAATTACTGCGGAGAAAGTAATTTTTCATATTTGGAAAAATAATTAATTACATTTCAAAGCAATTAATGTTTCCTAATATATCTCAACACTTGATTATGTTACTTTAATTTAAATATTTGTTGATAATTGAACTCGTCGATCATTATATTGTTACGACGTCTAGTCGATCGTCGTAGGTACATTGGAAACAAAATACAGTACAAGACACCAATTAAGTCACTAACCACCAGCTTTAATTTTTACAGTCAAACAGTTCGTAATTAACAACACAGTCTACTACAACAAATCAAATATAAATTGTTCACACGCAATAAAAGGTCACTAATATTAAACACAATTGTATTACAATTATACCGCCCGATTATAAAACGCAACACTTCACTAATAACTACTTGAACATACACAGTAATAACTCGAACCGCTCTGGAAATATATCACAGCTGTACTGACTGAACGTCGTTGACTTTATTTTTGCTTTTGCTGCTGCTATCCACATTTTATGGACTTTCACTGTCTAACACCATAACAGCTTTAGACCTACTATTGAGATGTGATATGGACTTTATCTATCACTGCTTTCTTAATATAAAGCGACGTTTCGCCTACACACGAAATTCATAAGTGAATATTGAAGCATCACAAATAAAAGACAAACAATACTTTGTCTCACAGTCGACAGAGAATCCAAACGCACTAAAGTATTTACATAATATATAGTATAACGAGAAAAGGTGTATGGTGTGTTTTTAAATAATAATAACCCGTCTTATATCTTATCAACTTTTTAAAATCATTCAAAATTGTAATCAAAGTCTTTTATGACTTGTTGGTTGACGAGTAGAAATGGTTTCATGTCACCTTATTGCTTGTGCGGTGATACTCAGTGATTCCCCGTCATGATCCTGAGTCCTGTGTCCTGTGTCGATCCTCTGGTGTCGTCTGATCCTCCTGGAGTCCACACAGCATCCAGATGACTCGTACGGTGCTATCTCCATACTGCTGGGGTATCGACCTTGGATGCTCCACAGTCGGGCATAGCCTTCGGGTGTAGATGTGTTCCAGTGAATGAGGGGTCGAGGCTGGCGATCCTCGCTTATTTATACTGTCGGGCGCAAAAATCATGTTTAAATCATTCTGTGCACGATTTATATTGTTATAGTTTGTCAAGCACCCCTTTACAGATTCGTTTATTTTTCGTACTGATTTCACTTTTATTCGCAACATGCGAAGTCTTGTTCATACGATCGGTAATTTTTTTTATGTATAATTGTATATTAACAGTTTTTCTATACTTTAATTATTCTTTCTCTATTCACTTTTATTTACACTGCATTAATATGTATTATTTGTTTCGCACTAGATTTTGCACATATGCGCCTCTTTATATTATTAATAACGTGGCGTAATTTATTTTGTCATATCTCAGACGCACTTACAAAAATTTAAATAAATTACTTATTTAATTCACATTTATTCAGGGGTGACGCTACGCCGGTTTCTACTGGTTCACACACACACACACACACACACACACACACACACACACACACACACACACACACACACACACACACACACACATACACACACATCACTTACACTGTACACAATCGTAGCTTGTGTGTGGCGTGATATGCCAGTACCGTCCTTCACATTCGGTGTTCCCCTTCGCTGGTTACTTACAGCTTTCAATACGCATTTTTTCAAATATTGACAATATTAATTATTTATTCTAATTTAGTAGTTTTTTTAACTAACTGCGACAATGCACAGTAACGTACGCAGACGTACTGTTGCAATAGGTAACAATAAAAAAAATACCAATAACAGGATACAAATAACATTCTATAGCAGTATATTAAACGAATTAACAAATGACTAAAATTTTTTAATTTCTCTTGACACATTTATTAAAATTCTACATGTTGTCTCTGTTCATCCACCAGACACATATTTAGGCCTATATAGTCGAATGGTAATGCTGAACATATAACGTGTTCTGCCAATTCACCCCTGGCTGTGTTTGCCCCATTGCAAATATATTAAAGTTGGAAAATTTTACTAATGTGGTTGCCAACAAACGCATGTGTGTAAACCGCGAGCGCACATGCGTGCGCGTACCAGAGTGTGTGTTGGAGTCTTGCACTGGCCCCAACACGCAAACTCCGTGCCAGCACGTGTCCGCCAAACGGACGTGAGTGAGTGTGAGAGATGTATGTGAGTGTGACTGCAGTGGCCGAAAATTTGTTGTTGTTTAATTTTCAGTCAACGCTGCCATTCCTGTTGAAATCTGTGTACGGTAGACGAATTACAGTTGAAATTGAAGGTATGATCGATGAGTTGAAGCCGAAAATCGTTGAAGGAACGATTATTCGTTGATGGATTGACTACATTGTTGACATTATCCACCTGTGATGTTTGGGCCGATGACACTGTACAGTCTAAGTGAATCCTGTTTTAACGGCTTTTTGCCGCGTTCCGAATTCCCTTAGACGTTCCAAGGCAGTCTTCGGGGATTTTTTTTTTGGTAGTCTTTGCATGCACGCTTTCTTTCACGAAATGGTCTTACGCGCTGCGTAGTTGCTTTTTTTCCGCCATCATCATTCGGCGTGGTTGTAGCACTTACAGCACTATTACAACAACAGAATTTTACCCGCCAAATGCGACAATACACACAAGTTAGTATCGTTGTAGTAAAAACTGTGGACTAAGAGAGAATATGATACACGCTGGCCTCACTTTACTGTTAACCTGACTTCACGAACAGATTGAGACGCACTGAGAAGGAAACGAAGAGATGAAACACGCTGCCTCGCTCCCTCGCTCCACTGCTGACTCACTACTGCAGCGTCTACAAACGCGTAGGCTCACTGCTGCCTTCCCTCTTCACCCTTCCAACACTGTATGACGCCCTTCTACGGCGTTTCACTTTCTCGTTTCATTGCTATTTCCAAGCAGTACTCGCACTACCGTGGCTTAAAAAGTATCACCTAAAAAATGAAAATAAATAAATCTTACCAGCTATGAAATCTATGACACCACACAAACACAAACAATACACAACACAAGACGCACAAAACTCACATTAACCCTCACGCCTTCAAGGTTATCTGCAAACTGTGACTGAGGCGTGAGGGTTAATGTGAGTTTTGTGCGTCTCGTGTTGTGTATTCAGGTGTTTGTGTGGTGTCTTATAGATTTCTAATTGGCAAGTTTTATTTTTTTGTTACCTATATGTTGTGTTAATGAAATGCAAAATCTACAAAACACTTATCAGACCAGTGCTGACATATGCTTCAGAAACCTGGACAGTGACAAAAAATAGCGAGAGACTTCTAGGTTGCTGTGAAAGACGGATTCTAAGAACAATATTTCGAGGAGTTCAAGAAAATGGAATGCGACGCAGGCGCTATAATTATGAAGTATGCCATCTTTACAAAGAGCCGGATATTGTCAGGCTAATCAAAATACACAGGCTAAGGTGGGTTGGACACATAGAGAGAATGGAAGAAGGACAGCCTACGAATTATATTTTTTAACAGAGACCAATGGGTAGTAGAAAAAGGGGAAGTCCCCGAAGTAGATTCAAAGACCAGATAGAGGAGGATCTCGGAAAGCTGAACATAAGAAACTGGAAAGCTAAGGCATGCAATAGGGAGGAATGCAATCGTCTCTTGGAGCAGGCCAAGACCAACCAAGTGTTGTAGAGCCACGGTTAATGATTGATGATATATTATGTAAATAGTTTAGTGTGTTTTGCCTCTCTGTCGATTGTGCGACAGAGTATCGTTTTTTTCCTGAACACAGCTACCGATTTGGTGTGTACCCGAAACGTCGCTTTATATATATATAGATTTTTAGATTTTGATTTGTTTATTTACATAAAGCACGATCAGTAGTGTTGGTCAGCTGTATGTTTTATAAAGTATGTTTTGATCAGCTTTGTATTATGTCATGATTTAAAATGTGCATATATGCAAAAAATAATATTAATTTGGAAACCTGTTGTGTTTTGAAACCTATTATCATTGAAATAATTACACACTTTATTAATAATTAATTCACGTGAACGCATTTAATGGAATGTGTTTACCTTCAGATAAAGAAATGAACGTCTGGGAAAGTTGGTGTACTTTAAAACGTAAAAATAACAATTTATTCGTTGACGAAATGTATGATAATGACTTAAAAATTTTGAACCAAATTAAATGCTCGATAATTCGTAGCATATACAAATATACCGATTTTGAGTAATGAATGTAAACGTATAACATATTGGGAATGACATAAAACAGTATTCAGGTATGTGACAGAATTTCATGCACGAAGACTTTTCAAGTTTGAACCACGGAACATATAAAGATTACATACTTGCTTTTACGTAAAGATCACTTGTTACACCGTTACAAAATGTAAAGCTCGTACATGTTTATCATTCCCAAAAGAATGTAGTCAAAATCTCGCCGCAGGAATATGTGTTAAATAAGGTGAAGTCAGCTTTAACTGTAATTACTTCCATATTCCTTAAGGAATGGAAGTATGGTGATGGCAAAAAAAATCGTGTTCTAGATTATTGCAGATTCTGATTGTACTATACTCAAAACATGAAAAAAAGTCGTTTTCCGAAAAGTGTCTGTGTGTGTGTCTGTCTGTCTGTCTGTGTGTCTGTCTGTGTGTCTGTCTGTGTGTCTATAGATTTTTTTTCTATGGCAAACGATAACTGCCGCAAATTCAAACAAAATCAAATAATTTTTTGCATACAGCCCTGATTTGTAGAGGACTCGCGACCTATTGTTTTTGGTGAAGATCGGTTGAGGGAAAGGGGTAGTTTACCAGCAACGGTTTTTTTTTTATCAAGGAAAATTTTTTTTTTTGGGCAAACGATAACAGCCGCAAATTCAAACAGAATCAAATAATGTTTCGCATACAGCCCTGAATTGTAGAGTTCTCAAGACCTATTGTTTTGGTGAAGATCGGTTAAGGGAAAGGGGTAGTTTACCGGTAACGTTTTATGTTTTAACAAGGGTATTTCCTATGGCAAACGATAACAGCCGCAAATTCAAACAGAATCAAAAGATTATTTGCATACATTCCTAAATTGTAGAGTTCTCAAGACCTGTTGTTTTTGGTGAAGATCGGTTAAGGGAAAGGGGTAGTTTACCTACAAGTTTTTTTAACAAGGGTATTTTTTATGGCAAACGATAACAGCCGCAAATTCAAACAGAATCAAAACATTTTCTGCATACAGCCCTGATTTGTAGAGTACTCAAGACCTATTGTTTTTGGTGAAGATCGGTTGAGGGGAAAGGGCAGTTTACCTGAAACATTTTTTGTTGTAACATGAGTAAAGTACTTAATTTTGATAAAGTATCCTGATAAGATCTTAATAATCCACTGTAGAAACGTAGATGAAATATCTATAAATGAAGAGGCTAGTTGAACGGGCTGGGGGTAATTTTCTATAAATCAAAATTATAGTTGAAGGGGGAGGGGATAATATTTTTTATATGTGTACTACGTTATTGGCAAGAAAGAAGTATTTTTTTGTTAAAATTCCTTCCCTGGCTGTTTGGCTGAAAATGATTTTAAATATAAATCTTAGAATATGGAAGTCATGTATGGTTCTCCATACCGATATTTACTTCCATATTCCTTAAGGAATGGAAGTATGGTGATGGCAAAAAAAATCGTGTTCGAGATTATTGCAGATTCTGATTCTACTACACTCAAAAGATGAAAAAAAGTCGTTTTCCGAAAAGTGTCTGTGTGTGTGTCTGTGTGTGTGTGTGTGTGTCTGTGTGTCTGTAGATTTTTTTTCAATGGCAAACGATAACTGCCGCAAATTCAAACAGAATAAAATAATGTTTCGTTTACAGCCCTGAATTGTAGAGGTCTCAAGACCTATTGTTTTTGGTGAAGATCGGTTAAGGGAAAGGGGTAGTTTACCTGTAACGTTTTATGTTTTAACAAGGGTATTTCCTATGGCAAACGATAACAGCCGCAAATTCAAACAGAATCAAAAAAGAATATTTGCATACAGCCCTAAATTGTAGAGTTCTCAAGACCTATTGTTTTTGGTGAAGATCGGTTGAGGGAAAGGGGTAGTTTACCTGCAACGTTTTTTTAACAAGGGTATTTTCTATGGCAAACGATAACAGCCGCAAATTCAAACAGAATCAAATAATGTTCTGCATACAGCCCTGATTTGTAGAGTACTCAAGACCTATTGTTTTTGGTGAAGATCGGTTAAGGGGAAGGGGTAGTTTACTTGCAACGTTTTTTTATCAAGCGTATTTTCTATGGCAAACGATAACTGCCGCAAATTCAAACAGAATCAAAAAAGAATATTTGCATACAGCCCTAAATTGTAGAGTTCTCAAGACCTATTGTTTTTGGTGAAGATCGGTTGAGGGAAAGGGGTAGTTTACCTGCAACGTTTTTTTAACAAGGGTATTTTCTATGGCAAACGATAACAGCCGCAAATTCAAACAGAATCAAATAATGTTTTGCATACAGCCCTGATTTGTAGAGTACTCAAGACCTATTGTTTTTGGTGAAGATCGGTTAAGGGGAAGGGGTAGTTTACTTGCAACGTTGTTTTATCAAGCGTATTTTCTATGGCAAACGATAACTGCCGCAAATTCAAACAGAATCAAATAATTTTTTGCATACGTCCCTAAGTTGTAGAGGTCTCAAGGACTTTCGATTTTGGTGAAGATCGGTTAAGGGGAAGGGGTAGTTTACCTGCAACCTTTTACGTTTTAACAAGAGTAAAGTACTTGAAAATTTATTTAAACTTTTTCAAACAATGGTAATTGTTAAAAATAAAATAATTTTGTTGCCAAGCAATAAAATTAAAATTTTTTCATTTTAATGTACATCATGTATAAGAGAAAATATATCGCGCTTGGCAGGCGATATTAAGATTTAAATATAAATCTTAGAATATGGAAGTCATGTATGGTTCTCCATACCGATATTTTTACTTTTTTGACGGTAATTTACTTTCTTTCTTTTCATTTTAGTTGAATTTACGTTTATTTTTAGAATTCGTTTTAAAGCAATAATGTAAACTCATGAACTCGCACGATTTCTTCTTCGTTTGTTAAATGGTCCAGAAAAAAAACGACACGTAACTCGTCAAACCGTTATCAGCGATAACTCGAAAAGTACCATATTCAGAATCATTCAGCTCAAAGATCATTGTAGAAAAAGATTGCTGTTTAAAGTAAAAGATAATTCAAATATGCTTTAAAATTTAATTAATAATTAAACAAACATTGTTTGCTTATGTATTTTAAGACGGAAATCCTTAGCATATATTTTAAAATATAATTAAAACAGAATTAATGTCGTTTTAAAATTTAGTGAAAACTTTTGGAATAATAATTTAACAAATACTACTACATTCCCTTCAGACCCTCGCATTCTTCTTTCTGTAATTTTTTCCTTCACAATATTTTGCCTCTTTCTCGATCTTGACCTCTCTCTGCCCTCTTAATTCACCTCCCACAAAGCCGGAACACGCAATTCAAATATAAAACATCAATGCGCACCTACATAATGGTATTAGCATATTTACACGCCTGTATGGCAAAACTTGATTATCTCATCAGAGAGAGAGAGAGAGGTTGTGTTTACCTGGGTGGAAGTTCTTGTGTTCAACTTGATAAGTTAGTAAACTAATTTTACAGCTCAGGTCAACTTCACTGACCTGTGAGACGGTTTGACACGTGTCATGGAATGTCTTTATTCATTGTGGCCTTGCTGCCCGGAAACGCACATTTTTGTGTGTGTGTTTGATATTTGAATATTTGTTTTTTTTTAAAGCATGTAATATCTAAGCAAGAGGAAGTTATGTGTTCCGAACAAAAATTATAAACAGAATTTTTACCAAAGTACAAATTTTGGAGAATGCAAAGTCTGAAAATGGCATCGTTAGGAACATTTTAAAGGAGTATTTAAGCAAACGTGTATGTATATTCATGCGTTTGTGTCTATATGTAGATGGCAATACTCACGAATAGCTAAAAACCATTTACTTCACATTCACATTTATTTTTTGTTTACCAAACTTGTATTGCAACCACTAACACGCAATTATAGCTTATTTGCCATAAGCGCTTTCAAGCCTTTCGGCTCACCTTCAGATGGAACACGACAACCTACCTTCCATTTAAGACTGCAAGTCTTATACAATTAAAAGATAAACACAATTTAGTGGTTAATTCTAATTTTGACTAAACTAGTATTGCAACCACTGACACGCAATTATACTTCCCATTAGCGCTTTTCAGCCTATCTTTGGAAGGTAGGTTGTCGTGTTCCATCTGAAGATGAGCCGAGAGGCTTGAAAGCGCTTATGGCAAGTATAATTGCGTGCTAGTGGTTGCAATACAAGTTTAGTAAAAATTAGACTTAACAATTAAATTGTGTTTATCCATTAAATTGTTCACATTTATGTTCCATGAGTCGTAACCAGACTAAAAATATACCTATATTATTTTTCATTTAAAAAAAAGTGAGCGAACCGGCACAGTGGTAGCGTCTCTGACTCATAATCAGAGCGTTGCTGTGCTGTCGATGTGGTGAGATCCAGTCAAGGTCACTGCTCGATTTGCTCGTCCACCCGCACGTACGCGGACAAATAATACGTACGCCTTCTCTGGCATACCCGGGCCAGATTATTAACAAGGGCACACAATATATACTACACACATAAACAACACTCTTCCGCCCCCCCCACCGCACGGCTTGCACCCGGGCGTGGGTTAAACGTTGGCTAATATCTCTCTGGCTGTGGTGGGGCGTGAGTTCTGTCACTGCCGGAGGGCGCAACAGGTCTGTGACCTAATGCCTGAAGTGGAGAAGAAGAAGAAGAAGAAGAAGAAGAAGAAGAAGAAGAAGAAGAAGAAGAAGAAGAAGAAGAAGAAGAAGAAGAAGAAGAAGAAGAAGAAGTGACGTCATAGTAATTTCAGACGTCTTAGTGATGTCATAATGCCATTATCATATTATGTTAGGTCAAACTGAAGTTTGGAATTATTCTGGAAAGTACTAATAAGGCTGTAGTAACTGACTATTATCTGACGGCGGTACTTCTTACATTCATTATAAAGCACAGTTTTCAAAACTTGATGTGTTTGCGTGATGAGCTGTCAGATAAGCATATTCTCTTGGTTGACACATTACGCCACCTACGTACGCCTCAGTTACTCAGGCACTTACGACTTCTCATTTGTATGGTGTGTGTGTGTGTGTGTGTGTGTCGCTATTGGTGATGAAGAGATAGAAAACCGTTTTGCTGTCCAAAGAATGAGAAAAAGACTTTAACATAATGTTTTTAGACAATGTTTTGAACACTATCCGTCTAGAGTCTGCTTATTTATGTTACTTTATTACTAGTTTTTGTGTAAGCCGCTTTTACATTTTATAGGCAGAGTAATTTAGGAAAATTTATCCAGCTCTATTTGTGAAAAATTCAAATTTAAATTAAAACTCGGGTCTCTTCAAGAAAGTGTCTACAAACAACTCTCGCAGCGTCACGAGCCCGCCAAGCTCCCCCACCAACGCGCCCGCCAGTCCCTACTACTACAGTAGCGGTGTGAAGCAGGAGTGATTAGCATACATTACACACATTCATATGACGCACGCACGCGCGCGTGCCTTTAATTCCGCACGCACACACGTTTCAATTCTATTCTTTTTATTTTGTTTCAGCTTTATTTTTTATTTTTTTTTTATTAAACGCACGCAAGCCTTCAATTCTTTTTCTTTTTTCTTTTTTTAATTTTTATTAGGAGGGTTTTTTAGTTTATTTTCACGATTATTTATATTACATTAATTACATAATCTAGGAGTGAATTAATCCTTTGTTTTGAAAAAAAAACGAACCGCATTTTCCTCATTTGAGGCGACAGTTAGCAACTCTATCAGATTCATTTTGAATAAAGCAATTTAAAGAATAAAAGTATATAGTAATAACGTAAATAATAAACACGAACGGAATGTAAAGAATTAAAAAAAAAAACACAAAATAAACGTATGAAAGAATGAGCGTATGTAAGAAGAAACGAATGTAAATAACTAACGAAAGAGTTACTTTGAAAAATAAAACAATAACTGCACAGCGTAAAGGTAAAATCGTTGACTCCAAACAGAAACGATAAATGTGTTATAGTCGTAGTGGTATGGTAATCACCCCTCCTTCACACCGCTACTGTAGTAGTAGGGAGTGGCGGGCGCGTTGGTGGGGGAGCTTGGCGGGTTCGTGACGCTGCTAGAGTTGTTTGTAGACACTTTCTTGCAAAGACCCTAAAACTCCAACTAGTCACTTTTCCTTTCTTGAAGCTGTCTCCTGAAGCAAACTGAATGTTTGAGAAAAGACACAGTGTACGATATCTTACTTCCGTCTTATGTTTCCGTTTTTGTACTGAAGTCGTATGTCACGAGTATTACGAGTATGAGTCTGTATTGACATTTACTAGGTATTTAGAAGTACCCAAAAATTAAGCAACCAAGATTTCAATACATTGTAGGAACGACAGTTAAATTTTAAAATATAAAGAAACTTGCTGTGGCATTTTCATTTATGAAAGCACCAAAATCTAAATGATTACAATCTTCGCGCCAGATGAAATCCTGTTTTCCGAGCATCGATGAATTTCACAAAGGAACAACGTTTCTTCTTCGCTATTGAGAGTTACTTAAAATTACAAATGTTAAGCAGATTTATTTGATATTAATTTTGCCAAAAATACACTAAACGTCGTTTAGTAACTGGTTTAGGAAGTGTTACCGACCATAAGCTTTCCTGCCATACAAGTGTTATTACCGACAGAAATGTCAAAACTATCAATTTCTCCAAAACTTTGTCTTTGAAAAAATTGTAATTAGAGTGGGACACTCTATGACAGTGGTCTTAAAGATGCAAAATTGTTAAAGTTACCTTCACTTCTGAAACAAGATAAGACGATAAAATACTTGTCAATGATTTTAAAATTTGATTCTAATCGACGAATGCTCTAGACAAGGTTATTTCCAATGACGAAACTGTGTTCCACCTCATCAAAAATGTGGACAATCCAAACTACGGTCTTCGGAGAACTCGGATGCGTGTCACGAGCAGCCATTGCGTTATCTGAAGACCGAAGTGTATAATACGTACTTGGTTTGATAATTATTGGTCCTATTTTTATTCTCGGAGATAGTCGCAGCTGAGCGCTACAATAAAATAATAATGTTGTTCTAGGGGCTGATGAAAGGTATTGTTGGCTTCTACAAGATAAACAACTGCGCATACGGCAAATTCAACTATCAACTTGTTTGTTGATCGGAGGAATACTCATGGTCTTTGGCCATCTGAATCACCGCAATTTCTCTTCTTCTTCTTCTTCTTCTTCTTCTTCTTCTTCTTCATAAAATATGGGATTTGTTTTGACAGATGTTCGTCCTCCATTCTTGACACCTGGTGCTTCCACCCCTCTCTATACACCTTGATCTTTTTATTTACATTGTTAGTTTCAAGGATCCCCTTGATTGTTACATTTCCAAGTGCATCGCTTCTTGTTATCTCCTCAACTGGCTTTAGAATTCTCATCTCAGTCGACATCACCAGCTAGCCTTGTTTGATTATTTCTATTGTTCTATTATTTCGTCTTATATTACGAGCGTATTATATTAAGAGGTTGGAGTCTTGGAATGCCGCAGGCGTGGTTTTGCTTGTTGGTGTCTGTAAGTTGTAGAGGTCTGTTATTTTATATAATTTAATCCAAAACTCTTTGTAAATTGTCTTAATTGT
This sequence comes from Magicicada septendecula, assembly GCA_034769895.1. Taxonomy (NCBI): domain Eukaryota; kingdom Metazoa; phylum Arthropoda; class Insecta; order Hemiptera; family Cicadidae; genus Magicicada; species Magicicada septendecula. Next base: position 456,244,770 of record CM068374.1, on the reverse strand, counting down.
CAGCACGTAAAATCTAAACGTTAGCAAACTTAAGTTTCTGATAAAGTTTGTTACTTTAAATTCCTTTCAATATTGAAATTTTTAAACCGCGTTGCTTTCATTCCCTTACAATGTTGATTGAATATGTTAAAAATACGGGTGAGATACAACAACCTTGTCTATCTTATTTGATAATAAATTCTTTAAGAATATCATCTGATTGTAGTTTTACATGAAATTGTATTTCTAATAATTTGTCTACCTGAAATGGCAGTCTTCTTGTCTCCATAATATTCCAAAATTTATTTCTTCTAAAATTGACAAAATCTTTTTTGCAGTTTATAACTCTTCATGTTATGTATCCCCTTCTCTTTCCTACTAGCTGTTTTAGAGACAGCCAGATTGTGTTACGACATTACAGAACAATCTACGTGTTTCTGGAACGATCCAGTGGAATCCGGGTATAATGCTGTTTGCGTACGTGATTTCAACATGCATTCGCGAGACTTTTCTAGACGCCGCCAGCCGCGCGGACTGTGTCAAGGCCGCAATTAATTACGTCGTAGTGTAGAGCTAACGCGCGGTATGAAATAATCTGGATTTTCGGCGGGGTATAAATACAAGTACCCAGCGACGCTCAGTCAGTTTTGAGTTGTGATTTATTGGGATGCGGCTCGTAGTATTATAGTTCAGTATTTGTCGGGCGATTACTCTGTGCGTTCAAGTGGTTATTAGTGCGGTTCGTAATATTGTGGCGAAGTGTGCGGGACGATTGTAATACAATTGTGTTTTAGATATGTAGACATTTTTATTGCGTGTGAACTATTTTTAATTGGTTTGTTGTAAGAGACTGTCTTGTCAATTACAAACTGTTTAATTGTGATAATTAAAGCTGGTGATTAGTGACTTAATTGGTGACTTGTATTTTGTTTTCCGCTGTACCGTACGATGATCTGTAGACCGTCGTAACAATTGTGTAAACTAGTTTTCTCTTTCGGGAACCCAATAAGTTCACTAACAATGTATGGTCAACAATATTCCTCAATCTGTAGACTGTTATCTTACCATATGTAGCATACAGAGCTTAGACAATGTATTGTGTACCATAGGCTTTCGCGGCCGCCGTCAACTGTGTTAGAAACAAACTGAGTTATCTCCGGTCTATTAGGCCGTAGTCCTCTCCTGCTGTCACTAACAGACGTTTCGATCCATCGTCTGGAGGCCATCTTCAGTGTGCAAGCGATTCGATAACTGACGCGGTCTTCGCCATTTAACCACAGTACTGTGACAAAAGATTCACGACAGTGTCCGTTATCGAATCGTTTGCATACTGAAGATGGCCTCCAGAGGAGAGGCCGAAACGTTTGTCCGGCAAGAGTGGACCACAGCCTAATAGACCGGTCCATAACTTAGAATATATATTTTTTTCCCAACTTAAAAAATGTATTCGTCTATCGTTAATACAGTATGTTCTCAATCCATCTTTGAATACACGAACTACCAGAGCTGGCTTCCATTCAGCTGGTACTTTTTCTTGGTAAACACCGCTGATTCAGTAAGTTCAGAACCGGAGTTCGACTTCACCTGAAAGCTATTTGTATTGCTATGTTATCTGTTTCTGGAGCTTTCTATTGATGCAGCATTGTAATGCTTCCTGTTAATATCCACAATCTGGTTTATCTACTTCATTCAGAAAATTCCTATCTGTGTATAACTAACTTTTACTTTTGTCCCTTCTACATATTATAACATTTTACAGATTGTAATCCATTCTTCTCTCTTTAGAAAGTTTAACCTAGTTGCATCTTCTTCTTCTCTGTTTATATGTTTCATTATTGCATACAAGCCTGACTGTGCCCATGCATGTTATTTTATTATTTGAGCATACATTTTCCAGGTGCCTCTCTGTGTAACTCTCGGAACAGTTTTTTTTTCTTTCTTTAAACTCTCTACTCTTCTAGTGTCTTGCAACTTCTCTTCGTTAGCCATTGTAAGTGTAGTTCCTTATTCCGTCGAACCGTATGTCGTAGTTCCTCATTCCAAATCCATAGGCTTACCTTTGATTTTAATTTGCCATTGTTTGCTTAAAAACTGAACGATTTAAAACGCTTAAAAACTGATTTTTTTTACTTCCATGTTCCACAAGGAAATGGAAGTACGGTGATCGCGAAAAAAATCGTGTTCGAGATAAGGAGTGATTCTCATTCTATTACTCTCTATACATGAAGAAAAGTCATTTCCCGAAATGTGTGTGTGTGTGTGTGTGTTTGTGTAGAATTTGTTTATGGCAAACGATAACTACCGCAAATTCAAACAGAATCAAATAATTTTTTGTATATGTGCCTGAGTTGTAGATGACTCAAGGCCTATTAATTTTGGCGAAGCTCGATTAAGGGGAAGGGGTAGTTTACCAGCAACGTTTTATGTTTTATTGGCCTTACGTAAAGTACTTAATTTTGATAAATAAAGTATCCTGAAAAGTTCATAATAACCCACTGTGGAAAGGTGGATGAAATATCCATAAATGAAAAGGGTAGTTGAAGGGGAGGGGGTAATTTTCTATAAATGAAAATGATAGTTGAAGGGGAAGGGGATAATTTTTTGTATGTGTACTACGTTATCGGCAACAAAGAAGTAGTTTGTTGTTAAAATTCCTTCCCGGGCTGTTTGGCCGTGGTCCAATGTTTTCTGCTAAACGAGACGTTTCGGCAGTGCCATCGACTGCTATCATCAGTGAAAGTCGAGTGCGATAACGTGAGGTGGTATACGTTAGTGAGCCCACCAGTACTGTGGTTAAGGCTGAAGAAAGAAGTAGAAAGAAGTAGTTTCTATGGAAATATTTCATTTAGAAAATGATTTTAAATATAAACTTAGAACATGGAAGTCACGTTTGGTTCTCCATACCGATATTGTTTTCGGTTCCCTCGATTCTGCTTTGATGTCTATGCTTATACTTCTTTCTCCATACGTTGTATAGGTATTTGGAGATGATAACTTATACTAGGATTTTCTCTCATGTTAACTTTCCAATCTTCTTTACTTATGCCTTTCTTGTTATTGCCCACTTTACTTTTGCCGAGCTATTTGTTCCCTTGCCAATAAATAACCACAACCTACGTCCTTTCCTCTCATCCCTCTAAAATCGTGGGACCCCTTCCCCAACTTTCTATATACTATTAGATAGTCTATAATTCATGTACATCCAGGGGATGTTCAGGTAATCTCACATATGTTTTTATGTCTGAAGAAGGTATTCTTAAGCAATTAAAATTTATAAAATCTCGTAGTGTTTTACCACTTTGGTTTAATATATTGTTTTACGTTAAATTTATATTGAAGTGTTGACTGATTCTAGCATTTAGATCTCCTCCTTTGATTAGGAAGTCATTTTTCTTCAGAATCACAGGATTCTGTCTAAGATTCTGAAGAAAATTTTGTTGTCTTCTTTTTTCCCTATTCTGTCGCATACATAGCTATAACGCTAACGAATCCTTTAGATATTTTAAGTCTGGTAGTGGCGATTGTCTCGCGTATCCATCTACAAAATGTTAAAATGTTCTTCCATCGCGTATCCAAAAATTTTCTGGCATATCCATCCATCCTGCTCTTCTATTTTCCACTTGCTTGAATAGCTACACCTGCCACTGGCATATTTTCTAGAAGTACTTTACTGTTTATCATTGTATAACATCCAAAGTAAAAAAATACCCCTGTGCTCATTCTTTGTTTCAGACATCATACCAAAATCAAGTCTGGCGCTTTTTTTTTTTAACGCTCTTTCTGGGCTAGATCATTGTATATACCAAGTTCCTTTCTTCATTAATTACGATACACCAAATAGCTTAGCGCTTATCTTTGTCCGTGTCGTATTCGAATGACTCCGGATCCTTCCGGTGGGCGCGGTACAAACGCTGCGCAGGGATACTTAGGCTTCCACAGACCAACATGATTTACGTGAGTTTTCTCCCCTAGATAGAATTCTGTCTCTCTTATGCGGTATCTTTCCCTATCTACACAGATATAAAAAAATTCATTTTACTGGGAACAGTTAAGCAGGTCAGGATGTCCAGGAAATAGGTAGATTAGAAAAGAACATGATCCACCTCTGTAATGTGGGGTTGCAAACCAAGAGATTATGTGGCTAGGGTTGCTACTAATCCTGAAGTAGGTTTACCCTCCAATGGGCTCCGACCTGACGTTTCCGTGCTGAAGTGTTAGCGAAGTTTTTAAAAAATATCGTATACTAAAACTACGTTAAACTTGACGAACTGAAAAATAATATTAAAGGTTGTGTTTCGTGTGTCACTACGACGGGTCGCATTCACCGTTAAGAAACGTTTTAGTACATGTTATGACCAAAATATTACGACTTTTCAGCAACTGTTCAAAAGCTTTTGAGTGTATCTATTATTTGTTATTTTTTTAATGAACCTCTTGGTAAATTTATGAACAAATAAAAGACTTATTATGTGACAGGTTTTGAAATTTGGATTGCATAACTTATCTATGACCTGTTAGTGCGAATCTATACTATGTTATTGAACATCGATAACGCTATTCACCCAAATACAAGTGCCTGAAACTTGATGCATATAACATTGTAACCCCTCTTGGAATATTTTATGCCTTATAAAAATAATTGTTTTTTTTTTTTTTTTTTTTTTTTTTGAAGAGGGGCCACTAGTTATTTAAAACTAGGCATAAGCCTAGAGAAGCTAAAAGGTGCTAGGTCCAGGGTGACGGGACTTGCAATTAAACTCTCTGTTATAAACAAACATAACATTTATTGAGTCTTGTATTGTGTTACATATCGTGTATCAAGCGGTTTCCTTGTTTTTTTTTTACTTTCAATTTAGTGTATAAATTTTCCCCGTGCATACCCCACAAAAAGTGACACAAACATAAACCACAAAGTATAAATATATATCGATAAAACAATTGTTTTCCTTTTATAATGTAAATATTTTTGGTGTAAATAATTCTTCCCCGTACATACCCCACAAAATGACACAACATAAATCACAAAAGTATAAATGGATATCTCCGTCACACCCACATTCTAAGTCTCGTCACATCCACATTCTAAGTCTCGCTATATTGATACCCAACACGCTTATAAGTTTAAAAATAACAGAGGCACTCGCCTATATACCCACCTTTTATTTTATAGACATTTCCGTGCAGACATACGAAAGTACAAAGTGTCACTAGTTCTCCCACGAATCTGGACTGCCCAAAATGCCAGATGTAATATTAAAGAAGTCTTAAATTTGGTAAGAAAAGAAACAACGAATCTGAAAATTTAACTAAAGATGATACATGGGAAAGACGGTGAGCCACCATCTTTCCTTCGGCCGGAACTGGAATTGTGAATTGGCTGAGATAATGATTTATAATTTTAATAATGATTAATAATTTAACAATAGCGTTTAAAAAAAATTTACAATAATAACATGTCCTGATCAGTTATGTAATATTTAATAAAACTGGATTGGCCCGGGAACCAACATGTTCCTCAGCCTGGAGCATGCCTGTGTCTGCATACAAGGCTGCCTATACAGGATTAAGCAGGGGCCGGACTGTTACTGATTTAGACAATTATAACCCTTACATAAACCCCAAAATTGTAATTTAAATTTGTGAAATAAATTGACAGAAATTACAACTAAACTCTACCAGCCGGTGAGGTTTCATCCTGTCACACACGGAAATCCCCCCCTTACATACATGGAAATACCAGACCCCTAATACTTGAAATACCCCCCTTTACTGGAAACTAGAAAGAAAATAATGATTGAATTAAATGTGATAGGCCTTGGATACATGCCAGCCCCCGGGCTTACACTTAATACCAAGTTAGTACATTATCAAAAAGGTTCCCCCAAAATCCGCGCACAATTCTGTCTAGTTAAAGTGGGGCCTGATTAAAACGTTTTAAAGATGATCAAAATGTGACAATGTATCACTCGTGCTCCACAAGTGTTATAAGATGTTAACAGCACAGATCCGGGTGTCTATGTAGATCTAATAAATTATAATAATTGGTTTGAGGTCACCTGGTGATGTTGAGGTTCCCACTTCCAGGGTGTGTGTTGGTTGGACGTGGTCATGTTGTCCCCTACGACAGGCAAAGTCGAAAGTCTTTATTACACGTTCAGGCGGAGATGGTCATCCTGAGCCAGCGTCCACGTCTCAGACCAGGGGCCCTGCGCATACACAAATAATTAGGACTGGTCCCAACACTTTTTCTCCCTCTATAAGGCGTCACGTACATTGGGTAGAATCGTATATAACAATTTGAACTGGCCAACTCGTAACCCTTTAAACTCATTACTTGGTTCGTTTTAGTTAAAATTTTAGACTCCCCCAAAACCAACATATAATATTTAAGCATGATTATGCTCATGTGGGCAAAAGTTTGACACACTGTAACCTGTCTATTTATGCACTAGCACGTGTTATTACATTTGAAAAACTATCACATCCGCCAAAATAGCAGAATTTTACACCACTACATTGATACCGAGAATTATTGTCTCTTAATTACTAACTTGGTTATTTGAATACTTCAGCTACATATATAGGACATGGACTGCTTCTGATATACTCGCCACGAGGTTGTAAAATTATTTACTCCCTTTCACACTTACTATATTATTATTTTTTTTTTTACGAAACTCATAATATATATGTTAATGCAACTTACCGCAGTTTTGTGCGTGTTTATCTACCCATGGTAGATGATAGAATTCCTTACAAAATAGACTTCGCTCTGTCGAAGAGGTACTTGATGTTAACTCTGTGAGTGGCGAAACGAGACAGAACAAGCGTTAGTTACAACGCAGTAAAGCAACCCGGTACCAGGCGAACACCAGAATGCGCTGGCATGGCCCACGGCGAACTGTATTTCGCCGTTTCGTTAAACGTTAAACACAGAAACAGCGCGTTATTAATTATTATTTATATAATATAAAAAAATATACCGTAGAATACGCCTTATTTTTCGTATTTAATCGCCGGCTCGTAAAACGACCGGCACAACATAACAAATTTTTTTTCATTTAATAAAACTTTTTGAACATCATAAGGCGCAAGGACCACTCTTACTTTACTTTGTATAAAATGAGTGACTATAAAATGTTTTTGTAGAGAGTCCGTTTAAATTATGAGGTTGATTACATTTCAGCGGCGTACTCAGTGTGCGTATTTGGGAATCAGATACAAGTAATCCACGACATATATGGGACAAGACTAAGTCTCATGACAAGCCTCCATACTCAATACAATTTCCTAGTTTCGTGTTGCGTAATATAGTCGACTTTGCAGTGTACAGTCTACAGACAACTTTGCAGTTGCGTGAGACAACTGGACTTTTCTTCTCACATAAAAATTCAGTAAAAGTCGATTGTGGTTTAGACATAATAAATAATTATGCATTTCAGCCGTTGCAAGGGAGACAGCTATACGTTATCTTCCAGTAGACTGAAGATAAACTACTCATTGGGTTGATATTATTCTTGACACTTTGAGTGCAACGTTTCAAAACTACTGGGTAGTAGGAATGTTCAGATTCCTCGGCCTCTGACACTGCCGAGCATTATTCCACTGTATTCCTTTACCTGCGGTTTTGTTATAGAGTGTTTACTCAACACCTGTTGCTTTAGACACACTGCTAAAGTAAACATAAACACATTAAACGTGCAGTCGAAAGCATTACACCACGTATGTTGAAAAATGTATGGAGAGAATGTGAAAACGGTCTAAATACTCATCGTACCACTAGAGGAGTTTAATTATTAAAGTAGAGACATCAAAAAAAACTTTCAATATCATGGTATATTTCTGAAAACTTTTGTAAACCGTAACTTAGTCAAAAAAATTACATATTACATTGAAATCAATGAGTTAATTTTTGTATACAATAGTCTACATTTCTTCGTATACGCTACTTTTTGTAGGCTATTAAATATAATGACACATATTAAAGTTTATTTCGGTAAATATTTGAACCTATATGATACACTATGTATAGATAATAATTATTATAGATACCGTTTGTTAAATGTTTTTAATACGAATTGCAGTTGCAAGTAATTTCAATCTAAACGTAAGAATAATAAACAATTTTTATCCAATCTAAACTACTGTCTACATAAGGTTTGAGACTTTCTATTTAACGCTCTTTAACTTCTTTTATGTATGCGGGCGCTTCTTTATCTTAAATTTTATACCACACTGATCTGGTTTAACATTTAAACCTTTGCAGCTAACTCAAAATTAAATTACTTGTTTTGAGTATTCAGCACATGTAGATTAATGCTAACAACAACAACAACAACAACAATAACAACAACAACAACAACTACTACTACTACTACTACTACTACTACTACTACTACTGCTACTACCAGTAATAATAATAATAATAATAATAGCATAGTAGTAGGCTAAACTTTCCAGTCTGAACGGATACACCAAACAACTCAAGGAGGAAATGATGAAACTGGGTATCTCTTTGAACCACTGTATGGATAGAAATCATTCAGAAACAAAATTCAAATTCTTGAGGTTCTCTGCGGTGGGAAGAAGGCGAGAAAGGGGTGGACAGTGGAAAGGAAGGCGGCGCATAGTGTGCGAATGAGGGCCTTCTGGCGGGAGAAGAAAAGGAAATGATATTCGGGTGGTCTGCGGCTGACCTGTTCGTGCAAAAAAATAGCATAGTAGTAGTAGTAGTATTAGTAGTAGCAGTATTAGTAGTAGTAGTAGTAGTAGTAGTAGTAGTAGTAGTAGCGGTGGTAGTAGTAGTAGTAGTAGTAGTAGTAGTAGTAGTAGTAGTAGTAGTAGTAGCGGTGGTAGTAGTAGTAGTAGTAGTAGTAGTAGTAGTAGTAGTAGTAGTGGTGGTGGTAGTGGTAGTGGTAGTAGTAGTAGTAACAGCAGCAGTAGTAGTAGTATTAGTAGTAGTAATATTAGCGGCGGTGGTGGTGGTATTAGTAGTAGTAGTAGTAGTAGTAGTAGTAGTAGTAGTAGAAGTAATAGTAGTAATAGTAGCGGAGGTAGTATAGTAGTAGTAGTAGTAGTAGTAGTAGTAGTAGTAGTAGTAGTAGTAGTAGTAGTAGTGGTAGTAATAGTAGCAATAGTAGCGGTGGTGGTGGTGGTGGTAGTAGTAGTAGTAGTAGTAGTAGTAGTAGTAGTAGTAGTAGTAGTAGTAGTAGTAGTAGTAATAGTAGTAATAGTAGCGGTGGTAGTATATTAGTAGTAGTAGTAGTAGTAGTAGTAGTAGTAGTAGTAGTAGTAGTAGTAGTAGTAGTAGTAGCAGTAGCAAGCAGCAGCAGCAGCAGTAGTAGTAGTAGTAGTAGTAGTAGTAGTAGTAGTAGTAGTAGTAGTAGTAGTGGTAGTAGTAGTAGTAGTAGCAGCAGCAGCAGCAGCAGCAGCAGCAGCAGTAGTAGTAGTAGTAGTAGTAGTAGTAGTAGTAGTAGTAGTAGTAGTAGTAGTGGTAGTGGTAGTAGTAGTAGCAGCAGTAGGTGTTGTGGTAGTAAATAGTAATAAAATGTAATGTATATTTATTTATACATTCATGTTTATATGTACTAATAATATATGTAATTAAAATACAACGAATAATGCTGTAAATAAATCAAACATTATTACTCATTCGGATAAAATTTGTCTACATTGTACAGTGAATACAAACTATCAGGGAAAGGATTTCAAAAGCATTTAAATGTAAACTTGAAGCATTTCCGTTAAGCGACATCAGTAATACTACTTACTTTTACGACTGACTCTCTAGACGGCACTGCCCATAAAAGTAACTAACCTGCTCGCGTCGCCTTTCAACTTAAGTGGCAATTTTACTTTTTTAAGCACAACTTACTACGTTTATTCTCCATAGGCTTCCTTAATAATGTAATGTACTTCGGAGAAACCATTGAAGTACAAATTTCAGCTACCGTTAGAGTCGGGCAATTGTTCAAATACAAAATTCTACACCATATTCAGATTTCGGTTACAATTCTTTTTAATATAATATTCCATATGAAATTTGCAATTTATCAAACGTTTGCTTCATTTTTTGGGCCCTGGCGTCTCAAAATTTAAAATTTTTTATATATTTTCACTAAATTCGTATTTAGACTAATATTTTCTTTAATTTGGTACTTCACATGGACTACAGCAAATTTTCAAAATTTGGCCATCTCACATTTTTGCCTCTCTTCCCCTATTTCTTGGAGGAAGGACCGATTTAGAAAACAATATTTTTCTGTAAGGTGAAGTATGCCAAGTCTTATGAAAATCGGACGATGCGTTCAAGTGTTATATCTGGGGAAATATACGCCAAGTAGATAGGTACACATACAGACAGAGAGACACACTGTTAGACAGACAGACACACTGACAATGGAATGTCCGATCGTCGAAGAAGACGCAGAACCTGTAGTACGAGAACTTCCGAAGAAGAACCGAGTGTGGCGCACCAAAATCGAAGGGTCTCAACGCACACACCCCAACACCCAGGAAGATCTGGGTTAGGGAAAGTCTACTGCTCTGGCTGGAACAACTACAACCACCACGAAACCTTGCCTCAATTCGTGAAGACTGGCGGGACAGAATTCCCGGCAGGGTTGGTTTACGATCCTGTGGTACCATTTTTGAGTATATCAACACGACAACCCCCCAAACCCTGAACGGTCGCTAGCCCGACTTCCGGCCTCGATTAACAGGATCTCCCTCAGAGGTCCTCCCTCGATCGCTCGCTTCAACTTAGGACTCCACCAACTCCATGAACGCCAGTCCACCGAAGAGGGGAAAACAAGCGGGTGACTCCGAAGCTACGAGAGGTAGGGTGACCCCGAAAACTCGTACTATGGTTCAACTCGCCAGGGACTGCCACCCTGGTTCCCGTTCGCAAGGCGCTAATAGGAGTAAGCGATACACCCTTTACCGTTAGCGCTAGCAATACGCACATTTCCCAACCATCAGGGCCGATGCCACCGAAGGAAGAAGTACCACTTGTGTTCGAAAGCAGTGCGAAGCTCTAGGACCCACGGAAGTCCACCCGCAATCGGCGATGATAACCAACCGTGAGTCCCCGGTGCTCTTCCACGACCACCCTAGGGGGTCGCTGTTCAGTCACACTATCTTCGCCTGTGCGCCTTACACTGATGCGTGTTTTGGGTTCGCCCACTAGCTTTCCTAAGAACAGATCGCGTTGAGACTGTTTGCCACGGAAGAGAGCCCTGGTACCTAAAACACGCGGCGCTACTTCGGATTCACTGCACCTCGTACAGTTACTGGACCAGGCACGTCCGAACCCTGGATCCTTTTAACGCCCGCTAGTAGAGTTCACTGCACCTCCAGCAGCTACTTACAAAGGACCGTTCGAAAAAGCATCACACGTATGTCCTTCATACACCACTTCCATTCCAGCTGAAGAGCCATTTAACTCCCACGCCAACGATGAGGAGTGTGTGCTAGGCGGACTGTGATGGAGCACTGGGTAAGCCGGTGTAAGCTCCCAATCTTACGCCCCTAGGGAGACAGCTCCAGGCCCCCACCAACGAGAGAGACACACTAATAAACAGACAGAGAAATGTCGAACTGTCCAATTAAAACTTAGAACGCAATACTCGTTCAATAAACCATATGATATATATGTTACTGTAAAAGTTCGAAGTAAGGTAAATTTTAAGTTTTTCCGGTATATCCTACGATTTAACGTTTTATGATGGTAAATGTCCGAAGATTCTTTTAATTATGTTTACATTTCGGACTTTTACCAACAGTTAGTGGTAAATGTCAAGATTTACCGCTGTTTTGTGGTAAAAGCGTAATACTTTTAGTGTAAACAAAATTTATTCTTAATAATTAAAAAAAAATATATATCTCCATAAAACGCATGAAGGAAGGAGACAAAAAATAACGCATTACACTACTGCTTGTTTCGGAAATAAATTTTATTTAGCGATGTACAATGAATTGTAAAACTACTAAAAAAAACCTACAACAAAAAATATAAAAATTGATACCATTAACGAAGTTTACTTAAAAAAAGGAACATTTAAAACCATTTTAACCATTTTATGAAAAAAGAACATTAAAAACTTTTTAACCATTTTGTGAGATTGTAATCTTACTGACAAAAACATATACGAGTCCTTTTTACTGTTTTTTTTTAGTCTAATAATTAATTGATACAAATAAATGAAAAATTAATAAAGTAGTAAAGTAATAAATGTAAAATAAAGTAATATGGCGCTTTGACTCTCACGTTCTGTTCAACTGAAGGTTTAGCTACTTTTTACAAGAGACAACTGTCATTTTTTCTGCCTGTTTATTAAGTCCTTCGGCGGCTCTCTTTCGGAAGCGCTTCACTGTATCGATCCTGATTGTTGTAGCTGTTATATGATTCGTGTCAGGTTGCTCAACTACTTCAGATCCATCTTTTATTGAAGATTCAGGTTGTATTTCCATTCTACTTGAATGTCTGAACAGGTCGGCAAGCCAACGAAAACCTTCCAGTGCAGCTTTTACCAGAAAGCTTTTACCACATTTCGGACTAACTGTTGGTAAAAGTCCGAAATGCAAAAATTTTAAAAGAATCTTTGGATATTTACTATCATAAAACGGTAAATCTTAGGATATACCGGAAAATTTTAAGATTTACCTTACTTCGCACTTTTACAGTAACATACATAAAAAATCCACCTGCAATCAGTTTACAAAATCAATGAGTTTTAAGTTGGGTGGATGGACGTACACCAGAAAGATGCGGAAGAGCACATCAGAAAAGGAAAGCATCATAGAGCGTCCAGGCAGGAGAATGAAGAGAGTCAGACGCAAAATAAAATAATATATTTTATTAAAGATACTACGACGGCGATTTAGGTGTTCAAAATTAGATGGAGATGGTGCAAAACCATGTCCAACGGAGGTATATCATAGAGAAGACTACGGCGCACATAGCCCCAGAGGATGGGAAATAATAACAACTGCGAACATAGAGTAGGAGATATATTAAAACGCACCCTTTATTAATTACAAAACAGATAATACTAACCACATCTCAAGTACTGAGTATGGAAAATAATTTTGACAGCTGTAGGCTCTGAAAATTTAAACTCACATGCTTTTGAAACAACAACACAGACACATTTTCAAACATAAATGAGTTTCTATCGTTGTTTTCCTTTGTCTGACCGAGTACATAAAACCAATTAGAAACGTTCATAATAACGGAAGCTATCTAATTCTATGACGAATAAATAATTTTAATGACAGTAACGAAAATTTATTTACAACAGTTTTAACTCGTCTTGCCTTGATTCATTTTTCTTATGTTTATAACGTTTTTAAGACTTTTCAATTGTTTCAGCTAATGCCAATAAAAAAGAAATAACAATAACAAAACCTGCATCGCTCAAAATATAACAAAATAGTATAAATATTATGCCGTTTTATCACTGATCGACGCATTGTAAATCAGTAAAACATCTGCTCACTGAAAAAAAAGAATCACCACACATAGGTAAACCAATCAAATGTTATAGTACTTATAACACATATATTTTATAAGTCAACTGGATTAGCTTCTCGATGTGTTTACCTTAGTGAAACTTACTGCCGTAGGCTTTGCTGGCGGTACAAAGGAACTGACGTAATTTGAACGTAAACAGTAGTTTGGGAGACGAATCTACGGAAAGTTCTACGACTATTGATATCAACAACTGAGGGTTTCAGCATCACGCTATGTAGAAATTAAATTATGTAGACAAACTTACATTATCAATGCTTATTCCTCTTATTCTGAAACTACAAATTTGTATAATTTAGATTCGAGTAACGTGCAAATTACTTACCACTGATAATACATACTGGCAAATACTGACGTCTGCAAAAATGAAATCATTAAGTAATTTTAAAATTTTACTATTTTTAGAAGAATAAACTTTTTGAATTTGTAATCGAAATGCTATTATTCATTGAAATTATGCCAATTACAATATTGTTTAACATGTTTGCAATACGTATTATCAGACATGATTATATGTATAACTTAAAATCATAAAATGATTAACGTAAAAGTTAAATGAGACCATGATTAAAATTTGTTTATACTATTTATTTATATCTACGTTTTATAGTTATTTGCCTTCCCAAAATTAATGAAAAGTTCTGACAAAATCAAATTTGAAGGTGATTAATTTATTTAATAAAGCAAAATTTGTTTGCTAATTTTTGTAAATTGCTGTTACAAAATTTAAGACTTTTTGAGTGTTTCTATTTAATTGAATGTAGTTTTTACTCTTAATCTCTCAGTCTTTATGTTAATCCTCTCCCATCTGAAAACTTTCTACATTAAAATAACTCAGTCTTTAATTGTTGAAAATTTATAACCTACATTACGACCTTCATGTAATACACAATTCACCGTGAATCACCTACTGGCAAACTGTCCCTACAATGCCACACAACCAGACCATTACCAAATTCTTACGGATTTGCTATATGTCTTGGGCAATATTTTTATAAATATCAATATGCAGTGTTTGCCCTTCCCTACATTCGTCCTTCTTGATTCTGATTTAATTGTATCAGAATCCGTGTCTTTAGCTCTTGTAGAGACAGGAAAAGAAAGAAAGAGTAATAAAAATCTACGGAGACATGATCGTAACAATAACAAACACAATAATATTCTTCTAAGTTTCTTAGCAACGACAGTACAGATCCCAATAGTAAATTCAATATTAACAATTTATCCGGTACCTACAACTGTGTTTAATAATACTAACACATTTTTAGTGAACGAGCGAAGCGAATTCTCAGTTTTACCTTGACCGTTTGGCATTTGTTTGTCTCTATGTCTATCTATCTTTCTGTCTGTCTATTTGTTTGAGGCATGTCTTGTAATAAGTTGTAAATCTATAAATTATTGATTTTAATCACACATAGCACGATTGATTGGCCATAAGTTAACCCCATAGAACTATTGCTTTCGAAATTTATCTCAAAAATGTAGAAAAATTTGAGAGGCAAATGTTTTGAAATCCAAGGAAATCCAAGTAGAGTATCAAATAAAAATTTTAACCAAAATCTGAATATAGTGTTTAGTTTTAGAAATTTTAAAAAAACTTTACAACACCGGAAGCCAAAAGAGGGATAAGAAATTCAAAACAATTGTAAACCCTTTGAAAATTTTCGACTTCCTTTTAAAGATTTATAAGCTTTATTTGAAAAAAAATTTTACATATTGTTACCAATTCGGTGTATTTATAAAATGTATTAGATATAGGTGTATAAATATCTATAAAAAGATAGATATCCTAAAAGTTAGAATTAAATTATTTTTTACTTGGGTATTACAGTTGAACATTTATTAAAAACCACCATTGAAGTAGTTTGTAAGTTTAGTATTTGTTGTATGATTGTTTGCTTTACATTGTTATTTTGCTAAACCAATAATAGAATAATTGTTGTAAAGTAATTGTTGTTTTCTAAACTTTACCAATGAATAAAAAATTATTTAGTATTACATTTATTTAACGATAAAAGTATTTTGTTCAAAATAAGGAGTGAGTTCTGCAGGACCGGGAAGCTTACTAGTTAATTACAAATTGGTTTACATTAACAATTAAATACATATGTTTTCCATTTATCAGAAACACTAGTTTACGTAAGCATACAAAGTTTAGTTTACATCATTTAAAATAATAATAATCTCAATTAGATACTCGAGTGATGCGTACTTAAAATGTACAAGTAACCAGATAGTTAAGTGTTAAATTACAATTAAGAAATGTATAGTGTTCAAATATTTATAAATATTTGAGTACTAAGGATAATAATATGTTATAATTCCTTAAACTAAAATAGTAAAAGTTGTTAAATATCCACTGTTTCTATTGGAAAAAGTAAGACACTTTTGAGAACACACGTTTGATTATTATTTTAATATCTTTATACAAGAATTATACAAAATATAACCTTTTGTTCTTTAATCAGAGGATACGTTAAAATATAAACAGTATTATACCACAGCGAAATTATTGTGCTTATTGTTGAAACTAAGTACAAACTTGCGTAATTACTTTATTATATTATAAAAATAAAAATTGTATAACCGACAATGAGCAAGGGAAAGTGGCATAATAATATACCCCTAATTAATTGTGCAATTCGCTGATCTGGTGGATTTTGTCAGCTTCGGAATTCTAACCATTGTAATTTTTAGAATTGCTCGACACAAAATAGTGTCTTTTGTCAAAACGCAGTATGACATTTCAAATTAGTTTTTTTTTCAGAAAAATTATAGTATTCAAAATTTTTTTTAGATATTTTTGACAATCATTCATTTCCGATTTGTTAATAAACTCTTTCTTAATATCAATCTCCTTGTTAAGTGTTTTCTATTTTGTCCTCATGTCTGCTATGTAAGAGCATTTAACAATTGCTCAGATCCTGTTCGCATAAGTGGTAAATTATAAACTTTATTAGCCGTCATTAATTATATCAATCATGATAAATTTTCAACAACTTTTTCATTTTTTTTCAAACTAAGAAAGGACGTATATTAAAAACCTAATTAGAGATTAAAGGTATTAAGTCTGGTTTAGATATTTACTAATGTGGGTTAATGCAATCAATGTTTACACTTTTAAATTTATGTAGTTACTCTATGTAACTTTGTCTAATTAAAAAGTTATATTTTCATTGTTTTGTGTTTGTTTTAAAACTTACTTCTTCAATATGCACAAGAAAAGGTTTGTTCGGTATCACGTTTAATCTGAATGATACTTGACTTATCAACAGGATTCGTCATGCACACTCTGGTGCGTGTAGTAAAACAATGATTATTATCTATATATATATATATAACTCAAAGTCTGACGAATTATGTGTAGCTAATACAAATACACACCGTTACATCGACTGCCACCAAATTTTGCACAGGTAACCTTTGACAAAAGGCAAAAAATACTGCGTAACTTGAAATTTGATATTTTGCCCCGTTCGCACGATTTAGGCCCTTTTAATTATGCCTTTTTATTGACGCGTATAATGATGTCATCAACACCAGAATTAATTACCATAGTAACACCTAAATATACAAATGATATTTAGCGGTATCGGAACTGTGACTTTATCCGTTCCTGCAGTTTTTAATGTTATAATATGCGATTGTATCGATATATTTTGTAATTTTGTATACAGATGTGTCTATATATTTTGTAATATTGTCTTAAACGATTATAAAATTTATGTTTATACGTATTGTTGATGATGCAATGAATAAGTAATGAAATATATTGAATACTACTGCTAAAGATGTCAACAACACCACGGAGACCAGGATTAATTACCATAGTAACAAGTAAGTAAACAAAAGCTATTTAGCGACATCGGAACTGTACATTTATCTATTCCTGCAGTACATTTTCGATGTTTTATATAATATGCGATTGTATCGGTATATTACAATGTGGAAAAGAGAAGTGTACTAAGTTTAAATTGTCCTATTACTTAATGCAAAGCAAAAATACGTGTTGTTTTTATTTGTGAGGTTAGGTGACAACGGTTTTTGGTTTTTAGTTTACTGCTGAAATAAATAAAAGCCATGGTTGAAGAAAACATAACGTTTAGTGTGTTATACAATGCTTCTAACACAATAACACTTAAAATAAAGAATTTAGCGGTTTTGGTTTATCAGGTACTTAATAAATATCTCCAAACGCTTTATAAACGGGTACTTTTAAATCTCAAAAGGCTGTTGCACCAACATAATAATTTAGTTAAAATAGTACAAGAGACAAGCTGACAGAACGCCTTATAGAAATAGACAAAAAAAAATTATATTAAAATACTCATTAGAGGTCAAATATTTGCGTGCGAAGCCGCGAGTGACAGCTAGATGACTATAAGTCAAACGATTGTAAAGCGGTAATTTACAAAATAGTTTTTAAGCTGTGGCGCGTAGTTTGTAAGTACTGTATTCTAGAGTAGCAGCTGTAGTGTAGTGCCCTTAATGACGGCGGTTTCCAGTCTCGAGGAGATTAACTCGAGTATCGACGACGGTGTGTCGCATATTAAATTGCTGACGTATCGTCTCGGTAGGCGAGAGTGAGGGAAGTCGCTGTCATACCGAAAATTTTGGCAACTACTTGCAACTATAAATCTGTGAAAATATATTCGCTCAATCTAAGTCACACAATTGTTATCAATGAATATTAGAAACTGAGATTTTCAGTTTCCTATGTGATAGGGTATATTTACTATCGTCTTAACTATTTGGCAAACCAGACAACTAATAACTATTTGTAACCAGACAAGCCGAATAGCTGTAATCATCATAATGACGCCTTGGTTGCATAGTCGGTTATTAGTTATTGTTTACGTTTTCTGTTGTAATCCTATTTATATGCGCTTTTACTAATTAAAACTGACAAAACTTTATAGGATTTTTAGATAAAAGTTTAGAAAAGCTGTGTGTAATTTTTGATATTTTGCTTTTTAAAAAAATTTGTATTCTCATTGACACTGCCAGATTCAAGACGTAACTTTGAAAATTTTTTCCGGAGAATGTCCATTACATTTCAAAGTTGTCATTATCATTTGAATTTGTACACATTTGCTAACCGATTTCAAAATGGGTCTCTTTCTCGTCGTCAGTCGAGAAACCAGCTCGAATTTTTCAGTGATACGATGCATTCACGTTTTGTACCAAAATTAAATTTTGCAATCTTATTCTGATGCCCACCCTGTCAGAAAATCTCGGCAATTAAACGATGATTTACAATTACCACATCATGAGTTCTCTTGCCGTAATCTTCGACATCTCCTTGACCTCCACCGACCAATGTTTCTGCCCTCTTTAAAAATGCTTAAAATAATCGTTAGGCTCAATCAGGCTTCCTTGTATGCTTAGTTGAAGAACCAAAGTGAATGTAAAGTTTTAATAATTCGCACACGTTTTCCTTATAGGTCTTTCTTAGTCATTTTGTCATTAATCCGACGGACAGCGTGCGCATGTTCCACTCAATCCGATTTAGCTCAAATACGAATGATTGTAGCGGAACAGAATAAACGGGCATTCGTTGTCCAAAACTCGCTAAGCGCGCTGAAATTTGCGGAGCGTTGTTTGTGCGGGTTGGTGTGTTATTAAAAAAGTTTCAATTTTTTTAACACGTACTTTCGTACCTTTCTACTGATGTGCTCGGACAAAAAAAAAACGGAGTGATAAAAAAAAATTATCAGGAAAGATATGAGAGTATAAATATCAAGGAGAAGAACTGAGCAATCAAAAACATATTTCGAGAGCCACAAAGATTGATATAGGAAAAGCTTTTGTTGAATCAGTTCTGTCTTACGGCTGTGAGGTATAGACGTTGAGCACGGAAATTATACAACAATTGAATGCCGTGGAAATGGATTATCTCCGTAGAAGTGCCGGGGTCTCAAGAAGGGAGAGAATAACCAGTGAGGAGATCAGAAGAAGGATGAATCCAGAAGACACAATTATTAACAGAGTAGAACGAAGAGGCCTAAAGTGGTTCGGTCAGAGATGGATGAATTGAGATGGCCGAGGAAAATATTTCAGTGGAAGCCCCAGGCAGAGGAAAAAGGGGCAGACCTAGACTGTCCTGGTATGAAAACATGAGGAAGGCCATGGAACATCATAACTTCGCAGAAGAAGATGCACAGGACAGAAATAGATGGGGGTTAGGTGTGGGTATGCGGCAATAGCCGATGAACATTCATTTGAGAGAGAGAGAATTGAGCAATCAGATAGGCACTGATACTTAATGGGCGTGTTGGCTAAGAAGTTAATAAGTAAACAGATGAAGTGGAATAAAATAGCCATAGCTAAGACGCGTTTAATAGGGCGGAGAAAATTTTTGTAGCAGAATGAACTTCCATCTAAGGAGTGTTTATATGGAGCGTTTAATGTTTATGGATTAGGGACTGGACAGTAAGAGGTCCCATTACGGTAAGGGTAGACAGTAATAGGCAACAGCAACTTGCCAGTACTATAACACAATTCCAACAAGTATTCATTGACACATCCATCCTTTGATACTGACTAAAATGTAGTGCATTTTAATTGCATTTGTGTAGTTTTTAAGTCATGTTTCTTAACGGTCTAAATATCAGTAAAACAAAGCGTCTGTACGAACAGTTACAGAATGTCAGAACGGTCATCCGCGAAGGTATTTTTTTCACAGCGTGTATTTCTAACGACTTGCATAGAATTTAAAGGATTCCGACATTTAATTTATGAGTATATTGATTGATTGGGTCCGACTGGTTTGTACCCTCCCCGCATATACCCGTGGCGCGTGTTTTACGGAGTCTCTCACAGGTATATGGGACCTACAGTTTAACGCCGGATCCGAACGGCATAGTTGGGGAGGGTTTATACTAGGCAGGATACCTCTCGCTGGTTTCCCATCGCCTTGCGAGGGGGAACGCTCGTATCTAAATCAGATGGCCCCGGCGGGAATCGAACCCGCGCCGACAGTGTATCAGCCTACATTGAGTATAGCCTATTAAGATTCAATAAACAGGATAATGTAAAAAAAAATAATGTAAGGATATTGTAATGTAATGCTAAAAATAACACTTTTATAATTTCTAAATACTAAACAGATTTATTGAACAGTAAAGAACTGCGTGCATAAAGTAACACAGTGCTCGATAAATTAAAACAGACACATTCATAATTACAAAATACATACAGTAATACTGACAACATTTGACATATTGAGTGCTGAAAATTACTGTATTTTAACAGATGTAGGCTCTAAATTTTAAACTCATATGGTTTGAAAACACCAACACAGGAAAATTTTCAAAAATAATTGGATTTCTACATGTCGTTTGTTTTCTTTTGTCTGCTTGAGAATGCCAACTTGATTAGAATAACAGCGGAACCTTATTTATTTCATGCCAGATAAATCGTTTATAGTGACAACTGGCTAAAATTTATGTAGAAAAAGTTTTACACAACTTATTAAAGAGACACTTTTTCCTTATATTTTTAAAGTTTTTAGAACTTTTAAATTTTTAACCGATGGTTTTTGCTAATACCCGTACAGAAATGTAACAACTGTTTAAGAATAAAGTAAACGAACTCAAAAATAACAAAACAGATGCGTTATATTATAGAACTTTTTTTTCTGTGAAGAGTTTGTGAGGATCGGTCTAAAATTTATAACACAAATTTTACCTTATTTGTGTCGACGTTTCGACAATGTTTATTGTCATCATCAGGACAATTGTTACTGACGCCAAACACACAATTGTAGACAGAGTTGTGTTTGGCGTTAGTAACAATTGTCCTGTTGATGACAATAAACATTGTCGAAACGTCGACACAAATAAGTTAAAATTTGTGTTATATTTTTGGCCGATCCTCACAAACCATTCACTGAAAAATTCATTGGTTGACGGTCACTACGAATTTAAGGATTTAATTATGGAACAATGTTCTGCCATAGAACAACGGCTTGTCAATATCTGATTCTATCTTTCTATCTCCTCTCTTAAAACGTAGAAATATATAAGAAAACCCAATCATACGCTATAGTTAGAACTTACAACACACATACTTAGTAAATAAAGTTGATCAGCTCCTCAATGTGATTATCTGAGTGGAAGTGATTGGGTTAGGCTTTGATTGAGGTACAAAGCGCACAGCACTGAAGTAAATTTAACCTAAACAGTGGTTTGGGAGACGAATCTATGGAACATGCCACCAGGCGTAAGGCAACTTGATATCAACAATACTAAACTATGTGTTTCAGGGTCACGCTGTGTACAAGTTACATTACCAGTGTTTTTCTGACTTTTTGTGTAACTGCAAATTTATGTAACACAGGTTCAAGAGTAAATGATGCAAATTAGATAACATTTATTGTAGGTACTGGAAAAATCCGACAAAATCAATATGATAATACAAAATCAAAGAACGTTGACTTTTGTTTTCGATAATAAGCTATTCGAATTTTTAATATATTTATTTTATTCCCTAAAAATTTATTCGCAATGTCGTTTAACGAGTTTGCGATATAACATTTTAAGTCTTATTTCTTTGTAAAACTTAAAATTATAAAGCCATTAATCTAAAGTTAAACAAGGGCTAGGTTAAAACCATATTATACTTATATTTAAATTGTGTTACCCTAAAATTACTGGTATATTTTAGCAAAATCTTAAATTGACTTTGATGTTTAAAAACAACTAAGTCTTTGAACCAGTTTTAAATATATTTGCACATTTTTTTTTAATTTAGGAATTTTAACTCGTTTTAGTTAAGTGGCACGCAAACTGAAGGAAGAATACGGAAAATGGGGACTGCAGGTGAATGTGGAAAATGGGGACTGCAGATGAATGTGGAAAATGGGAACTGCAGATGAATGTGGAAAATGGGGACTGCAGGTGAATGTGGAAGAACACAATATTTGTGTACAGGAGAGGACACGACCGACATCGTATTGGAAAGTGGTGAAATTGTACCAAAATGTGAGAATTACAAGTATCTGGGAATAAATTTTAACAAGGAAGGGACAGACGACACAGAGATGAAGTTTAGAGTAAACAAAGCAAGAACAATAATTAAGTCTCTAAATGGAATACTGTGGAGCACCGAAATAGGCAACCAAAGGAAAATGAGAATATACAACACAATGATTAAGAGCACATTAGTATATGGGGTCTGAGACATGGAGAATGAAAGAACATCTGAAAAAAAGGTAGAAGCCACAGAGATGGACGTCTTAAGAAGAATGTACAGAACATCAAAATTAGACCAGGTTAGAAACGAAACAATTAAGCAAAAAGTGAATATAAAACAAACTGTTTTAGAACATATCGAGAAAAAACAATTAATTTGGTATGGGCACGTGCAGAGAATGGGGGAGGAGAGGTTGCCAAAGAGAGTGATGAAATGGATACCACAGTGAAACAGAAAAGGGGGAAGGCTAAAAGTAACATGGATACAGGGTGTAGGGAGATCAATGAGTGTACGAGGTCTAACCGAAGAAAACCGCAACGACAGTAAATATTGTCAATTAGGCATCGGACAACGTCGCAGGAAGTTTTAACCCGAATATATGTATGTATGTTAGTTAAGTGAAGTTGGTTTGTTTTCTTTGTCTATTTCTTTTACCTGTCAGTCCGTATTTTGTTATCGTTTTTGGTGTGAGAACTATCTACACTCAGCTACCTCACAATGTATATTTTAGGAAATGTACACTCTACAGTACGGCCTTCATGTAATCCACAATTTATACAGAATACACAAGCGTCATCTACTAGTACTGTCCTAATAATGCAATCCAAACTAATCGTTACAAAATTCTTACCGATACGATAAAAAGTTGGGCAATATTTTCATAAATATCTCTTGTTGTATTGTCTTACTACTTAAAATCAATGATTTCGTTGTGTCAGATTTTATCCGGCCACTAGCTCTTGTAGTTGTATTACGGCACTTTGAACAAAACTTATAAAAACAAAAAAAAACTAAAAATGTACAGAGACAAACAATTGTACAGAGAGATTCTAACGTTAACAAAGACAAGTTTGTATTACTTTATTACGTAGCAACGAAAGTGCAAATAATAAAAATAAATTAAAATATTAAGAATTTATCTGGTACTTACAATTGTGTTAACTTGCAGTGTCAGTTAGCAATAACACATTCTGAACTGAATGAGCATAATAACGTTCTCAGTTTTGCCTTGACTGATTTGCCAAGGTTTAATCTATCTGCTTTCTGTCTGTATGTCTCACGATAAGTTTGGAATTGCAGTAACGTAGCTCGCGTGTCGCATACTGTTACCCCACAGACCACTATCTTATTTTAGATTAACCTTCCTCAACAGATATAGGGCAGGATACAAAAATGTGAAGAATAAGATTTGTAAGAAATTTCAAAATCCATTCGTCTATCAAGTTAGTAATAATAAAACTCTAAATATAGACTTCAGTTATCAAAATTTGAAAATCTTGAGAAACTATCACCTAAACATTGGTATAGAGAACCATACATGACTTCCATGTTCTAAGATTTATATTTACAATCGCTTACTTGAATTTGGTTTGATAATTTCTAAAAGTATATCCCCCCACCTTGTAAACTGAGTTTTATATTTGACAAATTGAAATGAAATATTTTCATAGAAACTACTTATTTGTTACCGATAAAATAGTACATATATAAAAATCGGTATTGAGAACCGTACATGACTTCCATCTTGTAAGATTTATGTTTAAAATAATTTACTTGAATTCGGTTCGGTAATTTCTAAAAAAATATCGCCCACCCTCAAACTAATTTCACTATTTATAGATATTTTTGTTATTATGGGGTCGTCGTTTAATATAATGTTATTTTCAGTCACTTTATCCATAAAAATTAGGTAGGCTTACTTTATTCTTATAAAGAAACCGAACTACGCAGATAATCATCCCTCCTCCGAAGCGCTCCGAAGTCACTCATGGACCCTGAGCATCTTGCAGAGGGTTCATTCTCTAAAGACGATAAGTCTGTCTATGAACCGTTCCTCTGTAAACACGTGCAATTACACTGCCCAGCGTCCAGAGGAAGCAAATCGCTATCCATGCTGGACACTTTTTCGGCTTCCACGCGTTGTGTTGGTGTGGGTTTCGGCACTTTCCATTTAAAAAACGTGCAAATGTAAGAAAATAAACATGGGTGAAGCCAGAAATAACGCGAATTATGTGTGTGTGTGTGTCTTGCCTGCCTTTTTATTGCGGTAATCATAATAATAAAATGGAAACGTAAAAATTACATAATTGAGATATGCTTGCCTGCCACAAACGATATATCTTCTCTCATACATGATTTAAATTAAAATGAAAAATTATAGAATTTTGTTAAAGTTAAATGAAATGTTTCCATAGTAACTACTGCTTTGTTGTCAATAACGTAGTACACATATAAAACTTATAAAAATTTACCTCCTCCATCATCAACTACCATTTTAATTTATAAAAAAATTACCCCCTCCCCCTTCAACTACCATTTTTATTTATACATATTTCATCTACCTTTATACAGTGGAGTATTATGACCTTCTTTTCATGATTCTTTATTTATCAAAATTAAGCACTTTACTCTTGTCAAAACGTAAAACGTTGCAGGTAAACTACCCCTTTCCCTTAACAGATCTTCACCAAAAACAATAGGCCTTGAGTCCTCGACACTTCATGCTGTGCCGCCCCTTGGCAAGACAACACAAAAATCGGGAACTAGTTTAATTATTTACCAGTAAACTAAACCAGCTGCCGTTGTTAGTAAAACTCTTACTAACAAATTACAAAACAAGTATGATATAGGAAACTGACAAGGTTTGCATAAACTTATTCACTCGCTAGGTATTAGCTAAAACATCTCTTTATTGCTATTGAAATATTAATCAAACATTATTCCTGATTTCAAAGATAGTTATTTTAGTAAATAGTGCTTTTACTGCTTCAAAGATCTTAATTATATTATTCTTGTTATATCAAAATTTATTCATATAACTGTTAGTTTTAATACCACGGATCCGGGTCTCAATTTTCTCAAAATTATTAATTTATCAATATATACATTACGGTTACTATTACTTCTTACAAAATTACAAAATATACAAATCTGATAATTTGTTCATTACATAGCGAAAGTTCTTTAAAGTTCTTTGTTACTTCTTATTAAGGGGAAATTTACAAAAGTTGAGGTTTGATATCACCTGAGGTTGTTGTTGTATTCTTGGGACATCTCCAGTTGTCTTCTACGGGTTGAGTACGTTGTTCTTGGTGTATCTACATCGGGTTGATTTTTAGTTTACTTGAAGCTCTCGAAGATAGGTTGTTTACTTGAAGTTCCACATGTTGTAATTTCACTTTTCTTAGTGCAGATTCTTGTACTTCACATTTTCTTTATTTTAATTACAGTTATAGTTCTCACTTTGCAGTACTACAGTCTAGTAGTTAACTATGTTACACTTACATTTGATTTTGTTTTTAAGAGATGTGTTGGCTACCTTTTTCTATTTTATTTATATATTTTCTCCAAAACTCTAGACACTACATTATTCACAATAACAAGATTTCACGCTGGATATGCTTCTAGAGAACTTACACATACGTATATGTGTACAATACCAAAACTCACGTCTACTCATTGCGACGTTCTGCGGCCGAATGCGCGTACGGTTTAGGGGAGAGGGCTCAGTCAGCTAGTGCGTATTTACGCACTAAGAAAATAGTTCGTACTTTTTCTATTATTATTTATTCATTAATTAGAAGATAAATACTTTATGTTTATTTTATTATGACTTAGGGATTTCTTTATTTCTCTAGTCGCATTTCTTAATTATTTAAGTAATTATTATTATTATTCACTACTTAATACTTTTCTTGGCGTGTTGGTACTGGAAGGTTTCAAGTTGATTCAGGAATCTGGGTATAGGTAAGGGTGTATGATACTCTTGCTTATTAAAATTAAAAAATTTTAATCTGTGCGATTTTTGATACATTTAAAATCGTCACAATGCCTGTATGCAAAACATTATTTGTTTGATTATTCTGTTTGAATTTGCGGCTGTTATCGTTTCTGGCCATAGAAAAAAATCTACACACGGACACTTTTCGAAAAATGAAATTTTTTCATGTTTTGATGGTAGTACAATCAGAATCTGCCGTTATCTCGAACACGATTTTTTTTCGGCATGACCATACTTCCATTTCGTTAAGGAACATGGAAGTAAAAAATTATCCTTCACCCTTTGAACTAACATTATCGTTTATAGAAAATTACCCCCTCCCCTTCAACTACCCTTTCATTTATAGATGTTTCGTCTACCGTTCTACAGTGGACTATTATGACCTTCTTTACGGGATATTTTATTTATCAAATTAAGTATTTTACTCTTGTTAAAACGTAAAACGTAGCAGTAAAATACTCCTTACCCTTAACCGATCTTCACGAAAATCAGTAGGCTTTGATTCCTCTACAACTCGGGCACATATGCAAAAAGTATTTTATTCTGTTTGAATTTGCGGCAGTTATCGTTCGCCATAGAAAAATTTCTGCAAACATACACTTTTTGGAAAATTACTTTTCTTCATGTTTTAAGGATAATAGTATTAGAATCAGCCCTTATCTGGAACATGATTTTTTGCAATTACCATACTTCCGTTTCCTTACGGAGCATGGAAGTAAAAACGGGATACGAAATTTGTAAAAATTTTAAATACTACAAGGAAAGTATATCACATTAAAGAAAATTTTACTTGAACTCCAAACATATTGTTTACTCTAAAAATGTTTTAACTTTGGAGGCACGACGGGCCAAAAATGTGAGGAAAAATTGTAAGACAGATATATTGGTTATCACTTTTTGAGGAATATAATTCAGAATACAAAGTCTGTATCATTAATAACTTCACAAGTTAATTTCTTTCAACGTCCCATGTAAATTTTGCGCCGACTTAAAAATGTTGTAGAAAATTTTATATATTGTATCAGTCATCTATGTTTGATATTTCTAAAAAGTATTAGTTATAGGTCTATAAATATCCATAAAACATATAAAAGGTAGGACTAAATTGTTTGCCATTTAGCCAGTATAGTTTCAAATGTAACTATAAATAATTCGAAATTGTAACTAAACAATGCAGTCATTCAGAATTTTTAGTGTTTATTGTATGGTTGTCGTATTATGTAGTATTAGGAATGTTATTTTACTAAAAATAAATAGAGTAATATTTGATATTTTAATTTCTCTGGTAAATGAAAAGTTCATTTAGTACTTACATTTATCTGAATAATAAATGATTTTGTTCAAAATAGTGAGCGAGCTCTGTAGTTCAGTCAGCTTGTTAGTTAATTACATGTTTTCCACTTACCATGAACAATATACTTACTTAAACTAACGGAGTTCAGACATAATAGACGTTTAGTTCACATTACCTGAAACAGCGACAGTGTCAATGAGATACTAAAAACGCTAATGTAAAGTGTGAAAGAATAAAAAGCATAAGATGTGCAGAAAAAAGTTTTTCTTTACAGTTAAAAAGTACGAATTTCATAAACGTTTAAAAATGTGTGATCATTAGAGATAATAATATTTTATAAATTTTTATTTCAAGATAATAGAAGTACGAGTTTTTAAATGTTAAAATCTTTCATCATAAAAAATGAGAACCTTCTGTTAAATGACGTTCTATTAGTTAAATATAATCTTTATAAAATAAGTTAGTAAAGTATGACGTAATCTGTAATGTAATCGTAATTAAAATTACAATCACAGCACGGAAATTCTAATTTTTACTGTAATTAAGAATGCATACCTACATGTGTAGTTGCACTGAGGACGAGCAAAGGAGTGTGTCAGAATAATCCAGTGCAGTAGCTTGGACAATTCTGGTAGTCTGGTGTATTTTGTCAGCTTGACGATTTTATTCTTTGTAACTTAAAACATTTTCTATACAAAATTACATGTTAAATAATATCAATTGTTGCTGACATTTAATATCACATTTCAGATTTTATTCTTTCAGAAAACAGATTACCTTCAACATTTTTCTTGCAAGTCGTCAACAAATGTGTTTTGTAATATTTTAAAAAGCTTTTTCATAATATAATTATTTATATTACTTGTTTTCTACTTTATATCCCTAAAGTGTACTTTGTAATGGTATCTATTTATTGATCACAGTCTATCCTTAAAGTAGTAAATTGTAAGTTGTATATTTTGTCATTAGTCGTGTAATAAATTGTATTTATTGTAGTATTTGTAACAAACATACTTTTTTCAAAACAGAAAATAATATTTAGTAAAAAAGGATTTAGAGTTTGGGGAATTGAGTTTTTAATTTTCTTTCGTATTTTGTAATTTTGTTTAGGTTTTTGTTTGGCCTAACGCAATCAATGTTTAATATGAAGTCACATTAAATCCTCATTCATTTATATTTGTTTTAGAGTGTAATTCTCCAAACTGTAGAATAAAAGGTTTGTACGGTGACGCTTTTAATGATGAATAATACTTAAACACCCGTTCCATAGACTTGATATAAGTATGTTTGTTCATGATGAACAGTATGGGATATGTCAAATATACAAACATGAATCAAGTAATGTCGAGTATGAGTATCATAAAACATTTGTGTTTGTTATGCTAAAACGGCAGAGGTACTATTATTATACGTTAGAGAGTATTATTAAGTATAAATAAAAAAGTGATAAATGATAATGAACAAAACAAAAATAATAACAACAATAAAAAATGGGCCACATTCATATACATAAATAATAAAATGACAAAGCTAACAAAACTGTTTCAGAACACAGACATTAAAATAGCATATAAAACTAACAAAAATAATCTACAAAAAACTAAATAACCCACACAACAAAGATAGTACAACAACCAATGTTATACACAAAATTGAATGCCATGATTGTAATAAATGTTACATAGGACAAACAAAAAACAACTGAAAAAAGGTTATTTTGAACACCTACACTCATACAAAAAACCAGAAATATACAAATCTAATTTGGCCACACATGCAATAAACACTGGACATGAATTCTCAAATATAACCAACATGACACTAATAAAACACATACCACACAAAGGCACCATAATGAACATTTGGAAAAATTTACAAATAGACAAACATAAAACACAAAACAAACTAATACCTGAACAAATACAAATCAATACAAAACATGACACAATTTTCAAAGCACTCAACATCGAAAATACACAAAATTCTAATACATACACCACAATCACACACAATAAAACCAATTTAAAGTACCAGAAGCCAACAGGAAGCCACAATAACAACCAACCAACACACATGTACTTCACCAGACACAAAATCCGGAAGGCTGAGGATGGGTACAAAATGGTACCCGAAACATGTTCCTAATAAGGAAAGAAATATCTTGAGGTAAATTCATTTTAAAAATTAAATATAATATATACATCAAGAAACGGACTGTAGGAAAACGTGTTTAAATAAAAAATATAAAGCAGTAATTTATAAAATAATTTCAAAGTGTAGTACGTAGTTTGCAAGAATTCCAGAGTACCGGTAATAACTGTAGTGCCCTTAGAGAGGCATTAATGACGTCTGTTTCTAGTCTCGAGGAGATTAACTCAAGTATCGGCGACGGTGTGTCGCATGTTAAACTGCTGACGCATCGGCTCCGTAGACCGTGCTAGTGAGGGAAGTCGCTGTCATACCGAAAATTTTGGCAACTACTTGCAACTATAAATCTGTGAGTATTTATTTACTGAATTCACGGCATTGATAAATGTTAGAAACTGTTTATACTACTTTTTTAGAAACTGTAATTAAATACATTTACAAGAATACATAAACTATAAAGTATTTACTGTGATTATGGTTCTTGCACAATATCAGTTATTGCAAAAAATTTTTTTTGAGTTGTGCAATAAAAAGCTTCTTCTTCTGATAGTTCCTATCCGTTTCGGATGTTGGATATCATACAGGTTATTTTAACTTACTGCACTACTGCACGGAATAAGTCAGTTGTATTCATGCCAAACCAGGTCCTTAAATTTCTCAGCCATGATATTCTCGGTCGCCCAACTCCCCTCTTTCCAAGTAATTTTTCCCTGTACTATGGACTGCAATAAGTAAAGGCTCTGTTCATTTCTTACGAGATGTCCCAGATACTGAAGCTTTCTTATCTTTACTGTATTAAATAATAGCCATGATGATATGACTAGAGTAATATCTTTAACGATCTTTAATGCAGTGGAATAAAAAGCTAAAAAACATTTCATATTAACATTAACTATTAATCAAAGGTATCACTAACATTAACCTAAGCTATGATTGCATTAATAAATAAACTTACTAATTTTCATAGCCAGAACTGTAATAGTAACACAATCTTTTCAGCACGCAATACCTACAAAATTTAATAGGTTGTACGGATTTTTTAATATAATTCTACGTAAATCTATATAGATCTAATTCATAGGGATTTCTTCTGTCGAGTCTGCCAACCGTCCCTAGCGTTGTCCAGTACAAGTTTGTTACATTAAAAGAAAGCAATTAAAATCAGTGTACATTGTAAACAAAAAATTTGTAATTTAAAAAATTTTTTTTTATTGAATTGTATTTATTGTTTATAGCCTAAAGGTACCATACATACGATGTGTAATAAAATTTTTATTATTCACATTATTAAAAACGATCGATTTCGGTCATAGACCATCGTCAGGTTATATACAGCACACTTGCGGTCACAATATCGTAAAACACCACTATTTACAAAAACGTATTCGTAGTCTACAAAAACAAAAACAACATTTTAATGTCTACGAATTCGTTTTTGTAAATAGTGGTGTTTTACGATATTGTGACCGCAAGTGTGCTGTATATAACCTGACGATGGTCTATGACCGAAATCGATCGTTTTTAAGAATGTGAATAATAAAAATGTTATTACATATCGTATGTATGGTACCTTTAGGCTATAAACAATAAATACAATACAATAAAAAATGAAATTATAGGTACCATTAGTAAAACAATAAGTGTATGTATATTATACATACATCACATTATCATTAGTAACAAATTGCAGACTAACCGAATTACTTCGTCAAATCTTATGGGATCTTATTTTACCCAGTACGATCCTATCTTATTATCATTTGTATGTGAACTACATTTTAATAATTTAATGTAGTAAATAATTAATAAATATTATAAACCACTGTTGTAAATAATTAAAAATGCATTGACCATTAGGCTAAACGATGTCTATATAATGTCAACTTTACACAAAGTAGCGGTATAGTTCACCGGTAGTATACCGCGAGTATTTTCCCGAGTACGATCCTATCTTGTTATCATTTGTGTGTGAACTACATTTTAATAATTCATTCTAGTTAGTCATTAATAATGATTATTGTAAAACATTGCAATAGTTAATTGTTGCAAATAGTTAAAAATCTCTTACCCATTGGGTTAAACGTTGTCAATAATGTAAACTGTATAGAAAGTACGGGAAACTGATTGAAAACCCAACTAAACGTGCACTAAGTTTAAGGGTACCCGGTAGGCAAAAAATAAAAATAAAAATCACATTTTTTTCTATTAGATTATATAGTGTTTCTTTTCTGAACATTTTGATGTATAATATATGGCATTTTGGTTGCTATAAAGTAGTGAACAAACTTATTTATTCTGGAATGTACATGAAAACTTACAGTTTAACTTTAAGGGAAAGAAAGTTGGTGTAAGTATCAGAAAGCCATGGAAACAGGTGAAACTTACAATCACAAAAACAGTATTCTAAGAAGCTATTATGGAATTCATCAAGCCAGTTTTTAAAAGCCTATCTGAAACAGAGCACCTGAAAAAGTGTTTGCACAGACAAACGCAGAATCCAAATGAAAGTGTGAGTACTGTGATTTGGGCAAGACTGCTAAAGGTTGGCTTTGTTAGAATCAAAACCCTACACTTTGGAGTTTATGAAGCTGTATCTACATTCAATTGTGGACAGATTACTAAGTGTAAAGTTTTAAGTAAGTTAGGAATAGATGTAGCAAAGAATACAATTGAATCGATGAAAGCGACTGACAAAGAAAGGCTGCGAAACTCCCTACGAGGCACTGCGGAGATGAAAAAAAAGCAAGGCAAGCAAAGAGTAAGGCCAAAAGAAGGCTAGAAGATGAAAAAGAAGATCCAGACAATCCAATCTATGGAGCTGGGTTGTTTTAAAATAAAAAAGTAAGTGTTCATTCCATGTTTTATGCCATTATTAGGTTCCTAATTTTCTATTGCGGTTTGCCGAAAACTGTGTTTTTCAACTTGGTGCACACCTTTTTCAAAAACTAATTAAGATAACAGGATTAAATTTTCACCATGTTTTCCTTACCACTTGGTGCACACTTTAGTACAAGGATTTTTTCATCGAACCATAAATTTTGTTTTTAGAAAATTGTAATCAATAAATTTTATAAACAAAAAAGTTACATTAAAAAAGGTAATATTTTTGTAAACAAAAGACATTTTACAAAATCCCTATGTTAAAGTGTACTATAAGATGCAAAGAATATATGGTAAAAATTTCATTCAGTTATGTCCAGTAGATTTTGAGAAACGTGTGCACCAACTTTACCAATTTTACATATAAAAGATAGACCTTACCGGGTACCCAAGCGAGATTCAGTTTAGTCGTAATTCGATGTACTATTACGACTTATATTCCAGACAGCGCGGCTGCAAAAGTAACCTTATTGCACACCTCGACTTTCAAGATAAGTGGTAATATTACTGTAAAAGCCCAATTTATTCCTTTCACTCTCAATGGACATTCTTAAGAACGTAATGTTTCTTCTCCAAAACCACAGGTGAAGAATTTCCGCCAAATATAAAATTATCGGTATGGAGAACCACACATGACTTCCATGTTCTAAGATTTATATTTAAAATCGTTTTCGAAATGAAATATTTCAATAGAAACTACTTCTTTCTTCAGCCTTAACCACAGTACTGTGGTCACTGACGTATATAACCTCACGTTAGCGCACTCGATTTTCACTGATGATGGCAGTCGATAGCACTGCCGAAACGTCTGGTTTTGTAGAAAACATTGGACCACACCAAACAGCCCGGGAAGGAATTTTAACAACAAACTACTTCTTTGTTGCCGATAACGTAGTACACATGACATAAATAATAAAACTTTGGAAAAGTAAACATTACATAATTGAGATATGCTTGCCTGACAGGAACGATATATTTTCACTCATACGTGATTTAAATTAAAATGAAAAATATAGAATTTTGTTAAAGTGAAATGAAATGTTTCCATAGAAACTACTTCTTTGTTGTCATTAACGTATTACACATATAAAACTTGAAAAACTTACTTCCTCCATCATCAACTATCATTTAATTTATTTAAAAAAATTACCCCCTCCCCTTCAACTACCCTTTTCATTTATAGTTATTTCATCTACCTTTCTACAGTGGATTATTATGACCTTCTTTTCAGGATACTTCATTTATCAAAATTAAGCAATTTACTGTTGTTTATACGTAAAACGTTGCAGGTAAACTACCCCTTTCCCATAACCGATCTTCACAAAAGACAATAGGCCTTGAGTCCTCTACAATTCAGGGTGGTATGCAAAACGTTATTTGATTCTGTTTGAATTTGCGGCGGTTATTGCCATAGAAAAATTCTACACATAGACACACAGACACACGCAGAGACACTTTTCGAAAAATGACTTTTTTCATGTTTTGAGGGTAGTACAATCAGAATTTGCCGTTATCTTGAACACGATTTTTTTCGCCATGACCATACTTCCATTTCCTTATGGAACATGGAAGTAATAAATTTATATAAAAAAAGATATGCATTTTGTACTGCTATAAATTGTTACAGTACGTAAATCTCATTAATATAACAAAAAATTGTAAAATTTGTAAAACTATTAGAGTAAAAAAAAGCATGGAGTTCTTCAGCCATATTGGATCAAATGAAATGTCAACCTGTAGGGTAACTAGAAAATATGGTAAATGATTTAAAATAATATTAATAGGTAACTTTAACCAATGAATGTAAAAAACTGCAATCAGTTAACTTAAGATTATATATTTAATAGTAAAAACAATCAATATTAAAGTAATCATGGTGTATAAAATAAAATGTTTAAGTAGTTTGTAAGGAACAGAAATAAAAAAAATACATTGGTCTAATCAAGGGATCACCAGCATTATGTGAAGCTAGGTAGGTAGGCCTACTACAACAAATTTTATAAAAGTTAGATAATTAATAAGATTGTGAAATATCAACATAATATAAAGCATATAAAAATAAATGTAATTAAATTACATTGTGAACATATACAATGTATCACATACAAAATTTAGAAATAAAAAATTATAGTGCAAAACTAATCCAAAGTGAGAAGAAGAAGGTTGGTTTACATGAATAGAACAATCTACAAAAGAGGCCAACTCAGTCTTCTGCGAACGTTTTATCAGAGAACGTCTAACCAGAAGAGTGCTTTATAGTATTAAAAGAAATATTTAAATAATTACTGGTCATTAAAAAATTAATAGTTAAAAGTTAACAATAATAATAGTTGTATTCAATAAGAAGAGTGTTGAGGAATCCGAGAGAAAATAATTAACAAGAAAATATATTTAATCACATGAAGGAAAGCACAGTAAGAAGTAATTGTCTAAGTAATATTGTTACGACATCGCAGAACAATCTACGTGTTTATCGAATGGTCCAATTGCATCCAGCGGAATCTGTGTGGTGTACGTGATTCTCGAAGCATTCGCGAGATATTTCTGGAAGCCGCCAGCCGCGCGGACTATGTCAAGGCCGCAATTAATTACGTCATACACACTGGCGCTCAGACGCTGTTTGGAGTCTTCTGGTCTGTGTGCGGATGTATAAACACAAGGCGGCAGCGGCCTTAGTTCAGTTATAATCGCGATAAATTACAGTGCGGTTCCAGAGTTTATTGTCAGGCGTTTACAAGTGATTATCGGGCGATATAACTGTGTGCGTTCAAGTGGTTATTAGTGAAGTGTTTAATAATGGGGAGGGATAATTGTAATACAAAATTGTGTTTAATATTATTTGAAATTTTATTGCGTGTGAACAATTTTTATTTGATTTGTTGTAGAGACTGTGTTGTTAATTACGAACTGTTTAACTGTGAAAATTAAAGCTGGTAATTAGTGACTTAATTGGTGGTGTCTTGTATTTTGTTTCCACTGTACCATACGACGATCAAGTAGACAGTCGTAACAATATTAATAAGAATATGCACAATGTAAAGAGTAATAATGTATTTAAAAAAAAATAATTTGATTTAGCATTCACTGAATTATAATCACAACTCTTGGACATGTATCTTCCGTCTGTGCAATTGAATGACAAAACCAAACACTTAAACAGTACGTGCTATTGTGTTACATTAATAGTGTTGAATTGTAAACAATACACCTTAAAACTAAATTGTGTAAAATAAAAGAAAATTTAAAAAAAATTAAACCAACATTTAAAAGGATGAGAATATTTTAACACATCTGAAGTTATATTATAAAGAGCTCCGAAAATTGAAAAATAAATTGTTACATGTAACGCTGTGCAATATGAAAATATTAAGTTTCCTAAAAACTCTACCGTAACATTAATAATGAATAGCTATCTACTTAATATTTTATGCTACGTAGCTGAAATAACAAGCTTTTACTTTTTGAATGCGGTGCGAAGTCAGTTTTTTAATCTTATTGCATTGCATTGCATTTTGTGCGGGATGTCTTTGAACATCCCGCACAAAATCCCGTGGCAGGATTGGAGCATCTGGGACGTGCCCAATGGCTGCCAGAAGATAAACTTAATACTGGTTCAGTGGACGGGTGGCCTAATAATTGGAAAGGAATTTTAACCTTACTAATTCGTCAAACCTAATAGCAAATAACATTTCACGAAATTAAAAGCCAAGTCATAGTTACGTTAAAAACCGCTAGGAGTCGCATACAGTGTGGACAGTGTTAGCGAGAAGGAAGTTCGCTCACCTGCAAGAGAATAGTGACCGATAAGGTACAATTCGTCTTTTCTAGCTTATGTTTTAAGTAATTTCTATGAGGGTGATATATTCTAGCTTTTAATTTGCTTGTAATTTTGTGTAACGTTATTTGATGTTACGTTTAATGTAAATTAAATACGTATAATGTAACCTTACTTTTATAGTAAGGTTAAAAAATTGACTTGGCACCGACTTCAAAAATGTATTGGGATAAAATTATATGAAAGATTGTTTTCAGCCAAGTAGCATGTGATACTAAGTACATTTGTTCATTATAAATGTTATTGTAAACCAAAAGAGATTTTTTTTAACTTTCAATTTTCTTCTGTAGTGTGCCTAAAGGTACCATACATATGATTTGCAATAAAGTTTTAATTACTCACATTCTTAAAAACGATCGATTTCGGTCATAGACCATCGTGGGCAGGTCATATACAGCACACGTGCGGTCACAATATCGTAAAATAGTGACTATTTACAAAAACGAATTATATCAGCTGATTACTGTATGTTGCAGGAATATTTCAAATTTGATACGATTTTGAAGTCCGTCGTGAAGTTCAATAGATTTTCGTGGCCCTCTTGTTTTACATGTTTGTATATTGGGTATTGTTCATCTATATTAGATCTTATTTCATCAGCTGATATAATATATAGAACGGAATGTAAACATAAAGACTCTGTAACGAAATCAGTTCTCGGGAAACTTTGGACAACGACGTATACGTATCACGTTCATTAATCAATGTCTACGAATTCGTTTTTGTAAATAGTAGCTGTTTTACGATATTGTGACCGCAAGTGTGCTATATAGGCCTATGACCTGACGTTCATATGACCGAAATCGATCGTTTTTATGAATGTGTGCAATTAAAACGTTATTGCAAATCATATGTATGTATCTTTAGGCTATGAACAATAAATACACTACAACAGAAAATTGAGATTATAAGTACCATTAGTAAACAATAAGTGTTTTGTATATTATAAATACTTCACATTATCATTAGATTTTTTTTAACGAAATTGCATATTTCCATTTTGCAAAGCATTGAATGTGAAAATTATTTTTCAATTTTTATAGCTTTTTCTAATATAATTTCATGTTTTTTAAAATAATTTTTCGTTTTTGAAGTTAGTTTAATGTTTTCAAACAGTTTTTTTAGTTTAAAATTTTTAGTAATAATTTAATAATTTTGCTTACTTAATTTGTTAACCTATTTTTACCATAGATAAAATTTGTATTTAGTAAATCAAATATTTTAAATCATGTTTAAACTAACGAAAGACAAATAAAATGCAGATCAAGTTAATAATAATCAGGAGTAGCAAGCGAAATACGTTTGCTGAGCTATGAGTTGTTAAGAATTATACCAACGCCTCTCAAACCCTAATGAGACCGAGGACAGTGAGATCATGGTACCGGCAATGGAGCTGAACTCTGATCGGGAGCTAGTCTCTTGGTAGTCAGTGGATGGTTTCAGCGGATTCCTGACTAAAATGTGTGTACTAAATGTTTTATGTATCTGCGAGTAATAACTTTAAACGCCGTAATTTTAATAAAACTTCAGAGTTACGAGTTATTACAATGGGAATTCTCGATTGTATCTGTTCTATTCAAAGATATACTCGCACTAAGTAAACCACTATACCAAATTTAGGCTATAGTTAGAACACACGCCTTTCATGCGAAACATTAGCTTCTCAATAATATGTTTAACTGAAAGGAAGCTTCGTTTGCGATACAAAGACGCTGAAGTAATTTTAACACGAACACTATCGTAGGAACGATTCTACAAGTAGGCGCAGGGCTACTTGATAACATCTGTGTATTACGTGTTGCAGATGCACGCCGTTTATCACTTTATAGCACCAGTTGTCTTATCTGTACTTATATGTATATATAATGTGTTTTTATAAATTTTCTTAATTCAGGTGACAATGTTTTATTATTTAGGCTATATGTATCTTTGTTTAATAGATTAATAAGTTTTAACTTTATAATAATGTGTACTTTTTAACCGATTTTAAATATCGGTATGGAGAACCATACATGACTTCCATGTTCTAAGATTTATATTTAAAATCTTCAAAAGAACATTTTTAAATAAATTATTTCCACAGAAATTATTTCTTGCTTCAGCTTTAACCACATTACTTTGGTCACTAATGTATACCACCTCCAGTTAGCGGATTCGATTTTCACTGACGATGCCAGACGATGGCACTGCCGAAACGTTTAGTTTTCCATAAAACATTGTACCTTGGCCAAACAGACCGGGAAGGAATTTTAACAACAAACTACTTCTTTGATGCCGATAATGTAGTACACATATAAACACATAAAAATAAACTAAGGATTATTAAGGGTTTTTACTTCCATGTTCCATAAGGAAATGCACGTATGGTGATGGCAAAAAATATCACGTGTTCGAGATAAGAGCTGATTGTACTACCCTCAAAATATGAAAAAAATCAGTTTTCAAAAATATCGGTATGGAGAACCATACATGACTTCCATATTCTAAGATTTATATTTAAAATCATTTTCGAAATGAAATATTACCATAGAAACTACTTCTTTCTACTTACTGCTTCAGCCTTAACCACAGTACTGTGGTCACTAACGTATACCACCTCACGTTATCGCACTCGATTTTCACTGATGATGGAAGTCGCTGGCATTGCCGAAACGTCTGGTTTTGTAGAAAACATTGGACTACGGCCAAATATCCCGGGAAGGAATTTTAACAAAAACTACTTCTTTGTTGCCGATAACGTTGTACATATATATATATATATAAAATATGCATAAAATTAATGGCTTGTATAAGTTAATGATTGATCTCCATTAAGTAATGCTCAAGTTTCCAAAGTTTTAATATTATGATGTCCGTAATTAAAACATCAGAGCAGGTTTAGTGTGAATGAGGGTACACCGTGGACAAAAATTTTCAACATTTCCTATTGAGCGTTGCTTAGAGTAAAGCTGCGAATCTACAGTGTATGTTTCACAGAACAAACACGCGAAAAAGAAGGAGCGCTCCGAAGTCACTCATGGACCCTCAGCATCTTGCAGAGGGTTCATTCCCTAAAGACGAAAAGTCTGTCTATGAATCGTTCCTCTGTAAACACGTGCAGTTACACTGCCCAGCGATCCACAGGAAGCAAATTGATGTCCATTTTTTCGGCTTGCACGCGTTATGTTGATGTGGGTTTCGGCACTTTCCATTTAAAAAGCGTGCAAATGTAAGAAAATAAACATGAGTGAGACCAGGAATAACGCGAATTTTGTGTGTGTGTGTGTGTGTGTGTGTGTGTGTGTGTGTGTGTGTGTGTGTGTGTGTGTGTGTGTGTCTTCCCTGCCTTTTTATTGGTGTAGTCATAATAATAAAATGGAAACGTAAACATTACATAACTGAGATATGCTTACCTGCCACGAACGATATATTATTTTATACATGTATATTAACTCATACATAATTTACATTAAAATGAAAAAATTATAATTTTATTGCCTGGCAACAAAACTATTTTATTTTTAACAATTATCATTGTTTGAAAAAGTTTAAATGAATTTTCAAGTACTTTACTGTTGTTAAAACGTAAAAGGTTGCTGGTAAACTACCCCTTCCCCTCAACCGATCTTCACCAAAATCGAAAATCCTTGAGATCTCTACAATTCAGGGACGTATGCAGAAAATTATTTGATTCTGTTTGAATTTGCGGCTGTTATCGTTTGCCATAGAAAATACCCTTGATAAAAAACCGTTGCCGGTAAACTACCCCTTTCCCTCAACCGATCTTCACCAAAAACAATAGGTCGTGAGTACTCTACAAATCAGGGCTATATGCAAAAAATTATTTGATTCTGTTTGAATTTGCGGCTGTTATCGTTTGCCATAGAAAAAAATCTACAGACAGACAGATAGACAGACAGACAGACAGACAGATAGACAGACAGACACAGACACTTTTCGGGAAACGACTTTTTTTCATGTTTTGAGTGTAGTACAATCAGAATCTGCAATAATCTCGAACACGATTTTTTTGCCATCACCATACTCCCATTTCCTTAAGGAATATGGAAGTAAAATGTCTGTGTCTGTGTGTAGAATTTTTCGGATGGCAAACGATAACAGCCGCAAATTTACACAGAATCAAATAATTTTTTGCACCACACTTCCCTTAATTTTAGACGACTCAAGGCCTTTTGATTTTGATAAAGATCGGTTACGAGAAAGGGGTAGTTTACCTGCAACGTTTTATGTTTTAACAAGGGCAATTTTTTCTATGACGAACGATAACTGCCGCACATTCAAACAGAATCAAATAATTTTTTGCATACGTTCCTGAATTGTAAAGTACTCAAGGCCTGTTGATTTAGGTGAAGATCGATTAAGGGAAAGGGGTAGTTTACCAGCAACATTTTATGTTTGAACAAGAGTAAACTACTTAATTTTGATAAATAAAGTATCCTGTAAAGAATATCGTAATAATCCACTGTATAATTGTAGATGAAATATCTATAAATTAAGAGGCCATTTGAAGGGGGGGGTAATTTTCTATAAATGAAAATGATAGTTGAAGGGGGAGGGGATATTTTTTATTCATATGTCATGTGCACTGCGTTATCGGCAACAATGAAGTAGTTTCTTGTTAAAATTCCTTCCCCGGCTGTTTGGCGTGGTCCAATGAGTGTCTAGTATATTTTCATTTTGTGTCGTGACTAATCAGATTGCTTCATCAGTGAAAATCGAGCGCGCTAACGTGAGGTGTTATGCGTTAATGACCACAGTACTGTAGTTAAGGCTGAAGAAAGAAGTAGTTTCTATGGGATTATTTCATTTCGAATATGATTTTAAATATGAATCTTGGCGAACATGGAAGTCATGTACGGTTCTCCATACCGATATTTATTTTAAGGACTATTATTTTTTGCCAGCATAAACAACTTTTAATTATCTTATGTTTCTCATGGCGAACTTTAATCTTCATATTGTTTTATTATAGCGTATAAGATTGCGGGTCTGTTATTTTTCG
This sequence comes from Magicicada septendecula, assembly GCA_034769895.1. Classification (NCBI taxonomy): domain Eukaryota; kingdom Metazoa; phylum Arthropoda; class Insecta; order Hemiptera; family Cicadidae; genus Magicicada; species Magicicada septendecula. The sequence continues at coordinate 456,203,125 of CM068374.1, read as the reverse complement.
TTCTTCAACCACAAGTCTTCGTTACAACTTCGGTAGTCTCTTGGTTCTAAAGCGACAACAATGGCTTTTGATAGCTACTTAGAACGCGCGAACCAGCTACACGGTGGTTTTAATTGACTTCGCATATTGTTAGCAATCAAAACAATTCTGTGAGAAGCAAGCTTTTCATTTAATCCACTTTAATGTTATTAGTTTTCACACATAAGTCAAAGAAACTATTGTGTATTTGTAACAACACAGTTTTCAAATAGCGCTCTCGATACGATTTTAAGTTTGAGAATCTACTATAATGTGAATGAACGTGTTAAATTTAATTTCAAAATATCAGATTTGTAGCCAACAGTAGTTTCCTCTAGTTTCCTCATGTATTTCTATTGTGTCCATGGAAGTATTGTGTTATATCGTAATCAATCACATAATCGTTTACTAAACAAATGTTTTGCATCACACAATAAATATTTAAAGCAATGTTCAACCGCGTGTCGACAAGGCTTCCGACATTTACTTGACACTCTGCCTGTGTTAACTGATATCTTTTTTTTACTGATTTATAGATTTAAGAAAATGTTACGCATATAATATAAATGTAGGATAAGCAGGCGCAAAGTATTATAAAACAATCCTCAGACTACAGCGCTGACGCATCCGAAAGGACATTATGTACGTATGTACTTTCAACACAATAATTAAATATCAAAATCACAATAAAAATTTAATTCGCCTGTAATAATATAAAACTTTTCCTGTAAGAATGAACACTTCAAAATATAAATATCAACTGTAATGTTTATATTGTGTGGATAATAACTAAGCGTACTTAAGCATTAATGTTTTCTCGTTTATCCACCTTTATTTCCATTATCTAATTTAAAATGCATAAAGAATACGTTACTATAAAAATTATAACTTCAGGGAATTGCGTTGTCATGATAAAGATTTAATTATTTGTCCTGAAATTAGTAGGTCTATTCGATATATAAAATTCTGTCTTTTAAGAGGCTATTTAAGATATGTATGTCGTAATAATTAGGTAAAGAAAGAAACCCAAACATATTGTTACGATATTACAGAACAATCTACGCGTTTCTTGAACGATCCAGTGGAATCCGGCTACAATGTTGTGGCCGTACGTGATTTTCAACATGCGTTGCGAGATTGTTCCGGACTGACCGGTCCGCGCCTGCTATGTGTCAGGTCGCAACCAGTTATGTTCTGGTGTTTTCTTGTAGCATTCTTGACGCGCAGTAGCGAATATTCTGGAACCTCGGCGGGGTATAAATACAAGTACTCAGCGACGTTCATTTCAGTTTGAGTTGCGAATTATTGGAGTACGGTTTGTAGTATTGTGGCGAGTGTTATGTGTTTATGATAGTGCGGGACGATTGTAATACAATTGTGTTTTATATTAGTAGACATTTTTATTGCGTGTGAACAATTTTTATTTGATATATTTAAGAGATTATTTTGTTGATTACAAACTATTAAATTGTGATAATTAAAGCTGGTGATTAGTGACGTAATTGGTTTCTTGTACGTATTTTGCTTTCCACTGTAGTTAGACCTCGTAACAATATAATTTTAAAAGTAATATCAGAGTATTATACTTTAGCCAGTTTGTAATGTGTTGTAAATTATGAATATAAACAAAATGTAAAATTACTGTTAAAGGAGTAGATTTTTAAAAAAATCGGTATGGAGAACCACACATGACTTCCATGTCCTAAAATTTATATTTCAAATCATTTAAATATTAATTAAATAAATGGATGCTTGAGTTCTGAAAAAATTACGTATCAGCTAAAATGGTACCACCATGTCAGGTGGATTAAGATTATCCTCAACCTTCGTGAGGAAGGACTGTACTTTTGGATAAAATGTCTGTAGGTCGAACGAAGAGCTAGCTAAAGGTAGCTGCGATCTGATTCCTATAATGAAATTGGACTCTCGCTGCGAGGGGCCGAGGGATGTCTATATAGTGTTATCAAAGTCCTTCCTGTCAATACTATACTAGTCATTTTTCTTCTTTAAATCGAGTCTTGATTTCTTTCTTTCCATTTGTCTTCTGATTTCCTAAACGACTATTCTGTTCACCCGTATAATTATAAATTTCTCAGCAAAACATTTCTTCCTTAATACGTTTGTGTCTCCTGTTTAATACCCACCATTCTGATCCATGTCATAACGCTATATTCCACACAGGCTAGTAAATAACTAGCCATCAGGGAGGTCAAAATATTTTCAAGGAGGGGCAAACAATTTTCCAATTGAGAAAAATATTTATATATTTTTCATACATACACACATGCACGTATTAGTTTGTAATTCTCATATCATAATAGAAATAAGTACACAGATTGTATTAATTGGTTTAATACAACAACACTGTCTAGTGATCCACAGGAAGCAAATCGATGTCCACCTTTTCGGATTGTGTTGATGTGGGTTTCGGCACTTTCCATTTAAAAAGCGTGCAAACATAATAAAATATACATGAGTGAGGCCAGAAATAACGCGAATTTTTTATGTGTGTGTGTGTGTGTGTGCTGCCGGCCTTTTTATTGCGGTAATCACAATAATAAAACTTTGGAAAAGTAAAAATTACATAATTGAGATATGTTTGCCTGCCAGGAACGATATATTTTCATTCATACGTGATTTAAATTAAAATGAAAAATATAGACTTTTGTTAAATTGAAATGAAATGTTTTCATAGAAACTACTTCTTTGTTTAATGAAGAAAGTGGTTAAAATCACAAACAGAATTATCACTGTTGCACACCACTATATAAAAATTATTCCGATTAGCGCTTTCAAGCTTCACAGCTCATCGTCAGATCGGACATGAACAAACAGATATTAAAACAAACGCTTAATTCCCACCCTACCCCACCATGCTTACACACAACAAGGTATAATTCAAATGCCTCTTCCCAACCTCTGAGCCCTGTCACCTCCATCTCGACAGTTACATATTTTTCTAGCAAATTCCTTGTGTTTCAGTGTTGTGTGTGTGTGTGTGTGTGTGTGTGTGTGTGTGTGTGTGTGTGTGTGTGTGTGTGTGTGTGTGTGTGTGTGTGTGTGTGTGTGTGTGTGTACATTCCTTTTAAACCTAACCGTCGTTCTCATTCACACTTGTGGGCTAGTCATGTAACCTCTCTATGCTTATAGTATTTATTTTATTTCTTTTTAAATTTCTATCTCCTTGCTTGTTAGTTTTGAAAGAGAGGTTACAAGTTATTTAGAACTAGGCAAGAGCCTAGAGAAGCTAAAATTGGGCTGGGTCCAGTATGATGGGACTTGCAAATGAAACAGTGAACTTAAGATAACAACAACGATTTATTATTCTCTGGTAGTACAACACCTGAGCCCCAAAAGGCTAGATAACTAAGTCTTTTCATTGTTGAATGTAATTTCCTTAATGTGTGCCTTGCCAAAAGTTGAGCAAGGAATAATAACTATTAACGGTACCAGGTATTGAATGAGTATTAAGATCTGAAGGATCAGTGAATATTAATTCATGGAATGTTACATGATGTCAATAATACAATTGTAAAGTGGCACACAATCTCGACCCGCAAATAATCACATATTATAACTAGACATAAATATATAAACATATACAACTGCAGGATTAATATAACAATGTAACAATTATAAAAACAACACATACATATAATTAACATCAACCACGTTTGCATATAAACAACACACCACATGTTCACCCTGGTTATCAGCGCATTTAAGCATCTTGTTCAACACCCATTACCCCCTTATTCTGACCAAGTATCTGGCCCCCTTCTGTTCAATTAACAAGTGACTAAAACCCCCTCCCCAAAACTTCAATTAAAATATCCCAGGAGTGGAGCAGACATGCCCCCAAGTTTTAACAAGATAAGTGTTAACTGAATGTTCTCTGTAAGCCACGCGGCCAGCGCACAAATCCCATGCCGATATTTAATTATCAATTAAATCCCATCAATTACTATAATGAAGAGTAGCATCACAAGGTTAACATGGATGTCCGGTTGCCTAACTGCATTTTATATTTCTTTTTACTTTCAAAACAGATATGGAAAAATAGTGGAACTTGACCACCATGAGTATTCATAACTGACATTGATTAATCTTGTGTGGTCTTATGGTTAACTAATTGTTATAGTGAGCAATTACAATTATTGTTACAAAGATTTTTTTATGGTAAAATACAAACTGTGACAATGGTAAATTTAAAGTGTGCAAATTAGCTAAACAGTGGAACAGAATTTGTAAAACGGAATCTAAGTCATAAAGGTATTAAGTCAGCTCACAGTGTTCCAAAAACTTAACTACCGGCAGGGTCAGGCATCGGACGAGATCTAGCAAGATCTGACACAGACAGACTTGCAGTGGACGTCTCCAACGGGAGTCGACCACGGTTTAAAACCACCCCCAGATATGAATGAATAATAAAATACGTGTCCACATGGAGCAAAATCGTTAACATAACTATCCCAACATGCTTAAAACAGAAATAGAATGAGATTCAACTCTATCTACCGAACTCCCCTCGACCCGGGCGGTGCGTGACCCGGCCGAGTTTTCACTCTCAGAACGAGATATACATGATAGTAATAGAGGAGGCGTAAGCCTTACAAAATGCAATTAAAACATTCCACCCATTGTCCGGAAATAACGGTCCACACTGGAACGTTTCATGAAAGTCTCACAGAGTAATTCGGCCACAAGATTTAGGTTAAAAATGGTTAAATTTCACCTGGTTTGAAGGGTGTATGTTGAGGGCTCAGTAGTGTGTGTCCAGTCCATCCTTCCGGCTGACATAGCTGACGAAGGTTTTAAAATTACATCGTCGGCGGCAGTTGTTCGGCCATCCTTCCAGAGCGGGGCAGATTCCCGGCTACCTCGGAAACCCTGCACAATTATATCTGGGATTACTCATAAGTTCATGAAACACACACTACCACATTTACCCACTGACATAGCATGGACTGTCCGGTTTATAAACTCGAAAAATTGCCTAAGTCAAGAATCCCATTGAATGTGGTAAATCACTTCAAAAAAAATAATTCCATTGAATATGTTAATATAGAATATGTCTAAATATAGTCACTCCCTAATAATGATAATTTTAATTAACCTTTATGCAAAAGTTTTCATGACGCACTTACAGGAATTGGCAACTTTTAACAAGTCCGTGACATATACAGATATCAGAAAATTACTGACTTACGCCCCATCTTAGTTTAGTTAATTTAGTAGAAGCATTACTAGATTAATATAAAACATAATTATATCCTTAACGTTACAATCAATTAACCAGGGTTGAGATAAAGCATACATAAAACTAATTATAACCTGAAACTCGCCATGTGCTAAAGGATTCACTGCAATGTATATCTTAACGCATCCACTTTAATATTAAATAAAACCAATTTGTTTTTATAAATAATTAAAATACATATTTTAATGGACTTACCGGAGGTCACGTAGCTTTCTACTTATTCATAGAAGAAGCTGGGAGACGAAAACTGTTCAATCTACTCTGCCAGCCGGGGACTAGAATGTGAGGCGCTGATAGCTAAAGTCGAACTGAATAAACCGGCTGTTGAAAAAACCGTACGTAACAGATAGGGCGCGCGCGAGTCGGGCGGCCAAGGGGCAATACAGCATGACAAAGTCCAACTGACCGTACCAAAGGACAACTTCTGTCGCGTCGACAAATACGTAAATTCTTTAATTAATCACAATATAGACATCGGAACATCGCCGCGTTTTCCAAAACGCGGCACAGTCACACACCCTTATTTTAAAACATCCAATTAGTCCTATGCAATTTAATTCTTAATCTTATCTATCTGTCCTCTATCATTTACTTCTTAATTATGTTATAAAATATTTCTTTATTATCAAATTTAATTTTAGTATTAATAAAATTGTCTAACCTTTTTTCTCTTTCTTTCAATATTTCTAACTCCTCCCTAAGCTTCTTTTCAACTGTGTTATTTACTACTTTTACAATTTTGTAGTCTTCCAAAGGATTAACAAACTTATGGTTGTCTTCTATGAAATGTCTTTCGTATAACAAATTCGTTGTTCTATTACCTTCTCCACGTTTGTGGTCAGACAACCTGCATACGAATTTTCGTCCTGTCTCACCTAGGTACACTTTGTTGCAGTCTTTACATTTTAATTTATAGATACGTCTATTAAAAAATTTGAAACGGTATTTGATAAGATAAGGAATAAAAATATAGAAAAAATATCAGTATTACAGAAAAGCGACAACGGAGGATCGACAGAGGACACAGGAATCAGGATCATGACGAGGAATCACTGAGTATCACCGCACAAGCAATAAGGTGACGTGAAACAATTTTTACTCGTCAACCAACGAGACGTGAAAGATATTAAAAAAAAAGAGACAATGATAACCTTTAATAGTGTAAATAATAATTGTATAATCTAATTGTTGGTTGTAATATAATAATTGGTTAAATTGTAGCAATTTATAATGATATTTAACATTTACGAAATTATTATTATTATTATTTTTGAAATTATAACGTAGCATAAATGTTCAAGTAATTCTAAATTTGATTGATGTTTCATGAATACGATATTCATATGTAGGAACACATACCAAATTAGTAATAATATAAAAAAAAAATATCCATTTTAAAAAGAAATACAATCTGAGCAAGTCGAGAGCACATTGTATATTATAAAAATTTCTATTTATACATGTCAATTTATATCTTGTGTACTATATTTATGAATATTTGTGTTGATGTTATTTGTATAGTGACAATAATTGTGTGTATGCTGAGCACACACAAAAGAAAAATATTATCCGAATAATAATGACGAAATTTTAATTCGTAATTTTTGAATTTTATTTAATAAAATTTTGAATGATTTTTACGAAGTCGATATGACATAAGAAGTGTTATTATTTAAAAAACAAACCATACACCTTTTCTAGTTATATAATATATAAACAAAAACAAAACAATGCACAGAGCAAATATGTAAAATAGGTAATTCTTGTCATGTAACAGGAGTAAAAAAAAAAAAAATTGAATTCTCTATAGGATTTAGAAGTTGTCACATTGTTTATGTTTTATTCCACTTTTTGGGAAACTGAATTAAAAAAATATTTATTTTTATTTTTGTTGTCTGTTGTGTATCGGGCTCTTGGATCTCCTGCAGTTGTCGTCCACTGACGCCCGTTCTCATGGGATTTGTAAAATATATTAAGTTAAGTTGAAAATTTTACATCTTCACGTGCCAGAAAGATTTAGTAGACTTAATGAAAAAAACCAGTGGAGAGAAATTAAGAAATGTAATGCCAAGGTGAAATTGGTTATAATTAACAGAAGGCATAACGCAAAATTTTAATTAAATTTATCTTAATCTAAGGAGTTCTGGTTCCCATTAGCTGTACTTTCCCCGTAAAGAAGCAGAAGGAACAAAATCCTATTGGCAATAGAGTAGTTCGTTGAATCCGTTTACGGATTATCCAGGAGATGGAAAATTTCCTACAACTCTGCGATTGTATTGGCCTACTAGGAAAGTATGGACTGAACAGCGTGCAGCAAAATTTCCCTATTATCCTGCACGTTAAATCAATGGACTACAAAAACTTTGCAAGTGCTAATGACAGCTTTGTTTACCTGTTGGATACTCCTTAGGGATAAAAATAAAATCTCTGGTTACTATATAAATATTATCTATACTATATAAATTATATAATCTATATAATAGACCCTACTATATAATACTAAATACTATATAAACTATATACTATACTGTATAATCTATACTATATTACTATACTATATAAATATAATCTAGTGATAATTTTATAATCTCTGGTTAACTACCAGTGAAGACGTAGCCAATGTGAAGAAGTGAGAAAAAAATACAGTTACCTCTGACAAAATGAATAAAAGTAGAAGAAATGTAACTGATTAAACAAATATATATATATATATATATAAATGAATCTAGTTATACTGTAAAGTTGTGAAAGCTGGACTCTAAAAAAAAAAATCATCCACGATTTACTGGACACCGTAATCTTTAAACGTAAAATGCCCGCCCAGAGAAGGAGAATACGGTTCATAAAGGAAAGAGAAAGAAAGAGAGGGAGATAGGGAGGGAGAGAGGGAGAGAGTGAGTGGGGGAGAGAGGGGGAAGAGAGAGAGAGAGACAAAGAGAAATAATAAATATTGTTACGACGGTCTAACTGATAGTCGTATGGTACAACGGAAAACAAAATACAAGACACCAATGAAGTCACTAATCACTAGCTTTAATTATCACAATTAAACAGTTTGTAATCAACAAGATAGTCTCTTACAACAAATCAAATAAAAATTGTTCACACGCAATAAAAATGTCTACTAGTATAAAACACAATTGTATTATAATTGTCCAGCACAATTATAAAACACATAACTCTTCGCCACAATATTACGAACCGCACTTCAATAAATCGCGACTCAAACCGAACTAAGTGTCGCTGTGTACTTGTATTTATACCCCGCCGAAAATCCAGAAACAACCATACTACGCATCGAGAAAAATACTAGGAAACACCAGAACGTAATTTATTGCGACCTTGACACACTGCGCGCGCCGCGCGATGTCTGACACAGTCTAGCTAACGTGTTGAGAATAACGTACGCACACACATTACAGCCGGATTCCACTGAAACTTTCGAGAAACACGTAGATTGTTGTATAATGTCGTAGCAATATTAATAGGCGAAATATAAAGATCTGCGAAATATAACGACTTTTATTAGCGCACAGAGATCGAAGTGGCAGGATCAGATAAAAAATGTCATGAATTGGAGAGAACAGTTTGTCAATCTGCAAGCATTTCACAGGCAAATAAAATGAATGAATCCCTAGAGAAAGTAAAATAGGAGACAGTATAGTAATGTTTTCAAACCGCTGAAGGAAAAAGATTTCGATTTTAGATATTTAGACATTCAACATATTTTGAATCTACATAGACAAGAGGAATTATTAGAGTAGTAAATGAACGTATCTGTTGCGCAAATAAAGTAGAGGAAATTACATTCACAGAATATATATTACCATTTATGAGTATGAATTCAAATAAATCTTTTCAATCGTGCATTTATTTGGTATTCATGGGTTTCGAATTTGTATTGAAACAATTTAATCAGATGTGAATGAAAAACGTAAATGGCTTAATTTAGTATTATACCTAAAAACTTTAATTAAACAAAACAATGTGAGAAAAAGTTCTTGCTCTTTTCAATACTTCTAAGGACAAAATCTTTTAAATGTTGATCAATTAGTAAACTTTTGTGATCTATATTTGCAAAAAAAACTCAATCATTGTGACGATTTTAAAAAATAAAAAAGGAAATAAAAGGAATGTAAAATAATTTAAAATCTCACATTAAAACAAAACATAAACCCCTAAAGAAAATGATAATATAACACCGTAATAATAACCAAAATAAATAGTTTAAAACCAAAAAGAATTCGAGAATAAAATTGAGATAACACCCCTTAATAATTAACCCGGCTTTAACCTGCCGAAACCGGCATCAACACGCATAATTACCCGTGAATAATATTAAATTGCAACTTGATAAATAAAACATAACGATGTACAATAATAAAATAAAAAGTAAAGGATACCGTAGTATAATTAAATATGTCAAAGATTAAACCGGTAGATATTAATCGGAATGTGGAACTACTTTTATGGTGAAGCGTAAACGACGCGAAGTTACTTTACCTGCCCCAATAAACAAACCCCACTTGCAATGGAGCGCTCACGCCGTAAGCTGCGCACAGCGTTGGATCGCGACGCAGAGATAAATATGTTGAAAGTTCGTAAAAGAATATCTAAATAACTAAATTGTGCGCCGATGACATCTCTACCAAATCTTAAATAAGAAAATTATGTAATTAATACAGTACTAGGACCATAAGGTGAAATTCAACTAATAAATAATCATGTAAAGTGAATACCAGTGAAACAAACTTTTGCATTAATTATTCTAACAACGAAATATTACTACCAGTCATCTAAGAGGAGAGTACCACACCCAGAATGATCTAACACACGTCAGGAACTTCACCGTCACCGGATACTAAGGTAACGACAGACCTTCAGGAAACACACCGAGGACCGAAGAGCCAAATCTGCATCAACTACAGGAAACCACAGGTGACATGGAGGCTTGTCTTCCATGGTTATGAGATACTAAAATTATAACCAACAAAAGACAATTTAACTAACACTTTAAGACTTTTAAAAACAGACATTATATGTAAGATGTAGTCTGTAATCTAATAAAACTATTTGTAGTAAAAGAGTAAAAGTTTAAACTGTAAAGCATTATTGTTTTAAAAGGTAAATAAAGTCCATTCTTCAAATGGCACAATTTCAAGATTTTATATGGGGAGGTGGCCATTATTAACATACTATGTTCAATCCCGGATCCGTGGAAAAAATTAAACCGATGTACATCTTTATTTTGAGGGCCCTTCTGAAAGAATAAATATATAATCATCTTGTAAACTGTAAACTGTTGAACCATATATGTTGAGAACTTTAAGTAGAGCAACTAATGTTATTCTGTAATAAAGAGATGTCATCTTTAGTACATACTAAATTGAGTGCATAAATCAGCAGTCTCCCCTCCCCAGTTTCCTTTTATATTAATTGTTTTGGTGATTTGTTTAATTTTCAGCTCGTCACAACGAAGGCAGCCTGTATAATTGGCCAGAGTCAATTCATACAGGTTCCCAGTGTTATAGCGTATGTGACACGCTATATCATCTCTTTGAAAACGTTGACAATACGAATGTTAAACGATACTGCTATTTTATGAACTTTATAAGGATGACGTTATACTTTTATCGCTTTTTTAATTATTATATTTTATTAAATTAATTACTGTATAACACAAAACATTGTCTATTATGATTGTAGGTAAACTGAAAGTCATTTGTTCAGTCATTTGTACGTTACCTGTTAAAGGCAGGCACGAAAATTAATGACGATAAATTTTGTTATTTCCCTTTAACCCTTTATTCAAATATTGTTTAAATAGGTTTTGTGGTTACTCAATGTGGATGTTATACTTACATTTACATACTTACTATACATTATAATACTGGTTACTCATACATTAAAATAAAAAGGCAAGAGCAGTGTACACTAGAATGAGCAGTTTATACAAAAATCACGATTTAACAATAAACACAAAAATGAGACTTTTACGCTGCTACGTATTCTCGGCCCACTTCTACGATGTAGAATCTTGGACATTGAATGAAGCCACAACTAAAAAATTGGAATCTTTCGAAATGTGGCTTTACCGTAGAATACTGAGCATTTCATGGACACCACATATGCTGAAGTTCTTACAAAGATGAAGAAAGTAAGGAAAGTTATTAAGACAGTGAAGATAAGAAAGGTTTAGTATCTGGGACATCTCATGAGACATGAAAAGATATTTTACTTATTGCAGTCCATACTACAAGGAACAGTACTTGGAAATAGAGGATTTGGGCGACCGAGAATCTCATGGCTGAGAAATTTAAGGACATGGTTTGGCGTGAATACAACTGACTTATTCCGTATAGCAGTACAGAAAGTTAAAATAGTCTGTATGATAACCAACATCCGAAACGTTTAGGAAATATAAGAAGAAGAAGAATATACATTATTATAATTGTGGTTACTCAATTGTTGAATAAAATAATATATATTGTGCCTGCAAACAGAAAGTTAAATACATTTCAATATCACTGAATGTACGAGATGAAGGGTTTTACTTCTGGTGAAGTATTTGGAAGGTATTTTTTTTCACTTTACGCATTAGTACGAGCGTGCGTGCAAACGCATTCACATGTAATCTATTTTTAATTATTTATGAAAACTTTTCAAAGGAAATAGGACATAAGTTCCGATCCAAAAGTTCAACGACAAAAGTTTCAAAAAGTTTAAGTTCCAATTTTAAATAACTGTTTTTCATTAGGCCTACTATTTTGTTTCCGAGCAACAGCAGGTTAATGTTATTATTATATCGGAATAATGTTTCTATAGTGGTGTGCAACAGTAATAATTCTGTTTGTGATTATAACCACTTACACAACTTTCTTCATTAAACTTATAAATTTTTTCATAACCTACTTAAAGTACAAAATTCAGAGCTTCAAAATTTATCGTAACTTCATTAAAAATTGAATTTTGATCCGATATGGCCGAACTCATTCAGAAGGGCAAGACAGTTTATTTACATTTCTGTGGTTTCCTGTATTACAAACATTCATCGAAATAAAGAAACTGTCTATTAGCGTTATAGAAGGAAAAATGAGTGCCCTGCTCGAGTTTCAACGGAAGGTAATGGACACGAAATTATTATCCGTAAAGGTGGTGAAGCTACTGCACATACGCATGCTCCAAATCGGGAAGAAGTACAAGCTTTACAATTACTGTCAGCTATGAAAAGGGAAGCTACTGAACATCCGGAGGAACCTCCTTCACGAATCCTGCGACGATTACAAGGTGTACCGTTTAGTGTCCTTGCAGAACTTCCTGACCGAGAAAATATTAAAAAACAGATTGCAAAAGACATACTAATGGAACTTTGTGCAATTGGAAAAATAAAAATTGGAACTTTCGAATTGGAACTTTTGGATTGGAACTTTTGTCACCCAAACCTTTCCAAACACTGTAGTAACAAGACTTATAGTTTCTGTTTTAAAATCACTTAGGCTGAAACTCGTAAAGCTATATATTAGCTCAATTATATGGTTATTCGCCATACAAGCTAACTGAGTATGTTTATTTACGTCTGGTGGAAAGGAATCTGCGTGCTTGCAAAGCACAATGTGATTAAGATCAACTCTTGTTTACTTCTTTACATATCAATGAGGTTTATGTGATTCCATAAATGAAGTACAAAGGCTGTTTGTTACTGTTAAGTCGCGGAGTTATTCAATGCGAACAAACAAGCGAGATAAACAGTCAGGACGATTCGTATTCAAAGCGTGCAAGTCGGAACCGTTGAGAATTGCCTTTTATCGTGTAGGCAGTTTTACAATAAAGGCTCATGCAGAGAATACCAAACAGATTTACACACTACAAGCAACACTCATAACACGTGGCAACACTATTAGCAAGCAGAGCAATATTATCGTGATAGCCTCCGTAAACAACAACTTTTGCTTTAAACTTTAATTATTTCTTTTATGAATTTGCTAACTGCTATAATTGTTTATTGTTCGACTAAGCTTTTCGTCATTACTGACATCTTCAGGTCTTAAACAACGAAAAGCTTAGTCGAACAATAAAAAATTATAGCAGTTAGCAAATTCATAAAAGAAATAGTAAGGATGGCTGCTAATTTAAACAATACGAAGAATAAACTTTAATTGTTTTGGAATTTTTAAAACTAAAAGATCGGTGTGGAGAACCATACATGACTTCCATGTCCTAAAATTTATATTTCAAATCATTTAAATATTAATTAAATAAATGGATGCTTGAGTTCTGAAAAAATTACGTATCAGCTAAAATGGTACCACCATGTCAGGTGGATTAAGACTATCCTCAACCTTCGTGAGGAAGGACTGTACTTTTCGATAAATGTCTGTAGGTCGAACGAAGAGCTAGCTAAAGGTAGCTGCGATCTGATTCCTGTAATGAAATTGGACTCTCGCTGCGAGGGGCCGAGGGATGTCTATATAGTGTTATCAATGTCCTTCCTGTCAATACTATACTAGTCATTTTTCTTCTTTAAATCGAGTCTTGATTTCTTTCTTCCCATTTGTCTTCAGATTTCCTAAACGACTATTCTGTTCACCAGTATAATTATAAATTTCTCAGCAAAACATTTCTTCCTTAATACGTTTGTGTCTCCTGTTTAACACCCACAATTCTGATCCATGTCATAACGCTATATTCCACACAGGCTAGTAAATACTAGCCATCAGGGAGGTCAAAATATTTTCAAGGAGGGGCAAACAATTTTCCAATTGAGAAAAATATTTATATATTTTTCATACATACACACATGCACATATTAGTTTGTAATTTTCATATCATAATAGAAATAAGTACACAGATTGTATTAATTGCTTTAATACAACAACACTGCCCAGCGATCCACACGAAGCAAATCGATGTCCATCTTTTCGGCTTGCACGCGTTGTGTGATGTGGGTTTAGGCACTTTCTATTTAAAAAGCGTGCAAACATAAGAAAATAAACATGAGTGAGGCCAGAAATAACGCGATTTTTGTATGTGTGTGTGTGTGTGTGTGTGTGCGCGCGTGTGTGTGTCCTGCCGGCCTTTTTATTGCGGTAATCACAATAATAAAACTTTGGAAAAGTAAACATTACATAACTGAGATATGCTTGCCTGCCAGTAACGATATATTTTCATTCATACGTGATTTAAATTAAAATGAAAAATATAGAATTTTGTTAAAGTGAAATGAAATGCTTCCATAGAAACTACTTCTTTGTTTTCAGTAACGTAGTACACATATAAAACTTATAAAATTTACCTCCTCCATCATCAACTACCGTTTTAATTTATAAAAAAATTACCCCCTTCCCCCTTCAACTACCCTTATCATTTATAGATATTTCATCTACCTTTCTACAGTGGATTATTATGACCTTCTTTTCAGGATAATTTATTTATCAAAATTAAGCACTTTACTCTTGTTAAAACGTAAATCGTTTCATGTAAAGTACCCCTTTCCCTTAACCGATATTCACCAAAAACAATAGGCCTTGTGTCCTTTACAATTCAGGCTGTATGCAAAACATTATTTGATTCTGTTTGAATTGCGGCTGTTATCGTTTGCCATTGAAACAATTCCACACACACACGCGCGCGCACACACACACACACACACACACACATTCGAAAAATGACTTTTCATCATGTTTTGAGGTAGTACAATCCAGAATCAGCCGTTATCACGATTTTTTTCGCCAGGGCCATACTTCCATTTCCTTATGGAACATGGAAGTAAAATGCTTTCAAATGTAATTTATAACTATGGCTTGGGTTCGGGCTCGTTATAAAGATTAAACACGGATTCAGAAATTTCCCAATTTGTCCCCGTTCCTGCATACACAACCATTAGCCCAAAATTCTTCATCGAGACAAATGTAACCTTCGTCTCTTCCTTTCTGCAATATTCCAGTTCTGAAGTTCCTTAGGTATCCTTCGATCCCCCCCATGCTTCTTAGTGACCGTTATATCTTAACCTTGTTTATTCTATTGCATTTATTTACTTATTTTGTTTATTTTTGTTCGTGTTTTGCTTCTATTAATCTTGTAATCTTGTTATCTCATAACTTGCTCTTTTGGTTATTACTAGACGCTGATCTCCAGAAATCCATTTCAATCCCTTCCTCAAATGGCCGTGTTGCCCATAGTTCGTTACCCATGTTTTCTCCTCTATACAGTACTATATATTTTCTAATTTCAATTTATATATAACGAGTATATATTTTACTCTGCTAATAATGCTTCCGTCCCATAGATTGACCAGGCCATATAGACAAAAATCTCCCCGTTTCTTGATTTTTCTCCATCAAAGTCTAGTTTATAACACGATTATTTATGTAATATTCTGATGTTTCCTAAACTTTGTTGTTAGTCTCAGATTCCAACTCTAATATACCGATAACGGAAAATTACTCGCTATCAGTTGAGGAATTCTAGTATAGATTATTTCTCACGTCCTTTGCACCCTCTTTATCCAGTGTGACAATGACTTGGTCTTCCGCTAAATATAGATTTAATTAAGAAAGTTGTGTTAGTGGTTATAATCACAGACAGAATTATCACTGTTTCTATAGTGGTGTTGGACAGTGATAATTCTGTCTGTAAATATAAATTTTACAGTCATTTTACTTTTGCAATTTCCACACCTCTGGATAGTATATTCAAGGATTCATTTACTTAGATTTTGATAACTGCTAAAGACATGGGACAACGTTTTCATTATATCTCTACTCGTTCTAAATATCAGTAGTTTCGAACCCACCTTTATTTGGGTTAATGTTGATTTTACATATTTCCTCTACCATTTTAATCATCGAGATATAGATACGCGTACTTGCCGCATAGAACCATATTTTGCTAGTTAATAATATGGAAATCTTCAGTAACGAGTGAATTTGTAACTCATACACTTGTAATATATACATGAATATTTATTATGTTATAGTTTACCATATTGTGTGCGTTTTCCGTTGGAGTGAACCGCTCAACTGCTGTGATTTGACAGGGGATATCCTACAGTGCTTCCCATGTACAGAAAGATTGTCTAGCCCTACTCTGAGCCACTACGTAAATCAATAATTTGATGTAAAAATGTAATTATGGCTGTTGCTATTTAAATCGGATGGAAATTTATTATTGCCATTGACTAGGCTACTAGCACTGACTAGGTATCATTTGTCATTATTATTATATCGATAGCGTTGTTACTATTACACTTCTTATTAGGCTAATATTTTTATTATTATTTTTTTTTAATTTATTTAAATTGTACAAATATCTTGCACACAATAAACAAATGTTCCGTAGCATTATCTCTCTCTCTCTCTCTCACACACACACGCGCACACACAGAAAATAAGAGATATTTTATACACTGTGTATATTATTTATTTGTTTGCTGTATATATTGCGCGCAAAGACAGACAGAAATATTATAAAGGGAATTAAAAATTAAAGAGAGTTACACATGTTTATTTATTGATTTTAAATTTTATTACAATCCACCTAGCACGGGTAACGAGTAATATTAATGAATGAGTAAATAAAATGACACGCAGGAGGTCATTTCCAATGAAACAACTTCATTTTAGATACAAACAAAATCAAATAAATTTTATAACACATTGTTTGAAATGGTCCACCACAACCTAATGGAACCTCTCCATTAGGCTTCAAATGTTTTACTCTGTGCAGAGTAATGTAGCTCCTTGGAGAGGAAGCAGACCTGTGCACTAGAATGTAGCTCCTTGGAGAGGAAGCAGACTCTGTGCACTAGAATGTAGCTCCTTGGTGAGGAAACAGACTCTGTGCACTAGAATGTAGCTCCTTGGAGAGGAAGTAGACTCTGTGCACTAGAATGTAGCTCCTTGGAGAGGAAGCAGACTCTGTGCACTAAAATGTAGCTCCTTGGAGAGGAAACAGACTCTGTGCACTAGAATGTAGCTCCTTGGAGAGGAAGTAGACTCTGTGCACTAGAATGTAGCTCCTTGGAGAGGAAGCAGACTCTTTAGCCTGCTTCGTCGTTTTGGCATGCGCGAATTGCAAAATACATTGACAAACACACAAAACTATCTAAAAGTGCTCCATCCAAATTATCTAGTTTCGTAATTAATTGATTATACCATAAGAAACAAATATTAAAGACGATTAAACAGTCAACTCTGTTCTCATAACTTTTTAGACCGGTGGATTAAACTGCGTGAAATTGCTGAAGCTATGGGCATTTTGAAAGAACGTATAGGTTACGTTTCGCATGAAGAATTGCACATTGAAAAGCTTTGTGCAAGATGGGAGCCGCGCATGCTCACAGCAGAACAAAAACGCATTTGCATGAAAATCTGTGAACAGTGCTTGGAGCGCTTTAATAAAAATGAAACTGATTTTGTGCGTCAGTTTATTGCTATGGATTTTCCATTACACACCAGAATCTAAACAGCAGTCCAAACAGTGGACTGAAAGTCCCATCGGCCCGTGAGGTCATGACATAGGTGTTTTGGGATGCTAAAGGCATTTTGTTAATTGACCTCCTCGAAAAGGGTAGAACAGTAACCGGAGGATATTATTCTAATCTTTTAACCGAACTAGACTAAAAATCTGTGAGGAAAGATCCGGTTTGCTGGAGAAAAAAATCATCTTTCATCACGACAATGCACCCGCCCACAAAAGTGTTTTGGCAATTTGAAAATTGAGAGATCTACGCTATGAATTGTTGGAAAATCCACCCTATTCTCCAGTTCTGGCTCCATCTGACTCTCATCTCTTTCCAAAACTTAAGCACTTCTATGCTGGAGCGCGATTTTCTTGAAATGAAGAGGTGGTTGCAGCTGTACAGGGGTATTTTGCGGAGCTTCAGGAGAATCACTACAGAGATGTGATAATGTCATTAGAGCATCGCTGGAACAAGTTTATTAATTTTAAGAGAGATTATGTTGAAAAATAAAAACAATTTTGAAATTATAAATTTGTTTTTTAATTGCTAGGCCGAAAAAACGTTTTAGAACACCCTCGTACTTAAATGGTGGAATAAAAGAAATTTATTCCTCATATGTACGCGTATAATCTTAAAAGTAGACACCATAACCAATAACATTTAAGTATCCATTAATTATTTAATTTCACTGACAAGAATTATTGCAGTACACATAATCTACTGATTTTTTTTTTTGAATATCAGTTCATTATAAATAGGGTTAACGCATTCATTTTAAACACGATTAAGGACGACGCAACGTTCAAGGAATTGAGCAAAATAAATTCAGAAGTAAACAGTAATTTATTTTGAACTTGACACGTGGACTGCGGTTATTAGTTGAGTGACGCAAGTGACTGAGGTCAACAAGAAGTTTTTGTGTGTAACAAGGACCCCTTGTCTACAGTCATGTTAATTTATCTTACAGTCCTATTCAACTCACGCGCTCCCTGGCTACTCGTGTTTCGCCGTATGTGGTAAGATACGCTTGGGTGGGCTAGCGCGCGCGTGCGTGTGAATGCCTCCTCCGTCTTAACGTTAGCCAGACTTCAGCAACAGTAACGACTCCAGCATTATCTTGTCCATGAAACAATACGTTAAAAAATTGACAGTTGAAGAAATAAATTATAGTAGGCCTACTTGCGTAGAGGAATTTCAGCTATCTCAAGTGTATTTCTCTCCACCCAGTCTGCGTCTCATCCAGACGAAACGCGCTGCGTTTGAATATTATAAGGTGACTTTTATAAATGGCATAAACTATTTCCCACGTCTATTAATTCATCACTGCCTACTGACTTTATCAAAACTTAGTTTGTTTTCTGTTTTCCAGTCTCAATCCTGTCGTGTTAGTCAATCCCAGACAAACGTGAAATCTCTTTAAAGGCCTATATTTTAGTGTTATTATTATTATTATTATTATTGTATTATTATTATTATTATTATAATCATCATCATTTTAGAAGTAATAATAATAATAATATTTTAATAATTACCTGTGATAGGCCTAGATGGAAAGAGGAGAGGCAAACCCTGGAAAATGTAGTGGGAATTAATAATAATAATAATATTTTAATAATTACCTGTGATAGGCCTAGATGGAAAGAGGAGAGGCAAACCCTGGAAAATGTAGTGGGAATAATCTCGCCCGAAAATAGCATCGGAATAATGCTGGAGAGCGAACGCTACTAGGAGCAGGCAGCAGCCTACATAGAGAAGGTACTAAGAAGGCAAAAGAAGGAAGCCGAAGTTGACTTTCTAGGGCCGCCGACAGAATAGCAGAAAACAGGTAACGTGGGCCCGCTGAAGGTTTAGAAACAGAAGAACGTTATAAGATTATAGCCTCCGAAAGGAGGCGGCACCACCTTGAAGTATTGAGAAAGCTGGTGGATCCATACCGTGGACAACAGGGGGTTTGTGGTTTTCGTGGGTGCGAGTCCCACACACCGTAGGAGTGCCGACCCTCCTGCGGTGAACATTAGTTTTCCACAGTCTCCCTCGTAAAATAAAAAATATAATTTTAGTGATGATATATATACATATACGTATATGTATACACTATAATGTATACACATTCTGTACTATGTATTATTATGTAATATGAATATGAGTTAAAATATTCAGTTTATTTGCATTCACTAGTGTTTATAAATTTCGACTATTTTTTTTATTAAATAAGTATACTTAATTTTTTTGTATATTACAATTTTGTAGGTCCACTAAGAAATTACAAAGTTACTATATACCAACTTTTGTATGTTTTACAGAAATGCTTCGAGAAGCTGTCGGTTTGCAGATATGAATTTTGCGATGTATTACGATCAAATTGAGTACTTTCATGTCAGTTATAGGAAACACACATTTGTCACTCTCATCCAGTTTCTGTTGACGAATCGAATACTTAAAAACGTAGAAGTAACTTAGAAATTGAACGTGAAGTGTATTACAGCTACAAATGGAACTGAACCTTTGCAGTGTATTCACTGGGTGTAAAATAAGAGAATGAGTATTTATTTATCCAAACAATTAGAGGGAAGTATCACTCGTTGACTGTAGTTTAGTATGTTACTACACTAGCATAAAAATAGTTATTGACAATTTCTGAAAAATTTTCTGAAAATATGTTATTTTAGTGAAATAAAAATAATTTTAAAAGTATTGCTTTAAGGTTAGATGTGTTTTACATTAAATTTGTATCTTAATCCTTACTGACATAAATTAATCCCTGTAACAGGTACATTCTGTTACGATGGTCTACTGATCGTCGTATGCTACAGTGGAAAACTAAATACAAGACACCAATTACGTCACTAATCACCAGCTTCAATTATCACAATTAAACTGTTTGTTTTCAACAAGATAGTCTCTTACAACAAATCAAATAAAAATTGTTCACACGCAATAAAAATGTCTACTAGTATAAAACACAATTGTATTACAATTGTCCAGCACAATTATAAAACACATAACTCTTCGCCACAATATTACGAACCGCACTTCAATAAATCGCGAGACTCAAACCGAACTGAGCGTCGCTGTGTACTTGTATTTATACCCCGCCGAAATCCAGAAACAACCCTAATACGCATCGAGAACACTACTAGGAAACACCAGAACGTAATTTATTGCGACCTTGACACAGTGCGCGCGCCGCGCGACGTCTGACACAGTCTAGCTAACGTGTTGAGAGTCTCTTATAACAAATCAAATAAAAATTGTTCACCAACAATTATAATGTCAACGAGTATAAAACACAATTGTTCCGCACGATTATGAAACACATAACACTTCGCCACAATACTTCGAACCGCACTGTGTGAATCGCCACTCATACGCACTGTGTACTCGCCCGACAATAACTGACTCGACCGTCGCTGATGGCTGTATTTATACCCCGCTGATTTCCAGAACAATCTGCCATTTTGTTAAACAAACAGGCGCTCTCGAGAATCTACTAGAAACAGTGTCCTTGAACCCACTGCGCTGACCGGTACGTACTGGTATAGACTCGACAGTTGGCGCGTAATTGTTTTTCACCACAAAGTAGCAGCATTATGTACGCACACACTCGTCACAGCTGGAATATTCGAGAAATTTGTAGTATGTTCTGTATTACGTAACAATTTTTCTGCATTACGTAACAATACGTTCTTTTTACAGTATTTTAAAATGTGTTCAAAATTTAACAATAAAATTATTTTAAATATAGATTAAATACTAAATTTCATGTATTAATTTTTTATTCAGTTTAAATAAATTTTAACGACCTAATAAACATTAAATGATTATTTTTCAGCATAACTAATTTTTATGTTTACAGAAACGTAATCTTTTTCTAAATTCACTGATAATTTTAAAATCTAAGCCACCAACATATAAGCGAATTTTTACAGATATTTAAAAAACCTAGAGTAAATGAAAATATATATTGATACTTAGAAATTCTAAGCTATCAACATGATTAACAGGTGACTTGTTAGTTATTTTTAAAAACCTTAACCCGATAAAACTTTTGCAAAGTTCGTTATGTCTTACGGCTAAATTTACAAACTATATGTTAGTTTCTATAAATTTAATTAAGAAAGTTGTGTTCGTAGTTATAAACACTAACAGAATTATCACTGCTGCACACCACTATAGAAAAATTATTCCGATTAGCGCTTTCAACTTCTCATCTCATCGTCACATCGGAAATAATAACAACAGAATAAAACAAACCCTTCACACCCCCACCCGGCCCACTGACCACACGCACCCCCGCTAACAAACTATAAGTCAAATACTAGAAGAGAACCATACGTTTGTTAATCCTTTGAAAGACTATGACATTTAAAAGTAGTAAATAACACAGTTAAAAGAAAGCTTAGGGAGGAGTTAGGAATATTGAAAGAAATAGAGAAAGGGTTAGACAATTTAATGAATACTAAAACTAGATTTGATATTGAAGAAATATTTTATAATATAATTAAGAAGAAAAAGGTAGAGGATGGATAGATAACATTAAGAATTAAATTGCATATATGGATGTTTTTGAAGTAAGGGTGAGTGACGGCGCCAAAAGTGTGAATGAGAAAGGCTTTACGACGTTAGGTTTTGAAAAAAAACGCGCGCGCGCGCATACACAACACACATACACACGGAATGTGATAGAAAAATATGTAACTGTACAGACGGGGGTGACAGGGGTCGGAGGTTGGGAAGGGACATTAGACTTATAGGTTGTTTGCGGGAGGTGTGTGTCGACAGTGGGGCGGGTGGGAGAGTGAAGAGTTTGTTTTATTCTGTTGTTATTATTTCCGATCTGACGATGAGCTGAGAAACTCGAAAGCACTAATCGGAATACATTTTCTATAGTGGTGTGCAACAGTGATAATTCTGTTAGTTTCTATAAGATTGATGTTAGTTCTGAAATTCGTGTTACGTATTTCTACCACTAGTTTTAACACGATCTATTCAATGAAAACTGTGTTTTTACGCTTAACAAAAGCATATGCTTTAGAGCGGGAGAGTTTTCAAAAACGTTTAATGACAATATAATGCAGACTTTCATCATGTAGATTTGATTTTCGCGTTCTAGCTAGACCTACTATTGGCGGCCTAGAAGCGTGGTTGCAACCTGGTTGCCGGTAAAGTTCAGTATGGTAAACCAAAGCAATGAGTTATATTGTATAGACAGGTGACTGAGAATGACAGTTTTAATGGAGCCGTCTATAAAACAAAAGAGAATAATAATATTATTAGAGGCCTCCTTTACCTCCTAACTTGCTTACTATTTTAAACAAAGTACACTTATTGCTAGCCAAATTTCAATATTCAGTAATTTTTCATTTATCAAAAATGTTATGAAAACCCCGTCTATTCTATTATTTTTTTTTTAGTGAAATAACAATTAGAAAGCAGAAAATCATTTAATAAACATTAAAATTTTAAAACTACTGCTTTGTGTTTTAGGAAAACCATAATGGCTAAAGCATAAATAATTTAGTCCCAGCCTCTAATTTTATGTGTATTTCCATATATATGTCTATACGCCTGTACTTTCACACACGTATATTACTGATAAGAATAAATAAAACTTTTTTGTAAACGTAGCTCACAAATCTTTTGAATATGGTCCAAAATTGGAAGGAGCGTTGAAGGATATTAATAATAAATTACAAAGTTACTATGTACCTAATTCGGTATGTTTTACACGAATCCTTCAGAAGCTATTTGCAAACTTGAGTTTTGTAGATTTGTGATGCGTCATCTTATTACCAATTGATTAGTGGTATTGTGTTTGCACGTATTTTGAATGAATTTCCTCATGCTTTGATGTCCCATAGAGACTTTTACAATTTTCTTACAATTTTAAATTCCATTTTCTGACCACGGTGTTAGTAAAATTAAAAATTCTATGTATACGTTAAATTTGGATTCCAATTAAAATTCCCTTTACTCTAATGTCCGGAGATAAAATTAAAAAAAATTTTAATTTCTCAATTTCCTTCCTTAAACCTTAACTTAAATTACTTGAAATCTTACATTAATGTGCAGAATAATTGGGACACGAGGAGCTCCTAAGTCGGCAATGACAGTAGGAGACGACAAATTACTAAGATGAGGTGAGACACTTAGAAGTAAATATCGGCATCAAATAACAAGAAAATAGCACATATTACAGAAAAGAAAAGAATGACAATACTTGTATAGGAAATAACTAACAAAGAGTCAATCGCGTCTGGCGGTAGACAAAAATAACATTTTAATTTAAAAAAAAGTAACTGAGGATCTTACTCTTTGCTTACTAAAAAAGACCTATATTTGTAATTCTCGATATTTATAATTCAAAAACGTCAATCTAAAACGGGCAAGAATTATAGATAACGTACATAATATACGTCGAACCGAAACACGTAGGCTTACGTGTTGTATGATAGTGTTACGACGGTCTACTGATCGTCGTATGCTGCAGTGGAAACAAAATACAAGACACCAATTTCGTCACTAATCACCAGCATTAATTATCACAATCACACAATTTGCAATCAACAAAATAGTCTCTTACAACAAATCAAATAAAAATTGTTCACACGCAATAAAAGTGTCTACTAATATAAGACACAGTTGTATTACAATCGTTCCGCACAATTATAAAACACGTAACACTTCGCCAAAATACTACAAATTGCACTCCAATAATTCGCAAGTCAAACTGAAATGAACGTCGCTGAGTACTTACTTGTCTTTATACCCCGCCGAGGTTCCAGAATATTCCATGCTGTGCGTCAAGAATGCTACTAGAAAACAGCAGAACATAATTGGTTGCTGCGGCCTTACACACAGCAGGCGCGGACCGGTGAGTCCGGAACAATCTCGCAACGCATGTTGAGAATCACGTACGCACACAACATTACAGCCGGATTCCACTGGATCTT
The DNA here is from genome assembly GCA_034769895.1 of Magicicada septendecula. NCBI lineage: Eukaryota > Metazoa > Arthropoda > Insecta > Hemiptera > Cicadidae > Magicicada > Magicicada septendecula. Next base: position 456,178,434 of record CM068374.1, on the reverse strand, counting down.
TCGGGAAACACGTAGATTGTTCTGTGATGTCGCGACAATAGGAAGCGTACAGCACGTTGTCCAAAAAAAAGATACAGTACCGTTTACCAAATGGTAAAAGCTTAAGAGCATGATAATATCTTTCGCCGCCAGCTAAACGCAACATTTGAGCAAAAGAAACAATCAGTCAGTCAGTAACCATAATAATGTTAGCTGAATTACATACGAAGACAACCATTAACTAGAGACAATAACCTATCTACAGCTATGCAGTGTTGTTTGCTTGTTAGGCCTTTAATCTGCGACGACGTTAGCATTTTAGCGGTCGCGGTTTTAGTTAACGATTCCCGGCTGGTAAATTGTGCTAACACTTGATTTTAAACTTTCAGGACGCTTTATAAATCTGGTTTAATTGTTTCCAGTGATATTATTTTTAACACATTATATATATATTGCGACGTATCAAAACAAACCTTTATTTACAACAATCCCAATGACGTCGTGCAATGATGACGTCATACAGCGTGACGGTAAATAAAATGTTACAAAAAGCTTCAAACGATGTCCAGCTAAAAGACATTATCATGTCAAAACTGAAAACAGCAAACTCAAAGGCTAAGAGGTAAAACCGTCTCCTTAAGATAAGAAGACATAAAAGATGATCAATCGACCTGTTAAGGTTGTAACCCCTCTTTCCTTTTTATGCTTTATAAAAAAAAAATAATCCTTTTTTTTATTTGTATTTTTTTTTGAAAGAGAGGCCACTAGTTATTTACAACTAGGCAAGAGCCTAGATAAGCCAAAAATGCGCTGGGTCCAGTATGCCGGGACTTGCAATTAAACTCGGTTGTTAATCAACAATAACAATTTTTATTCTTGCCCCCATAATTCATTACATGCATAAGTATAACAATCAGCAATAAATAACAATATAAATGATAAATAAGTAGTGTCAACATGTTAACCAATCAGTTTCCATGAGCCCATATTAATTCATCCCCTATATACATATATCAATTTGGTTCCTTAAATTGTATAAATAGACAACATATATCGGGCAACATCCCATAAATTATATAACCCCCCCCTAAATAACACTTAACATTAACATCACATATTGAAACACAGAGACACATATACCCATAATAGCATCACAATAAACTCATGTTCGACCTGGCAGACAGGCAGTATTTCTATAAAGCCCCAAAAACAGCATGTTGTATTCTAGCAGCTGTGGAAGTGTGCCAGCATGTGCCAGACCATATGAGACAGGTATCAGACCTGCATAAAACTGTATCAACGTGTGCCTAACTTGAGTAAAAAACTATGTAAAATTTTACACCCGAAAACAGCCTGAATAAACGACCCCCCCCCAGCCCTTAAATGTTAAACCAAAATAAGAATAATATATGAACCCCGTCCTGAACCAGCCGGAACAGAACCAATAAACACATGACTTAAATTTGGATTGAAAGTATAATGCCTGTAAGGCCTTTGTATATAAAAAAAAATATATAAAGGAGTAAAAAAAACTCTGGCACGCTCCCCCAGTGCAGCACACAATTACAATCATAGTACGTTGGAGTTATGGAGTAATTTCATAATAGTTCAAATAATGTTCAACAGTTGACACACCCCTGATCGGACTGTCTAGCAGCGTAAGCACATAGTTTAAAAAGGAAAACGATTTGTAACACTGATGAGCTGCGGGCCAGGCCAACGAAAAATAATAAAAGTTTATATCACCTTAATAGCATCTTTATGAGTAGTATGCATCTTACAGCTGGTCAGCAAGCTCCCTCCTCAGAACAGGTAAGTGTTGGATGGTCCATGACTGGTGAAGGTGTCAGTACACCAGCCGAGACCAAATCTCCGTCTGGGAGCGAGAACCCTGAGAATTCACAAAGGATTAGAAATTCTGTTCACCAAAATATGCACCCTAGTTCAAGGTAATAACCTCAGAACGGGCCTCCCGACCAACACAAGATAAATGCATAAAGTTTCGGTTTTTGTTTTTTTTTCTTTTTTGAAAATTGCCTGAGGAGTAATTAAGTCTACAAGGTGATAATGAACTCACTAAAATAAAAAAATAACATTAAAATGTGTATAGTGAAGAGTCACTCGCACTAGATCTAACAAGTGCCGACATAATCAAACAGGTTGGCTCACCACGTGGCAACACAATTATCGCAATTTGTCAGAAAATGACCACATTAAAGGCACTTACAGTTACACACAATTAAAAGATTAATAGTGTTTCATCTAAGGGTGGTCTCACAATTTATTTTCAACTGCCATAATTAATTAAAAACGAACACTCTTCCAGTCCATTGCGTGTACATACATAACCCACACGATTCAACTCTGTCTATACGTACTGGCTTTAGCTATAATTTTATATAGTAATTTAACAAATGATTACAGTGACTATTGTACCATAATTAAAAGAAATACTGGCTGTATATACTGAAACATCAAATAAGTTTTCTACAATACACACACTCGTCCGATCGTATCACGTACATTCTACTCTCGCATTCGGCTGAATATTTTTAAGTTTAATTATTTTCTTATTATTCAAATCATCTTCTAGCATACTATAAATCACTCACCGGGAAGTCTCGAAAATTTAGCTTGCCATCAGGTTGAGAAGAGATTTACTCAATTATTGTCTGTCCAAGGTCGGGAGCTTGTGATTCCTTCAAGGTCTGCGTCGGACTGCCGATTAGATCAGCAACTCGACAAACAGCAAAACTTCAACGCGAGATGGCGCGCGCTGTCTCACAGGGCCATCTCAATATCGCGGCTCACCGACGTTAATATTCGAGTTTATTATTGAAAAATAAAATTTATTATACCTTCGATTGCCGGGTTATGCAAACACCGGCACAAGGTTGTGAACTTAAATATATTAAAAACATTCAGTTCCTTAAGTTTGAGAGTTTTTCCGCTGAAACCCGAGATTTAAAACCGTAAAAAAATGTCGGCACGGAAATTTTTTTAGATTTATTATAAATAATCGTATCTCCTCGATAGCAGTTTAAAATTTGTTCTTGCATTTACCCCAAGCTATTCTTACGTCGGTCTAACTGATCGTCGTATGGTACAGTGGAAAACAAAATACAAGACACCAATGGAATCACTAATAACCAGCTTTAATTATCACAATTAATAATTCGTAATCAATTAGATTTCTCCACACGCAATAATAATGTAAAATAATAGAGTTCCACACAATGACACTTCACTTCGAAAAACACTCGATCCGCGCTAAGGAAAATCGATCACGTAACTGAACTGACAAGCCGGCTGCTATGGCTTTATATAGGTCGCGCAGAGGTCCAGTACAGCTTTCCTCCTTACTGCACGCCGGCTTAATGTGTATCTCAAGAGTTCTTGAATACACTAGAACCTACATGAGAGCGGCTTTGACTGGGGCAACGCCTGCCACACTGGACGGGGGAAGGGTGGAGAATGTCTGGGTTGTTCGATATACTCTAATAATAGATTTCAAAAACAAGAATCTGTAATTCACTAGCCAGTCGCGCCAAATTTTTACAGATCACAGCTGACAACAAAACAACAAAATAAAATGCACTGACACAATCAAAAACTGAATCTTTATACAAAACAATGAAACAGTGTGGAACAGTGTGTATGTTCTGGAATACTGTGATCGCTGTTTTTTTATATAAATCACTTACGTAATGTTTTGTTCAGAGCGTGAAGGTTTATAGAGCTCTATTATTTGAATCAGTTTTTAAATGACTTGTGGCGACATTTCGTTTCTGATAACTTTGTGTACCGGTTATGATTACTTGCTACTGTGACTGCATCGTACACAAATATTTCATGAACTATAGCAAAGTAAATAAAAATTATAAACAGTAACCACCTTTTTTATTGCCAACGAGACATATAATAATACCGTTAAACGAGGCTTTTCTTCTACTATAATTTTGCTTTTACGATTTTACACTTTTGCAGCGTGAATACTGAACTAACTGGGATACCTCAGTGTTAGCACAAGTAGTGGCCATAAAAACATTCTTATAGAGTTTTCTTCTTTGCCTACCTTCAAGCATCAGGCCTGCGGCCACAGTAGTACAAAGTCACGTTCCGCTAGTCGCCATAAAGGAATTAGCCATCTAATAACCACGTGCGGTGGGGAACTGCGTTGAAGACAGAGTTTGTGTGGGTGCGCGCGCGCGTAGTGTTAGTGTGCTTTGACACTTATCAAGCCCAAGCATGCCGGACAAGACACTTTATTACTGCAATAGAGGTGTGCAGGCAGATCGAGTCTTGGACTTAACGACTCTGTCTCACCAGTCGTAAATGACAAACGAAAACACTGTGCCGGCCAGCACCAACACAGTGTTTTATTAAACTTTTTTCTAGAGTTTAATTTTTTTAATTCTACACAATTTTTTGCAAAAGTATTGCTATTAATTATAAAATTTAAAACGCTCTAAAAATTCGCCAGTTTCTACGTTTTCGGTGATAGATAATCTTCCACTTAGGATAGCTAATACTAATCTTCCACTTACACTTAATCTATTTAAAAAACTAAGCGATATTTTCACTGAGTATTTATTTTATTTGAAATGCAATTTTTTAAACTGCATTAATCACTTGGACTCCTCATTCCCTATTAATTTTCTTCTTTACAGTTTTTTGGTATTTGGCTCTACTGTTGTTTTATCAGCCAAATGTTTTCGATATACATTTATTTATTAAATAAAAGTTTGTGCTGGATTAGACAGCAAAATCAGGGAATTCCCTGATCCCGAATAATTATTTGCACGTTACGGGGAACAAAATGCAAAATTTGTGTATTAGAAAGGCTGGGGAATGTCTTTCAAAAACTGTTAACGTGACAACAAAAATTGTGCAAATCTCACCTTTTATTAAACCAGAACTTCGTCTGACTGAACTCTGCCAACGGTGTTGTTTAACACTGCCGGTCCAAAGCCGTGGGGTCTCATCTCGCAAGTGATGAGGATGGAGAAGGGGGAGGAGTAACATCTCATTAAAAAGCCTGGCTCCGGATGGTAGCACCCTGTAAGGGTCCCTAGCCGGGGGTTACGGTGAAGACCTCAACGGCGAATGCGGCAGAGTAGGGAGCCTACGGTATGGCGCAAAAGGCGGAAGAGGCAACCCATTCTCCCTGGGGTAAATAGAGAGAATCGCTGTCTTGCGATGAAGAGGGACCTTCAAAGGCTAAGGGAGTAAACCCTGACAGAAAATCAAGGTAGACCAGGCTCTAAGCTGTAGTGAAAGCAGCTGGTCTAGGGTCGGAAACCCTGAATAAAAATGACCCGGCCCTCTAGGTTGGGGGTTGGGCGAAGGGCCAACAACCCCTCCCCGTAAAACCAATATGTTCAGGAACCAACAATAATGCCTCTGAATATGGATGGGATAAAACGGAAACGACTGGGACACAAGAAACTGGACTATGCGATAGGAACTTGGAACGTTAGATCATTGATGAAAACAGGAGCAGTAAAAGATCTACTAGCAGAATATATGGATTAATCTAGGACGATGGGATATGGAGAATGCGTCACATGAGGAGCTATACAAGCTGTAAAAAGACAATGACCTGGTCACCACCATCCGACTGCATAGATTGCAATGGGCAGGACACGTCATTAGGGTGGAAGGCAACCGAATACCTAGGAAGGTACTGATTAGTCAGAACGAGGGTAGAAGCCCTGTCGGAAGGCCCAAGACACGCTGAATTGACGCGGTGGCGAGGGATGCTGATAATTTACTTAAAACGATGAACATCGATCGCTAAGGACAGGGAAAAATAGAGGCGGATCGATTTCAAACTGTGGTGCCATAGAAGAAGAACATCTCAGTGACTTTAAAGAATAAATACATTCCCACTGAAACAACTCTATTTGAGAAGCCAATTTGTATTTGTTCAACTAAATTTCATGTTGTTTAAAAAAGACCCTTTATTGTGCCCTCTGGGTGCAATATATAACGTATGGGCTTAACAACAGTTTTAGATTAGCCTACGTCTGCCGACTAATATTTGTGTTTCAATGTTTATGAGGTTCGCTTTAAGTCTTCATAAACAGTATCTCATCCGATTTGATTCCGGTGAATTTTAATAAATGGAACAACATCCTCTCACTCCAATGCTACTATCTTGCCCCCCTACACACACACACACACACACACACACACACACACACACACACACACACACACACACACACACACACACACACACACACACACACACACACACACAAACAGTAATAAATCAGTTGTACGGCATACATCGTCAATTCGATCAGCTTCTCAATGTGATTGTATTTATCTGAGCGGAAATGATTGTCACCGCCTGCTTCTGTACAAAGCTGCTGACATAATTTTTGCAAGTAGCTTTATGATTTAGTTATTATGCTTTTTAATGTTTAATGATTTACGCATATTAGATATACATTTATTTAAAATTTTAATATAAAGTAAAAATAGAGGCTACACACTTTGTCATGTAATCTATTGGCACATAGTTTTGGCGTCCATATCTTCATAATATGGAAAGTAAAATAAATTGAAAAAGATGTCGAATATATTTTATATAATTAATAATAGAAAACATTATTAATAATTAATAAATTAATAACATTAAATAAATGTTACTATCGAAACATTTGTAATTTACAAAATAAAGAATATATTCTCGTTAATAGTTTTTTTATTATTAACAATAACACAAAGTAACAAGACAAATTTGAGCATAAATGAATATATACACGCTCGCGCGCGCGCACACACACAACAACAAAAACAAGTAGGGCGAATATTTTACAATCTCTAGAGGATGTAGCTTTATTGTTGTCAGGGGCAGGATTTGTGTCAGAGAAAGTGTACGGAGTGTGATCGCTTTACAAATATTTACGATTTCAAAATCGTTCAGCATAAACGTCAGTTAACAAGCGATCGCCATATATAAGGAATAATAAAAATGGTTATTTATAAAGACGGGAAAATAGTACGTTTTGTTTTTAATTGTTGAAATCATGAATGGTTTTCAACTTAATCGTCATTCGCTTTTACTTAAATACACAATTTTATTTTATTAAGTAGCAGAAATCTTTAATGTAATAAATTATGTCGAAAATAAAACTAAAAGCTTTGAAGCCAATGGAGTACAACTGTACTGTTATCTCGCTGTTTGGAACGTCACTGAGGTTGTTTAACTTCATTGTTTTACTTCCGAATTGGATTAGGTATCACCATTATCATATCTTATGTTACGACTAGGGTTGCCAACCATACTTTATAATAAAGTATCCTACTTTATTTTTGGTGAATATACTTTTGCATAAAAATAAAGTATGCAAAAATACTTTGAGTCTTTACTGTAATACACGAAACGAAACACTCTCATTCGTAATTTCCGAACGATTTATCGATGCCTAAGATAAAACAGAACGGAACACACACGATTAACAATGATTATTTATTATTGAACGAAACGGCAGATGGCAGTCCATATCGGTTTCCTTTCTAGATCATTATTTATACGTTGTTGTAAAAAAGATTAAATATTAAAATGGATGATTTATATTCCGACTCAATAAGACTTAAAGAAATCCAAAGACAATCAACAAATAATGACAAAGAATTTTCAGAAAAAAATACTGCTGAAAAGTGGCAATATATACTTAAGAATGCGTGTGATAACTTACCAAATATAAAAAAAATTATTTCTTATCTGTTCTCTGTTCCCGCAAACTCAGCTTTCACTGAAAGAGTTTTCTCGGTGATGAATGTAAAGTGGCGAGAAGAGAGAAACAGAGCGTCCATAAATTTAATAAAAAATGAGTTATTTATTTATTTAAATCTAGATTTAGATTGTAATACTAGCTATCAAACTCTCAAAGATAACCAAAAATTGTTAGCTTGTGCTAAAAGCACAAAAAATATGTATTTAAGGTAATAAAAACTTAAATTTAAATAATACTTTTTTCTTACAAATACTTTTTTTTCCTCTTCCAACAGATAAGTTACGTTACTTTCCTCAAAAAAAGTTGGCAACCCTAGTTACGACGTACTAAATGTTTTCAAATTGTGTTAGAACAAAAAACTTGGGAGTGCGTCATTTGTAACATACATTTGTTACTGTAACAGTCTACTGTATTAAAGATTTATGTTTATATATGTGTCTGCGTACATATGTAGACTTAGAGTAATTAATTATCTATTGACTTTGAAATGACATTAGTTATGTAGTAATTCTTCCACCTACGTAAGGTGTCAGTAATTTCAGCTATGTGACTATACAAGGCCGTTTAATAGCAACAAAGTACTAGGATCTCTTGGCATTATACATACTTAAAAACGTAGTTGTATCTTACTTAAAAAAGTAAGTTTAAAACGTTGGTATGGAGAACTATACATGACTTCCATGTTCTAATTGATTATAAAATTATTTTTAATATGTACACTCAGAACGAAACTAAATATATCAGCAAGCTTTTGGTAAAAATGCAGAGAAAGTAATTTAAAATATGAATTGCACATAGTTGTTAATTTTAAAAATAAAGAATTATTTCGATAAAATTAAATCTGTGAATTTCTCTAAACAAAAAATTATTTTGTTTACGTATCCGTGGTTACGATATTTTGTTTACATGAAACGACATCAATTGTTACAATCTTTTATTGAAATTTTATAACTTTTCGGTCGAATAAATTTATAAAATTAACACAAAAAATTACCTCTTCTCTTCAACTACCGTTTTCATTTATAGATATTTCATCTACCTTTCTGCAGTGGATTATTATCACTTCTTTTCAGGATACTTTATTTATCAAAATTAAGTACTTTGCTCTTGTTAAAACGTAAAATGTTGGAGGTGAACTACCCCTTCACCGTAACCGATCTTCACCAAAATCAACAGGTCTTGAGTTCTCTACAACTCGGGCACATATGCAAAATGTTATTTGATTCTGTTTGATTTTGCGGCAGTTGTCGTTCGCCATAGAAAATATTCTACACACAGACACTTTTCGGAAAAAGACTTTTCTTCATGTTTTGAGGGTAGTACAATCAGAATCTTTCCTTATCTCGTACTCGATTGTTTTCGCTATCACCATACTTCCATTTCCTTACGGAACATGGAAGTAAAAAGATTAGAGGCATAACGTTAATTAGACATAAATGTGTTTAATATAACATATTATTGTCACTCGTTGGCTGTAAACGAAGTGTACACGTTACTATATTGCTAGTGGTCTTCAACAGTAAAATATTCTTACGAGGATCGCATGTATCACGGTTTTCAAACAGTGTAATAAATTATTGAGCGTCAGAGAAATCGGTAAGATTTGGAAAGACTAATTAATTTAAATCAAAACACAGTCGTCTTAAAATAGCTCTAATAATGAGTTGTCTAATATATATGAGTTGTAGCCAGTAATATGTGTTACGTATATTATTGTGGGCCGCACACAATTTGGCAAATGCATTGGATATTAAAGCTTATTGAGGGACTGTAGTACCTAGGGTTGCCAACTTTTTTTGAGGAAAATAACGTAACTTATCTGTTGGAAGAGGAAAAAAAAGTATTTGTAAGAAAAAAGTATTATTTAAATTTAAGTTTTTATTACCTTAAATACATATTTTTTGTGCTTTTAGCACAAGCTAACAATTTTTGGTTATCTTTGAGAGTTGATAGCTAGTATTACAATCTAAATCTAGATTTAAATAAATAAATAACTCATTTTTTATTAAATTTATGGACGCTCTGTTTCTCTCTTCTCGCCACTTTACATTCATCACCGAGAAAACTCTTTCAGTGAAAGCTGAGTTTGCGGGAACAGAGAACAGATAAGAAATAATTTTTTTTATATTTGGTAAGTTATCACACGCATTCTTAAGTATATATTGCCACTTTTCAGCAGTATTTTTTTCTGAAAATTCTTTGTCATTATTTGTTGATTGTCTTTGGATTTCTTTAAGTCTTATTGACTCGGAATATAAATCATCCATTTTAATATGCAATCTTTTTTACAACAACGTATAAACAATGATCTAGAAAGGAAACCGATATGGACTGCCATCTGCCGTTTCGTTCAATAATAAGTAATCATTGTTAATCGTGTGTGTTCCGTTCTGTTTTATCTTAGGCATCGATAAATCGTTCGGAAATTACGTATGAGAGTGTTTCGTTTCGTGCATTACAGTAAAGACTCAAAATAAAGTATTTTCGCATACTTTATTTTTATGCAAAAGTATAAAGTATATTCACCAAAAATAAAATAGGATACTTTATTATAAAGTATGGTTGGCAACCCTACTAGTATCTCTGAAAGAAGAACATAATAGACAGGACAAGTTTATGCCTGTTTATAGCAACAGGCCTAATAAAGAAAACTGCCTACGCCAGATTAGCTGCTATTTTCAGGATTGTTAAAGCATGTTTGGCAACGCGTGCGTAATGGGCCTTAGTGCTGTGTAAGTTGTGTTGCTGCGAATCCCGCTGTGTTGTATCATATTGCGTGTTGTTACGCAACAAAGAGTTTGATTTTATTATCACATCCACATAGGTTGAAGGCGTGGCAGTAATCTTATATTATGAAACAAACTGGGTCATGAGGCCATTGACATAAACTAAATACAGTATGTTGGAACAAAACCCTCCTTTGTCTGAACACACATATACGTATACCCAGAAACCAGAAATCCGACAATGTCTTAATTAACAATTGACATCATTGCCTGGTTAGACAAAAGCAACATCTCTTCAACTCCTGACACAACCAGTTTAAAATCTCTTACAAAAGCAAGTCTAATTAACCGCGCCAAGTTTTATTTTGGAACTGCGCAAAAAACTTAACCTCATTATTAAAATTTACAGGAAGATGTAGAATTGATATGGTTGGCAGTTGCGTATTGCGAGTTCAGTATACAATGTAACGATCTGTGCTATAATAAAGATACAGTTTTTTAAAAAGACAGTTGATTACTTTCATTACAAATTTTCTTGTTTGTACTGAAAAATAACAACATATTAAAAAGTAAATAATTAACGTGAAACTTGTTGGTGCTTATTTTGGATCAAAGTTAAGTTAGGTTCTGTTGATTTTATTTTTAAGTTGAGCTGGTTTAGAAAACTGAAGATCATTACTGGGAAAAAGACCACCTGCCTTAAGGAATTTCGCAGATTATTGTCTGTCGTTGTCATATTCAGACTTTTGATTCCGAAAGTGATTAAAGTGATTTTAAGGAAATTTAGGATGACATGTCCAATTATGACAAGTAAATCGCTGTATAATCAGAGAACCGCTTTATATAATTTATAAAAAGTAATCCAAAATAAACATAATAAAATAATATTAATCACGCAACTTTGATAAACAAAGATGATACTTTTTTGATTACCACTAATCAACGCAGAATGAAATAAGCTAAAAATTGTGAAATTTTATTTAAGGTTAATTTAACCGTTAGTTTGGAATTAAAACTCAGACTTTAGTACATATAGTTTCTGCACTGACAGATGTGTTACGCAATTGAGAAAACAAATGTGTTTTACGTTCAAATTAATTGACTTTGCTAGGCAAAAGTTTAATTTGGTCCAATGGAGAATTATGAGCTTTCTTTTAGTAGTAAAATCTCTTTCATTTCTCGCCACACTTTTCCCAAAACTGTGCTAGACTTCTTTAATACATACACATGTCTATGGTCAGTATACAATAAAACGTATTTCACAAAGTCTGTATTTAACTGTACACAATGGCGGCAGTGCATGATACAATTCCTGTATAGACACAATTCCTGTATGTAGCCCGCCAACTTTATTTCTTTGTTTTAACTCCGTATCGGTTTTGTTAGCCTCTAAACTAGACTATTGTTATTTCAAAACATTTAAAACCCACTTTGCATTCAGGGGTAAAAATTGCTTTATCCATGACAATAGTTTTGTAAAAAGTGTAGACCTGCTCTGGCTGAATGTTGACTTAAAAACTCGAGGATAATCCATTGTAGCGTGTTGCACCTATTTGCAGCGCTATGATACTCATGCATTGATACACAAGATCATTCTGCTTGTGTTCTGAAATGTGCAAACAAACTCTACACAAAACTGTTTTTGTTAAATAAAATTAATTTGTACTTCTTTAGTAAACCAAGACAAATCACACAAAACTTGTTTATTATTAAATAGGCATATTAAACAACGCTCAAGTCAGAGTTCAATTAATTTTGCACAAAGTTTTTAAACTCCTGAGAAGTATTAAAGTCAGGAGTAATATTTTCTAAGTATATTAAATGTATTAATACAAAAATCATATTTTTCTCTTATAACACTGAACTCGTCTTTTCACATTTTATATTCCTTTCGATCTTTTACCTTGTAGTACTCGCACACCTGCACATGCACAGAGACACTTTTCAGATATTGCACATTACAGAGTAACATCTGTAACAACCACTTCAAAAAAAAGTAATGCAAAATGAAACAGGAAATAAATGTTTCGAAATAATACGAAATATCGAACGATATTTAGAAAAAATAGCCTATATGAAATTGTTGAAATAAATATCAAATTTGAATAAATAAACTAGGAAATGGTATGGAATTGTGTACAATAATATAGTATGCAGCTTTTGATCTAATACTTATTCTCACATATAAAAATGAAATAGTTGCTACAACTCGATCGTAACTTGAGTTGACAAAATTGTACCTTGCAGTTACAGACAGTTATTAGTGAACTGGACAGTTATTGTGATTTGACTGAACTTATGGCAAATTTTACAATGACAAAATATTATCGCAATTATGTTATATATTTTATTTACTGCAAAATGAGCCACTGTAAATCTGTAAACCTAGAAAATTCGATTCTTTTGCAGACAAAATGACCTGTTCACGTAATTAGATCTGTCTATACTCACTGTTTAAGTAAGGTGAAAAATTGTAATGTATTTAGAAATTACAATTATTTTAACTTTATTTCTTTCAATATTAGCACAGATATACAAAATTTAACGTGAAAAAGTAACATTTCCTGAACGCACACAATGTAGATTTATCATTTTTAATTTGTCATTTCTCTTCATTAAATGGCTACTAAAATCTACATAGTAAAATTGAAGGATCTGAAACAATGTTCTTCGCTTGCAAGACCAAATGAACTATTTTTACAAAATGTAAGGAACCTTTGTGTTATAAGATGAGATAGGAAAAGCCCTTAAGATGTTATATAAAACGGTGATTAATTTTGGATTCGGGAAACCGAAATATTTGGAAGATAAGAGTACCCAAAGAGGGGAGTGGAAAATTATGGAAATTGCCCATTCAATTACAGACTACATTAGAAGTAAACAATTAGTTTTAATTTGATACGATTCAATACATATACGATAATAGGGAGTCTCAAAGCAACTGTCAAATTGACAGATTAAAACAAGGTCACTATCGCCATCATCATCATCATCCACTGGAGCTACAAATAATCGGCGAATCTTAAAGCTCCAACGTTTAAGATCAAAAGTTTACTCCAACGTTCCCAGTCTACTGCAGCCCCTTCTCCAATTCCTCAGTCCAGACAGCCTGGCACCATTACTCACATCGTCAAACCATCGCATTCTCGGTCTTCTTTTTTTATTTTTCCATCAATTTACGTTGTCAAAACCTTCTTCCTTATTTCATTCTTTATCACCATCATTAGATGTCTTGCGTTCCTTAATCGTGATAACTTATTATATTTCATCATTTTCAGACTCTCGGGAAATGAGTATAATTCCTTTTTGCCAAGCTTACGCTATACGCGTTTTTCGCATATTGAATCATAAATTTTTCCTACTGTTGTCTATTAAAACCTTCAAACATTTTATACGTACTTGGGTGACGATGTTTCCACTCGATAGGTCAATCAATATTAGCCTAATTAACGTTTGATACAGGGTGCATCTTTTTTATTTTGATATTAGTTTACTTTTTGTTTGTGTTACAGGCCAAAGTAAAATGTGTTTGCTGTTGATATTCGTTGTTTAATTTCGATTATAATATCGCCATTTGTTTCTACTATTAAACCTTAATAATCGAAATGCTCAGCTCTGTCAAAGATATAGTCGCTGTCATAAATATCAAATGTATTAACACATTTTTTAGGGTCGCCATGTTGATATGTAATTAGCAATATTTTAATTTATAAACAAATCCTTGCGCTCCATTCCAAGCTGCAGAACGTTTTTTTTTTTTTTTTTTTAGCGAAACAGTAAGACAGGGCCATTATATTTTCGTTTATTTGATTCCTACGTCTCCATAAAAATGTTTTCATTTGGAACATTTTCATGTCCGAAAGGCTCTTGTGAATTCTATTAAACAACGGGCGCGTTCGCTCACGCACACACACACACACACACACACTCACATTGAATCACGCACACAGTAACTCTGGTCTGTTGACAGGTTTCATGTAAATACCCGTATAATCATCCCTAAATCCTATGCAGCCGCGTTCAAGTGTGTACAGAAAGTATCAGTTCATCACCTGTCGTATTTTGACACATGCTAAGTACTAAGCGTGCTGTGTTCTGTCAGAACAGAGGTTTACATCGTAAATATAAACAAAAAACGATAATCTTTGGACGCTTTTTATTTATGTAACAGATAAAATGTTACTCACTTTGTGCTAACAGAGGCTTTGTGCATACTCACATAGTTGAGTGTCAGCAATAGTATTTGCACAAATTTTACTTTGTTTTTACTACTAATGACTTTGTGTAGTGCATATACAGTTTAAGTGTAAATATTTATTTTTGTGATACATCACAAACGAAGCTGTAAATCAGAATAGATACGGCCCCTTTACGCCTTAGTATCCAAATTATATTCACCATCCACCTTGTCTCTTGTCATCCGTTGGTCGTATTTTTTATCTGATGTAATCCAGTAGCTCACACGTGGTAAGAAGATAAAAATGCTGGCTTAAGCCATCGTCATTTTGTTTTTTACGTTATTTAAAAATGTTAACTTAACATTAACTGATGGTATGATTCTAGCTAGGAAGAACGAAGAATGTGAAATTACTTTTTTTCGGGTCAGTTTGAATGAGAATTATTTCTTTATAGTCCACTCGCTTAAAACAGGCATCACGGTGGCCAAGTCTATAGTAGCCAAAACGCATTACATACCAAAGACAATACACTACCATTAGCTGCGTTTTTGCTTGCCACAGATTGATTTTTTCTCGAAAATTTTTGTCTTTCGTCATAGCGTTTATCTAAAAATTCTTTTTTACCTTCAGATAAACTAAAAATGTCGTCAAGTTTACATAGGCATTTTATAACGCAAAGAAGAAATATTTAGGTTGTAATGAAACATCTAATTCGTTTTCAAACATCGAAACATATCATGAAACAATGTGTCTACTGTAAAACGTTTTAGTAATTTTATCATATTTTATTGGTCTCAGTGTGTTTACAGTGGCTTTTTCCTTCAACATCGACGAAGCAAATTTAATATCCCTGCAGATGTGCGAAAAAGTTTAAATGACAAGACTGCAGCCGCCAACATACTTCTCTTAAAGAAGATTCAGTTGTTAACAGCGATATAGGTACGAACTAAGAAAATTATAAGAACATTAAAAATTGTATAATTAAGTTAATGGATTGATATGTTACTATGGCTTATTGTTATATAGTTGTTATATTTTGTTACTTAGTGTTATATTTATTATATTTATGTTATATATCAGCATGATATGTATTTATAATGTTTGTGTTGTGGGGGGTTAATATTTCTCATTTTATTTTGCATCAGTTAAACAAATATTTTCATTTGTTAAATATTTTTATCTGCCTCATTTGTTTTCATTATTTGGTATTTAAACAAATATTTACTATATTTTAATACATCTGTTTAAGAATCTGTACAAACTTGTTTTATTATTTTTGTGCTAGCCAATGACCGTTGCTGTTGCAGCGACCTTTTAATAAATTAATTTAAAAAAAATGTGACCTTTCTGTACTTTTCTCTATTCAAAATAGAAAATGTTTCCGACAGTCAGATGCACAAATAGTATGACAGTGTGTACGGACGTCATTTGTGTCTGCGGTGTAAACACATTTACCTTTTGTCTGAACGAAACCGCCTGGCTGCCGCTTTATATTGAAACCGATCACTGAAAGTATCCGTTAGTTGTAGAAATGTGTTGTTCCATTTAGTTTAGCTTAGTTATTGAGAGGATCAACGAATACGTCAGTCAAGATCCGATCACAAATTGTTAACGATTTTGAAACTTGCTCATAAAAAGCGACACACAGAACACACATACGTGTTTTAAATTGAGTTGTGCTGAAAAGCTGTCACATTTGCAACGCTGCTAAAACTAAAGAATATTTCGGTAAGTGCACTTTTGGTACTTATTTTCAGAAATAAAATGTGTTTTAGAACAAAACAAGAGGATTTGGGAATTCATATTTTTATACCAAAATTTCAGTTCTACCAGACAGGGACCCTTTAGAGTCAGACATTGGTCACCAATAAAAGAACAAACCGAGTTTGCTAGAGAGAGATATGGAAGAAAACCGTTTCAGTTTGCAAACTATTTATTAAATCTGAGCTTCTCCAGATCCCCGATAATGCTAGTGTGCCGTGACTAGCCGAGTCACGGCATAATATAATGTAGTAGAGGATTGTTTTTGGCAAATATTTTGAATTTGAAGTGCCGCCGCTAGTCTATGCGCCCTTGATCGCGTCGTCTGCCGCCGTCGAAACTGTTTCACTGTAAGCCTGCTGTAGTGACCTTGAGCGCGACGATATTTAGTCAGGCCGTGCTTCGCCGCTTGACGAATTAATCTAACCGGTCGTTGTGGTCAGCTGATCCTGTAAGTTTACAATTTACAACGTGTGTTTTACCAAGCCGACTTCGGCTGAAGGAACGTGGTTCTATTCCTCATTTCGTTCACCACTTTCACAGAGAGATCATCTGACGGTTCCAGGGGAGGTGCCTGTATATATGTAATGTACAACACACTATGAGCGAGTAAATTATAAAGCTGTTTCAGGTTAGTACTATTTTTCTTCGGCACAAATTTAACATGGGTATTATCATTATTGTAATTTTTACATTTTGTCTATAAGTGTGTGTGTGATCCGGGATTTTAAAATCATTTCTTTTTAAGGCTTTTGCCGTCCAAGAATCACATGTTGTTCCAGGTAACTGAGCACGTGGTTGATTAACTACGAAAACGTTTTCAAACTTAAAAGAGATAAAAAGCAATTATTTAAGTGAATTTTGGTCTTTTAATTTGTAATGAAGGGGTTATGTGTAACGTTAATATTAACGCAGCTATAGATATTTAGAATCATAGCCATGGTGTAATTGAATGTAAAGTTATTACTAAACGCACTTGCAGTATTAGCAAGGTCGTGACATTGAGTGTGGAGTGTGCTCGTTGACGAGAAAGTGTGAAAGGCTATCCTAGCGATGACAGCAACTACAGAAAATTATTTTTCACAGGGTCCTTGATTTAGACAGGAGATTGGGGTTTCGAACATGGTGACTTCACCATCTGTCACCATGGGCAGAGCAAGCTAGCAACATGTCACTCCCCGAAGCCGTCAAGTGAACCAGGATGCATCCAAGACCTTCAAGCATCGCTGACCCGTAGAGAATGTGGACTTCCAGACCTTCGATCCGCGCACACACACCACACATTCCAACTAGAGTAACCTGAGTTCCTCGCCATGTTAAGTCAGTCATTAAAACAGGTGGGAACATTCCATTACTAACTCAGTGAGCAACAGTGCACATATGTTTTTGACTTAAATGAAACTCTAAATACTTGTAAAGACCTTGCAGTAAGAATTTCTGAAGTATAGTGTTTTATTTCGTAACTATTGAATAATTTTCAAAATTGAGATTCAATAAGAGTACAGGATATAATCTGTTGAAGCCTGCTATTAACCCTTTCAATTAATTTAACTGTGATAGCCAACTGAAGCTCAATGCTGAAGAGTTATTACAAATTTTGTACTGTTTTAGAAAATGAATTGATAATGTGGAGTAAGATGGAAAATTATAACTTATCAGTAAATATTAATTGTTTAAAGTTTGCATTTAAATCTTCATGTAATTCATTATGGCTTATTGCTTTAATTTATATTATGCTTAAACTTGTGAAGGATCCATTATTTAGTGTTTGAGTAATCTATTGTTGACTGTAGCCGCTAAGGATCATTCATACTGAGTCCATATTTATCTATATTTAATTTTGCTATATCAACCATATCAATTAACAGTAATGGTGACTACAACCAGATCTGTGATTTTGCATTTTATATTTTGAATTATCTTTAACTGCTAAAGGATCCGCCTGTTATGTGCCTGATGAATTCTTGTTTAAAATTATCATATTATTAGTAAGATGAACACCTGTTCTATATATGTGCAGATTGTAAAACAAAGAAAAATTAAGAGATGATTTTGAAATTAAATAGTATGACTATACAATGTCTGGGTATTTAAAGTGTATAAGTGATATCAGGAAATTTTAATAAAGGTTGTTACTGTCAATTAAGCGTTTGTTTAATTGCAAGTCCTGTCACCATGGGCCCCAGCCAATTTTTGCTTCCTCTAGGCCAAAGTGCCTAGTTATTAAATTTTTGTGTAACGCCCGTAGGTGTTACACTAGGAGTATAAATGACACGACCAAAGCAGAGCGTTATTAGAAAGCATTTGTTAAATAATATTCGAAAATACATCTCTCAATACACATTTCAGAATATTCGGAGTTACTACATTTTAAATGAAATCTTAATAATCGACTAGTCTACATGTTTAGATTAATTCATGGGACCCACGTTACCAGATAACAAAGTATTAAAACAATTTTTTTCTTCATTGTTATAAAAAGTAGTCAAGTTCAGCTTTATCGTAGATTACATAACTTTAAAATCTGATAACTTTTCATTCAATTTGGCCCTCGAAGCGCTAGGCACACGTATGATTTAAACAGCGCAAGCTCATAAAATATAATTTGATAATGAACAACGGTCGTACTTCTAATTCTACATTCGTCACCTTCTTTAACCAAGCTATGAACAGTATGAACACGTCGCACAATCTTTATTTCAAACCTTCTTAGTGTTTCTTCTTCCTTTTTTGTCAACGGCCATGTCTCGCCTCCATAAGTAACAACCGCTCTGATAAGTGTGTTATATATTTTTATTTTTGTGTTAGGCACAAAAATTAGTTTGCTTCTCGATAGTCTACTGTTAGTACAGGGTCCGTCACGGGAACCGCATGTTTTTGTATTGGGTAGTACGGCCGAGCGGTTGGCATCAGTGAGTGCAATCATGATAGCGGCCGAGCGGCTACAATCATGCATAAACATAAATGGCCAACATCTGAGCGACGTGATCTTCAAAACATAAATGAACAATGAAATTCCCAACATACACTATGTATGTCGTAAATAAAAATATTTTTTAAGCCAAATTGACTAAGTACACCTTGTTTGAAAACCATGCGATTCCCGTGACGGACCCTGTATAATATGTCCACATGGTTACATTAAATTATAATTACGAAACATGTATTTATTTACAATCCCTACCCTATCACGTTGGTCGACGATACCACGTAAATACGGATACGTACAATATACATTGAACTATTTTTCTGTGGTGATGTTAAAAGTAAATGGTTTCAATCTGTTTACAGCATTAAAAAGCACATGTATTGTACCATAAATACGTACGTAGTAATCACTAATGGAGCACGCCCGCACCATTATTTTTAAAATCGCTTCATTTTTGTTTAGGGCAATTAAATTAAATCTGGTTAATGAACTTTGACAGTAACAAATATATTGCAGAATAAATGTATTTTCATCAAAGCGCTTTCCTACTTCTAGTATCATTATTATCATGTTACTCATTGTTTGCAATGTGTGAGTGTGTGTGTGTGTGTGTGTTTATAATTATTAATATCATGTGTAGAACGTAATTAAATTATTCTGAAACGTAAATGTGTATGCCGTATATTCAAGCAATAAAATATTTTTTATTATATTATACCGTATATATGACAGTAACATATATAACAGTAACATATATGACAGTAATATATATAACACTATGTAGATTCCCGCCGGGGCCCATCTGATTTAGATACGACCGTTCCCCCTCGCAAGGCAATGGCAAACCAGCGAGAGGAATCCTGCTTAGTATAAACCTTCCCCAACTATGCCGTTCGGATCCGGCATTAAACTGTAGGTCCCATATACCTGTGAGAGTCTCAGTACCACACGCACCACGGGTATATGCGGGGAGGGTACAAACCAGTCGAAGACTGAAGTCGATTGATATGACAGTCATTAAAATTGAATAGCATATGACAATAAAAGTTCATAGACAGTAAATAATAAAATATAGTAGGGTAAGAAATGTCATTAATATTGTTATACCCACATAACTATAAATAAAAATATTATATACACGCTCACACGCGCACACATGTAAAATGATATTAGTAAAATAATAACGTCCGTGCAAAGTCTATGCATATTAAATTGTTTAAATACATATTATATATTTAATATACTTAATAAAACATTATATAAAAATAGCTAATTAAATATGAATTAGGCACCTGTTAAACATATGTATGTAATTTTAAGTGTGTGTATGTGTGTGTGTGTTTTATATAAAATAACAGTTAACATCTAGTCTTGTTGTTATAAATATTAATAACAAATATTCTTTTTATTTTTACAAGAATGTATTTTGTTAGCAATTTTCACACTGCTTTGATAATCTTTACTGTCATCCTTACAAATATAAATACAGGTAATCTAAATATATTTATATTTCTGATGATGACAGTAAAGATTGTAAAAACAGTGTAAAAATAAATTATTATGATATAGTCTTGGTAAACATTAAACAATTTTTTTTATGTTCGTATATTTGTTTGCGAGCGCGCGTGTGTGTGTGTGCTGTATAAATGGTAGATATTGACTTATATTCACTTTATAAACGAATGCACAGCTTGAACTGTTTACTACACCAAGACTAAATTGGTAATTTTGTGTTTGGAATAGGACTTAGAAATAAGGAAAAATCTTTTGCAGTTATGTAATTCAGAATTTCAGCTGGGCTTGCTTGGCAGAATTTTTGGAGTACAGAAGCAAAGCCTGAAGGTGGTTCTGGAAAATTATGAAGTGCACATGAAAGCAAATACGTAAGTACAAACGATCCTTACTAGACGAAGATCTTGTAGAATAGAGATGCTGTGGGAAGTTGTTGGTAGAGCAATGAACTTGCTATAGTTTGAATGGTTCTGCAATTGATCTGAAGTGGCTCTCGACCGTATAAGGATGTTGGCTTTCTAAATGTGTTCGCTTCAGACCGACCTCCACTGCTACACACATACTATATATGAATTTCAGCAACTCACATTTCATTTAAAACTAACACTGTTTGTAATACAAAGGCTACTGATTTTTAACTACTGATTAGTTCACTCATCTCTTTGACAATGGCTTAAGAAGCTGAAACAGCTGTCAGAGTTAAATAAAAACTGTGAAACGTACCAGTGTTTATATATTTTTTAAAACCCTTTTTACTTCCATGTTCCTTAAGGAAATGGAAGTATGGTTATGGCAAAAAAAATCGTGTTCGAGATTATTGCAGAATATGATTGTACTACACTCAAAACATGAAAAAAAGTCATTTTTCGAAAAGTGTCTGTGTGTGTGTGTCTGTAGATTTTTTTCTATGGCAAACGATAACAGCCGCAAATTCAAACAGAATCAAATAATTTTTTGCACACAGCCCTGATTTGTAGAGTACTCGCGACCTATTGTTTTTGGTGAAGATCGATTGAGGGAAAGGGGTAGTTTACCGGCAACGGTTTTTTTTTATCAAGGGTAATTTTGTTTGTTTGGCAAACGATAACAGCCGCAAATTCAAACAGAATCAAATAATGTTTCGCATACAGCCCTGAATTGTAGAGTCTCAAGATCTGTTGATTTTGGTAAAGATCGGTTAAGGGAAAGGGGTAGTTTACCAGCAACGTTTTCTGTTTTAACAAGGGTATTTTCTATGGCAAACGATAACAGCCGCAAATTCAAACATAATCAAATACGTTTTTGCATACAGCCCTGATTTCTTGAGTATTAAGACCTATTGTTTTTGGTGAAGATCGTTTAAGGGAACGGGGTAGTTTACCTGCCACGTTTTTTGTTTTACCAAGGGTATTTTGTATGGGAAACGATAACAGCCGCAAATTCAAACAAAATCATATAATATTTTGCATACAGCCCTGAATTGCAGAGTTCTCAAGACCTATCGTTTTTGGTGAAGATCGGTTAAGGGAAAGGGGTAGTTTACCTGCAACGGTTTTTTATCAAGGGTAATTTTTACTTCCATATTCCTTAAGGAATGGAAGTATGGTGATGGCAAAAAAAATCGTGTTCGAGATTATTGCAGATTCTGATTCTACTACACTCAAAACATGAAAAAAAGTCGTTTTCCGAAAAGTGTCTGTGTGTCTGTCTGTCTGTCTGTCTGTCTGTCTGTCTGTCTGTCTGTCTGTCTGTCTGTCTGTGTGTCTGTGTGTCTGTCTGTCTGTAGATTTTTTTTCTATGGCAAACGATAACTGCCGCAAATTCAAACAGAATCAAATAATTTTTTGCATACAGCCCGGTTTTGCAGAGTTCTCGCGACCTATTGTTTTTGGTGAAGATCGGTTAAGGGAAAGGGGTAGTTTACCTGCAACGGTTTTTTTTTAGCAAGGGAAATTTTGTTTGTTTGGCAAACGATAACAGCCGCAAATTCAAACAGAATCAAATAATGTTTCGCATACAGCCCTGAATTGTAGAGTTCTCAAGACCTATTGTTTTTGGTGAAGATCGGTTAAGGGAAAGGGGTAGTTTACCAGTAACGTTTTATGTTTTAACAAGGGTATTTCCTATGGCAAACGATAACAGCCGCAAATTCAAACAGAATGAAAAGATTATTTGCATACAGCCCTAAATTGTAGAGTTCTCAAGACCTTTTGTTTTTGGTGAAGATCGGTTAAGGGAAAGGGGTAGTTTACCTACAACGTTTTTTTAACAAGGGTATTTTCTATGGCAAACGATAACAGCCGCAAATTCAAACAGAATCAAATAATTTTCTGCATACAGCCCTGATTTGTAGAGTACTCAAGACCTATTGTTTTTGGTGAAGATCGGTTGAGGGGAAGGGGTAGTTTACCAGCAACGTTTTTTATCATGCGTATTTTCTATGGCAAACGACAACTGCCGCAAATTCAAACAGAATCAAATAATTTTTTGCATACAGCCCTGATTTGTAGAGTACTCGCGACCTATTGTTTTTGGTGAAGATCGGTTGAGGGGAAGGGGTAGTTTACCGGCAACGGTTTTTTTTATCAAGGGAAATTTTGTTTGTTTGGCAAACGATAACAGCCGCAAATTCAAACAGAATCAAATAATGTTTCGCATACAGCCCTGAATTGTAGGGTCTCAAGATCTGTTGATTTTGGTAAAGATCGGTTAAGGGAAAGGGGTAGTTTACCAGCAACGTTTTCTGTTTTAACAAGGGTATTTTCTATGGCAAACGATAACAGCCGCAAATTCAAACATAATCAAATACGTTTTTGCATACAGCCCTGATTTCTTGAGTATTAAGACCTATTGTTTTTGGTGAAGATCGTTTAAGGGAACGGGGTAGTTTACCTGCCACGTTTTTTGTTTTACCAAGGGTATTTTGTATGGGAAACGATAACAGCCGCAAATTCAAACAAAATCATATAATATTTTGCATACAGCCCTGAATTGCAGAGTTCTCAAGACCTATCGTTTTTGGTGAAGATCGGTTAAGGGAAAGGGGTAGTTTACCTGCAACGGTTTTTTATCAAGGGTAATTTTACTTCCATATTCCTTAAGGAATGGAAGTATGGTGATGGCAAAAAAAATCGTGTTCGAGATTATTGCAGATTCTGATTCTACTACACTCAAAACATGAAAAAAAGTCGTTTTCCGAAAAGTGTCTGTGTGTCTGTCTGTGTGTCTGTGTGTCTGTCTGTGTGTCTGTCTGTCTGTAGATTTTTTTTCTATGGCAAACGATAACTGCCGCAAATTCAAACAGAATCAAATAATTTTTTGCATACAGCCCGGTTTTGCAGAGTTCTCGCGACCTGTTGTTTTTGGTGAAGATCGGTTGAGGGAAAGGGGTAGTTTACCTGCAACGGTTTTTTTTTAGCAAGGGTAATTTTGTTTGTTTGGCAAACGATAACAGCCGCAAATTCAAACAGAATCAAATAATGTTTCGCATACAGCCCTGAATTGTAGAGTTCTCAAGACGTATTGTTTTTGGTGAAGATCGGTTAAGGGAAAGGGGTAGTTTACCTGTAACGTTTTATGTTTTAACAAGGGTATTTCCTATGGCAAACGATAACAGCCGCAAATTCAAACAGAATGAAAAGATTATTTGCATACAGCCCTAAATTGTAGAGTTCTCAATACCTTTTGTTTTTGGTGAAGATCGGTTAAGGGAAAGGGGTAGTTTACCTACAACGTTTTTTTAACAAGGGTATTTTCTATGGCAAACGATAACAGCCGCAAATTCAAACAGAATCAAATAATTTTCTGCATACAGCCCTGATTTGTAGAGTACTCAAGACCTATTGTTTTTGGTGAAGATCGGTTGAGGGGAAGGGGTAGTTTACCAGCAACGTTTTTTATCATGCGTATTTTCTATGGCAAACGACAACTGCCGCAAATTCAAACAGAATCAAATAATTTTTTGCATACAGGCCTGGTTTGTAGAGTACTCGCGACCTATTGTTTTTGGTGAAGATCGGTTGAGGGGAAGGGGTAGTTTACCTTTAACGTTTTATATTTTAACAAGGGTATTTCCTATGGCAAACGATAACAGCCGCAAATTCAAACAGAATCAAAAGATTATTTGCATACATCCATAAATTGTAGAGTTCTCAAGACCTTTTATTTTTGGTGAAGATCGGTTAAGGGAAAGGGGTAGTTTACCAACAACGTTTTTTTAACAAGGGTATTTTCTATGGCAAACGATAACAGCCGCAAATTCAAACAGAATCAAATAATTTTCTGCATACAGCCCTGATTTGTTGAGTACTCAAGACCTATTGTTTTTGGTGAAGATCGGTTGAGGGGAAGGGGTAGTTTACCGGCAACGGTTTTTTTTATAAAGGGAAATTTTTTTTTGGCAAACGATAACAGCCGCAAATTCAAACAGAATCAAACAATGTTTCGCATACAGCCCTGAATTGTAGAGTTCTCAAGACGTATTGTTTTTGGTGAAGATCGGTTAAGGGAAAGGGGTAGTTTACCTACAACGTTTTTTTAACAAGGGTATTTTCTATGGCAAACGATAACAGCCGCAAATTCAAACAGAATCAAATAATTTTCTGTATACAGCCCTCATTTGTAGAGTACTCAAGACCTATTGTTTTTGGTGAAGATCGGTTTGAGGGGAAGGGGTAGTTTACCTGCAACGTTTTTTTAACAAGGGTATTTTCTATGGCAAACGATAACTGCCGCAAATTCAAACAGAATCAAATAGTTTTTGCATACCTCCCTGAATTGTAGAGGTCTCAAGGACTTTCGATTTTGGTGAAGATCGGTTAAGGGGAAGGGGTAGTTTACCAGCAACCTTTTACGTCTTAACAAGAGTAAACTACTTGAAAATTTATTTAAACTTTTTCAAACAATGGTAATTGTTAAAAATAAAATAATTTTGTTGCCAAGCAATAAAATTAAAATTTGTTCATTTTAATGTACATCATGTATAAGAGAAAATATATCGCGCTTGGCAGGCGATATTAAGATTTAAATATAAATCTTAGAATATGGAAGTCATGTATGGTTCTCCATACCGATATTTACTTCCATATTCCTTAAGGAATGGAAGTATGGTGATGGCAAAAAAAATCGTGTTCGAGATTATTGCAGATTCTGATTCTACTACACTCAAAACATGAAAAAAGTCGTTTTCCGAAAAGTGTCTGTGTGTCTATGTGTCTGTAGATTTTTTTTCTATGGCAAACGATAACTGCCGCAAATTCGAACAGAATCAAATAATTTTTTGCATGTAGCCCTGATTTGCAGAGTACTCGCGACCTATTGTTTTTGGTGAAGATCGGTTGAGGGAAAGGGGTAGTTTACCGGCAACTGTTTTTTTTAGCAAGGGTAATTTTGTTTGTTTGGCAAACGATAATAGCCGCAAATTCAAACAGAATCAAATAATGTTTCGCATACAGCCCTGAATTGTAGAGTTCTCAAGATCTTTTGATTTTGGTGAAGATCGGTTAAGGGAAAGGGGTAGTTTACCGGTAACGTTTTATGTTTTAACAAGGGTATTTCCTATGGCAAACGATAACAGCCGCAAATTCAAACAGAATCAAAAGATTATTTGCATACAGCCCTAAATTGTCGAGTTCACAAGACCTATTGTTTTTGGTGAAGTTCGGTTGAGGGAAAGGGGTAGTTTACCAGCAACGTTTTTTTAACAAGGGTATTTTCTATGGCAAACGATAACAGCCGCAAATTCAATCAGAATCAAATAATGTTTTGCATACAGCCCTGATTTGTAGAGTACTCAAGACCTATTGTTTTTGGTGAAGATCGGTTGAGGGGAAGGGGTAGTTTACCAGCAACGTTTTTTTATCAAGCGTATTTTCTATGGCAAACGATAACAGCCGCAAATTCAAACAGAATCAAATAATTATTTGCATACGTCCCTGAATTGTAGAAGTCTCAACGACTTTCGATTTTGGTGAAGATCGGTTAAGGGGAAGGGGTAGTTTACCTGCAACCTTTTACGTTTTAACAAGAGTAAAGTACTTGAAAATTTATTTAAACTTTTTGAAACAATGGTAAAATATTAAAAATAAAATAATTTTGTTGCCAGACAATAAAATTATAATTTTTTCATTTTAATGTAATATAATATTTTTCATTTTTTACAGCAATAAAAAGGCAGGTAAGACACAGCCTGGCTGTTTGGCTGAAAATGATTTTAAATATAAATCTTAGAATATGGAAGTCATGTATGGTTCTCCATACCGATATTTTACTTTTACTATGGTAAACGATAACAGCCGCAAATTCAAACAGAATCAAATAAGTTTTTGCACACAGCACTGATTTGTAGAGTACTCAAGACTTATTGTTTTTAGTGAAGATCGGTTAAGGGAAAGGGGTAGTTTACCTGCAACGTTTTATGTTCTAAGAAGGGTATTTCCTATGGCAAACGATAACAGCCGCAAATTCTAACATAATCAAATGATCATTTGCATACAGCTCTAAATTGTAGAGATCTCAAGACCTTTTGGTTTTGGTGAAGATCGGTTAACGGAAAGGGGTAGTTTACCTGCAACGTTTTATGTTTTAACAAGGGTATATTTTCTGTGACGAACGATTACTGCCGTAAATTCAAAGAGAATCAACTAATGTTTTGCATACAGCCCTGAATTGTAGAGTTCTCAAGACCTATTGTTATTGGTGAAGATCGGTTAATGGAATAGGGTAGTTTACCAGCAACGTTTTATGTTTTGTCAAGGGTGTTTTCTATGGCAAACGATAACAGCCGCAAATTCAAACAGAATCAAATAATTGTTTGCATACAAGCCTGAATTGTAGAGTACCCAAGACCTGTCGTTTTTGGTGAAGATCGGTTAAGGGAAAGGGGTGGTTTAGTAACAACGGTTTTTTTCAAGGGTAATTTTTTTCCATAGTAGACGATAACAGCCGCAAATTCAAACAGAATCAAATGATGTTTTGCATACAGCTTTGTATTGTAGAGTTCTCAATACCTATTGGTGTTGGTGAAGATCGGTTAAGGGAAAGGGGTAGTTTACCAGCAACATTTTATGTTTTAACAAGGGTAATTTTTTATATGACGAACGATAACTGCCGTAAATTCAAACAGAATAAACTAGGTTTTTGCATACCTTTTTGAACTAAAGAGAACTCAAGGTCTGTTGATTTTGTTGAAGATCGGTTAAGGTAAGAGGTAGTTTATCAGCAACGTTTTATGTTTTAAAAAGGGTAATTTTTTATGACGAATGTTAACTGCCGAAAATTAAATGAGAATAAAATAATTTTTTGCACTCTTTCCTGAGTTGCAGAGAGCTCAAGGTCTATTGATTTTGGTGAAGATCAGTTAAGGGAAAGGGGTAGTTTACCAGCAACATTTTATGTTGCAACAAGAGAAATGTTTCCGTGACGAACGATAACTGCCGCACATTCAAACAGAATCAAATATTTTTTTGCATGCTTCCCTGAATTGTAGAGGACGGAAGGTCTGTTGATTTTGGAGAAGATCGGTTAAGAGAAAGGGGTAGTTTACCTGAAACATTTTATGATTTAACAAGAGTAAAGTACTTAATTTTAATAAATAAAGTATCCTGATAAGAAGCTCATAGTAATCCACTGTAGGAAACGTAGATGAAATATCTATAAATGAAGAGGTTATGTGAACGGGGTGGGGGTAATTTTCTATTATTAAAAATTATAGTTGAAGGTGGAGGGGAGAATTTTTTATATGTGTACTACGTTATCGGCACCAAAGAAGTAGTTTTTTGTTAAAATTGCTTCCCGGGCTCTTGAGCCGTAGTTCAATGTTTTCTGCAAAACCAAACTTTTCGGCAGTGCCATCGACTGCCATCATCGGTGAAAATCGAGTGCGAAAACGTGAGGTGGTATACGTTAGTGACCACAGTACTGTGGTTAATGCTGAAGCAATAAGTAGAAAGACGTAGTTTCTATGGAAATATTTCATTTCGAATATGATTTTAAATATAAATCTTAGAACATGGAAGTCATGTATGGTTCTCCATACCGATATTTACTAATATGTTTTACCAAGTGCCTAACGAGTCATCAATTAAAATTGTTTGTAATTACTTCCATGTTCCATAAGGAAATGGAAGTATGGTGATGGCAAAAAAAAAAAATCGTGTTCGAGATAATTGCAGATTCTGATTGTACTATACTCAAAACATGAAAAAAAGTCATTTTTCGGAAAGTGTCTGTCTGTCTATCTGTAGATTTTTTCTATGGCAAACGATAAGAGCCGCAAATTCCAACAGAATCAAATAATTTTCTGCATACTGTCCTGAATTGTAGAGTACTCAAGACCTATTGGTTTTGGTGAAGATCGGTTAAGGGAAAGGGGTAGTTTACCGGCAACGTTTTTTTATCAAGGGTAATTTTTTTATGGCAAACGATAACAGCCGCAAATTCAAACAGAATCAAATACAATTTTGCACACCTTCCTGAATTATGGATTACTCAAGGTCTGTTGATTTTGGTGAAGATTGGTTACGAGAAAAGGGTAGTTTACCTGCAACGTTTTGTGTTTTAAAATGGTAATTTTTATGACGAATGATAACTGCCGCATATTAAAAGAGATTCAAATAATTTTTTGCATAGATTCCTGAAGTTTTAAGTGCTCAAGGTCTGTTGATTTTGGTGTAGATCGGTTAAGGGAAAGGGGTAGTTTACCTGCAACATTTTATGTTGCAACAAGAGAAATATTTCCATGACGAACGATAACTGCCGTAAATTCAAACAGAATCAAATAATGTTTTACATATTTGCATGAGTTGTAGAGGACTCAAGGCCTTTTGATTTTGGTAAAGATCGGTTACGGGGAAAGGGTAGTTTACCAGAAACATTTTTGTTGTAACAAGACAAAAGTACTTAATTTTGATAAATAATGTATCCTGAGAAGAAGATCTTAATAATCCACTGTAGAAACGTAGATGAAATGTCTATAAATGAAGAGACTAGTTGAACGGGGTGGGGGTAATTTTCTATAAAATAAATGATAGTTTTAGGGGTAGGGGATAATTTTTATGTGTACTACGTTATCGGCAACAAAGTAGTAGTTTGTTGTTAAAATTCCTTCCCGGGCTATTTGTCCGTAGTCTAATGTTTTCTGCAAAACCAGACGTTTCGGCAGTGCCGTCGACTGCCATCATCAGTGAAAATCGAGTTCGAAAACGTGTGGTGATATACTTTAGTGACCACAGTACTGTGGTTAAGGCTGAAGCAATAAGTGGAAAGAAGTAGTTTCTATGGAAACATTTCATTTCGTAAATGATTTTAAATATAAATCTTAGAACATGGAAGTCATGTAGGGTTCTCCATACCGATATTTTTTATGACGAATGATAACTGCCGCATATTCAAAGAGAATCAAATAATTGTTTGCATACAAGCCTGAATTGTAGAGTACCCAAGACCTGTCGTTTTTGGTGAAGATCGGTTAAGGGAAAGGGGTGGTTTAGTAGCAACGGTTTTTTTCAAGGGTAATTTTTTTCCATAGTAGACGATAACAGCCGCAAATTCAAACAGAATCAAATGATGTTTTGCATACAGCTTTGTATTGTAGAGTTCTCAATACCTATTGGTGTTGGTGAAGATCGGTTAAGGGAAAGGGGTAGTTTACCAGCAACATTTTATGTTTTAACAAGGGTAATTTTTTATATGACGAACGATAACTGCCGTAAATTCAAACAGAATCAACTAGGTTTTTGCATACCTTTTTGAACTAAAGAGAACTCAAGGTCTGTTGATTTTGTTGAAGATCGGTTAAGGTAAGAGGTAGTTTATCAGCAACGTTTTATGTTTTAAAAAGGGTAATTTTTTATGACGAACGATAACTGCCGAAAATTAAATGAGAATAAAATAATTTTTTGCACTCTTTCCTGAGTTGCAGAGAGCTCAAGGTCTATTGATTTTGGTGAAGATCAGTTAAGGGAAAGGGGTAGTTTACCAGCAACATTTTATGTTGCAACAAGAGAAATGTTTCCATGACGAACGATAACTGCCGCACATTCAAACAGAATCAAATATTTTTTTGCATGCTTCCCTGAATTGTAGAGGACGGAAGGTCTGTTGATTTTGGAGAAGATCGGTTAAGAGAAAGGGGTAGTTTACCTGAAACATTTTATGATTTAACAAGAGTAAAGTACTTAATTTTTATAAATAAAGTATCCTGATAAGAAGCTCATAGTAATCCACTGTAGGAAACGTAGATGAAATATCTATAAATGAAGAGGTTATGTGAACGGGGTGGGGGTAATTTTCTATTATTAAAAATTATAGTTGAAGGTGGAGGGGAGAATTTTTTATATGTGTACTACGTTATCGGCACCAAAGAAGTAGTTTTTTGTTAAAATTGCTTCCCGGGCTCTTGAGCCGTAGTTCAATGTTTTCTGCAAAACCAAAGTTTTCGGCAGTGCCATCGACTGCCATCATCGGTGAAAATCGAGTGCGAAAACGTGAGGTGGTATACGTTAGTGACCACAGTACTGTGGTTAATGCTGAAGCAATAAGTAGAAAGACGTAGTTTCTATGGAAATATTTCATTTCGAATATGATTTTAAATATAAATCTTAGAACATGGAAGTCATGTATGGTTCTCCATACCGATATTTACTAATATGTTTTACCAAGTGCCTAACGAGTCATCAATTAAAATTGTTTGTAATTACTTCCATGTTCCATAAGGAAATGGAAGTATGGTGATGGCAAAAAAAAAATCGTGTTCGAGATAATTGCAGATTCTGATTGTACTATACTCAAAACATGAAAAAAAGTCATTTTTCGGAAAGTGTCTGTCTGTCTATCTATCTGTAGATTTTTTCTATGGCAAACGATAAGAGCCGCAAATTCCAACAGAATCAAATAATTTTCTGCATACTGTCCTGAATAGTAGAGTACTCAAGACCTATTGGTTTTGGTGAAGATCGGTTAAGGGAAAGGGGTAGTTTACCGGCAACGTTTTTTTATCAAGGGTAATTTTTTATGGCAAACGATAACAGCCGCAAATTCAAACAGAATCAAATACAATTTTGCACACCTTCCTGAATTACAGAGTACTCAAGGTCTGTTGATTTTGGTGAAGATCGGTTACGAGAAAAGGGTAGTTTACCTGCAACGTTTTGTGTTTTAAAATGGTAATTTTTATGACGAATGATAACTGCCGCATATTAAAAGAGATTCAAATAATTTTTTGCATAGATTCCTGAAGTTTTAAGTGCTCAAGGTCTGTTGATTTTGGTGTAGAACGGTTAAGGGAAAGGGGTAGTTTACCTGCAACATTTTATGTTGCAACAAGAGAAATATTTCCATGACGAACGATAACTGCCGTAAATTCAAACAGAATCAAATAATGTTTTACATATTTGCATGAGTTGTAGAGGACTCAAGGCCTTTTGATTTTGGTAAAGATCGGTTACGGGGAAAGGGTAGTTTACCAGAAACATTTTTCTTGTAACAAGAGAAAAGTACTTAATTTTGATAAATAATGTATCCTGAGAAGAAGATCTTAATAATCCACTGTAGAAACGTAGATGAAATGTCTATAAATGAAGAGACTAGTTGAACGGGGTGGGGGTAATTTTCTATAAAATAAATGATAGTTTTAGGGGTAGGGGATAATTTTTATGTGTACTACGTTATCGGCAACAAAGTAGTAGTTTGTTGTTAAAATTCCTTCCCGGGCTATTTGTCCGTAGTCTAATGTTTTCTGCAAAACCAGACGTTTCGGCAGTGCCGTCGACTGCCATCATCAGTGAAAATCGAGTTCGAAAACGTGTGGTGATATACGTTAGTGACCACAGTACTGTGGTTAAGGCTGAAGCAATAAGTGGAAAGAAGTAGTTTCTCTGGAAACATTTCATTTCGTAAATGATTTTAAATATAAATCTTAGAACATGGAAGTCATGTAGGGTTCTCCATACCGATATTTTTTATGACGAATGATAACTGCCGCATATTCAAAGAGAATCAAATAATTGTTTGCATACAAGCCTGAATTGTAGAGTACCCAAGACCTGTCGTTTTTGGTGAAGATCGGTTAAGGGAAAGGGGTGGTTTAGTAGCAACGGTTTTTTTCAAGGGTAATTTTTTTCCATAGTAGACGATAACAGCCGCAAATTCAAACAGAATCAAATGATGTTTTGCATACAGCTTTGTATTGTAGAGTTCTCAATACCTATTGGTGTTGGTGAAGATCGGTTAAGGGAAAGGGGTAGTTTACCAGCAACATTTTATGTTTTAACAAGGGTAATTTTTTATATGACGAATGATAACTGCCGTAAATTCAAACAGAATCAACTAGGTTTTTGCATACCTTTTTGAACTAAAGAGAACTCAACGTCTGTTGATTTTGTTGAAGATCGGTTAAGGTAAGAGGTAGTTTATCAGCAACGTTTTATGTTTTAAAAAGGGTAATTTTTTATGACGAACGATAACTGCCGAAAATTAAATGAGAATAAAATAATTTTTTGCACTCTTTCCTGAGTTGCAGAGAGCTCAAGGTCTATTGATTTTGGTGAAGATCAGTTAAGGGAAAGGGGTAGTTTACCAGCAACATTTTATGTTGCAACAAGAGAAATGTTTCCATGACGAACGATAACTGCCGCACATTCAAACAGAATCAAATATTTTTTTGCATGCTTCCCTGAATTGTAGAGGACGGAAGGTCTGTTGATTTTGGAGAAGATCGGTTAAGAGAAAGGGGTAGTTTACCTGAAACATTTTATGATTTAACAAGAGTAAAGTACTTAATTTTTATAAATAAAGTATCCTGATAAGAAGCTCATAGTAATCCACTGTAGGAAACGTAGATGAAATATCTATAAATGAAGAGGTTATGTGAACGGGGTGGGGGTAATTTTCTATTATTAAAAATTATAGTTGAAGGTGGAGGGGAGAATTTTTTATATGTGTACTACGTTATCGGCACCAAAGAAGTAGTTTTTTGTTAAAATTGCTTCCCGGGCTCTTGAGCCGTAGTTCAATGTTTTCTGCAAAACCAAACTTTTCGGCAGTGCCATCGACTGCCATCATCGGTGAAAATCGAGTGCGAAAACGTGAGGTGGTATACGTTAGTGACCACAGTACTGTGGTTAATGCTGAAGCAATAAGTAGAAAGACGTAGTTTCTATGGAAATATTTCATTTCGAATATGATTTTAAATATAAATCTTAGAACATGGAAGTCATGTATGTTTCTCCATACCGATATTTACTAATATGTTTTACCAAGTGCCTAACGAGTCATCAATTAAAATTGTTTGTAATTACTTCCATGTTCCATAAGGAAATGGAAGTATGGTGATGGCAAAAAAAAAATCGTGTTCGAGATAATTGCAGATTCTGATTGTACTATACTCAAAACATGAAAAAAAGTCATTTTTCGGAAAGTGTCTGTCTGTCTATCTATCTGTAGATTTTTTCTATGGCAAACGATAAGAGCCGCAAATTCCAACAGAATCAAATAATTTTCTGCATACTGTCCTGAATAGTAGAGTACTCAAGACCTATTGGTTTTGGTGAAGATCGGTTAAGGGAAAGGGGTAGTTTACCGGCAACGTTTTTTTATCAAGGGTAATTTTTTATGGCAAACGATAACAGCCGCAAATTCAAACAGAATCAAATACAATTTTGCACACCTTCCTGAATTATAGAGTACTCAAGGTCTGTTGATTTTGGTGAAGATCGGTTACGAGAAAAGGGTAGTTTACCTGCAACGTTTTGTGTTTTAAAATGGTAATTTTTATGACGAATGATAACTGCCGCATATTAAAAGAGATTCAAATAATTTTTTGCATAGATTCCTGAAGTTTTAAGTGCTCAAGGTCTGTTGATTTTGGTGTAGAACGGTTAAGGGAAAGGGGTAGTTTACCTGCAACATTTTATGTTGCAACAAGAGAAATATTTCCATGACGAACGATAACTGCCGTAAATTCAAACAGAATCAAATAATGTTTTACATATTTGCATGAGTTGTAGAGGACTCAAGGCCTTTTGATTTTGGTAAAGATCGGTTACGGGGAAAGGGTAGTTTACCAGAAACATTTTTGTTGTAACAAGAGAAAAGTACTTAATTTTGATAAATAATGTATCCTGAGAAGAAGATCTTAATAATCCACTGTAGAAACGTAGATGAAATGTCTATAAATGAAGAGACTAGTTGAACGGGGTGGGGGTAATTTTCTATAAAATAAATGATAGTTTTAGGGGTAGGGGATAATTTTTATGTGTACTACGTTATCGGCAACAAAGTAGTAGTTTGTTGTTAAAATTCCTTCCCGGGCTATTTGTCCGTAGTCTAATGTTTTCTGCAAAACCAGACGTTTCGGCAGTGCCGTCGACTGCCATCATCAGTGAAAATCGAGTTCGAAAACGTGTGGTGATATACTTTAGTGACCACAGTACTGTGGTTAAGGCTGAAGCAATAAGTGGAAAGAAGTAGTTTCTATGGAAACATTTCATTTCGTAAATGATTTTAAATATAAATCTTAGAACATGGAAGTCATGTAGGGTTCTCCATACCGATATTTTTTATGACGAATGATAACTGCCGCATATTCAAAGAGAATCAAATAATTGTTTGCATACAAGCCTGAATTGTAGAGTACCCAAGACCTGTCGTTTTTGGTGAAGATCGGTTAAGGGAAAGGGGTGGTTTAGTAGCAACGGTTTTTTTCAAGGGTAATTTTTTTCCATAGTAGACGATAACAGCCGCAAATTCAAACAGAATCAAATGATGTTTTGCATACAGCTTTGTATTGTAGAGTTCTCAATACCTATTGGTGTTGGTGAAGATCGGTTAAGGGAAAGGGGTAGTTTACCAGCAACATTTTATGTTTTAACAAGGGTAATTTTTTATATGACGAACGATAACTGCCGTAAATTCAAACAGAATCAACTAGGTTTTTGCATACCTTTTTGAACTAAAGAGAACTCAAGGTCTGTTGATTTTGTTGAAGATCGGTTAAGGTAAGAGGTAGTTTATCAGCAACGTTTTATGTTTTAAAAAGGGTAATTTTTTATGACGAACGATAACTGCCGAAAATTAAATGAGAATAAAATAATTTTTTGCACTCTTTCCTGAGTTGCAGAGAGCTCAAGGTCTATTGATTTTGGTGAAGATCAGTTAAGGGAAAGGGGTAGTTTACCAGCAACATTTTATGTTGCAACAAGAGAAATGTTTCCATGACGAACGATAACTGCCGCACATTCAAACAGAATCAAATATTTTTTTGCATGCTTCCCTGAATTGTAGAGGACGGAAGGTCTGTTGATTTTGGAGAAGATCGGTTAAGAGAAAGGGGTAGTTTACCTGAAACATTTTATGATTTAACAAGAGTAAAGTACTTAATTTTTATAAATAAAGTATCCTGATAAGAAGCTCATAGTAATCCACTGTAGGAAACGTAGATGAAATATCTATAAATGAAGAGGTTATGTGAACGGGGTGGGGGTAATTTTCTATTATTAAAAATTATAGTTGAAGGTGGAGGGGAGAATTTTTTATATGTGTACTACGTTATCGGCACCAAAGAAGTAGTTTTTTGTTAAAATTGCTTCCCGGGCTCTTGAGCCGTAGTTCAATGTTTTCTGCAAAACCAAACTTTTCGGCAGTGCCATCGACTGCCATCATCGGTGAAAATCGAGTGCGAAAACGTGAGGTGGTATACGTTAGTGACCACAGTACTGTGGTTAATGCTGAAGCAATAAGTAGAAAGACGTAGTTTCTATGGAAATATTTCATTTCGAATATGATTTTAAATATAAATCTTAGAACATGGAAGTCATGTATGGTTCTCCATACCGATATTTACTAATATGTTTTACCAAGTGCCTAACGAGTCATCAATTAAAATTGTTTGTAATTAAATTACTTCCATGTTCCATAAGGAAATGGAAGTATGGTGATGGCAAAAAAAAAATCGTGTTCGAGATAATTGCAGATTCTGATTGTACTATACTCAAAACATGAAAAAAAGTCATTTTTCGGAAAGTGTCTGTCTGTCTATCTATCTGTAGATTTTTTCTATGGCAAACGATAAGAGCCGCAAATTCCAACAGAATCAAATAATTTTCTGCATACTGTCCTGAATAGTAGAGTACTCAAGACCTATTGGTTTTGGTGAAGATCGGTTAAGGGAAAGGGGTAGTTTACCGGCAACGTTTTTTTATCAAGGGTAATTTTTTATGGCAAACGATAACAGCCGCAAATTCAAACAGAATCAAATACAATTTTGCACACCTTCCTGAATTACAGAGTACTCAAGGTCTGTTGATTTTGGTGAAGATCGGTTACGAGAAAAGGGTAGTTTACCTGCAACGTTTTGTGTTTTAAAATGGTAATTTTTATGACGAATGATAACTGCCGCATATTAAAAGAGATTCAAATAATTTTTTGCATAGATTCCTGAAGTTTTAAGTGCTCAAGGTCTGTTGATTTTGGTGTAGAACGGTTAAGGGAAAGGGGTAGTTTACCTGCAACATTTTATGTTGCAACAAGAGAAATATTTCCATGACGAACGATAACTGCCGTAAATTCAAACAGAATCAAATAATGTTTTACATATTTGCATGAGTTGTAGAGGACTCAAGGCCTTTTGATTTTGGTAAAGATCGGTTACGGGGAAAGGGTAGTTTACCAGAAACATTTTTCTTGTAACAAGAGAAAAGTACTTAATTTTGATAAATAATGTATCCTGAGAAGAAGATCTTAATAATCCACTGTAGAAACGTAGATGAAATGTCTATAAATGAAGAGACTAGTTGAACGGGGTGGGGGTAATTTTCTATAAAATAAATGATAGTTTTAGGGGTAGGGGATAATTTTTATGTGTACTACGTTATCGGCAACAAAGTAGTAGTTTGTTGTTAAAATTCCTTCCCGGGCTATTTGTCCGTAGTCTAATGTTTTCTGCAAAACCAGACGTTTCGGCAGTGCCGTCGACTGCCATCATCAGTGAAAATCGAGTTCGAAAACGTGTGGTGATATACGTTAGTGACCACAGTACTGTGGTTAAGGCTGAAGCAATAACTGGAAAGAAGTAGTTTCTATGGAAACATTTCATTTCGTAAATGATTTTAAATATAAATCTTAGAACATGGAAGTCATGTAGGGTTCTCCATACCGATATTTTTTATGACGAATGATAACTGCCGCATATTCAAAGAGAATCAAATAATTGTTTGCATACAAGCCTGAATTGTAGAGTACCCAAGACCTGTCGTTTTTGGTGAAGATCGGTTAAGGGAAAGGGGTGGTTTAGTAGCAACGGTTTTTTTCAAGGGTAATTTTTTTCCATAGTAGACGATAACAGCCGCAAATTCAAACAGAATCAAATGATGTTTTGCATACAGCTGTGTATTGTAGAGTTCTCAATACCTATTGGTGTTGGTGAAGATCGGTTAAGGGAAAGGGGTAGTTTACCAGCAACATTTTATGTTTTAACAAGGGTAATTTTTTATATGACGAACGATAACTGCCGTAAATTCAAACAGAATCAACTAGGTTTTTGCATACCTTTTTGAACTAAAGAGAACTCAACGTCTGTTGATTTTGTTGAAGATCGGTTAAGGTAAGAGGTAGTTTATCAGCAACGTTTTATGTTTTAAAAAGGGTAATTTTTTATGACGAACGATAACTGCCGAAAATTAAATGAGAATAAAATAATTTTTTGCACTCTTTCCTGAGTTGCAGAGAGCTCAAGGTCTATTGATTTTGGTGAAGATCAGTTAAGGGAAAGGGGTAGTTTACCAGCAACATTTTATGTTGCAACAAGAGAAATGTTTCCATGACGAACGATAACTGCCGCACATTCAAACAGAATCAAATATTTTTTTGCATGCTTCCCTGAATTGTAGAGGACGGAAGGTCTGTTGATTTTGGAGAAGATCGGTTAAGAGAAAGGGGTAGTTTACCTGAAACATTTTATGATTTAACAAGAGTAAAGTACTTAATTTTTATAAATAAAGTATCCTGATAAGAAGCTCATAGTAATCCACTGTAGGAAACGTAGATGAAATATCTATAAATGAAGAGGTTATGTGAACGGGGTGGGGGTAATTTTCTATTATTAAAAATTATAGTTGAAGGTGGAGGGGAGAATTTTTTATATGTGTACTACGTTATCGGCACCAAAGAAGTAGTTTTTTGTTAAAATTGCTTCCCGGGCTCTTGAGCCGTAGTTCAATGTTTTCTGCAAAACCAAAGTTTTCGGCAGTGCCATCGACTGCCATCATCGGTGAAAATCGAGTGCGAAAACGTGAGGTGGTATACGTTAGTGACCACAGTACTGTGGTTAATGCTGAAGCAATAAGTAGAAAGACGTAGTTTCTATGGAAATATTTCATTTCGAATATGATTTTAAATATAAATCTTAGAACATGGAAGTCATGTATGGTTCTCCATACCGATATTTACTAATATGTTTTACCAAGTGCCTAACGAGTCATCAATTAAAATTGTTTGTAATTACTTCCATGTTCCATAAGGAAATGGAAGTATGGTGATGGCAAAAAAAAAATCGTGTTCGAGATAATTGCAGATTCTGATTGTACTATACTCAAAACATGAAAAAAAGTCATTTTTCGGAAAGTGTCTGTCTGTCTATCTATCTGTAGATTTTTTCTATGGCAAACGATAAGAGCCGCAAATTCCAACAGAATCAAATAATTTTCTGCATACTGTCCTGAATAGTAGAGTACTCAAGACCTATTGGTTTTGGTGAAGATCGGTTAAGGGAAAGGGGTAGTTTACCGGCAACGTTTTTTTATCAAGGGTAATTTTTTATGGCAAACGATAACAGCCGCAAATTCAAACAGAATCAAATACAATTTTGCACACCTTCCTGAATTATAGAGTACTCAAGGTCTGTTGATTTTGGTGAAGATCGGTTACGAGAAAAGGGTAGTTTACCATCAACGTTTTGTGTTTTCAAATGGTAATTTTTATGACGAATGATAACTGCCGCATATTAAAAGAGATTCAAATAATTTTTTGCATAGATTCCTGAAGTTTTAAGTGCTCAAGGTCTGTTGATTTTGGTGTAGAACGGTTAAGGGAAAGGGGTAGTTTACCTGCAACATTTTATGTTGCAACAAGAGAAATATTTCCATGACGAACGATAACTGCCGTAAATTCAAACAGAATCAAATAATGTTTTACATATTTGCATGAGTTGTAGAGGACTCAAGGCCTTTTGATTTTGGTAAAGATCGGTTACGGGGAAAGGGTAGTTTACCAGAAACATTTTTCTTGTAACAAGAGAAAAGTACTTAATTTTGATAAATAATGTATACTGAGAAGAAGATCTTAATAATCCACTGTAGAAACGTAGATGAAATGTCTATAAATGAAGAGACTAGTTGAACGGGGTGGGGGTAATTTTCTATAAAATAAATGATAGTTTTAGGGGTAGGGGATAATTTTTATGTGTACTACGTTATCGGCAACAAAGTAGTAGTTTGTTGTTAAAATTCCTTCCCGGGCTATTTGTCCGTAGTCTAATGTTTTCTGCAAAACCAGACGTTTCGGCAGTGCCGTCGACTGCCATCATCAGTGAAAATCGAGTTCGAAAACGTGTGGTGATATACGTTAGTGACCACAGTACTGTGGTTAAGGCTGAAGCAATAACTGGAAAGAAGTAGTTTCTATGGAAACATTTCATTTCGTAAATGATTTTAAATATAAATCTTAGAACATGGAAGTCATGTAGGGTTCTCCATACCGATATTTTTTATGACGAATGATAACTGCCGCATATTCAAAGAGAATCAAATAATTGTTTGCATACAAGCCTGAATTGTAGAGTACCCAAGACCTGTCGTTTTTGGTGAAGATCGGTTAAGGGAAAGGGGTGGTTTAGTAGCAACGGTTTTTTTCAAGGGTAATTTTTTTCCATAGTAGACGATAACAGCCGCAAATTCAAACAGAATCAAATGATGTTTTGCATACAGCTTTGTATTGTAGAGTTCTCAATACCTATTGGTGTTGGTGAAGATCGGTTAAGGGAAAGGGGTAGTTTACCAGCAACATTTTATGTTTTAACAAGGGTAATTTTTTATATGACGAACGATAACTGCCGTAAATTCAAACAGAATCAACTAGGTTTTTGCATACCTTTTTGAACTAAAGAGAACTCAACGTCTGTTGATTTTGTTGAAGATCGGTTAAGGTAAGAGGTAGTTTATCAGCAACGTTTTATGTTTTAAAAAGGGTAATTTTTTATGACGAACGATAACTGCCGAAAATTAAATGAGAATAAAATAATTTTTTGCACTCTTTCCTGAGTTGCAGAGAGCTCAAGGTCTATTGATTTTGGTGAAGATCAGTTAAGGGAAAGGGGTAGTTTACCAGCAACATTTTATGTTGCAACAAGAGAAATGTTTCCATGACGAACGATAACTGCCGCACATTCAAACAGAATCAAATATTTTTTTGCATGCTTCCCTGAATTGTAGAGGACGGAAGGTCTGTTGATTTTGGAGAAGATCGGTTAAGAGAAAGGGGTAGTTTACCTGAAACATTTTATGATTTAACAAGAGTAAAGTACTTAATTTTTATAAATAAAGTATCCTGATAAGAAGCTCATAGTAATCCACTGTAGGAAACGTAGATGAAATATCTATAAATGAAGAGGTTATGTGAACGGGGTGGGGGTAATTTTCTATTATTAAAAATTATAGTTGAAGGTGGAGGGGAGAATTTTTTATATGTGTACTACGTTATCGGCACCAAAGAAGTAGTTTTTTGTTAAAATTGCTTCCCGGGCTCTTGAGCCGTAGTTCAATGTTTTCTGCAAAACCAAACTTTTCGGCAGTGCCATCGACTGCCATCATCGGTGAAAATCGAGTGCGAAAACGTGAGGTGGTATACGTTAGTGACCACAGTACTGTGGTTAATGCTGAAGCAATAAGTAGAAAGACGTAGTTTCTATGGAAATATTTCATTTCGAATATGATTTTAAATATAAATCTTAGAACATGGAAGTCATGTATGGTTCTCCATACCGATATTTACTAATATGTTTTACCAAGTGCCTAACGAGTCATCAATTAAAATTGTTTGTAATTACTTCCATGTTCCATAAGGAAATGGAAGTATGGTGATGGCAAAAAAAAAATCGTGTTCGAGATAATTGCAGATTCTGATTGTACTATACTCAAAACATGAAAAAAAGTCATTTTTCGGAAAGTGTCTGTCTGTCTATCTATCTGTAGATTTTTTCTATGGCAAACGATAAGAGCCGCAAATTCCAACAGAATCAAATAATTTTCTGCATACTGTCCTGAATAGTAGAGTACTCAAGACCTATTGGTTTTGGTGAAGATCGGTTAAGGGAAAGGGGTAGTTTACCGGCAACGTTTTTTTATCAAGGGTAATTTTTTATGGCAAACGATAACAGCCGCAAATTCAAACAGAATCAAATACAATTTTGCACACCTTCCTGAATTATAGAGTACTCAAGGTCTGTTGATTTTGGTGAAGATCGGTTACGAGAAAAGGGTAGTTTACCATCAACGTTTTGTGTTTTCAAATGGTAATTTTTATGACGAATGATAACTGCCGCATATTAAAAGAGATTCAAATAATTTTTTGCATAGATTCCTGAAGTTTTAAGTGCTCAAGGTCTGTTGATTTTGGTGTAGAACGGTTAAGGGAAAGGGGTAGTTTACCTGCAACATTTTATGTTGCAACAAGAGAAATATTTCCATGACGAACGATAACTGCCGTAAATTCAAACAGAATCAAATAATGTTTTACATATTTGCATGAGTTGTAGAGGACTCAAGGCCTTTTGATTTTGGTAAAGATCGGTTACGGGGAAAGGGTAGTTTACCAGAAACATTTTTCTTGTAACAAGAGAAAAGTACTTAATTTTGATAAATAATGTATACTGAGAAGAAGATCTTAATAATCCACTGTAGAAACGTAGATGAAATGTCTATAAATGAAGAGACTAGTTGAACGGGGTGGGGGTAATTTTCTATAAAATAAATGATAGTTTTAGGGGTAGGGGATAATTTTTATGTGTACTACGTTATCGGCAACAAAGTAGTAGTTTGTTGTTAAAATTCCTTCCCGGGCTATTTGTCCGTAGTCTAATGTTTTCTGCAAAACCAGACGTTTCGGCAGTGCCGTCGACTGCCATCATCAGTGAAAATCGAGTTCGAAAACATGTGGTGATATACGTTAGTGACCACAGTACTGTGGTTAAGGCTGAAGCAATAACTGGAAAGAAGTAGTTTCTATGGAAACATTTCATTTCGTAAATGATTTTAAATATAAATCTTAGAACATGGAAGTCATGTAGGGTTCTCCATACCGATATTTTTTATGACGAATGATAACTGCCGCATATTCAAAGAGAATCAAATAATTGTTTGCATACAAGCCTGAATTGTAGAGTACCCAAGACCTGTCGTTTTTGGTGAAGATCGGTTAAGGGAAAGGGGTGGTTTAGTAGCAACGGTTTTTTTCAAGGGTAATTTTTTTCCATAGTAGACGATAACAGCCGCAAATTCAAACAGAATCGAATGATGTTTTGCATACAGCTTTGTATTGTAGAGTTCTCAATACCTATTGGTGTTGGTGAAGATCGGTTAAGGGAAAGGGGTAGTTTACCAGCAACATTTTATGTTTTAACAAGGGTAATTTTTTATATGACGAACGATAACTGCCGTAAATTCAAACAGAATCAACTAGGTTTTTGCATACCTTTTTGAACTAAAGAGAACTCAACGTCTGTTGATTTTGTTGAAGATCGGTTAAGGTAAGAGGTAGTTTATCAGCAACGTTTTATGTTTTAAAAAGGGTAATTTTTTATGACGAACGATAACTGCCGAAAATTAAATGAGAATAAAATAATTTTTTGCACTCTTTCCTGAGTTGCAGAGAGCTCAAGGTCTATTGATTTTGGTGAAGATCAGTTAAGGGAAAGGGGTAGTTTACCAGCAACATTTTATGTTGCAACAAGAGAAATGTTTCCATGACGAACGATAACTGCCGCACATTCAAACAGAATCAAATATTTTTTTGCATGCTTCCCTGAATTGTAGAGGACGGAAGGTCTGTTGATTTTGGAGAAGATCGGTTAAGAGAAAGGGGTAGTTTACCTGAAACATTTTATGATTTAACAAGAGTAAAGTACTTAATTTTTATAAATAAAGTATCCTGATAAGAAGC
Source organism: Magicicada septendecula (assembly GCA_034769895.1). Lineage (NCBI taxonomy): Eukaryota > Metazoa > Arthropoda > Insecta > Hemiptera > Cicadidae > Magicicada > Magicicada septendecula. Next base: position 456,134,414 of record CM068374.1, on the reverse strand, counting down.
TCATAGTAATCCACTGTAGGAAACGTAGATGAAATATCTATAAATGAAGAGGTTATGTGAACGGGGTGGGGGTAATTTTCTATTATTAAAAATTGTAGTTGAAGGTGGAGGGGAGAATTTTTTATATGTGTACTACGTTATCGGCACCAAAGAAGTAGTTTTTTGTTAAAATTGCTTCCCGGGCTCTTGAGCCGTAGTTCAATGTTTTCTGCAAAACCAAACTTTTCGGCAGTGCCATCGACTGCCATCATCGGTGAAAATCGAGTGCGAAAACGTGAGGTGGTATACGTTAGTGACCACAGTACTGTGGTTAATGCTGAAGCAATAAGTAGAAAGACGTAGTTTCTATGGAAATATTTCATTTCGAATATGATTTTAAATATAAATCTTAGAACATGGAAGTCATGTATGGTTCTCCATACCGATATTTACTAATATGTTTTACCAAGTGCCTAACGAGTCATCAATTAAAATTGTTTGTAATTACTTCCATGTTCCATAAGGAAATGGAAGTATGGTGATGGCAAAAAAAAAATCGTGTTCGAGATAATTGCAGATTCTGATTGTACTATACTCAAAACATGAAAAAAAGTCATTTTTCGGAAAGTGTCTGTCTGTCTATCTATCTGTAGATTTTTTCTATGGCAAACGATAAGAGCCGCAAATTCCAACAGAATCAAATAATTTTCTGCATACTGTCCTGAATAGTAGAGTACTCAAGACCTATTGGTTTTGGTGAAGATCGGTTAAGGGAAAGGGGTAGTTTACCGGCAACGTTTTTTTATCAAGGGTAATTTTTTATGGCAAACGATAACAGCCGCAAATTCAAACAGAATCAAATACAATTTTGCACACCTTCCTGAATTATAGAGTACTCAAGGTCTGTTGATTTTGGTGAAGATCGGTTACGAGAAAAGGGTAGTTTACCTGCAACGTTTTGTGTTTTAAAATGGTAATTTTTATGACGAATGATAACTGCCGCATATTAAAAGAGATTCAAATAATTTTTTGCATAGATTCCTGAAGTTTTAAGTGCTCAAGGTCTGTTGATTTTGGTGTAGAACGGTTAAGGGAAAGGGGTAGTTTACCTGCAACATTTTATGTTGCAACAAGAGAAATATTTCCATGACGAACGATAACTGCCGTAAATTCAAACAGAATCAAATAATGTTTTACATATTTGCATGAGTTGTAGAGGACTCAAGGCCTTTTGATTTTGGTAAAGATCGGTTACGGGGAAAGGGTAGTTTACCAGAAACATTTTTCTTGTAACAAGAGAAAAGTACTTAATTTTGATAAATAATGTATACTGAGAAGAAGATCTTAATAATCCACTGTAGAAACGTAGATGAAATGTCTATAAATGAAGAGACTAGTTGAACGGGGTGGGGGTAATTTTCTATAAAATAAATGATAGTTTTAGGGGTGGGGGATAATTTTTATGTGTACTACGTTATCGGCAACAAAGTAGTAGTTTGTTGTTAAAATTCCTTCCCGGGCTATTTGTCCGTAGTCTAATGTTTTCTGCAAAACCAGACGTTTCGGCAGTGCCGTCGACTGCCATCATCAGTGAAAATCGAGTTCGAAAACGTGTGGTGATATACGTTAGTGACCACAGTACTGTGGTTAAGGCTGAAGCAATAACTGGAAAGAAGTAGTTTCTATGGAAACATTTCATTTCGTAAATGATTTTAAATATAAATCTTAGAACATGGAAGTCATGTAGGGTTCTCCATACCGATATTTTTTATGACGAATGATAACTGCCGCATATTCAAAGAGAATCAAATAATTGTTTGCATACAAGCCTGAATTGTAGAGTACCCAAGACCTGTCGTTTTTGGTGAAGATCGGTTAAGGGAAAGGGGTGGTTTAGTAGCAACGGTTTTTTTCAAGGGTAATTTTTTTCCATAGTAGACGATAACAGCCGCAAATTCAAACAGAATCGAATGATGTTTTGCATACAGCTTTGTATTGTAGAGTTCTCAATACCTATTGGTGTTGGTGAAGATCGGTTAAGGGAAAGGGGTAGTTTACCAGCAACATTTTATGTTTTAACAAGGGTAATTTTTTATATGACGAACGATAACTGCCGTAAATTCAAACAGAATCAACTAGGTTTTTGCATACCTTTTTGAACTAAAGAGAACTCAACGTCTGTTGATTTTGTTGAAGATCGGTTAAGGTAAGAGGTAGTTTATCAGCAACGTTTTATGTTTTAAAAAGGGTAATTTTTTATGACGAACGATAACTGCCGAAAATTAAATGAGAATAAAATAATTTTTTGCACCCTTCCTGAGTTGCAGAGAGCTCAAGGTCTATTGATTTTGGTGAAGATCAGTTAAGGGAAAGGGGTAGTTTACCAGCAACATTTTATGTTGCAACAAGAGAAATGTTTCCATGACGGACGATAACTGCCGCACATTCAAACAGAATCAAATATTTTTTTGCATGCTTCCCTGAATTGTAGAGGACGGAAGGTCTGTTGATTTTGGAGAAGATCGGTTAAGAGAAAGGGGTAGTTTACCGGAAACATTTTATGATTTAACAAGAGTAAAGTACTTAATTTTTATAAATAAAGTATCCTGATAAGAAGCTCATAGTAATCCACTGTAGGAAACGTAGATGAAATATCTATAAATGAAGAGGTTATGTGAACGGGGTGGGGGTAATTTTCTATTATTAAAAATTATAGTTGAAGGTGGAGGGGAGAATTTTTTATATGTGTACTACGTTATCGGCACCAAAGAAGTAGTTTTTTGTTAAAATTGCTTCCCGGGCTCTTGAGCCGTAGTTCAATGTTTTCTGCAAAACCAAACTTTTCGGCAGTGCCATCGACTGCCATCATCGGTGAAAATCGAGTGCGAAAACGTGAGGTGGTATACGTTAGTGACCACAGTACTGTGGTTAATGCTGAAGCAATAAGTAGAAAGACGTAGTTTCTATGGAAATATTTCATTTCGAATATGATTTTAAATATAAATCTTAGAACATGGAAGTCATGTATGGTTCTCCATACCGATATTTACTAATATGTTTTACCAAGTGCCTAACGAGTCATCAATTAAAATTGTTTGTAATTACTTCCATGTTCCATAAGGAAATGGAAGTATGGTGATGGCAAAAAAAAAATCGTGTTCGAGATAATTGCAGATTCTGATTGTACTATACTCAAAACATGAAAAAAAGTCATTTTTCGGAAAGTGTCTGTCTGTCTATCTATCTGTAGATTTTTTTTATGGCAAACGATAAGAGCCCCAAATTCCAACAGAATCAAATAATTTTCTGCATACTGTCCTGAATAGTAGAGTACTCAAGACCTATTGGTTTTGGTGAAGATCGGTTAAGGGAAAGGGGTAGTTTACCGGCAACGTTTTTTTATCAAGGGTAATTTTTTATGGCAAACGATAACAGCCGCAAATTCAAACAGAATCAAATACAATTTTGCACACCTTCCTGAATTATAGAGTACTCAAGGTCTGTTGATTTTGGTGAAGATCGGTTACGAGAAAAGGGTAGTTTACCTGCAACGTTTCGTGTTTTAAAATGGTAATTTTTATGACGAATGATAACTGCCGCATATTAAAAGAGATTCAAATAATTTTTTGCATAGATTCCTGAAGTTTTAAGTGCTCAAGGTCTGTTGATTTTGGTGTAGATCGGTTAAGGGAAAGGGGTAGTTTACCTGCAACATTTTATGTTGCAACAAGAGAAATATTTCCATGACGAACGATAACTGCCGTAAATTCAAACAGAATCAAATAATGTTTTACATATTTGCATGAGTTGTAGAGGACTCAAGGCCTTTTGATTTTGGTAAAGATCGGTTACGGGGAAAGGGTAGTTTACCAGAAACATTTTTGTTGTAACAAGACAAAAGTACTTAATTTTGATAAATAATGTATCCTGAGAAGAAGATCTTAATAATCCACTGTAGAAACGTAGATGAAATGTCTATAAATGAAGAGACTAGTTGAACGGGGTGGGGGTAATTTTCTATAAAATAAATGATAGTTTTAGGGGTAGGGGATAATTTTTATGTGTACTACGTTATCGGCAACAAAGTAGTAGTTTGTTGTTAAAATTCCTTCCCGGGCTATTTGTCCGTAGTCTAATGTTTTCTGCAAAACCAGACGTTTCGGCAGTGCCGTCGACTGCCATCATCAGTGAAAATCGAGTTCGAAAACGTGTGGTGATATACTTTAGTGACCACAGTACTGTGGTTAAGGCTGAAGCAATAAGTGGAAAGAAGTAGTTTCTATGGAAACATTTCATTTCGTAAATGATTTTAAATATAAATCTTAGAACATGGAAGTCATGTAGGGTTCTCCATACCGATATTTTTTATGACGAATGATAACTGCCGCATATTCAAAGAGAATCAAATAATTGTTTGCATACAAGCCTGAATTGTAGAGTACCCAAGACCTGTCGTTTTTGGTGAAGATCGGTTAAGGGAAAGGGGTGGTTTAGTAGCAACGGTTTTTTTCAAGGGTAATTTCTTTCCATAGTAGACGATAACAGCCGCAAATTCAAACAGAATCAAATGATGTTTTGCATACAGCTTTGTATTGTAGAGTTCTCAATACCTATTGGTGTTGGTGAAGATCGGTTAAGGGAAAGGGGTAGTTTACCAGCAACATTTTATGTTTTAACAAGGGTAATTTTTTATATGACGAACGATAACTGCCGTAAATACAAACAGAATCAACTAGGTTTTTGCATACCTTTTTGAACTAAAGAGAACTCAACGTCTGTTGATTTTGTTGAAGATCGGTTAAGGTAAGAGGTAGTTTATCAGCAACGTTTTATGTTTTAAAAAGGGTAATTTTTTATGACGAACGATAACTGCCGAAAATTAAATGAGAATAAAATAATTTTTTGCACTCTTTCCTGAGTTGCAGAGAGCTCAAGGTCTATTGATTTTGGTGAAGATCAGTTAAGGGAAAGGGGTAGTTTACCAGCAACATTTTATGTTGCAACAAGAGAAATGTTTCCATGACGAACGATAACTGCCGCACATTCAAACAGAATCAAATATTTTTTTGCATGCTTCCCTGAATTGTAGAGGACGAAAGGTCTGTTGATTTTGGAGAAGATCGGTTAAGAGAAAGGGGTAGTTTACCTGAAACAATTTATGATTTAACAAGAGTAAAGTACTTAATTTTTATAAATAAAGTATCCTGATAAGAAGCTCATAGTAATCCACTGTAGGAAACGTAGATGAAATATCTATAAATGAAGAGGTTATGTGAACGGGGTGGGGGTAATTTTCTATTATTAAAAATTATAGTTGAAGGTGGAGGGGAGAATTTTTTATATGTGTACTACGTTATCGGCACCAAAGAAGTAGTTTTTTGTTAAAATTGCTTCCCGGGCTCTTGAGCCGTAGTTCAATGTTTTCTGCAAAACCAAACTTTTCGGCAGTGCCATCGACTGCCATCATCGGTGAAAATCGAGTGCGAAAACGTGAGGTGGTATACGTTAGTGACCACAGTACTGTGGTTAATGCTGAAGCAATAAGTAGAAAGACGTAGTTTCTATGGAAATATTTCATTTCGAATATGATTTTAAATATAAATCTTAGAACATGGAAGTCATGTATGGTTCTCCATACCGATATTTACTAATATGTTTTACCAAGTGCCTAACGAGTCATCAATTAAAATTGTTTGTAATTACTTCCATGTTCCATAAGGAAATGGAAGTATGGTGATGGCAAAAAAAAATCGTGTTCGAGATAATTGCAGATTCTGATTGTACTATACTCAAAACATGAAAAAAAGTCATTTTTCGGAAAGTGTCTGTCTGTCTATCTATCTGTAGATTTTTTCTATGGCAAACGATAAGAGCCGCAAATTCCAACAGAATCAAATAATTTTCTGCATACTGTCCTGAATTGTAGAGTACTCAAGACCTATTGGTTTTGGTGAAGATCGGTTAAGGGAAAGGGGTAGTTTACCGGCAACGTTTTTTTATCAAGGGTAATTTTTTTATGGCAAACGATAACAGCCGCAAATTCAAACAGAATCAAATACAATTTTGCACACCTTCCTGAATTATAGAGTACTCAAGGTCTGTTGATTTTGGTGAAGATCGGTTACGAGAAAAGGGTAGTTTACCTGCAACGTTTTGTGTTTTAAAATGGTAATTTTTATGACGAATGATAACTGCCGCATATTAAAAGAGATTCAAATAATTTTTTGCATAGATTCCTGAAGTTTTAAGTGCTCAAGGTCTGTTGATTTTGGTGTAGATCGGTTAAGGGAAAGGGGTAGTTTACCTGCAACATTTTATGTTGCAACAAGAGAAATATTTCCATGACGAACGATAACTGCCGTAAATTCAAACAGAATCAAATAATGTTTTACATATTTGCATGAGTTGTAGAGGACTCAAGGCCTTTTGATTTTGGTAAAGATCGGTTACGGGGAAAGGGTAGTTTACCAGAAACATTTTTCTTGTAACAAGAGAAAAGTACTTAATTTTGATAAATAATGTATCCTGAGAAGAAGATCTTAATAATCCACTGTAGAAACGTAGATGAAATGTCTATAAATGAAGAGACTAGTTGAACGGGGTGGGGGTAATTTTCTATAAAATAAATGATAGTTTTAGGGGTAGGGGATAATTTTTATGTGTACTACGTTATCGGCAACAAAGTAGTAGTTTGTTGTTAAAATTCCTTCCCGGGCTATTTGTCCGTAGTCTAATGTTTTCTGCAAAACCAGACGTTTCGGCAGTGCCGTCGACTGCCATCATCAGTGAAAATCGAGTTCGAAAACGTGTGGTGATATACGTTAGTGACCACAGTACTGTGGTTAAGGCTGAAGCAATAAGTGGAAAGAAGTAGTTTCTATGGAAACATTTCATTTCGTAAATGATTTTAAATATAAATCTTAGAACATGGAAGTCATGTAGGGTTCTCCATACCGATATTTTTTATGACGAATGATAACTGCCGCATATTCAAAGAGAATCAAATAATTGTTTGCATACAAGCCTGAATTGTAGAGTACCCAAGACCTGTCGTTTTTGGTGAAGATCGGTTAAGGGAAAGGGGTGGTTTAGTAGCAACGGTTTTTTTCAAGGGTAATTTTTTTCCATAGTAGACGATAACAGCCGCAAATTCAAACAGAATCAAATGATGTTTTGCATACAGCTTTGTATTGTAGAGTTCTCAATACCTATTGGTGTTGGTGAAGATCGGTTAAGGGAAAGGGGTAGTTTACCAGCAACATTTTATGTTTTAACAAGGGTAATTTTTTATATGACGAACGATAACTGCCGTAAATTCAAACAGAATCAACTAGGTTTTTGCATACCTTTTTGAACTAAAGAGAACTCAACGTCTGTTGATTTTGTTGAAGATCGGTTAAGGTAAGAGGTAGTTTATCAGCAACGTTTTATGTTTTAAAAAGGGTAATTTTTTATGACGAACGATAACTGCCGAAAATTAAATGAGAATAAAATAATTTTTTGCACTCTTTCCTGAGTTGCAGAGAGCTCAAGGTCTATTGATTTTGGTGAAGATCAGTTAAGGGAAAGGGGTAGTTTACCAGCAACATTTTATGTTGCAACAAGAGAAATGTTTCCATGACGAACGATAACTGCCGCACATTCAAACAGAATCAAATATTTTTTTGCATGCTTCCCTGAATTGTAGAGGACGGAAGGTCTGTTGATTTTGGAGAAGATCGGTTAAGAGAAAGGGGTAGTTTACCAGAAACATTTTATGATTTAACAAGAGTAAAGTACTTAATTTTTATAAATAAAGTATCCTGATAAGAAGCTCATAGTAATCCACTGTAGGAAACGTAGATGAAATATCTATAAATGAAGAGGTTATGTGAACGGGGTGGGGGTAATTTTCTATTATTAAAAATTATAGTTGAAGGTGGAGGGGAGAATTTTTTATATGTGTACTACGTTATCGGCACCAAAGAAGTAGTTTTTTGTTAAAATTGCTTCCCGGGCTCTTGAGCCGTAGTTCAATGTTTTCTGCAAAACCAAACTTTTCGGCAGTGCCATCGACTGCCATCATCGGTGAAAATCGAGTGCGAAAACGTGAGGTGGTATACGTTAGTGACCACAGTACTGTGGTTAATGCTGAAGCAATAAGTAGAAAGACGTAGTTTCTATGGAAATATTTCATTTCGAATATGATTTTAAATATAAATCTTAGAACATGGAAGTCATGTATGGTTCTCCATACCGATATTTACTAATATGTTTTACCAAGTGCCTAACGAGTCATCAATTAAAATTGTTTGTAATTACTTCCATGTTCCATAAGGAAATGGAAGTATGGTGATGGCAAAAAAAAAATCGTGTTCGAGATAATTGCAGATTCTGATTGTACTATACTCAAAACATGAAAAAAAGTCATTTTTCGGAAAGTGTCTGTCTGTCTATCTATCTGTAGATTTTTTCTATGGCAAACGATAAGAGCCGCAAATTCCAACAGAATCAAATAATTTTCTGCATACTGTCCTGAATAGTAGAGTACTCAAGACCTATTGGTTTTGGTGAAGATCGGTTAAGGGAAAGGGGTAGTTTACCGGCAACGTTTTTTTATCAAGGGTAATTTTTTATGGCAAACGATAACAGCCGCAAATTCAAACAGAATCAAACACAATTTTGCACACCTTCCTGAATTATAGAGTACTCAAGGTCTGTTGATTTTGGTGAAGATCGGTTACGAGAAAAGGGTAGTTTACCTGCAACGTTTTGTGTTTTAAAATGGTAATTTTTATGACGAATGATAACTGCCGCATATTAAAAGAGATTCAAATAATTTTTTGCATAGATTCCTGAAGTTTTAAGTGCTCAAGGTCTGTTGATTTTGGTGTAGATCGGTTAAGGGAAAGGGGTAGTTTACCTGCAACATTTTATGTTGCAACAAGAGAAATATTTCCATGACGAACGATAACTGCCGTAAATTCAAACAGAATCAAATAATGTTTTACATATTTGCATGAGTTGTAGAGGACTCAAGGCCTTTTGATTTTGGTAAAGATCGGTTACGGGGAAAGGGTAGTTTACCAGAAACATTTTTGTTGTAACAAGACAAAAGTACTTAATTTTGATAAATAATGTATCCTGAGAAGAAGATCTTAATAATCCACTGTAGAAACGTAGATGAAATGTCTATAAATGAAGAGACTAGTTGAACGGGGTGGGGGTAATTTTTATGTGTACTACGTTATCGGCAACAAAGTAGTAGTTTGTTGTTAAAATTCCTTCCCGGGCTATTTGTCCGTAGTCTAATGTTTTCTGCAAAACCAGACGTTTCGGCAGTGCCGTCGACTGCCATCATCAGTGAAAATCGAGTTCGAAAACGTGTGGTGATATACTTTAGTGACCACAGTACTGTGGTTAAGGCTGAAGCAATAAGTGGAAAGAAGTAGTTTCTATGGAAACATTTCATTTCGTAAATGATTTTAAATATAAATCTTAGAACATGGAAGTCATGTAGGGTTCTCCATACCGATATTTTTTATGACGAATGATAACTGCCGCATATTCAAAGAGAATCAAATAATTGTTTGCATACAAGCCTGAATTGTAGAGTACCCAAGACCTGTCGTTTTTGGTGAAGATCGGTTAAGGGAAAGGGGTGGTTTAGTAGCAACGGTTTTTTTCAAGGGTAATTTTTTTCCATAGTAGACGATAACATCCGCAAATTCAAACAGAATCAAATGATGTTTTGCATACAGCTTTGTATTGTAGAGTTCTCAATACCTATTGGTGTTGGTGAAGATCGGTTAAGGGAAAGGGGTAGTTTACCAGCAACATTTTATGTTTTAACAAGGGTAATTTTTTATATGACGAACGATAACTGCCGTAAATTCAAACAGAATAAACTAGGTTTTTGCATACCTTTTTGAACTAAAGAGAACTCAAGGTCTGTTGATTTTGTTGAAGATCGGTTAAGGTAAGAGGTAGTTTATCAGCAACGTTTTATGTTTTAAAAAGGGTAATTTTTTATGACGAACGTTAACTGCCGAAAATTAAATGAGAATAAAATAATTTTTTGCACTCTTTCCTGAGTTGCAGAGAGCTCAAGGTCTATTGATTTTGGTGAAGATCAGTTAAGGGAAAGGGGTAGTTTACCAGCAACATTTTATGTTGCAACAAGAGAAATGTTTCCATGACGAACGATAACTGCCGCACATTCAAACAGAATCAAATATTTTTTTGCATGCTTCCCTGAATTGTAGAGGACGGAAGGTCTGTTGATTTTGGAGAAGATCGGTTAAGAGAAAGGGGTAGTTTACCAGAAACATTTTATGATTTAACAAGAGTAAAGTACTTAATTTTTATAAATAAAGTATCCTGATAAGAAGCTCATAGTAATCCACTGTAGGAAACGTAGATGAAATATCTATAAATGAAGAGGTTATGTGAACGGGGTGGGGGTAATTTTCTATTATTAAAAATTATAGGTGAAGGTGGAGGGGAGAATTTTTTATATGTGTACTACGTTATCGGCACCAAAGAAGTAGTTTTTTGTTAAAATTGCTTCCCGGGCTCTTGAGCCGTAGTTCAATGTTTTCTGCAAAACCAAACTTTTCGGCAGTGCCATCGACTGCCATCATCGGTGAAAATCGAGTGCGAAAACGTGAGGTGGTATACGTTAGTGACCACAGTACTGTGGTTAATGCTGAAGCAATAAGTAGAAAGACGTAGTTTCTATGGAAATATTTCATTTCGAATATGATTTTAAATATAAATCTTAGAACATGGAAGTCATGTATGGTTCTCCATACCGATATTTACTAATATGTTTTACCAAGTGCCTAACGAGTCATCAATTAAAATTGTTTGTAATTACTTCCATGTTCCATAAGGAAATGGAAGTATGGTGATGGCAAAAAAAAAATCGTGTTCGAGATAATTGCAGATTCTGATTGTACTATACTCAAAACATGAAAAAAAGTCATTTTTCGGAAAGTGTCTGTCTGTCTATCTGTAGATTTTTTCTATGGCAAACGATAAGAGCCGCAAATTCCAACAGAATCAAATAATTTTCTGCATACTGTCCTGAATAGTACAGTACTCAAGACCTGTTGGTTTTGGTGAAGATCGGTTAAGGGAAAGGGGTAGTTTACCGGCAACGTTTTTTTATCAAGGGTAATTTTTTTATGGCAAACGATAACAGCCGCAAATTCAAACAGAATCAAATACAAATTTGCACACCTTCCTGAATTATAGAGTACTCAAGGTCTGTTGATTTTGGTGAAGATCGGTTACGAGAAAAGGGTAGTTTACCTGCAACGTTTTGTGTTTTAAAATGGTAATTTTTATGACGAATGATAACTGCCGCATATTAAAAGAGATTCAAATAATTTTTTGCATAGATTCCTGAAGTTTTAAGTGCTCAAGGTCTGTTGATTTTGGTGTAGATCGGTTAAGGGAAAGGGGTAGTTTACCTGCAACATTTTATGTTGCAACAAGAGAAATATTTCCATGACGAACGATAACTGCCGTAAATTCAAACAGAATCAAATAATGTTTTACATATTTGCATGAGTTGTAGAGGACTCAAGGCCTTTTGATTTTGGTAAAGATCGGTTACGGGGAAAGGGTAGTTTACCAGAAACATTTTTGTTGTAACAAGACAAAAGTACTTAATTTTGATAAATAATGTATCCTGAGAAGAAGATCTTAATAATCCACTGTAGAAACGTAGATGAAATGTCTATAAATGAAGAGACTAGTTGAACGGGGTGGGGGTAATTTTCTATAAAATAAATGATAGTTTTAGGGGTAGGGGATAATTTTTATGTGTACTACGTTATCGGCAACAAAGTAGTAGTTTGTTGTTAAAATTCCTTCCCGGGCTATTTGTCCGTAGTCTAATGTTTTCTGCAAAACCAGACGTTTCGGCAGTGCCGTCGACTGCCATCATCAGTGAAAATCGAGTTCGAAAACGTGTGGTGATATACTTTAGTGACCACAGTACTGTGGTTAAGGCTGAAGCAATAAGTGGAAAGAAGTAGTTTCTATGGAAACATTTCATTTCGTAAATGATTTTAAATATAAATCTTAGAACATGGAAGTCATGTAGGGTTCTCCATACCGATATTTTTTATGACGAATGATAACTGCCGCATATTCAAAGAGAATCAAATAATAGTTTGCATACAAGCCTGAATTGTAGAGTACCCAAGACCTGTCGTTTTTGGTGAAGATCGGTTAAGGGAAAGGGGTGGTTTAGTAGCAACGGTTTTTTTCAAGGGTAATTTTTTTCCATAGTAGACGATAACAGCCGCAAATTCAAACAGAATCAAATGATGTTTTGCATACAGCTTTGTATTGTAGAGTTCTCAATACCTATTGGTGTTGGTGAAGATCGGTTAAGGGAAAGGGGTAGTTTACCAGCAACATTTTATGTTTTAACAAGGGTAATTTTTTATATGACGAACGATAACTGCCGTAAATTCAAACAGAATAAACTAGGTTTTTGCATACCTTTTTGAACTAAAGAGAACTCAAGGTCTGTTGATTTTGTTGAAGATCGGTTAAGGTAAGAGGTAGTTTATCAGCAACGTTTTATGTTTTAAAAAGGGTAATTTTTTATGACGAACGTTAACTGCCGAAAATTAAATGAGAATAAAATAATTTTTTGCACTCTTTCCTGAGTTGCAGAGAGCTCAAGGTCTATTGATTTTGGTGAAGATCAGTTAAGGGAAAGGGGTAGTTTACCAGCAACATTTTATGTTGCAACAAGAGAAATGTTTCCATGACGAACGATAACTGCCGCACATTCAAACAGAATCAAATATTTTTTTGCATGCTTCCCTGAATTGTAGAGGACGGAAGGTCTGTTGATTTTGGAGAAGATCGGTTAAGAGAAAGGGGTAGTTTACCTGAAACATTTTATGATTTAACAAGAGTAAAGTACTTAATTTTTATAAATAAAGTATCCTGATAAGAAGCTCATAGTAATCCACTGTAGGAAACGTAGATGAAATATCTATAAATGAAGAGGTTATGTGAACGGGGTGGGGGTAATTTTCTATTATTAAAAATTATAGTTGAAGGTGGAGGGGAGAATTTTTTATATGTGTACTACGTTATCGGCACCAAAGAAGTAGTTTTTTGTTAAAATTGCTTCCCGGGCTCTTGAGCCGTAGTTCAATGTTTTCTGCAAAACCAAACTTTTCGGCAGTGCCATCGACTGCCATCATCGGTGAAAATCGAGTGCGAAAACGTGAGGTGGTATACGTTAGTGACCACAGTACTGTGGTTAATGCTGAAGCAATAAGTAGAAAGACGTAGTTTCTATGGAAATATTTCATTTCGAATATGATTTTAAATATAAATCTTAGAACATGGAAGTCATGTATGGTTCTCCATACCGATATTTACTAATATGTTTTACCAAGTGCCTAACGAGTCATCAATTAAAATTGTTTGTAATTACTTCCATGTTCCATAAGGAAATGGAAGTATGGTGATGGCAAAAAAAAAATCGTGTTCGAGATAATTGCAGATTCTGATTGTACTATACTCAAAACATGAAAAAAAGTCATTTTTCGGAAAGTGTCTGTCTGTCTATCTATCTGTAGATTTTTTCTATGGCAAACGATAAGAGCCGCAAATTCCAACAGAATCAAATAATTTTCTGCATACTGTCCTGAATAGTAGAGTACTCAAGACCTATTGGTTTTGGTGAAGATCGGTTAAGGGAAAGGGGTAGTTTACCGGCAACGTTTTTTTATCAAGGGTAATTTTTTATGGCAAACGATAACAGCCGCAAATTCAAACAGAATCAAACACAATTTTGCACACCTTCCTGAATTATAGAGTACTCAAGGTCTGTTGATTTTGGTGAAGATCGGTTACGAGAAAAGGGTAGTTTACCAGCAACGTTTGGTGTTTTAAAATGGTAATTTTTATGACGAATGATAACTGCCGCATATTAAAAGAGATTCAAATAATTTTTTGCATAGATTCCTGAAGTTTTAAGTGCTCAAGGTCTGTTGATTTTGGTGTAGATCGGTTAAGGGAAAGGGGTAGTTTACCTGCAACATTTTATGTTGCAACAAGAGAAATATTTCCATGACGAACGATAACTGCCGTAAATTCAAACAGAATCAAATAATGTTTTACATATTTGCATGAGTTGTAGAGGACTCAAGGCCTTTTGATTTTGGTAAAGATCGGTTACGGGGAAAGGGTAGTTTACCAGAAACATTTTTGTTGTAACAAGACAAAAGTACTTAATTTTGATAAATAATGTATCCTGAGAAGAAGATCTTAATAATCCACTGTAGAAACGTAGATGAAATGTCTATAAATGAAGAGACTAGTTGAACGGGGTGGGGGTAATTTTCTATAAAATAAATGATAGTTTTAGGGGTAGGGGATAATTTTTATGTGTACTACGTTATCGGCAACAAAGTAGTAGTTTGTTGTTAAAATTCCTTCCCGGGCTATTTGTCCGTAGTCTAATGTTTTCTGCAAAACCAGACGTTTCGGCAGTGCCGTCGACTGCCATCATCAGTGAAAATCGAGTTCGAAAACGTGTGGTGATATACTTTAGTGACCACAGTACTGTGGTTAAGGCTGAAGCAATAAGTGGAAAGAAGTAGTTTCTATGGAAACATTTCATTTCGTAAATGATTTTAAATATAAATCTTAGAACATGGAAGTCATGTAGGGTTCTCCATACCGATATTTTTTATGACGAATGATAACTGCCGCATATTCAAAGAGAATCAAATAATTGTTTGCATACAAGCCTGAATTGTAGAGTACCCAAGACCTGTCGTTTTTGGTGAAGATCGGTTAAGGGAAAGGGGTGGTTTAGTAGCAACGGTTTTTTTCAAGGGTAATTTTTTTCCATAGTAGACGATAACAGCCGCAAATTCAAACAGAATCAAATGATGTTTTGCATACAGCTTTGTATTGTAGAGTTCTCAATACCTATTGGTGTTGGTGAAGATCGGTTAAGGGAAAGGGGTAGTTTACCAGCAACATTTTATGTTTTAACAAGGGTAATTTTTTATATGACGAACGATAACTGCCGTAAATTCAAACAGAATAAACTAGGTTTTTGCATACCTTTTTGAACTAAAGAGAACTCAAGGTCTGTTGATTTTGTTGAAGATCGGTTAAGGTAAGAGGTAGTTTATCAGCAACGTTTTATGTTTTAAAAAGGTAATTTTTTATGACGAACGTTAACTGCCGAAAATTAAATGAGAATAAAATAATTTTTTGCACTCTTTCCTGAGTTGCAGAGAGCTCAAGGTCTATTGATTTTGGTGAAGATCAGTTAAGGGAAAGGGGTAGTTTACCAGCAACATTTTATGTTGCAACAAGAGAAATGTTTCCATGACGAACGATAACTGCCGCACATTCAAACAGAATCAAATATTTTTTTGCATGCTTCCCTGAATTGTAGAGGACGGAAGGTCTGTTGATTTTGGAGAAGATCGGTAAAGAGAAAGGGGTAGTTTACCTGAAACATTTTATGATTTAACAAGAGTAAAGTACTTAATTTTTATAAATAAAGTATCCTGATAAGAAGCTCATAGTAATCCACTGTAGGAAACGTAGATGAAATATCTATAAATGAAGAGGTTATGTGAACGGGGTGGGGGTAATTTTCTATTATTAAAAATTATA
This sequence comes from Magicicada septendecula, assembly GCA_034769895.1. Taxonomy (NCBI): domain Eukaryota; kingdom Metazoa; phylum Arthropoda; class Insecta; order Hemiptera; family Cicadidae; genus Magicicada; species Magicicada septendecula. The sequence continues at coordinate 456,118,775 of CM068374.1, read as the reverse complement.
GTTGAAGGTGGAGGGGAGAATTTTTTATATGTGTACTACGTTATCGGCACCAAAGAAGTAGTTTTTTGTTAAAATTGCTTCCCGGGCTCTTGAGCCGTAGTTCAATGTTTTCTGCAAAACCAAACTTTTCGGCAGTGCCATCGACTGCCATCATCGGTGAAAATCGAGTGCGAAAACGTGAGGTGGTATACGTTAGTGACCACAGTACTGTGGTTAATGCTGAAGCAATAAGTAGAAAGACGTAGTTTCTATGGAAATATTTCATTTCGAATATGATTTTAAATATAAATCTTAGAACATGGAAGTCATGTATGGTTCTCCATACCGATATTTACTAATATGTTTTACCAAGTGCCTAACGAGTCATCAATTAAAATTGTTTGTAATTACTTCCATGTTCCATAAGGAAATGGAAGTATGGTGATGGCAAAAAAAAAATCGTGTTCGAGATAATTGCAGATTCTGATTGTACTATACTCAAAACATGAAAAAAAGTCATTTTTCGGAAAGTGTCTGTCTGTCTATCTATCTGTAGATTTTTTCTATGGCAAACGATAAGAGCCGCAAATTCCAACAGAATCAAATAATTTTCTGCATACTGTCCTGAATAGTAGAGTACTCAAGACCTATTGGTTTTGGTGAAGATCGGTTAAGGGAAAGGGGTAGTTTACCGGCAACGTTTTTTTATCAAGGGTAATTTTTTTATGGCAAACGATAACAGCCGCAAATTCAAACAGAATCAAATACAATTTTGCACACCTTCCTGAATTATAGAGTACTCAAGGTCTGTTGATTTTGGTGAAGATCGGTTACGAGAAAAGGGTAGTTTACCTGCAACGTTTTGTGTTTTAAAATGGTAATTTTTATGACGAATGATAACTGCCGCATATTAAAAGAGATTCAAATAATTTTTTGCATAGATTCCTGAAGTTTTAAGTGCTCAAGGTCTGTTGATTTTGGTGTAGATCGGTTAAGGGAAAGGGGTAGTTTACCTGCAACATTTTATGTTGCAACAAGAGAAATATTTCCATGACGAACGATAACTGCCGTAAATTCAAACAGAATCAAATAATGTTTTACATATTTGCATGAGTTGTAGAGGACTCAAGGCCTTTTGATTTTGGTAAAGATCGGTTACGGGGAAAGGGTAGTTTACCAGAAACATTTTTCTTGTAACAAGAGAAAAGTACTTAATTTTGATAAATAATGTATCCTGAGAAGAAGATCTTAATAATCCACTGTAGAAACGTAGATGAAATGTCTATAAATGAAGAGACTAGTTGAACGGGGTGGGGGTAATTTTCTATAAAATAAATGATAGTTTTAGGGGTAGGGGATAATTTTTATGTGTACTACGTTATCGGCAACAAAGTAGTAGTTTGTTGTTAAAATTCCTTCCCGGGCTATTTGTCCGTAGTCTAATGTTTTCTGCAAAACCAGACGTTTCGGCAGTGCCGTCGACTGCCATCATCAGTGAAAATCGAGTTCGAAAACGTGTGGTGATATACTTTAGTGACCACAGTACTGTGGTTAAGGCTGAAGCAATAAGTGGAAAGAAGTAGTTTCTATGGAAACATTTCATTTCGTAAATGATTTTAAATATAAATCTTAGAACATGGAAGTCATGTAGGGTTCTCCATACCGATATTTTTTATGACGAATGATAACTGCCGCATATTCAAAGAGAATCAAATAATAGTTTGCATACAAGCCTGAATTGTAGAGTACCCAAGACCTGTCGTTTTTGGTGAAGATCGGTTAAGGGAAAGGGGTGGTTTAGTAGCAACGGTTTTTTTCAAGGGTAATTTTTTTCCATAGTAGACGATAACATCCGCAAATTCAAACAGAATCAAATGATGTTTTGCATACAGCTTTGTATTGTAGAGTTCTCAATACCTATTGGTGTTGGTGAAGATCGGTTAAGGGAAAGGGGTAGTTTACCAGCAACATTTTATGTTTTAACAAGGGTAATTTTTTATATGACGAACGATAACTGCCGTAAATTCAAACAGAATCAACTAGGTTTTTGCATACCTTTTTGAACTAAAGAGAACTCAAGGTCTGTTGATTTTGTTGAAGATCGGTTAAGGTAAGAGGTAGTTTATCAGCAACGTTTTATGTTTTAAAAAGGGTAATTTTTTATGACGAACGATAACTGCCGAAAATTAAATGAGAATAAAATAATTTTTTGCACTCTTTCCTGAGTTGCAGAGAGCTCAAGGTCTATTGATTTTGGTGAAGATCAGTTAAGGGAAAGGGGTAGTTTACCAGCAACATTTTATGTTGCAACAAGAGAAATGTTTCCATGACGAACGATAACTGCCGCACATTCAAACAGAATCAAATATTTTTTTGCATGCTTCCCTGAATTGTAGAGGACGGAAGGTCTGTTGATTTTGGAGAAGATCGGTTAAGAGAAAGGGGTAGTTTACCTGAAACAATTTATGATTTAACAAGAGTAAAGTACTTAATTTTTATAAATAAAGTATCCTGATAAGAAGCTCATAGTAATCCACTGTAGGAAACGTAGATGAAATATCTATAAATGAAGAGGTTATGTGAACGGGGTGGGGGTAATTTTCTATTATTAAAAATTATAGTTGAAGGTGGAGGGGAGAATTTTTTATATGTGTACTACGTTATCGGCACCAAAGAAGTAGTTTTTTGTTAAAATTGCTTCCCGGGCTCTTGAGCCGTAGTTCAATGTTTTCTGCAAAACCAAACTTTTCGGCAGTGCCATCGACTGCCATCATCGGTGAAAATCGAGTGCGAAAACGTGAGGTGGTATACGTTAGTGACCACAGTACTGTGGTTAATGCTGAAGCAATAAGTAGAAAGACGTAGTTTCTATGGAAATATTTCATTTCGAATATGATTTTAAATATAAATCTTAGAACATGGAAGTCATGTATGGTTCTCCATACCGATATTTACTAATATGTTTTACCAAGTGCCTAACGAGTCATCAATTAAAATTGTTTGTAATTACTTCCATGTTCCATAAGGAAATGGAAGTATGGTGATGGCAAAAAAAAAATCGTGTTCGAGATAATTGCAGATTCTGATTGTACTATACTCAAAACATGAAAAAAAGTCATTTTTCGGAAAGTGTCTGTCTGTCTATCTATCTGTAGATTTTTTCTATGGCAAACGATAAGAGCCGCAAATTCCAACAGAATCAAATAATTTTCTGCATACTGTCCTGAATAGTAGAGTACTCAAGACCTATTGGTTTTGGTGAAGATCGGTTAAGGGAAAGGGGTAGTTTACCGGCAACGTTTTTTTATCAAGGGTAATTTTTTTATGGCAAACGATAACAGCCGCAAATTCAAACAGAATCAAATACAATTTTGCACACCTTCCTGAATTATAGAGTACTCAAGGTCTGTTGATTTTGGTGAAGATCGGTTACGAGAAAAGGGTAGTTTACCTGCAACGTTTTGTGTTTTAAAATGGTAATTTTTATGACGAATGATAACTGCCGCATATTAAAAGAGATTCAAATAATTTTTTGCATAGATTCCTGAAGTTTTAAGTGCTCAAGGTCTGTTGATTTTGGTGTAGATCGGTTAAGGGAAAGGGGTAGTTTACCTGCAACATTTTATGTTGCAACAAGAGAAATATTTCCATGACGAACGATAACTGCCGTAAATTCAAACAGAATCAAATAATGTTTTACATATTTGCATGGGTTGTAGAGGACTCAAGGCCTTTTGATTTTGGTAAAGATCGGTTACGGGGAAAGGGTAGTTTACCAGAAACATTTTTCTTGTAACAAGAGAAAAGTACTTAATTTTGATAAATAATGTATCCTGAGAAGAAGATCTTAATAATCCACTGTAGAAACGTAGATGAAATGTCTATAAATGAAGAGACTAGTTGAACGGGGTGGGGGTAATTTTCTATAAAATAAATGATAGTTTTAGGGGTAGGGGATAATTTTTATGTGTACTACGTTATCGGCAACAAAGTAGTAGTTTGTTGTTAAAATTCCTTCCCGGGCTATTTGTCCGTAGTCTAATGTTTTCTGCAAAACCAGACGTTTCGGCAGTGCCGTCGACTGCCATCATCAGTGAAAATCGAGTTCGAAAACGTGTGGTGATATACGTTAGTGACCACAGTACTGTGGTTAAGGCTGAAGCAATAAGTGGAAAGAAGTAGTTTCTATGGAAACATTTCATTTCGTAAATGATTTTAAATATAAATCTTAGAACATGGAAGTCATGTAGGGTTCTCCATACCGATATTTTTTATGACGAATGATAACTGCCGCATATTCAAAGAGAATCAAATAATTGTTTGCATACAAGCCTGAATTGTAGAGTACCCAAGACCTGTCGTTTTTGGTGAAGATCGGTTAAGGGAAAGGGGTGGTTTAGTAGCAACGGTTTTTTTCAAGGGTAATTTTTTTCCATAGTAGACGATAACATCCGCAAATTCAAACAGAATCAAATGATGTTTTGCATACAGCTTTGTATTGTAGAGTTCTCAATACCTATTGGTGTTGGTGAAGATCGGTTAAGGGAAAGGGGTAGTTTACCAGCAACATTTTATGTTTTAACAAGGGTAATTTTTTATATGACGAACGATAACTGCCGTAAATTCAAACAGAATCAACTAGGTTTTTGCATACCTTTTTGAACTAAAGAGAACTCAACGTCTGTTGATTTTGTTGAAGATCGGTTAAGGTAAGAGGTAGTTTATCAGCAACGTTTTATGTTTTAAAAAGGGTAATTTTTTATGACGAACGATAACTGCCGAAAATTAAATGAGAATAAAATAATTTTTTGCACTCTTTCCTGAGTTGCAGAGAGCTCAAGGTCTATTGATTTTGGTGAAGATCAGTTAAGGGAAAGGGGTAGTTTACCAGCAACATTTTATGTTGCAACAAGAGAAATGTTTCCATGACGAACGATAACTGCCGCACATTCAAACAGAATCAAATATTTTTTTGCATGCTTCCCTGAATTGTAGAGGACGGAAGGTCTGTTGATTTTGGAGAAGATCGGTTAAGAGAAAGGGGTAGTTTACCTGAAACAATTTATGATTTAACAAGAGTAAAGTACTTAATTTTTTTAAATAAAGTATCCTGATAAGAAGCTCATAGTAATCCACTGTAGGAAACGTAGATGAAATATCTATAAATGAAGAGGTTATGTGAAGGGGTGGGGGTAATTTTCTATTATTAAAAATTATAGTTGAAGGTGGAGGGGAGAATTTTTTATATGTGTACTACGTTATCGGCACCAAAGAAGTAGTTTTTTGTTAAAATTGCTTCCCGGGCTCTTGAGCCGTAGTTCAATGTTTTCTGCAAAACCAAACTTTTCGGCAGTGCCATCGACTGCCATCATCGGTGAAAATCGAGTGCGAAAACGTGAGGTGGTATACGTTAGTGACCACAGTACTGTGGTTAATGCTGAAGCAATAAGTAGAAAGACGTAGTTTCTATGGAAATATTTCATTTCGAATATGATTTTAAATATAAATCTTAGAACATGGAAGTCATGTATGGTTCTCCATACCGATATTTACTAATATGTTTTACCAAGTGCCTAACGAGTCATCAATTAAAATTGTTTGTAATTACTTCCATGTTCCATAAGGAAATGGAAGTATGGTGATGGCAAAAAAAAATCGTGTTCGAGATAATTGCAGATTCTGATTGTACTATACTCAAAACATGAAAAAAAGTCATTTTTCGGAAAGTGTCTGTCTGTCTATCTATCTGTAGATTTTTTCTATGGCAAACGATAAGAGCCGCAAATTCCAACAGAATCAAATAATTTTCTGCATACTGTCCTGAATTGTAGAGTACTCAAGACCTATTGGTTTTGGTGAAGATCGGTTAAGGGAAAGGGGTAGTTTACCGGCAACGTTTTTTTATCAAGGGTAATTTTTTTATGGCAAACGACAACAGCCGCAAATTCAAACAGAATCAAATACAATTTTGCACACCTTTCTGAATTATAGAGTACTCAAGGTCTGTTGATTTTGGTGAAGATCGGTTACGAGAAAAGGGTAGTTTACCTGCAACGTTTTGTGTTTTAAAATGGTAATTTTTATGACGAATGATAACTGCCGCATATTAAAAGAGATTCAAATAATTTTTTGCATAGATTCCTGAAGTTTTAAGTGCTCAAGGTCTGTTGATTTTGGTGTAGATCGGTTAAGGGAAAGGGGTAGTTTACCTGCAACATTTTATGTTGCAACAAGAGAAATATTTCCATGACGAACGATAACTGCCGTAAATTCAAACAGAATCAAATAATGTTTTACATATTTGCATGAGTTGTAGAGGACTCAAGGCCTTTTGATTTTGGTAAAGATCGGTTACGGGGAAAGGGTAGTTTACCAGAAACATTTTTGTTGTAACAAGACAAAAGTACTTAATTTTGATAAATAATGTATCCTGAGAAGAAGATCTTAATAATCCACTGTAGAAACGTAGATGAAATGTCTATAAATGAAGAGACTAGTTGAACGGGGTGGGGGTAATTTTCTATAAAATAAATGATAGTTTTAGGGGTAGGGGATAATTTTTATGTGTACTACGTTATCGGCAACAAAGTAGTAGTTTGTTGTTAAAATTCCTTCCCGGGCTATTTGTCCGTAGTCTAATGTTTTCTGCAAAACCAGACGTTTCGGCAGTGCCGTCGACTGCCATCATCAGTGAAAATCGAGTTCGAAAACGTGTGGTGATATACTTTAGTGACCACAGTACTGTGGTTAAGGCTGAAGCAATAAGTGGAAAGAAGTAGTTTCTATGGAAACATTTCATTTCGTAAATGATTTTAAATATAAATCTTAGAACATGGAAGTCATGTAGGGTTCTCCATACCGATATTTTTTATGACGAATGATAACTGCCGCATATTCAAAGAGAATCAAATAATTTTTTGCACACATTCCTGAATTTTCAGTACTCAAGGTCTGTTGATTTTAGTGAGGATCGGTTAAGGGAAAGAGGTAGTTTACCTGCAACATTTTATGTTTTAACAACGGTAATTTTTTCTATGACGAACGATAACTCCCACACATTCAAACAGAATCAAATATTTTTTTGTATACGTTCCTGAATTGTAATGGTCGATTGATTTCGGTGAAGATCGGTTTAGGGAAAGGGGTAGTGTACCGGCCACATTTTATGTTTTAACAAGAGTAATTGTTTCTATGACGAACGATAACTGGCGCACATTCAAACAGAATCAACTAGGTTTTGCATCAATCAATAATGTTTTGCATACATCCCTGAATTGTAGAGGACTCAAGATCTATTGATTTTAGCGAAGATCAGTTGAGAGAAAGGGGTAGTTTACCAGCAACGTTGTATGTGATAACAAGGGTAATTTTTTCTATGACGAACGATAACTGCCATACATTCAAACAGAATCAAATAATGTTTTACATATTTGCATGAGTTGTAGAGGACTCAAGGCCTTTTGATTTTGGTGAAGATCGGTTACGGGGAACGGGTAGTTTACCTGAAACATTTTTGTTTTAACAAGAGTAAAGTACTTAATTTTCATAAATAATTTACCTGATAAGAAGATCTTAATAATCCACTGTAGAAACGTAGATGAAATATCTATAAATGAAGAGTCTAGTTTAATGGGGTGGGGGTAATTTTCTATAAATGAAAATTATAGTTTAAGGGGGAGGGTATAATTTTTTATACATGTACTACGTATAGAAGGGTGTACATGCAAGAAAGAAGTAGGTTGTTGTTAAAATTCCTTCCCGGCCTCTTTGGCCGTAGTGCAATGTTTCTACAAAACCAGACGTTTCGGCAGTGCCATCGACTTCCATCATCAACGAAAATCTAGTGCGAAAACGTGAGGTGGTATACGTTAGTGACCACAGTACTGTGGTTAAGGCTGAAACAGTAAGTTGAAAGAAGTAGTTTCTATGGAAATATTTCATTTCGAAAATGATTTTAAATATAAATCTTAGAACATGGAAGTCATGTATGGTTCTCCATACCGGTATTTTTTAAATTCCTATTAAGAGTTAGAAATAACTTCTATTTCTACAAATAAAACAAAAAACATATTATTCTTAAAACCTTAAACTGTTCTCTGTATTTTAATGTTAGTAAAGTCCGCTAATCAAGGAATTGATATAACGAACTTGAAATGCTAAAATTCAAGTCGATGTTCATATTTAATTCCAGCAAAATGATAATTCAATGCACTTTCTTGCTAGTATTTAAGAAACGAAATGCCCACAAAGGTAACTTCCAACATTTAATAATAATTTATACCAACTGATTAGTATTAAATTTATTATTATGCTAACAGAAACTAGTGACTTTATTAGCCATGTAGATTCTTTTATTAAGATTCTGTGAGGTCTTAATAAATAATGACTACCTTAGAAGTAACAGATTGGAGTTTGGTGTTGTTTTTTGAATAACATAAATGTCGCAGTAACAAAACTATGACAGGGTTGGGACTGATATTTATATAACAGACAGACGTTTATTGTAAAAGTCGTAAATTGAGTGTTTGCACACAGGACGTAGTCAATTGAAATCTAATTGTTTCTTGTTATCGCCTGAGAACTTGGTACAGAGGTTTCTGCAGATTTTTGAAAGTAGTAGAACCTTCACTTACTTTAATAAAAATAAAACTTTATTTGCATTATTGCCAAACACCTCCCACCCTCCTCTAAAGAAAGCATTATCTTACACTCACAGTTGTATATCTGTATATATATAAAAATTAAAGTCTGAGGATTTATGTGTACTGCATACAAATCCACACCGTTACACCGATTGTCACCAACTTTTGCACAGGTAACCGTTGACACACGGCGAAAAACACTGTCTAACTTGGAATTTGATATTCTGCCCCGTTCACACGATTTAGGGCCTTTTAATTATGCCCTATTATTGACACGTATAATAATGTACAGTACAGTAGCGGCATCGGAACTGTACATTTATCCATTCCTGCAGTACATTTTCGATGCCTTAGCTATAATATGCGATTGTATCGATATATTACGATGTGGAAACGAAGAAGTGTACTAATTGTAAATTGTCCTATTTCTTAATGCAAAGCAAAAATACGTGTTGTTTTCATTTGTGAAGTTAGGTGACATCGGTTTTTGGTTTTTAGTTTACTGCTGAAATAAATGAAAGCCATGGTTAAGGATAACATAAAGTTTAATGTGTATATACGATGCTTATAACACAATACCCCTTAAAATAAAGAACCTGACGTTTTTGAGTTAACGGGTAGTTTATAAACATTGTTTTAAATTTCCAAAGGCTGTTGCGCCAAGAAAATAATTTAGTACAAGTGTTCAAAACAGCTTTGGAGAAAATGCGACTGATGAGTACAAAATAGTTATACGAGGTGACAGAACGCCATACAGACATATCCAATAAAAATTAAATTAAAATATTTATTAAAAGTCAAATATTTGCGTGCGAAGCCGCGGATAACAGCTAGTATGTATATAAAGTTGACATTTTTCATATCATAAACATTTTTACCCATGTGTTTAATAATGTCCACGTAAAATATGTTCTATTGCAATAAGTATTTAGCATATATACCCTGACATAATAAATTTCAGATCTAACGACATTTTCTACGGATTGGTACAATTAAAAATCTCTACAGACGTTTACAAATAACAAATGGCCTATCCTAGGTCGTTACTCCCAAAACACTATTATATGGCTGTTTCTAATCTTCCTGGAGATTATACCAACCCTTATCACAATATCGGACGGCACGCCTCCGCTCTCCACCCGTCCAAATATACACACACAGCCAAGAGCCATTTCTCTCTTTCCGTTTTCCCCTATCACTTTTATTTTCGAATAAGTTATATTGCCGGAAACTACTCAAATAAACACAATTTCAAAGTTACAAATAACTATATATTTGATATAGCTTAATAAAATTGTATTTAACTTTTGATTTTTAAATGGATATTGCAATCACATTAGACGTATTCTTATCTGGTTATTATATGCTTTTAACATTTTTCAGTTACAAGGTTTTATACTTGATTAATTACGAGGGCCATCTCAAAAGTCAGTTTCTCTATTTTTCTTTAAAAGGAAAATTACGCAAGCAAGCAGGTTCACGAAGGTTGGAGAACTTTTATTGTGTGTAGTGGCAGTAGTGCTAAAACCTCATACGTTGCATAGCAACGTAACAACAACACGAAATCTAAAATCACAGACGTTCCATTTATCAGCGTGTCCGATTGCGAAGTCCGCAGTGTGATTAGGTTTCTTGCTACAAAAAATGAATCAGCGGCTGAAATTCATCGTCACTTAGTTTCTGTGTATACACCTGAGTTCATGAGCATTCTCTGGTGGCATACATCTTTCTTGAAAGAGAGGACAAATGTGCATGAAGAAACCGCGAGTGGGAGACCCTAACAACAACTGAGAATTCAGCTCTTTTAGACGCCGTTATGTCGATTGTGTTAGAGGAGAGACGCGTCATCCTTGACAAAATTTGTTCGCGAATACCTGCCAATTTCCACGCAAGTCAAGCATCAATCGAGAGGATTGTCAGTGATGAGCTGGGATTTCGAAAAGTTTGTGCACGGCGGGTACCACGTTTGTTGTCTCAAGAACACAAAGAGAAGATAATTGGTGCCTCGCGTAAGTTGGTAAACATGTTCCGGGAAAAATTAGATGATCTAATGAACCGCACCGTAACATGAGATGAAACATGGGTTCATCACTACACTCCTGAAACGAAACGACAAAGCATGGTCTGGTAAGAGCACGATGAGAGCACGATGAACAAAGCCAAAGTTGCACACTCCGCTGGGAAAATGATAGCTACGGTTTCTTGGAACGCTAAAGGTGTTTTGCTTGTTGACTGTCTGCCTAGCGGGGTCACAATAAATGCAAAGGTTATTGCGAGACTGTGGAAAAACTGCGATCAGCGATAAAGCGGAAACGGCCCGGTTTGTTGAGCAACAAAGTTCTTTTGCTCCAAGACAACGCGTGTCCTCAACCCTCGCGAGTCACACGAAACTTGTTGGAGTCATGTATTCTTAGTTTTTTTTTAAAATTTTTACATGTGTTTTTTATTTTTCTAATACAGGGAAACTTACTATTGAGATGACCCTCGCATCTGACGTCTGAATTCTGTCTTCCAATGAAAGACACAACGCCTATTTTGTCAATGGTGTTATTATACTAATAATCAAGCGCCTTTTATTTTTACCGCATAAACGTGAACATAAAGGCTGGGAAAAGTAGGCAAAACTTTTCTATAGTCACATAATAATATAGCGACCGTATATGACAATAGATTTCATGTCGCTGATCACAGTCTGAGAAACTTTGTACTAAAATGAGGGGCGAACATTTTGAATAAATTCTGATTTTTCTGTAATGGGGAAACTTATCCAGCGCGCAAAAACTTTCGGTCTCTTGCGATTCCGCTTTGAATGACTTTTATTTTAAGAATAATTTTGAAGTATGTAAAAGTTTATATACAACTTTAACAATTTGTTTTTATGTAAAAGATGATAAAGTGATAAACATGAGGTCTGATGTATTCAGATTTTTAGGGCAGGAGCACATCTAAAACCGTAAGAACACTACACTCAAATACATTTAAAATTAGACTGAACGTATTTCGTTTGAATTTGACCTACTTATGTCCTGTTATTTTTGTCTGAAATGAATAAGATTTAGCTTTCCTCTGACTTTTATTTAATATAAGATACGGATTTATCGTAAAATCCAATGAGGGCGCAAAATTGTTTTTTATGAAAATGTAAGCAATAAATATGTTTTCCTTTCTGAAAATGACAAACACAGTGTATTGTCTGTTTTATTTTGGGTATGTGTTTGTCTGTTGTTTGCCTGTGATAAATCTGGCACAAGTAAACTGCAAACAGTTTTGTCTTTTATATGTTGTTTCTTTACAACTTTCCCATCCTTGCAAATTAGTAACATATTTTTTGGTCTGCTTTAGTAACTTATTAGTAACATAAGTTTTTGGTCTGCTTAAGTCCTTCATTAATTTCTATTCCAGATGGAGAAGTACGTTTCTATTTCGTCAGACACGTTGCTCACGAAGATAGTAAAATTTTAATTTTCATGATTTGCTTGTTTCAGGTTTTATTACGCTTTATTCAGTAGCATTTGTTTACCTTTATATTCACTAATTTTCGTATCCCAATTATAAGCACAGATGTTTCCGGTGTAAGAATGAATGTGCTATTCCATGATGTTTAGTATTCCTTATCAGGTGCTTGAAGCTAAAGCTGATATTTGAATCTTGATATTGTGTAACAATTCTTTTCTGAAACCGACCCATTCACCTAAGTTTTTGGTTAATCTAAAAATTAATCGATTTAATGTTTCATTAACACTGTTCCACTTGTAGCTAAGAAAATACCAGTGCGGTCGAATACTAGACTTTAATTCTTCTCCTGTGTACCTGGGTGACATTCCTTTGATTACAAAGAAATCAGTCGACTCTAGTATCTTTGTTCCGTCTACAAGCCAATAGATACGTAGGTTTTCTGGTTGACTGTAGCTTTTACTTACATTTACTCTTTAAGTGGTTTGTTCATTTCTTTGACCCTGGAGTGTTTAGCTTGTAGCTTAAAAAAGTTTTAATCCAATTATACAGAAATTGACCACTTTTAGAAAATTTACAATTTTTGTGGAAAATATACTGCAGCAGCTATCGGTACATTCATAAGTTAATTTGACTACATACACTTTTAAAATTAATGCTGTTCTACTTGGCTTTCCAGTTATCCTTTTAGAGATGCTTTATGTTTTCCTTTAGTAAAATATCTGATACCTCTCCCCAATTTTGTCCGGTCGGATAGTGTTACAACTTCTGTATTCTTAATTTCTTTACACAGTTCCCTTACTCAGTGAATTTTTTTAATCCGACATATGTCTACTTTCTCATATCAAAGGAACACGAGGAATAACGTCACTACAGTTTAGACGTCGTGAATTGCTACTAAACAACTCATCTGAAACACTCGGCGTTCACTGATAACGGAGGGTACATGTGTATATACAGTCCATCAACTGGTGTTCACGCGTTGGAATTGTTTATTCAACCAATATAACTTTCTAACCGTGCATGTACATCCGATTTAACCATCTGAAGTACCATCCTGACTGCTTAGGAAACCAGAGTACCCGTTAGATTTAACAAAGCAGAGAATCTCCAGTACACCTCTCAGAATATACCGTTTCCGTTCTTAGCTTAATCCTGATGTAAACAAACAGGCGTGGCACATCTGAAACGCTATTTGCTACTTGAATTAGAGGCGTGTCACTCTGACAGAAGGAGTACAGACAGGTTACATATGATGTTGATACTGTATAAACACACCTAATGCTTTTATTATTAACCGTGTAAAATATCAAAAACAAAAAGTAAAGTTTATTTAAAACGAAAATAAATACCAGTGTACTTAATACTATCAGTTCCTGTCAGAGACTAATTCAATCCCTTCCATATCTGTGTCTAAACTTTTTTAATCACTTGAGTCAGCGTTATTATTGTTAAGATTGTTCATTGTCCAAAACGACGTTGGTAATGTGGACCAGTTGCCATAGCTTATCATCATGACTCCACTTGTCCGCCGTTGTTTCATTTACCGCCTTCTCAATAAATTGTTTTATGTCAAGGAGCTAATGTTGTGTTGTGACGGGCAACATTCCCTTTCAACTGGCTCCATATTAATTCAATACGATTCAGAATACAGTGATAAGGAGGAAGTCTTAAAACGGCGTGCCCCTATTAAAGTGGCAAGATAACTCTCACATGACTATACAGACATTCTGCACATGCGCGTAATAAATTACTGTGTGAATAGTGTCAACGCCCCTGACCAATAGCGTTTCAGATTTGACACGTGGGTTTGTTTACATCAGGATGGAACTAAGAACGGAAGAGTATAGAAGCTTTGATTCCGTTCGGTGCCTGTCCACTATCAAGGTCACGCCATGCTTTATACTAACGGATCAAGGTCAGAAAATGGAGTGTTACTGTGTTAAGGAAAGAGTGTTATTGTCTTCAAGGGGCCTGTTACTCGTGGCTATTGCCCGGGATAGCGAGTGTATACACCTCTGAGTTATATTCCGTTTGGCAGGCTCTTCGCTACTATGAGGACAGAGGTCTGAGGTGCTTTGCTATCTGCACAGACTCGCAGACTTTCACCACCTCATCGGCCAACACAGACACAAACTACAACAGACAGAGTCATGTGTTGCAACTCTTCTTTGAGGCTGGTCGGTGAGGACCAGTCTCAGGGTGTTCTGGACCAAGCACTCTTCAGCCATTTGGGAAGGAATTGTGGAGTCGCACGCCTGAGCAGACCGGCCGTTAAAAGGGTGGAGGCACCAGAAAAGTTAAAGGGGTAGATTGTTACTGCGTATGATGTAGTGTAACAGCCGTTTGGAGTCGGTAGGGGGGGGGGTTTAGTGCCAATCTATAAGACTAAGAGGACCAGGGTTGAGCAGCGTTTGACGCTAAAGGTGGCATGAAGCGTCGTAATGGCGTCAAGAAATCGGCGTGGGACAGGTTATGTGGGTTTTGAGTTGGGCAGATAGGTTTTATGGAATTTAATTTATTTTTTTTTTGTATCGGCCATCTAAGGACCACATTCCAATTTCAATTCTTTACTCTTAGTTCTTTAATTTTTTTCAATATTCTTTCATCTTCTCACTGTGTCTCTTCTTCCTGTCTTCAGTCCACTTTGAACCTGAGATTGTATCTCTCCTTTGCAACTTTGTAATCTGTTCGACTTGCGAACAGCAAACAGATTGAATGACATTCACATACATGATTTGTAAGCTGTCCATTCATAGCTCTTCTTGTTATTGTCTACAGATTAAACACATACACAAATGCTATAATTAAAAGACTAAATATGCATACATCTGAACAACTAAACAAAAAGTTACTACCACTAAATATGCATACATCTGAACAACTAAACAAAAAGTTACTACCACTAAATATGCATACATCTGAACAACTAAACAAAAAGTTACTACCACTAAATATGCATACATCTGAACAACTAAACAAAAAGTTACTACCACTAAATATGCATACATCTGAACAACTAAACAAAAAGTTACTACCACTAAATATGCATACATCTGAACAACTAAACAAAAAGTTACTACCACTAAATATGCATACATCTGAACAACTAAACAAAAAGTTACTACCACTAAATATGCATACATCTGAACAACTAAACAAAAAGTTACTACCACTAAATATGCATACATCTGAACAACTAAACAAAAAGTTACTACCACTAAATATGCATACATCTGAACAACTAAACAAAAAGTTACTACCACTAAATATGCATACATCTGAACAACTAAACAAAAAGTTACTACCACTAAATATGCATACATCTGAACAACTAAACAAAAAGTTACTACCACTAAATATGCATACATCTGAACAACTAAACAAAAAGTTACTACCACTAAATATGCATACATCTGAACAACTAAACAAAAAGTTACTACCACTAAATATGCATACATCTGAACAACTAAACAAAAAGTTACTACCACTAAATATGCATACATCTGAACAACTAAACAAAAAGTTACTACCACTAAATATGCATACATCTGAACAACTAAACAAAAAGTTACTACCACTAAATATGCATACATCTGAACAACTAAACAAAAAGTTACTACCACTAAATATGCATACATCTGAACAACTAAACAAAAAGTTACTACCACTAAATATGCATACATCTGAACAACTAAACAAAAAGTTACTACCACTAAATATGCATACATCTGAACAACTAAACAAAAAGTTACTACCACTAAATATGCATACATCTGAACAACTAAACAAAAAGTTACTACCACTTGCTGCTGGCATGAACTGAGTACATTACTTCAATATATTGTTACGTAATGCAGAAAAAGTGTTACACCATTACGGAACGTTCTGGTACATTGGACAACAATCCCGCGGCTGTAATGCGTGCGTGACACTTGACATGTGAGGCAGTACTACGTAATGCGGCACGTCTCGTGCGTTCAATGGTGTCGTTCTGGAAGCATCTCAACTAGCCCAACGGTGCGTGTTTCTGCGAAAGTCGAGCTGAAGTGTCCTCTAGAATTTTCGATGGCTTGTTAAGGACGCATATTATGGAACCCTGCAGACAATAAATAGCCCATACCTGCTGCTTAGTTTTCAGTTTATCGGACGATATTACTCTGTGAGTTCAAGTGGTTATTAGTGAAGTGTTGTTGTGTTTTATAATCCGGCGGTATAATTGTAATACAATTGTATTTTATATTAGCTGACATTTTATTGCGTGTGAGAAATTTTTATTTGATTTATTGTAAGAGACTGTGTTGTTAATTACGAACTTTATAACTGTGAAAATTAAAGCTGGTGATTAGTGACTTAATTGGTGTCTTGTATTTTGTTTTCCACTGTACCTACGACGATCAAGTAGATCGTCGTAACGATATTAAACACGGTGCCTTTAAGGCAGAAACACCAGTGACGACATTATCGCTTTAGTGTTGACATGAACACAAATATGCAGATATTAGAGATTAAACGTTATTCTTTGGACCTAAAGTGTAGGTCTAACAATTTATGTCTTTTTAGTCTATAAATAATGGCAAACCAGCGAGAGGTATCCTGTCTAGTATAAATCCTCCCCAACTATGCCGTTCGGATCCGGCGTTAAACTTTATGTCCCATATACCCGTGACTCCGGGTATATGCGGGGAGGGTACAAACCAGTCGAAAGACTGAAGGACCCAATAAGTCTATAAATGTGTTCACTATTATCCAACAAATTAATTGCTAGGGAGTTAGGATGGTATTCTAATTTAGATATGTGTTTCTTGCAGAGGCGCACAATTACTTCTCTTATTGTAGGTACTTTTAGTGTCGGTGTATATAATTGTGGGAGACAAACCATGGAGGGTCGACTATTGATCTTAAAGTTTTGGACAGAAAGCGCTGTGAAATCTCTGTATCGCTTGTACTAACAGTACCGCTAATTTGAATACCATACGTTCATACCGGTTTATGAATTGATTTATACCAAAACGCATAAATCTTTTGGCTTTCTTTGTAAATGTTGTAAAAAAAAAGCCTTAAAACTTATTATTGTCGAGCCAACATTTAAAATAAAATTATGATGATGACAAATTCACTTCTTTTATTTATTACAAAAACAATTTAGGTTGTGATAGTATCGTTTAGCTAAATAAGCCGCTTGCGTACAAGGAAGATTGTGTGACCGACATTACGTTTCAGCCATTCGTCATCCCACGTACTCATTTTTACGGGCTGAGCAGACCTGGGGAATAATAAATGCATCGTATTTTTATGATATTGACCAGTAATAGAACTCGGGCCTTATATTAATGGCCAAGCACCGCACCCACTGGTCTACAAAGATCCAAGTCTCAATAATTTGAAAACAAATGTCAGCCATAATATTTAAAATTAACGATATTAATTGATGACTCGTTGGGCACTTGGTGAAACATATTAATAAAAAGTTTTTAAATAATATATAAACACATGGTAGGTTCCACAGTTTCTATTTAACTCTGACAGCTGTTTCGACTTCTTAAGCCATTGTCAAAGAGATAAGTGAACACCTAGACAAAAAGGATGTAAGGGGGGGTGGACATCTGTTTAGGGCGTGTATCGGAACATGTGTCAGGTGTGATGATTGCGAGGGGGGTTGCAGGAGCTAAGGAAAGGTCAAGTTTCTGTAAAAACTAAATATAATCTGAATGCAAAATATAAAATTAACTAAACTATCCCCTTTATTAAAAGCTGTTATATAGTTTAGTTAAATTTATATTTTGCATTCAGATTATATTCAGCTTTTACTGACATTTGACCTTTCCTTAGCTCCTGCAACCCCCCTCGCAATCATCACACCTCACACATGTTCCAATACACGCCCTAAACAGACGCCCACCCTTACATCCTTTGTTTAGGTGTATCTCTTTGACAATGGCTTAAGAAATTGAAACAGCTGACAGAGATAAATAAAAACTGTGAAACGTAGGAAGTGTTTGTATATTTTTTTAAAACCTTTGTATTTAAAATTAAATTGCATTATACAAAGTGTGAGTTTGTTCAACTGTTTTAGCTCAAAAATATATTACACGTCTTGTGAGCCCTACTATGATATTAATTGGTTTCAAATCAAATGACGGAGAATTATGTTAACTCGTCTTGCAATGTTATCAGTGGAAATACAAAAGGCTTTTAAACCGTCAACTGCTCTTACGTTTGCAATGAACTACGACATGGTTTTTATCCGCTTTAGTAGATTTTGCTTGAAATTATAATGCGAGAAAACCGCTCACAATTGTTAAAATTTAGTTTTTAAACGCTATTGAAGTCTCTTAACATAGAAAGTATTTAGAAAGTATATTGAAAAGTATATAATTATATTAGAAAGTATAATAGAAAGTATATTAGAAAGTCTATATAGAAAGTATAGAAGAAAATAAGAAAAAGTATTTATTAGAAAATAATCCAACAGCACCAACTTTTAAAAGTCAGTTTAAGATACATAAAGAAGGAAAACCAATTAGACCGATTGTTTCTTTTATTAATGCACCTATTTATAAATTATCAAAAGAAGTTAGCAGAGTACTGAAAGAGAAATATGAATTTGGGACAAAATACAGCATGGAGAATAATGTAAAATTGATAGAAAAATTAGAAAATATTAGAATTAATGTAAATACAAAATTGATATCACTGGATGTTAAGGACATGTTTACCAATATCACAGTAAATAAAGTTATTAAGTTAATAAACAATAATAATATGGGAGAATACAGGTATAAAAAGCAGTTGATTAAAGTAATTAAAGAATGTGTAAATCAGATCTATTTTAGGTTTAATAACAAGTTTTTTATACAGAAAAAACGTTTACCTATGGGATCTTCATTATCCCCTATTCTGGCAGAAATATACATGAATGATTTTGAAAAGCAATTAATAAGTTCCACTAAGTATAAAGACAATATAAAATTATGGACTAGATACGTTGACGATGTATTAGTAATTTGGGAAGGAAGCATAAAAGAAGTTCGTGAGTTTATAAATGAGGTAAATAATAAGGATAGGGATAAAAACTTACAAATTAAAGAAGAGATAGGAAATAACAAAATAAATTACTTAGATTTAAACATAGAAATTAAAGATAATGAGAAACTACAGTTTGGGATATTTAGGAAAGAATCGTATTGTGATATAATTATACCAAGAGAGTCTTACCACCCTTATAGATATAAAATGGCGGCAATCAATTCATTTTGTTATAGAGCTCAGAAGTGTTTAAAAGAGACCGAATCAAAAGATAGGAAGTTAAAAACGATTAAGGGAATTGTAAGGAATAATAATTATAACACCAACATAGTGGATAAAGTTATGAAAAGGGTTAACATACAAAAAGCTAAAATAGAACCAGAACAAAAGAATTATGCAGGGTCATTGACATACATAGGTTCACATACTAGAAAAATTGTAAAATGTTTTAATAAATACGGAGTAGATATAGCTATTAAAAAATGTGAAACGGTATTTGATAAGGTAATGAATAAAAATATAGAAAAAATCCCAGTATTACAGATAGCGGAATTTATAAATTAAAATGTAAAGACTGCAACAAAGTGTACCTAGGTGAGACAGGACGAAAATTCGTATGCAGGTTGTCTGACCACAAACGGGGAGAAGGTAATAGAACAACGAATTCGTTATATGCAAGAGATTTCGTAGAAGACAACCATAAGTTTGTTAATCCTTTGGAAGACTACGAAATTGTAAAAATAGTAAATAACACAGTTGAAAGGAAGCTTAGGGAGGAGTTAGAAATATTGAAAGAAAGAGAAAAAGGGTTACACAATTTAATTAATACTAAAATTAAATTTGATAATGAAGAAATATTTTATAACATGATTAAGAAGTAAATGATAGAGGACAGATAGATAAGATTAAGAATTAAATTGCTTAGGACTAATTAGGTGTTTTTAAAATAAGGGTGTGTAACTGGCACACATGTGTGGATGAGAAAGACTAGGATTAAAAGGAATGCACCACGCGCGCGCGCGCACGCACGCACGCACGCACACACGCACACACACACACACACACACACACACAACACTGAAACACAAGGAATTTGCTAGAAAAATATGTAACTGTCCAGATGGTGGGACAGGGCTGAGGGTGGGGAAGGGACATTCAATTATACCTTGTTGTGTGTGAGTAGGGTGGGGTGAGATGTGAGTGAAGGGTTTTTTTTCAGGTTTTTGGTTTAATTCCGATCTGACGATCAGCTGTGAAGCTTGAAAGCGCTAATCGGGATAATTTTATATAGTGGTGTGCAACAGTGATCATTCTGCTTATAATTTTATAACCTCAAAAACAACGAGTACACGTTTACGTTGAACCAACGTAAACACTGAACCTGATACAATTTACAAATCAAGAAGGCTGTGCACACTTCATGACAAAATTTAAGATGCACTACAGCGCTGTTAGTGGAACGTTGCGTAAACTTTGCAACCGCCTAGCTAACATAGAAAACATAGGGCAACTGTGAAGAGTAACACACGTCCTCTCATATGCTTGTGTAGCAAGCTCTGCCATTTACTCTTCAAGTTGCAAGCGGGCTACAACCACCAGCCTGGGCGCCACATTTGAATTGTACGTGAACATTGCCGCTTAGAATCTAATACGTTTTCCGTTTAAATTTATGACATTTTTAACTGCTTAATGATTTCGTATATTATTTTATAGTTTACTTATTCTATAGTGGTGGTTGTGCAACGCTGCAACCATAACACCAGCCGCCAATGCCTTATATGCGTATTCACGTTAGTTTTTACGTAAAACGCAAACCATAACATAAAAATCATATTGTATGTAAGAGTGAATATTAGCGGTCACTGGTTTCAGCATTATTGACTGGCGGCAGTGACACTAGTACCTAGTACGGAGACCTGTTTGTGTTCATAAATCTTACCCGTTTAAGGCATGTCTTTTGTATGTTGACCTACCTTAAAGTTACTCTCTAACTTGTCTGCATGTTTGACCTGTATTATAGTTACTCTCACAAGGACCAAGAAAATAACGAATTGTAACATAGATTTTAAAGGGCTGAAAAGAACGATAAAAAGAGCATTCCTTTTTAGGACTTTAGTTATTTGAAATTTATGTTAGTACGTTAGTCCCTTTGCCCTGTTTATGCACTAAACTGCTGCCTGTAATGCTCCGGACGAGGCCTTTCAGCGTCTCCACCATTGTCAAGTCATAAACTTTCCAACCTTCCCAGACCCACGTACCACTTTGGTCTTCCGCGTTAATTTCGAGTGCTACAGGAGCTTAAGGAAAGGTTATTGGGGTTTTCTCAATAACAAACTTTATACAACATGAATAGTATATCTTATTATTCCTACTTATGTATAATTATTTAATCTGATAGACAGAATTTACAAAACGGGAACTGATTTTTAAAATTAATTTCAGGTTGGATCTGTGCTAAAATAAAGTATACAGTTTTTTTCAAAATACAGTTGATCTTGTTAGTACTGAAAAATAGCAATATATTAAAAAGAAAATAATTAATGAGTAACTTGTTGCTACTTACTTTGTACCAGAGTTAAATTAGATTCTGTTGATTTAATTTTTAACCATAAATCACAGTCAACAGACATTCATATATACATTTTTAGTTTATTTTTTTTGAGTAAATACTTTTTTCTAGATAGGTCTTCTTGCGTATCACCTTGGATTCCTACGCATAGCACTAGTGGTTCGCATCTCACAGCGAACCCCTGTTCCAAACTACGCCAAACAAAGTACCACTGGAACCCGTGAATCCCCGTCTTCACGACTGGTCAATTCGTAAACAACTCTACTTGTCACTACCCTGTCGGCTGGCAGTTTTGAAATAAATAGTACACGACTTTTTGGATTGAATTTTACATTGCCTAAACATTTTAATTTTAGTAATAATAAAACGAAACAGAATTATAATTTAGACAAACTAGAAATATTGGAAAGACGAATTATTAGGAAAATATTAGACCCACGAAAAACTTCAGAAGGTTGGAAATTAAGAAGTAATGATGAAATATATCAAAGAATAGAAAATATAACAGAAAAAATGACAAAAGAAGACTATTATTTTCTGCATATTTATATACAATGGGCGACAATAGGTTAACAAAGCACATCTTCAAATATCTGTGGGGGAAGAAGTCAAAATCAAGTTGGATTAAAGAAGTCCAAAAGGACTTAAGAAAAAAATAATATGCACGCAGAAGAAGCAATTGAAAGGGAAGTTTTTCGGGCAAAAGTGTTAAAAATGGGTGGAGTCCAGGGTAGGAGAGAGAGAAACGCAGGTTCAATGTGTACTGAAGACAGGAAGAAGACACAGTGAAAAGAAGAAAGAATATTGGAGAAAACGAAAAGAACAAAGAATAAAGAATTGAAATTGGCATGTGGTCCTTAGATGACCGATTAAAAAAAAACGAATCAGTTGATATATCAAAGTTTGAAAGCATTATGTAAGACAAATAAGAAGCAAAGAGAGTGAAAGAGACATTTGCGGACGCATCGGAGGACTGTACTTCATATGAGACGGAGCCCTCCTCACTGAGCACGTAGCGTAATAGGGCCAAATAATGTCATAAATCTACTTTTCTCTATTACGTTCCCAAACGGCCAAACCATTCAGACTCATCTAAGAATTTTTTCATCGTATCGAGGCGATAGGCATTTTATTAACCTCCTTATTTTTATTACAACCGTCAGTCAATAATATACATCAAGGTAGAAATATGTTTGACCCATCTGAGAAAATATTGGATCGATATGTGCGGTCAGCGTATTTTATTGAGTGGCATATACGAATATTGTAGGCTATTTTATGAACTGCATAAGCATGGGTATCCGTTACATGTCGAGGACAGAGTTATTGTCTTTATAGAACACCAAACAGTGAAATATAGTCGTGCTTTTGTTGTAGTCGCAAAATATTAAACTAACGTTAAAAAAATTTTAAACTTTTTTATGCTTCGCGTGCATTCTGTTTATTAACACAGTCACTCATTGTTGTTATCAGCCATGTATTTTATATAATTAATTAATATATAGTACTATATATAAACTAAAAAATCGGTATGGAGAACCATACATGACTTCCGTGATCTAAGATTTATATTTAAAATCATTTACTTGAATTTGGTTCGATAATTTCTTAACAAAATATCCCCCACACTCAAACTATTTTCATTATTTACAAATATTTTTGTTATTATGGGGTAGTCGTGTAATATAACGTTAATTTTGAGACATTTCATCTATAAAAATTAGGTACTTCATTCTTATAAAGAAACTGAACTACGCAGATAATAATCCCTCCTCCTCAACCGATATCCACCATTAATGATATTTACACTTTCATAGAGTAATAGTTTTAACCATATGTAATTTCTAAGGTATCTTATCCTTCAAAATTTAATTACCGTACTTTACTTGATTCCAGCACAGCAATTTTCAAAATATCAACCTCCTCCCCCTTCAGCAACCCACTCCATTTATAATTAGCCCATTTACCATTTTACAATGGATTAATATGACTTTATTTTTGGGGCACTTATTTATTAAAATTAACTACTTTATTCTTGTCTAAACAATGCAGATAAACTATCCCTCCCTCTTAACCGAACAACCTGGTTGCCTGGAAACAAAATTATTTTATTTTTAACAATTACCATTGTCTGAAAAAGTTTAAATGAATTTTTAAGTGTTTTACTCTCGTTAAAACGTGAAACGTTTAATGTGAACCACCGCTCGATCGGTCTTCAGATTCAGAAGATCTAATCGATCTTCATCAAAATCAATAGGACTTGAGTCCTCTACAACTCAGGCAAGTATGCAAAAAGTTATTTAATTCTGTTTGAATTTGCTGCAGTTATCGTTCGCCATAGAAAAAATTCTACTCACAGACGCTTTTCGGAAAATGACATTATTTCATGTTTTGTGGGTAGTACAATCAGAATCAACCCTTATCTCAAAACGATTTTTTTCGCGATCACCATATTTCCATTTTCTTACGGAACATGGAGGTAAAAATAACCCGAGTTTTGTTTCACATAAAGAAATATTTTTTAAAACGTAAAGAAATATTCAGATATTGTATTACACTTATTTGTTTAAAAACGTAATCCAATATAGAGAAAGAGCTAAATTATAGGTTCTTTTAATATTTGAAATACAGTAACAGCCAACAAGGGAAATAATCATTATGTTATGCAATTTTTATAAAAAGGATGAATCGAATATAACTTCTAAGTAAATGCGAATAGCATTCGATAAGTATGTGCATCGTGCAATATATTAAGAGTAAATTATTTTATATTTTCAATTAATCTATTTATGTATAAGGTAAATTTTAAATAAATATTACTGTTTTCATTAGAAGAAGGTGGAATTTAGTTGAGGAAAGGCTTGATTTTATCAGCGTTTTACAAGATTTTGATGTGTACACGGTTGATCTTAAACGGGCTACTGAAAATTTTAAAATTATCTCCAACCGTCTAGCACACATCCAGATCTAAAGTATGAACAGACAGGTAGATGGGAGGGGTGTTATTAAAATTACATACAATGCTTTCGACAATATTTTCAATTATTTGCATACTATTAAAAGTTTGAAGGGTAAGGTTATTAGTAAATGATCTACTATAAAGTAGATGACATCTTTACAAATGATAATAATTCAAAAGCGAAGGGAATTCAAACTTAGCCGCTTAATTCATTTAGCATTCACAGGCATAACGAAATGTTTTGACGCTTGTAGCCGTTCGTTAAAGCTACATGGAACATAATGGAAGAAGATTTATCTTCGTAATCAATTAAAATTCTTGAGATCACCTATTACAATTATATTTCTTATCATATTAGAATGCTAGGGTTACTGAGTGATAAATCTATAGATAAGGGCGTTGGACAAGAGTTTCACTGACAATTTTTATCATATTCATAGACGACACATTTCGACTATTGAAAGCAACAGGTGACTCAGGAATGTCACTTCAGATAAACAAATATGTGGGTATATAATGCTCTATAGACCCTATACAATATTGATATGTCAAGCAGAAAACAAATTACGAAAGGAAATAATTACATTTGGAACATCCTGCAACATGAAGGATACAAGTACTCTTCTAAAAAATTATAATTATTGCTACGACAATTACTAACGCTTTCGAAAATCCGAGAGCGTCAGTTTACACGTTTCTCAACTAGCCCCAGCGCGTGCAGCGTCTGTATCAAGGTCGTGCACTCACGGTTGTTGAACATTTCAATAAGAAAATTAGGAAACATAAAAGATGTTGCAAGCGTACCGACCGTATGCAAAATAAGAGATTTCCAGTGACAGTATTGATATATAAGCGTAATGGAAAGAGAGACTTTGGTAAACAGAGAAGAAGAAGAAGAAGAAGAAGAAGAAGAAGAAGAAGAAGAAGAAGAAGAAGAAGAAGAAGAAGAAGGAGGAGGAGGAGGAGGAGGAGGAGGAGGAGGAGGAGGAGCAGAAGAAGAAGGAGAAGAAGGAGAAGAAGAAGAAGAAGGAGGAGGAGGAGGAGGAGGAGGAGGAGGAGGAGGAGGAGGAGGAGGAGGAGGAGGAGAAGGAGAAGAAGAAGAAGAAGAAGAAGAAGAAGAAGAAGAAGAAGAAGAAGAAGAAGAAGAAGAAGAAGAAGAAGAAGAAGAAGAAGAAGAAGAAGAAGAAATTGTAACACAGATTCCATCATATTGATTTAGATTCGGGGTAGGTTTTTTGGAGCGTTTACAATAAGTGGTTAAGTAAGTAATATTTTTGCGAAACTAAATCGTAAGTATTTTTAGTATAAATTACATACAAGTGCATAAGTTGTTAATACCTGAAAGTTTTAATGTAAGCAAAATAACACCACAACTGCATTGAAGTTACAAAGATTAACTGTTGTTTTTTTTTGCTATATATTAACATACATGTTAGTAATAGACTAAATTTTAAATGAGCCACAATATAGGTGCTAATGCTTGCTCCCCCACGAGGGTTTTCTTTTTAAGTGCGGATCACCTAATTGCATGTCCAGCCTTGATCTCAGACACGGAAGTCCAAGACGAAGATGGTACGGCAAGGCTCTCACGTCTCTACTGGTCAGCGCGCCGCCTAATGGCCCAACAGCCAAGGGTGGGCGTTGGCTAGTAAGTAGTAAGTAAGTAAGGTTTTTTTTTTAAGTAAAGAAAAAGAAAATAAAACATAAAACTAATAAACCGTTTATTTTCCAGATCCTCTTGACATGGCAAATAGAGCGTAGGTTTTGCCCCAGATGTAAGCAATGTTTACATGTAAAATGGCAGTCACACGTTGTTTTCAGTTACTTAGGTCTGAGTGCAGAGAAAACACTATTTCTCTAAAAGTAACTATTTCTAAATATGTTTATTCCTTAATGTAATATTTGAATAAAAAGCAAACTAACAGTTGTGTTGTACACATGCTACACCATATTTTGAAAACTGACATGACAGTTGATGGTAAAAATTGATTAATTAATTAGCAAAGTAATAAATAATATAACTTGGTAATTCCTTAAATGTTCTGAAAATCTGTAATTCGCACTCTGATATATAATCTGTAATAATTTTGACACTGCGCTCTGAGCTACTACCATTTTTTATATCTAAGAGAAAATTAGGATAACTTAATTTGACTGCAGGATTTTTTTACAAACTATGCATACAATTCCTTGACCTGTGGATAACACTTTTCGCATTTTATAATTCTAACGGATGCTTTATTTTGCTTTTATGAAAAATGCTACTTCTACCGCTATATAAATTAAATTATTTTAATGTTATCTATTACTTGTATATTTGAGAGGAAATATATACTATTAATATTACAAAACGTATGTCTATTTTAAGTTATGATTTGATTCTATAGTAACAGACACACATGCAAAGCAAAGGATTTTCCAAATCACTCTCTACCTCAGTATCTTTAGGAACAAATCGAGAACTATATTTATTACATATTAAAAATAAGAAAAAGGTACTTTTCCTTTAAGTGTGAAGGTGTGTTTGTGGAAAGCAAAACGTGTTGTCACTGGTAACTGTTGAAATTCAGTTAAATATTTTGGATATATTCGTCTATTTATTGTGCCACTATTATGTAAATGTGCTCATTCGAATTAAAACTTCATTTTAAAGCATGGTTACATCGACTGTTAATCTCAGGGGAAGAAGCACTGAAATTTAATTTTTACAACCATATAATAGTAGAAACTGTTACAACATAACAATTTATATATTTTGTGTATCTGAAGTACTTACTGAACGTAAGTATCAAATAACTTATCAGCTAGGTCGTGGGATTTCTGTGTTCGTTACGTTAATTCCCTTCTGTTGCACAATAAGTAATTTATTTACATTAACATTTATTCTACGCCAAAAAATCTTTCCTCCTCTCCTCTCACATAAAATTATTTTATATGAGAAGAGATGAGAAGAGATTTTGTGGCGTAGAATAAATGTTAATAAAATATTGATTTATAAAAACAACTTATTTAAAATTTAAAAAGATATGTGTATTAAAAGTTTCATTTTAAGAGAAGCTGTTTTACACGTATCAGTTGTAGACTAATAAATAATAATGGCTCCCATGTGTACCACCTCAAGTAGTGTAGGAGAAGGCAGGGTAGGCTGCGTTATGTGAGCCGTACGGCATACAAGGAAGGCAGTGTGGCCAGCGCTACGCTTCAGCCGCCTATTATAAACCACAGGATGTTATCACAGGTACAACAGGCTGAATCGACCTGGGGGATGAAAAACGCACCTTGATTTTTATGGTGCTGTCCAGGGAATCGAACCCGGGTCCTCTAGGTTGGTAGCCAGGTGCCATACCCACTGGTCTACTGAGCCACCTTATTGCTGGTCTACTTAGTTGTAGAATACACATTTTAAATTACACATAGATAATATGCAAACAAATAAAACAAACACAGATATGAAAATGTAAATGAAAAACATAAAACGCATATATACAAAACAAATTATAAAATTGAAAAAAATGTAAAAAAAAAACCATTAAAAAACTGTTTTAAATTCTTAGGTATCTGACATTACAATATAAAATTCAAGTCATAATTTCAATGTTGCTAATCTGATATCAGTTGAATATAGCAGGCAAATGTATCTTGGATATACAGACAATGGATTTGTTTGTAATTTTTTTTCCTCTCGATTCACTTCAGAACAGCACGTCCAACGTGTATTTTGTCAGTCGAGAACCCAAACAGTTTGTGTGGAGTAGACACCTTATTGTTATGTGTACACATTTATAAACTATGGAGTTACTCAGGCAACTTGTTCTTACTAAAGTAATCGGTATGAAGCAATTAAAGTGGGCTTATACTTATTAAACATTGAAACTAAAATGTTTATTAGTAAGATGTATTTAACGTAACACAGACCAAAGCTTTTTTGTGTCGTTTTCCGTAAAGTTCTGAAACAAAGATTTTGAAGTTAAAATCAGACAAAACAGACTGACGATGTGTAGACCTACACTATTGGAACATGAACTATACAACCAGCTTTAATTATCACAATTAACAGTTTGTAACCAACAAGTTACTCAACAAGATTATACCCGAACAATAATTCAAATTATATTTGTCCACAAGCAATAATAATGTCAACTAATAGAGCCCCGCACAATAATCACTTTTCACTAATATTCAATTACTAATATATCAGAGCTTTACTCTGAGCAACGCTCTATAGAGAATGTTGAAACGTTTTGACCATGGTGGAACCTCATACACACTAAAACCTTCTCTGACTTTTAATTACGGCGATCATACGAGTATTAAAACTTTGGGAACACTACGTAATGGAGATCAAACATTAACTTTTACAAGCTCTTAAATTTTATGCGTATTTTTAAACATCATCATTTAAAGCAATAAATCTTTTAATAAATTAATACAATCTGTGTACTTATTTCTATTATGATATAAGAATTAAAAACTAATATGTGCATGTATGTATGTATCAAAAATATATAAATATTTTTCTCCTCTGGAAAAATCTTTGCCCCTCCTGGTAAATATTTTGACTTCCCTGATAGCTAGTTATTTACCAGCCTGTGAGGAATGTAGCGTTATGACATGGATCAGAATTAACAAATGACACGGTTATGACATGGTGGGTGTTAAACAAACAGAAGATACAAACGTATCAAAGAAATCAGAAGACGAATGGAAAGAAAGAAAGACTCCATTTTCAAAATCGAGTAAAGTACTTAATTTTGATAAATAAAGTATCCTAAAAAGAGGATCATAATAATCCACTGTAAAATGGTAGATGAAATATCTACAAATGAAAATAGTATTTGAAGGGGAAGGGATAATTTCTTGAAAATTTCCTTTCTTCTGTCGAATAAACTACTTCACTTTGAAGGATAAGATACCATAGTAATTACAAGTAATGAAACTATTAATCAATTAAAGTGTAAATATCACAAATTGGGTGGTTCGGTTAAGGGGAGGGGTAGTTTACCTGCAGTGTTTTGTGTTTTAACAATAGTAAAGTACTAAATTTTGATAAATAAGTGCCGCGAAAATAAAGTCATATTATCCACTGTAAAATTGTAAATGAGATAATTGTAAATGGAGTAGGTAGTCGAAGGAAGAGGGGGTGATTTTTTGAAAATTTTTTTTGTTGCTATCAAGCAAAGTACGAATATTTAATTTTAAAGTGTAAGATACCTTAGAAAGCACATATGATAAAACTATTACTCTATGAAAGTGTAAATATCCTTAAGGGTGGGGATCGTTTGAGGAGGAGGGATGATTATCTGCGTAGTTTAGTTCCTTAATAAGAATAAAGTACCTAATATTAATAGATAAAGTGACTCAAAAATAACATTATTTTAAACGACTACCCCACAATAACAAAAATATCTATAAACAGTAAAAATAGTTTGAGGGTGGAGAAGACATCTGTTTAGAAATTATCAAACCGAATTCAAGTAAATGATTTTAAATATAAATATTAGAACCTGGAAGTCATGAACGGTTCTCCGTACCGATATTTTTATAAGTGTACTACGTTATCGGCAACAAAGAAGTAGTCTCTATGGAAATATTTCATTTCAACTTGTCAAACATGAAACTCGATTTACAAGGTGGGTGATATTTTTCTAGAAATTATCGAACCGAAATCAATTAAATGATTTTAAATATAAATCTTAGAACATGGAAGTCATGTATGGTTCTCCATGCCGATTTTTTTTTTTAGTTTTTTAATACTAATTGCTTGAAATGAAATAGTAAAGGTCTTGTGAAGCGATTTATATTATGGTTAGACGTCAGTGTCGACTGCTGTGAATGACGGCTGGTAACTTGATTGCAGAGATTAGTATTATATCTTTAATGGGAAACGTAGTAGAAACTATTTGAGTATGCATAATGCAATGAATTTTTTTATTTTAATTACAACTAAGGCATATCTCATTAAGGGCTACTGATTGAGAGATTTGTTCTATTCGTGAGCAACGAGAAAACTCAAAACGGTATAAAATTATGCAAGTTTGAGTTTTTCTAGTTCTTACTTTAATCTTTTCATATAACAATTATGATTCTATCGCAATTAAGTCGCAATAGAAAAACGGGAATTTTTAATTTTAAATAATATTTACGTTACGCTGTCTATCTGTCTATCTCTGCTGTCTGTCTCTCTCCACCATTTTCTAACCACTGTTTTGGTTTCCAAATGCGTCATAATTTCTTCTATTCTTGCTTGTCCTTCTGTACCTTAGGAGGTAATCGCCACTACCTTAATATTTTACCAAATATGTCGTTCCGTTAAGGGGTTTGCCCTTCCAAACTTTCTTCCCTAAGTTTACCAACGGACTTCGTCTGTCTCCCATTCTTAGCACATGAAAGCTCATCGTACCCATCGCCCTTTTCTGTATTGCCTTAATTATGCCCTGTAACACACTCATCATTTCTTCAGTCCGTCGTTTTTTTTATTCTCTGCCTTGTACATTTTACATCTGCGGTTTTAAATAATCCATTTCCGTTACCCTCGGCTTATTTTGTTGTTGTTCTTAAAATTGTCAAATATTGCAGTCGTTCAAAGACGTTCTTTGAACTATTGTTATAAGTTCTCACCTTTATGTTCTTCGCAATGTTCGTGTTTTAAATTATTCACGGTTGAAGGCAACAAAACAGCCTCAGTAGAATTCTGATCCCCCATATTTGGTCTTAAATACCTATTCGCTTCTCCTTCTTTATTTCTTTTCCAGCTCAATGCGTCAATGCGTCATTTTATTACCCGAGTTTGGTAACATTTTAACTCCTAAGTTTCATACTGTTTTCCTCATTATAAATCCAATACCCTCGTCCGTCTGTGCTATTAAAATTTAGCCATCAGCGAACTTTGTGGCCTATAGTTTAAAAGGGGTAAGATGATAGTTAATGATATCCCAATTCCTTTCCTACTTCTTTCCACTTTTTACTATTTTACTCTTTTCCTCTTCTGTTACTTCATTTAAATGTATCTTGTTGATGATATACAGTAGAACTGTCTCAAAACTTTTGCAATTTATTTCTACTATCACCTGACCTGCTTGATCTTTGTATATGTTTTTCATCGTCTTTTATAATGATTATTTAACTTACTTTTTTTTCCAGTACTACCCATAATTTGTTTAGTGGAACGTTACAATGCTGCTATGTAGAGATGAGGGATACAATTACTCAAGGCTACTTCAAAATGTGCAATCCAGAAACGTTTATAAAGCTGAAACCAGTGTTTGTATAATTGTATTATATCCAATGGAGATTACTCATGCATGCCAATATAAATACATAGCTTTAAAAATAAGCAAAAATTCCAAGTAAATTGTAACAAAGCCAAATTGTAAATCGTATTGTAAGTAAACAAGTAAATTGTAACAAGTAAAGTAAATTTACTTTAAAAGTAAAGTAAGTATTGTAAATTGTAACAAGTAAATTGTATAAATCGATTTCAAAGTCGGTTTACAAAGACAAACATAAAAGTGAAAATTTAAAACTCTAACTCTACGTATTAATTAAGAACAATTATTTCGTTAAAAAAAAACAATAGCAACTGTTAACGTAATTTAACTAATGTGGTACTAGTCCTGTAATATTGAGTCCTACTACTGTACTACTAGTACTGGTGTCCGATTACTAATACTAATTAAATAGAGCATTCTGATATGCTAATATTAAGGAATGTAAAGTAAAATATGCATACCATAAAGTATGTCCACAGGACTTCAACTGTGGATGACAGCGGCCAGTCTGTCACTCTGCGCGCTCACGCTTTTGCTCAGAATCTGTATTAATACACTTCACTTGTGTTTCTGTTCTTTTCAGCCTTTTGTGCCAATAAACCTTGTTTTCTATTCGTACATTTGCCCACGAAGATTTGTACTGTAGCCCAATCTTCTTTCGATCAACTTTTCCAGTCGATATAGATAAATGTTTTACCCGATGGAAACAAACGGATATAGTTCAGTTTTATTTTTTTATAAATAATACATAGTTTCATTCAAAACAAAATCGTTACAGTTTGTTGAAAATTATGGGAGAAAACAACGATGTCACATTATTCAAAGCTATATGATCTCATATTATTTAAGCTACAACGTATAACTTATACGTGAGAAATACAGCACCTGTTTTCGTGAATGTTAAGTGGTATATAAAGTTAGTATAGTATTAGTTGTTTAATAACTACAGTGCAGTAGTTCAGCTGTAGATTGGCGTTGTGCTTAATGTAATGTACTCAAAACTCGTATTGCTGTAGACACCGATTGATAGTCTCCAAGTGACGGTTTGCGTTTGGATTTATTACCGCACAAAGTGAGCCAAGTGATTTATGAGACTTAAACTAGTGTAGCCGCCTGATATTTTAGTGTAGTGTTTACTGTTCCTAATCACCGCATAGTGTTGGCTTCAAACATGTTCATAACGCTAGACGGCAGATGTTGGAGTTTGTAATCCGTTGTGTCCTTCAACTGGACGCTGTTTTGGTGTTGCATATAAATGCGATTAAAACACTTAACAAAGTCGATTTTGTTTCTGTAATTATACCTACTTATACTCTTTTTTCTCCTTCTCTTCTTCTTTCCCTTTTTCATTAATGCGTTATGGCGGTAAATAGTTTTCGACACATACTCAGAATTATTGCGTCATTTCTAATACGCTGTTTTCTTCTATATTAATTCAAATATTATATTGTTACTACATTACAGAACCATCTACGTGTTTATAGAATGTTCCAGATGAATCCAGCTGGATCTGTGTGGCGTACGTGATTCTCGACGCATTAGCTAGATTTTGCCAGAAGCCGCGCTAAAACTGTGCCAAGGCCGCAATGAATTACGCTCTAATGTTTTCCTTTTTGTTGATCCGCAGTATGAAATAATCTAGTATTTCGGGGAGGGGGTATAAATACCAGTAGTCAATGACGTTCAGTTTCAGTTATAGTTGCGATATATTATAGTGCGGTTCGAGTTTATTGTCGGGCGATACTGTGTGCGTTCTAGTGGTTATTAGTCAAGTGTTGTGTTTAATAATCGGGCGGGACAATTGTAATTCAATTGTGTTTTGTGTTAGTTGACATTTTATTGCGTGTGAAAAATCAAATTTTTATTTGATTTGTTGTAGAAGACTGTGTTGTTAATTACGAATTGTTTAACTGTGAAAATTAAAGCTGGTGATTAGTGACTTAATTGGTGTCCTGTATTTTGTTTTCCACTGAACCATATGAAGAGCAGTACACCGTCGCAACAATATGTTAGCTTTAGCTAAATAGCATTAACTCTTGCTATTTTCTTCTTTAACAAAATCATTGTAGGTAGGTAGGATTACGACCTACCATAAAGGTAAGACAATATTTATTCAAAGAAATTCATAAGGTAAACAAATGTAAAAGTAAACATAACGTGGACAAAATATATCTTTTGACTGAGAAAAAATTATAAATTCTACACACTTATTCTGAATTGATACAGGCGTTGTTAAAATAATATAAATTCATAAAATAATGCGGTTACATAACTTTTAGCTTTGTGAAGTGATGACTGTTGCTCAGAAAATATAAATTATTATTAACCTATTAGTCAGATAGCAAAGTTAGTGAAATGTGGTCTCTTCGATTGTAAGTTTGTCTCTGCGAGGCGTTTAGAACAGCTGATTTTTAAAACAGATTAATACACTATAACGTCCCTCCTGCAAAGGCATTATAACATCGGGAACCAGTTCAATTGTTCGCTGTTAATTAAACTAGCTGCCGTAGTAAGTAAAATTTACTTACCAACAAATTATGACAATGTATATATCAGGAATTAGTCAAGGGTTACATAAATTTATTAACTCTCTGGGTATTAGCGAAAACATCTCTTTATTCTTGTATTTTAACTAAGTATAAAAGTAATAGCTTTAATGGTCATCCTTTAATTTTTTTTTACTTACTTTACTTTACTTTTAAAAGAAAAATTCTTATAAATTCTGCATTACATATTCTTTAAAAATTTTTTAACTCTTTTTTATCTCAGAATCATTCAGCTGTGTATTATTTCAATTACCACGGATCCGGGTCTTAACTTTGCAATATTCTAATATATCACAACATCATCCAAACTATTTGAAGAATAGTCCGGTGTAATTTTCAGAATTACTTTACCTTTAAACATTATCAGGTTATTACTATATCATTACAGAAATTACAAACATTTATATGCTAACCTTTAAGTTATCTAAAAGTCTTTACAAGAAACTTTACTGTTCTTTTTGTTTCGGTTTTTTAAAAAAGACAAGTTATGCACAAATGTTATGATTTAATATCACCTGAATAGAACGTGAGTTTGCTGTGGGTGCTCGTGATGGTTTTCTTCAGTAGTCTTCTTGGGTGTAGTTCGTTGTTCCTCTGGATCCTCCATTTAGTTGATTGTTTCCGAATTGTAGTCTAGGTCATGACGATTGGATTCTGCTACTTGAAGTTCATACGGTTGTTGTTGTAACTGTCTTCTTCTGGAGTTGGTTGTTCACATTTTACATTTTAATTGTTCTTATTGTAGCAGCACTGATGTTTACTTTAATATGGTAAGGAACATATCTTACCACTTACTGTTTGTAAAGAGATGTGTTGGCTAAGTTTTTTTTATATATTACCAATATTTGCTCCACGCACTACATTACTAGTTTTTTGAGTTTTACCCAATGCTACATTGGATTAAGTCAATTATAACAACTAACGTCTGGTTGTATCGTTGTTTAGCGGTATACACCTAAGTGTAACTTTACAACACATTTTTGACCTGCTTACATGTCGAAGTTTCTCCGGCGACTGGGAGTTGTTTAGCGGCAGGGAGTCTGTAAGCTGGCGCGGTTTACGCGCTGAGAAAAGTAGTTCGTTCCTTTAGTATTATTAATTGTTCATTAATTAACTAGTAATAAATTATGCTACCTTTTGTTATGAGTTAGATATTTCCTTTATTATTAATATGTCTTTTATTTAATTAAAATAATTATTATTTTTCGCTTAATAACATTGTACTTTGCGTGTTCGTACTGGACAATTTGCACGTTGATACAGGAATCTAGGTACAGATAAGGGGTGGATAATACTCTCACTTGTTATAAGAACAAAAATTTTAATTTGTGCTATTTAAATAATTTTTAAATCGTCACGTCCTCCTGCACTTAAAGATGAGGACGGGGCGACGGGGTATTAAATGAAAACTTAAAAATACAATTACATTTGGGCACGGAACTTCGTGCTGAAATTTCTCTCCCTCAGGTGATTTCTATCCATCAATCGATTATCTTACATCTTATACAAAATATTTAAAATCTAATACATCTACTACACATAAAATACACAAATACATAAATCTACCTTATATTTAATTCTTACATCTACTACCGGTTTTTTGTTGTTGCTTGATTTCTTCACTCGTTTGCGGAGTTATACTCATGAGTAGGTTACTAATAATAATAACGTATTGTAATAACAATCGAATTACTTTTAGTTTATTGCGCTAGAGGTTTGTTGTTCGTCAGCTGACTTCTCATTCTTTATTTCATTCTCGCAGGACATTAGCTAAGGTTGATCAGGCCTCGCTAGTATTCGTACGAGGTGTTTGAGTTTATACTCAATTACGATATAGGATGTTGCAAAATCTTATTATATTCCTGTATAAGTATATACAACATATTTTACTCTTAATGCTTAAGTAGTGTTCTTGGTTTCCTATCTTTCTCGTAGTCGTGCTTCTTTATTTTTACACGAAAACAATTTTTTTATTTGAGACACATGGCTTCTGCGAACGTAATTGTCTGTATTGGGTTCATACAGCGCTACTGTATCGGGGGTGATGAACTTGTAAATCTTGTAGGGGCCACACCATCGGTATGATAGTTTGGAAGTGGTCCTATCAACGGCTTTACTCGTAGGGTGTTTTATACATCACTAAATCACCTACTTTGTACTTTATTTTCCTATTATTCTGCTCATGATATTTCCGCGATTTTTGTAAATTCGCTGTCAAATTTGCGCGAGCTTCGTTCCATAATTTCCTTATGTTATTCCCATTTATTTCGCGGGGCAATAACTCATGAATTTTCCACTTTGTGGTTAACGGGTGGTTCGGTTTATACTTACTTGTACAGTAAATCAAATGGTGTTGATTTGTGTCCTTCATGATACGCTGAGTTGAAGGCAAATTGTATCCATGATAGATTTTGATCCCACGCTGTCTGATCTTTAGCGTGATAAGATATTAAGGCTGATTTTAGGTTTCTCAAGTATCTCTCTGCTAGGTTTCCTTGCGGTCGGTACTCTGTCACTGTAATATGATTTATTCCTAATTTAAAACACATGTCATTAAATTCTTTCGATTTAAACTGAGGTCCATTGTCAGATACTAGGTGTACTGGTGTACCATAATCTTTAAATAGTCTCTCTTGTAGAATCTTTATTGTCGTAGATGCTAAGGCACGTCTCATAGGATACATCCATACGAATTTAGTGAAGGAGTCAACGCAAATTAATAGCATAGTATTTCCGGACTTAGAACGGGGATAAGGTCCAGAATAGTCTATGTATATCTTTGAGAAAGGTGTTGTGGGGATTTCTGAGTTTAATTTTCCGACTTGACTGATTCGTGCTGGCTTGCTCAGGCCACAGATTTCGCATTGTTTCACGAACTTTGTTATTTCACTGTTCATGTTTTCCCAATGGTATTCCTTGCGAATACGATGTATAGTTTTCCTAATTCCCATATGAGCTCCAATGGTTGATGAGTGGTAGTATTCCATTAGCATAGGTTTAATTATTTCCGGGGCGATTATTCTCAGTGATTTTCCGTTAGCCTTTTTAAAACAAAGTACTCGTTTACTCAAGGTATATTTGTCAGAATAATTTCCTTTATCTATTTGTTCTATTATTTTACACAATTTCGGATCTTGTTGTTGGTGATATGCTATATCCTTAAATGCAAGGGGGAAGTTAGTAATTAGCGTATTAACAGTAGTTGTTTCAACATTGTCTTCGCCAGGTCTGGTATTGGGTAGTTGGAACATGCGGGATAGTGTATCGGCTACTACATTTTGAGTACCACGAATATGTTGTACTTTGAACTTGTAGCAATTTAATCTTAACACCCATCTTCCGATACGACCTAACTGTTTTGGATGGTTCAATAACCATGACAAAGCTTGATTGACGGTTTCTAGTAGAAATTCCTTCTGTTCCAAAAATGGTTTGAATTTTTCGAAGGCGAATACTACAGCTAAACATTCAAGTTCATAGGCTGAGAACTTCCTTTCTTGCTCCGTCAATGTACGTGATGCATAGCTGATCGGGAGTCTAGTATTATTGATTTCTTGGTATATTGCTGCTCCTAATGCTACACTCGAACTGTCGGTCTGTACGACAAATGGTTTACTGAAATCTGCTAACTGCAATACCGGTGGGGATATTATGCTTTCTTTGAGTGTTTCAAAAGCGGCTTGATGTCGAGTAGTCCACTCGAATTTCGCTCCTTTCTTTCTTAATGCATTTAATGGGGCTGCTATATCCGCTAGGTGGGGTATGTACTTGTGAAAGTAATTGATCATACCTAAAAATCGAGCTATACCTTTGGTGTCTCTAGGTGGTAAAAATTCTCGGATTGCGCGCGTACGTTCGGGATCGATGCTAACCTTACCTTCGGTCGATACTATATGACCTAAGAAAGAGAATTGTTTTACTGCGAAATTAACTTTACTAGGGTTTACCGTTAGTCCAGCTTTCTTTAACCTTGTTAATACTTCACGCAAGTGATCAATATGTTGATCCATCGACTCACTATATACTACTATGTCGTCAAGATAGTGATATACGAATTTAAATTTAACGTCATGAAATATTTTTTCTAACAGTCTGCTACATACTGAACTTCCTTGTGATATACCGAATGGTACTCCAGTAAATTGATATAGATTAAATGGGACAGCAAACGCAGTTAGATGTTTTGATTCCTCAGCTAGTGGGATTTGGTGGAATGCCTGGTTGAGATCCATTATGGTGAAGATTTTCGCTTTGATAAAATAGTGGAACGCGCTGTGAATGTCGGGCAGGGGAATCGATTCAAATTCTATATTCTTATTCAGCTGTCTATAATCCACGACTAGTCTATGTTTGTCAGTTCCTTTTGGTACTAGGAATGCAGGTGATGAGTATGTTGACGGTTCTATGACGTGTTGCTCTAGGAGTTTGTTGATTTGGTTTCTCATTATTTCCATCTTGGGCGGTGATAATTTGTATGGGTGAAGACGTATTACCTTGTTGTCACTTAGATTTATTTTGTATTCTATTAAGTGGGTTGATCCTAACTTGGGTGTGAGTACAGTAGAAAATTCCCTTATTAACTTTTGAATTCTTTGTCGCTCATTTCCTTTTAAATGACTCAAACTAGATTCATGATGCTCTAACTGAATAGCTGATGTTTCACACCGTTGTTACTTAGCTCGGAGTCGAACTGATATTTTCGAGTACGATCAAATCTGAAGAAATATTTTTGCGTATATGTCAAGGATTAAGCCAGTTTTGCTTATAAAGTCAGCGCCTAGTATTAAGTTTTGTCCTAACGCTTCAGCTACGAGTAGGGGAACATACCAAGTAAAATTCTTTATTTTTAATTTCACCGTAATACTGCGCGATATATTTAGGTTTTGCTTATTTGCGGTGGCACACTTTACGTTCACGTTTTGGCTATGTTTAATAAGATTATGATTAGCTAATACGCTGGCTAGCTGTTGACTGATTATACTACGTGTAGATCCTGAATAGATTAAACCAAGAATATTCGTTGCTCCAAGGTCTATCTGTATGTAGGGTAACTGGCATATACTTGTTTTGCATGTACCAACAGAGTTGCAC
Organism: Magicicada septendecula; assembly: GCA_034769895.1. Lineage (NCBI taxonomy): Eukaryota > Metazoa > Arthropoda > Insecta > Hemiptera > Cicadidae > Magicicada > Magicicada septendecula. The sequence continues at coordinate 456,079,239 of CM068374.1, read as the reverse complement.
TTTTCAATAAATCTTGTTAAGTAAGGGTCTATACGTTTGTTTCTATTTATTTTTACTTTAGAATTTTTAGTGTTTATACCTTTCCTTCTGATGCTGCGGAAGAGGTAGGATTTTTGTTCTTCCCGCTTCACATGTTTTGTGACTGGTCGGTTTTCTGTTGGTACCGCTTTTGTTTACAATTCTTGCTAATGTGGCCGGACTTTCCACAGTTATAACATCTTCTTTCCTCATTTACATAGCTCGCATGTTGTCGGGGTTTTTGTAGAGAGTTTGAAGTATTGGGGTAGCTTTCGGTTTTAGATGTTCTTACGAATCGCTTATCGCGGTAGGTTCGAGTATCAGTCCCAATGGGTAGAGGTAGGAATGAATCTCTGCGTTGAGTCTGGGACATAAAAACGCGTCTGTTTTGGTCAGAATACCAGACGTTGGACGAATGTATACAACACAGTTCTAGTTCTGTGAAAGTGGTTGGTCTCTTCATGAGTGCTAGGCGAGATCGCTCCTCGGGAGATAGTCCTACTAAGATAGTGTCTACCAGCTGTTGTTCACTCCATTTAACTTGTAGCAATAAGGCCGATTCCCTTATTTCAGATATATAATGAGCTAATCTCTCGTATGCTCCTTGTACACGAAGTACTAGGTTCCGCTTCAATTCTTCGTAGATACCGGTGGGAATGAAGTGTCTTATCAGGGTGGTATGAAGTTCTTCTACAGGGTAATTATACCTTAGAGATTCTAACACACGACCTTTTAAAGGAGATCTACATTTGGGCAGAATTACTTATAAAATTTGGTCATCTCTTAATTGTCGCAGATCCTTAATTTGTAAAAGGTGCTTGATAAAATCTAGGAGTTTTGTAATATTCAGCCCATCAGTGGTTGGTATCTCAGATAAAATACGTTCTACGAGGTGAGTTATTTTTCCATAAAGCTCGGTAGTTAGATTTAATTGAGTCGTCATTCTAGGTTTTTCCGCAGATTGATTCGTCGGTAAATGAGGAGGTAAATCGTAGGTACTAGTCATATTCTCTAGTTCATTTGGAAGTAACGTGACGTTTACGGGTTGTATATTTACTTGTCTATCGGTTAACCGTTCCTTAACGGGATCTATATTATATTCCTGAAATTTTACAGCACCGGTTTGCTGTTCTTGAGTAGGAGATAGGGTAGGGGAAATATTTAGTTTCGTCATTGCTTCTTCGATCTCTTCTAATCTAAACGATTCGGACCTTCGACGTAATTCGCGCATTATCTCGGGTAAATGTTGTAATGCTTCTTCCGCGAATTTTTGCTCGTCGATTCTTTGAGTGGGTCGTAAAATTACTGCGGGGGATTTTTCATCTCGCAGGGTTTGTGCGATGGAGGTAAGTTCCGTATATTTGTGATAGCATGTTTCCTTTTCACTTTCAAAGTCTAATACACTTAAACGATTTAACAGTAAGGGTTTGTCTGGTCTATTTTCATGTAATGTTTTGCGCAGTTCCGCGACCGTTACGTTTGCGTATGGGAGACCGCGTAACAAGGCTTCATAGCTTAATTCGTCCTTCAACAACAAGTCGGGGTTAAATTGAGCCATTGTTGTGGTAATAATGACTTTTAAATAAACTAACTATTACGTACGACAAATCTTATGTCATCTATTTTAAACACTTATAAAATTTGAATTCATTTAAACACACACATATATATCTATTTTTACACATAGAATCTTATACTAATCAATCAAATTAAAATTATCTCAAATCAATTAAATTTTCTGTACTCCTAGCAATTATTATAATTATTATTTTTCGCTTAATAACATTGTACTTTGCGTGTTCGTACTGGACAATTTGCACGTTGATACAGGAATCTAGGTACAGATAAGGGGTGGATAATACTCTCACTTGTTATAAGAACTAAAATTTTAATTTGTGCTATTTAAATAATTTTTATATCGTCACAACACAAATAAAACAGAGCATAATTAACTGGTAAAATGGTTCGCATAATTACATCCAGTTTACGCTGCAGTAGCACCAAGTTTCATAATTAAATTATATGCAAAGTTATAAATTTCTACTAACGATGGTAGGATACCGTTAGACTATGTGAATTGTTAACCTTTAATACAAGAAAATAAAACGTTAATTACGATAGAATAATATTGTAACGAGAACCATATCGAACAGCCGAGAGCGTATTCTACCCGTCCCTCAAGTCAAGTACCTGTAGCCTCAGTGAAGGCCAGACTCAAGTATGTTCCAGATTCTTCAAGATCACTTGAGATACGCATTAGCTGGCACACCTAATTAAGGATGAAAAATTTATTCTACAAAACTTGCGCTACCTATAAAAATCCATAGCAGCCGGTAGTCCGTTCGTTGACGATTTTCCTTAGTGCGGATCAAGCGGTGATTCAACTATTGTAGCGAAGTGTTATCGTGTTATAATAAGTGTGGAACTCTTATTATTTTACATTATTATTGAGTGTGGACAAAGCAATTTAACTTTGATTATTGTACAAGTTGATTACAAACTGTTATTCGTGATTATTTAAAGCTGGTGATTAGTGATTATTTGGTGTCTGTAATTTGTTTTCCACTCTACCATACGATGGTCGGGTGTCTCTAATTTCTTTCCACTCTACCATACGAGGGTCGGGTGTCTGTAATTTGTTTTCCACTCTACCATACGATGGTCGGGTGTCTGTAATTTGTTTTCCACTCTACCATACGATGGTCGGGTGTCTGTAATTTGTTTTCCACTCTACCATACGATGGTCGGTGAGACCGTCGCAATAATATTATATAACTAACGGATCTTTAGAAATAAAGCTCAACTCGCAATCCACGGTAGTAAAATTAGCACACGAATTATTAAGCATCATATTTTTTACGTTTGATAGAATCAAATAACACTTATTTCAATAATAATACTTCAAATTAAAAAAATATATATATTTCATTTAATCTGATACATTACTTGTGGATTCGTTTCAAACAGCATCCTGTTGGAGTAGGTCCACTGTAAAACGTTTCTTTGACATTCGTTCCCAGAGTCTGTGGTCATCCTCAGAAATTATATAACTTTAAATTAAAGCTCTTTTAATTAATTAAGCCCCACCTTGTTGTGGTGCCAAATATAACTTTAAATTACAGCTCTTTTAATTAATTAAGCCCCACCTTGTTGTGCTGCCAAATATAATACTTTTTTTTAGTTTGCCCGGCGTTATGTGCGTCAAATATAACTCTATTTTTTATATTGTTTTTGTTTATCTCAGGGTTCAATTCAATAAAATCAATATTTCATTACATTCTAGTAGTTAATTTATTAACTAAATATCATTATATATCATCATATTTCATTGTACACTTAATTATTACTATAAATATTAATTTATGCTTATTTAACAAATTTAATGACTCTTCAATCTCTAAAACGTTACTTCTTACTATATTCACTCTTCAATATTTGACCAACTTAAGTTTAGTACAATATATTGTATCATAACGGATTCATTTAAAATCAAAGCGATTGTAATATAGATATTTATGAAATACTAGACTTTCTACGATTTTCTCAGTGGGTTTCAACATGACCTTTCTTATAATGAGGTCTCTAAATTAATACTTTAAATAAATTTCTTTAGTGAGTTCTTTTAGTGACAGACAAGTGGGTGTAAAATTTAATTAGTACATAATAAATTTACTTGTGGTACGAATTATCCATATCTCGTAGAGGTAATAGAGGTAAGCTACGCTTCTTGATCAGCATTGGAGTATTGATGATAAGTCACCTCCAGAATCTCGAGTGGTCTGCGTGGACTTCACTGTAGCCCTTCACATATGCAGCACATTACACAACGCGTGTTCGTATTGGATTTATTGCGAGTCTAAATTATTTTTGCTATTACTTCGGTTATTCACTGACATTCTGTAAATATATCATTTAATTTACTCGCGATATTGTTTAAAGGTGTATGTTACACTCGGTTTTCTGGTTTGTTTAACTGATACACTTGACGGTAAGTTACGGTTATTCGTCACGACAAATTGTTATACAACATTGTTCGAATTGTTAATACCGCCGTTGTATTGCGTTTCACTATCAGTTACTGGAATACGATCACAAACTCGAACGCTAGAAAATGTTAAACAGTTCATATCGTATCGATATTTTCTAAGTCATTTTTACTAACTACCGTGACACTTTTGTCACGCCTTTTACTTCCGCTCCCTTCGAAAATATAGTAAAGAGTCCCCTTTTCGCGTCTCTGTCGCTTGCCTATATCGAACATGAGAATTTCCCCACTAGACTTCTGATTTCGGCGGTACCGTTTCCTAATTGGCTCTTTTTCGTACAACCTACTCCCAGAGACCACCTACCTTTCCAAAAGTAAGTTCTGATAGGTCTTCTGATTTCCACCAAACTCTTCTCCTGGGTCCTTTACCCTTCGGTCAACGGCATTTCCGAATACTCTGGTAATAAATCTAGCTGTCGTATCTCTTAGTCTTCACAAAGGCAACCCTTCGATTTCTCTTCCAACAGCTGCCTCTCCAATTAGTTGCGCCTATGGTATTATCTTTTCTTGAACAAAGGCCTCGCCAACTCTCTCTGTGAGTATATTTTTTGTCTGGTTCCCAGCAAAAACCTATCCTTTTAGTTCCTGCGTTAACCTCGAGTACGATTTATTTCCTGGTATCATAGTATTGTTCCGGTGTATCCTCTGTTGATGCGTTTCAGTCAAGGAATACCCTTCATTGTTTTCTGTCTGCAGTTGTTATGTTCGTGTAACCTTTCATCCTTTGTCAGAACGAAACATTTCTCACTTGATGAGTTTATTCACACCCTCGTATACTTTTCTCCGGATTATAAGCTGTTATTCACTGGCGTCCTTTCTAGATACACCCAGCACAATTACTTTGTCTTTCTAACAGTGGCCACTTGCTACACTAGATTTAAGGCGTGTCAATCAGACTTGCGTAGACGGCAGCGGACGGCTTTCACCCGTTTTTTTTGTTCGCCACACTCCTACGAATAACTCCATACTTCAATTGTCACAACGTTCAATGACATTTACCTTAACTAAAAGAAAATTTATATTATATATATTTTTTTTAAATTTGGCATTATAATTATAAACATAAATTCAACCACAAAAATGCTAAACTTAACAAAATTGTCTGGATATTAACATGAAACCATGACTATATAAACATTAATTGTCTGGATATTAACATGAAACCATGACTATATAAACATTAATTGTCTGGATATTAACATGAAACCATAACTATATAAACATTAATTGTAAAGTAGCGATTAAAATTACTAAATTGCAGAAAAATAAAAATTTATCTGTATTTTAATTATTTAAGTTTGTACATATTTGAAAAAACTTGTACGAGAGCCATTCGGAAAGTAAGGTCCGGTAACGTAATTAGAAAATTTTTTAACTAACAATAATTTTATTGAGAGTAGTGTTGAAGAATTTAGTTGAGAAGTCAAGCAACAACTGAGTGTTTAGTCTCGTAATATTTGGAACCCTCTGGACAAGACGGGGCGCGATCTGTTAAGGGCAAGCAACAGTATAACTTGATCAATCCTACTTATACCCATTCCCCTGGCTAACTCTTAACGATAAAAATGATCCAAAGTAGTACTCACTACCAAACATTAACGAAATTTTCCAATGTCGAAGCAGCTTTTCTTAGCCTAATAACTCCCATATCCACCGTGATGGCGTTTCAACCCATTTCTCAAAGCGTTCAACAAAACATCCGAAATACTTCACCTTTGCTTTTGTGTCCTTCATTGTCATTTCAATTAATCGGATCAGTTTGGTATCATGATTCCATGACCTTGATAAACTCACGACACAAACACACTCACTCATACTTTATCCCCTCCATCATAGATACAGAGTTCATACAGCACACACGTCCTTTATGAGTACAAACTTGATTAGCTTCCCAGCGCGATTATGTCCACCTGGCTGGAAGTTATTGCTTCGACCTCGTATACGGTACAAAGGCGTGCGCTCAAGTAATTTTAACACAAAGAGTGCTGTAAGAGATGAGCCTATGTAACTCACAAGCGAGCTGTTTGATCTCACTACAAATATATTATGCACTGAATGCTTACAAACACTAGTTTGTTGTTTTGTTGTGTACGTATCTTCATGTATCTGTAGACATGCCTGACCATCACATATAGTGCCAAATAAACTGCAATGATATTAACTCTAAATTCTGCGATTCGATAAGTTTATATATATATATATATATATATATATATATATATATATATGTGTGTGTGTGTGATTAACGTGATGATACAAAAGCATTGCACCGGGAGATTTATAAAATTTAAGCCGCGGAGCACTTTACGGAAAAGAAATTTGTCGCATAGCACTAACTTTTACTAAGAACTAAACTGAATTACAGCAGTATCGATTACATAAATTCTTTTTAAGAATTCAAGTGTATTGGCAATTCATGGTCCTGGGGTTGAGAAATCTGCCCCGAAGGCGGATGAACTAGTTACTAGTTACTAGTAAAACGGCATTTTACTTATTGCAGTCCATACTACAGGGGAAAGTACTTGGAAAGAGAGGAGTTGGGTGACCGAGAATATCATGGCTGAGATATTTAAGGACCTGGTTTTGGATGAATACAACTGACTTATTCCGTACAGCAGTGCAGAAAGTTAAAATAGCCTGTATGATATCCAACATTCGAAACGATGGATTAAGAAGAAGAAGAAGAAGTGTATTAAGCGACTAGTTTTATTTCATCAGGAATTTTAATTTTTCTGCTTATTTCATGGAAATAAGGAACTGAATTAACTATATACACAAAACAATTTGAGATTTCCAGCGAACACAGTTTGGAAAACGCTGCCCTATCAAAGGTAACATTATGTAACATCATTTAGCAGCTTTGTGCTTAATGCCAGTATATTCGTTGTCAACAACAGAAGTTTAATTTATTCATACAACTAAAAAAACCTCCACACAGGTTGCTAAGGGGGTACTTACCTATAATGCACGTTCTCTCTTCGTTTAGCTGAATGTAAAAAAATTTACTATATTGTTTATATGGATGAAATAATTTGGAATAAGTATTCCCTTTTATTATCTTCTCTATTATTACCTTCGGAAATAAAACAATTCTATTCTATTCTATTTAATGACAAACCTAAGGACAAAACTACTAGACTGATAATTCTAGTTTTCTAAATCCACAGCTTATGTCACAAATTTCCTGTATTTTATGGAAACATCAGCGATGAATTGGATCGTTCCAAAGAAATAGGAAATAAAAAAACGCACTGAGATAAAAGGGTTGGTTTTGTAAGTGTGAATCAATCAAAGTCTTTCCAACTGAAACGTGGTGTTTCTGTCCATCTGCCTAAAGACTGGATTCCAGTCTTACATTTAGTGAATATCATTAATATTATTTTTGTATTATGTTATTAATTAATTTCAAAGGTGAAAGAGTTTGTGAGGATCGGCCAAAAAAGTAAAACACAAATTTTAAATTATTTTATTTTGAACGATCATCACTTCTTTCACAGCACTTTAACAATTAATATTTAATGCACTTTCACTTGTGAAAAAAACTTACTTTTTGTTATTTCCTCAAACGTACGTTTCGGAGTGGTTTACTCCTTCCTCAACCACTCCGAAATGTACGTTTGAGGAAATAACAAAAAGTAAGTTTTTTTTCACAAGTGAAAGTGCATTAAATATTAATTGTTAAATTATTTGTGTTGACGTTTCGACAATATTAATTGTCATCATCAGGACCTGCGAATGAATACAAGAGAAAATATAAAACACAACAGATCAATTAGATGAGAGAACGTGTTTGTGTGTGAGCGCGCGCGCGCGCGCGCGTAGTTGTGTATCCGTCTATATGTGATGGAGTTGAAACAGTTTGTTTTTATCAAAATAATTTCATTTAATATTTCTCTAAGGCTTTTACAGCCGGTGTCATTTATATTAGCAGCATGTACCGGGCTGTTTGGCCGTGGTCCAGAGTTTACAAACAAACCAAACGTTTCAGCAGCACCACTGGCTGCCATCTTCAGTGAAATTCGAGTCTACGCGAACGCGGCTTGTCAAACGTCAGGCCCACTGCACTGTGGTGAAGTCTGAAGATGTCCCGCGATGCTACCTGTACTCATAAATTCACCAAGTCCCACGTACAGGTAAAAATTACACCATCAGCCAATCAGAATAATGCACAGGTAATAATTGCATTTAGTATTGTCGAAATGTTAGTAATGCATTTAATATTGCAATTAATAAATATTAATTGATAAATACGTCGACATAAATAATTTGAAACTTGTGTTTTACTGTTTTGACCGATCCTCACAAACCCTTCATCTTTAAAATTCATCAATTAACGGTCACTACGAATTTAAGGAGTTATTGTAACTTGTTGTAATCCCGTGCATGCTTTGGCAGTTTTTCAAAATGTAAAGTAGTATGTGTAAGTAAAGGAGACTAATAAGTAATAAAATATAAGTTATCATTACATAAAAAAGATGATTTGTATTTATTCAACTGTATTTCATATCGGTTAAAAACTGTTCGTTTTTATAACCCAAAGGGGCCACATAATGTGTTTTATAATATTTTACATCACTTTTGTCAATTAGTATCTGGATTTAAGTATATTTTCAGATCCGTACTAAAAATTCATAAACAGTATCACATGCAGCTTCATTCCATTAACCTTAAATAAATTGTTGAACAAATGTAAGTCAAAGTCGAAAGACAAAAGACGAACAAAGTTTGGCACGTGGAGTTTGGAGTTTTATATCAAACACAGTTTGGTAATTCTCAAACCAGAAATTTTTACCTTCTCCACATCTGCCGACCACTACCTTAGGACAGATGTGGAGAAGGTAAAAATTTCTCGTTTGAGAATTACCAAACTCTGCTTAAATAAATGTACCTCTCACGATCGATTGCTGTTGTCTCTCAGTATACGCAAGCGCTCGCGCTCTGCCCCCAACATAACAGCAATCTTAGAGCTGATTAAAGTTTTAACGTCTTGTATGCACAGGTCGTGTACGAGTTAAATTAAGAGTCTTCTCAGAGTGATTGCGTTTATCTGGGAGGAGGTTTATCATGCGTTGACTGACTTGATTGCGTTTATCATGTTTGACTGACTGCGTACGAAGCTACTGACAATTGCTACAATTAGTTTTACGATTTTCTTATTGTGTTTTATAATTTGTAATATACGAGTATTTATGTGTGTAAACTACATTACATACATACAGGAAAAGCAAAATACGTGCACTTTGTCATGTAGTCTATTGAAAACCAGATTCAAATTCCATATTTGGGTTATTACAGGAAGCAAAATAAGTTGAAAAACGTCCAATAATTAGGCGAAAACTATATTACAAGAAAATAGTGTAGGAGATATTAAAATTAGCGGCATATTACTTTACTTAAATTCGCAATTTTATTTTATTAAATAACAAAAACTCCTAATGTAATACAATTATTTTCAAAATATTCACTTACTTGAAGACGATACAGTGTAACTATAATGATAGGTTGTTTGGCAACGTCAATCGTCAATCGAATTTGGATTAATTTTTTGTGCCAAATTAAATTATGACTAGGCTTACATATTACTGCTAGCAAAACCTTACCCTATTATGTACGAAATAATTTTATATCATATTGCTACAGCAAAAATATGGAATACATCTTTAGTAACAAACACTTGATTTTTTTATTATAGTAACTTTGCCTATTAACGATATATGCTTATGTGATGCTTACATACGGTTCTAGGCAATATCGATGTATAATATAATGAGTTATTATATCCGCGTGCGCACTCATGTGACGCGGATATGTGTGGAATTGTTTTTCGATATTTGCAATTTTAATATTTAACGACCTCGCTAAGAGTGATTTTTTATTTCTGAAGACTAAACATTTCTGTTTCGAAACGCGTAAATCAATCGAACGCAACACGAAGTCGTACGACGGAAGAAATCCGGTAAATATTATACAGATTTTGCCAATAGTGACTTGGATGTGTGTGTGTGTGTGTGTGTTAGGCGATGACACAACTGAACACTGATCGCTCAATATTAATGTTTTCCTTCGAGTGGAAATCACAACCTTAGTTTTATCTGTATTAACCTGTAATCCTATCTCTTCTGCTTCACTTTTGAGTTCCTGGAAGGTATTTTTTGCTCTTCCTTGGGATCTTGCCATAACATTAATATCATCTGCACATCCTACGATTTGGATCTTTCAATAACACTAAGAGAGAATAGGCAGTTTTACATTATTTTAGCCGTACGATATGGGCATGGCAGTGTGTCGCTAGTCTGTCTAAATAGATGTTTAAATAGATATGATAAAGTAAGAGATAGTAAGCAAACTGTTCTCACGACACAGTTGTGAGCAGCTGGAGTAGTATATAGTGGTCATCTTTAGCGAACGCTGTGACAAAGATGGCGGCCATTTGAGCGCCTCGATCGGTCGCTTTTCAGACAGCCCCACAACTGTTTCTGAGTTATCAGTCAGTTTACCTTGTGGTGTTGCGTTTAAAACCATGATCAGTTTGGTTGCATTTTGCTGTAATATCAGGAATGCTCTTGGTAGTATTTTTCATAAGCGAAATTAATAAACATAACTGAAAAGCTTTTTATTTCTTTTATGAATTTGCTAACTGCTATAATTTTTATTGTTCGACTAAGCTTTTCGTCATCACTGACATCTTCAGGTCTTAAACAACCTATATATAGGAAAGAAACATACTCAGATTTAATAATTCCACAATAATCATATCATCCAGTCAATTATAAAAAGGCAGCATTAAATTCATTTTGCTATAGAGCTATAAATTATCTAGAAAATGAAGAACTCAAACAAAAAGAATTAAAGAAAATACAACAAATAGCAAAAAATAATAATTACAACCCTAAAATAATTAATAGAATAGCTAAGAAAATAGAGGAAAATAAAGAAATAGAAAAGAACAAAAAAGAAAAAACAAATGAAGAAAAGAAATATAAAGGAGCAATAACATACATAGGATATCAAACAAAAATGCTACAAAATGTTTCGAAAAATATGAAATACAGATAGGAATAAAGAAAACGAAAGATGTATTCGAATATATAAAAAATGATAAAATAGAAGAAATTCCATTAACAGAAAAAAGCGGCGTATACAAATTAAAATGTAAGGTTGTTTAAGACCTGAAGATGTCAGTGATGACGAAAAGCTTAGTCGAACAATAAAAATTATAGCAGTTAGCAAATTCATAAAAGAAATAGTAAGGATGGCTGCTAATTTAAACAATACGAAGAATGAAAAGCTTTTGCCGCCACGAAAGAAAGGTTTGTGCTACAAAAGTATGGCTGAGTTTGTAGAAACATAAAATTACAATCACTCGACGGAAACTTGAGCTTTTCACACAAATAAACCTTACTCTTTTATATATATTGTGAAAGACTTGTGTTTGGAATAAATATGTAAGAAGTACAACAAATTGTTATTCATAAAACCTACCCGATTTTTAGCCTACTTGCAGGTTAGTGCAATGTCTTCTTTTTCTTCTTCGACAACCCGCTACTGAGTCAAGGCCTTCTTTAACAGCCTCCGCCAGTTTGTATAACTGAGTGGCTGAGAAACTGATAGGTTTCTGCACATAAAAGGGTTTGACAGATGAAATATATGAATTCTCCGAACCAACCCTCAACCTGGAGGACCAGGAACTTTGATTTCGAGGTGATCTTCTCCTAGAGAGTTGCTGTCACCTCAGCTGACGAGCTCTCTCTACCCTTTCGCAGTACGCTAACTGATGCAACTCATGTGTGCAGCCGTTGGGCTACTATAGCCTCCTCCGCCTCCACAATAGATGCACATCCTGCTGCCGATGTGCACCATCCGGCCAGGCTAGGACCCAGGATACCCACAGGCTGCCCTGATAGAACCCCCATCTCTTGTTTGCTTACCGATCCACTCCGCGAAAGGGATTGGTTACAACAACCTTGGAGTGGATTGCTCGGCGTAACAGGGCCCACCGACGTGTAGGTGAGAGTGGAGTTGTGGTAGAGAGGCTGGTGCACTATAAAAGCATATGTTTGCGTCACAGCTCCTTTGGACCCCTTAGTGCAAAGTCTACGTTTCATAATTTCTGTAAGACAGTCCCTTAAAAAATGGTAATAACATACATTTAGAAAGCAAACTTTCTGTATCATTTAAGTTCGAAAAACTGATATTTGGATGGCCATTTTCTAAATGGAGGACGTTTGAAAAATTTCTAATTTGGCTGTCGGTGAATGTATGGTATAATTAACATCAATGTCCTCTCTTATATTACTGCTGCTTGTCAGGTTAACCTTTCTAACTCACATCATGATCTTCCTCTCTTCATTAGATTACTTACTTCAATCGAAACAAATTCTCTTTTGATCTTGTATCTATTATTTGGATTTTATTAAACAATTTTAATATAATACCCAATATTCATTAGAACTCTGAGTTACAGACCAGAGTCTGGGAGAAGTTAAACACGATCTATTTGAGTTTCACGTGGTATTGTTTACGACTGCTGGTTTATTGATTCCAATAACCGGTGTGTTTTCAGGCCAATTATATACATTCGTTTAGGACTCTGAGAAAATGATAGGATTATCAGTTTGGTAACATTACCTGTGATTACAATAAGCGGAGACCACTATATTATTCAATTATTGCACAATTGAATTATTAATCCTTCATTAATTATTAATTATTTAATGATTGAGAATTATTTAATAATTATTGGACTTTTTTTTGTTTTTGTTTTGTTTTTTAAGACAGGCCCAACTTGCACCCAACGGGCAGAAGAAGATGAGGAACAACTAGAAGAAGGCCGATAAGGGCGCAATAGGTTCCATCCTGAAGTAATACGCTAAGTGGTTCCAGGATGGATATGAATGCCTGAATTAGAGGCGGGCTTTTAGTGGGTGAGAGTCCCACACACCAGAGGAAGCACGGCCTTCTCTGACGGTGCATAAAGCAAGTTTCCCCCTCTATAAAAATTATTATTATTATGGTATTATTAATAACAATAATTATTTAGGGGAAAGAGATTTATTTTGTATTCTTTAATGATAGGGCAATTCCTGGATTTGAATAGAGTCAGTAATGGAACACCATAAAGTACGTCCACAGGACTTCACATCCATTTCAACTATGGATGAAAGCGGCCAGTTTGTCATTCCTGCGCGCTTTCACTTTTGCGCAAACTGTGTGGCAAAACACTTTACTCGTGTTTCTGTTCTTTTTCACCCTTCTGTGCCAACAAACCTTGTATTTTATTCATACAATTTCCAACGAAGGTTTGTAATGTAACTCAATCTCCTTTCGATCAATTTTTCCAGTCCATATAGCTAAATGTTTTACCTGATGGAAACAAACGGACATAGTTCAGTTTTATTTTATAAATAATACATAGTTTCATTCAAAACAAAATCGTTACAGTTTGTTGAAAATTATGGGAGAAAACAACGATGTCACATTATTCAAAGCTATATGATCTCATATTATATAAGCTACAACGTATAAATTATACGTGTGAAATACAGCACCTGTTTTTCCTAAATGTTAAGTGGTATATAAAGTTAGTATATAAAATTTATATTTATATTACCTCAAGATGTTATTTTTCCTTATTTGGAACATGTTTCGAGAGCTCCCGTGCTCTCATCCTCAGCCTTCGGATGTAATATTCATTACAACTCTGAGTTACAGACCAGAGTCTGGGAGAAGTTAAACACGATCTATTTGAGTTTCACGTGGTATTGTTTACGACTGTGGTTTAAGTTTCCGAGGTACCGTTTTACTAATTAAACGTCTACATTAGAAGTAGGATTGAGTTCACTTTTGTCTCTGTATTTCCAACAGTTACTTTAGATATTATTGTTTGTTTTTTACGGAATTGCAGGTAGTCATGAGTTTACAAATGATATAACCTGCGCCCACTAACTAAACAATGTACAACATAATACTTTATCACGTGGCTGACGGTCACGGTATCATTTCCTTTGTGTCACTGTTCATCATTTTTATTTTTCTGTCATTGTTCATTGTCAGTGCTGTTTTCTCCTTAATTCTCATTTCTCATCCTTCGTCACGTAATGTGTAATGCTAATGCGCAATATAAAACGTCACGTCATAACTCACTAATGTTAGTCAACAAGAAACAAGGAATCGTCCAGCGGTAATTTATTATATTTTTCTTGTAAAAGTACTTTTTATTCGAAAAAAACAGAATCAAAACGTTGTAAGGTTAAACAAAGGTGAGGCTGGCATTTTTCTGTGTTCTTATATAAAAAATCTAATTTCATATTATTCGACAGAACTAAAAATCATATTAGAATATTTAACGTGTGTGGCGATCTTTGTTCGGCATATTCGAATAGTCGCGCCAAGGTCACGGCCTTCGGTCCCGGTCAGTCGATCTGAGCGATAGCGCACCGCCGTGTGTGTCGTCGAAATTCAGATAGCAGCTTCGTTAACAGCTGTTTCATTCTTACTTCAAGTTTTCCGTTACCGTTGTGCATTGGTAAAACGCGTGTTCATTCCCATTTTCTCTTCAGCTTACGAAGTGCTCGCTCGTGGTCTGGCGACTGGAATTGTTACGTATTCTCTCCGACTCTACATGAATACTTAAACTTTTAAAAGCTCTCAGGGTCCTCGGACCGTCGAGGAATGGGAAACAGCTAACATGATGGCACCTTCACCAGCCATCATCATGGAAATAGACCGACAGTAAACCGCTCCCCACGTCGCCAGCCACAGGGAGAACCAGTAGTTCCCGAAGGACAACCAATCAGCATGTAACCACTGTCTTCTTCACCAATCAGCACCATCATCATAAACGACCATCACAGTAGTCATAGCCGCTTTTCGTTCTCCAAATCCAGGTAGGAAATTTCCAATTAAATTTAACTACATCACACAACATCATTTTATGGAACATTGCACATATATGTAAAATTCAAAAAGGGTTAAATTTATAATGCTAAAAGAGACATTAGAACCTTCATGGACACATTTTTGTAATTTCATTGATTAACTGCATTAATAATACTTTGTACAAGAGCAAGGCTGCATTTTATGTATGCATATATGTTTGTAATATTAATATAGCTATGGACTTGTGCTGATATGGGGGGGGGGATATAATCATTCATGTCTAAACAGCTTAAAGAAAGTGTACAGTTAACTGATTTTTCTATAATTAACATTCATTGATTGAATAATTCAATTGGCTAACTAAATGTATTAAATTAAACTGCTTAAATTAAGTTGAATAATTAAGACTATTTGCTATCAGAATTGAGTTATAATGATTAAGACAAATTATTGAAAAAGGTGTGCGAATATATATCTTTGTAAATCAATTTCAGTCGTAATCAGGGTATCCTATCGTTATGGGGTAGCACCTATTCTCATTATTGAAGTATAGGTATTAATATATATGTATGCATATATACGAGTTGTCTCTTAGATGGAATGATATAGTATAATAATGTTACAAAAGAAAGCACCAATAAAATGTTGTTACTGTTATAAATTATAGTAAAAAATAAAACCATAAAATAGTTTTAGTGATTTCCACTCGTCAATTTATTAAAATTATAAAACCATGCCAGCTGTTTCGGCAGCACAGTGCCTTCATCAGATGGTGTAAGCTGACTAATTTTCGTACAAACAATACAGAATATAAAATATAATACAAGTGCTGTTGTATAGAGAGCGATAGTAATCTCGTGTCAATAAGATTTATACACATTACACAAACATATAACATAACATATACCAAGTCTATTTATACAAATTAAGCAGAGGCGAGCTATTTAGATCTAACTGATCATTTAATAATACATTTAAATATTTGTGTTTATTAATTTCAAGGGTTTCTAATAAATCAAGCTTTGGACCTTTATCAGATAAATGTAAAATTTCAAAATTGTCATTATATCTATGGTCTTTTTCTAACAAGTGATTTGCATAATTTGATTTGCCATCATTATATCTAAAACTATAATTGTGACCATACATTCTTTTTTCGAAAGATCTACCTGTCTGTCCGATATACACTTTATTACAAGACCCACAGGATAATTTGTATACACTAGACTTTTGCAGTTTATCTGTTTTACTCTTGTTAGTTTTAAGACGCAGTCTTCTTTGGGAAAATATATTAAAAATAACAAGAGTAAAACAGATAAACTGCAAAAGTCTGGTGTATACAAATTATCCTGTGGGTCTTGTAATAAAGTGTATATCGGACAGACAGGTAGATCTTTCGAAAAAAGAATGTATGGTCACAATTATAGTTTTAGATATAATGATGGCAAATCAAATTATGCAAATCACTTGTTAGAAAAAGACCATAGTTATAATGACAATTTTGAAATTTTACATTTATCTGATAAAGGTCCAAAGCTTGATTTATTAGAAACCCTTGAAATTAATAAACACAAATATTTAAATGTATTATTAAATGATCAGTTAGATCTAAATAGCTCGCCTCTGCTTAATTTGTATAAATAGACTTGGTATATGTTATGTTATATGTTTGTGTAATGTGTATAAATCTTATTGACACGAGATTACTATCGCTCTCTATACAACAGCACTTGTATTATATTTTATATTCTGTATTGTTTGTACGAACATTAGTCAGCTTACACCATCTGATGAAGGCACTGTGCTGCCGAAACAGCTGTCATGGTTTTATAATTTTAATAAATTGACGAGTGGAAATCACTAAAACTATTTTATGGTTTTATTTTTTACTATAATTTACAATGGATTTTCACCAAGTAAAGGTATCAAGCATTAGTTACTGTTATATGATTTTTTTATTGCAAGTCCTGTCACGCTGGGCCCAGTACATTTTTGCTTCCGTCTAGGACAAGTGCCTAGTTTTAAAAATTAAGTAACGCCCCCGAACTCAAAAAAAAAAATTAATTTATAAAAAATGTATAAAAAAAAATTGTAAAAGTTTTGGGTGGGCGGCGTTTCACGTGTTATAAGAGTTTAGCTTATTCTGCATACGATTTTCTGTATATAGTGTAAAGAAGATATTGTACACTAACCAAATATGCTCAAAACAAGTAGGTTTTATTTTTTGTAGCCTGAACATAACATCAGGACCTTAATTTCAGGACCGCACATATGAATTATATTTAAAAACTCATTAGCTCTTTTTCACTTATTTAGATTAACACAAAAATTCATTTACAGTAGTTTAACTTAAGATAATCTCTTTTGAAATTCTATTTGTTTTTTGAGTCGCTCCCTCCACTAGCGTTGAGTTGAAACTCCATCCAATACACCAAGAGCGCTGCGTACCAAGATGGCCGACTGGTTGAATATGAGGCTTTATGTGTATTTTGATTAACAATTAAATCTAAATATTAATGTTTTTTACATAGTTTAAACTTGATAGTGTATTATTTTGAAAAATTATTCTGTTTGTATTACACAGTTGTATGTAATGTTTTAATATTTTAATTCTGTCACTTATTTTCAGTAACGAAGTGTATTGTGTTCTGTTTCACGGTCTGTGTTCTGTTTCTCGGTCATAATTTACATGGACTAATTCCAAATCAGTGTATATTTGGAAATTTTATTAAGTTCTTGTTACCTGATGTTTATCAGTAATGCTATATTTGGATTACTCTGGCTATTATTTTCTTCTTAATTTGCTTGGTACTATTGAATTTACACCAGTACAATATTAAAGTAAAAACAAATGCTTTGATGGAATTAACTTATTTCTAAACAAATAAAAATTTATGTTTCTAAAGAAAGTTTTTATAAAAAAAAAAAACACTAAAATTATTATAATAACATTTTCCTAAAATACCTAACAGCTGACTGAATTGATTAATATTTGATTTATGCACAAGATAATGTACTCTAAGGAGACGTGGTATTGTACTAACATCTTGCAGCCCTTTCGAAGGCCAAGGAACAACTTAGACTCGGATTACATCCGGAGTAAACATAATTATAATTGCACCTTCTGAAACATCCGTAAAAACGGAAAAGTGTGTGTACATATCTGACTAAACGTTACAATATTTTACAAACAGGTGCGTCTATTGAAAATAAAAATAACAATATAACCATAATAAATAAAAGAAACCTTAAAAGGTTTCAAATACCTAGGAAAATTAGTTATAAAGGAAACTAAATATACATATTATTAAAGAAATCGTTATAAAAATTCTAGTATATTACATTTACAATGTACAATGAAATATAAAGTTCATTCATTTAAGGAATAAATTGTGAAACCACTTAACAACTGTGGTGAGTTTCGTAACAGGAGACTGCTGTAAAACACACACCGCAACGAATTTAATGTCTCGCGTGTAACAAATACCCACTGAGTCCTATTACGCAGTGTTTGTAAAATGCACTAAATATTTCACACGCTTGATCAGACAAAGGATTTTTCTGTTCCACCATTTGGAATGCCAATGGAACTGAGTTTCTTACCACTCGTTTCATGAGCCAGTTTCTTACATAATCCGTGATTTCTGCCACGCCTTCAGCCGATAAGAATGTCGTCATAAAAGTAACTTCCACGTTACGTAATAACGCACGTGTGTACGACACGTGTTTGCCGCATCTACAGGAAATAAGACATTAAACTTTTTATAAAAAATAACGTCTCGAATGTGACAGAACAACAAGCGATGGAAACTATGAACCTCTCCATGACTACGTTATAGGTCGTGGGTAGATGAATTCTGTGCTGCCCTTATGTCACACTCGGGAATTATAGCTATGTGATTTCAGCCAAAAGAATATTATCAATTGGCTAAACACTACTTTTACTTCCATGTTCCTTAAGGAATGGAAGTATGGTGATGGCAAAAAAAATCGTGTTCGAGATTATTGCAGATTCCGATTGTACTACACTCAAAACATGAAAAAAAGTCGTTTTTCGAAAAGTGTCTGAGTGTGTGTCTGTGTGTCTATCTGTAGATTTATTTCTATGGCAAAGGATAACAGCCGCAAATTCAAACAGAATCAAATAATTTTTTGCATACAGCCCTGATTTGTAGAGTACTCACGACCTATTGTTTTTGGTGAAGATCGGTTGAGGGAAAGGGGTAGTTTACCTGCAACGTTTTATGTTTTAACAATGGTAATTTTTTCTATGACGAACGATAACTGCCGCATATTCAAACAGAATCAAATAATTTTTTGCATACGTTCCTGAATTGTAGAGGTCTCAAGGCCTTTTGATTTTGGTGAAGATCGGTTAAGGGGAAGGAGTAGTTTACCAGCAACCTTTTACGTTTTAACAACAGTAAAGTACTTGAAAATTCATTTAAACTTTTTCAAACAATGGTAATTGTTAAAAATAAAATAATTTTGTTGCCAGGAAATAAAATTATAATTTTTCATTTTAATGTAAATCATGTATTAGAGAAAATATATCGTTCGTGGCAGGCAAGCATATCTCAATTATGTAATGTTTACGTTTCCATTTTATTATTATGATTACTGCAATAAAAAGGCAGGGAAGACACACACACACACACACACACAATTCGCGTTATTTCTGGCCTCACTCATGTTTATTTTCTTACATTTGCATGCTTTTTAAATGGAAAGTGCCGAAACCCACACCAACATAACGCGTGCAAGTCGAAAAAGTGCCCAGCGTGGATAGCGATTTGCTTCCTGTGGATCGCTGGGCAGTGTAACTGCACGTGTTTACAGAGGAACGATTCATAGACAGACTTTTCGTCTTTAGGGAATGAACCCTCTGCAAGATGCTGAGGGTCCATGAGTGACTTCGGAGCGCTCCTTCTTTTTCGCGTGTTTGTTCTGTGAAACATACACTGTAGATTCGCAGCTTTACTCTAAGCAACGCTCAATAGGAAATGTTGAAAATTTTTGTCCACGGTGTACCCTCATACACACTAAACCTGTTCTGATGTTTTAATTACGGACATCATGATATTAAAACTTTGGAAACTTGAGCACTACTTAATGGAGATCAAACATTAACTTATACAAGCCATTAATTTTATGCATATTTTTTATATATATGTGTACAACGTTATCGGCAACAAAGAAGTAGTTTTTGTTAAAATTCCTTCCCGGGATGTTTGGCCGTAGTCCAATGTTTTCTACAAAACCAGACGTTTCGGCAATGCCATCGACTTCCATGATCAGTGAAAATCGAGTGCGATAACGTGAGGTGGTATACGTTAGTGACCACAGTACTGTGGTTAAGGCTGAAGCAGTAAGTAGGAAGAAGTAGTTTCTATGGTAATATTTCATTTCGAAAATGATTTTAAATATAAATCTTAGAACATGGAAGTCATGTATGGTTCTTCATACCGATATTTTATGTGTGAAATCCAGGAAGTATCTGATTGCATTCTCTTTACTCCACCGTATAGTCCAATAAGTGCAAACGTATCTATTACTTGATTTCTGAACTTTACAAGTTAATACTACAAGTGCTTATACCACTAAACTTTGATAAGTGGGGCAACATCTTCGCTACCTCTGGGGAACAAGCGAAGATGTTGCCCCACTTATGTTCGTGCGGATAGAAAAGCTCTAGTATGCGAACTCATAACGTTTAGCACGATTTCTTTATGGCCCGTCTTGATTACTTCTCAAAGTTATTGTGTTCTGGAAGTTACTATATTCGGCTTTACTTGCAGTACGAAATTTTATCACGCCCAGCGGTCTACTGATCTACGGAACAGACATGAAATTATACAGTTACTTGATCTTGCTACCGCTGTATTGATATATTGCGTGTCGATGGACTGCAAACGTGCAATTCAGAATATTAAGGTTTCCCTGTGTTTTAGGTTAGGTTTATCTACATATGAGTATTGTTTGCTTCTCTCATTCATGAAACTTCAACACTACACTATTGTTATTCAAAACTTTTTAAAATTTACTTTCATTCAGTACTTAAAATTGCTTTATCCGTGACCATAATTTTGTAAAACGAATGTAGGCCTACCGTGGTTTTATGTTGGATTTAAAACTAGATAAAAACCCATTTAGCGTGTTGCACTTTCCAGTAACGTGAATCGATTATAATTGCATTGAATATGTGATATGAAGTGTGGAAACGAGCTTTGTCACAAAATTATAATTATTAGATGAAATTAATTGAATGGGTAAAAAGAAGAAGGAAAACTTTCCACAGATCATCATTTTTAGAAAATGATAAAAAACTGATTTGCGGTTAAATGAGTATGAAAAAACTTAGAATTATAAGAGTGATAATAAAATAAAACAATAAAACAATGATTAAAGGTCCCAAGTTACAATATTAGCATAATTTGAAGAAGTAAACCGTTATATGACTAACACATTTATGTTACTGGATATACGTATATTCTTGAAAATAAAAAGTACAGTCCTCTGTGGGGCCTTGAGCTTATCGAGTGAAGTAATATAATACGCTCATACAACATAACATTATAAACACAAAAATATATATTAAAACACATTAATGATGAAGATTGTTGTATACTTATTATCTGATTAGTATAACTTTACCCGGCAGTACGACCGTGTGCTTCAGTTGCTCGATTTGGTAAAACACCATGGCTCCACTTACAGAGCTACGCGTCACATATATGAGTACAACTCTTTAGATGAAGACCACACGATAGCTGGGTAGCCGATATTTTCTGCACTAGAATGGGCAAGCAGAAGGAGAGAATTGAATAACTAAGGAACTAAATTGTGTTTACCTAAATGCAAATAGCAATGTAAAATTTTGTTTGTGTAACAATGCTAATTCGATTCAAAAGTAAAAGCACAAGTACGGAATTTTAAAAAGACTCGTACGGAAAGACAAAGGATTAATTTAAAAAAGAAAAACAACATAAGCATTTAAACTTAGTTTGTATTATCCTCAATAAATATAGAAAAAGAAATGCAGTAACAATTTAGCAATGGCAACGATAAACTTATATCTTCTCGGACGAAGTAATCATAACGGGTTCAGATTTATTTACTTTATTAGCTGTCTATATTGTTATTCCATTGTTATCATAGCCAGTTCCAACAATAATGGCGTGTGCATTGAAATGCTGTTTCAATTGGAAGGTGCTCTAATTGATAGTTGATACTTGTTTTTTTTCTTTTAAATACGTTTTGTTAGTTGTTTTGATCAAGTCAGCTGTTACAAATAGCTAACGGTCTAATAATAGTCGTCAAATAATTGAAAATTATTTATTAAAACGAAATAATAATCTAAAGTTACAAGAAATAGTTTTATTTCATATTAATACCAATGGACCAAGTGAAGAACGTGAAATGTAATTAGAATTTTAATTTGTGTTTTAAATATAAATTTATATTATTTTGGAAGCAACGTAGAATCAGTTTGTTGGTTTTATATCGTGCTAGTGTGGCGTACAAATAACGTAAAAAGCAGTCTCTCTCTTCATACTTTATTCTAAACTGTGCCACACAACTTTAGCACCTACTTTAACAATTTTAAAGTTCTGTGGTCACTATAAAATAAAGTGTGCTACAAGTATTCAGTGAACTGTGAACAAGACCGGCACACTTTGGTAGAAAAAGCAATGCAAACGCAGATTCGTGTTGTTGATAACATGTATGAAGCAGGAAAGAAGTTAAACAATATTCTAAAATGTTTAAATGGATCTGTTACAAAGAAAACAGAGGGAAACAATTACAATGACTTTATTACAGTTAGTTTGATTAATTCTATTAAAAAGTGTGAGACTAAATTAACAATGAGGAGAATTAAAATATTTTCCTTTTTATAAAAGTGGAATATAAGAAAAGCTGAGTGAAAACGGTTTTGGCTTCAGAAAGTGAATGAAGCAAAACGAAAATGCAATTTGATGTAAGACGATGATAACGTAATTTGTTTTCTGTTATTGAGGGAATAAAAATAAAACAGGGAGCTGGAAATCCAATATGAAATGGCTGGCGAAAACGTGAGAAGACGATGACAGTCAGGAATCGTGAGTGCCGACTCAGGAATCGATGTAGACGATGGAAATGATGTTGCATCTAATACAATGTGAAACTGTCCTATCGTTGAAGTGAACGAGAAGGTAAAGAAGAAGATATTTATAGAAGTTAAAAGGAAGATATTAATTTTATTAATTGCCACCAAGTTCTTAGAAAGATGAAGAAAGATAGTGAAGTTATTAACAGAGTGCAGATAAGAAAGCTTCAGTATCTGGGACATCTCATGAGAAATGAACAGAGATTTTACTCATTGCATTCCATGTTACAGGGAAAAGTACTTGGAAAGAGAGGAGTTGGGCGACCGAGAATATTATGGCTGAGAAATTTAAGGACCTTGTTTGGCATGAATACATCTGACTTATTCCGTGCAGCAGTACAGAAAGTTAAAATAGTCTGTATGATATCCAACATTCGAAAGGGATAGGAACTATCAGAAGAAGAAGAAGAAGAAGAAGAAGAAGAAGAAGAAGAAGAAGAAGAAGAAGAAGAAGAAGAAGAAGAAGAAGAAGAAGAAGTGTATTAAACAGCTAGTTTTATTTTATCTGAAATTTTACTTTTTCTGCTTATTTTATGGAAATAAGGAACTGAATTAACTGTATACAAGAATGAACCAGTATCTTTACAGAACAATTTGAGATTTTCCTCGCGAAACGCTGCAACATCAAAGGTAACATTATGTAACATCATTTAGCAGCTTTGTGCTGTATATTCGTTGTCAACAACAGAAGTTTTATTTATTCATACAACTAGAAGATAACCTCCACAAAGGTTGCTAAGGAGGTACCTATCTATAGTACATGTTCTGTATTCGTTTATTTGAAAGTAATAAATTTTACTGTATTGTTTATATAAATGAAATAATTGGGAATAATTATCCCCTTCTATTGTCTTCCCTATCATTACCTTCGGAAATAAAAAATGCTATTCTATTCTATTTAAAGACAAACCTAAGGACAGTACTACGAGACTGATAATTCTGGTTTTCCAAATCAACAGCTTAAGTCACAAATTTTCTGTATTTTGTGGAAACATAAGCAATGAATTGGATCGTTCCAAAGACATTAGAAATAAAAAGACTCACTGAGATAACAAGGGTTCGTTTTGTGAGTACGAATTTCTGCTTATTTTATGGAAAAATGGAACTGAATTAACTGTATACAAGAATGAACCTTCTTGTATCTTTACAGAACAATTTGAGATATTCCTCGCAAAACGCTGAAACATCAAAGGTGTTTCCAACTGAAAAGTATTGAATGTTGAAGTGAATAAGATGGTGAAGAAGAAGATATTACTGGAAGTTAAAAGAAAGATATTAGTTTTAATAATTGCCACAAACAATAATTGTTTCTATTGTATCATTTCTGTTCTTGGATATTCAAAGTTTTTTGATACACAAATAACAGAAAAACATACTTACTGAATAAGCTGTTAAATTTGCATAGGCAACTAAACGCAACTAAAAAAGTATTTTGTTTTGTTCAAATTATTAATTTGAATTCACACACGTTGCTACGAAAAAGGTTAATTTTGATTAATCGTTTAAAAAAAATTTAGAGTTTTTGTTAAACAGTAAAATCTCTGACATGTCTCTCTCTATACGTTATTCTAAACTGTGGCAGGCAACTTTAATACCTACATAAAGTTCTGTGGTTGCTATACAATTGAGCGAACTACACAAACTATGCTGTGAAGTGTGAACAAGGCCGGCACACTTGTCAGCCAGATTTATTTCTCTGGGTTTATCTACATATGAGTATTGTTTGCTTCTCTCATTCATGAAACTTCAACACTACACTATTGTTATTCAAAACTTTTTAAAATTTACTTTCATTCAGTACTTAAAATTGCTTTATCCGTGACCGTAATTTTGTGAAACGGATGTAGGCCTACCGTGGTAGTATGTTAGATTTAAAACTAGATAAAAACCCTATGAAGTAAGAGTTTATCAAGTTAAATTATTCAATGAAAATATTAATATTTAACATACTACTTCTCAGCAACAAGATATCACACTTACTTTCGTGTACCGACTCTTAAGAATTATCCCAGGGCGCCAGTAATAAATAAACACAATTTGATTGTTATTAATTAAGTTTTTTAATAACGATTTGCATTCACATATTACAACATTTATAAGTCAGTACTTCAATCAATTTACTATAAAATCTGTTAGTGTTTATTTCTTACCAATGGATTCTTAGACTTATTGAGTCACCAAATATGATTGACATACATTTAAAATTAATAAGCAATATTAAAATTGAGTGTTCATTTTTGTTATTTACGTGTATGTTGAATTACTCTGCGATGCGATGTCATCAATGCTGCGGGTTCCAGGCTGGTGGTCCGACGTTGTTCGTTGAACAGTTATCCTTGTTAGTTTGCACTAATTTACACTGGTTTCACAGGTATTACACAATTCACTTAATTAACTTAGTGATAATTACACATGTGCCGTATAATAATACACTTGTTGAATACTCAGTATATCCTTATCAAAGCTAAGTGCGTCCAACACCGGATTGACAACTACTCTCGACCGATTGTCCCGTACAATCATGTTTGACACATTAAATTTCGCTATGTAATTCGACATTTAACGATTGATGTTGTACTAAATAAAACTTGGATATATTACTCGGTTTTAATTTATCTTCTTTAGTTACTCTAGAATTATTCTTATCAACACTTATTAAGTGTTTATGATGCGTAAATTCCACACGGCTTAATATCGCGTTACCGTAACTGATTTACGTTGCGATTGAAAGATACTTATTTAATTTATTGACGAATTTCTTACTACACTAAATACGAGTCTTTGTATTGTAATCTCTCCGTAGACTAACTTAATTTCTTACGCTTCGTTTTTTTATACATTGCTACAAACTACCCTCACCAACTATCGACAAAATACACGCCCATTGGTCTGGCATACCGCTAATTTCAAATTTACCCAATCTGTCTAGTGAACACGTCCCGCGTAAAAAATGACGCTTTCCTTTATTCGTCAACTATTTGCGCGTGAAAATGGGGTAGAAAACTTTGCGTCTCTCTCCATCTCGCTCTTCTCGCTCTCTGTCTAACATAACGGTTTCTTTTGTTAGATGCACTTAACTTTTACTATCTTAGGGAAGTTTTCTGACACCCTTGATAATAATACAGTTTTATGACGGTACGTCCGCTATGTTAATTTTCATAGTTTTTAGCCGACACACGGGCGTCAACGCAAGGTCGTCTGTATGAATAACTACCGCGCCCTGCTAAAAAATTTTAATATTTCTTACTTTGAAGTACCACCGCTCTAATCGGTAGTTTTAATTTTATTTTCTCCCCGCTTTCTATGAATTTATATTTCTCCCTGGGTACCACATGACTTTGTCCTCGTAAAATTGTTGAGAATGCAATTTTCCGTTAAAACCCATTTAGCGTGTTGCACTTTCCAGTAATGTGAATCGATTACAATTGCATTGAATATATGATATGAAGTGTGAAAACGAGCTTTGTCGCAAAATTATAATTATTAGATGAAATTAATTGAATGGGTAAAAAGAAGAAGGAAAGCATTCCACAGATCATCATTTTTAGAAAATGATGAAAAACTGATTTGCGGCTAAATGAGTCACTGTATGAAAAAAATTAGAATTATAACAGTGATAATAAAATAAAACAATA
The DNA here is from genome assembly GCA_034769895.1 of Magicicada septendecula. NCBI lineage: Eukaryota > Metazoa > Arthropoda > Insecta > Hemiptera > Cicadidae > Magicicada > Magicicada septendecula. The sequence continues at coordinate 456,052,517 of CM068374.1, read as the reverse complement.
AAACAATGATTGAAGGTCCCAAGTTACAATATTAGCATAATTTGAAGAAGCAAACCGTTATATGATAGTAAAGTTTGTGGAATCTTTTCCTTTTTGATCTCAGTTCCAACCGATAACAGATAACATTTTTAAAAAATCTTAAATGAATATTTTATTTACTTTTTACTGTTATTCATACAATTGTTTAGATTCACAGCAATCTTTTTATGTTTTGCATATTAGAAAATAACAAAGAAATATATACAAAACTAAAAATAACTAGTATCTTCCGATTCTCAGAAACACTTTTAATCACTTCGAATATCATTATAAAAATAAACAAATATATACGGAGAAAAAGTAACAAATGTTCTTTTTCTTTTCCAATATTATTAGTACTTTAATCACTCAGTAGTTTACCATTATCTACTTGTGTATTTGTTGTAGGCTACACATAATATTTCTGTAAAATTCTTTATGTTTATCAGGTATATATTGTAGAATTTTAGCCACATCTTCTATCTTCTTGTTATTTATAGGAACTTTGCTATCATCAACATTGCTAGCAGGAAGTAAAATATCACCCCCCCTTGTAAAGCTTGAAGACTTAATTGTGAATAGTAACAATAAACTCCCGTGATAGCACAAGGCCCTTTTGTTATTCTTTTTAGATGAAATAACGATTAAACATATCTCTACCCTGAAAGCTTTTAGTACTTATTTTAAAAACTTTTGGCCAGTAGACCTACCATGTTTAAATCAATCTTCAATAAAAAAGATCTATAACTGATACTATTGGTTCTACATTTACTATCACTGATAATAAAGCATGTACGCCTTCATTTAGACAATGTGATCTTAAACATGAATTCGAAAATATAATTAATCAATATCAAAATGAATTTTGTATCTCAAAAATATTGTAAAACTATTTGTTTATATAAAGTGCAATTTTTATTTTAAAATATAATCCTTGACAATCCTAATTTCAACGTCCCCTCTTAATAATAGTTTGTAATGTGAAGTATAATGTTATAACTTGATTCAATGAAAAGGAATCTTCAAATAGCTGCTATTTTTCCAAATTTAGTTATAATATGATTCTCTTTATAGAATGTAAATTTTGGAATTGTACTACACTAATTACGATTGTACTTGTAAGACAAATGTACACATATATGCATACTCTGAAAAATTTATTTCCTCAATAATCAAATAAATGTATTCATAATTCTGTATGTGTGTTGTCAGCCAATTTGTTAAATGTTCGCTTAGTCGAACAGATTACAGATCTCCAATAAATTAAAAAAAAAAAAAATACTTTTGTGTCACGATGATTATTCACAAGGCTTTTTACTGAAAGTAAACAATACACATGTGTAAAAGTATAAATGTAAAATCAACTCAATGGTCTCATACAACTGGCATTATTTTAATACATATATAATCTAAACAATGTTTAATGAATTTTTGTCGTATCATAGCAACCTATACCAATTTCAATTTAGGAACAACATTGCTTGTGTTTAGTAAGACTAAAACTCAAGGAAATTTTTTGTATGATTTTAGGACAAAACATGAAGGCCGATTCAAAATTTGTGTATGGTTTAGCCGCCTTTCTGGCTACAAAATATCTAGTGCTTTTTGCCGTATATAAAACATATTCTTCGAACAGAGATAACAAGAAAAAAAAATGTCAAGGGGCCCGGGATGACGGCAAGAGCCGCTGACGAAAGACGTTTGTGTTTGTTATATTGATTACTAACATTTATAACATTTCTTATAAATTAAATTGTCTGTAATATTAGATTTCTTTTTATTTTATTACCTGCTGGTACAAAATAATTCATCTTCTTCCATTTGTTACTCTATATAATTCTACTATTACTAAAATGGAACCGATGTTAATTATAAAATCTTAATGCTGACACCGTTTGTGTGTGTGTGTGTTTCCAGATACAACTTAAAACCTCATTGTGTTTGTGTTGGTATACAACGAAAACCGATTGTGACGTAACACGGGTGAGCATCACAGAGAAAGAAAGAGTTAGAGACAGAGACAGTGGGAGAGTGAGAGAGAGAGTGTGAGAGCGAGGTGATAGGGTGAGAGAGTGGGATAAGGAGCACGTGTGATGTGCACATGAGTATTGAATATTGCGCAAAATTTTATATTTCCATGAGTTAACTTGTTAGGAATATAAATATTAATTTTAATTTTATTATAAAAGACAATCAAGATCTTCCGTTTGTTTCTCCAATTCAATTCAATTGTAGCTTAAAATAACTCTACGCTTTACAGTAACACCATGTCTATGTGTGTATGTTTCAGATTTGGCTCTACACACAAGAAGCAAACAAAAAATAAATAAGAAGAAAATCAAAAAACTCTTCAAAAATTATAAAACTTTAAAAAAATGAAAAATACCAGTGAAAATGAAGAACATAACAAAAAAGAAGAAAGAAGAAAATATAAAAAAATTATAAAAAATTAAAATAGATAAAAAAGGATAAACTAATGAAAATGAAGAAAAGAAGAAAAAAAATGTTTTTTTTTTCAGCGGCTCTTGCCGTCATCCCGGGCCCCCTTGACATTTTTTTCTTGTTATCTCTGTTCGAAGAATATGTTTTATATATGGCAAAAGACACTAGATATTTTGTGGCCAGAAAGGCGGCTAAACCATACACAAATTTTGAATCGGCCTTCATTTTTGGCCTAAAATCATACAAAATAATTCCTTGAGTTTTAGTTTTACTAAACACAAGAAATTTTGTTCCTAAATTGGAATTGGTATAGGTTGCAATGATACGACAAAAATTCATTAAACATTGTTTAGATTATATATGTATTAAAATAATGCCAATTGTATCAGACCATTGAATTGATTTTACATTATACACTTTTACACGTGTGTATTGTTTACGTTCAGTATAAAGCCTTGTGAATAATCATCGTGACACAAGTATTTTTCTTTTTAACTTATTGGAGGTCTGTAATCTGTTCGACTAAGCGAACATTTAACAAATTGGCTGACAACACATATACAGGATTATGAATACATTTATTTGATTATTGAGGAATTAAATGTTTCAGAGTATGCATATATGTGTACATTTGTCTTACAAGTACAATAGTGCGCAATTCCAAAATTTACATTCTATAAAGAGAATCATGGTATAACTAAATTTGGAAAAATAGCAGACATTTGAAGATTCCTTTGCATTGAATCAAGTTATAACATTATACTTCACATTACAAACTATTATTAAGAGGGGACGTTGAAATTAGGATTGTCAAGGATTATATTTTTAAATAAAAAAATACACAATGCACTTAATATAAACAAATAGTTTTTATAATATTTTTGAGATACAAAATTCATTTTGATATTGATTAATTATATTTTCGAATTCATGTTTAAGATCACATTGTCTAAATGAAGGCATACATGCTTTATTATCAGTGATAGTAAATGTAGAACAAAATATAGTATCAGTTATAGATCTTTTTTATTGAAGATTGATTTAAACATGGTATAATATAATTCCTTAGGCGCCCACGCTTTTATTATCAGTGATACTTAATGTTACAAAAATGTTTCATTAATAAATGTTATTTTCATTTGTTGTTAATGTATTTGGTATAAGATAAATTATTTTATCGTTTTTAGTACATTGATCATTTTGTTAATTTTAAATAAAAGCGTTTTTTAAACAAAATTTTTTTACTTCACACTTTTTAGTCAAATTTTATAGATAAATTATATAATGAAAAGAGAATGATACATAAACAATAAACAATTATTTATGAAATAGATAACTAGATAGGTAAATTTCTTTTCATTGTATAAAATATAGATAATTAAATGATCACAGTAATTTTACAATTGCATTCGTACATTGCAGTGTATTGACAACACAGTAGTATTTACAAGATTAAATAATAATTAATATAATTACAATAGTTTACAATATCATTGTTTTCATATATATTTGTTGTACAAAGTAAAATTACTTACCGTTATTTGTAATCACGTAGACAGTTTCACCAAACTGATTTTAATTTTGATTGCTCCACTAAGCCTAAAAGTATCCTGCCCCCTTACGAAAATGTTTGCCGGCCGCTGGAGATGACACAGTAAGTTTGTATTAACGTAGATACAGCAAGTCAGAAACCAACTGCCATTATTCATTTTTCGTTTCACATACATATTTCCAACGGTTGATACTGGAGGCTAAAGTCTTTAGTTATATGCATTGTTTACAATTAAGGACTCGGAATCGAACATCAGACGGGTTAGGTGTACAGTGAACCGGAGTTAAATTATAATCGAGTGATAAAACAATATAGTGAATTGTTAAAATTATAATAAATGAATTATATAGTGGAAACAACCAAAAAGGAATATAAACGTGTGAATTTAAAAAGAAAAGTGTTGTGATATTAATCAAATTTAAAACATTTTAATGGTTATTCTAAACTAACCTGTGACACTATATATACTAGCGAACTATTTTTTCACAAACACTGAACTATCACACAATAACACTGTTGTAATTTTTTTTGCTAGTTAGTCATTATTTTTGTGTGTTTAATTTTAAGAAGTGTAGTATTAATTAACCTAAAAAAGACCGTATCTGAGATCGAAAATTTCAATTGGTAATTCATATTAACAATTATTTATTTATTTTAATTTTAAAAGAGAAAAATTCAAAGTGAAACGTTTTCTACAAAGTAAAATTACTTACCGTTATTTGTAATCACGTAGACAGTTTTAACATTGAAAATGTTTATAAGGACGTGTCGCACATTTGCGCGTGATCGAAAATGGGAACCGGTGAGTTTCCATAGATACTACTTCTTTGTTGTCAATAAGGTAGTACACATATAAAAATTCACTTCTGAATACGACTACATTTAATTTATAACCTGTACATTGGTAAATGTATGTATGTATTTTTTTTTATAATATTGTATTGTCACGTGATTCAAGTGTGTATGCAAAATTTCAAGTGGCTATCACATCGGGAAGTATGCTAAAATTCGATTTGAAAAATCCACTTTAGACCGACGGGAAAAGCAAGTTAAATAAAGGCGTTTAATAAAAAACAAAACAAACAAACAAACAATTTTCGGTAATTTTGTTTGTACGCTCTTAGGCTAGAAGCATACAAAAATGTTGGAGAATGTTGTCTTTACATTTTCGCTCTTTTGTGCATCCCATGTTTTCTAAGTAACAAACGTGTCTAAAAGAGGTAGGCACACTTTTTTAGTGCGTGTGTAAGTATTTAACATCTAAACAAAACGTTTACATTACTATATGGTATTTGAAGTCGACCTAACGTGTAATACGGCCAAACGAAGCAATACCATGTAATTATGGATTATATATTTTTTGTTATATATAGGCCCTTCTTGTGTTTATAGAAATTAATAGTTCATTTTGTTATAATGACAACAAATATCCTTTAAATTTCGTAATTTAATCTTATATTTACCTACATTTTTTAAATTGCTTACGTATTTGTAACCCGTTTTATTCTTACACTAACATATGAGAAGTAAATAGTGTAAATTGTTCAGTAAGATTTTTTAGATTTCTGTATATGTGAGCTTGCGTTTGGGCTACTTACGATACCTGGACTTCAACAGGGCAGCGAATCAGCTGACAAATTTTACTGTGTTTGAACTTTTCATTAATATTAATGGTTGACGATTTACCCTTCGACCCAATGACCCATTTACCGTAATGAAAAGTATTGCTGTACTCAGTCATATATATCCGTTACATATTCCAATTCATATTCAGGTTCCCAGCCCCATATGCCATAAATGCAAACGCGTGCGTCAGTAGTGTTAGGGAGGGAACTTATGAATTCAAACAAAGAGTTACTACCCGCATTTCTTTTAGTTAACATAATGTTACGAAATGCGGAAAAAGTGTTATACCATTACAAAACAGTCTACGGCTTTCTCGGATGTTCCAGTGGAATACGGCTGTAATGTTGTGTGCGTACGTGATCTCAACATACGTTAGCGAGACTTTTCTAGACTTCGCCGGCCGCGCGCAATGTGTCAATGCCGCAATCAATTACATTCTAGTAGCGTTCTTGATGCGTAGTATGGATTGCTCTAGATGTCTCAGCGGGATATAAATACAAGACTTCAGCGGCGCTTAGTACAGTTTTATTAGCGATATATTCCAGTGCGGTTCGAAGTATTGTGGCTAAGTGTTATGTGTTTTATATGTGTGCAGTGCAATTGTAATACAACTGTGTTTTGTATTATTTGATATTATTATTGCGTGTGACCAATTTTTATTTTTGTTTGTTGCAAGAGACTATCTTGTAGATTACAATCTGTGTAATTATGATAATTATAGCTGCTGATTAGTGACTTAATTGGTGTCTTGTATTTTGTTTTCCACTGTACCATACGACGATCAGTAGACCGTCGTAACAATAATTAAATGAGGAGATTTATACCAAGTAGACAAAGGAAAAGCTAAAGAGGAGACATAGATAGGATGATAATGTATCCTACATGTAAAGGAAGGAAATGTTTAATGAACATTTCAATTATAAGCCAAACATGTGTTCATAATGAACATTTCACAAACATATATTTAATAGGACTAAACCTCAATGTGACAAGCAATTCTACAATATGAATATTGTTAAGACGACACGAGCTATTTTAAGATCAAATATGGCATGTGGGGCACATACTTGATGCTTCGCGTAAGAGCGTAACAGATGTCCTGAGAAAGCTTCAGAGGAGGACGAGCCTCTTGAAAAATTGTTGCATCTGTTCAAGACGATAACAGAACTTTGAGAAGCAGGAACAACAAAATCATTGTAACTCACAATGCAGACTAATAGCTCTGTTAGCTGTATAAAAAAAGTTGGGTTCCTGAAGATATATGAAAGTGATCGCGAATTTTAAATTGCTTAGAAAATGGCTGGATATAGTGATGAAAGATATCATGACGATAGGAATTACACAGTGGAATAGAGATAGATGGCGAAATTTGTTGAGACTAAAATCTGCCAAGGGTAGTTGCATCACAGGAAAAACTTTTTTGCGATATTTACGTAGTAAAGTGTAATTGAATAGAAACCGGAGACAGTAAAACAATCTAAGTTTTATTTAACTTCCTGGATTTCGTTGTCCATGACGTGTCCGTTGATAACTAAATATAATTATGTCACTACCGACTTGGAACACAAAGTTCTTTATTGGTAAAGACGTAACAGGTTTACCTTATAGCCTTGTCCAGTTTTTGCTTATTATAAGCTTCGTCAGAGGGTGCCACTGCGAGCGCTGTCCGTCTTGTTCTTGGCGACGGCGTTGACTTGTGAAGGAGCGATGCTGTGTGTGTGGAGGGTGTGATATGTTCGAATAATACGTGTGATTTGAATTGTGTCTGTTCGTTTAGGATGTCGTTTTCATGTGTTTTGTGTGTTTTGTATTTCCAATTGTTCAAGAGTGTCTAGTTTTTGGCGTTTTGTGTGTACGTGTAGAATATCCATGTTATTGTCGATGTTTGTGTATGTGTGGTTTGCTTCAATGAGGTGGTTTGCAAAGATGGATTCATAATTATATTTTATTTAACACTAATTATTTATACTACACGTAATGTAAAGTTTTTGAAACTGTAGTAGTCCATTACTCCCTTTGTTACAGAAATATCAATAATACTATTTGTCAGTTAAAAAAAAAAATTAACTGTTGTATGAGTAGAAATATTGTTCTTCGACGAGTGATCACAGATCAACACATGCTGAATCTTAATGGCTGTTCAATCCGTTTCCCTTACGCCGTGAAAACATTTTCTTGTAGAATTTTTTTAGTGGTAGCAGGGCTCTCATTCATTCCCTCTGTCTGTCTGTCTATATGTCTGTCTATCCCCCCCCTCTCTCTCTCTCTCTCTCTCTCTCTCTCTCTCTCTCTCTCTCTCTCTCTCTCTCACTCTGTCCACACCTCGCGCGAGCGTATACACGCACAAACAAACGGTATGATTAACTGAACTGAGATCTGTTGATAGGTGGTGCCATGTAAATACGCATAAAAACATCCCTAAATCCTTTACAGCCCCGCCTGCGTGTGTACACAGAGTGTCAGTTCAGCAGCAGCTGATGTGTTTCGTCACATAACGACTAAGCGTATTAAGTCCTGTCAGAAGGGAGGCACACATTATGAATGCAAACAGAAAACGATAATCTTCGGAACGGATTTTTTGTTTTACGGAACGGATAAAATACTTAATGCACACTGTCCGCAACAGTATTTGTATACGACTTTTTGCAGCCCCTATTCAGCTTATGCGTAAACATTAAATACATTTTATTTTCCTGAAGCGTCACAAATGATAACACAAGCGGAATGGAAGCGTCCTCTTTACGTGTTAGGGACTGAAACTCAGCTGTCCATCCGTTGCGTCTGCTGTCCTCCATTTTTCTTACTGTTTAGCTGTTGTGTGAGCCTTTCCATAGTAGCTCATACGTTGCCCTACGTTGCCCTACGTTGTCCTACGTAGTTTTAGGTATTTCTTTTTATTGTAGTTTAGGACTTTTCTACCTTCCAACCACCAGGTAAAACCTTCTTTAAATCTTATATTGGGAAATAGTGGGATCCTATATACTGACGAATTCATATCTCGTTTGCTTCGTTTTAAATCCCTGGTTATTTATATATTTCTTTTTACTTTAGTTCAGGACTTGTCTAGCTTGCAACCATAAGGAAAAACCTTCTTTCAATCTCGTATTGGGAAATTGTGGGACGATATTGCTGCCCGTTTTTGGCCACTTAACCCAAAATCTTTCTTTTTACCTTTTAGAATTTATTCTTAAACATTTTTATCATCAACATCCAATATAGGCATGTAACTGTCTTTCCTAGCTTGAAGCTGTTATGCCTTATGAAAAATGTTTTTCACTTGTTCCTTTTAATATTCCGTGAGCTTTTACAATTTTCTCTGTAAAACGTAGCATTATCTATTGTAACGTACATCAGAAGATTATAATAAACAAATGAATGGGATATATGTTTAGTACCATAACTTTTTATGATTTTCAGTGATTTGAGTCCAGTAGTCTGAATTTCCAAAAGCCCATTTTTTTATTATTAGGTGCTTCCTTTCTTCCCACTAAAGATTATCATTACATAAATTACATGTTCTGTATATTTTCTATTTACAGTGCCTCTGCTACCCAGGAAATTAAACAATTTCACTAGTTTCAAAGTAATTCCTTTCAATTAAATGTTAATTTTGCCTACGCTTTTTCACACTTTTGTTTCCTCCGTCTTTTGAATTTTTCTATCCCTTAATCTATGTATTTAACTAAACGTTCCTTTCTATAATACGCAGATTGTCTGCAAGTCTAAAAATTTCACATTTATTGGATAAAGATTAAAACTGTAAATAGTTATTTCTCAACAATAATTCACAGAACATAGGAAAAAGTTAAACGAAATAGCGAAAATCTCATTGGAAGGAAGAACACTGAAAGTGGATATGTGAGAAAAACAAAACGGAAATATATAATTTCTATATTGAAAAGAAAATGGATAGGTTATTAGATTTAAGAAGACAATAACGGCTAATTTACATAGACTGTCATGGCTGAGAAAAGAAAAGTGAAAAAATAGCCTCAAGTTTATCGGAATAAAAGAGTGAGGGAAGGAGGTGAATAGGATGGTGATAATGAGTTATAACAGGTGTAAGAAAACAGGATGTCAGCGCTAGAAATCCGAAAAAACAAACAATAGCTCAAGGTTGAATTGCCTGCCAAAATACATTATTAAAATTCTCCTGGGACATATATAATCAAATAGCTATCATCCTTTATCGTCTGGAATCCTCCATGTATTTCTTCTTCCTTATTTTCTTAAATATGCAGTTGTATTTATTTCCACCATAATAGTGTATAATCTACTGTTTATAATAAATGGAAGCACAAATAAAATTTAAAGTTACAACCGTAATGATATATTTATCAAGTTTCTACTATAATTACACGAGATTTGTGTCTACAGTAAAATATGGAAATCATATGCTTACTATTATAGTATTCAAGCCAGCTTTTACAGTATTCTCAAAATATGTAGAACGTAAATATTAGTTTCTCGTTTGTTATCTATTTTCAGATGTTAAAAGAGCAGAAAAAAATATATATTAGGCAAATAAGTTAATTACTATTAAATACACTATCTTATTGCTAAATGGCTTTTAGAAATTTTATATACTCAAAGAAGACACGGTATGAAAACATTTCCATAAGGGGTTGATAAAAAATGTTGAGATTGTTTTGTAAAACTGGAATATAAAATTTATCTTTTCCTTTCTTGGATTTCGTTGTCCATGACGTGTCCGTTACTTAACTAAATATCACTATTGCATTAACGACTCGGAACACTAGGTTTTTTATAAGTAAAAGCAAAAATTTTTTACCTTACAGCCTAAACCGGTTTTCTCCTTTATAAGGCTTCTTCAGAGGCTGCCGCAGGTAGCTCTATCCGTCTTGTTGTGGGTGACGAAATCGAGTTTCGAAAGATCGATGCTGTGTGTGTGGGGTGAGATATGTTCGAATAATGCGTGCGATTTGAAATGTGTCTGTTCGTTTAGGATGTCGCTTTTATTTGTTTTTGTGTGTTTGTATATTTCCAATTGTTCTAGAGTGTCTAGTTTTCGGCTTTTGTGTGCACGTGTAGAATGTTCATGTTATTGTCGATGTTTTTATATGTGTGGTGTGCTTCAACGAGGTGGTTTGCAAAGGTGGATTCTGTAGTGGAGTGGAGTGCTTTTGTGTGTTCAGCGTATCTCTGTTTGAAGCTACGTCCTGTCTGGCCTATGTAGAATTTGTTGCAATTTGAGCAATTTAGCTTGTAAACACCGGGTAGATCGAATTTGTTTTGTGCTTTGTGTGTGTGTTTTGATATTCTATGTGTATCTTTTTCTATATTCTTACATTATTTTAAAATATAAAATTAATATTAAGTTTTTCATTAATAGGAATTTTTATAGCGCAAAGAAGATATGTTAATAGGTTATAATTCAATAGCTTATTTGTTTTTCAACGTGTGAAGTATTGGAAAACCGTCTACCGTTGTATTAAAATGTCTCTTCTCAGTATTCTTCTCAGATTAATCTGTGTCACTGTACTATAATAGCATTTTAGTATCGAGTCTTTGTACAAAACAGGAAATGTTACCGACAGTAAGATGTACGGGTCTCTTCAGTCTGTACCTGTACGGTTTACAGTCTGCACACTTCTCTTAAGTGACACGATTTGGTCTGACAGTGTAAACACAATTTGTTGTGCATTGTCTAAAAGGAACCGTCTAACTATCGCTCTATTTGAAACTGATCGATGGTATTATATTTTATTTGCATAATTGTTTTATGCCAATTTAGCTTAAGTGTGATGATTGAATAATTCTCGATGTTAATAGAGATCTGATCACAAATTAGAAATAATTTTGAAACTTACAAATGAAAAGAAACTCTACTAGAAATGAAAAATGTACTGTAATAATCACACGTTTTTGTATCTATTTTGAGAAACAAAATACTTTTCAGCACAAGACTCCAGGAATCGAAATATTTCTTCAAATTTTCAGCTTTACCAGACGAGGACCTTTTATAAACAGGCAAATCTTGCCAGAAATTGTGTGATTGATTATGTGACTTGCCAGTAGTCAAACGAAGTGATTGACAAAGACAGGGAAAGCGAAAAAAGTTATAAGAAATAGTGACTTTCAAAATGGGTTACTATGGTTAAGTGGCTTTTAACAAAATGACAAACTTTGAGTTAAACGTCAAAAATATTTACCAATGTCAGGTTTTAAATTGGAAAAGAAGAAACTGTGAACCGAATTCAAATCGTGTGATTCCGAATGTTGAATTTGTATTCTTCCTTGTAAAATAGGAAACCACACAGTAATGTTTATGGGAGGAGAAATATTTATATTTTATTTTTCCGACTAACTGATTAATGATACACTCATGTAATATAACACTTCCTAGTAGGATTTTGTTGCATTATTACTGCACTTAATATCAGTAATATTAATTAATACTTATTGTTTTAACAGGAACATGATATTACAGGCCTATAATTTATATATTAAGTCTATCAGTTTTCAAAACTCATCGCACATGAAAGATCACGAAACGGCTTTTGGCAGTGCATTTTTGTTATGACAAATTATTTTTGTCTTTTCCCAAATTATTTTGTTTGCCTACAAGACTTTTCGTGAATAACTTTTATCTGGCAAGCACATAAAAAGTAACACTAAGTTTTTTCTAAAAAAATTAAATGTTTGAAGGTGTGAATTCAGAGAGAAAGTTAGAAATTATTATAACATGAATGGTGAACGAAGAACCAAAATAAATGCTAGGTGTGTGAATGCCGTCATGTTACATACCAAATGTTTAAAATTGGCATTATTGTATTGTACTGTGTGAAGAATGTGGAAGAGTAAGTAAGTAGTGAAACGAGACAAACTAATAAGAATATGAAGCTAATAACGGGATTGCCGAGGAAGCGTTTAGTATCTCAAGCACAGTAGCTTGTAGGTTAAGCCGAGCAACCTACCCCATGGTGATGGCAACCAATCCCTGTGGCTACATATGTTAGAAAACTAAACAATATCTATGCAGAGAGAAGAAAGATACACCAAAATTTAATATAAAAATGTCTTCGCTGAAATGTTTATGTGATAATTTGTTATAGATTGCAGCGTTAAAAGTATATTCTAGCCGAGAGAAGAAAGGTAATTAATTATTAATTTTTAATTAACACAGTTGTGTTAGTGGTTATAATCACATAGAGAAATTTCACCGTTACTCACCAATATTGAAAAAAAATTCCCTATTAGCGTTTTCAAGCTTTACAGCTTATCATCAGATCGGAAATATTTACGATCTTATGATGAACTGTGGAGCTTGAAAGCATTAATCGGGAACTTTTTCTATAGTGGTTTGAAACATTGTAATTGTTAATTGTTGTGGCAAAATAACTGTATTAATTTCTTTTTGTTTATCAGCAAACGTAATTTAGCGTGTAGGTTTAAGCTGGCTAGTGCAATTATTATGTTGGCCTCAAATGATGCTCATTACTTTCAAGATTTGCCAAAAAACTGTAAGATTATTGAAACGTAAAACTTATTCTCCTTTGAGTCAACATTTATCTTTCACAGTAGCAGTGAATGTTCAGAGTCACGCTACCTATTTAAATGCAGGATCTCTTTTGTATCCCACCACGGCCTTTGGAGGTGTCCTTATAGTTCATAAGGTAACAGACAAGTTTATGTAACATCGATTGCTTTTAGGGGATGCGGCTTGGTGGCATTGGAGCCGACTAATTTTCTGCCCTCACATTTCCGCTAGTGACTATAAACTTTACGGACAAATGATGGTTGATTAGTGAGAAAATTTAGTAAGAAACATAAGGCTGATACGATTTTTTTCTGGTCAAATGTTGAATTGAGTAACTCGAGGGTGGGGACTGTTTGAGTAGATGTCTGATGATTTAATAAGGGGTGCAGTGTGTAGTATAAGGAAAGAAATACGTGTTTACGGAATAGCAGAGTAGTGAATTGTACCAAGTAAGAAAGCGTGGTAGCTGGTAAGGAGGATGGAGACGAGAGAGCAAGGGAACAAGCAACATAAACACTACACAATTGCGGCCTAACAGTACACTAGAGGTGTAATGATAGTTAAATGATTGACAACTGTATAATAATCTGTATTGCTGCTCATGTCGGGGATGATTTCTGTGATATCACATACATATAGACACGTTGAATAAGCTTTCAACTATTGTTCTGTGTTTAATTTAAGATAAATGTTTTCAGGTCGTTTACATGAGTATAAAAACACGTATTGTGCCGTAAATAGATACATTATAATCACTAATGGAGCACGCCCTTCTATTATTTTATGAATTCTCTTCATTTGTGTGTAGTGTAATTAAATTAAATCTGTCTAATTAACTTTGACAATATCAAATATATTTTAAAATGAATGTATTTTCATAAGCCGCTTTCCTACCTCTAGTATAATTATCACCATACGTATTATATTCAGTATATTTGATATTTCAGTAATTAATCATATTTGGTATTATAATTAAACCAAATATAGAAAAATTACTTTGTATTGTTTGCTTGATAACACAGTTTCTGGGCTTGAATAATATGAATAATCGAACACCAAGTCTAGAGGACGCCACACCCAAGTCAATAAGGCCAGTTTGTCATCTCTGACACTCTCAAAAATTCTTTTGTCAATTCTTGTCACTTGTTTCGCTTGTTTGTGCCAGAGAAAAAATGTCAAGGTTCTCATTCTTTTGTGCCAGACGAAGTTGCTGAAGGCATTTCATCATGAAGAGTTTTAATGTAGCTCAATTTCCTTTCGATCCATTTTTCCAATCCACATAGCTAAATGTTTTACCTGTTGGAAATTAACAGACATAGTTCAGTTTTGTTTTACAGATAATACCCGGTTTCGTTCAAAAGTAATAAAAATTGTTACAGTTTGTTAAAAATTATGTGAGAAAACTGAACGACGTCAAGTTGTTCAAAGCTACATGTTCTCATATTTAAGCGATAACGTATGAATAATACGTGCGAAATACAGCTCCTGTTAATGTGAATTTTAAGTGATATATAAAGTTAGTATAGCATTACATAGTTATTATCTACAGTGGAGTAGTTCAGCTGTAGTTTGGCGTCGTGTTTAATGTAATGCACTCCAAACTCGTATTGCTGTAGACACCGATTGATAGTCTGCAAGCGATGGTTTGCGTTTTGATTTATTACTGCACGAACTGAACCCAGTGATTTATGGGAATTAAACTAGTGTAGTCGCGTGATATTTAGATGTAACGTTTCCTCCTCCTCCTATGGTGCTACAGCCCAAGTCGGGCCCTGGCCTCCACCAATCTCCGCCTCCAATCCACTCTATCCACTGCAACCCTCCTCCTCCTCCTATGGCGCTACAGCCCAAGTCGGGCCCTGGCCTCCACCAATCTCCGCCTCCAATCCACTCTATCCACTTCAACCCTCCTCCAGTTTCTTATCCCCATGTCTCTCGCGTCCTCTGCAACGCCATCTTCCCACCTCTTCCTCGGTCTGCCTCTAGGTCTCGTTCCCTCCCATGTACCCAGCAAAGCCCTCTTGGGGTTCCTGCCATCCTCCATTCGCATAACATGTCCGGCCCAACGCAATCTTTGTATTCTTATAAATTCTGAGACTGGTATCTCTTTATATATTTGATACAGTTCGTTGTTGTATCTCAGTCTCCATGAGCCATTTTCTTGTATTGGGCCTATAATGCGTCTGAGGCTTTTCCTTTCAAAGGTGTCTACTATGTCGACTGTTTTCTGTGTGATTGTCCATGCCTCACACCCGTAGCATAGCACCGGTCTGATGACAGTCCTATATATTTTCATTTTTGTTTCCCAGATGTAACGTTTACTGTTCCTAATCACCGCATAATGTTGGCTTCAAACAAGCAAAAGCGTTAATAACGTTGCACGACAGATGTTGGCGTTAGTAATCAGGTCTGTCCTCCAGCTGACTTCTGTTTTAGTACTCCATATAGATGTGATTTAAACATTTAGCAAAGTCGATTTTATTGTGTGTAATCATATTACACTTCTACTTCCACATTTCCTCCGTTTCCGCTACATCTCATATCAACACCTCATTTATAGATACGGTTGAGCGCTTATGGAAAATCTTCAAATCATGTACACATGAAATACATATATGTTGTTTTTAGCTAAGTTAGACTGATACTCATTAATTTGTATTTTAATGGAATATATTTAAGGAATACGTAAATACTGCTATAGTTATCAAATTTTTAATTCTCATATATGTATCTTCTGAATCGACATTCAAATCAACTGTTCAGATTTTATTCAAAACATCAAATCAATTCTTGTTGTATTTAGAAAATTATTCCTTTATACATTACTAGTTATCGGCAAAGTAATCTTGGTTGGACGCAACTCAATTACGCAAATATTTTCTCAGTCTTCACAACATTTCTGTAATTGACTTTTTTGGTGTAGCCTTGAGCTCGCTCAGAATTGTTTTTATGTTATGCCATCAAATTAGCGGAACGTTGTTTTCATGGTTTTTCAAGAGCAAAGGATACTATGGAAGCAGGTCTCATTAACATAACATTGCGGGATCATTACGCTGTCTTTGCCTAAAATTCTTGAAGAAGGGATGCGGTATGACAGGTTGAAGTATGTACATAAATTGCAAATGTGTTATAGGTGTTTAATTAGGACCTTTATGGGTACTAATCTAGTGTTAAATGTAACGTATGCAGGATAAAACAATGTTTAACCTGTCTGGAAAGGCATCCAGCGAAATCAGACTTGTCCCCTTACACCACACTATAAATGCCACGGATAATTTCTAGCAAGATGGAGACTAGTAATAACGACGGGCTTACTATATCGCTTTGATTCTCGACGTGGGAACGCCAAAATCATCATCATCTTTTAGCAACACAAACACACACACACACACACACACACACACACACACACACACACACACACACACACACACACACACACACATGCTCAAACACACGCACGCTCACTCATAACACTGTCAACCATAAAGATATGGTAACACAACGTTCAAAGCAAGTGAAAAATAAATACTTATTTTGTTATAAAAAATACAGTAAATAAACTGAAACATACTATAAATAAATAAAAAGCTAATAAGAAATTGTATATAACGTAAACAAAAACATTCAAATTATTATTATATTTAAAGTAGGCTATGTAACTTTGATTTTAGTTTTATAATAATCTGTTTAATAAATGAAAATTCGTACCATTATCTAAAATTTATTGGAGTAAAGTAAGAATTGTTTTGTTAAAAAACTACAAGTAAACTAAATGTCACTAATGTTTGACGACTCGGAACACTAAGTTTTTTATAAGTAAAATCGTAAAGATTTACCTTACAGCCTAAACCGGCTTTCACCTTTAGAAGGCTTCATCAGAAGCTGCCATAGGTAGCGCTGTCCGTCTTGTTGTTGGCGACGGGATAATTTTACGAAAGATCGATGCTGTGTGTGTGTGGTGAGATGTGTTCGAATAATGTGTGCGATTTGAATTGTGTCTGTTCGTTTAGGATGTTTCTTTTATTTGTTTTTGTGTGTTTGTATATTTCTAATTGTTCTAGAGTGTCTAGTTTTCGGCCTTTTGTGTGTACGTGTAGAATGTTCATGTTATTGTCGATGTTTTTATATGTGTGGTTTGCTTCAATGAGGTGGTTTGCAAAGGTGGAGTCTGTAGTGGTGTGGAGTGCCTTTGTGTGTTCAATGTATCTCTGTTTGAAGCTACGTCCTGTCTGGAAAAAACAAAAATACTCACAAACAATGACAGACACTCACATAAAATACTATATTGGCACAGATACGTTGATGACATTCTAATACTATACAGGGGAAACAAAAGACAATGTGAACAGTTACTAACGCACATAAACAAAATACATAAAAACATAACCTTCACTGCCGAATACGAACACAACAATACCATAAACTTCTTAGACCTCTCCATCACAAAACTAGAACACAGGCACAAATTCAGTATATACAGAAAACCAACTACAACTGACACACTAATACACAACACCTCCAATCACCCAATACAACACAAACTAGCTGCTTTTAGAACCATGATACATAGACTTAACAACATCCCCCTAGATGAAATAGACTACAAAGACGAACTAAACACGATAAAATACCTAGCAGAATCTAACGGATATGACAGAACAATAGTCAGTAAACTCCTACACAAAACACAAAACAAACAACAGACAAAGACAGAAAACAACAAATTCATAACACTACCATACATCAACAAACAAACTGAAAAAATTGCCCACAAATTCAAAAAAGCAGGATACAGAATCGCTTACAAAACTACTAACAAAACAGAACACACACTATCAAAACGCACGCACAAAACACAAAACAAATTCGATCTACCCGGTGTATACAAGCTAAATTGCTCAGATTGCAATAAATTCTACATAGGCCAGACAGGACGTAGCTTCAAACAGAGGTACATTGAACACACAAAGGCACTCCACACCACTACAGAATCCACCTTTGCAAACCACCTCATTGAAGCAAACCACACATATAAAAACATCGACAATAACATGAACATTCTACACGTACACACAAAAGGCCGAAAACTAGACACTCTAGAACAATTAGAAATATACAAACACACAAAAACAAATAAAAACGACACCCTAAACGAACAGACACAATTCAAATCGCACACATTATTCGAACACATCTCACCACACACACAGCATCGATCTTTCGGAAAACTATCCCGTCGCCAACAACAAGACGGACAGCGCTACCTATGGCAGCCTCTGATGAAGCCTTCTAAAGGTGAAAGCCGGTTTAGGTTGTAAGGTAAATCTTTACGATTTTACTTATAAAAACTTAGTGTTCCGAGTCGTCAAACATTAGTGATATTTAGTTAAGTAACGGACACGTCATGGACAACGAAATCCAAGAATTTACAAGTAAACGTTTCCTTTACATGTGGTAAATATTTGAATTGTATTTTTATATACCTTAATTACAATATTCAAATATATTACTTGGATAAATATTACAATATTTTATATCAGAGACTTAAGTAACTGATTAGAATCAATGAAAAGAGAAAATCATTAAAAAAACAATTCAGTACGTTGCTAAGTTAACACTGGCGTCTTTAAAATAATACGGATTCACAAAATAATACGTTTATGTGATTTTTATAGTTTTGTGTAATGACTATGTATCGAATAATTTAAAATTATCATTGATATTTCATTAAAACTGGAGTCTTAGTTAACAGAAGTTTTTGTGATTTTAAGTCTGTTTCTCGAAGGCGTATGAACGTTTGAACAGCTGCTTTGTAAACCAAATTAATGCACAAATAAGACAGGGCATAATTAACTGGTAGAATGTAGTTTGAAGAAATTATATTCCGTTTACGCTGTGGCAAACATAGCGTTTCACAACTAAATGATATGCAAAGATATTCTTTTCTATTAACAATGCTGAGAGACAGTTGGTAAACAGAACTGTTGTTGTTAACCATTTTGGTAGAGCACAATGAAATATTAATTATAATACAATAATGTAACGGCTGGTGACTCCATAAGACAAAAGTCAACTCACATCGCGAGCCAGTAAAAGTAAGATAGATGTTATTAATTACCCAATGTATCAAATTACTCTAATTGCAACAAAAGTCTTCACAATTGTGATAATTTTTCTTTATAAGAGGATTGTCCAATAGAAACACGTTTGATCTGCGCAGCCGTGACTTCGTCTCCATGGAAACGGAATTCATTTCTTCATATTGTCTGTTTAAGTACTAGTTACGCATCTGTCAAAAATATTTGCAGTTTGCTCTTTTTTAAGCGCTGTGACTGGGTTGAAAAATGGCGTCTATGATAGAAAATCCGTCCAAAGATAATCTGCGTGCCGTTATTCTGTTTCCGGGCGCGCTGAGGGTCACCAGCCAATGGAAACTTGTACAAGAATGAAAGCTGTATATGGTGACTATACTTATTGTCATACGGCAATGGTGCAATAAATTTTGACAAGGAAGAGAATCCTCTTTGGCCCATCACGGACCTGCACGTGTTGCAGAATCAGCTGATAATGTGAGACAGCTGGAAAGCGCTTTACGCGCAAATAGGCGCATCAAAGTTAGAGAACTTTCTCAAATGTTGAGCATCAGCGTTGGAACTGTTCATTCCAACATTCATAGTCTTGGCTATCACAAAGTTGCTGCTCACTGGATTCCACGACTGCTTACTGATGAGCAGAAAAATTTGCGTTCGGCCTTATCATTACAGCATTTGATGCGCTACCAACAACAAGGTAATGCCTTTCTACACCAAATTGTGGGCGGTGATGAGTCTTGGTGTTATCACTACGAACCAGAATCCAAACGTCAGAGTATGCAGTGGAAGCATGCACAATCTCCGAAGGGGAAAAAATGTCGGTCCCAACCTTCGGCAGGAAAAGTAATGGTGACCGTATTTTTGATTATCAGGGTGTGCTGCTCGTAGATATTAAAGAAACTGGTGTCAACATCAACGCTGAGCGACATGCAGACAGTTTAAAACGCTTACGGGTCAGCATCAAGAATAAACGTCTCGGGAAGCTCACAAATGGTGTCATTCTTCTGCATGATAATGCTCGACCCCATGTAGCTCAGACGATTCAAGATCTGCTTGGTGGAATGAAGTGGGAAGTCTTACAACATTCACCTTACAGTCCCGACTTGTCTCCGTGCGATTATCATGTTTTTGGCCCATTAAAGAAATCACTAAAAGGACGGCAGTTCAAATCGGACGCTGAGGTAGAGTTTGCTGTTAGCGAATGGCTCCGCAAACACCCGCAAGAATTTTACCAGCAGGGAATCTACAGATTAGTGCAATAGTGGGACTCATACCTTTATGTTAATGGAGACTTCTTTTAAAATCGTTAAATAAAAAATGTGCGTTACAGCCTCTAAACGTGTTTCTATTGAAAAATCCTCGTACGTTCTACACGATGGATGACCTCGCCTGGAAAATTGTTTCACTATCTTTATCGTAGTATTTTTTTTAATATTTCGTCTTTCTAAATATTTGGTTGGTTTTATAACTATATATAAAAGCATCTGCAAACATATTTTTAAAAAACAGCATGAATATTAACAAGAAACCATTACTACTAAAACGTAAAAAGTATATGACAATAAAATTAAAAATGTAAGTATTAATCTGGTACGCAGCAAGAGGGTTGTAGAGATAAATCTACCCCCCGCCCAATTGATAAAAGAAACAGAAAATTATAAAAAAGTTGCCGTTGAAAACGTTGTCAATTGAATGAATTAACTAGGGTAATTATCTAGGAGACACGATCATTTTCAGTTACGCTACCCTGTAGCCACCTTGGATGTTTGAAATTGTGTCGTCTGAACAGTACTAGTTGGTTTGATGGTTGAGGGATTCAAATTTTTATTACTAATTTTTGAGGTCATGTCCTCTTAGGGGGTAGAGAAACGTAGCCTTCAAATGTTTATACAGGCCGCAGTGCATCCAACTCGGTTCACAGTGTTTACCTTGCAGTACTTTATTGCACAGAAACTTCTATTGCGACAACACATATATCTGCATGTTTACCCAGAGCAGTATTTTGTAAATAATTACTGTAAGGAGAGTATGATAAATAGTTTTAATAATTTTTTGCGTGAAAGTACAGGCGTGTGTGTGTGTGTGAACCAGCACAAACTGCATTGGACTACGAGGGAGAGACGTCTTGTGTACATATGAATTGTTGGTTTTACTTCCATGTTCCATAAGCAACAATATGTTGTACAGTACTATCGAACGCACCATAAAAATTAAGTTAAGTATGTTTACCAGTACTCAGGTCGACTCTGCTTGCGGAAATGAGCACACAGGCTACAAAAGGCTAAACATCCTGGGAAACAATGGACATCTGAAGCGTAGTGTGCTGCCCCTTGTATGCCGGACGGTTTATCTAGCAAGCCCCCCCCCCCCCTACTCCAGTAGTGTAAACTCCAGGAGCCATTATTGTTGTTATTATTTTTATGTTAGGGGCTTAGAATCTAAGAAGTATTTGCTTATGTTCATGGTTGTTTATCAAATACATTCTAGTGAAAACGGAAAGTCGTATACCTATAGAAGCAAAACAATCCTCTTATTTCCGATACTGTAATCTCGCTGCCTTTAGGAAGGAGGAAGTTGTGTCTATCGCTAACTGTTAATCTGCGAGGCCCACTTTCAAGTTATCTTTTACTCCATATCTCTGCCTGAGTTCGGCACCAGCACTACATTATTGAACTGTATTATTATTATTATTATTATTATTATTGTCGTCGTCGTCGTCGTCGTTGTTGTTGTTGTTGTTGTTGTTGTTGTTGTTCTTCTTCTTCTTCTTCTTCTTCTTCTTCTTATTATTATTATTATTATTATTATTATTATTATTATTATTATTATTATTATTTATGCTGTATGGAGCAGAACTGTGGGCAAACTCCATTAGTCGTAACAGCTAAACAGCCCAGGTCAAGAAGACGAAGTGCTGCTCGGGTAGCATCGGCCTACCTCACGGTTTCCTAGCCGGCTGTTAGGTCGAGGTCGTTGCCGGAGTAAAGCCTATCGACCTTCTAACAAAGGAGCGTAAGATTGTCTCCCAGAAAAAGACGGAGGAAGGTGGAGCTGCATGGCGAGAAGCACGAAGCCAGATGATGGAGTGCTGGCAGAGAGTTTGGGGAGCAAGAAGAACGAGGCCGCTGGACGAGAAGGCTCATGAAGCTGGTGCGGCTGTGGGCAAAGAGGAAGCTTGACGTGATCGACTATTATCTTACCCAGCTTCTGACTGGAACAGGTATTTTTTATCTTATCTGAATAATTTTGGAAAGGTTGAATCAAAAGAATGCCTGTACTGCCCAGGAGCCGCGAACGATGTTATTGCTTCTTCATCTGCAATAAATGGGAGCAACAAAGGAGATGGTTGCAAGAGGATATTAGGAAAGAAATTTCTTGGACAACATCATCGAAGCGATTCTTCAAGGGAAGGACACTTGGAAATGTGTAGCACGCATCGGAGAAAAGATTATTCGGGAGAAGAAGACAGACTCGGACAACATAACATCGAAGAAGAAAGCAAGCCAGACGTGAGCCCTAGGGTTGAAGAAGAATAGGCCTAGCTCAAAGTAATGTGCCAAACTGTTTAAGGTTAGTAGCCTACCGTACACTTGTTTCGCACCTGCCCTTGTACAAAAAATTATTATTATTATTATTATTGTAATTATGTTCAATCGAGTGTTTACAATCATTGTTTCTATTAGACCAGTATAGTTCAAAACAAAACCGTAAAGTATCTAAAGTAATACAGCCAACGCTGACATATGGTCAGTTAAATTCATAGAATGGGTTTCCGTTTTGATTTGTTAATGCACGAGCTGCGGCCGAATGATTTACGCGAGTTAATCTGCTGTAGCTGGACCGAGCTCTAGTCTGGTGTTTGATGATAAGCACGTAGTCAACACCACGGTGAATGGGGAGTTAGGTGGTGAGAGAGAGAGAAAGAGAGGGAGAGAGAGAGTGAGGGGGAGAGGGGGGAGAGAGAGAGAGAGTGAGAGAGAAGGGATGGGAGAATTAGACTAGGGGCAGAGGTAACGTGTTGATGTTTTTAATTATTTTAATTCTACCAGTGCTCTTCTAAACCCCGTCATATTTAAACTAAATTAAGCGCCTGAAGTTACTTTTGTTGAGTGAGCAAATAAAAAATATTCAAATAGAGTAGTTCACGATGTATTCCATCCCAATTTTTCGGGAGTGTTGCGTGAACAGTGTTCCATCCCATTACGCAAACTTGCGATGGCCCTATGTGTCCATTACCGCTGTAATCGCTGGCCACATGTATACAGAATTTATTACATAAACACTGTTAGTAGTGTCGCGAAGCTTGTAGGGACGTCTGTTTACTGCAGCGCTGAAATGTTTAGAACCAGAGTATAGCCAATATTGGTGGTGAGAATTACGCTGAGGTGGGAGAGAACTTGCAGAACTGTGCGCAAATTACGAACTTTTGTAAATAGCACTTAACCTACTTAATATAGTTATCAAATTCCTGTATTGTAGTTTACTTTACTCACCTGTTACATTTTTTTATGTCGTCAGTACGTTGTACGTAATACGGTTTCTGTGTTTTGAGCACATTCCGCGCATATTTTTTTTTAGAAATAACATACATTAAATTTGAGTTACTTTTTAGCAAATTTTGACTACGTTTTACAACTCTCTCACAATTCAGTATATCTTGTTACGACTGTCTAATGATCGTCACATGGTACAGTGGAAGAGAAAATACAAGACATAAATTACGTCACTAATCACCAGCTTTAATTATCACAATTAAACAGTTTGTGATCAACAAGATAGTCTGTTACAACAAATCAAATAAAAATTGTTCACACGCAATAAAAATGTCTACTAATATAAGACACAATTGTATTACAATTGTCCCGCACAATTATGAAACACATAACACTCCACCACAATACTTCGAACCGCACTGGAAGATTTCGCAACTCAAAACCGAGTGAGCGTCACTCAGTACTTGTATTTATACCCCGCCGATAATCCATACTGCGCGTCAAGAATGCTACTAGAAAACACGAGAACATAATTGGCTGTGGCCTTGCACACAGCAGGCGCGGACCCCAGTCCGAAACAATCTCGCAACGCATGTTGAGAATCACGTACGCACACAACGTTACAGCCGGATTCCACTGGATCTTTCGAGGAACACGTAGGTTGTTCTCTAATGTCGTAACAATATATTGTAAGAATATTACATTAATTATTGTCTGTATTACAAAAATCTTGTATGCGTATGATATGTTTGTTGAGGTATTAGAAGGTAGACACCATACCCTACTACCAGTATCATTACTAATGGGGGAGGGGGTAAAACCGTCCGTTACCACCTCCTATAGCGTATAATTGGTTTCTGAGCATTGCAAAATGAATACAAAACTGGCTCCAAAGTAACTCAAATTCAAGATGTTTTATTTCTAAAAAAAATACTATTCACAAAATGTGCTCAAGACACAAAAACTGTATTACGTACAGCGTACTGAATACATAAAAAAACTGTAACAGGTGACTAAAGTATACTATAATACATCAATTGATAACAATATTAAGTAAATATTGCTTACAAAGGTCCGCAATTTGCGCTTAGTTCTGTAAGTTTTCTCCCACTTCAGCACAATTCTCACCCTCAATGTTGGCCACACCCTGTGTCTAAACATTTCACCGTTCAAATAAATAGACATCGCTACAAAGTCTTGCATCAGTCACTACTAATAGTGTTAATGTTATAAATAATGTCGTACATGTGCCCAGCGATTTCAGCGGTAATGGACACATAGGGCCTTTGCAACTTTACGTAATGTAAAGCCCAACTTTATGTTAGGTTAGGATTTACACTATAGTCCCGTTAAAACGGATGGAATCAATCATGCCCATCATGATAAATCAACAGATTCTCACTCAACAGAATTAACCTGAGGCGCTAAATGTCGTTGAAATACAACGACTTTTGAAAGAGCTGTGGTAAAATTAACAGACTGAAAACATCAACACGGAGGCCTAACGTCTGCCTCTTGTCTGATGCACTCATTCTTTCTCTCTCTTTCTCTCACTTTCCCTCTCTGTCACTCTCTCTCTCTCTCACACACACCCGCTCTCCCTCACTCTCTCTCACTCTATCTATCTATCTCGCGCACGGAAGCCCACTAGCCCACCTAACTACCCCCTCACTGTATTGTTACGTGCAGATTATTAATAGCTTATCATCAAATACCACACTAAAACTCTGTCCAGCTACACGAGTTTAACTCGCGTAAATCATTCGGACTCAGTTCGCGCATTAAAATATCAATACAGAAACCATTTTTATGGATTTAACTGCCAGCCTTGGCTGTATTACTTTAGATATTTTGCGGTTTTGTTTTGAACTATACTGGTTTACGTATTAGAGAAACGATTCGTAAGCATTGCCATTCAACGTAGTAAATAGTTTTATTATTAATACTGTCATTGTTGTTATAATAATAATAATAATAATTATTATTATTATTATTATTATTGTGGTGCAGGATGGATATGAATGCCTGAATTAGAGGTGGGTTTTTTAGTGGTGAACTGGCGGATGTGTCTTCCAGAACATTTTATGATTGGTCACTTTAGAGTTGACACTTTATTGTTTGCGGACGATCAGGCTATTCTGTCGGTCTCTGAAAACAGATTGCACATGAGGATACATTTGTTAAATCGAATCTGCAAAGTCTCTGGATTGCAGATATTCACACGTAAGACCAAGGTGATGGCTTTTCGTGGAACTGATCCCGTACGGACAAAACTCGTTATAGATGATTCTGTCCTAGAACAAGTTAGCAATTTTGAATGCCTGGGCT
Organism: Magicicada septendecula; assembly: GCA_034769895.1. Taxonomy (NCBI): domain Eukaryota; kingdom Metazoa; phylum Arthropoda; class Insecta; order Hemiptera; family Cicadidae; genus Magicicada; species Magicicada septendecula. Next base: position 456,026,462 of record CM068374.1, on the reverse strand, counting down.
ACAGTGTGTCTTATAATACAAGCAACGACATTGTGGATAAGTTGCATAAGTTCAACTTTATGTGCGGGACCATTGGGCGAACCCTTGAGTCAGCAAGTAAAAGTGTGATGCCTAAAATTCTACAAGGTGATGGCTCTTCCCACACTTCTTTATGGGTCTGAGAATTGGACTTTAACGAAAGGCTAGGCCAGTCGCATCCAAGCGGCTGAAATGAGATTTCTCAGGCACGCGGTAAAGTATACTCTCAGGAACTGAATATTATGAGTATACTCGACAGGATCGCCCAGTATCGGCTGATAGGTTTGAACATCTTTGCCGAATGGATGACTGCCGCATCTTCAAACAACTATGGAACTATAAGCCGAACTATAAGGAGAGGTATGGGACGTCCGAAGAAGCTCTGGAGTGACCAGCTGTAATCTTTGCCTATTTCAGACCGGAACAAAATATCCTTAATTTAATCTGTGAATATGATGATGATGATGATGATGATGATGATGATGATGATGATGATGATGATGATGATGATGATGATGATGATGATGATGATGATAAACTAATTAATCAATATTTTCGCTAAGCGATTTGATTCATTGTAATGACAATCTAATCTTTACTAGTTTTCTGAAAGTTAACATTTATCCTAGTTACTAAAATTAATTTACATAAATAACTAAACTATCAACACAAACAGAAAGAGCTTATATCAAAACTTTGCTTATAACATAGTTGAAGTTATCTAGTAGAGGTTTTCGCATGAAGTTGTATAAACGACTAGAGGTGTCTGTCGTTGAAGCGGTCTGATTATAAACAGTCTTCTTATTGTGAGATTTTAAAACGGAGTACATAGATACATTTACTATCGTATCGAATCGTATGTATGGGGTTAAAGAAAAAACAACGTTTGGGGCTCATCTGTTGTTTAGAAAAACACACATCAGAGACTTTCATTGTCTTGATAAAGCAAACTGTACTTTGTAAGATAACAAAAACACAATACAACAGGTCTCTGCTACCGAAAAACACGTGGGAAAGCGACAGCTACAAACAACACATCCAACGAAAGAATTTGGTTTTCTCTAAGGAAAGTTGTTTTCCTACTCTTAGAACCTCAAAACAAATACCCTTTTAATAAAACGGAAATTACTTGCTTCAGTAAACTGTACAATGATTTGAAAACTTCAAGTTTGGAATACCTAAAAACCAATTAATTTATTAAATATAAGTATATCACTACCGACTCGGAACACAAAGTTTTTTGTTGATAAAAACGTAAAAGTTTTACCTTATAGCCTGAACCAGTTTTCGCTTATTATATAATAATAGGGTAAGGTAAAACGTTTACGTTTTTACCAACGAAAAGTTTGTACTCCGAGTCGGTAGTGATATAATTATATTTAGTTAATCAACGGACACGTCATGGACAACGAAATCCAACAATTAATTTACTTATGAGACTGTAACATTTTGTATACAATCAGATAGTGAAATCATTTCCAACACGATCTACATTTTAATAAATTATAGTCAGATTATATATGAACATTTTTCGTACTTGGATTTTGTTCGTCGCACAATGTACAACAGACATAAATCAAATTCGTCATGATGCTCACGACTATGTGGCTGTCAACCTACGTTAGTTCCATTACAAGTAAATGATAATCAGTGTTACATAATATATTAACTCGTTTTTCCTATATCGTTACTACAGGCCTTTTCCACTCATCCCACTAATAATCAGTGTGTAAATAATAAGAACACTGTTACGAGAGTTTCACGGATAGTCGTGTTGCGCAGTGGAAACAGAATAACTGAACCAGCTGACGCAGTTTTGTTCGCAGTAGTCGCTGCTTATTTTCGACCATAGGGGTTTACGTTTCCACAGGCAGCAATTTTGTAAGCACGACTTATCTATTTGTTGAATAAAGCTTAGTACATGATACCTGTGAATTCTTCATTGGCGAAAATTAGTTATTTAGTGGCTTAGTAGTTTACTAGAAGCATGTTAATGAATCGTCCTTTATTCAATACGCCGCTTGTCTGAAAATCTTTTTATTTATACTACTGCTTTGCCAAAATTATTAATGGCGATATCTTAAATCAGCATTTACATTACAGATACGTTTTGTTTCCAAAGATCTGTAAATGTTCAGCACTGAAAATTAAATGTATCTAAATTAGTGTATATTTAAAATTTTTTATTTCAACTTTGGCAACAGGACCAAATGTCAAAATTTAATATTTAAATGTATTGTAAATGAGAACATTTATATTATGTTGTATAAAATGAGTTTGTTGTAGAAAAGTAAATTAAATAAATTTGTTTACAAATTCCGACCAACTTTATTCATTCCTGTTTTGTAACCGTGTCATCAGACTTTGTGTGGCAAAGCTTTCTGCTTTAACTCACACTCAATAAGTTTTCAAAATATCTAAATCTTCCCGCATCCAACGTAGTTATAATTGTAATAACTAATGCCTTGACGCAGCCTTATCCAAAAAAATACTTCATCTTTCACTTAGATACCCTCTGTAGAACTATAGAAATGCCTCAAGCATACTAAATTTATAGTTTCTTTACCAATATTGTAAGCCTCCAGGTGGTCTAGAGGCTAACGCGAGTGATTGATGCGCTCGTGGTCCCGGGTTCAATTCCCGGCGGAGGTTCCGTACGGCGTGCACTCAGCGTCGTGACGCAAACTGAGTAGGCGCTGAGATAACAGCGCCGCCTCCTGGCTGTGAATACCGCAACTATCGGCTGGTGGCGCGTAGTACTAGCCATACACCGTCACACTAACACAAAAAGCCGCGCGGTACGCCTTGGTCTTTAACGGACTGTTGAGCGGAGGATTTTTTTTTTACCAATATTGTTTCCTTAACTGATACCATAGTAAACTAAGTCTATTTGTAACAGTAACTCCCCAGAAAACAGTTCATTTTCATGTACTGAATGGATTGATGTTAAAGAAAAGAATTTAAAATCATATGGTATGGACTTGGATGATCTTGCTTGCTCAATTTTAATTGACATCTTTCAAAGCAATCAGTTTCGTACTACAATAATTCTTTAGTTATAATACCATACAGTACTCACTACAAGCAGCAACTACACGCAAAAAATACTTAAACACTTGACTTGACACTTTCACTAATCGGATACCAGAAAACATTGTATCTATGTACAACAAATAGTTCTCCTCAATAATTCACCAAAGTCTGCTTTTGCCGGCAGGTATCTCGTGTTGTCTTTATACTTCTTCTTTTTCTATGGCGTCACAGTTCAAAGTCGAACCTTAGCCTCCATAATCATCCAACTCCATTTTTTCCTGTCCTTGGCTATCGATGTCCATCGTTTTATTTTAAGTAAATTATCAGCATCCCTCGCCACTGCTCAATCCAGCGTGTCTTGGCTCTTCCGACAGGCCTTCTACCCTCTATCTGACTAAACAGTACCTTCCTATGTATTCGGTTGCCTTCCATCCTAATGATGTGTCTTGCCCATTTATACAGCGGGATTATACAAACACTACACAACACAACCAAACAACATACTTAACGACCAATTACACTTTAAATCACACGCACTCTTTGACACAATTATACACAAAACATACAATAATTCTGAATCCCGCGCCAACTCCCTACCACCTCCACACCCCCCACACAACCTACAAACTAGAAAAAACCGTTACAAGTTCCGGACATTCTGTATCACACCTCTCTGATGAAGGCGAACATCACGCTGAAACGCGTACGAGGTAAATAAACAAAGTAAGTTTCACATGTCAAAGTTTAGCAATTAGTATTCACTAAATTTTTAATTCGTTCAAGTACTCGTAGGCTTAGGCCAACATCCATTTGTTACATATTAGTAAAGTATACATGCCATCAAACTTTATTCTATATTATGGTTAGTACATAATGTACGCTGTAGTATTAACATAGCCTAAGAGTGGTATACGTCAACTGTATAATATGGTTGTGGTCTTTGAATAATGTTATTTCCTGTTATTAATATTAACAAATTTAGTTAACTGTAGGAAACAATGATTTTGTTACATGTCTTTGTCACTTTAAAAAGGATCTGGATTGTCCATTTAAGACAGAGATATGCTTCTCATCAATAGGAAATATAAAACGTCAATTTTCTGTCGAGTAACGCACGTGCAACGAACCTAACTTGACATATTTAATTTCCCCTCTTACTTGTTTTCTATCAAAATAATCCAGTTACACATTTAAGTCTCAACCAAATGCTTCCGCTTCAGAATGTTTCATTCACGTTCAGAATTGAAAAGAATTCTTTTCTGCTGGTAGGAAGATTACTAAAAAACAAACTTTTTTTGTTTTTACTGTGCCTTTGACCTATTTTTACAAGAAGCGACCCTAAATACAACGATTTCCGGGCGTAATTGAAAGTAAACAGACATCTAGTTTATGTTGACCTTACCTCTTCCGACTGTGTTACTCAAACATTTTATATGTTAAGCTGATATAAAATGAGAATATCAGTTTCTTTGGAGAAAAAGAATACTGACAAATATAATGATATTTTTAAACTAGTTAGTTTGATTAAGTTAAGTTAGGTTTAATTAGGTTTAACCCTTAAACGGGTTATCATTAGTGTAGTTGGCCCTTCATGACTGTAGGGTATTTTACATTATTTTGAGAATATGCTCACGGACGGACATGGGCATGCTGAAGTCGGTGATCGCAATGGACCTTAACGTAGTGTATCGAGCCCCTATGTCATACTGCCACCCCTGAACTACCAGAGAGAAGGAAGACACGACAAGACTACGCTACTCTAGCTTCAAATGAAAACACAACCACCACGAAACCATTCCCATCTCACGAACGCCGGGACAGAGCACTTCGGCCGGGCTCTTCACGTAGCCTGTCTAACTTTTGGGTATGTCGTATGTGCACACGACGAACCCTCTTGTGGTTCTGACCTTGAATGGTTGTGGGTCTGACCTCTGGTCTCGAATCTAGGTATACCCATCCAGGTCTGCGACTTGCTTTCCATATTCTTTTGCAGGCATTGGAACACTACCCCAGTATGAGGCCGGTAGCCGTGTCTTACTCTCCCTTGCACCCCAATTAAGTAACTCCACCGACTCCCCGGACACCAATTCGTAAAGCAGACATGCACAAGCAACTAGTACACTACAAAGTAAATACCTAATAACACTAGATCTAAAAATCCACCTGTAAATGACAGTATAAAAGCTATACATACTATGGAAACATAACTCTAAAACTAAGTAAAATATTTCAAAATACAAATTTAAAAATATCTTGTAACACGGATAATATAGTTTTAATAAAATAAAACGTAAAACTAAATCCAATATTCACAATAAAAGTAGAATGTCCAGATTCCAATAAATTTTACATAGGCCACACGAAAAACTATTGGCTGGGTACCGCAATGGATATTTAAAACCAAATATCTCATTTAACTGTACATTATCTAAATAATAAACATCAATTTTCAGCCATTCAAAATATGAACTTAATTAAAAATATATTACAAACCAGAATATTTACAAACACAGAAACAATAATTTACTAATTATAGAAAAACTCAAACAAAAACAAAACAAGACAATCTATTTAGTATAATAAATTTATTAAATTAAATAAAATTTGAACACTAAATATTTTTAGTATAATCGATAAAACAGCTGATTAAGTTACTAAATATTACAGCACCCAAAAATTTAAACCAAACACAATTGATTATTCGTTATTTCTTTTGTTAAATTTGAAACAAATCTCTCAATCGTTAGATTCTGTTGTTTATATAGGATTCGAAACAAATCGATTATTTTTAATTCTTTTACAAACTTCTTAAGTTACATACACATTCTGTGACACGTGCGTCAGGTTATTTAAAACGATAAAAAATAAGAAACAGCTACTTGCAGAAGTAATTACAATTTGATAATACATAATATTACACAAGAATACTGCAAGAAACTCAACGAGTTACTTATAAATATGTGTGAGTATGTGTGACATCAATGGCGTATGACGCAACTCGACATATTTAAACAGTAAGATAATACGTTTGGACATATTTATAATAAAACTATGTTAACGCTATTTTAACCGTTCCGTAACTAAAGTTAATACATATATTAAATCATAAAAAATCCATTGTGGTTAACATATTTCGATAACTATGCAAGTACACGTTTTTCTGTTTAATTAACCAACATTATCAACAAATAACAATGCATTAGTTTCAAGTGACAAGTAATGAAGGAAAAATTTGTTACATTAACGTAAGCCAAAAACCACAACGTACAGTATTTAATAATGCATCATTAATAAAGTTTTTTATTTGCTTCCTTTGATATAATAGATTACAGAATTGTTTATGTGTAATATTCATTGTATTGACTGAACATGTGTGATTACAGACTCAGTAGATGCAAGTGAGGCTTCTTGTACAATAAAGCACTAAACTATTGTTAATAATAATGTCAACACAATATATCTGTAATGTAAACATAAATACTGTTAGAAAAATTATAAGGGTTCTAATAAAATTAAATAATTGTGAATGAAAGTTTCTATTATTTTGAGATCATAAATTAATTAGCATTATAAGTATTAGCCTATAAGCAAGTAATTGGACGTCGTTGTTCCACAACCGACAAATAGATTCATGAGATAAGTAAATAGAAATCACATTCACATTCACAAAATCACAAAGCGCAGTTTAAACAACTTAATAAAGATATAAAAACAAAGGTAGTACGAAATTTTCAGAACTCAACCAACTTCTTTGGTAAGGACCAAAAGAAAACAAATTGTCAAGTTGACTATTCAAGATGCAGACGAATGGGTGGTGACATTGTGAATGTAAACATTGCCTTTATATATTCAAGGCATAATGGCGTATTTGTTTTCCTGTCACTCACATACTCTTCAGCACTTCACGTGTAGGTGAGAGGAAAAGGAAGTACCTTGTGAAAATCTATTTACATAAAGGCAAAAACGAAAAATAAACTTACAGCATGCGTTAAGCTAACGCTGTCTTTAAGCATATAAAATTTGTTAAAACTTACACAATTCTTTATATTATATAACAGGATGACCTAAATGAATTATTTATTATCGATTTCTTCACTTAAAATGTGTCGTATTTTATTACGTCAGTAAAATACTTTTAGATTTTAATTGTTCTCCTTCTTTTTCTTTAGCACAACAACCTAGAATTAGGCCTGACTTTCAACACCAATCTTATCAAATGTCTCCTATCTATTGCCATTTTAGTATAACCTATCACATTCTTCTTAGGTCTTCTAGCACATCATCCAACCATCTTAACCAGCCTCTCTTTCTGCTTTTATAGAGTTGCGCCCTCAGGATTTTCTTTGGCATACGCCAATCACCCATCCGCTCCAGGTGACCTAGCCATTGTATTCGTTGAGCCTTTACAAATCTTACACGTCCTTATGTTTCAATAGCTCATCGAGCTCCTTATTCTTATTCTTCATTTGTCATCTTCTTTAACCGGGTTTAAACACGTCTTACAAACTTCGTTTCATATTTTTTTTACTGTTTCTTGTTTCTTTTTTGCCATTGTCCATGTCTCGCCTTTATAAGTGACACAACTGGTCTGATAAGTGTCATATATTTTTACTTTTGTGTTATGATGTTACGACTAACGAGTTTGCTTCTCAGTAGTCTACTGTTGATATAATATTGTATTACCTATTTGTATCCCGTCATGTATTGTCGTGTTTGTGGATTATCTATGCGTTATCTATCATGTTACTCAGGTATCTAAACTTATTAACTGCATCAAAGGAATTATCCTCTAGCCATTAATTATAGACGTTTCTTCTCCTTTATGATACAGAAATTAGCATGCATTTAGATTTGCTAATATTTAGATTCATTTCCATTCCAGTGAATTTTTGATTCACTTCCTTGTACACCTCAACAATCCGTTATCTTGATCTCACTGTTATCACAACATCGTCTGTGTAAGTATATATTTGGCCTTTAGATTCTCATTTGTTTAGGTTAAATACGTTTTTAATATATACTAATTTCATACAATTAAAAAAAAATACTCAAAAACGAATTTTAAAGCAGAAGTTAATATTGAGAATTCACTAGTCGTATGGTAGAGCGTTGGTCGTATAGAAGGTGATAGTTACCTAACGTACACAATTACTTTGCCTACCATTTTCCAGGTAGGCCTCACGTCGCTTGGTAATTTTTTTTTTTTTTAATGAAAGGTTTTGTAAGATACGGAATCTTTAAGTGGACACAACATAAAAACATTTATGTCACCATTTCTGCAATTTATTCAGTGGACGAATTCCTTGTTATCGTCAGAAAATGTATAGGCCTACTGGCAAGGTAATACAGCAATAATTAATGCCGATATAATGTTAAATTGGTTAAATTTATAATAAATATTCTTATTCATATAACGATGATGATGATGATGATGATGATGATAATAATAATAATAATAATAATAATAATAATAATAATAATAATAATAATGACGATGATAGTAATAATAACAATAACAACAACAATAATAATAATAATGTTAATGGCACTAGTATTAATAATAATAATAATAATAATAATAACGGTAATAGTACTAGTATTATTAATAATAATAATAATATATACGTGTAGTTGATATTTTTATTCTTTAGGCAAAACACACACACACACACACACACACACACACACACACACACGCACGCACGCACGCACGCACGCACGCACGCACGCACGCACGCACGCACACATTCACTCAGAAACTCTTACGATAAATGTATTATTTGTGAATTCTGATGATGATAAGTTTTATCGAAACGTTGACACAAGTTTTTTTTTTTTTTTAGGTCGGCTAGTTAATGCCTGAATCTCACAAAACCTTCCATCATTTAATAATTTATTGTCACTATTAAATTGTGGATAACGTCTAGTTTCGAGTGACTAATGATACACCCCCCTGTATATTTTGTTTTATTAAAAATAGAATTATAAAACAAAGTTAGGGTGGAAAAATTTATTCAAAATTAGGCACTCATGTTTTGATCTAATTGCGACATTAGAGTACAAATTCGACACTATTACGCGTCGTTTTTTGTGCCAAAAAAATATTGTTACCTGAATAACGATGTTAGTTTTGGTGGAATAATTTTATGTCAGAGAAATAAAAATTCAAAATTTTATTCAGTACTTTTATCACAAATTATTGTAACAACAATTTCACCTAAAAAATGTAAGAGATACATGGTACTCGGTAATCTCAGCAAGTAACTTGAAATAAGTAAGTGATATACTTTACTGAACTAAAGCCGTTGTACTGCCAACCCAGGTTAACCCGGTAAAACCCCTAAGGAAAATATTTGTTTATTCTCGACTTTTAGTGGTTTCGTTATTTCCAACATAAAACCAAGCTCATCCTGCTTTGAAAACACGACAGTTCGAAAACGAGCGTCATCAAATTTCCATCACGTGAACATCTGATGATCCTCCATACGTTATGAATGGACTCGTTCACTAATTCGTTCATTAACTCGTTCATATACGATTGGATAATCTCAGATGTGACGATCGTAAGATGAGCCTCTAGAAGTATGAGAAAAAAGTCATGTGATCTAAAGGGGAGGGATACCTGAGTTGGTGGTGCATTGAATAAAACTACTTACCTTCGAAGAAGGGGTAAGAAGTCTCTTAGATTTCGGATATACATGTCACTATCATTGTGACTGTCATTTTTCGGTTAGTCTGGGTATTAAGTGTTGTGTTGTTCACCATCGTGGAACTATGTAAGTTAACTTTATGTTCTGTTTGCCTGAATATACCAATACATATACTTTAACTATACTTATTGTTTTGAGTATTTCTATATATCTCTCACCCTTACCCATTGGTACGCCAGAAATACTCGTTCACGGCGTATCACCTTCAATTTCTAATATCATTAGATATCAGTCCGCATCGAATACATTATAATCTTGTGAAAATTGTTGCTATTAGCCGGGCTGTGGTCCTCAGTTGTTGCTGACAAACCTTTCGGCCCTACCATCGGAAGCCATCATCAGTATCTGAAACGATTGGCACGATGTTTGCCAATTCATCCCCGTGGAGAGGTAGAAAAACGTTTGTCAGCAACAGCTACGGCCTAACGGTACGACTAATAGTAGCAATTTTAACAATGTTGACGCCGGGGGAGAAAGGTTAAGTCGATAACTTGCACACACTCTAATCTTGTCACTCATGTGATTTGCAACAGAATGACAGGCTGACTAACTGTTTCTATATCACACAACCCAGCCAGTGTCACTAGTGACATAAACGACAAATACTTGTTAATTCGTGTTTATTCTAAGAGGTTCTAGAAAATTCTGTGTAGTTACACCTTTATAAATATTGTTACAACGGTCTACTGATCGTCGTACGGTACAGTGGAAAACAAAATACAAGACACCAATTGCGTCTCTAATCACCAGCTTTAATTTTCACAATTAAACAGTTTGTAATCAACAAAATAGTCTCTTACAATAAATCAAATAAAAATTGTTCACACGCAATAAAAATGTCAACTAATATAAAACACAATTTTGTATAACAATCGTCCCGCACAATTATAAAACTCATAATACTTCGCCACAATACTACAAACCGCACTCCAATAATTCAAAACTGAAACTGAAATGAACGTTTCTGAGTACTTGTATTTATACTCCGCCAAGGTTCCAGAATATTCGCTACTGCGCGTCAAGGATGCTACTAGAAAACACCAGAACATAATTGGTTGCAGCCCTACACACGCCAGGCGCTGGCCGGTGAATCCGGAACAATCTCGCAAAGCATGTTGAGAATCACGTACGCACACAACATTACAGCCGGATTCCACTGGGTCGTTCGATAAACACGTAGATTGTTGTGATGTCGTAACAATATCATATTGTTATATGACGGGCGGTCATGTAGGCAATCAGTGACGTGCATTCTGTATTATATTACCTGTCGTCACTGCGCTCCTATCTCCTTAACTCTGTTCGTGCCTAACTGGCAAATTTAGATGGCGTGCCTGGTTTCGAGTTCACTGTGGAAACCCCTCTGTCGTTTATCTGAAAACTTTCTCCACCTTTGCACCAAACGCTTACGCACCAATTTTGTCGTCTCTCTGTAAAATTCGTTCCCAATATTGTGTAATATTCTCTTTGTTAATAACGGACTGTTCTTAACGGGCTGTTTTGTCTACTATCATATTTCTCGTACGTCAGACAATTATCTTTTGTTCATTCTGTTTAACTCTGTCCAATTATTCTACTTGAAAACTGTCTTCTTTCAGCGCATAATGTTGGTTTGTTTTGTGTTGTATCTGGTGTCACACGCTTGTGCATTTATAATGGAGGAGTCGAAAATTTATAATCCATTTCCCATGCATGCGATAATAGTATCTTGTATCTCTTCCGTTGTTTCTGTATTACAGATAACATTACGTTTGTTGTTTTCTAAATGTCGTTGTTGTTTCTTCGAAAGCATATCCAATGCTATGCTGCTATCCAAAAATATTTATGCTGCTATCTACTGAATCTATAGGCACTTACTCTTTACTTTGAAACAGGACATTCAGTTAAGGGAACTCTTATCGTTAGCATTGTTTTAGCAGTTCCTTCTTAATGAATTATGTTACGTAATTACTATTCATTTATACATTAAAAATAGTTTGTACATAATGAATCAATATTAAATATGAATACATATAATATATTAATCGTTATAATATATGAATGTTTTAACAGTTACTTCTTAATGAATTACGTTACGTATTTATACATTACGAATAGTTTGTACATAATAAATACATTATACATATTTTTATAGATGATAGTTTCTTGTGTCTCCTCAGTATATTTAATGATTTTGTATTACAGATAACATTAACTTTGCTGTTTTTAAGTAGCTTTATTGTTTCTTGGATAATATATCCAGCAAAATAGTAAAATATTTATACTTCTATCTACTGAATCTTTATACAATTACTCTTAACATTGAAAAACACGACATTCAGTTAAGGGAACTCTTATCGTTAGCATTATTTAGTTATTTCTCGACGACTTAGGTGACGTATTTATATATTATGTACACATTTTCTTTTTAAAGTTATAACGTAATTCAGTAATAAATGTCTTGTACTTACTAATACACAATTTTTATTGAAACTTTTGCAATATTTTAAAATGAAGGGAATGCTTAAAGTTATTAATGTAATAACAAAGTACTAAGGTTCATTGTCATTATACGTGCACTGTTTACTATCAGATATAAATCCATCAACGTTTGTAATTACTGTAATATATTTATAATAATATGTCATTTCATTTTAAGTTAGACAGTGACAGCTATTAACATCAGCTAAATTTGTGTATTTCAGAATTTCTGTAGCAGATAACTACATTCTAGTTGTCACGTTTTCTGTCGAATATGATAATATATTTTCGACTGACAGTTATTTTTCGGCCCCAAGCGGACAGTTAAAAACACGCAAATATATATTTTACAATATCTATAAAAATACTGTAGGTAGCCTATCTGTATACTACCTATATACTATATTTTATGACTCTAAATAAGATGTTGTCACCCGTTGAGGCTTTGAATTTTATTTACATTTTTATTGGGTACAGAGCAATTTATTGACTTCTATAAACTAGTAGACAGATTCTATTATACGCCAGTTCTATTAATTTTACAGCTACGGTTTCAAAATTTCCCGACCTATTTTTACATAGGAATCGGCATTTGTTAAAAGGGCATCAGTCAACACAACCAAACTTTCGGAAAACAAGAAAAAACTGTTTATTGCCTTTTCACGTAAAAATAAGTTATTCAGAAATGCATTCATGTAAAATTTAATTTTTTTAAGTAAAAACATTTTAAGCTATACATTTTTTAAAGTTGTGACTGATGCCCTTTTAACAAATTTCAAAGATTTCGTGAAATAAAACTTTTTATTTAGGCTTATTAATAAGAAAGTTTATTATAAAAAGTTACAAAATGAGTACACATGACGTATTAATGGCTTGATCATAAGAATAACATGTTTCATTAAAATCATCATTGTTGGCTGAGGCGTTGTCACTATGAACTGGCCAGTCTAAAATCAAACTATAAAATTCTCCATGCTCATCAGGGACATATCGAATGACTTTTCCGATGTCGGTTATTTTCCATAACTTAATTCCAACCTTACCTTCGGGGTAGGCTGGGTTGGAGTCACCGCGCCTTTGGTTGAAGGCAAAAAGTTTGGCAGTTCAGGCCGTTGATAGTTGTATAGGCCTTTATGTACTCTTTCAATTTTGATCCAAAGACAAAGTGATACAAGCTTGAAATATCAAATTTAACTTTTTCATCTTTGGGTTTCTTTTTAGTTCCTTGAGAAACTGGTGTGTTTTTATAGAATGCCTTCCACCAACCTTTGAAGTCCGAAACCTCAGAAGCCTGAACCTCCTTCACAATACGTTTTCCAGGCTTGCTGGATTTTACTATGGGTTTGGTTATCTCATCTAAGCTGAATATCCTGTCAGTTCTACGGAGCAACCTTTTAATAAGCCCAAAGTCTCGGTCGCAAGGCAAATAACTATATCCTCTGACAGGGTAGAAATGTTGAATGTTTGTAAACCTTTTGCTATCAGTTAAGAACAACAAAAATCAAAAATCGACCTAAAGCATGGTTCTTATTTTGTCCAGCACAATTATCCGAAAAGTACGGACCTCTTTAATATTTTCTGGAACCTGTTTTAAGTTGTCATAAACAAAAGAGCACACTTCATTAGGGCTTTTGCGTGCCTCTCCTTCACGATAAAGGTAGATAGAGCTAGTTTTGTTTTTGATGTTGATAATGCAAAATACATTAACAGTCAGCTGGCGTAAATAAAAACGGTCTTGCACTGGGACCTTGGGTAATGAAAAATTCTGCATAAAGTCAAATGAAATAGAAAGAACATCTTGTTCTTTTTACCATCTTCAGAGGCCTCATATTTTAGGGCCGAGTAGAATTTCTTGCTCTTACGTTTATGTACAAGAAGTTCAGCTACCGCAGAGCGTTTTGCGGCATCATGCAAATGAGGTGACTTAATTTTTAGCTTGAGTTCCTCACAGGTGCAATAGGTGGGCGACCAAATCGTAGGTTGAAGTTTTCTTTAAAAAAATTATAGTAAAACTGTAGCTAACCTTTGTGTTAGGGTACTTATCACGAAAGAGACTGTACATAATTTTTACATTTAAATCAGCATTAGGATAAAGTTTTTTTCTCCTGAATAATGTGACTCTTTCACAGGGAAAGAGCCTATGTGCTCTCTAACTAGGCTTTCTGTTTCATCCGATAAGCTAAAAGAAATTACGTTTCCTCTTTTGTCTTCAGGCGTTACACCGACTTGTTTGAGCTGTCGGTTTCGTCTCAGCCTTCTAGGTGTTACACCACAAAATCACATAAAAAAGTTTTCATACATAGATTTTGACGTGAAGATCCCAGTAGCAAGTTGTACTTAAACGAACTACTATTGTGTCTTGGATTTTCTTTTCGTGGTCGTCATTTATTTACTTGTTCCACATCAATGAGTCCGTGAAGGTACAAATCTTGTTCATTGTTGGTACTGATATCGTGGAACATGGCAAAGACATCATTCACTTTATCTTCTCCGATCTTCCCTAAGCAATCTCTCGAACATCTAAAAAAAAAAATTAGGCCTATGTTAAAATGATCTTTTAATAATAAAAATAAACAAACAGGTATTCTTATAGGATAGGCCTACTTAGACAAAAAATAGTTTCTGTAGGTTAATACATCAAAATGATTTATTAAGTTTTTAATAGAAAACACCATTAGTTTTGAGGAACAGATAAAAATTAATAAAAAAGGCTTTCTACTTACCCACAAGGAAACAATAGCTTTTTGGCAGGTACTTAATTTCCTTTATGGTTCACGTATTCTTCACCTTTAAACAAATTTTTTTTTATTATGTTTCTCTTTTATGCACTCGGATCTTTAATTTTTCTTTTTTTGGGGAGTATTATTAACTTCACTGTTATCGCTTTCAATCATTATTAAAAACTATAAATTCTCGCAAATGTTTTATAAAAACAAAGCTGTAAACAACATAACCTAGAAGTAAAACAAAACACAGCTGACACAGTTTTGGCCAAACACCTGGCCCTCAATAGCAGCGCTGCCAACACAATTTGTTAAAAGGACGTCAGTCAATGACTGAAGCCTTTTTAACAAATTTCAGAATTTTCGACCTCGTGCTGTGGGCTTACTAGTTGAGTGACTGATGTCATTTTAACACAGAATGTAGATCTATATATTCAAATATTTTAAATCTATCAAAAAGTGAAAATGTCAAAAAAATTGACTGATGCCCTTTTAACAAATGCCGATATAGATATTGACGCTGAATGGCACCAGTAAACCGACACCAGAAACAGTAAAACAATCCACATGTTTTATTTTAGAGTATTAGCCAGTTACATTTACGTCTACAATTTTATATGCCAGCTACAATAATGTGTTACGTGTGGTTCGCTACAAACAATGTCAATGACCCACGTCATTAAGCACAATAAAACGTAATTATTAACGATTAAACAGTTACAACTACAAATTCTCCCGTATCGTAACGTACAAATTACGAGCGATAAATAACTAGGTAGGTATTGTTTCCGTCTACGTTTATGAAAGTGATACTCAAAGTCAGAAATGGCAAGAAATATTTAGTTCTGCCACCGTTTTCTCGAAAACAACCCTTTAGTGTCTCAGTACGCAACATATTATTGGTGGATATTTCATCACGTAACATTACACTACATGGCAAACTTCACACAAAACGCTACTACAATACCTTATTGACGAGAAATTACACTAGGGAAACAGCGAGATACTCATCGCTCTCTCTACTACTAACTAGTGTCTCATCTGGAATAATTAGCAAAGTTCTTAGGATTTGACGCCGCCGTCAACGTTGTTAAAAAGACTGTCCGTCGGGCTAATAGGCCGTGATTGTCCGTCGGGCTAATAGGCCGTGATTGTCCATCGGGCTAATAGGCCGTGATTGTCCATCAGGCTAATAGGCCGTGATTGTCCGTCGGGCTAATAGGCCGTGATTGTCCGTCGGGCTAATAGGCCGTGATTTTATAGTATTTAAACCAGACGTATCGGTCTTACTAACGGATGATATCTTCAGTGGTAAACGTATGTGGCTGGTCTTCGTTAAAAAAATAAAATAATAGTACTGAGGCAAGTTGGCAAGTTAGCCTCAGTACTCGGTTTTTGTGTTGTGAACATCAGCCACGCCCTTTTGCCACTGAAGATGGTCTCCATTGGTGAAGTCGAAATGTCTGGTTTAAATACCATAAGACCGCGGCCTAATAGCCTGCCAGAGAATCGTTTTAACAACCTGAAATAATCTGGAATTTGGAATACAGTTTTAGCTGATACGGTATTGCTTGTAAAAGACAATACGCCGTTAAGCGAAGAATGTCATCGGAGATTAAAGTCTTGAAAATTTCTCTCATTTGAATCTTGCTGCCTACCAATCGCAAAATTGTTTATGTATTAAGTTTTAAATTAATTTATTTATAATATTGTGTATTAAAAAAACTAGAAATTAAAATCTTAAATGGTACATATAATAGTGGTTTATTGCACACTTACATAGAATCAGATACGCTTGTTATAGGATGCATTTGATCAATACAGTTTACCGGAACTTATTTTCATCATAATTCAACAAACAGTAAATGCCAATAATTGTATATTACAACACAATTATTACATATTAAAAATATTTGAGATTTTCGAATTGTCAGAAACCTTGTTTTAACTCGTAATGACGTAAAAGACTTTAGAATAACTTGAAAAAGTTATAAATACGGAATGTATCGAATTGAAAATTTTATTTAAAGAATATTGAAGAATTTTAATTAAATGTGTTTGTAAAAACTTAATTAACAAAAAAAAAGTTTTCAATTGTCAGTGACGTCTTCTGTCACTTATGGCCCCGGCGGTTCCATATTAATGATATGAAATCAGTTATTATACACAATGAAGCAGACGGACAGGTTTACTGATTGCTCAAAACGCCTAAACCAATGTAATATGCACTGAAAAACTGCTGACTAATAAGGAAGGTATCTCCAATTATGTAACATAAGTTTCATACAAAATAAAATTATGAAAGTGGTGTCAGAATTAAGTACACGTTTTGTTAAACATTAAAACCAGATTTTTCAGTATAGTCACCATTTATTGCTACAGATTTCTCCAAACGTGCAGTCCAATTTTACGATGAAGGGAGGTTTGTATTTTGCTATTGATCCATATGCGCTCAGCAACTTGAAATGCGGTATGCGATAAAAAATATTGACGTTCCAATTGTTGGAACCACCATAAGTTAGATACTGCCGAATCTGGGCTGTAAAGACGATGTAGACAAGTGGTGAATTGTAGTCCTGCCAGTATTTCCATTGTTTCTCGATTTCAATATGAGTTTGCTTTGTCATGTTTGAAAAGAAAAGCCCTTTTTTCTGCTCTGATCATGTCAACGCGTTGCTTGAGTGCTTGTAAAGTTTCACATCGCCTTTTAATTGCTATTCACTTAGGCAGTCATTCCCCTTGCGTCTCTAGCAATGTTGAGTACTTTTCGTGGTGAAGGAACTATTTTGAATTACTTTAAGCTGTTTATATACTTTGACATGGGTAACGATATTTCATAGATTAACGTTCGTTTTCTAGGTCGTCCCAGAATGGTATATCCAGAATTTGTTTCCAGTGGTAATACTCATGAGGAAATCATCCCCTTGCGACAATGTCGATTGACGAATTCTTGAGAAAGAGTTTTCTTGTGTTGTTTTATGGGATCGGTCAATTATCGCGGAATAACACACCTGGCACAAATCTGTCTATAACTCAATGTGTCTGTGATACAATAAACTCTTTCTGGAATAACGCCCAGCATTAGAATAATGTCTCTTTGCTAAATCGGTGATTTTCTTGAATCATGGCATTCATCTTACGTCGATTACCGTCAAGCATCTGTGAAATGGGTTGGCCTGTTCTCTCTCATTTTAATACTTTCATCACCATCACTGCATACTTTGGTACGTCGAACTGATGAACATTTTCACATCCTTTCAACCATCACCATAAATTATTTTCATATGTCTGTCAATTGTAACGGACGTGTAACTTTGTAGCGTCAAAAACTCTATTACTAATCTCTGCTCTAAGCATAACTCGGAGATTGCATACGTGACTATGGAACGGTGGTACTCAGTGAAATCAAAATATGAACTAAAATTAAGTATGTCTACATAATGGATTGTTGGTTACACAATTCTTGCGCAAACGTTTTTCTGATACTAACGACGCTAGCGGTAGGAGGCCTTATTTTCAATCAACCGTCATACCATACAACACCTACTACATACTACATACCTGCTACACTATACAGTTTATATTGTACTTTGGACTACGATAATACTTCACAACAATACCTCTCTATTTCCACTAGCCGTTGGGATGCAGACACAATTGTTGTGGAGTACTTATGAACATACCAATTACAGATTTGTGGAGAGGGATTGTCTGTATTCACTTCAAATACGGCATTTCAAGGAAATAGACTTCTATGGCAAATTGACTTTGTGATAATAGTTAATTGATTGTATGATTTCAAAATAATTATTTTTATTTGTTAAATCCACAGGTATACAAGTCAGCAGCTGAATGACTTCAATGGAATCGGTAAAAAGTTCGATCACGCAATGGGTCTTTTAAAAAATCCTTAGAAATAGTTATCAAATTTAATTGCAATTTACTTAATTTTGTATATGTTACAAATAGTAAAAATACACCCCATTTGGGCTTCGGTGAGTTTATCGGCATTATTTTTTGGCAAAAGAATTCTGTAGCAGAGGATGTTACTCCCCTTCGAAGACTTCTCTCAGCCGTTTCGTCTCAGCTTTAACATCCTGTTACAATGTTTCAATTTGAGATACGACACAATTAGCAGATTACATTTGCCAAACAATCTCAGATATGCCGACGACACCACGGTGTTTGGGACAAAGGTAAGAAGACTTGAGGTGCCTCTTGAAGGGGGAAGAGGGCGAAAGAAAAAAGTGGAAAACCCGGTTTAAAATTTAATATCAAGAAAAACAATCTTAGCAACTGACACTATTACGCCCTGGTATATAGGCGGAGAGGAAATAGAAGTAGTGCCCCATTTTGTTTATTGAGCCCTGAAGATCTTTGCGATTGTTACTTCAGCCACAAAAAAAAAAAAAAAAAAAAACGCCTGTTTCTCGGAAGAAAATCTATAGCAAACCTAAACAGTGTCCTCAAAAGTAGAGATATTACTTTGACAACTATGATTAATATTGGTGAAGACCGTGGGTTTTTCCAGTTGCAATGTATAGTTGCGAGAGCTGGTCATTAAGGAAAGCTGGACATTGAAGATTGGATGCTTTTAAACTACAGAACTGTTTAAGGATTCTGCGAGTCCTGTGTACTGCAAAGAGGACTGACCAGTCAATTCTGGAACAAATAAACTCAGACTTTTCACTGGAAAGTCAAATATTACAGCAACAACCCCGATACTTTAGTCCTGTAATGTGGAGACAGGACTCGAATGGAAAGAATCTGATGCTGGGAAAGGTGGAAGGCAAAAGGCGAAGAAGACGATATGTGGACGGACGGCGTCATTGAAGCAATGAATAATAATAGAGAAGACCTCCGGGAAGAACAAGACAGAAGGGCTAGGCGAGACATGGTCCATGGGGTAACAAAGAGTTGGCCACGAATGATCGACTGAACGAGTACAAATCTGTATCAGTACAACGTAGGATTACAACATTTTCGTACAGTCTACTCAATTACATTATACTACACTAAATTAATTTTCAATTAGTTTATTGTTAACGTTTACGATAGATAATTTCTAATTAAGCGTGAGCTGTGAGACTGAAAAAATGATCAGCCTTTTAAATAGATATTTACTTAAGATTGTAACATACTCTCACTTTTTTGCCAGAAATCTACCTACTCATACAGCGCGTGTTTTAAATCATTTTAAAACTACGCTTATCCTTTCTTCATACTGTATAAAGTGTGTACGCAAAAGCAGTGTCATCAATCTTATCAGACTTCGCAAGTGACATTCAACACAGCGGGAAGATTTTGGCTGCTGCCCAACAAAAAGTACCCACGATTTCCTTTATAGCCTCCCGCATACATACGATCCGTCATTATGGAGGTCGTTAGATCCTAAACAGTGTGATAACGTAATCCTCAGATTTTAACTTTCAACACATTTATCACCAAATAAAACTTCTTGCCTGGCTACTGTCGCAAGATTCTTCACCGCTCCTTCCATGTACTACCACGTAATAAAATATAAACCGTTTTAATTAAAATTATTCTTTTACTTTATTGTTTATACCATCTTCCTTTCCCCCATTTTTGCACTTTCTATTCCTTTTGCCGCCATGTTCACTCCGACAACATTGTTTATCAACTGTTCTTCACGCTGTATCCCAGCAATACAATTTTATGTTTATTCTTAGAAAATTTGTACATTTTATTGTAATATAGTTTCTTATAATTAACGTATTGTGTTGATAATAGGGTTGTACTATGGTACACATAATACATAATTTTATTACTAAGGCTCCTTACTTTGATATTCAGGGAAGAGGAAAGACAAAGATTGAGACAGAGAAAGAAAGAGATAGTGGATTTCTGAAGGTTTTTAGCTCATGTATACCCGTAAGCAGAAACAAGGTAATTTACTTCTTTTTAAATCGTTGTCTATATTAATTTCGAACATCAAATTGAATACCATAAATTTCCTTTGAGTCTGCATCTCAAATAAACATTTACGAAAAAATTGTAACACCAGTAATTGTAATTAGTTACAATCTAAAATAACACTCGTCAGTAACGAGGAGTGGTAATGCTGTTTCATAGTGGTCGTATGTGTGTATTCGTAAAGCTGAAATGTATAAGAATGAATCATTCTCAACTTTGACACCTACAAACCTTCACTGTAAAGTATTTATATCATTACGATCAGTTATCTTAGATCAATTTATATCGTACAGTTTTTCAGTTTTTTGAACTGCGGATAACCTTTATGAGATAATGTTCCTTTAAAATGACCAAACAAGCCACATACAAATGTAACGCGTTTAGAAATTTTATTTATCATTCTTGTCTTTACCTTTTTTAGAGGTTTAATTCCACAAACATTTTTTAACACAGTGTATCTAATACAAACTAATACATGATAAAACCCAAAGAATAATATATTTAAAAAATACAAAATGACATATGTATTATGGGAATTCACGTATAAAGTGTAAAATTAATAAATAGTAAAAGTCTGTTTGGGTTAAGTGATAATGCAGTGGTAATATCGGGGAACTCGATCGTGGGCCGTTTTATGCCCCTTTGTCCAACGTAGAACCATATACTGTTGTTCACACTCTCCGCTATTTTGCTTAAATCGTTCACCATAAATACAAATCTTCTGTGTTTATTTTAAGAAAGTACAAAATAAAAATTATGTTTTTACATTGCATGTTAATCGCATAGTTTCTTCTTCCTTACTTAATTGAAAATTAAGGGACGAAAACGACAACAATAACAACAACAATTACTACTACTACTACTACTACTACTACTACTACTACTACTACTACTACTACTACTACTACTACTACTACCACCACCACCACCACCACTACTACTACTACTACCACCACTACTACTACTACTACTACTGACATATTACAACACATTTTATTACGGGTGATTATGATTCTCGTACGCGGAGTCCGGAAAGTAGAGTAGGGCATATTACTTTTCAGGTTACTTCGTTGCCGGAGGAACGGCACGTGGTACGTACTAGAGATGTATGTTGTGTCAATCGTCAACAGCGCTTTTCTCTCTGTAGCTCCAAGACGTAGAGTACTAATGTACGTGTAAGTGGGGCTTAACAATTTACTTAGTGCTCTACGCTCCTTTGACAAAGCTTCTCGTGAGCGAAAGCTGCTTCACGCGAGATGATAAATATTTAAATCTGTAACGGCCACTTAGGCCGTTACGTAAAATTTAAAACTAGACCACTTGGCCTAGACGAAGCGAAAAATGTGCTGGAGCCCAGAGTGACAGGACTTGCAATAAAATACTCTTGTAACCAGTAACAATTTTTATTAGTACTATTTTAGTTACAGCCTTCAAAAGATTGATTTACATTACAAATTTAAATTATGTCAAAAGTTTAATTACAGCCTTCAAAAGATTTAATCTTAGTTTGATTTACATTACAAATTTAAATTATGTCAAAAGTTTAATTACAGCCTTCAAAAGATTGAATCTTAGTTTGATTTACATTACAAATTTAAATTATGTCAAAAGTTTAATTACACCCTTCAAAATATTGAATCTTAGTTTGATTTACATTACAAATTTAAATTATGTCAAAAGTTTAAATGGGCTTCTCGTACCCTTAAGAGCATGTCTTTACATAAAAGATCTTTTATATGTCTTTGATATAAAATGTCAGTTAGGCTTGATCTATAACCGGTGGAGTTGTTGTCGACTGGTTTAGTAATTGGAATGCTCCCACCTGTACTTTTGAAGAACTGACATGTAATCCCGTAGACCAGTCTGCGATTAGTGTTGGTGGTAGTGCTTGAAGAGTCCAGAAGTTCCAGCTAGTTCATTCTGGGCAGATGTCTCTTGGGCTCTGTAGGCGTAGTATTTCTGTACCTGACGGCTTCGGGGAGCTTCGTGCTACACTGGTCTGCAGATGGTGACGGATGTCGGTGTCACCTTCTTCGCAACTCCCTCTCTTCCGGCTGCACGGGGACCCTATAACATTTTCGCAGATTAGCCGTCAGAGAATACAGCTAGCCCTACACTCTCTCGCCTCGGAACACAGACACCACACACAATCTTTACAATGTTTACAAGTCTGTCACAATCTTTACCAACACTCTAGTTGCTCTTATTATACTAATACACATCATAATCTGGAAATTTGTTTTATTACATTACCTTAAATATAAGTTTACTTTTGTTTGAGAAATATTTATATCTGTTTTACCCTACTCACCAAGATTTGGTTATCTTGACATATCAAACTTTTATTTAGAGGGGTCACAAAAGCAATATCAAAAAAGGTTCAAAATAACTAGTAACTGCAAAATACATTTTTAAGAGATCCAATGAACTACACATATTGACTGAATTTACTAGAATACATATGGCCAAAACATGATGAACATAATTTCTCATTGAATAGCACCAACACTACTACTCTGTTATTACCAAAACATTATACTGTTCTGTGTAATAAGAAACTTGAAAATTCCTCATACTGTTTGAACATCACGTTTCCTAGTTTTGTAACATTTACTTCTACAGTTAAATGCAAACTCGCCACGTCCTCCCAGACCGGAAGTAACGTGTAATTTAATTTACAATAGAAAGGTATTACAATAAAATGGCTTTACACATTTGGATCACACACACATACACAAATATAACACAAATACCCCTCATTAAAATAACATCGAACAAAATGATTGAGCTCACCTGAAAACCCTTTACTAGATCACGAAGTCATATTAAGATGCAACTAGGTACATATAAACTAGATGCTCCCCTGGACCGTCAGATCAGCACACCCTGTTGGAAGGTTGAAGACGAAATGAGAGAGAACCACTCATTCTGCGAACCCACCATGGTACAGAAATTCTACTTGTTGCGGATTGCAGAAGCTAACCTTTGGCAAACTGTATTCTAACAGTTGCGTCCCGCAATCAGCTGACAAGGTTGACTCGCTTACTAGATCGCGTCGCCGCGCAGACACGGCCTTACTAATCACGTTAGCTGTGCCACCCAGCGCTTTGGCGGCACAGATCGTTCAAATCACGCCGGGAAAATTCAAATCCCGGCACAAATCTAACATATTAGTGTTTCGGTCGAGTAGCGTATACAAGTCATTAGCGATACTTGGACAACAAAGCCAAGAGCAAACTGACCGTTTGGTGATTGTTTCATTTAAATTCCACAACATTACAGTCATAATAAAGCTAATGAAACGTCTATGACTTCGGGACCAAATCTTAAAACAAAGATTTTCTTCTTTTTAATTCATGCATTAATATTTAATGAGTTATTGTATTTTTTCTGCATTCAAGAATTGTTTTCGTTTCAGTAATAATGACTAGACCTGCTTACCCTCGAATAACGACCGCAGAGAGATCATGTTTGACAAAGTAACCACACAGTGTACTCAGCTTTCAGTGTAAATCTTCATCGGTGAGCTTTCTTCTTCGCACAAGACTGAACGTATCGCTACAGTTAAACATTGTTGCACATGAACAAAATCAGAGTTAAAAAAATTACACAATGTAATTTGTAAAAAAAACTTTATTTAAATGTTTACATTTTTAGATACATCTAAAATATATTACGAGCAGTAACCATGCTAATTGTTAGCGCTGCAGCAAGTCGTAACAATTTTCCGGTGCACGTAAAAGCTTATGTGTTTTGTCTCTAAAAATAAATCAACGCGATGCTTTAAGTATACAGTAAAATAATTCTTGGAGTTAAATTTTTAATATTATGAGTGTCACAGTTGAAGTAACAAGAGATATGTGTACATGTATGTGGGCGAGAAAAAATGAGAATATGTGGAAAATGAAAGTAAGATGATAATGATAAAGTAAGATGGTTATGAAAAAAATGGTGGAGGGGAAGGGTAAAGTACATAGAGTAATGTAAGTAGCAAAGAAAGGGGGGCAGGGACAGAGTGATGGGGCAGAAGACAGTTGGAGATGGGAAGGACTGAGAGCAGGTCGCTGAGAGTTGAGACTAGTAGGCTGTGGAAAGGCTGTAGGGTCTGGTAACATGTAGAAGAGCAAAGAAAAGACGATTTAAAGGGTAATCGCACCTCCTACTCTCTAAACCTTCTTCCGCTCGGACTTACACACCTTACCCTGCGCACTTTCTCATGCCTGACTATTCTCAACCCTTTCTAATCCCTGCTCTCGATCCGACAAGGGGTAGGGACACGCCTGTATTTCAACTATGACACTCATAATAACGAAAATTCATACATACGTCAAACACTATATACCGGGAATGTAAATCACCGGTTGCTTTATTAGTAGAGACATCTTCAGCTGTACTAAATTATTTCAAAGCAGTTACGGATGCAGCTTACTTATTTCAACAAAAATTAAATTAGTTTTAAAAATTTAGTTTGTTTCCTGGAAACGTTTTTTTTACAAAAAATTGTAACAGTTATGTTTTATTAAACAAATTAATTATTTAAAAATTAAGTAAATAAATAGTTTGTTATGGGTCTTCTAATTAGTGTAAATATATTGTAGAAGTAAGTCGTTCTACTTACTTCATATTTTCATGTATGAATATATTTCAAGTCATTCATAAACTTGAAAATACACTGTCATTTATTGTTACAGCAGATGATTCCATCTGACTTAATATTTTAGTCTCTCTATTTACTGGAGGCAAAGTCGATGAAAAATTACCAAATAGTAGAAAAAATTTATACATTTTTCATTTTTTGATTATGAAGTCCCAAAAGGATTACAAACAAGAGACAATTAAGTTCTCACCCTAATTTGTGCTTGGGACAAACCTTTTTCCAAAAACTATCCCTACAGCGGACCTTTTCTTGAGTTTTCTTCATTTGACTTATAAACCGTTATTCGGACAAAAAGATATTATTTCAAAAATATCGGTATGGAGAACCATACATGACTTCCATATTCTAGGATTTATATTTAAAATCATTTTCGAAATGAAATATTACCATAGAAACTACTTCTTTCAACTTACTGCTTCAGCCTTAACCACAGTACTGTGGTCACTAACATATACCACCTCACGTTATCGCACTCGATTTTCACTGATGATGGAAGTCGATGGCATTGCCGAAACGTCTGGTTTTGTAGAAAACATTGGACTACGGCCAAACATCCAGGGAAGGAATTTTAACAAAAACTACTTCTTTGTTGCCGATAACGTTGTACACATATATATAAAAAATTGCATAAAATTAATGGCTTGTATAAGTTAATGTTTGATCTCCATTAAGTAGTGCTCAAGTTTCCAAAGTTTTAATATTATGATGTCCGTAATTAAAACATCAGAGCAGGTTTAGTGTGTATGAGGGTACACCGTGGACAAAAATTTTCAACATTTCCTATTGAGCGTTGCTTAGAATAAAGCTGCGAATCTACAGTGTACGTTTCACAAAACAAACACGCGGAAAAGAAGGAGCGCTCCGAAGTCACTCATGGACCCTCAGCATCTTGCAGAGGGTTCATTCCCTAAAGACGAAAAATCTGTCTATGAATCGTTCCTCTGTAAACACGTGCAGTTACACTGCCCAGCAAATCGCTATCCACGCTGGACACTTTTTCGGCTTGCATGCGTTATGTTGGTATGGGTTCGGCACTTTCCATTTAGAAACCGTGCAAATGTAAGAAAATAAACATGAATGAGGCCAGAAATAACGCGAATTGTGTGTGTGTGTGTGTGTGTGTGTGTCTTCCCTGCCTTTTCATTGCGGTAGTCATAATAATAAAATGGAAACGTAAACAGTACATAACTGAGAAAAAAATACATAAATGAAAAAATTATAATTTTATTGCCTGGCAACAAAATTATTTTATTTTTAACAATTACCATTGTTTGAAAAAGTTTAAATGAATTTTCAGGTACTTTACTCTTGTTAAAACGTAAAAGGTTGCAGGTAAACTACCCCTTCCCCATAACCAATCTTCACCAAAATCAAAAGTCCTAGAGTCCTCTACAATTCAGTGACGTATGCAAAAAATTATTTGATTCTGTTTGAATATGCGGCAGCTATCGTTCGTCATAGAAAATTACCCTTGATAAAAAACGTTGCCGGTAAACTACCCCTTCCCCTTAACCGATCTTTACCAAAAACAATAGGTCTTGAGTACTCTACAAATGACGGCTGTATGCAAAAAATTATTTGATTCTGTTTGAATTTGCGGCTGTTATCGTTTGCCATTGAAAATACCCTTGATAAAAAAACCGTTGCAGGTAAACTACCCCTTTCCCTTAACCGATCTTCACCAAAAACAATAGGTCTTGAGAACTCCATAATTTAGGGCTGTATGCGAAACATTATTTGATTCTGTTTGAATTTTCGGCTGTTATCGTTTGCCAAAAAAAAAGAAATTACCCTTGATAAAAAAAAATCGTTGCAGGTAAGCTACCCCTTTCCCTCAACCGATCTTCACCAAAAACAATAGGTCGTGAGTACTCTACAAATCAGGACTGTATGCAAAAAATTATTTGATTCTGTTTGAATTTGCGGCTGTTATCGTTTGCCATAGAAAAAAATCTATAGACAGACAGACACACAGACAGACACACAGACACACAGACAGACACACAGACACTTTTCGAAAAACGACTTTTTTTCATGTTTTGAGTGTAGTACAATCAGAATCTGCAATAATCTCGAACACGATTTTTTTTCCATCACCATACTTCCATTTCCTTAAGGAATATGGAAGTAAAAAATTCCCAATAAAATTTTGCATATCTGTTTTAAACTGCAATATCCATATGCGATGCAGCTTGGCCTGTGTAAAATATAAGCTATACTGCGAGTATAAAAACACAACTAAACTAATTTTAGTACTTAGACTTTCACGGCCGTTGTCACTATAATTAGTTAAAACTTCCGGGCTGAAAGGCCGTGGTCGAATGCTTGATGTAAAATCGCTAGGCGTTTCGGCCACACCACCGGTGGCCATCTTCAGTAGCAAAGAATGTTCGTAATAGATGGTATGCCGAACAATTCGCCCAGTGAAATGGGAACAAGCAACAGTGAGAGACGGCAACGCTGTTTCTATTTATAACTTTTTGGCCGCTTTAGGTGTATAACGCGAACCAATCAGAAGCCAGCTCATCATTTTCCACTCTGATTGGCCGTGGAAAATAAACCATGCCAGACACTATTTAAGGAGAAATATTGTAGAACCTTTATTGTAGCTCTTTCCCCCGACGACCACCGGGTAATGTTTGATGAAGCCCGGGGTGAAACCATCTCCTTAAATAGTGTCTGGCATGGTTTATTTTCCACGGCCAATCAGAGTGGAGAATGATGAGCTGGCTTCTGATTGGTTCGCGTTATACACCTAAAGCGGCCAAAAAGTTATAAATAGGAACAGCGTTGCCGTCTCTCACTGTTGCTTGTTCTCATTTCACTGGGCGAATTGTTCGGCATACCATCTATTACGAACATTCTTTGCTACTGAAGATGGCCACCGGTGGTGTGGCCGAAACGTCTAGCGATTTTACATCAAGCAGTCGACCACGGCCTTTCAGCCCGGAAGTTTTAATTAATTATACAACTAAACTAGTTTGCTTAAAAGTACTGTTACTCTGACTTGTAACTCTGTTATGCTGAGTATTTGTTGTTTCCTTTTGGTGTTTGGTATTTGTACACCAATACCTACAGGCTATAGGTATAAATATTATGCAAATAAGAGGACGCAATCTTCTTATTCCATTTCCGTTACAACCCAGCATGGATTTAAACCTCTTCAACAATTTTTCTTCATATAGCCGTTTATTTACATAATCTTCTCCACCTTCTTATCCAATTTTTCTTCATTTAGTCGTTTAATTACATAATCTTCTCCACCTTCTTATCTACACGTTCCTTAGAGCCCCCTAACATTCTCAATCCATCTCTTCTAGCTCTTTCTCTAGAATACCTGCATACCTACTTGTTTCCATTATAGAATTTTTGGGAAACTCTGTGTTGTTCCATCCTCCCAAATTGTGTATTCCAGCCAGGCTAACCTTCTATTCTTAAAAACCGAACTATATCAGCGCCGTGTATTACATTATTTGATAAACCAAGCAAAAAAAAGAAGGAACATAATATAATGTTTTGCAAGATCGATACATGCACTAAGATTACTTATAATATCCAATTAAACTGTAATTTATAATTAAGGGGTGTCTTATTTAATTATAACAATTAGTTTTATCATCTTTTTTTCTGTATCGGCCAAGTAAGGACTACATGCCAATTTCAACTCTTTATTTTTAACTTTTACTCCAATATTCTTTCATCTTTTCACTGTGTCTCTTCTTCCTGTCTTCAGTACATTTAGAACCTACGTATTTCTCTCTCCTACCCTGGACTCCTTCCATATTTAACACTTTTGCCCGAAAAACGTCTCTTTCAATTGCTTCTTCTGCATGTATATTGTTTTTTTCTAAATCCGTTTGGACTTCTTTAATCCAACTTGATGTTGACTTCTTCCCCCACAGATATTTGAAGATCTGCTTTGTTAACCTACTGTCGTCCATTCTATACAAATATCCAGAAAATAATAGTCTTCTTTTTCTCATTGTTTCTGTTATTTTTTATATACTTTGATATATTTCATTATTACTTCTTAATTTCCAACCTTCTGAAGTTTTCGTGGGCCTAATATTTTCCTAATAATTCTTCTTTCCAATATTTCTAGTTTGTCTAAATTATAATTCAATGTTCATTATAAAAAATGACATTCACTTTTTATAAAGCGTAACGTCTTGGCCTGCTCCTAGAGTCGACTCCATTATTCTCTATTGAATGCTGGCTTTCCAGATTCTAATGTTCAGCTTTCTGAGGTCGTCCTCTATCTGGTCTTTGAATCTACTTCGGAATCTTCACCTTTTTCTACTACTCATTGGTTTCTGGTAGAAAATATGTTTCGTAGGCTGTCCTTCCTCCATTCTCTCTATGTGTCCAACCCACCTTAGTCTGTGTATTTCGATTATCCAGACAATGTACGGCTTTTTTAAAAAGTGGTATAGTTCATAATTATAGCGCCTGCGCTACTTTCCATTTTCTTGTACTCCTGTAAATATTGTTCTTAGAATCCGTCTTTACAAGCAACCTAGAAGTCTCTCGCTATTTTTTGTCATCGTTCAGATTTATAAAGCATATATCAGCATTAGCCTGATACGAGAGAGTTCTTGTAAGGGTAGGAAATTGAAAAACTTTTATTCGTAAATACTATTTCATAATTTTTTTTTAGTTATAAATTTTAGTATTTTTTTTTATTATTACTATAGGCGGCTCAGTAGACCGGCGGGTATAACACGTGGCTACTAATCTAGAACTCCCGGGTTCGATTCCCAGGCCCGCACCATAAAATCAAGGTGCGTTTTTCAGCCCCCCGGTCGACTCAGCCTGTTGAAAATGAGTATCTGGGATAACATCCTGGAGATAATAATGGGCGGCTGAAGCGTAGTGCTGGTCACACTGCCTTCCTTGTATGCCGTACGGTTCGCATAAGGCAGTCTACCCTGCCTGACTCCTAGGGCTGCTTCGGTGGTACACATGGGAACCATTGTTATTATTATTATTATTATTTTTACTATTGCAACGATACAGCCATATGCTGTATTAAGCATTGATTTAAATAAATATAAAATTTGTAAAATTATTATAAGTTTGGGGTAAATGGACAGGTCTGGGATTGTAAAAATGTGTCATTGTTATACTAGGGGAGAAATTAACCTGTTCCAACAGGCAAAGAACACCTGCTCGATTGTATGTGTGTTACGCGTGTATCTTGTGTGTGTTAGTGATGCATGTACAGACAGGAATCTCAGCTACCCTCCCCAAGTAATTACTAAAATAATTATTTTAATTCACTGTGTGAAAACTAATTAGTGTATAAACAAACAAAAGGCACCAAAGTGTGTGTAAATTTTATAGTTATCCATAGTAAGAAAATGACGTTAATAGGACACACTACGCGAAGTCAGTGCGAAATAAATGTGCCAAAAATACGCAAATTACACTAACACGCTCAAATTAATACAGTGAGTGCTTAATCAAATTAGCTATGATTTGTGCTATCTCGATTCCGTACAAAACATTGCCATTTGCAAAAAATTGCAAATATATGAAAAGGTTCGGGAGTGGGGGCTAGCATGTGATCTACAGGTCTCGACAGGATAATTACGGAACCAACATGTGCGGAATCTCGAGAGGGTATAAATTAAGGGTTCGACTGGAAACCCTTCTCTTCTTTTCAAAACACAGTTTCAGTCGGACACGCTGTCCGTCGGCAGAACAGTTTATTTTTTATAAGTCTCATCTATGAAGGAATAAAGACGTTCAGAATTATGTTTACAATATTATGGGAAACGTAGAGTACCGGGACCGTTTAAGTCAGCAAGAGTACCAACAAAGAACCTACAAGAGCGACGCGAGATGCTAGACGTTACGAGATGCTTTTTAAACGCCTAACAGCCGTACGAGATCCACCTGGTAGCAGAATTAATTCTTTATTATTATTAATTCTCTGGGACGGACCACACACTACTGGAGAACGACGCTGGTCTCTGGACATATCCAGGACCACACCAAGCCAGGAGTAACGGAAACCCAACTCTGGCCCCGTCAATAAGTCGTAAGATCATCAAAACTCGAGGTGACATGCATAATGCATTTATAAATGATTCTTTTAAAAGAGCTTATATAGACTATATAAAGAGACAATGAATTAAAACAAAAAAGGTTTATAATTAGAAATAATGTAATAGAGTCTTAGGTAAATGTTTTAGTCGTAAGAATTAGCGATCGCATATAGAGAAATATAGAAAAAAAGAGAGTTTAATTTTGAGATAGTATATTTTTTTATCAAAGTAAAATAACTGAAATGATTTGGTATTT
The DNA here is from genome assembly GCA_034769895.1 of Magicicada septendecula. Lineage (NCBI taxonomy): Eukaryota > Metazoa > Arthropoda > Insecta > Hemiptera > Cicadidae > Magicicada > Magicicada septendecula. The sequence goes on along the minus strand of CM068374.1, from coordinate 455,994,621 downwards.
GCATTTTGTAGAAGAGAATAATTTAAAATTTTAATATGAAACAAATGCCAGTCTAAGAGTAAATAATATAATTTTGAATTTAATTTTTAAAAAACGTTGGTGTAGACTGAGCAAGCTGAGGTCAGATCTAAGTAAATGAATTCAATTAAAATTACATTTAAATTTTATTTTGTTTTAGTAAATCACATTGAATAAATGTCTAGATTAAGATTATTAACATGTCTAGATGTAAGAGTGCTTTAAATGTGTGTAACACCGTATAGCTTATGAGCTAAACACTTAATAATGAGTGATATCTTGATTGGAGATTATTAACAATGTTTTATTGGCATGCTGGGATGTGCACCTCTCCCGTTCTGTGGAGGTAGGCACTGAAATTGCCGTGGCCACCGAAGAACTAGGGCAGATGGTAGATAACCTCACCGTGTTGGCGGCTGATCTATTCCTTGAAGTTTGGTATGAGCCTTGCTGCCCACAATAATAATAATACTATCTATATTGTATAAAAAAAGTAAAAAGTAAAAAAAAATATTAGTCTGTGTTTTACATGTAATGTTTTCTATTGTTTGTACAGAAAATGTAAAATAAAGTTCTAATTTTAACTCTAATTCTAATTTTAGTTTAACAACTTTAATCAACATTCTTTTCCTACAAGGACACGATGATCCTATAAATATATTTATTAGTTTGTGAGCAAAGCACTTATGTGAATTACTCTGTACAATCCTGTTCTCGACACTTTAATGCAGTAAATAAAAGTAAAAGTTCTTTCGTTGCAAATACAACCCAATGGAATATCGTAAAGTAAGAAACTACTCACGTATTATTATGTGTCATTAAATAAGCTAATATAAATAATCTCAACGGATAACTGATTACAAATGATAGGAAATTTATAAATCTATTGACAAAAGTTAGAACTGTAAATGTCTTTCCTTGTGCGTTATTTACGGTTTTCAGTGATGTAATTATTTGGGTAAAAAACACAATATACCAGCCGTCGCTTAATGCATATAAAAATAAACAGAAAATTTACATTAGTGTGAAATATAGTAGCGATTTTGTAGTAGAACGATTTTTAGAATGATGCAATAATTCTCATTCAGTAAAGTCAAACGCGATCTGTGTTTTAATCAGTTTAGGCCTGGATGTAGCACTCCAAAAGTGCGGGCAGTAGGATGACAAAATGGATTGCAAGCACTACTCCTGACGTCCAGCTTTACTAACGTGTTTGAATGCAATACTGCGCGACTACTCTACAAACAAACAGCAAACATTATCCAACGGGTATACTAGTTTAACGCTCATAAATCACTCGGTTTAGTTCGTACAGTAATAAATCGAACAGAAAACTATTCCTATGAAAATAACAGACCGTTTATCTATAATAGTATGCTGTAAGTGTTGATCATGTTCCATTAAAATCAGCTATTCCTCCGCAGGTATTACCTCGCATTATTTCCCAATACATTAACTCCTACAATATACGTACTTAAACATTCTCAGTTTTATATATAAAAACTTTTATAAATCTTGTCGTTTTCAAATTATATTTAGAACAATAATTATACACAGTGCCGAATTTACAACTAGGCCGACTAGGCTGCGGGCTCAGAGGGGGCCGCAAGCTACAGATAATTTTTTTTAACAGAAGTATTTCTAAAAAACTATAGGCAGTTTGATTTATTTACGTATTACTTTTTGAAATTAAATGATCAATTTTTATTAATACTGTAATACAAATGGAAGAGAGTTCTTATTTGAATATTGCACGCTTATTTTTAAGACGTTTATTAAAGGCATCGATTTCTTTAAAAAAGAGGAAAAGAATAATCAAAAGGAGAAGGAATTTAGGAGTCTACCTTTAGCGTTCATAAAACTCATCCGTAACAAACAATTGGCAACATTATTTCCAAACTTAGACACAGCCTTGCGAATTCTGCTGTGTATAATGACTTCAAACGCATCTAGGGAAAGATCATTCAGCATTTTAGAAAGAATAAAAATTTACTTTAGGAATTCCAGTTCAGAATCAAGACAAGTTTGTCAAATTAGTTTAGCTACTTTGATGACTTAATTAAAGAGTTTTCATCTCAAAACACGAAATGTTGATTTATAATAAATTATTGTCAAATCTTTATTGAAGTCACCAGTTTATTAGTCGTCTGTTTTTTAGGAACTTTCTTTTAAAAATCTTCTGTATGTTTTAATTAAACTTTAAATAAGACAATACTTATTTTAGATTTTGTCATAATATTTAGTTTTAGTCATATCTAGTCCTATAGTATAGTCATATTTCATTCTGAATTATATTTATAAGCTTTTAATAAAGGTTTGTACATATAAACCACTTATAACTGAAAAATGTGTGTTTAAATCTCTTCCTAAAATATAAAAAATTACCCTACGTTATTTAAAAATAATTTTCTATAATTGTCTTCTTAAAATTTATAAATTTTCCAGCAACATTTTTCGTGTATGCTTTCCCCGAAATTAATTCTATTATGCTACATAGTAACTGAATATTAGCTTACCATTAGTTTTTTGTATCTTTAGTCAAAGAATAAAAAAGAAATCTAGACCTATATTTTTATTCTATAAAAATTATAATAAATAAAATTAATGTGTTATACTTAGACAATAAAAAAGAAATTGTTATGTTAAATTTCTGTATAAGCTTAGTTAAGTTATTCTACTTAAAAAATAAATTAATTTGCTCAATTCTTTTGCATGGTTCTTAATATTTTGAAAGGTTTGCTAAATGAAAACACACTTTTTTATAATAGCCTACTGGTTTTAAATTGGATAGTATTAATCTGACGTCAACTTACTTCTGCAGTACATATATTACTTCAAAGTCACAGCGGGGGACCGCTCAGAAAACTTGGCCTAGTCCCTCAAAGATCTTAAATCGCGCACTGATTATACATGCGATGCTTTATAATTATCATAGTATTTATGACAGTAAAACAGAATGGCTGGATGTTACAGATTAAGATGACTAGACTGTAGACTCTGAAGATACCTTATTTCATATTCTGTTCTGTATTAATAGAAGCGCGTTAATGATGTGGAACATGTGTGGTTGTACATGGCCCCGCACTCACTCCTAAGATAAAAGGGAAAGGAAAGCAAAAAAATAAAATAAAAATGAATGAGAATGGTGGGAAGAGACAGATAGATAGATAGATAGATAGAGGGAGAGAGAGAGAGCGAGAGAGAGAGGGGGAGAGAATGACAGAGACAGACAAAGAAACAGAGACAGACAGACAGAGAGAGTGGTGGAGTAAATTTCTTCAATTATTCTAATTTTTTTAACACTTTCCTGGAAATTTTTTTAAATATTGATTGGTAAAATTACATTTACTCAGATATTAAATCAAACAAATCAAACTGCAATATTATGACTAGCAAAAGTTAGTATTGAACCACATTTTTCAATGTAAACATATACAAATTACGAGAGATTAAACAATTTGTCCAGGTGGTAGACCAAAGTGTGATATATTATTATCATGGGGTCCTTCAGTCTATCGACTGGTTGTACCCTTCCCGCATATACCCATGGTACGTGTGTTACGGAGTCTCTCACAGGTATATGGAACCTACAGTTTAACGTCGGATTCGAACGGCATAGTTGGGGAGGGTTTATACTAGGCAGGATGCCTCTCGCTGGTTTGCCACCGCCTTGCGAGGGGGAACGGTTGTATCTAAATCAGATGGCCCCGGCGGGAATCGAACCCGCGCCGACAGCGAAGCAGCGCCACACGCTAGCCACTACTCCCCGACCGCTACTGGTGTGATATAAATGATTTAATTGTGTTGTCAATGGTTGTCATTGATCACTTGTAATAAACAAACATTATCCTAATATTCTCAATATTAGCTTTCTCAATATAAAGCATTCTCAATAAGTGATTTGCTCTAAGCAGTTTCTGTATACGATTATGAGAACGTGCCTATTTGAAATTTAAGTGCCATAACATAGCTAGTTGCTTACATATTTTTTGAACTTTCTTATTCTTGAACGTACGAGTCGTGTTAACAGTTTTGACAAGTTTTATTCTTTGTACAATCGTTTTTCTATAATTACGTGCGGAATTAAGGGGAATGCTGCGTAAGATTGCACAGATACGTTGCTTAGTAACTTTAAAATATCGGTATGGAGAACCACACATGCCTTCCATGTTCTAAAGTTTATATTTAAAATCATTAATTTGAATGCGGTTCGATAACTTCTAAAAAAATATCGCCCACCCTCAAACTATTTTCACTATTTACAAATATTTTTGTTATTATGGGGTAGTCGTTTAATATAACGTTAATTTTGAGACACTTCATCTATAAAAATTAGGTACTTTATTCTTATAAAGAAACTGAACTACACAGATAATCATCCCTCCTCCTCAACCGATCCCCACCACTAATGCTATTTACACTTTCATAGAGTAATAGTTTTATCATCCGTAATTTCTAAGGTATCTTATCCTTTAAAATTAAATATTCGTACTTTACTTGATTTCAGCACTGCAATTTTCAAAAAATCACCCCATCCCCCTTCAACTACCTACTCTATTTATAATTACTCATTTACCATTTTACAGTGGATTAATGTGACTTTATTTTGAGGTATTTATTTATAAAAACTAAATACTTTATTCTTGTTAAATCGCAAATCAATTCTGGCAAACTACCCCTGCCTCCTAACCGAACAACCTGGTTGCCTGGTAACAAAATTTTTTTATTTTTAACAATTACCATTGTTTGGAAAAGTTTAAATGAATTTTTAAATACTTCACTCTTGTAAACATAAAACGTTGCAGGTAAACTACCCATTCCCCTTAAACGATCTTCACCAAAATCAATAAACCTTGAGCGCCCTACAACTCGGGCACATATGCAAAAAATTATTTGATTCTGTTTGCATTTGTGGCAGTTATCGTTTGCCATAAAAAAAAATCTACACACAGTCACAGACACACAGACGCTTTTCGGAAAATGACTTTTTTCATGTTTTGAGGGTAGTACAATCAAAATAGCCCTAATCGCGAACACGATTTTTTTCGCGATCACCATACTTCGATTTCCTTACGGAACACGGAAGTAAAAAACCGAATGAACCTAATTGTTCTCCTCGCGGCCATTTCTCGTACAGCCTCATCCGCCACATGTCAGAGAGAGATATACAACGCAACTGCTCCAAAATGTCTGCCGCTGATAAAAATATTTCACGTTAATACAATATAATATTCAATGTTATGATAAGACTATTGTTACGACATTACAGAACAGTCTACGTGTTTGTCGAATGTTCCAGAAGAATCCGGCTGTAATGTGTGTGGCATACGTGACTGTAGACGCATTCGCGAGACTTTTATGGAAGCCGCCAGCCGCGCGGACTGTGTCAAGCCCGCAATTAATTACGTCGTAGTTTAGAGATAAGGCGTAGTTTTAAATCTGGTCTGTTCGCGGATGTATAAATACAAGGCGGCAGCGGCCTTAGTTTTCAGTTATAGTCGCGATAAATTACAGTGCGGTTCGAGAGTTATTATCGGGCGATTACAAGCGATATTACTCTGTGCGTTCAAGTAGTTAATAGTGAAGTGTTGTAATTTATAATCGGGCGGTATATTGTAATACAATTGTTTTATAATATTAGTTGACATTTTATTGCGTGTGAATAATTTTTATTTGATTTGTTGTAAGAGACTGTGTTGTTATTTACGAGCTGCTTAACTGTGAAAATTAAAGCTGGTGATTAGTGACTTAATTGGTGTCTTGTATTTTGTTTCCACTGTACCATACGACGATCGAGTAGACCGGCGTAACACTATTAACTTTATACAGTCAGTTTATCCTTCAGAAAAAAAAATTGATCCTGTATTCTAATAGCTTTTAATACATCTTGGTTGTACAAAACTGTATTGATGCTAATTAGTTAACTAGTAAACTTTTGAGTATCTTCAACCATAGTTAAAGTCGATGGTACTACAAAAAGTTTACTTAGGATAGATTTACTACATTCTGGGCAATTAGAATTCAAATACCTAGAGCAGAGGGAATATAACATTGATGTAAATATTCAGTACACAATACAGAACAGAGTACAATTTACAGAGAACAATTTACTGGAGTACATCAAATTAGAATATTTATGTTAGTAGTGAAAATAAGCACTAGGCAAAAACATCCGTTGACAAGGCTATATCTGCTTTTAAATGTCATTTGTCAATAAAAGATTTTTATAAAATTAAAAATTTTTAAAAAGTGTACGTGGTAAGAATTATCTCATATCGTAATTTTTATAACAAAAATCCATTATAGCTGATGATATAAATGTCGTCGCTTATTATGAACCTGATATAAATTGGTGGTTTGAAAACAATGTGACAGAATTCATGTTGACAGAATTACAACTAATAAACATAATTATTTATGAAATGCTGTCTGAAAAGAGTTTTAAAACTATAGCAAAACCGATCTGACGTAAACATAGAAATCATCTAAACTAAATTAAAAGAGCAGAAAGGATGTCCACCACATTTTACGGAGTACAGTGCATGACGGAAGCTATAATATAAATTGTTTAGTTTTATATTTACTTTAATCAGATTAACTTTAACGTACATTAATATGTTTACGGCGACGCTTCTTTGTAAATAAGTGAACTATACTGCTGAATCATCAAGAGCGATTTTTAATTCATATCAGTTATCTTCTACCGAAAAATGAAAAAACGAGCGCACATTCGGTATTCCCCTAATTATGTTACAATTTCAAATAACTTTTAGTTTTCACTAAGTCAGAAATGACACCGGCTGCGTTTATGGCAGACGTGTCATACCTTGTCATAAATATTGCTATGTTGAGATAAAAGACAACTACGTGACACTTATCATGCGTAAACAATCGAGGTTGTTCCAGACCGCATCAGTCGGCGCACAATGTTCAAGGCCAGACATTAATATAGTTCATAGTAAATTCCAGAGTCCCTGTAATATGAAATTTGCTCCGGAAAGTTCGACACCTCATCCGGAAAGTGACAGATTATTCTGGAATCTCAGTAGGGTATAAATATAAGTATTCGGCAGTTATTGGTCAGATAATTTACACCTGGCAATTTTTCAAGTGCGGATAGGTGTTATTGTTGCATTTTAGTGAAAAGTGATTGTTGTGTTAATTAGTGAGAGACTGTAATAAGGTGAAATTTATTGTTACGTTTTAGACAAATTTAATTTGAATTATTTAATAAGAGCGCATTTGTTGGTTTATAACGGTTGTTTGTGTTAAATTAAAGTTTGTGATTAATGCCTTCATTAGTGTTCATTATTCTGTTTCCAATAACCAGCACGGCGATCTGAGCGACTGCCGTAACAATATTGTTAACGACAGAGCGAACCTCAGAAAGGGATTTGTTCACAACAGGGATTTGTGAGTTAAAGTAAGTGAATTTATGCAAGCGATTATAGTGCGTAAATCATGTAGCCTTATCAGAATTCCACTTTGACTATAGTCTAATAAATTTATCCTCGTGAACTTTGTTTTTTTATAATAATAAACAGTAAGTGAATCTTATTACTGTTTGTTTATAAAAATGTGCAGTACTTTCTGGACAGCAGTTTAACACAGAATTATTAACAGTGAATTATAACACGGATTGTTTAGCATTATTCCATCAAATTTACACCTAATATTTGGTGAAAGCGCTCGCTAGGTGATTTACATTTCGGCAAGTTTTAACCTCTGCTTCGAAAACTGATGGACAACGGAAAGCCCTCGCCTCAGATAGTGCCACCTAACAGCCAGGCTAAATACGTCGAGCTTTGCACAAGTGTGGTAAATCAAACGTCCACTAGAATGAATCATTTCCGCTACATCTACCTTGAACAACTGAAAGTGACGAGAGAGTGTTTAAGGGGAAGTCTCCAGAAGTTTCAAGGAAGCATAGATTTAATGCTTACTGAAGGACAGGAGGACTCTCGAGTGCAGAAATTTATTGATGGAATCGGAAATAGTGAACTATAGCAAGCGTTACGAATGACATTGTATGAGATTAGTGGAGACGAATTTCTACGTGGACTACAGTTGAAGCCGACAAATTATTTGGCAAAAACTAATTACACAGTTGTCTTAATAAATATTGCGATTACAAAGACGATAAAGAACAAATACATGAAACACATAGATTGCCACAACCAAAGGTGCCAGACAAATAGAAAGAAAGGATGGAAAAACGAAATACTGAAGGCCTGGAAAAACGGAGCATCTGCAGAGTGGATACAAAGTGAATTTCAACAAGCAACAGAGAAAAGTGCAGTAGTTGCGACAACGGGGCGTATGCTCCTAAATGAATAAATAAGCTACAATAATACAAGGCCTCTAGACAATATGCAGTTTCTATACTTAAAGAATAAAAGTGGAAACGTGGAGGATTTTTTAATTTAAGGAACAACGTCAATCATAACACATTGAACGGGTGCCCTGGTATAGGCAATCGGCAGCCTCAAATCTGGCTTGTCGTGTTCTGGTTTAGAAACTGGTAGTGAAAGATCTGAAGCGGGAGACAAGTAAGCCTGAATCGACCAAACTTTTTCACCAAGTTTTCGTTTCACACACCATGAATGAAACCATTCTTTATTATCACATTATAAAGGCGCACAGATTTGAAGCACATACGGATTTACAATATTACATAATTCTGTTTGCAACAAATAGACTTCTGGCAGAAACATCAAGAGAAACAGATAAAAAACATGATATCCAATAAACATGAAACATATAAAACTACAGCACACTAAAGGAACATCACTTATGAGTGCGTGCAGATCCTAGTACAGTAGGTTTTCCGTATTTAAACCATAATTAGTCAGCATACGGGCATATCAATTGACAAAAGCTAACTAACTGATTTCGCAAGCAGAATGATCACTGTTGCACACCACTATATAAAATTATCCCGATTAGCGCTTTCAAGCTTCACAGCTCATCGTCAGATCGGAATTAAACCAAAAACCTGAAAAATTCCTTCATTCACATCTCACCCCACCCTACTCACACACAACAGGCTATAATTGAATGTCCCTTCCCCACCCTCAGCCCTGTCCCACCATCTGGACAGTTACATATTTTTCTAGCAAATTCCTTGTGTTTCTGTGTTGTGTGTGTGTGTGTGTGTGTGTGTGTGTGTGTGTGCCTTCCTTTTAAACCTAGTCTTTCTCATCCACACATGTGTGCCAGTCACACACCCTTATTTTAAAAACACCTAATTAGTCCTAAGCAATTTAATTCTTAATCTCATCTATCTGTCCTCTATCATTTACTTCTTAATTATGTTATAAAATATTTCTTCATTATCAAAATTTAATTTTAGTATTAATTAAATTGTGTAACCCTTTTTCTCTTTCTTTCAATATTTCTAACTCCTCCCTAAGCTTCCTTTCATAGTGGTGTGCAACAGTGATCATTCTGCTTGTGATTTCAACCACTAACACAACTTACTTCATTAACTGATTTCAGTTAAAGTGTCACGCGCTGTAGATCAAGCTGTCACTTTACTGACCAACACACGCTAAATTGTCTCGTCTGCCTTACGTAGCCGAAATAATGGAGGCCTTTAAACCAAATCAAGTTACCAAACTTGAAGTGCTACTAGAAAGGCCCTCTCTCCATTCCATAGCTGGATCGGTTTTTACATAATCTTGAAGAAGATGCTTCTGCTGTACAGGTTAGGTTAATGAAAAGTTCTGTTAAACATCCCATAAATACTGGAGACGCACACTGACGCAACAAGCGGCTTCGAGACCCCCATTAGCTAAAGAGGAGATAAGTCTCGGTCGGTAAACATATTGTAACGACGGTCTCACTGATCGTCGTATGGTACAGTGGAAACAAAATACAGACACCAATGAAACCACTACTTACCAGCTTTAATTAATCACAAATAATAATTCGTAAAAAACAAGGTACTCTAGTACAGTATCTTCAGTTAAATTTGTCCATACGCAATAATAGTGTCAATTTATAGAGTTCCGCACAAACTATAACAGAATAATCACATTCCACTCATCCTCAACAACCACTCGATCCGCACTAAAGAAATCGGTCACTGTAACTAACTGACTAAGCAGGTCGCTGTTGTTTAGATACGTCCCGCAGAGGTTCCAGAATAACTTTCCATCCTTCTGGCGACGTACTAGCATAACTTGCGTTATTACAAGTGTTCTCGAACTGAAAGGTACTTGAGTGCTAAGTGAGTGGAGGGCCTTGACATGGATAACGCACGCTGGGCTAGTCGAGAAGCTGGTAGAACGACACTCTCGCCTTTTTCGAGAGCGTTCCGTAATTGTCTTAACAATATGTCGATAGATTTCTTGCTAAGCTTCTTGTCATTTTCCTTCAGTGCTGGCAATGATTCTTCCAGAACTACTGGCTATGGGAGTCAAAATGGAAGAACCACTAGTTTGCGACAAAGTCCAATGACAAGTTATTAAATTGCCTAAAGCACTGCCGCTTTCAGTTCACTTTATCTCAAGCTGTACGGAAGTCAAAACGCTTAAAACGGTGATAGAAGAATCCTTATATAATCAGATCTGTTTTTGCCGCAAATAATCTCCCTTTGGATACTCTCATTGTGTTGTTTCTATTGTACCATTACTATCTCGGATGACGTACCGTATATTGGAGCGATCAGATAAAAATTACAAAGAGTAGACAATCATTTTTAATTCTAAAATAATGGACGTACAATATAAAAAATTACATAATCCTGGAAGTTTTTGTAATAAAAAACACTAATCCTACATAATTTTCAAGAAACCCTTTAGAGTTAACAGTAATCTGATTAATATTTGTGTGCAAAATTAAACTTCTTAAGCTCAAAAAAAAGTAGGGGAAGGTTGCCATCAATGGACCGGTTCCATGGATGGACCTCTTACGTATTTCCTCTACCAAAGCGTGCACATGCGCGGTAGTAGTTGTAGAATCTTTGTTTCTTCACGCCAGCTGTGTGCAGTGTTGTAAACGAGTTGGAGTTGCGTCGCTGCTAGATAAAAATTCAGGTAAGATTTCTGTACTCTGTGCTATAACTATTAGTCTTTTTTAATATCAGTTATCACGAATTATATATTACTGAACAATTTCACAATTTGTTGATATTAAAAGCAGTTTTTAAGTTCTAAATTTTATATTGGTTGTTCCAATTTGAATCGTCATTTCGGCTGTGTTTATCTAAAGAATCCAATATGGCGAGTTCCCATCATTGGACCACTTGGCGTTTTCATGAATGGACCAGTTTATCAGGTGGTCCATTCATGGAAATGTGAACAAATTTTTGAATTATTATTATTTTCCTTGACACGCTTTACGTTAAGTAACTTTTCTTTTATATTTTGACTACAAGTAAGACTAAATTTTTTCATTTTAAGTTTTACCTCTTTCATGGGACACGGAAAACTTGTTTGCTTGGTACTTTTCCATTTACTGATATTTTATGATAGGCTTGTTAGTAAATTTTATTAACCTATAATCTACGGTTTATAGTACAATTAACAACCTGTTAAATTGCAAATATTAATTTTTATAACGCTAAGACTGTAGGAGATACGAGGAAATAGCGTATTATTGTGTGTGAGTTGGTAGCTGCGTTAGTGTCTAGAAAAACGTGTTATAATACTCAAATATACACTGTGTTCAATGTAAGTGCTATTTTGTTTTACAAATAACCTAACTATTAGCCTAAAATATAACCTACAACTACATATAAACATTAAACTCTGTAGACTACCTTGAAAATTTTATATCATTATATTCTAGCCCGAATATTGTAGTCATAGTTTATAGCAACAATTGGTAGCAAATTGAAAATAAAAACGTTTCAATACAAACATATTGAGTCTCCCTGTACTATGATAACACTAATAAAATTATAGCCTTACGCTTTTAGTCACAAGGGCGTTTGGTTCCTACTGTTAACATGGTCGTTGCATGGCACTCAGGTTGAAGAGTAGATAGACATTTGATTGTATTTAAAAGCTGAAATGAAATTTATTAATTTAAAATAGTAATCATTGCAAAAAAGCCTAAATACACAAAATATTGTAGTAGCTTGTCTATAAATTAACATAATAATTTTCGTTTTTCAGAAAAATGCCAAAAGGAGTGAAATATGGACAATGGAGTACCGAGACAATGGAACGTGCTATCGTAGCCTTTCGTAACGGAGACATGGGTTTGAATGAAGTCTGCCGAGAGTATGGAGTGCCCAAAGCAACTTTAAAGAGACATTTAGAAGGCAAAAACAATTTTGCTGTGGAGGGAAAGAAAATTATTTGTAGTTTAGGAGATCTGCCTCCTGAGGTAGAGAAGGAATTAGTAGACCACATTTTAAAATTAGAGACGTTTTTTGGAATCACAGCCAAAAACTTACGAGAACTCGCGTTTCACGTCGCTGAACAAAATAACATCGAACACAGATTCAGCAAAGAGAAGAGATCGGCTGGGAAAAAATGGTACTACAATTTTATGCGGCGACATCCCAAATTAAGTCTCAGGCTTCTTGAGATAATTTTTCATACTTTATATGTTTTAGTTTTGTTTTACCATGACTAGTAGATACATATAATAAAATGTAATACACCTATGTAGAGACAGTTTTTCTTTACTTTCGTAATCGGTCCAACGATGGAAACTCGATGGTCCATTCATAGCAATGGACCGTTTGTTAAAATTTTGTTTTTTGTTCCTACTACCATATTTGAAAAATCTAAAAACAAAGTAAATACTCACGGTTAATCAGAAAGTAATAGAGAGACTATCTGTATATTGAATGGTAAATTTAAGTTGAAAATGTGATGAAAAAAAATTAAAAACTGTTATGTGGTCCAATGATGGCAACCTTCCCCTAATTACGTGTCCTATATAGGAATCTGTCTTGTTCTTCCAAACTGTATGGTATTTCCCTCTCTGTCACACTCACGTCCCGGTTGTTTACAAACTCACGTGTAAGGTTCACGTAGTCAACATGTCATGCAAATTGAACATCTGTCAGTTCGGAAGGGAAAGCACCTTAGTCTAACATAGATCTCACCGATATCGTTGAGATATACGTTCCAGATTGACGTTGTTACCAATATGCATCGTGCTGATCATTTACATATTATAATTTGTGCACGCAACACCGAGTTATAAGATGAATTATCCAATGAGAGGATAATTTATTTACAGAAAAGTTCATGTTTCTTCATCACATGTATATTTATAGTAAAATATAAGATATCAGGTAACAATGTTAATGATATTTATAGGTAAAAATTGTTTGAATAAGAAACAAACTCTTAAACGAGAAAAACTATTGCTATTACTACAGTCAAAAGCTATTATTAAAATACATAATAAATAAATACGTATATCGTGCCCTCTGGGACCTTCTGTAGCCACACTGTAGCTACAGATGCTAACGGATCTCTGTAAAACTAACGGACGGAATGGTGAAGAGATCTCAATGATCCAACAGCAGGACGTGCGAAAGAGTCTTAGAGAAGCAGATCTCTTCAAAAACCTGGGTTCATCTGGCTCCGGATGATAGCACCCAGTAAGGGCCCCTACCTAGGGTTACAGCTGAAACCCGGTCAACGGTCTCAAAGGCGCATGAGGCACCTCGGTTCTCAACGGCAAAGAGAGCGGAAGAACCTAGTGGAGTAAACCACGAAAAACAATCATTTTAGACTAACAATCCAATCTTATCTCGGAATTTTATTCCTACTTTTGCACTCTATACAATTGAAATTGCAGTGTTAAAAATGGAAGGAGTCCAGGGTAGGAGAGAGAAAAACGCAATTTCAAAGTGGACTGAAGACTGGAAGAAGAGACACAGTAAAAAGATGAACCAATATTGGAGAAAAAGAAAAGAACAAAGGATAAAGAATTGAAATTAGCAATGTGGTCCTTAGATGGCCGATACAAAGTTAAAAAAAAAGTATGTAAGTATATAATATATAATATTAAATATATAAAACGTAGTATTAACTGTATAAAATTAAATATAAAATACAATCTATTATTTCAATATGTATTAAATTATAAAAAGCATATACTTTCTAAAATGGACAATAAATATATATTTTTAGATTGTAATATAAATAGATTACAAGTAAACATGTCAGTAACAATCATTAGTTCACTTAACAGTTATACACGCGCGCGCGCACACACAATAGAATATAATAATATACTGTACTAGCAGCAGGAAATCGGTTAACGAAGTAATATTTGCTATGCGTCAGTGTTCATTAGCTAGTTTATTAAATACAATTTAATTAATCGAGTTCAGTTAAACATAGAATGTTGTGGGAGTGCTAGCACATTGAATGCGTTATTGTGATCTGCATGTGTGTTTATAATAGTGTAAACGACCTTAAAACATTTACCTTTAATTAACAAAGGACAGTAGTAGAACTGAATGTGTATTTAGCTTGTCCCTATACAAATGTGATTACAATATATGTTAAAGAGTAGGTGCTATTGTTAAATTTGTCATCCGTACGTTTAATTATAAATTAATACGTCAATACTTACAGAATTGATAATAGTGGCACGTAAGAGCGCGTGTGCATGTATGTATTATAGAACTGATCATTATTTAGATTATTTTAATTTATTCACATTTTATTTTATTATCCAACACACTAATATGAACAAAATTAATTTAAAACCTAATTAAAACTCAAGAGTACTAACTAGCTATTAGAAACAAAGCAGATTTCTTTTATATGTAAATGCTTTAGTTATCACCAGGGAACGGATGGTTAGATTAATACATATTTTTAGATGTAATTCAGTATTTTTCATATTGACATTAATAATTGGCTATCCGCTAGTGTCAGCTATCCGAAATTGATACACGTTATCTGTGTTGTGTTTACTCTACATAGAATGTGTGAATCTGTCCTATCGTTGTATCCCAATGTGGACAGATTAGTGTTTGTTAAATCACCTACAAGAATTGTTCCTTACAAAAACAAAAATCGTAACCTTCCATTATCACCAGTATCTATTGTCACTCGCTGGGGAACTTGGCTTTCTGAAGTCTTATATTTTGCAGATAATTTTGATAGTGTTAAATCAGTGATTGACGAATTGCACAAACACAACACTCCATCAATAGAAATCCTTCAAAATCTGTTAAAAGCCAAAAGTGTAAGAAATATATTTTTTAGGTTTTTCAAAATTTTGGTACAATTTGTAGATTTTAGTGCCCCAAAGTTTTAAATTTGAAAATATTTGACACCATCTCCAGGTTGTCGTAAAATTCAGTTTAATTTGATACCACACGTTGGTATGTTGAAACTTTTTCAAAAATTTGGAGCCCTTACATTTTGACCCCCGCTACACTATTTTCTGAGGTGATCAATCTTAAAAACAACAGCGGTCTATAGGTTATTTTTATGGAAACGGATGCGGCGTTTTACTGAAATCGAGTTACGCACTTGTTTAAAGTCAGACATACCCTAAGTAAACATACAGACGGTTAGATAGACAGACAAACAAACGTCAAACGCTGAAGCGAAACAGAGATTTCGCGTCGCTCTTTTAAAAATAAGTCCCTACTTTACTAGACTACTATGAATCAGAATAATTCTTGAGGCGTTTAGGTGAACTGAGATTCTCTATCCAACTTCCACAAATAATTTCCGTTTATTATTCTCATAGATAGGACTAATTTCACTTGAGCTTGCAAATCAAAGATAATGTTCCCGATTCGTCGAATTTAATAAATAACTTTTCATGTAAACAAGAGATTTAGAAAATTACCGTTATCTCATTGTGCACGTTTCAAGAAATGTTAATACATTTTAAAATTTAAATTTTTGTGCTAATCTCTGAGTGATAAAACATAACAATCGGTATGAAGAACCATACATGACTTCCACGTTCTAAGATTTATATTAAATATCGGTATGGAGAACCATACATGACTTCCATATTCTAAGATTTAAATTTAAAATCATTTTCGAAATGAAATATTACCATAGAAACTACTTCTTTCTACTTACTGCTTCAGCCTTAACCGCAGTACTGTGGTCACTAACATATACCACCTCACGTTATCGCACTCGATTTTCACTGATGATGGAAGTCGATGGCATTGCCGAAACGTCTGGTTTTGTAGAAATCATTGGACTACGGCCAAATATCCCGGGGAGGAATTTTAACAAAAACTACTTCTTTGTTGCCGATAACGTTGTACACATATATATAAAAAATATGCATAAAATTAATGGCTTGTATAAGTTAATGATTGATCTCCATTAAGTAGTGCTCAAGTTTCCAAAGTTTTAATATTATGATGTCCGTAATTAAAACATCAGAGCAGGTTTAGTGTGAATGAGGGTACACCGTGGACTAAAATTTTCAACATTTCCTATTGAGCGTTGTGTGACGATTTAAATAAAAGAAATAATCAAAATAATAAAAATTTTAAAAATTAAGGTTGCGAGCTATTAAACCATTTAAATCTCACTGTTTTAATATAAAATACCTGTATGTACTCAGTATGAGAGGAAGCAGTAATTAGTTAGTTAGAAGATACTCTAATAAAAAGATAAATTGTAAAGAGTTATTAATATCGTATTTAACCCTTTGCTTGTGAGCAGGCGCTGTCCTGTTGATTCCAGACTCGACATGTTTTCCGAGTCTTGTGTAAGTTAGAATAAGATAAAAAAACCTAATGTTAATAATTAAAAATCTGAAGACACAGATAGTCGCTAAAACAACTGATTTAAATTATGTATATTTGTTCAGGGATAGTTTGTGTAAATAAAAAAGTTAACTTAAATATAGTTAGGAACTATATTCTCGCGCGGTAATTGCCCCACTACCATTTTGTCCAGTACCAGGCGAAGGGGGCAGAATTTCTCTCTCTCGCAATGGTGACTTCGTACAGTATAGACGTAAGAGCTGTGCTCTTAAAATATGTTACCTATACTTTGTTTTACCTTAAGATGGTATACCAGAAATAGCTGCTTAAAGCATCTGGATGTGTTAACTAATATAGTTATGTAAATAAACAAGAGATTTAAAGTGTAAAACTCGAAACGTAAAAAAGGTGTACCACAAGATGACTTCGAACTTCAAGAAATAACAACACTTCCAACGTCATACCTGGAGATGTGAACTATCAGAAGCCACAAACTCTAGTACACGCGACAGAGTATGCAGATCAGGACATCCGAGAATCTACAAGTACCATCGTAGAAGATTCAACACCAGACCGAGATGACGACGTGGCTGTTCCTGTTTCCCAAGACGGATACCCCAGGACGAGTCTTCGGCATACCAATTAAAAGGTGACTCGATAGCCTGTCTATCGAGGGTTACTAAGATTTGTTACACAACACATCTTGAAAGAGACTTTTCAGAAACTATTAACTTTGTAAAGACTTATAAATTAAATCTAAGAATTTCATGTAACTATTCTAACTTCATACGTTGTAACAGTTTATATGCTAATGTAGAGTAATATAATTCAAGCAATAATACCATTCTTCCAATGGTTGAATAAAAGAAAGTCTTGCAAGCTAATATCATGAATTGATTATGACTGAAAGTTTTAATGAATAAATACCGAAGGTTACCCGGATCCGAGGTATAGCTATATAGAATCAATTTTGATCCCAAAGTTTAAAGAAACCTTTCAAATAACTTAATAATTGAATTAGTAATGTCATGGGATCTGTGAGTAAATGTTTTTAAATGTTAAATAAAGAGGAGTCTTCTTGTTACACACATATGAGGAGTGCTTAAATCAATTGTATACCTTGCCATTGTTTCCTTACACAGTTAGTAAGTAATTTGTTATATTAATTATTTGTGATACATTCTGTTACAACGTAGGCAGCCCATCTAATTAACGGAGTTTAATTACGATGGGTTCCCTGGATTTGTAACGCGGCGAAAAGACGTTACAGTTGTTTAGATTAAAGCTGCGAATCTACAGTGTATGTTTCACAGAACAAACACGCGAAAAAGAAGGAGCGCTCCGAAGTCACTCATGGACCCTCAGCATCTTGCAGAGGTTCATTCCCTAAAGACGAAAAGTCTATCTATGAATCGTTCCTCTGTAAACACGTGCAGTTACACTGCCCAGCGATCCACAGGAAGCAAATTGGTGTCCATTTTTTCGGCTTGCACGCGTTATGTTGGTGTGGGTTTCGGCACTTTCCATTTAAAAAGCGTGCAAATGTAAGAAAATAAACATGAGTGAGGCCAGAAATAACGCGAATTTTGTGTGTGTGTGTGTGTGTGTGTGTGTGTGTCTTCCCTGACTTTTTATTGCTGTAGTCATAATAATAAAATGGAAACGTAAACATTACATAACTGAGATATGCTTACATGCCACGAACAATATATTATTTTATACATGTACGTATATTAACTCATACATAATTTACATTAAAATGAAAAATTTATAATTTTATTGCCTGGCAACAAAATTATTTTATTTTTAACAATTACCATTGTTTGAAAAAGTTTAAATCCATTTTCAAGTACTTTACTGTTGTTAAAACGTAAAAAGTTGCAGGTAAACTACCCCTTCCCCTTAACTGATCTTTACCAAAATCGGAAATCCTTGAGATTTCTACAATTCAGGGACGTATGCAAAACATTATTTGATTCTGTTTGAATTTGCGGCTGTTATCGTTTGCCATAGAAAATACGCTTGATAAAAAAACGTTACCGGTAAACTCCCCCTTCCCCTTAACCGATCTTCACCAAAAACAATAGGTCTTGAGTACTCTACAAATCAGGGCTGAATGCAAAAAAATATTTGATTCTGTTTGAATTTGCGGCTGTTATCGTTTGCCATAGAAAATACCCTTGTTAAAAAAACGTTGCAGGTAAACTACCCCTTTCCCTTAATCGATCTTCACCAAAAACAATAAGTCTTGAGAACTCTACAATTTAGGGCTGTATGCAAATAATCTTTTGATTCTGTTTGAATTTGCGGCTGTTATCGTTTGCCATAGGAAATACCCTTGTTAAAACATAAAACGTTGCAGGTAAACTACCCCTTTCCCTTAACCGATCTTCACCAAATACAACAGATCTCGAGAACACTACAATTCAGGGCTGTATGCGAAACATTATTTGATTCTGTTTGAATTTGCGGCTGTTATCGTTTGCCAAAAAAAAAAAAAATTCCCTTGATTAAAAAAACCGTTGCCGGTAAACTACCCCTTTCCCTCAACCGATCTTCACCAAAAACAATAGGTCGTGAGTACTCTACAAATCAGGGCTGTATGCAAAAAATTATTTGATTCTGTTTGAATTTGCGGCTGTTACCGTTTGCCATAGAAAAAAATCTACAGACAGACACACAGACACACAGACAGACAGACAGACACACACACAGACACTTTTCGAAAAACGACTTTTTTCATGTTTTGATTGTAGTACAATCAGAATCTGCAATAATCTCGAACACGATTTTTTTTGCCATCACCATACTTCCATTTCCTTAAGGAATATGGAATTAAAATCGGTATGGAGAACCATACGTGACTTCCATGTCCTAAAATTTATATTTAAAATCATTTAAATGTTAATTAAATAAGTGGATGCTTGAGTTCTGAAGAAATTACGTATCAGCTAAAATGGTACCACCATGTCAGATGGATTAAGACTATCCTCAACCTTCGTGAGGAAGGACTGTACTTTTGGATAAAATGTCTGTAGGTCCAACGAAGAGCTAGCTAAAGGTAGCTGCGATCTGATTCCTGTACTGAAATTGGACTCTCGCTGCGAGGGGCCGAGGGATGTCTATAGTGTTATCAAAGTCTTTCCTGTCAATAATATACTAGTCATTTTTCTTTTTTAAAATCGAGTCTTGATTTCTTTCTTTCCATTTGTCTTCTGATTTCCTGAACGACTATTCTGTTCACCCGTATAATTATAAATTTCTCAGCAAAACATTCCTTCCTTACTACGTTTGTGTCTCCTGTTTAACACCCACCATTCTGATCCATGTCATAACGCTATATTCCACACAGGCTAATAAATGACTAGCCATCAGGGAGGTCAAAATATTTTCATGGAGGGGCAATCAATTTTCCAAAGGAGAAAAATATTTTTCATACACACACATGCACGCACATATTAGTTTATAATTCTCATATCATAGTAGAAATTACTACACAGATTGTATTAATTGCTTTAATACAACAACACTGCCCAGCGATCCACAGGAAGCAAATCGATGTCCATCTTTTCGGCTTGCACGCGTTGTGTTGGTGTGGGTTTCGACACTTTCCAATTAAAAAGCGTGCAAACATAAGAAAATAAACATGATGAGGCCAGAAATATCGCGAATTTTGTATGTGTGTGTGTGTGTCCTGCCGGCCTTTTTATTGCGGAAATCACTATAATAAAACTTTGTAAAAGTAAAAATTACATAATTGAGATATGCTTGCCTGCCAGGAACGATATATTTTCACTCATACGTGATTTAAATTAAAATGAAAAATATAGAATTTTGTTAAAGTGAAATGAAATATTTCCATAGAAATTACTTCTTTGTTGCCAATAACGTATTACACATATAAAATTTTACACCCTCCTCCTATAACTATCATTTTCATTTATAAAAAATTACCCCCTCCCTCTATAACTACCCTTTTCATTTATAGATATTTGATCTACGTTTCTACAGTGGATTATTATTATTTCAGGATAAACGTTGCAGGTGAACTACCCTTCCCCATCTTCGCCAAAATCAACAGGCCTTGAGTCCTCTACAGCTTGGGGTATATATGCAAAACATTATTTGATTCTGTTTGAATTTGCGGCAGTTATCGTTCGCCATAGGAAAAATTCTACACACAGACACAGTCACTTTTTTGGAAAATGACTATTCTTTATGTTTTGAGGGTAGTAGAATCAGAATCAGCCCTTCTCTCGAACACGATTTTTTGTGGTCATCATACTTCTATTTCCTTACGGAACATGGAAGTAAAAAAGTTAAAAGATATGTGACAGTTAAAAATTTACGTTTATTGTTTTTACAGTGATAAAAACGAGAAGAGACTATTTTCTTCTATATCTCGCGGTGAGGAAATATTTTTACACAAGCGAGTTTTAATACCAAAAGAATAATAGCAAAGTGTAAAGATTAAGCGACACTGTTTGAATCTGCTGCATTATTAATCTTGCATTATTATTCTGTCATAATTAAACTAGAATCAGTTTAATTAAGTTACAATTACACTAATTGAAGTTGAAAACAATAATTCTTTAACATAAGGTACTACTGAATTATAGCAATATTTTTTTTTATGGAAAGCTAAGAATTACTTTTGTAAAATTACATTTTATTTTTTACCATTAAATACCGTTTGTCTTGTTAATCCGTACTACCTAGACGCAAACGTTGTAGTAAATAGACATCTAGTCAAAACGTTTCCCTACAACAAAATATAACATGGAAGTTTTTCTTAATCATTTATTTATATACCTGTTCGCTGCAACTTCACCCGTCATTAGCGATCACGGAAATTATAAATGAATTCATATAAGGTAAAATAATGACTATACAGATACAATAATGTTAAATATTAAACTGGAAGTTTTTAACAATGGTAAAGAAAAAATCAATGTATATAGTAGATACCAGTAGGAATTAAATACTTAGATTAGACATTAAAGGATAAGTAAAGACGTATATTCCAAAAGGAAAAGCAATCATGGTGTTAAACCATATGATATAGAGTAATGAAATTTTGTTACTAATTATTGTAATAGTGTCAAATTACCATTGTTTAAAAAGCTTTTTTGAAATTAATTTTAAGGTTTGGTGTACATCTTATTCCTATATCTGTGATCACAAATTCAACAAAAGTAAAATCAAGTGGTATTACTGGACACTCCGCTCAGTGTGCAAATACACGCTAAGATTGTTTTGACCGAGTTTTAAGAAGCTATTCTCTAAGAGCATTATATTTTTTACAAAACTTTATCACAGATAAAAAATTTTAATACATGAAAACGTGGCTTTTAAATGTTTGAAGCAAATATAATCTAATGTAGAGGTTTGAGGCATGGCAGAAACAAACATTACTCATATGTAGAGAAATAAATTTTGGGTGACCAGTGACCAAGAAACAGCAGCGCGCCGGCCTTGTTCACAGTTCAGTGCATACTTTGTACAGCTATCATTGTTGTAAACATGACTGTAGAACTGAATGTAGGTATCTATGTGGTCCGTTCGGTTACGAATATAAGTGAAGAGGATTTGACATTGAAAAAAAGCGCAAACCTCTCAATAAACAATACGTAAATCACAATTTATCTGTGACCTAGTCACGTTAGTGAATACAATTAAATTTTTAAACAAAAATATTTCAATATCTCAGCTGCACTATATAAACGTGTAGATAATCAATACCAATAGCATGTTTAATTTTTATTTTTTGCATTTCTTGACAATCTTATAAATGTGTTGGAATCGTTGCAAAGGCATGTACCCCCTCGCCAACTGAATCGCTTATTAAAAGTTACAGCCTCTATGCAGTTACAGGGATATCATCTCTGTACCTTATGGAAAGGTCGTTGGACGTAACATTGGACATTATATGGATTTCCTCTACCCACGGTCCCATTCACCTATGAGGTTTTAAGCTCATAAGTATTTTAGGAACATATTTGCCAGCGATTCATCACGCCACATGATTCTTCCATTTTCCTGTCCTTTTCTTTCATCCTTCCATTAACGAGACATATCTTAAATCCTTAATTGGTAACAGAGAGTGAGCCCTAAAACCCTTGAGACTAGAAGTTATCCTTAGTTTAGTTATAACTGTGAATTAATAAATGGCAAGAGATTTTGTGAAGTTCAGTCATTAACTGGACATTAATTTTAAAACATCTGTATCAGTGTGTCAATAAACTAATGTCATAAACAGGATACGGGTGCAGGCGATAAAAAAATTATGCTTATATTACGAGTGATTTTGTGTGTATGTGCGTGCGTGTGCGTGTATGTTAAATAAAGAATAATACTAACTATTACGACATGTGTTATTATTCTTATACTAATGAGAATACTTATAATATGTTATCAATACTAACATTTCGTGTATGTGTATTAATTAGTTTTAATACTACCAGCATACAGGTCCTGATGATTACATGAAATGTTAACCCTTGACCAAAAAGTCTTGAAATATTAATAACAATGTTTTAAGATTGTCTAATGACTGAACCTAACAAAGTATTTCATCACAAGAAATTATCAAAAAACATATTGTTACGACGGTCTGACTGATCGTCGTACGGTACAGTGGAAAACAAAATACAAGACTCCAATTAAGTCACTAAACACCAGCTTTAATTATCACAATTAAACGGTTTGTAATCAACAAAATAGTCTCTTATAACAAATCATATAAA
Organism: Magicicada septendecula; assembly: GCA_034769895.1. Classification (NCBI taxonomy): domain Eukaryota; kingdom Metazoa; phylum Arthropoda; class Insecta; order Hemiptera; family Cicadidae; genus Magicicada; species Magicicada septendecula. Next base: position 455,971,182 of record CM068374.1, on the reverse strand, counting down.
AATTGTTCACACGCAATAAAATGTCAACTAATATAAAACACAATCGTATTAAAATTATCCCGCACGATTATAAAACACATAACACATCGCCACAATATTTCGAACCCCGCTGTGTAAATCGACACTAACACACTGTGTAATCGCCCGACAATAACTGAAAACTCAGCAGCAGCTATGGGCTATTTATAGTCTGAAGGGTTCCATAATATGCGTCCTTAACAAGCCATCGAAAATTCTAGAAGATACTATCGAACCCACGAGACATTCCGCAATACATAATACCGCCTAGCATGTCAAGCGTCACGTACGCATTACAGCTGCGGGAATAGAGTAGGACAACGTTCTCCAATGTACCTGAACGTCCCGTAATGGAGTAACACTTTTTTTGCATTACGTAACAGTATTTTCCTCAAGAGACTGATGAGTCTCTTACAATTTTTAAGTTCATCGTTTAAGCTACACATAAGCTACAGGTTTCGTAATACAAGCATTGCGTTTTAAAGATCCGCATATTATTGTTTTTAAATATAAATGTTTTGCCAAGGATGAATTACTTTCTAATACCCGGAGAAACATCCAGTCTCATTAACAGTGCTTAATACAGTCAGTAACGGTATAGCGTCTCCATGAAACTTATGGTTTCCATTCAGAAGCTTGTACACTTATGGCTATCAAGCCTGTGACTATCATTATCAAGTAGAAGGTTACCTGTTGATAATGGTGGAGACACCAAAAGTCCCTGTCCAATGCAACACAATTAGCAGATTGTGAACTATTGATTGGAAAGCTGGAATACCAGGGCATCGACTATAAAATAAATGTGACGGGGCACATTCCGATCAGTTCATAACCGCTGACAAATTGTAATGAAACTCATTTTCTATCTTTGTTATTGATCTTCCATACGTCCGTGAGTCATTCATGAACGTGGCACTAGACACCGCACAAGACTTTACGACCATCGTAACAAGCTGATCATGGCTCTTGTACAGCCTGTAATCGACACAATATTGACAAGACTTTGGTCATCCGACGTTTAAGGACCCTAAGGTGACCGCTGGATGAAACAGCTCTTCAAGTCATCTAGGAGTCATCTAGTTGTAGGCTACATCTCTTACGTATGTTCACTAATCAGTAGATTAGCTTAAAGAATGTATTTTTCTCATTGATAAATAAAAATTAAGGATATGTCTTATTAGAAAGATAAATACGATTGTTCACCTTGTTCTTTTATTTGCTTTTGTTGCCAACAATACAAAATATAAAGTAATTAAAATTGATATTGGTGTATACGTTTACAGTACTTGCATATTAGTGTATGAAAATTTACCTTATATTACTGTTATCAATGTTTAAAATGTAATTTCATGTGCACAAACAATTTATTACATTTGTTAAAAAAAATCCCGCCCGCTCAAGGACACACGAACTAAAACACGAGGCCTCTGATGTTATGTACTAAATTTCCACAATCCGTCAACAGGCGGCAGTGCTACGTTAATATAGCGGTAGCGAGATCAAGTAACCCTCTTCCTGGTCGTGTGTTACGTAGATTCGACTCCCACACCACTGTGTGTGAAAATCACTTTAGTGTCTTTGTAGCACAAGCGAAACTCAATAAAATAACTTCCACACAGGTAAACACAATCACTTTGAGAAGCTAATCAAGTTGACTCATAAAGGATGTGTGCTGCTGTACATCATAAATAAGTTCCGTTATTAATGTTTAACGAGCGTGTGTGTTGTTAGAGATTATTGTCTGACTTATTAAAACGTAATGGAATAATTTGTAACTTTTAATTTATAAGGGTATGTAAAACTTTTTCAAATACACAAACATTTAAATCTGCAGACGTCAGGTGACATATATTTTTAAATTTGTTTTTTCTTGCACCACAGGTTAGAGTAAAACACTTTTTTGAAACACAAAATTCAATTGCATATTTGTTTGCCTTTACAAATACAAACATAGATAGTGTGCTGCCATTAGAATCATATTTTCTCTCTACCGAAATATGGTTGTGATGCGGCTTTAGCAACATAAGGGAGACACGGACTTTGTCTTTCTATGACGCTTAGTGCGTATTATCAGAATTTTGTTCGTTGTTCTCTCGCGCTTGAGGCGATATTTAGCGATCCGTTTTAATTTTAAGTTATTCATTTACATTTTTTTGTACAACAAATAAACAAAATGTTTATTTACTTGTAGGTGTAAAACAAAATATGTGTTTTATTTTTACTAAAAAAGTTAGAATCTAAGGTGACTAATTCTACATTTCCAACAAATTTATTTAGCACTTTATCGCAACCGCAAACGACAATGTAACTTCTCGTGTTCTGTTTGAAGGGGAACATTTAAAGACAAAATTCAGATGTAATTCACTATGTACAGTTATAAGAACAGAATGTAAACCCAATTAAGTGTAGCTTTTGTCATAATGAAAATAAGACAAACAATTAACTTTTAAAAATCAGTAATATTCTAGTTATCTATGTACGACAATGTAAAATTGAATATTTCTTGTGTAATTTATTCTTAAAACAAAAATATTACAGGTTATGGGAATGTATAAATTATTGAAATCTTTTAGAAATACGTAAAAGAGTTTCAAAGCAAACAGATCCAGTCTTTTAGAAATACGTAGGGGAAAAATAAACCTAGATGAATACACTGTAAAGCCAGAAACATGTACTAAATGAAACACAACAACCTATCGGACGTTAAGAGAAAAAACATGGTAGGCTGTGAATTGATGTTCTCAAACCCTTAAAAATTTAGGGAATAAAGTGTTCCAAAATTTTAAAAATTGGATTTACAGACAGGAATATTACCAGAAAATTTTAGAAATAGTTATAGTAACTACAAAGAAAAATTGAACGCAAAAACCTGCAATTCCATTATTTCACATGTCAATAGTGATCACACATATCTTGACAAAGAGACTACAGGATAAAGTCAATGAGAATATTAATGAAGAACGATCTGAGTTCAGGAAGGAAAGAGTAACTAGGGATCTTATAGAAGCCTTGAGAATAACTTCAGAAAAGTCAACAAAATGCAACAAGAATTTATACGTATACTTCAATCGTCTGGAATGAAGTAAAGAAACAAAAATAATAAAAAAAACAGACAGACGCTAACTGTACAGACAAATGGGAATTCATCTATACAAAGCATTTACATGACCTAAAGTATCAGTATAACAGTATATCTTTGAAAGGTAGAAGGTGACCAGAGAGAAAGTAGCAATGCAAAGATACTGCGTGTCAACATCCTGCGTGATTAAAATAAGTTTTGAGAAAAGTAAACACTAAGAATATCAAGGAATCAAGAAAAGTGTTTGAGTATTATAATAATTGAGCAAAACATGGAAGAAGTAGATCAGATTGAAAACGTGGATAGCATAACAAATTATAGTAAATGTCTCAGGAAAATAAAATAAAAGCCAGGATAAGGTAGCAAAACAGTTTTTACCACGAAGGAAAAATTGTTTACTGGCAGACAGAACAGAAAATTTTAATGACGACCTAGGTTTAGAGTGTGATATGGATCGTCGGATGTAGGGAGGCAAGTTACCTGAAAGTTTCGAGATGTGGATTTAACGAAGGGTGCAGAATAAAAGCTAGACGGATATAATCCACGAGGAGATAGCAGAAAAATTACACTATTACTTCTGATGTCCGGAAAAGAACTCTTATGTAGGAATAGAAAAAGATGCGTAGATTAGAGTGAAGTTGAAGGGCGTGTTAAGATCTAATGTCGTTAAGAACTGAGAAATGTTCGCCCATTGCCACACAAATAGCAAACGACAGAATGGTTGTCGCATTCTACTTTGGGCAGCATATAAACTGCCACAGGACGCGCTTGTGTCCTATGTCTCGTTTCATTATTAAAGCCATAATTTTTGCTCACGTAGCCGGATCGAGTTTGCGCATGCTCAGTAGTATGATCGAGTTTGCGCATGCTCAGTAGTATGTTATTTTGGTTTGAAGTCTAGCAGACGTTACTGTGAGTCTGTTGCTTCATTTATATATTCGTGGTGTGCTTATTAAAAGTGAAATGCTGTATAACCCTCAGCTGTAACATCTCACCTAGAAAGTGTAACACATTAGTAAAGTAAAATCTAGGAAAGCGTCCCGCAAAATAAGACCTTTTGGAACCCTACAAGTTCCGTTATTAAATTTTATTACTGAGCCAACGGGTGTACAGTTTTTACTCTTGTCTGCACTCCTCAAGATCCACTCCATTCACAAACGATGTCTCCTGTCACATGTACAAGCAGTGGTTGATTTCTAAAATTATAGGTGCCGGAACGGACCAATTCAAAATTTGTACAGACACAAATATACTTAAATTTTATATTAGCGTATAAGTTTACATCAGGTTATTACAAAGGAGGTTTACATTTTTTAAAGCCTTATAAAATATATTACATACATATAAACTTGTATCTAAAAAGATAATAAAGTTTACTGATAGTTCTAAAGAGCTTCATCATCAGGTTATCCGCACGGCAATCGAAAACATGTCACTCGTATCATGGCGTCATCCCGGAGCCTCAATCAAACTCTAAGTAATGGTTTCGGTGGTTCGGATATTTTAAAAAAAGTTTCCATAGTTTCATCATTGTGTCGTCATATTGTTTGTTTCCTGACCTTTCCTTACTCTTTGTGTCCAATGCTGTATGATGGCCAGAAATCAGCCATGAATCCAGGAGAGAAGATTTAACACTCACAAAGCACATGACAAATGGGAATTCATCTATACAAAGCATTTACATGACCTAAAGTGTCAGTATAACAGTATACCTTTTAATATACAATTGTGTTTTATATTAGTTGACATTTTATTGCGTGTGAACAATTTTTGTTTGATTTGTTGTAAGAGACTGTGTTGTTAATTACGCTCAAATATTTGTCCATTAATTTTCACAAATATGAGGCTGGATACAGTCTTTACCTTTAGGGATGCTCTTAAAGATGTAATGATTACATTGAGTTGCGAAAAACTCCTCCCACATTCACTTGAAGATATTGCTATTGATTCAATAGCATATTTCATGAGGGAAAGACTCTCCGGAAAATTCTGGAATGCATAGATAAACGTGGGTTGTCTCTTCGTGTCGATACCGCTAACTGTGAGTGTCATCTTCGAGCGAGCCTTGTTAAAGTTTTTTTAAAATACGTTCTACTTAGAAGAGAATTTCATGTAGAACCTATTAAAAAATTGAACGGTAGTAGTTAAGGTAAAGATTAGTGCTGGTGTTTGATTTTGTAAAATGTTTAGTTTTGTAGTGGGGCTGATGAGACGCACAATTTATGAAGTAGTAGTAAATTATGTGTAATACTTAGGTTGTTCTTTACATATTTGGTTTGGTAATTTATTTTTGGATCCAAGAGGTTCCGGCGCGTTTCCCCTGAAGTCAAGCCCTGTGTACGAGTAATACATTTATTGAACTGGTTTAATATGGTTTTACCTAACACACTTGATACTGTTACGACATTACAGGACAATCTACGCGTTTCTCGAATGTTCCAGTGGAATACGGCTGAATGTTGTGGCGTACGTGATTTCAACAGGCGCTCGCCAGACTTTTCTGGAAGCCGCCAGCCGCGCGGACTGTGTCAAGGCCGCAATTAATTACGTCGTAGTGTAGAGCTAACGCGCAATATGGAATAATCTAGTATTTCGGGGGGGGGGGGTTATAAATACCAGTACTCAACGTATAAATTCGGTTTCAGTTAATTTAATTTTTATTTGATTTTTTCGTGAGAGACTGTGTTGTTAATTACAAACTGTTTAACTGTGATAATTAAAGCTGGTGATTAGTGACTTAATTCATCATCGTCATCATTCCTGCATCTCCTAAGTGGAGCATAGGGCATCAATGAACTTCTGCCACCGGACTCTGTTCCGCGCCATCGTCTTGATCTCGGGCCAGGTCTTCCCTCCTTTCTCCATCCCTTCCGCTATTACACTCCTCCTCCATGTGTTCCTTGGTCTGCCTCTTCTCCTGCTACCTTGCGGGTTCCATTCTAGGGCTTGCTATGTTGTCTCTATCTCGTCGTAATGTGTGCCCAATCCACTTCCATTTCCTACGACACATCTCAATGTCAATGGGTGTTTGATGGGTTCTTCTCCACAGCTCTTCATTGGAGATAACTTGTGGCCACCATATCCTCAGGATATTCCGCAAACTTCTGTTCACGAATGTTTGGAGTCTGCTAATCAGTTGTTTGTTAGTCTTCCAAGTTTCACACCCATAGAGCAGTACCGACTTGACATTTGTATTGAAGATTCGTAGTTTGGTATTGGTGTTAAGTTCCCTTGATTTCCAGATTGGTCTCAGCATTGCAAATGCTCCTTTAGCCTTATTTATTCTATTTCCTATATCCTCTATGGTTCCTCCCTCCGTGGTGACCATACTTCCCAGGTAACAAAACTGTTTGACTTGTTCGATCTCTTGGTTTCCTAAAAATAATAGTGCCTTATTGCGGTTATTATAACGCATCTCCTTGGTTTTCTTTCCATTAATCTTCAATCCCACCTCTGATGCTTCGGTTTTTAAATCGTTCAGCTTTGCTTCCATATCCTTAAAACTGTTGGTTAGCAAGCACAGGTCATCCGCGAAGTCCAAGTCCTCCAACCTATCTGTCATTCCCCACTGAATTCCTCTTCGGCGATTCATTGCCTTCTTCATCATGAGATCCAGCACCATAATAAATAATATTGGTGACAGCAAACATCCTTGCTTCACTCCTTTATTTACTGGGATGGGGTCGGACAACATCCCCTGGTGTAAAACTTGACATGTGTAGTTCTCATACATTTCTTGAGTTAACTTAATAATTTTCTTTGGAATCCCAAACTCTTTCATGGCTTTCCACATCTTCTTCCTCATTACACTATCAAACGCCTTTTCAAAGTCTACAAATAGTATATACAGTGACGACTGCAGCTCCGTGGATTGTTCTATAATTATACGCAGCGTATTGATCTGGTCCGTACAGGAATAACCTTCTCTAAATCCTGCTTAGTGACTTAATTGGTGTCTTGTATTTTGTTTTCCACTGTACTTAAGAGGATCAAGTAGACCGTCGTAACAAAACGAAATTTCACTTATGTACTTCGACAGTTTTGCAAAGAGCGATGACTCTTTACTTAGCAAAGGAACATCACAACCCACAAAATATAAAAGTAATTTTCATATCGAGTACACATACGAGACGTTTTGTTTGCATCCCACCCGGCCGGCTGTTGTTGACACATTTATTTTCCTTTTGTTTCCCCCCCCCACACTTAAACTTAGTTACACAGTCTTCTCCAAACTGAATACTTTTACCTTACCTAACCATTTACGTTTAGAAATACACAGAGTTTTCTTTCGCCGTTAACGTAACGTTTTTCCTATTATTGTCTTTCCTGTGAGCTTTTGAATTTCTTACAGGACACAACATTAAACTCAAATATTTCAAGACCTAAGTCAAAGTAAATACTCCGGTTACTGATGTTGAAATTTATCTTTTTGACCTCATTTCTGGTAATATGACATGTATCATTTTTATACTGATAAAATGTGAAAAGTAGAATAGTCAACTTTTACAGAATAAGTGTACTTTGTATACTTCCAACTATTATTGTATTAAAAGCAGTCAGATGTAGTTTAGTTAATCCTGTATACTTTTGGAAAAGCTTGTTTCCGGTGTTCGTCTTGTTAGATTTTTATACTTGCTATACAATGTGCATTATAAGAATCAAGTTATCATCCCTGATTAATAAACAATCAAACCAGTCAACAGGCTACTACGATTAGTCGAATTTTATGTTAACGCTACTGTTACGTATAAAAATGAAATAAAACGTATTTATCTCTTTACAAAAACTTGTCTACTCAATTTTAGTAACCGTTTTCGTACAAACAAAGTAACTTCTGTTGTTAGCAAAAAATATTTTCATTTAACTTAAGACCTCTAATCTGTATTGAAATACTGTCAACACCTGGTTAATGACGAGGAACAGTGCCTACTGTAACAAAAACCTTGGTAACTGTACAACATTCCTTTATTCACAGCTCATGAAAACAAACTATACAAAGGTTTTTAAAAAATATATAAATACTCGGTACGTTTCACAGTTTTTAGTTAACTCTGACAGCTGTTTCGACTTCTTAAGCCATTATCAAAGAGACGAGTGAACACCTAAACAGAGGATGTAAGGGTGATGAACATATGTTTAGGGCGTGTATCGGAAAATGTGTGAGGTGTGAAGATCGAGAGGCGGGGTTGCAGGAGCTAAGGGAAGGTCTAGTGTCTGTAAAAACTAAATATAATCTGAATAATCTGAATGGAAAATATAAAACTAACACACTAAATAACAGCTTTTAATAAAGGGGATACACAAAATTCAGTTTGTTCACTTGTTAAATATTTGTTATTTTTTATTGCTTTTATTTACATATTATTTCTTTATTTTTATGTATTTTATTCACCATTTTTTATTCACCAAGTGCCCAACGAGTCATCAATTAATATCGTGCAACGTATACAAACTTGAATACTAGCAGCACTCAGCACGGACTCCGACCTTGGAAAACACATACAGCAGTTATTAAACAAGCTGCCACTACAGTGCAGCACACACACGTCACTACACACGAAACGTATACAGTACATATTTCTTTTTATTGAACTTTAATAAATCCCTATTTAAAAGAAGATAAAGAAGCGTGTATACCATTGTATTCGCCGTAACGTTGAAATTCAAAATGAAGAAACTTTAATTTTACTTGACTTTCTATAATAGTCAACATTTGTGCATACAAGTTGAGACTGCATTATCAATTTGAGTGAGTCTGATATTTGTACTTGTTTAGTATTTAATGCATAGCATAGTTGTGGGGAGATCAAATGGCCCGCTTGCGTGCTTCGTACATTCACACCACCCTTCTGGATAAAATCATTCAGCGCCTGTGTACCTCAAACAAAGCGGATCGCAAAGGCTTCCTCTCAGCTGAATATAATTACGCTGAGAAACTAATCACGTTTACATAAATAACGGATGTATGCTGTGAATTAAAATTAAGATCCGTTTTCTCTCTTGCTAAAACACCACTTTACGCATAAGGTATTACATTAACTACTTGCTTTTAGACCTATCCTCTACTCATATATACAAATCCCGGGCGACTAGTAATTATAAATAATAGTAAAGCAATTTTTATTAACTAAATATTTATAGCTAATTCCGCTAGCACACATATTGTAACAAAGAGTTTTAATAAAACGTTATGCTACGTTACGCAAACAATAGAAATGGTCAGAATATAGTTAATAAACTGTAATAATATTTCTAAGTGATTTTCAAAATATTGGAATTAAATGTTGCAATAGGATCAATAAAATTCAACGATATTTGTATGGTACTTAAAAATATTGGAATTGAAAGTTACAATATTTCAAGCAGTTACTACAAACACGTGTTGGTTACAGAGTTAATTTCTACGTTGATCAATACCTACATAACTTACTAATCAACGATTATTATTAACAAATCATCATGTGTGTATTGAGTAATCATTAACACGTGTAACAGAACTTACTCCTGTTTAACTATAATGGCTTAATAAAGTTAGTTCGGGTATGAAAGAAAGGAGACTGTTTACTTAAAACGCATTTTGGATTTAATCGGCTATTTAAATTTCCGAAAATTATACACACGTATTCAAGTTTTTCTCATAGTAAGGGTTAAATCACCTGACACAATCTAAACTATTAAATAAATTAAAATAAACGCTTGTTGACTACGTGTTAAACTAATTAAGTCGATAGAGCTTCGTTTAGTTAGTACGTGCCTCAGAAAGTTAACAAAAAATATTTTATTTGGGTTGTGTTGCCTGTATAATGCATTCAATTTAATTTGCCGATCCTGGCATTGGTATCGAACCTCTGAAGACTGAAAAACCTTCTGCGGTGAGTACTCCCAACCCCCAAATTATGAGACTCCCAAAATGTATCTGGAGAGTAAGCTGTAGGTAGAGTCCTCAGAGGTGAAGTGCTGCTTCTCACGAGCAGAACGCATAGTCATATACACCCGCGAAGACGTGACACTCCAAGTCGCTGCATTGATAGTAACGTATGTGATAGATATGTGATTGCCATTGCATGACCCTGAGCTTTACCAATCACGTGACTTGCTTGTGTCTCCGCCGGATTTGACTGCACAACCCACCTGGTAATCCGAGATCTTCGTATTGCCGGAGAGCAACCCGCATTCACCTTCAAGTCTCCCTATTGAGGTTCCTGCTGTGCTCACCTCAGTCGCCTCTCGGTTTACGGTCAAGCAGTAATTCGTCTAAGCTGGAGGACAAGATCTTCATGTTTTCAGACGTCATCACTAGTTGTCGTAGGTCAGAAATTGTTCCGCAAGAGCTGACCTTTCCGACTCCTCCACTCGCCAGTCCCAAACTTGTTTTCGGCAAGTACATCCTTCAGCTGCCCCTCGTTTATTCAAAATGGAATCATTTATTATTATTGTCACTGACATTTATATTATTATTAATATTTTTATTTCAACAAACAATAATAATAATAGTATAAATAATAATAATAATAATAAATACATAATAATAACAATAATAATAATAGTATAAATAATAATTATTAACATTATTATTATTATTATTAAAACGTCCAAAATGATCTAGAAAAAAATAATATACACGCAGAAGAAGCAATTGACACAGAAGGTTTTCGGGCAAAAGTGTTAAAAGTGGAAGGAGTCTAGGGTAGAAGAGAGAAAAACGCAGGTTCAAAGTGGACTGTAGACAGGAAGAAGAGAAAAGATGAAAGAATATTGGGTAAAAAGAAAAGAACAAAGAATAAAGAATTTAAATTGGCATGTGGTCCTTAGATGGCCGTTGCAAAAAAAAATAATAATTAGTAATTGATTTTTTATTATCAGTACTACGATATTATTTTGTTCAGAGATATAAATGTGTTGAGTGATAATGGCACGGATATCTGTTTTCGTACAGAAAAATTATATGCAAATCCTACAGATGTGTAGTTCTTGAAGACTTCATGCTATGCAAAAAAATAATGCTGCATACACAACAAAACATGTTTACCTGTTTTGAATTCTCTGTTGCTGCTGAAATTACACTTTACTGTTCCAACAAAAAGACAGACAGATTTAACATTTATCTTACATTCTTCAGAGGAATAAACAATTTTATGTTGGCTATAAAGTACTTAATACTTTTTTTTACGTTGTTTCTACTGTAATGTCGGCACGGCTCGTTTTTTTACAAAATTTTTTATTATGTCGCCAAATTTTAAATTTTTTAACGAAATCTGACTGTGTGTGGGGGGCAGAGAAGCATAAATAAAAGGAGGCACAGAAATAGAGAGAGAGAGTAAACTCGATGTAAAATATATGGTTTCTACATTAAACATATAAGAGCCAACTTTTTATCTATTCGTCTATATGTCTATTATCTGAGAGTCTCCACCCTCTCTCTCTCTCTCTCTCTCTCTCTCTCTCTCTCTCTCTCTCTCCCTCCTCCTCCTCCTCCTCCTCACACCCTTTCTCTTTTCCGTTTACTAAATGGATTGAAAAGGTAAAATTTTGTACATCAGCGCCAAACGCAGTGCGCGATGAAAAATGTATCTATCTCCAAAATGTATTATTTGCAAAAATATACAACTCTGCATACAGGCTATGGTCGATCTTACCCACAACGCTGTTTAATATTATTCTCTTTTGAATTAACAGCTGCGGCTATATACAGCTGCATGTACTTGAAGTGGGAAAGCTTTAGTTTAAGGAAATATTTATGCCGTTAGGTTTTGTTGTACGCAGTGCTATCACATTATCGCAGGATCAAAACTGTTAATCTGCAGCTTCTGATTGTTTATATTATATTTTCTTCTTCTTCTTCTTCTTCTGTATAAGTACAAGGATTTCAGTTACAGCCTGCTCCAACCTACTACAACTAAGTTGATCCACCCAACGTTTTATTATTCCGGCTGTACAATGTTTACACATTTTCCGGAACCAAAATTACCGGACAGAATGAGTTCTGATTTACCTTTATAGAATCCATCCGGCTGCAATATGTTTGGTTTTTTAACATTTTCTTTTTTCCAAGGAATGGGGGGGTGTTGGCCCTTGTATTAACCCCCAAACTGGAAGACCAGCTAATTTTTAATCAAGGTTTACTTCCTTTAGCTTTTGATAAACCAATATCCAACTACAAGGCAGCAGCTGCTAGTTTTGGTCCGCCCCGGGTATTTTATACCCACAATACCCACGATATCTGGTGAGCATACCCCTATCCGCCACCTGGGGAGGCGCCCGATGGCAGACTAGCAACTCCACACGAGGGAACGTTCTTTTGGCCTTCCTTAAAAGTTAGAATGAATTTTCAAGTCATTAAATTATTTCTATTTTTTCAATTAATGACATCTGACTTCATTGCAAAATGATTTTTCCGTCTAATTTTTCCTTATATAAAATTTTACTTGTAAAATTTTGAAAATTGATTATAGGCCTAATTGTTCGAAAAGTTACATTTCTGATGTGACAAAATATTTTATATTCTAGAAAACAACAACATAGTTGTAAGATTACACCTTAATCGTTCTTGTCGTGCTCCAAATAAATAATCATATTGCATGAAAAGTTCTGACACTGTTATCTATCACAAAAGTTTATAAAATTGTTTCTGACACTTATGACGAGTAACTAGTTTGTCTCGTTTTTGCTTCGTGATTATGCAGCAACTAGCACCGTAAGTTATTAGGTAAAAATGTTACTTGCCAATCCAGATAAATCCTTTTTGTGACCTGCTGTATCTGGTCGCTACGGCCGCGTGTTCCTCCGTACCTGGTCTGAACCACTGCTATGTCTGTGCTGGAAGATCGTGTAAAACTGTACGAAGTTCGTGTTCTCGTGTCTTCTGTCCGGAACGTTGAACCAAGTTTCGAACTGAAAGTTTTCACATCTTTTAGTACACTTTTATACCCACATCGTTCGATTAACACGCACGCATGCATTCATACAGTGCGTGTTACAATTTACAATATTACAAAATAGCATTACAAGGTTATGACTTTAAATTACATTTATAACGAGTACTGGCACTCAACCTTACATATCTTAGGTCTTTTCATCAAGTTGACTGACTGAAATTTAAATTTAGGCGAGGCTGACCATTACAGACAAGATACATCTTGGTTGGTTACGGATAACAATCTTTTTACATCTATTACAAGATTTATTTTTTTGTTACAAACGTAATATACAAAATTATTAGCCACTAGCATTGATTCACGATAGCTCAAAAACAACCATAGTTACCTTGGTTATTGAGGCTCCCATACTTGACGAAAGTCCGGCGACGGGCCGCTCAGCTCACAGCGTTTGATGGGAGACTGACGAGATTTTACAAAGCGAAAGACAGGGTTAGTAAAAGGGAGGGCATGACGTCAGTGCGTCGGGCAAGGTACAATTCGCGGATTGTTGCATTCGGCAGAAGACGAATGATTGCAACAGGGTGACTCCACCTAACTTAAAAGAAAAGAGGTTTATAGGGGTATTCAGAAACAGGAAGATATAGACGCCTTGTTGACGCCTGTGTCATAAATGGGAGCAACATGAATGGATTTGCATTTATTTCATTATACCATGTTTCAAAAATGCAAATTTACGTTTTTGATCAACTTTTTATATTTATACAATCATCAAATAATAGATATCATTCATTCAAAGTAATTAGCTGTTTAAAAGTAAATAAATATATATGTAGAATGTGAAATATATTTGTTTTATGGCTTTAATTATACTGATGCAAATCTTTGACAATGACTAAGCTACAATGTCTGTTACTTGGCAACAGGATGCGGACAGTTTTATTTAATACTAGTGGTCGCCCAGTGGTCGAAATTCGACCGTAATTCATTAAATTTTTAAGTTTGAACGTTATTGAGGTTCTTTTGTCAAAGAGTATACCTCTATAATCATTGCATATAATTTTTTTGAATTATGTTCTATTACGTCAGCTGCGAGCGTGTACAAATACGTCATTAGCGTGTGTTGTTTGCCTTAATTCCCTGCAATACCTATGAAATTTAAAATTAAATGTTAGTAACAGTTGAAAAAAAACACAATTACAGCTTGTATTCGTATTTATTTTTTGATATGATTCATTGTCAGTTTTAATTTTTTCATGTTATTATTGAATCAAATGAACGCTAATAAAAGTGAGACTTGACATTCATAGAAGTATAAGATACATTGTTTTCAATTCCAGTGGATTACATTTCATTTTTGGTAAGGTACAAAATTCGAAAACAGTTTGAAGATTATCTGCTACAAAGCTTATATAATTTTTTTAATTTTTTTTCTATGCATTAATTTTCGAGTTATTTGAAAAATATGAAAGATAGGAAAAATGAGGTTTAGCTTGGCTAAGCCATATTTAAAAAGCAATAACGCGTTTTTTGACATTTCCTTGGGTTTTTTTTATTGCCATACTGACCAGGTTTCGCCAAGGCTACACAGTTATTTTGCCTATCTTTTTGGAATTATATAAAATTTAAATAAAAAATTAATACAAAATAAAAAATAAATTAAAAATACGTGCCTCGTATTTTTTCATATATTTTGCATTAAATCAAAAAAACCGGGCGGTTAAAAAAATAAATGTTGTCCATTGAACTTAAAATAGTTTGAAAGTGAATTTAATGATTCAGAACTTCTGTGTAAACGATGTTTTTTGTAAAAACTCTTTCATCATTTGCTAAATGCCCTTGGCCATTATATTCGGAAATATAAAATCTCAAACCATCGAATGATCGAACTCTACTTCCTGCGACGTACAATTGACCATGTGTAAAAACTGGCTGCCTCAATAAAATTCCAATTTTTTCGAATGTTTGTCCTTGAGACTTATTTATTGTCATCGCAAATGCAGGTATAATTGGAAATTGAGTTCTTCGAAAGTTAAATGGTAAAACAGTACCGGAATATGTTAAATTTATACGTGGAATCAAAATTCTCTTATTGCGTGCGGTTCCAGTTAAAACTTCGCAATCAATAGCATTACGATGCATACACTTGATGCGCATTCTTGTTCCATTGACTAATGCTTCCTTTGTGTTTAAGTTTCTGATCAGTAAAACGATGCAATTAACTTTCAATACTATCTTATGTGGTGGCAAACCACTAATAGTCAAAGAATTCAAAAACTCTACTGGATAGTTATTGATTTCATTGTCATCATCACAAATTATTTTATCGTAGCTATGATATGTTTTCTGTTCACCTGGTATTCGATTAAGTATATCAGTATTAATAAAAGTACAATCATCATTTTTAGGTGCTAAAATAACTGACTTCAATATGTTATCTGAGAGTATGTTTTCGGAAATATTTCCATACACCTCATTAATAATATTATTTTCATCTCCTATTAATTGCTGAGGTATTTCAATAATATTTTCACCAAACTGAGGGAATTGTGGGGCTTCATCATTACCAATTTTTTCAAGAATTCGACAAATTCTATTTCACTTGGTAAGGCTCTCATATTTTGAGTAAACGTTACTTTATGAAAATAAACAAATTTATGCCAACTCGTGACACAATTTTCAATTAAAGTTGCACGTGATCCATGTGGGACAACTGGTAAGATTTGCCGAAAATCACCGCACAGAAGTATCGTTTTCACTCCAAATGGTTTATGTTTATCATTTTCATCGCATAGATCCTGCAATAATCTATCTATGATTTTCAACACTTGCAGTGGGCACATAGAAATTTTATCAATAATTATCAATGATGATGAATTTATGCAACGTCCATAGCTACTATTTGCGGTAATATTCGCTACAGAATTTTTCAAAATGGGTATAGGCAATTTAAACACATTGTGTAAAGTTCTACCTCCAAGTAATAGAGTTGAAGCTATGCCACTGAACGCTGTTGCAATGCAACTAAGATTAAGCGAATTTAATTTGTGAATGATTGCTGTTTGTGTGAATGTTTTTCCTCAACCTGCATGAACGGTTAAACAAAAAACATTAGATCCAGTATCATGGTGCAAAACTTCACGAATCACACGATCAATTAGATACGCTGTTCAATATTTGCAGTTTCATAATGCTCAGAAAACAGAAACTCTTGTTCTATTGGATCAATAGCATTTGCTTCGTCTATCCTCTGCGAATACGTGGGAACTGGTAAACCAAGTTCTTGACATGACAAATTATGAACATTCAAAATATCTTCAATTTCTAATAGAGCTGTGTTAAAGGATACTTCTTCGTTGTAATCTCTCAAAAAAACTTCACTAAGATATACTTTAAATTCATTCCATAACGCCAATGCATTGTCTGGCACATTTAATGCACAAATGTAACCAAATAAATTTCGCATTTGTTTTGGTGAATGTAATTCTTTTGCTTCATTTAAACATTCGCGCCATTCATTATCATTTGAAGCAATGCCGCGAGCATGGCACGCTTCAATAAAAGAAGTGTGTATAATTCCATTGTATGTTCTAACATCCTCAAATGATTTTGGACCACAGACATGTAATAAAAGCAATCGTAACTGGAAAATTTCGATGTCTTTTGGTGATACTACATATATGCGTGTAATGATTTTATCACCTCCACGCCTTCTCTTCTTCCATTTTTTCGGGAATCTTCCCACACATAATGCAAAGGAATTTTAATATACTTATATTCATGCGCTGATGGATCTGATCGATTCAATTCAAAAAATGCTAATAATTTTGTTTGTCTTGCATTTTCAATTGCTTGACGTTCTTGCCCTTCTCGAAAGTAAACATTCTGTCTACGCGGTAAATGAATGTCAAGTATAACGATGACATGTGATTGAAAATGCATTGGTAATTCATAGATGCGCCATACAGCTTCAGCTGATCCGACATAACGGCCATTTAAAAAATTTTTAACTTCATCAATTTGTACTTCTTGACCTGGTTCATTTCTCTCTGAACCTAATTCAACAGATGCACTGTCATAGCCTTTATACACGTATTTATAAATGTATTTAACACTTTTAACTGTAGTGCATACTTCAACATTTATATGGCAATTAAATTTGGCAAGTAAATACGGATTGTATGGTACAACATAACGATTGTCGAGGCAACTACCGCGAACTTCAGCATTAATACCATTATCACGCCTTCTGTATAATGGATATCCATTTAATGATTCACATGTAAATTCATTAAATCGTTTTGGATAATCTTTTGTGCATTTTCCATCTCTCATACATACAGAATTTGGATTAAGTACACCGCATGGACCATGCATCATGTGTTTTACAACATATTCATGTAATGTAGGATGTGTTTGAATGTTAGGAATCTCCGCAGATACAACTTTATCAATATCGGTAGTAGCGTTAACAATTTTATCTTGCTCATTTAAAGAGAGTAAAATGTGAGCTTGAGGCAATCCTCTCTTTTAAAACTCAATTGTATAAATGAGTGCTTCAACTTTACCGAAGATTTTTTTTAGTGTAAGGCCATCAATTAATGCTTTCAGTTTGGACTTGAATACACGCACAACAATATCAGGTCGAAAATTAGCTGACACCACCAATACTAACTACACCAATATTGCTAACTATTTCAGGCCAACTTGGATTGCAAGTCATTGTAATAAACAAAGAAGGCTTTCCGAAATGTTGTACAATTGACATTGCATCTAAATAATTCTGATACATATTTCTTGGAGATCCATTGAATGAAGATGGTAAAATTACTCTACGGCCAACATTATTGGCATTGGGGTTCAATTCTAAATAATCTGTTAAATTGTTGTAAACTTCAGACCTAAGACTTGTTTGATTTTGTAGAATGAAATGTAACCTTGTGCCCTCTATTCTCACATACATATCAACTATCCACTGAAGAAATAATTTTTGTGAATGGTGCAACATGCTAAAATCTTCTCTAATTGCAAGTCGATAGGCTGCATACTGAAGCATGGTTAATTTATTTCTGGGCGCTCTTGAATTAGATGTAGTTGGTACATTATGAGAAATATTGATATGCCACCCAGTATCACCATTTGGAAAAAGTAATGGATACGCTAAAGGGTCCAATGATGAATCCAAAACAGATTTTTAATGGTACCATTAACTTTTGAAAACGAAACCATATTTCGTTCAAAGGGTGGATCACCATCAATTGTACTAAATATTACTGCTACATCAGTTTGAACTGCATCATTATAACGGCGTAGATCTAAATCACGATTTACTTTAATGAGCATACAAATTTCTTTATTTTGATTTTCAACTCTCTGACAATGATCTTTCATTGCAATGAATGACCGAACGAAAGGATTAATGCGTTCCAATTCAAGAGAGATTTCGCGCATTATATTGTTATTGCAGGTTTGATTATAGTGTTCACGTAATCTATAATTGACAGCAGTGTCAACATCATAAAAATATAATTGCGCATAACATGTTGAGCGACCATATCCAGCAGTCATTGGACCTGATCTGTGATAAAAAACATCATGTATTTTAAAATGATACACTCCACGCTTAACTGTATCCGAAATTTTAGCTTCTGAGCTAACCATAGCAAATGATGAATTGTATTTACGAATGTTTTCAAAATAATTTGTTGACTTTCTTTTTATTGAACGTGCATTTGAAGTAAGTCCATCATACAATGATTTTAAGTATTCAGTTTGACTTAAGGCCGGTAATATTGCTTTACCCTTATGACAACATGAAGTGAATGCAGTCCTTTCACCTAAAGTGACCTCAGATTCGAAATGTTTTGCATTGCAAAACCTGCATTTTAAATGCATTAATCCACAATCAAAAGTATTAAAGTTTCTTGGATTGACATTCAGTGCGCATTTAAATGTATCCCTCAAAATAATTTCATCATTTTGTATACTATTTACACTATTTAAATTTGCATTTGGTCTATTATCATTTTGACTTTCACGCGAATATATATTCCTTCTTCTTTGTCTCTCACTCCGACCCGTCAATGTTCTATGTCGAGGCATAATGGAAGTAGGTGCGAATATCTGAATGTAAAAAAACACATGTAATGAAATTACTGAAACTAAGATTAGACAAGGTTTAATTTAAAAATTATAAAATGTACTCACTTTTTTGAAACCACCAATAATAATTAGGCGAGAGTAAGTCAATTCAAATTGCTGCTACAAAATTTTCCTTTTCCAACAGGTAAAAGATTAAGATTAAGCAAGCTGTATTTCACTTTCAACTGCACATTAATATGTAAAACACAGATATCTAATATACAAAATATAAAATAAACGCTTTTTTGCCTTGACATACACTCCACAGACTATTGAAAAAAAACAATTGAAATCACACAAAATTCACAGGTCATTCAGTCAATCTGTCAGTAATTATTTGTTGGCAACATTTTAAAATTCTTTGGCGACAATCTCTACTCTGTGCGACTGTTTGACCACAGACTGTTATGTGCTTGACATTGGCAGTATGAACGTAAACAAACGACAGACTATTATGTTTTTGACATTGGCAGTATGAACGTACACTAAAATGAAAAAATTATAAATTTATTGCCTGGCAACAAAGTTATTTTATTTTTAACAATTACCATTGTTTGAATAAGTTTAAATGAATTTTCAAGTGCAAATGAATGTTTTATTTTATTTAATTTAATGTATTTGTAACACATATTATATATAAATTTTAGCTTTCTGCACTCCTTCTCCACATAAACTTTAACTATCCCAAATCTCACACTCCTCCGTGCGCGCAATATGCTTAAAAAGGGATACAAAGTTTTCTCTTCACGTATTATTATATAGATTTTTGAGGTCATGTCTTCTTAGGGGGTAGAAAAACGTAGCCTTCAAATGTTTATACAGACCGCAGTGCATCCAACTCGGTTTAAAATGTTTATATTGCAGTACTTTATTCCACAGAAACTTCTACTGTGACAACACATATATTTGCATGTTTACCCAGAGCAGTATTTTGTAAATAATTAGTGTAAGGAGAGTATGATAAATAATTTTTTGCGTGAAAGTACAGGCGTGGACACGCCTGTAGCCTGCCCGACACTGTAAGTCGTTGTATGTGTGTCTGTGTGTGTGAACCAGCACAAACCTGCATTGGACTACGAGAGAGAGACGTCTTGTGTACATATGAATTGTTGGCTTCCATGTTCCATAAGGAAGAATATGTTGTACAGTATTATCGAACGCACCATAAAAATTAAGTTAGGTATGTTTACCAGTACTCAGGTCGACTCTGTTTGCGGAAATGAGCACACAGGCTACAGAGGCTAAACATCCTGGGAAACAATGTGTGCCATCTGAAGCGTAGTGTGCTGCCCCTTGAATGCCGGACGGTTTATCTAGCCATCCCCCCCCCTACTCCAGTAGTGTAAACTCCAGGAGCCATTATTGTTGTTATTGTTGTTATTATTATTATGTTAGGGGCTTAGAATCTAAGAATTATTTGCTTATGTTCATGGTTGTTTATCAAATATATTCTAGTGAAAACGGAAAGTCGTATACCTATAGAAGCAAAACAATCCTCTTATTTCCGATACTGTAATCTCGCTGCCTTTAGGAAGGAGGAAGTTGTGTCTATCGTTAACTGTTAATCTGCGAGGCCCTCTTTCAAGTTATCTTTTACTCCATATCTCTGCCTGAGTTCGGCACCAGCACTACATTATTGAACTGTATTATTATTATTATTGTTGTTGTCGTTGTTGTTGTTGTTGTTGTTGTTGTTGTTGTTGTTGTTGTTGTTGTTCTTCTTCTTCTTCTTCTTCTTCTTCTTCTTCTTCTTCTTCTTCTTCTTCTTCTTCTTCTTCTTCTTATTATTATTATTATTATTATTATTATTATTATTATTATTATTATTATTATTGATGCTGTATGGAATCATCCATACATATTGATGTAATGGATCCATTAGTCGTAACAGCTACAGGAAAAAACAGCCCAGGTCAAGAAGACGAAGTGCTGCTCGGGTAGCGTCGGCCTACCTCACGGTTTCCTAGCCGGCTGTTAGGTCGTTGCCGGAGTAAAGACTATCGACCTTCTAACAATGGAGCGTAAGATTGTCTCCCAGAAAAAGACGGAGGTAGGTGGAGCTGCATGCCGAGAAGCACGAAGCCAAATGATGGAGTGCTGGCAGAGAGTTTGGGGAGCAAGAAGAACGAGGTCGCTGGACGAGAAGGCTCATGAAGCAGGTGCGGCTGTGGGCAAAGAGGAAGCTTGACGAGATCGACTATTATCTTACCCAGCTTCTGACTGGAACAGGTATTTTTTATCTTATCTGAATAATTTTGGAAAGGCTGAATCAAAAGGGTGCCTGTACTGCCCAGGAGCCGCGAACGATGTTATTGCTTCTTCATCTGCAATAGATGGGAGCAACAAAGGAGATGGTTGCAAGAGGATATTAGGAAAGAAAATTCATGGACAACATCATCGAAGCGATTCTTCAAGGGGAGGACACTTGGAAGTGTGTGGCACGCATCGGAGAAAAGATTATTCGGGAGAAGAAGACAGACTTGGACAACATAATATAGAAGAAGAAAGCAAGCCAGACGTGGACCCTAGGGTTGAAGAAGAATAGGCCTAGCTCAAAGTAATGTACCAAACAGTTCCAGGTTAGTGTCTTAGAAGAGGAAAGTGAGGTGGTTTTTTTAGTGGGACGGGTATAATACCGAAACCCACAGACCCCAAAAGTGTGCAGCCTACCGTACACTTGTTTCGCACCTGCCCTTGTAAAAAATCATTATTATTATTATTATTGTAATTATGTTCAATCGAGTGTTTACAATCATTGTTTCTAATACGTAAACCAGTATAGTTCAAAACAAAACCGTAAAGTATCTAAAGTAATACAGCCAACGCTGACATATGGTCAGTTAAATTCATAGAAAGGTTTCCGTTTTGATTTGTTAATGCACGAGCTGCGGCCGAATGATTTACGCGAGTTAAACTGCTGTAGCTGGACCGAGCTCTAGTCTGGTGTTTGATGATAAGCACGTAGTCAACACCACGGTGAATGGGGAGTTAGGTGGTGAGAGAGAGAGAGAGAGGGTGGGTGAGAGAGAGAGGGGGGGAGAGAGAGAGAGTGAGAGAGAAGGGATGGGAGAATTAGACTAGGGACAGAGGTAACGTGTTGATGTTTTTAATTATTTTAATTCTACCAGTGCTGTTCTAAACGCCGTCATATTTAAACTGAATTAAGCGCCTGAAGTTACTTTTGTTGAGTGAGCAAATAAAAAATATTCAAATAGAGTAGTTCACGATGTATTCCATCCCAATTTTTCGGGAGTGTTGCGTGAACAGTGTTCTATCCCATTACGCAAACTTGCGATGGCCCTATGTGTCCATTACCGCTGTAATCGCTGGCCACATGTATACAGAATTTATTACATAAACACTGTTAGTAGTGTCGCGAAGCTTGTAGGGACGTCTGTTTACTGCAGCGCTGAAATGTTTAGAACCAGAGTATAGCCAATATTGGTGGTGAGAATTACGCTGAGGTGGAAGAGAACTTGCAGAACTGTGCGCAAATTACGAACTTTTGTAAATAGCACTTAACCTACTTAATATAGTTATCAAATTTCTGTATTGTAGTTTACTTTACTCACCTGTTACATTTTTTTATGTCGTCAGTACGTTGTACGTAGTACGGTTTCTGTGTTTTGAGCACATTCCGTGCATATTTTTTTTTTTTTAGAAATAACATACATTAAATTTGAGTTACTTTTTAGCAAATTTTGACTACGTTTTACAACTCTCTCACAATTTGGTATTATAGTGTTACGACTGTCTAGTGATCGCCGTATGGTACAGTGGAAGAGGAAATACAAGACATAAATTACGTCACTAATCACCAGCTTTAATTATCACAATTAAACAGTTTGTAATCAACAAGATAGTCTGTTACAACAAATCAAATAAAAATTGTTCACACGCAATAAAAATGTATACTAATATAAAACACAATTGTATTACAATTGTCCCGCACAATTATAAAACACATAACACTCCACCACAATACTTCGAACCGCACTGGAAGATTTCGCAACTCAAAACCGAGTGAGCGTCACTCGGTACTTGTATTTATACCCCGCCGATAATCCATACTGCGCGTCAAGAATGCTACTAGAAAACACCAGAACATAATTGGCTGTGGCCTTGCACACAGCAGGCGCGGACCCCAGTCCGAAACAATCTCGCAACGGATGTTGAGAATCACGTACGCACACAACGTTACAGCCGGATTCCACTGGATCTTTCGAGGAACACGTAGGTTGTTCTCTAATGTCGTAACAATATATTGTAAGAATATTACATTAATTATTGTCTGTATTACAAAAATCTTGTATGCGTATGATATGTTTGTTGAGGTATTAGAAGGTAGACACCATACCCTACTACCAGTATCATTACTAATGGGGGAGGGGGTAAAACCGTCCGTTATCACCTCCTATAGCGTATAATTGCTTTCTGAGCATTGCAAAATGAATACAAAACTGGCTCCAAAGTAACTCAAATTCAAGGTGTTTTATTTCTAAAGATAAATACTATTCACAGAATGTGCTCAAGACACAAAAACTGTATTACGTACAGCGTACCGAATACATAAAAAAACTGTAACAGGTGACTAAAGTATACTATAATACATCAGTTGATAACAATATTAAGTAAATGTTGCTTAGAAAGGTTCGCAATTTGCGCATAGTTCTGCAAGTTTTCTCCCACTTCAGCAGAATTCTCACCCTCAATGCCGCCCACAATCTGTGTCTAAACATTTCACTGTTCTAGTAAACACACGTCGCTACAAGTCTTGCATCAGTCACTACTAATAGTGTTAATGTTATAAATAATGTCGTACATGTGCCCAGCGATTTCAGCGGTACTGGACACATAGGGCCTTTGCAAGTTTACGTAATGTAAAGTCCAACTTTATGTTAGGTTAGGATATACACTATAGTCCCGCTAAAACGGATGGAATCAATCATGCCCATCATGATAAATCAACAGATTCTCACTCAACAGAATTAACCTGAGGCGCTAAATGTCGTTGAAATACGACTTTTGAAAGAGCAGTGGTAAAATTAACAGACTAAAAACATCAACACGGAGGCCTAATGTCTGCCCCTTGTCTGATGCACTCATTCCTTCTCACTGTTTCTCTCACTTTCCCTCTCTGTGTCTATCTGTCTCTCTGTCTCTGTCTCTGTCTCTCTCTGTCTGTCTGTCTGTCTGTCTGTCTGTCTGTCTCTCTCTCTATCTCTCTCTCTCTCTCTCTCTCTCTCTCTCTCTCTCTCTCTCTCTCTCTCTCTCTCTCTCTCTCTCTCTCTCTCTCTCTTTCTCTTTCTCTCTCTCTCAATTTATCTATCTATCTCGCGCACGGTAGCCCACTAGCCCACCTAACTACCCCCTCACTGTATTGTTACGTGCAGATTATTAATAGCTTATCATCAAATACCACACTAAAACTCTGTCCAGCTACACGAGTTTAACTCGCGTAAATCATTCGGACTCAGTTCGCGCATTAACATATCAATACAGAAACCATTTCTATGGATTTAACTGCCAGCCTTGGCTGTATTACTGTAGATATTTTGCGGTTTTGTTTTGAACTATACTAGTTTACGTATTAGAAAAACTTTTCGTAAGCAATGGCATTCAACGTAGTAAATAGTTTTATTATTAATACTGTCATTGTTATAATAATAATAATTATTATTATTATTATTATTATTGTGGTGCAGCATAGTAGGCTCTATCTTGGGCCCCGACCTGTGGAATGCTTTCTATGATGGAATGCTCCGGATGAAGATGATACCTTTCTGGTAGCATATGCTGATGATGTGGCTGCCGTGATCACCGCGAGAGACGCAGAGGAGACGCAGCGCATGCTGAACCAGGTCATGCGCAGGGTCCGCATCTGGATGGACGAACACGATCTGAGCCTCGCGAAGGAGAAGACAGAGATTGTGCTGCTCACTCGACGACGTATACCCACAATCACACAGTTCGTGGTGGCGGAAAAGGCGATAATATCAAAGCCAGCGGTGAAGTATCTAGGGGTGCACCTGGATACTAAGCTTTCCTACTGGGAGCAAATTCGATGTTCCTCGGAGAAAGCCGCTAAGGTCGTTGCTGTGCTAAGCAGGCTAATGGCAAATGTCGGAGGCCCAGCTGCAGGAAGACGGCGACTGCTGATGTCGGTGACCAACTCGATTCTCCTCTACGGATGCGAGGTCTGGGCCGGCGCACTGAAGCAAGAAAAATACCGCAAGCAGATGGCCGCGGTACAACGAAGAGGAGCACCTCGGATTGCAAGCTCCTACAGAACGGTGTCGGAACCAGCAGTGTTGGTTGTCGCTGGAGTAATGCCAATAGATCTGATGGCTGAGGAGAGAAGGAGGGTCTACACAACCAAAGGAAGACTTGGGGTTTGTAGAAGCAAGAGCAGTGGCCAGGGCACACTCCATGCGGAGCTGGCAACTACGATGGGAGCAGGAGAGTCGAGCTAGGTGGACGGCGAGGCTGATTGGGAACCTCCCTAAATGGGTGGACAGAACGCACGGGAGGTAGATTATTACCTTACTCAATTCCTGACAGGGCATGGTTATTTCTGTGCATACCTGCGAAGGATGGGTAAGATGGAGGATCCGTCGTGCGTGTATGGCGACTCAGACTCTGATGACGCTCATCATACTTTTTTCGAGTATCAACGGTGGGTGCTGGAGAGGCGAGGACTCGAATCGGAGATTGGCTCCATGACGCCTGATAACATCATAGGCATCATGCTCAACAGCAAAGAGAATTGGGACATGATTGTGACCTTCGTGAGGATGGTCCTGCGGCAAAAGAAGCCTGAACTGGACCGTCTCACAGGTCGATCATATAGATAAAGCTGTAGAAGCCTAGTAGGCGCAATACGAGGTGCCACCCTGAAGCCATACGAATAGTTGTTCCAGGGGGGGTTCCCTGCCTGTAAAGTGGAGGTTTTTTAGTGGGTGCGAGTTCCACACACCGGGAGACCAGTCGGGTGTCTCCTGATGGTGCATAATGCATTTTTCCCTACTCCGCAAAAAAAAAAAAAAATTGTGGTGCAGCATGGATATGAATGCCTGAATTAGAGGTGGGTTTTTTAGTGGGTGAGAGTCCTACACACCAGAGGAAGCTCGGCGTCCTCTGACGGTGCATAAAGCATTTTTCCCCCTCTATAAAAAAGATATTATTATTATTATTACTATTAGTAGTAGTAGTAGTAGTAGTAATAGTAGTAGTAGTAGTAGTAGTGGTATTATTTTATTATTATTATTACCTCCATGTTGAGTCTTCTCGTCTAACGACCTCGCTCTTCTTGCTCCCAAGCTCTCTGCCAGCTCTCCATCAACTTGCTAATTGCCTCTTGGCGCGCAGCTTCACCGGCTACCTCTGGAAGACGATCTTAAGCTCCTTGGCTAGCAGTTCGATCGGCATTACTCCAGCAACGACCAACACAGCCGGTTCGGAAACAGTGCGGTAGACCGACGCTGCCCGAGCAGCACTTCGTCTTTGGACCTGGGCTTCTTTTTCCCTGTAGCTCTTACCATTCAGTCATTGTTCCCACTGAACTAGCTGGAAAAAATCCACTTACGTAACTCTAACTGTTTATAAAATATTATAATTCTAACAGTTACAATTCTGAAATAAATTAACTTAGCTTAGAATATATATTATGCCATCAACCAATTAATTTACGCTAAGGGTGTCCATTATAACCTTCACTTTTTATTTTATATATTGACGATGTCATACAAAACTGGCGGATGTGTCTTCCAGAACATTTTGTGATTGGTCACTTTACAGTTGACACTTTATTGTTTGCGGACGATCAGGCTATTCTGTCGGACTCTGTAAACAGATTGCACATGGGGATACATTTGTTAAATCGAATCTGCAAAGTCTCTGGATTGCAGATGTCCACACGTAAGACCAAGGTGATGGCTTTTCGTGGAACTGATCCCGTACGGACAAAACTCGTTATAGATGATTCTGTCCTGGAACAAGTTAGCAATTTTGAATGCCTGGGCTACAGTGTGTCTTATAATACAAGCAACGACATTGTGGATAAGTTGCATAAGTTCAACTTTATGTGCGGGACCATTGGGCGAACCCTTGAGTCAGCAAGTAAAAGGGTGATGCCTAAAATTCTACAAGGTGATGGCTCTTCCCACACTTCTTTATGGGTCTGAGAATGTGACTTTAACGAAAGGCTAGGCCAGTCGCATCCAAGCGGCTGAAATGAGATTTCTCAGGCACGCGGTAAAGTATACTCTCAGGAACTGAATATTATGAGTATACTCGACAGGATCGCCCAGTATCGGCTGATAGGTTTGAAAATCTTTGCCGAATGGATGACTGCCGCATCTTCAAACAACTATGGAACTATAAGCCGAACTATAAGGAGAGGTATGGGACGTCCGAGGAAGCTCTGGAGTGACCAGCTGTAATCTTTGCCTATTTCAGACCGGAACAAAATATCCTTAATTTAATCTGTGAATATGATGATGATGATGATGATGATGATGATGATGATGATGATGATGATGATGATGATGATGATGATGATGATGATGATGATGATGATGATGATGATGATGATGATGATGATGATGATAAACTAATTAATCAATATTTTCGCTAAGCGATTTGATTCATTGTAATGACAATCTAATCTTTACTAGTTTTCTGACTGTTTACATTTATCCTAGTTACTAAAATTAATTTACATAAATAACTAAACTATCAACACAAACAGAAAGAGCTTATATCAAAACTTTGCTTATAACATAGTTGAAGTTATCTAGTAGAGGTTTTCGCATGAAGTTGTATAAACGAGTAGAGGTGTCTGTCGTTGAAGCGGTCTGATTATAAACAGTCTTCTTATTGTGAGATTTTAAAACGGAGTACATAGATAGATTTACTATCGTATCGAATCGTATGTATGGGGTTAAAGAAAATACAACGTTTGGGGCTCATCTGTTGTTTAGAAAAACACACATCAGAGACTTTCATTGTCTTGATAAAGCAAACTGTACTTTGTAAGATAACAAAAACACAATACAACAGGTCTCTGCTACCGAAAAACACGTGGGAAAGCGACAGCTACAAACAACAACACATCCAACGAAAGAATTTGGTTTTCTCTAAGGAAAGTTGCTTTCCTACTCTTAGAACCTCAAAACAAATACTACACTTTCCCTTTTAATAAAACGGAAATTACTTGCTTCAGTAAACTGTACAATGATTTGAAAACTTCAAGTTTGGAATACCTAAAAACCAATTAATTTATTAAATATAAGTATATCACTACCGACTCGGAACACAAAGTTTTTTGTTGGTAAAAACGTAAAAGTTTTACCTTATAGCCTGAACCAGTTTTCGCTTATTATATAACAATAGGGTAAGGTAAAACCTTTACGTTTTTACCAACAAAAACTTTGTACTCCGAGTCGGTAGTGATATAATTATATTTAGTTAATCAACGGACACGTCATGGACAACGAAATCCAACAATTAATTTACTTATGAGACTGTAACATTTTGTATACAATCAGATAGTGAAATCATTTCCAACACGATCTACATTTTAATAAATTATAGTCAGATTATATATAAACATTTTTGGTACTTGGATTTTGTTCGTCGCACAATGTACAACAGACATAAATCAAATTCGTCATGATGCTCACGACTATGTGGCTGTCAACCTACGTTAGTTCCATTACAAGTAAATGATAATCAGTGTTATATAATATATTAACTCGTTTTTCCTATATCGTTACTACAGGCCTTTTCCACTCATCCCACTAATAATCAGTGTGTAAATAATAAGAACAATGTTACTAGAGTTTCACGGATAGTCGTGTTGCGCAGTGGAAACAGAATAACTGAACCAGCTGACGCAGTTTTATTCGCAGTAGTCGCGGCTTATTTTCGACCATCGGGGTTTACGTTTTCACAGGCAGCAATTTTGTAAGCAGGACTTGTCTATTTGTTGAATGAAGCTTAGTACATGATACCTGTGAATTCTTCATGGGCGAAAATTAGTTATTTAGTGGCTTAGTAGTTTACTAGAAGCATGTTAATGAATCGTCCTTTATTCAATATGCCGCTTGTCTGAAAATCTTTTTATTTATACTACTGCTTTGCCAAAATTATTAATGGCGATCAGCATTTACATTACAGATACGTTTTGTTTCCAAAGATCTGTAAATGTTCAGTACTGAAAATTAAATGTATCTAAATTAGTGTATATTTAAAATTTTTTATTTCAACTTTGGCAACAGGACCAAATGTCAAAATTTAATATTTAAATGTATTGTAAATGAGAACATTTATATTATGTTGTATAAAATGAGTTTTTTGTAGAAAAGTAAATTAAATAAATTTGTTTACAAATTCCGACCAACTTTATTCATTCCTGTTTTGTAACCGTGTCATTAGACTTTGTGTGGTAAAGCTTTCTGCTTTAACTCACTCAATAAGTTTTCAAAATATCTAAGTCATCCCGCATCCAACGTAGTTATAGTTGTAATAACTAAAGCCTTGACGCAGCCTTATCCCAAAAAATACTTCATCTTTCGCTTAGATACCCTCTGCAGAACTATAGAACTGCCTCAAGCGTACTAAATTTACAGTTTCTATACCAATATGGTTTCCTTAATACCATTGGTATTAAGTCTGTTAATACCACAGTAAACTAAGTCTATTTGTCACAGTAACTCCTCAGACAACAGTTCATTTTCATGTATTGAATAAATTAATGTAAAAGAAAAGATTTTAAAATCTATTTTCAGGAATTCATATGGTATGGACTTGGACGACCTTGCTTGCTCAATTTTAATTGACAATTTTCAAAGCAATCGATCTCGTACTACAATAGTTTTTTATATATATACCCATACAGTACTTATTACATGCAGCAACTACACACATTAAATACTTAACACTTTATATTTTCACTATTCCGATCCCTGAAAACATTGTATCTCTGTACAACAAATAATTCTCCTCAATAATTCACCAAAGTCTCCTTTTTTCGGCAGGTATCTCGTGTTGTCTTTATGCTTCTTCTTCTTTTTCTATGGCGTCACAGTTCAAAGTCGAACCTTAGCCTCCATAATCATCCGCCTCCATTTTTCCCTGTCCTTGGCTATCGATGTCCATCGTTTTATTTTAAGTAAATTATTAGCATCCCTCGCCACTGCGTCAATTCAGCGTGTCTTGGCTCTTCCGACAGGCTATCTACACTCGATTTGACTAAACAGTACCTTCCTAGGTATTCGGTTGCCTTCCATCCAAATGATGTGTCCTGCCCATTGCAGTCTATGCAGTCGGATAGTGGTAAAATGTAAATGATATAAACAGATGACGTTTAATATTATGTGGAAACATTCTTGCTGTCACGTAATGTTAACAAATATGTAATTATTGCAGGCTTCGTGAGCATGGTTTGATGTTTTAGTCGGCAAGATGGTGAGATTATTTTTTAACTAAGTCCAAATTTTTAATTCGTTCAAGTACTCGTAGGCTTAGGCCAACATCCATTTGTTACATATTAGTAAAGTATACATGCCATCAAACTTTATTCTATATTGCGTTAGTACACAATGTACGCTGTAGTATTAACATAGTCTAAGAGTGGTATACGTCAACTGTATAATATGGTTGTGGTATTTGAATAATGTTATTTCCTGTTATTAATATTAACAAATTTATTTAACTGTAGGTAACAATGATTTCGGTGCATGTCCTTCTCACTTTAAAAAGGGTCTGGATTGCCCATTTAACACAGAGATATGCTTCTCATCAATAGGAAATATAAAACGTAAATTTTCTGTCGGGTAACGCACGTGCAACGAACCTAACTTGACATATTTAATTTCTCCTCTTACTTGTTTTCTATCAAAATAATCCAGTTACACATTTAAGTGTCAACCAAATGCTTCCGCTTCAGAATGTTTCATTCACGTTCAGAATTGAAAAGAATTCTTTTTCTGTTGGTAGGAAGATTACTAAAAAACAAACTTTTTTTGTTTTTACTGTGCCTTTGACCTATTTTTACAAGACCTAAATACAACGATTTCCGGGCGTAATTGAAAGTAAACAGACATCTAGTTTATGTTGACCTTACCTCTTCCGACTCTGTTACTCAAACATTTTATATGTTAAGCTGATATAAAATAAGAATATTAGTTTCTTTGGGGAAAAAGACTAGTGACAATTATAATGACATTTTTAAACTAGTTAGTTTGATTAATTTAAATTAGGTTTAACCCTTAAACGGGTTATCATTAGTGTAGTTCGCCCTTCATGACTATTTTACATTACATGAGTATTTTACATTATTTTGAGAATATGCTCACGGACGGACATGGGCATGCTGAAGTCGGTGATCGCAATGGACCTTAACGTAGTGTATCGAGCACCTATGTCATACTGCCACCCCTGAACTACCAGAAAGAAGGAAGACACGACAAGACTACGCTACTCTAACTTCAAATGAAAACACAACCACCACGAAACCTTTCCCATTTCACGAACGCCGGGACAGAGCACTTCGGCCGGGCTCTTCACGTAGCCTGTCTAACTTTTGGGTATTTCGTATGTGCACACGACGAACCCTCTTGTGGTTCTGACCTTGAATGGTTGTGGGTCTGACCTCTGGTCTCGAATCTAGGTATACCCATCCAGGATCTACCCCGCAGGTCTACGACATGCTTTCCATATTCTTTTGCAGGCATTGGAACACTACCCCAGTATGAGGCCGGTAGCCGTGTCTTACCCTCCCTTGCACCCCAATTAAGTAACTCCACCGACTCCCCGGACACCAATTCGTAAAGCAGACATGCACAAGCAACTAGTACACTACAAAGTAAATACCTAATAACACTAGATCTAAAAATCCACCTGTAAATGATAGTATAAAAGCTATACATACTATGGAAACATAACTCTAAAACTAAGTAAAATATTTCAAGATTCAAATTTAAAAATATCTTGTAAGACGGATAATATAATTTTTAATAAAATAAAACCTAAAACTAAATCCAATATTCACAATAAAAGTAGAATGTCCAGATTCCAATAAATTTTACGTAGGCCACACGAAGGAAGAAACTATTGGCTGGGTACCGCAATGGATATTTAAAACCAAATATCTCATTTAAGCGTACATTATCTAAATAATAAACACGAATTTTCAGCCATTCAAAATATAAACTTAATTAAAAATACATTACAAACCATAATATTTACAAACCCAGAAACAATAATTTACTAATTATAGAAAAACTCAAACAAAAACAAAACAAGACAATCTATTTAGTATAATAAATTTATTAAATTAAATAAAATTTGAACACTAAATATTTTTAGTATAATCGATAAAACAGCTGATTAAGTTACTAAATATTACAGCATCCAGAAATTTTTAAACCAAACACAATCGATTATTCGTTATTTTTTTAAAGTTGAAACAAATCTATCAATCGTTAGATTCTGTTGTTTATATAGGATTCGAAACAAATCGATTATTTTTAATTCTTTTACAAGCTTCTTAAGTTACCTATACATTCTGTGACACGTGCGTCAGGTTATTTAAAACGATAAAAAATAAGAAACAGCTACTTGCAGAAGTAATTACAATTTGATAATACATAATATTACACAAGAATACTGCAAGAAACTCAACGAGTTACTTATAAATATCTGTGAGTATGTGTGATATCAATGGCGTATGACGCAACTCGACATATTTAAACAGTAAGATAATACGTTTGGACATATTTATAATAAAACTATGTTAACGCTATTTTAACCGTTCCGTAACTAAAGTTAATACATATATTAAATCATAAAAAATCCATTGTGGTTAACATATTTCGATAACTATGCAAGTACACGTTTTTCTGTTTAATTAACCAACATTATCAACAAATAACAATGCATTAGTTTCAAGTGACAAGTAATGAAGGAAAAATTTGTTACATTAACGTAAGCCAAAAACCACAACGTACAGTATTTAATAATGCATCATTAATAAAGTTTTTTATTTGCTTCCTTTGATATAATAGATTACAGAATTGTTTATGTGTAATATTCATTGTATTGACTGAACATGTGTGATTACAGACTCAGTAGATGCAAGTGAGGCTTCTTGTAGAATAAAGCACTAAACTATTGTTAATAATAATGTCAACACAATATATCTGTAATGTAAAGATAAATACTGTTAGGAAAATTATAAGGGTTCTAATAAAATTAAATAATTGTGAATGAAAGTTTCTATTATTTTGAGATCATAAATTAATTAGCATTATAAGTATTAGCCTATAAGCAAGTAATTGGACGTCGTTGCTCCACAACCGACAAATAGATTCATGAGATAAGTAAATAGAAATCACATTCACATTCACAAAATCACAAAGCGCAGTTTAAACAACTTAATAAAGATATAAAAACAAAGGTAGTACGAAATTTGCAGAACTCAACCAACTTCTTTGGTAAGGACCAAAAGAAAACAAATTGTCAAGTTGACTATTCAAGATGCAGACAAATGGGTGGTGACATTGTGAACGTAAACATTACCTTTATATATTCAAGGCATAATGGCGTATTTGTTTTCCTGTCACTCACATACTCTTCAGAACTTCACGTGTAGGTGAGAGGAAAAGGAAGTACCTTGTGAAAATGTATTTACATAAAGGCAATAACGAAAAATAAACTTACAGCATGCGTTAAGCTAACGCTGTCTTTAAACATGTAAAATTTGTTAAAACTTATACAATTCTTTATATTATATAACAGGATGACCTAAATGAATTATTTATTATCGATTTCTTCACTTAAAATGTGTCGTATTTTATTACGTCAGTAAAATACTTTTAGATTTTAATTGTTCTCCTTCTTTTTCTTTAGCACATTAACCTAAAATGAACCCTGGCTCTCAACACCAATCTTCTCCAATGTCTCCTATCTATTGCCAACTTAGTGTAACCTATCACATTCTTCTTAGGTCTTCTAGCACATCATCCAACCATCTTAACCAGCCTCTCTTTCTTCTTTTATAGCCTCGCGCCCTCAGGATTTTCTTTGGCATACCCCTATCACCCATCCGCTCCAGGTGACCTAGCCATTGTATTCGTTGAGCCTTTACAAATCTTACATGTCCTTATGTTTCAATAGCTCATCGATCCCCTTATTCTTATTCTTCATTCTTCATCTTCCTTATCAGGATTTAAGCCCGTCTTACAAACTTCATTTCATACTGTTTTACTGTTTCTGGTTTCTTTTTTGTCAATGTCCATGTATCGCCTTTATAAGTGACAAAACATTTCTGATAAGTGTCATATATTTTTACTTTTGTGTTATGATGTTACGACTAATGAGTTTGCTTCTCAATAGTCTACTGTTGACATAATATTGTATTTCCTATTTACATTTTATGCCGTCTCCAGATCGCTATTATGATTAATTTAAGAATTTTACCTTATATAATCTACTAGGCGATCTCAGTTTTTTACATACGACATGTTTCAGGGACTAACTCCCCATCCTTAGGTATAGTAAAATGCTATTCCCCTAATACATAGGGGTCGTCGAAAAGATTAAAACGTTTAAACATATAAACACCACACGCACAAAACTCACTACGAATAAATTAACATATATACATAAACACATGAAACGTTATAAGTGACTCGGTGCACCGGTCGACCTCTCTTGAGCCTTTAGAAGGACGATCGTTCCTTAGTGTAACAGTACAGTCACCACAGTCAGTAATTCTAGATGGTTTTCTCACTATGTACCCTGGCAAATGATACACGAGACACTCTTCCGGAGCACCGGTTTTAAGCTCAGGTAGTTCTTCTGCCCAATCATAGCATTCCGATTCCTTTAAAACCACCTTTTCCATGATAAGCAACTCCATTGATTTCTTGAGGGCTTTGTTTTCATTTTCTACCTCCTTACTCATTTCACGGATTTGGTTTATAAAAGAAGTGAGTGGATATTCACTTTTCGGTTCACAGTTTCTCCTTTTTCGAACGTAAGTTTAAGTGAGTTTTGTGCGTGTGGTGTTTATATGTTTAAACGTTTTAATCTTTTCGACGACCCCTATGTATTAGGGGAATAGCATTTTACTATACCAGAGGATGGGGATTTAGTCCCTGAAACATGTCGTATGTAAAAAACTGAGATCGCCTAGTGGATTATAT
Source organism: Magicicada septendecula (assembly GCA_034769895.1). Lineage (NCBI taxonomy): Eukaryota > Metazoa > Arthropoda > Insecta > Hemiptera > Cicadidae > Magicicada > Magicicada septendecula. The sequence goes on along the minus strand of CM068374.1, from coordinate 455,935,858 downwards.
AAGGTAAAATTCTTGAATTATTACCTATTTGTATCCCGTCATCTATTGTCGTGTTTGTGGATTATCTATGCGTTATCTATCATGTTACTCAGGTATCTAACTGCATCAAATGAATTATCCTCTATCCATTAGTTATATACGTTTCTTCTCATTTATGATGCTGAAATTAGCATGTATTTAGATTTGCTAATATTTAGATTCATTTCCATTCCAGTGAATTTTTGATTCACTTCCTTATACACCTCAACAATCCGTTATCTTGATCTCACTGTTATCACAACATCGTCTGTGTTAGTATATATTTGGCCTTTAGATTCTCATTTGTTTAGGTTAAATACGTTTTTAATATATACTAATTTCATACAGTTAAAAAAAATATTAAAAAACGAATTTTAAAAGTGAAGTTAATATTGAGAATTCACTAGTCGTATGGTAGAGCGTTGGTTTTGGTTGTAGCCAGTAGAAGGTGATAGTTACCTAACGTACACAATTACTTTGCTTACCAGCCTACCATTTTCCACACGTCGCTTGATAAAAATGTTTTTTTTTTAATGAAAGGTTTTGTAAGATTCCGTCATTAACTGGACACAACACAAAAACATTTATGTCACCATTTCTGCAATTTATTCAGTGAACGAATTTCCTTGTATCGTCAGAAAATGTAAAGCAATAATTAATGCCGATATAATGTTAAATTGGTAAAATTTATAATAAATATCCTTATCCATATAATGATAATATAGTATATAATAATAATAATAATAATAATAATAATATTAATGATGATGATAATAATAATAATAATAATAATAACAATAATAACGGTAATAATACTAGTATTAATAATAAAAATAATAATAATAATAATATACACGTGTAGTTGATATTTTTATTCTTTAGGTAAAACACACACACACACACACACACACACACACACACACATTCACTGAGAAACTGTTACGATAAATGTATTATTTGTGAATCCTGATGATGATAAGTTTTATCGAAACGTTGACACAAGTTTTTTTTTTTTTTAATTCGGCTAGTTAATGCCTGAATCTAACAAAACCTTCCATCATTTAATAATTTATTGCCACTATTAAATTGTGGATAACGTCTAGTGTCGAGCGACTAATGATACACCCCCCCTGTACATTTTGTTTTATTAAAAATAGAATTATAAAACAAAGTTAGGGTGGAAAAATTTACTCAAAATTAGGCACTCATGTTTTGACCTAATTGCGACACTATTACGAGTCATTTTTGTCTTAAAACTAGATGTTTCGGCCTCACCAATGGAGGCCAACTTCAGGGCGTGGTCGATGTTTGCCAAATAAAACAGTACTGAGGCAAAGTTGTCAAGTACTACGCTGTGGTAAATAGGCGGGGAGAGGAAATAGAAGAAGTGCCTCATTTTGTTTATTGAGGCTCGAAGATCTGTGCGGATGGATAATTCAGCCACGAAATAAAAAAAAGTCTGTTTTTCGGAAGAAAAGCTATGGCAAACCTGAACAGCGTCCTCAAAAGTAGAGATACTACTTTGACAACTATGATTTGTATTGCGAAGTCCATGGTTTTTCCAGTTGTAATGTATGGATGCGAGAGCTGGTCATTAAGGGAAGCTGAACATTAAAGATTTGATGCTTTTAAACTACAGAGCTTTTTAAGAATTCTGATAGTCCTGTGTACTGCGATAAGGACTAACTAGTAAATTCTTGAAAAAATAAATCCCGACTCTTCATTGGAAAATCGAATATTACACCTAACATCCCGTTACTTTAGTCGTGTAATATGGTGACAGGACTAGCTAGAAAAGAATCTGATGCTCACAAAAGTGGAAGACAAAAAGCGAAGAGGACAGATGGATGGACGGACGGCGTCATTGAAGCAAGCAATAAGAATATTGTTACGACGGTCTACTTGATCGTCGTAGGTACAGTGGAAACAAAATACAAGACACCAATTAAGTTACTAATCACCAGCTTTAATTTTCACAGTTAAACAGTTCGAAATTAACTCGTACAACATTTCCAGTTAGATTTGTCCACACGCAATAACACTGCCTATTAATATTACACAATGTCTGTTAATGTCACACAATATTAACACAGTACTACTTCACTTCAATACACTCAATCCGCCAAAGCGAAAATCGCTTATTTAACTCAACTGACAATCCGCCTGCTATGGCTTTATATAGACTCCGGAGAGGTGCAGTACAGCTTTGCCTCCTTACTGCACGCCAGCGGATAAACGCTTATCTCAAGTGTTCCTGGAACTCACTAGAACCACCTACGTGAATGACGCAACACAAACCACAATTGACGGGGGGAGTGGAGAATGTTCTGGATTGTTCGGTACGCTTCTCGTAACACTGCCACCTCCTTAAGCCTGTTCGTCCCGAACTGGTAAACCGTCTCTGAAAGTAATACTTGGCCAGGCGATCTAGGTGGACGTCCTTGTAAAAGATAATTCTCCCGTCCTTCGAATTCGGTCTCGTGTGATCCGAACATCAAGTTCCCAAGAATACGAGTTTTCCGCGCAACCGTTATTTTTGCTGCAATCACTCCCGTTGCGTCATGAATGATGCATGGCATGATGTCATGATGACCTAAACACCACTGGCTGATCCAAGTATGTTTGGTTCTCGTCAACAACCTCTTGCGTAACTTCATCTTCAGCAACTTTTCCCCCGGGCGCTTCTATTAACTCACGACCAAACAAGGGGTTTTCCTTGACACCCAAAGTTGGCTTTCCAGTCACTTCTTGTGCCGTTTCACGTATTTGTACTTCCTCTGCTAGTTCTTCTTCCATTTCCGCCTGGAATAGGAAAGGTTCCTCTTGACCAGACCTGTTGACTTCTTCTTCGCCCAATGCCACTTGCATGATTGAATGGTTGGCAGACCCTGACATTTTAGACATGCAAAGCTTTATCTTCTCTTGGCCAACCTTCAGGACATTCTCTCTTAAGTCTACAACATATCCGTAAGCATTCATAGTGTCCGTGCCAAGAATCACTTCATCGACAATGTCTGCAACGATCATTTGGTGGCTAAACTCGAGAAGACCCAGGCGTACACGTACGTCTACCTTTCCTAGCACCTTGACGGGGCTTCCAGTCACAGTCTGTATTGTACAAGAGCTAATTTGAGGCCGTCGGTTGCTGATTAAGTCAGGGGGCACAATGGACACTGTTGCGCCCGTGTCAACTGTAAATGATGTTGATTTACCTTCCTAAAACTCATTAACAATCAAGTTTCCAATGGTCTTATGTAGCGTGCAAAACTGTGTTCTGTTCTGAGGCTTTACTTCTCCAATTGGTGCGATCACTCTCTCCTCTCGGTATCTTCTTCTCCCAACAGTCTACCTGTAGATGACCACGTTTTCCACAGATGTAACATTTTGGTCTTCTGTCATTTTTTAATCGTTGCGACTGTCTTGAACTTTTGAATTGTTTGTCCGACAACATTGTTTTCCTGCACCCATCGTAACGGCAATGTGATACAGGGATCTTCTGACTGCAATGTGATGGCACAAACCCATTAATGTAGCGGGTCGCTGACTTGGCTGCTTCAAACTCTAGGGCGTGAACAAGAGCTTCTGAGCTATTTCAGTGACTTGCCATTCGTAATACTTGCTGTAGTTCACAATCTCCGATGCCATCAATAAATGTCTGCACCGCAAACCTTATTCGAAAATCTTCTGGTGCTTCAGGATAGGCCAGTCTAATCAATCTGTCGATACTTGATTCAAACTCTTGAAGACTCTCCCCGGAAAGTTGTCGTCTTGTTCTCAACTGAGCGTAGTAGACATTTCGCAAATGTTTATCACCGTAGCGTACTTCTAGAGCTTTTATCAACTCGGCATAGGTGTTCTGGCTGTCAGGTAGCACTTTCTGTAGTAATTCTGCTGCTGGTCCTTTTAATGCAAGAACGAGTGAAACAATCTTGTCTTTCTCTGTCCAATTATTTGCGCATGCAGCAGGTTCGAATTGGCGTAAATACGTCGCCCAGTGCGTGCTTCCATCAAAGGTTGGGACCTTGTCATGAACTGTCCCAACCGCAGGCCAGGTGACCTTCTCTGCTGACATATTTTCTGTGTCTTTTTCTGTCTTTATCATTGGTACAGTCTGTTCAGAAATTTGCTTTGGTTGTATTTTCATGAACTGCTCAACTTCACTTTTAATTTTTTCTCTTTTTTGCCATTGAGTTTTCTACTGCACATATTTTTGTTGACATAGCTTTTTCCACACTCAAGACAGATTTTTCTACTTCAGCTATTTTATTTGACATGGATTCTTCTACGTCAGAAATTCTGGTAATTTGATTGTTAAGTTCACCTCGTAATTCACCTACATCACCACGTAGGAGACCCAATTCTGCTGTAGTATGTTCTTGCATGTGCCTTTGCTCTTGAATTAACACTTTGATGTCTTCTGTTTCACGCTTACGTTCTTCTTTTTGTCTTTCTTCCGTTTCTACCATTAGTGATTTCTGACGTTCCTCATCCTCTTCTCTTTCCTGCCTGCATTTTTCATCCTGTCGTTTTTCTGCTTCTTCCGCCTCCTGCCTTCGTTTCTCATCCTGTCGTTTCTCCGTCTGTAACAGCAGCGCCTGTAAGTTTTCCATCATCTGACTTGCATCCATTATTTTCTATTAATTACGAATTACACTCGTCTTGTACAAAGTGTCCACTGTTTCCACTGTGAACCGTTCTATCCCACTTCTGACACCACTGTTACGACGGTCTAATTGATCGTCGTAGGTACAGTGAAAACAAAATACAAGACACCAATTAAGTCACTAATCACCAGCTTTAATTTTCAGTTATACAGTTCGTAATTAATTCGTACAATATTTCTAGTTAGATTTGTCCACACGCAATAACAATGTCTATCAATATTTTACACTGTCTATTAATGTCACACAATATTAACACAATACTACTTCACTTCGATACACTCAATCCGCGCTAGCGAAAATCGCTCACTTAACTCAACTGTAAATCCGCCTGCTATGGCTTTATATAGGCCCCGGAGAGGTGCAGTACAGCTTTGCCTCCTTACTGCACGCCAGCGGATTAACGCTTATCTCAAGCGTTCCTGGAACTCACTAGAATCACCTACGTGAATGACGCAACACAAACCGCACTGGACGGGGGGAGTGGAGAATGTTCTGGATTGTTCGGTACGCTTCTCGTAACAATACATAAGATCTCCCGAAAATGTAAGATAGAAGGGCTTGGCGAGGCATGGTTTATGGGGTCACGAAGAGTCGGCCACGAATGATCTACTGAAGAACTACAAATCTATACCACTACAAGGTAGGATTACAACACCTAAGTACAGCCTTCTCGATTACACTACATTACGTTAATTTATTTTATTTTTACAGTCTACGAAAGATAATTTCTAGTCATGCGTCAGCTGTAGGACTGAAGAAAATTAGAATAGTTTTAAGTAGATATTTACTTAAGATTGCAACATACTCCCGCTTTTTGCAAGAGGTCTACCTACTCACACAGCGTGTGTTTTAAATCATTTAAAAAATATAATTATCCTTTCTTCATACTGTATAAAGTGTGTACGGAAAAGCAGTGTCATCAATCTTATCAGACTTCGCAAGTCACATTCAGCACAGCGGGAAGATTTTGGCTGCTGGCCAACAAAAAGTACCCAAGATTTCCTTTATAGCCTCCCACATAGATACGATCCGTCATTATGGAGGTCGTTAGCTCCTGAACAGTGTGATAACGTAATCCATAGATTTTAACTTTCAACACATTTATCACGCAATAAAATTCTTGCCTGGCTACTGTCACCAGATTTATTCTTCTCTGTACTGTCAGCGTAATAAAATATAAACCGTTTTCATTAAAATTTATGAATTTTTTCGCGGTGAAGGGTTTGTAAGGACCGTTCAAAAAATATAACACAAATTTTAAATTATATTTGTCGACGTTTCGACAATGTTTATTGTCATCATCAGGACCTGTGTATGAATAAAAAATAAATGTCAAATACAACAGAACAATCATTTGAGTGAACGTGTTTGTGTATTTGAGTGTGTGCGCGTGTGTGTTTCCACGCTTGTGTGCGTGCGCATGTGTGTATTCTTCTATATGTGAAGGAATTGAGATAGTTTGTTGTACTTCATCAATTATTGTTTTCTTTAAAGACAACGAGAAAATTATACAATAATACTAGCTAGTTATATAAAATATTAGCCATAATATATTTGATTTAGCTCTAATATATTTTACTGTGCTATATGTTCATAGATATAGGTCCGAGGGTCATTCAATAAGTAAACAAACAAACAGCTGTGGAGCAAAAACTTTTTATTCAATCAATATAATTTTTTGTTTACTTTTCAACGTAATCTCCAGCAACGTCTATGCACTTGTCCCATCTCTTTACAAGCTTTTTTATTCCCTCAGCAAAGAATTCTTTACCTTGATGTCGAAGCCAGTTTTTGACTTTTTCCTTCACTTCTTCATTGCTGTTGAACTTGACACCACGCAAAGACTCCTTGAGTGGGCCAAACAAGAAAAAGTCAGATGGGGCAAGGTCAGGGCTATAAGAGGGATGAGGCAGGATCTCCTAACCTACTTTTTTTATTGTTTCGAGCGTCAGTTTTGCCGTGTGTGGGCGGGCATTATCGTGAAGAAGAATCACACCTTTACTCTGCCATCCCGGATATTTCTTCTTCAATGCAGGCTTAACTTTGTTCACAATCATGTCAGAATAGTACTGACTATTATTGATGGTACGCTGGTCTTGAAGGTAATCACAGAAAATTGGACCTTGGGAACTCCAAAAGATGGTTAACATCATCTTACCAGCCGATGGCTGGGTTTTGAAATTCTTTTTGGCGGGTGAACTAGGATGCTTCCACTCCATGCTTTGTCGGTTTGACTCAGGTTCAAAATAGTGAATCCAAGTTAGTGGTTATAGTGGTTCCAAATCCAAAAATCTTATAACAGAACGCTGTTCTTCGAAAGTACTGTCGTCAAGAGGACACGCTATCGTAAATAAAACTCTATTAGTTATCTTTATGCAATATATTATTGAACAGCTGATCAAAACTCACAACGACGTTGCCAGATAACACTCCTATTAGCTTGTAAGGAGAAACAAGATAAATAGTTTGTAATGGGTATTCTAATTAGTGTAAATATATTGTAGAAGTAAGTCATTCTACTTACTTCATATTTTCAAGTATGAATATATTTCAAGTCATTCATAAACTTGAAAATACACTGTAGCTCCTGTCATTTATTGTTACAGCAGGTCATTCCATCTGACTTAATATTTTAGTGTCTCTATTTACAGGAGGGAAAGTCGATGAAAAGTGACCAAATAATAAAAAAAATTTATGTATTTTTCATTTTTTGATTATGAAGTCCCAAAAGGATTACAAACAAGAGACAATTACGTTCTCACCCTAATTGTGCTTGGAACAAACCTTTTTCCAAAAACTACCCCTAGAGCGGACCTTTTTTTGAGTTTTCTTCATTTGTCTTATAAACTGTTATTCGGACAAAAGGATACTATTTAAAAAAAAATCCCAATAAAATTTTGCATATCTGTTTCAAACTACAATATCCATATGCGATGAAGACGACAGACGACTGTTGCGTGGCAGTGTCACATGTTACCCCCTCCACCTTCTACTCGAGTTTCAACGCAGTGCATCGCTTAGTTCGGCCGTATCCTTCATTAGAAGTGGTTCGTCCAGTTACGCTGTGCCGAAAAAGTGCTAAGTGTTCACAATGAGCAGCGTGTTAATGTGAAATCCCTTTTCAAACTTGGGAAATCCGCAACGGAAACTTATTTAATGTTGCAACAAGTGTACGGTGATGAGTGTTTGTCGCGTACACAAGTTTTCGCGGCAAACTTGAAAGCACAGATGAGCAAATCGAAATTTAAAGCAATGATGATTGTTTTTTCGACATCAGAGGGATTGTGCACGTTGATTGGGTACCCGAAGGTCAGACAGTCAACCAACAATACTACAAAAGTGTCCTGACTACTCTACGTGAGCGCGTACGGAAGAAACGCACTGATTTGTGAAAAAGCCAGACATGGCTTCTTCACCAGGACAATGCCCCGGCCCATAACGCAGTGTCTGTGAAGATGTTTTTGGCCAAGCACGGAATCACTGTCTTCGAACACCCACCCTATTCACCTTATCTCGCCCCGTGTGACTTCTTTTTATTTCCTAAAGTCAAGTCAGCTCTAAAAGGAACCAGATTTGAAACTGTAGATGCAGTAAAAGCAAAGGCGGCGGAGGTCATGAAAGGGCTTTCAGAAGATGACCTGAAACACTGCTTTGAACAGTGGAAAATTAGTATGGAACGGTGTAGGGATCAAAAAGGGGAGTACATTGAAGGTGATAAAATCAAATTTTTAAAAGATGATAAATGAAAAGTTTTAAAACACCAATCCGGTTTTTCCTAGCCACACCTCGTACAATCTATACTGCGAGTATAAAAACACAACTTAAACTAGTTTGCTTAAAAGTACTGTTACTCTGACTTGTTACTCTGTTATGCTGAGCATTTGTTGTTTCCGTTTGGTGTTTGGTATTTGTACACCAATACCTACAGGCTGTAGGTATAAATATTATGCAAATAAGAGGACGCAATCTTCTTATTCCATTTCCGTTACAACCCAGCATGGATTTAAATTTCTTCAACAATTTTTCTTCATTTAGTCGTTTAATTACATAATCTTCTCCACCTTCTTGTCCACACGTTCCTCAGAGATCCCTTAACATTCTCAATCCATCTATTCTAGCTCTTCCTGTAGAATACCTGCATACCTACTTGTTTCCATTATATAATTTTTGGGGAATTCTGTGCAGTTCCATCCTCCCTAACTGTGTATTCCAGCCAGGTTAACCTTCTATTCTTATAAACCGAACTATATCAGCGGCGTGTATTACATTCTTTAATAAACCAAGCGATCAAAATGAAAGGAAATAATATAACGTTTTGCAAGATCGATCCATGCACTAAGATCACCTTAGCCTTTGTATTTCTATTATCCAGACAATGTCCGGCTCTTTGTAAAGATGGTATAGTTCATAATTATAGCGCCTGCGCTACATTCAATTTTCTTGTACTCCTCTAAATATTGTTCTTAGAATCCGTCTTTCAAAGCAACCTAGAAGTGTCTCGCTATTTTTTGTCATCGTTCAGGTTTCAAAAGCATATATCAGCACTAGCCTGATAAGAGAGAGTTCTTGTAGGGGCAGGCAATTGAAAAATGTTTATTCGTAAATACTATTTCATAATTGTTTTTAGTTTTAAATTTTAGTATTTTGTTTTAATTATTACTATAGGCGGCTCAGTAGACCGGCGGGAATGGGACGTGGCTACTAATCTAGAGGTCCCGCCCGGGTTCGATTCCCAGGCGCGCACCATAAAATCAAGGTGCTTTTTCAGTCCCCAGGTCGACTCAGCCTGTTGAAAATGAGTACCTAGGTTAACATTCTGGGGATAATAATGGGCGGCTGAAGCGTAGTGCTGGCCACACTGCCCTCCTTGTATGCCGTACGGCTCGCAAAAGGCAGCCTACCCTGCCTGACTCCTAAGCTGCTTCGGTGGTACACATGGGAACCATTGTTATTATTATTGTTATTATTATTACTATATTATTTTATGTTATAGCCTACTCCTTTTTGTGTAATCATTTAGTGTATTTAATTTCTATTAAATTTAAAAAGAAACAAGGTGTGTGAGGTATTTAAGTAGTTGTACTATATATGTGAGGTGTATAAATACATGTAACTGGTTACGTACATAGTTACGATTATATTTGTATAATTTTATAAGCTTAACATTTGATATCAGTGCTTATTGTCTTTATTATTGTGCATATTGATATTGTTTTACTCATTTATGGCCTTATTGTTCCTCTTTTCCCATTTCATTAATAATGAAATATAACGTAAAAATTGAATGCTACTCAATTTTACGCAGGGTTTATATAGAATCGTGATTAGTAATTGTTTATTAGACTAAGACATGCAAGTAACGTTGAGTTGAAGTACTGTTAGCACCAAGCCTAGCGGTGTTTTTCAAAGAAACACACCCTTGTCGAGGCGCCTGTATGACGGGGAGAAAACCATACAACAAGTCATGTACAGGGTGAAGAATCATAAAATGTATTGTATTAAAAGAAGCAATAAAGTTTAAGTGAAATCGAGAGAAAGCTGAGTGTTCAGACAATACAGTCCGTTAGAGAGGTATGAGCGAGCTAACCTCAAGTGGCGTCCCTTCCCCCTTAGTTGTATAAGTTTGTTACGCGCTGTTTTTTGGCGAATGAACGAAAGCGTCACTTTTTGAGCGGGTGAAATTAGCTAGTTGGGTTGGAGGAAATCAAATATCGCGGCACTTGAAACCAATGGGAACGCGATTTGTAAGTATTGAGTGTGGGTAATGATTGTGTGTGTATAAAAAACGTAGTTTGGAAATTTGTTGGGAGTCTACGGAGAACATTACAGCTATCAGACTCGTTACCGCGTATTAAGATTTTCATAACTAAAACTTGCGATAATTAGTATGAGTACAGTATTCGTGTTGTGCATTAATAGTCTTAAAACCGGTATTGCAGTGGAAGAAATATACTAAAATCAAAGTAATTATTATGATAAATATACTGTAACTTGGCGATAAACTATCGAACTCCATATCAACGATAATCTAACACGTGCATCCGGAAGTTACGAAACATTGAAGTGTATTCGGTATGAATTACTGGTATCGTGAGCACTTAGCTTAATAACATATTTACTAAGGTGTCAGAATAAATAGTAGTTATACACTAATTACATGTTGAATCAGTAAGTAGATGTGAGCTGTGTAGTGAAGGTGAAACCGAAGTAATTAAAGTGTTAGTGTCAACGAGTGAAGGTAAAACCGAAGTAATTAAAGTGTTAGTGTCAACGAGTGAAGGTGAAACCGAAGTAATTAAAGTGTTAGTGTCAACGAGTGAAGGTGAAACCGAAGTAATTAAAGTGTTAGTGTCAACGAGTGAAGGTGAAACCGAAGTAATTAAAGTGTTAGTGTCAACGAGTGAAGGTGAAACCGAAGTAATTAAAGTGTTAGTGTCAACGAGTGAAGGTGAAACCGAAGTAATTAAAGTGTTAGTGTCAACGAGTGAAGGTGAAACCGAAGTAATTAAAGTGTTAGTGTCAACGAGTGAAGGTGAAACCGAAGTAATTAAAGTGTTAGTGTCAACGAGTGAAGGTGAAACCGAAGTAATTAAAGTGTTAGTGTCAACGAGTGAAGGTGAAACCGAAGTAATTAAAGTGTTAGTGTCAACGAGTGAAGGTGAAACCGAAGTAATTAAAGTGTTAGTGTCAACGAGTGAAGGTGAAACCGAAGTAATTAAAGTGTTAGTGTCAACGAGTGAAGGTGAAACCGAAGTAATTAAAGTGTTAGTGTCAACGAGTGAAGGTGAAACCGAAGTAATTAAAGTGTTAGTGTCAACGAGTGAAGGTGAAACCGAAGTAATTAAAGTGTTAGTGTCAACGAGTGAAGGTGAAACCGAAGTAATTAAAGTGTTAGTGTCAACAACAGGATCTTCCGAATCGCCGACGAACGCAAAACTCCAGGATCGCAGACTCCGAGGGAAGCAATCACCGACACAAACGGAATTCAACCAACAAGTAAAACAAAATTTGAACATTAAACTCATATTAATTCATGTATCTTTTGTAAATCTATTACTATTGGCAATTCAATCTGTCTAAGAACCTACTTTCAAATGAGAATTGATGAGAAGTTATAATTTCAATATTGTGAATCATTTAAGAGTGTATGTAATTTGTAATGTGTTAATGAAGATTTATTAAAATTAGGATTCATTCAATTAAAATTGTGTTAATAATCATTTTGATACCCTGAGATAATTTTAAGAGTCGCCATCAAAGCAAGAGTTGAGAGCTCAATATTAGTGAATTACACATATTTTTTTTTCTAGCTCTAAACTGCGAGGGTGGTAGAACGGTCTAATTATAAGAAACCAAGCAGAATATTTCATAAAAACGTTCATGCGTAAGACAACGTTAATACACAGCAGTTAGCCACCGTTTTCGCATTCCTATTCTGTTCAATAGTATGGTTAGACTACCTCAAACACGTAATTGTACCTTTTATCAGGTAGTAATAATAATAATATTTTTTTAAAGAGGGGGGAAAGTGCTTTATATACCACCAGAGGAGACCGTGCTTCCCCTGGTGTGTGGGATTCTATTACCTTGAAAAACCCACCCACCTCTAATTCGTATCCATTCTGGAACCACTTAGCGTACTACTTCAGAATTAAGCCTACTGCACCCTTATCGGGCTACTTCTAGTTGTTCCTTATCTTCTACTGCCCGCTGACTTCAAGATGGGCCTGTCTTCTTTTTTCTAATAGCACCCACTGAATAAGTGCATTGATGCGGTCCCATTCCGCCTTACCACGAACCATGAGCACAACTACGCTCTCGGGCGCGAACTCCCCGAGCTCCGTTTCCAGTACCATCCTCTCTATTGCGAATCTGCAGCGCTTGCGAAAAACGTGTGCAACGCGTCTTCACGGGGAGAGTCGTCACCGTATTGGCATGCTGGGCTGTGCACCTCTTCCGTTCTGTGGAGGTAGGCACTAAACTTGCCGTGGCCACTGAAGAACTAGGGCAGATGGTAGATAACCTCACCGCGTTGGCGGCTGATCTATTCCTTGAAGTTTGGTATGAGCCTTGCTGCCCACAATAATAATAATAACTATATTGTATAAAAAATGTAAAAAGTAAAAAAAAATTATTAGTCTGTGTTTTACATGTAATGTTTTCTATTGTTTGTAAAGAAAATGTAAAATAAAGTTCTAATTTTAAATCTAATTCTAATTTTAGTTTAACAACTTTAATCAACATTCTTTTCCTACAAGGACACGATGACCCTATAAATATATTTATTAGTTTGTGAGCAACGCACTTATGCGAATTACTCTGTACAATCCTGTTCTTGACACTTTAATGCAGTAAATAAAAGTAAAAGTTCTTTCGTTGCAAATAATACCCAATGGAATATCGTAAAGTAAGAAACTACTCACGTATTATTATGTGTCATTAAATAAGCAAATATAAATAATCTCAACGGATAACTGATTACAAATGATAGGAAATTTATAAATCTATTTTTTTATTTATTTTTTTTTTGACAAAAGTTAGAATTGTAAATGTCTTTCCTTGTGCGTTATTTACGGTTTTCAGTGATGTAATTATTTGGGTAAAAAACACAATATACCAGCCGTCGCTTAATGCATATAAAAATAAACAGAAAATTTACATTAGTGTGAAATATAGTAGCGATTTTGTAGTAGAACGATTTTTAGAATGATGCAATAATTCTCATTCAGTAAAATCAAACGCGATCTGTGTTTTAATCAGTTTAGGCCTGGATGTAGCACTCCAAAAGTGTGGTCAGTAGGATGACAAAATACATTAGAAGCACTACTCCTGACGTCCAGCTTTACTAACGTGTTCGAATACAATACTGCGCGACTACTCTACAAACAAATAGCAAACATTATCCCATGGCTATACTAGTTTAACGCTCATAAATCACTCGGTTTAGTTCGTACAGTAATAAATCGAACAGAAAACTATTCCTATTAAAGTAACAGACCGTTTATCTATTATAGTATGCTGTAAGTGTTGATCATGTTCCATTAAAATCAGCTATTCCTCCGCAGGTATTACCTCGCATTATTTCCCAATACATTAACTCCTACAATATACATACTTAAACAATCTCAGTTTTATATATAAAAACTTTTATAAATCTTGTCGTTTTCAAATTATATTTACAACAATAATTATACACAGTGCCGAATTTACAACTAGGCCGACTAGGCTGCGGGCTCAGAGGGGGCCGCAAGCTACAGATAATTTTTTTTAACAGAAGTATTTCTAAAAAACTATAGGCAGTTTGATTTATTTACGTATTATTTTTTGAAATTAAATGATCAATTTTTATTAATAATACAAATGGAAGACAGTTCTTATTTAAATATTGCACGCTTATTTTTAAGAAGTTTATTAAAGGCATCGATTTCTTTAAAAAGGAGGAAAAGAACAATCAAGAGGAGAAGGAATTTAGGAGTCTATCTTTAGCGTTCATAAAACTCATCCGTAACAAACAATTGGCAACATTATTTCCAAACTTAGACACAGCCTTGCGAATTCTGCTGTGTATAATGACTTCAAACGCATCTAGGGAAAGATCATTCAGCATTTTAGAAAGAATAAAAATTTACTTTAGGAATTCCAGTTCAGAATCAAGACAAGTTTGTCAAATTAGTTTAGCTACTTTGATGACTTAATTAAAGAGTTTTCATCTCAAAACACGAAATGTTGATTTATAATAAATTATTGTCAAATCTTTATTGAAGTCACCAGTTTATTAGTCGTCTGTTTTTTAGGAACTTTCTTTTAAAAATCTTCTGTATGTTTTAATTAAACTTTAAATAAGACAATACTTATTTTAGATTTTGTCATAATATTTAGTTTTAGTCATATCTAGTCCTATAGTATAGTCATATTTCATTCTGAATTACATTTATAAGCTTTTAATAAAGGTTTGTACATATAAACCACTTATAACTGAAAAATGTGTGTTTAAATCTCTTCCTAAAATATAAAAAATTACCCTACGTAATTTAAAAATAATTTTCTATAATTGTCTTCTTAAAATTTATAAATTTTCCAGCAACATTTTTCGTGTATGCTTTCCCCGAAATTAATTCTATTATGCTACATAGTAACTGAATATTAGCTTACCATTAGTTTTTTGTATCTTTAGTCAAAGAATCAAAAAAAATCTAGACCTATATTTTTATTCTATAAAAATTATAAGAAATAAAATTAATGTGTTATACTTAGACAATTAAAAAGAAATTGTTTATGTTAAATTTCTGTATAAGCTTAGTTAAGTTATTCTACTTAAAAATTAAATTAATTTGCTCAAATCTTTTGCATGGTTCTTAATATTTTGAAATGTTTGCTAAATGAAAACACGCTTTTTTATAATAGCCTACTGGTTTTAAATTTGATAGTGTTAATCTGACATCAACTTACTTCTGCAGTACATATATTACTTCAAAGTCACAGCGGGGGACCGCTCAGTAAACTTGGCCTAGTCCCTCAAAGATCTTAAATCGGGCACTGATTATACATGCGATGCTTTATAATTATCATAGTATTTATGACAGTAAAACAGAATGGCTGGATGTTACAGATTAAGATGACTAGACTGTAGACTCTGAAGATACCTTATTTCATATTCTGTTCTGTATTAATAGTGTGACGATTTAAATTGTAACAGTAATTGTAAAAAGAAAGAATTTTAAAAAGTAAGTTTGCGAGCGATTAAGCAATTTTAAATCTCACTATAATACTTAAAACCCCTGTATGTACTCAGTATGAGAATAAGTAGTAATTAAGAAGTTCAAAGAAACTTTAATAAAAAGGCATATTGTAAATCGTTATTATTGTCGTATTTAACCCTTTGCTTGTTGTCAGGCGGTGACCTGTTAATTCCGGACTCGACATGTTTTCCGAGTCGTCTGTAATTTAGGATAAGATAAAAATCATAATGTTAATAATTAAAAATCTAAAGACACAGATATTCGTTAAAATAACTCATTAAAAATATATATGTTTATTAAGGTATAGTTTGTGTAAATAAAAAATGTTAACTTGAATAAAGGTAGGGACTATATTCTCGCGGAGTAACTGCCCCTCTCCCTTTTGTTAAGTACCAGTTGAAGCGAGCAGAAAAACTCTCTCTCGCTATGTTGACCTCACAGAGTGCAGACGTACGAGCGAAAGCTCTGATAAAATGTTGTTAGTTTGTTTGTTTAATTTAAATGTAGTTTAGTAACTACTGCTACAAAAGCGTGTAGCATGTACCATTAACTATAAAAATGTGGCAACAAGAAGAAATAATATGTAACAACAAATAAGTAAGAGTGTTAAGCAAGATGACGACTCCCTTCAAGAAGTAACTCACATTTCAACATCATTCCTGAAGATGTGATCTGCAGGAACTGCTTAAAGACACGTGTACCCGGCAGAAGACGCTGTTTAGGACATCCGAGAATCTACATATACTTACATCTAAGAAGCTTCAATCTCCTCTGTGAACTTTCGACACATTATTGACGAAGACCCGACTCAGATGATGACGGCGCGTACGAGGATTCCCAAGACGGACACCCCAGGACGAGGTTTCTACATTCCATTCTAAAGGTGACTCGATAGCCTGTCTATCGAGAGTTAATAATATTTGTTATACTACACACTTCCAAAAGAGACTTTTCAAAGACAATTAATTTAACGTAAACATTAAAAATGTAAATCTAAGAGTTTACTGTAAAAACTCAAACATCATACGTTGTAACGCTTTATATATTGATGTATCTTATTATTATTCCAAGTAATAGTACCATTCTTCAAATGGTTAAAGAAGTCTTGCAAGCTAAGATAATGAATTGAATATAAATAAAAGTCTTTACTATCAAATACAGAAAGTTAACCCGGATCCGAGGTATAGCTAAATAGAGTCAATTTGATCCCAAAGTTTTATAAAAGAATTTAAATACTTTAGTTTAATTAGTGATGTCATGGGATCTGTCAGTAACAGTTGTTAAATAAAGAGAAGTCGTCTTGTTACACACAGAAAATGAGTGCGTAAATCAGTACAATACCTTCCCTTGTTTCCTTACACAGTTAGTAAGTAATTTGTTCAGTTAATTTGATTTGAATACAGTTCGTTACAACGTAGGCAGCCCATGTAATTGATAGAGGTCAGTTAAGATGGGTTCCCTGGATTTGTAACGCGGCAATACGTTACAATAGAAGCGCGTTAATGATGTGCAACATGTGTGTTTGTACATGGCCCCGCACTCACTCCTAAGGTAAAAGGGAAAGGAAAGCAAAAAAAGCAAATAAGTGAGTGAGAAAGCAAATAAATAAATAAAAATGAGTGAGAACGGTGGGAAGAGATAGATAGAGAGAGAGAGAGAGTGACAGAGACAGACAAAGAAACAGAGACAGACAGAGTGGTGGAGTAAATTTCTTCAATTATTCTAATTTTTTTAACACTTTCCTGGAAATTCTTTTAAATATTGATTGGTAAAATTACATTTACTCAGATATTAAATCAAACAAATCAAACTGCAATATTATGACTAGCAAAAGTTAGTATTGAACCACATTTTTCAATGTAAACTTATACAAAGTACAAGAGATTAAACAATTTGCCCAGGTGGTAGACCAAAGTGTGATATATTATTATCATCTGGTCCTTACCCTTCCCGCATATACCCGTGGTACGTGTGTTACGGAGTCTCTCACAGGTATATGGAACCTACAGTTTAACGTCGGATTCGAACGGCATAGTTGGGGAGGGTTTATACTAGGCAGGATGCCTCTCGCTGGTTTGCCACCGCCTTGCGAGGGGGAACGGTTGTATCTAAATCAGATGGCCCCGGCGGGAATCGAACCCGCGCCGACAGCGAAGCAGCGCCACACGCTAGCCACTACTCCCCGACCGCTACTGGTGTGATATAAATGATTTAATTGTGTTGTCAATGGTTGTCATTGATCACTTGTAATAAACAAACATTATCCTAATATTCTCAATATTAGCTTTCTCAATATAAAGCATTCTCAATAAGTGATTTGCTCTAAGCAGTTTCTGTATACGATTATGAGAACGTGCCTATTTGAAATTTAAGTGCCATAACATCGCTAGTTGCTTACATATTTTTTGAACTTTCTTATTCTTGAACGTACGAGTCGTGTTAACAGTTTTGACAAGTTTTATTCTTTGTACAATCGTTTTTCTATAATTACGTGCGGAATTAAGGGGAATGCTGCGTAAGATTGCACAGATACGTTGCTTAGTAACTTTAAAATATCGGTATGGAGAACCACACATGCCTTCCATGTTCTAAAGTTTATATTTAAAATCATTAATTTGAATGCGGTTCGATAACTTCTAAAAAAATATCGCCCACCCTCAAACTATTTTCACTATTTACAAATATTTTTGTTATTATGGGGTAGTCGTTTAATATAACGTTAATTTTGAGACACTTCATCTATAAAAATTAGGTACTTTATTCTTATAAAGAAACTGAACTACACAGATAATCATCCCTCCTCCTCAACCGATCTCCACCACTAATGCTATTTACACTTTCATAGAGTAATAGTTTTATCATCCGTAATTTCTAAGGTATCTTATCCTTTAAAATTAAATATTCGTACTTTACTTGATTTCAGCACTGCAATTTTCAAAAAATCACCCCATCTCCCTTCAACTACCTACTCTATTTATAATTACTCATTTACCATTTTACAGTGGATTAATGTGACTTTATTTTGAGGCATTTATTTATAAAAACTAAATACTTTATTCTTGTTAAATCGCAAATCAATTCTGGTAAACTACCCCTGCCTCCTAACCGAACAACCTGGTTGCCTGGTAACAAAATTATTTTATTTTTAACAATTACCATTGTTTGAAAAATTTAAAAGAATTTTTAAATACTTCACTCTTGTAAACATAAAACGTTGCAGGTAAACTACCCATTCCCCTTAAACGATCTTCACCAAAATCAATAGACCTTGAGCGCTCTACAACTCGGGTACATATGCAAAAAATTATTTGATTCTGTTTGCATTTGTGGCAGTTATCGTTTGCCATTAAAAAAAATCTACACACAGTCACAGACACACAGACGCTTTTCGGAAAATGACTTTTTTCATGTTTTGAGGGTAGTACAATCAAAATAGCCCTAATCGCGAACACGATTTTTTTCGCGATCACCATACTTCGATTTCCTTACGGAACACGGAAGTAAAAAACCGAATGAACCTAATTGTTCTCCTCGCGGCCATTTCTCGTACAGCCTCATCCACCACATGTCAGAGAGAGATATACAACGCAACTGCTCCAAAATGTCTGCCGCTGATAAAAATATTTCACGTTAATACAATATAATATTCAATGTTATGATAAGACTATTGTTACGACATTACAGAACAGTCTACGTGTTTGTCGAATGTTCCAGAAGAATCCGGCTGTAATGTGTGTGGCATACGTGACTGTAGACGCATTCGCGAGACTTTTATGGAAGCCGCCAGGCGCGCGGACTGTGTCAAGGCTGCAATTAATTACGTCGTAGTTTAGAGATAAGGCGTGGTTTGGAATCTTCTGGTCTGTGCACGGATGTATAAATACAAGGCGGCAGCGGCCTTAGTTTTCAGTTATAGTCGCGATAAATTACAGTGCGGTTCGAGAGTTATTATCGGGCGATTACAAGCGATATTACTCTGTGCGTCCAAGTGGTTAATAGTGAAGTGTTGTGATTTATTATCGGGCGGTATATTGTAATACAATTGTTTTATAATATTAGTTGACATTTTATTGCGTGTGAATAATTTTTATTTGATTTGTTGTAAGAGACTGTGTTGTTATTTACGAGCTGTTTAACTGTGAAAATTAAAGCTGGTGATTAGTGACTTAATTGGTGTCTTGTATTTTGTTTCCACTGTACCATACGACGATCGAGTAGACCGGCGTAACACTATTAACTTTATACAGTCAGTTTATCCTTCAGAAAAAAAAAATGATCCTGTATTCTAATAGCTTTTAATACATCTTGGTTGTACAAAACTGTATTGATGCTAATTAGTTAACTAGTAAACTTTTGAGTATCTTCAACCATAGTTAAAGTCGATGGTACTACAAAAAGTTTACTTAGGATAGATTTACTACATTCTGGGCAATTAGAATTCAAATACCTAGAGCAGAGGGAATATAACATTGATGTAAATATTCAGTACACAATACAGAACAGAGTACAATTTACAGAGAACAATTTACTGGAGTACATCAAATTAGAATATTTATGTTAGTAGTGAAAATAAGCACTAGCCAAAAACATCCGTTGACAAGGCTATATCTGCTTTTAAATGTCATTTGTCAATAAAAGATTTTTATAAAATTAAAAATTTTTAAAAAGTGTACGTGGTAAGAATTATCTCATATCGTAATTTTTATAACAAAAATCCATTATAGCTGATGATATAAATGTCGTCGCTTATTATAAACCTGATATAAATTGGTGGTTTAAAAACAATGTGACAGAATTCATGTTGACAGAATTACAACTAATAAACATAATTATTTATGAAATGCTGTCTGAAAAGAGTTTTAAAACTATAGCAAAACCGATCTGACGTAAACATAGAAATCATCTAAACTAAATTAAAAGAGCAGAAAGGATGTCCACCACATTTTACGCAGTACAGTGCATGACGGAAGCTATAATATAAATTGTTTAGTTTTATATTTACTTTAATCAGATTAACTTTAACGTACATTAATATGTTTACGGCGACGCTTCTTTGTAAATAAGTGAACTATACTGCTGAATCATCAAGAGCGATTTTTAATTCATATCAGTTATCTTCTACCGAAAAATGAAAAAACGAGCGCACATTCGGTATTCCCCTAATTATGTTACAATTTCAAATAACTTTTAGTTTTCACTAAGTCAGAAATGACACCGGCTGCGTTTATGGCAGACGTGTCATACCTTGTCATAAATATTGCTATGTTGAGATAAAAGACAACTACGTGACACTTATCATGCGTAAACAATCGAGGTTGTTCCAGACCGCATCAGTCGGCGCACAATGTTCAAGGCCAGACATTAATATAGTTCATAGTAAATTCCAGAGTCCCTGTAATATGAAATTTGCTCCGGAAAGTTCGACACCTCATCCGGAAAGTGACAGATTATTCTGGAATCTCAGTAGGGTATAAATATAAGTATTCGGCAGTTATTGGTCAGATAATTTACACCTGGCAATTTTTCAAGTGCGGATAGGTGTTATTGTTGCATTTTAGTGAAAAGTGATTGTTGTGTTAATTAGTGAGAGACTGTAATAAGGTGAAATTTATTGTTACGTTTTAGACAAATTTAATTTGAATTATTTAATAAGAGCGCATTTGTTGGTTTATAACGGTTGTTTGTGTTAAATTAAAGTTTGTGATTAATGCCTTCATTAGTGTTCATTATTCTGTTTCCAATAACCAGCACGGCGATCTGAGCGACTGCCGTAACAATATTGTTAACGACAGAGCGAACCTCAGAAAGGGATTTGTTCACAACAGGGATTTGTGAGTTAAAGTAAGTGAATTTATGCAAGCGATTATAGTGCGTAAATCATGTAGCCTTATCAGAATTCCACTTTGACTATAGTCTAATAAATTTATCCTCGTGAACTTTGTTTTTTTATAATAATAAACAGTAAGTGAATCTTATTACTGTTTGTTTATAAAAATGTGCAGTACTTTCTGGACAGCAGTTTAACACAGAATTATTAACAGTGAATTATAACACGGATTGTTTAGCATTATTCCATCAAATTTACACCTAATATTTGGTGAAAGCGCTCGCTAGGTGATTTACATTTCGGCAAGTTTTAACCTCTGCTTCGAAAACTGATGGACAACGGAAAGTCCTCGCCTCAGATAGTGCCACCTAACAGCCAGGCTAAATACGTCGAGCTTTGCACAAGTGTGGTAAATCAAACGTCCACTAGAATGAATCATTTCCGCTACATTTACCTTGAACAACTGAAAGTGACGAGAGAGTGTTTAAGGGGAAGTCTCCAGAAGTTTCAAGGAAGCATAGATTTAATGCTTACTGAAGGACAGGAGGACTCTCGAGTGCAGAAATTTATTGATGGAATCGGAAATAGTGAACTATAGCAAGCGTTACGAATGACATTGTATGAGATTAGTGGAGACGAATTTCTACGTGGACTACAGTTGAAGCCGACAAATTATTTGGCAAAAACTAATTACACAGTTGTCTTAATAAATATTGCGATTACAAAGACGATAAAGAACAAATACATGAAACACATAGATTGCCACAACCAAAGGTGCCAGACAAATAGAAAGAAAGGATGGAAAAACGAAATACTGAAGGCCTGGAAAAACGGAGCATCTGCAGAGTGGATACAAAGTGAATTTCAACAAGCAACAGAGAAAAGTGCAGTAGTTGCGACAACGGGGCGTATGCTCCTAAATGAATAAATAAGCTACAATAATACAAGGCCTCTAGACAATATGCAGTTTCTATACTTAAAGAATAAAAGTGGAAACGTGGAGGATTTTTTAATTTAAGGAACAACGTCAATCATAACACATTGAACGGGTGCCCTGGTATAGGCAATCGGCAGCCTCAAATCTGGCTTGTCGTGTTCTGGTTTAGAAACTGGTAGTGAAAGATCTGAAGCGGGAGACAAGTAAGCCTGAATCGACCAAACTTTTTCACCAAGTTTTCGTTTCACACACCATGAATGAAACCATTCTTTATTATCACATTATAAAGGCGCACAGATTTGAAGCACATACGGATTTACAATATTACATAATTCTGTTTGCAACAAATAGACTTCTGGCAGAAACATCAAGAGAAACAGATAAAAAACATGATATCCAATAAACATGAAACATATAAAACTACAGCACACTAAAGGAACATCACTTATGAGTGCGTGCAGATCCTAGTACAGTAGGTTTTCCGTATTTAAACCATAATTAGTCAGCATACGGGCATATCAATTGACAAAAGCTAACTAACTGATTTCGCAAGCAGAATGATCACTGTTGCACACCACTATATAAAATTATCCCGATTAGCGCTTTCAAGCTTCACAGCTCATCGTCAGATCGGAATTAAACCAAAAACCTGAAAAACCCCTTCACTCACATCTCACCCCACCCTACTCACACACAACAGGCTATAATTGAATGTCCCTTCCCCACCCTCAGCCCTGTCCCACCATCTGGACAGTTACATACTTTTCTAGCAAATTCCTTGTGTTTCTGTGTTGTGTGTGTGTGTGTGTGTGTGTGTGTGCCTTCCTTTTAAACCTAGTCTTTCTCATCCACACATGTGTGCCAGTCACACACCCTTATTTTAAAAACACCTAATTAGTCCTAAGCAATTTAATTCTTAATCTCATCTATCTGTCCTCTATCATTTACTTCTTAATTATGTTATAAAATATTTCTTCATTATCAAATTTAATTTTAGTATTAATTAAATTGTGTAACCCTTTTTCTCTTTCTTTCAATATTTCTATCTCCTCCCTAAGCTTCCTTTCATAGTGGTGTGCAACAGTGATCATTCTGCTTGTGATTTCAACCACTAACACAACTTTCTTCATTAACTGATTTCAGTTAAAGTGTCACGCGCTGTAGATCAAGCTGTCACTTTACTGACCAACGCACGCTAAATTGTCTCGTCTGCCTTACGTAGCCGGAATAATGGAGGCCTTTAAACCAAATCAAGTTACCAAACTTGAAGTGCTACTAGAAAGGCCCTCTCTCCATTCCATAGCTGGATCGGTTTTACATAATCTTGAAGAAGACGCTTCTGCTGTACAGGTTCGGTTAATGAAAAGTTCTGTTAAACATCCCATAAATACTGGAGACGCACACTGACACAATAAGCGGCTTCGAGACCCCCATTAGCTAAAGAGGAGATAAGTCTCGGTCGGTAAACATATTGTAACGACGGTCTCACTGATCGTCGTATGGTACAGTGGAAACAAAGTACAGACACCAATGAAACCACTACTTACCAGCTTTAATTAATCACAAATAATAATTCGTAAAAAACAAGGTACTCTAGTGTAGTATCTTCAGTTAAATTTGTCCATACGCAATAATAGTGTCAATTTATAGAGTTCCGCACAAACTATAACAGAATAATCACATTCCACTCATCCTCAACAACCACTCGATCCGCACTAAAGAAATCGCTCACTGTAACTAACTGACTAAGCAGGTCGCTGTTGTTTAGATACGTCCCACAGAGGTTCCAGAATAACTTTCCATCCTTCTGGCGACGTACTAGCATAACTTGCGTTATTATAAGTGTTCTCGAACTGAAAGGTACTTGAGTGCTAAGTGAGTGGAGGGCCTTGACATGGATAACGCACGCTGGGCTAGTCGAGAAGCTGGTAGAACGATACTCTCGCCTTTTTCGAGAGCGTTCCGTAATTGTCTGAATAATATGTCGATAGATTTCTTGCTAAGCTTCTTGTCATTTTCCTTCAGTGCTGTCAAAGATTCTTCCAGAACTACTGGCTACGGGAGTAAAAATGGAAGAACCACTAGTTTGCGACAAAGTCCAATGACAAGCTATTAAATTGCCTAAAGCACTGCCGCTTTCAGTTTACTTTATCTCAAGCTGTACGGAAGTCAAAACGCTTAAAACGGTGATAGAAGAATCCATATATAATCAGATCTGTTTCTGCCGCAAATAATCTCTCTTTGGATACTCTCATTGTGTTGTTTCTATTGTACCATTACTATCTCGGATGACGTACCGTATATTGGAGCGATCATATAAAAATTACAAAGAGTAGACAATAATTTTTAATTCTAAAATAATGGACGTATAATATAAAAAATTACATAATTCTTGAAGTTTTAACATGATAATGTTTTTAGGCTGGGGGTCATTCCACAAAAATCGTCATCGAAAATCTTAACGCTTCCACACTTTCGATTCCCCACCGTCTAGAAATTTGATATGTAAACGCATCAAGACAGAAATAATCGCTGCTGACATTGAGTTTAGCAAACGTTTTAGTGAGAATAAAATTTGGTTTTACATGCTCTGTTTGTGATCGTCTGTGGTTTGGAAATGATTTATGTAATCCACCAAACGTAATCCACATTATACGTTTCAAAAGCCTAAAAACATTTTCATGCTTCGTTGTTTCGGTTTTGTCGAAATTCTATGAATGCTTAGGTGCATAAATAGAGAGAGGGAGAGAGAGAGAGAGAGAGAGGGGAGAGAGAGAGAGAGACAGACAGACAGACAGACAGACAGATAGACGGGAGGCAAATAAAAAACAGATTTATCTAGAATATTTGTTCCATTTTTAACAAGAATCCTCCCCTCGGTCAGCAAATCAAATATTAGAGTGACTAAATATTAAACAATCCCCACTTGATGATCAGTGGAATTTTTTGTAATAAGAAACACCAATCCTACATAATTTTCAGGAAACCCTTTAGAGTTAACAGTAATCTGGTTAATATTTGTGTGTAAAATTAAACTTCGTAAGCTCAAAAAAATGTAGGCTAATTACGTGTCCTATATAGGAATCTGTCATGTTCCTACAAACTGTATGGTATTTCTCTGTCTGTCACACTCACGTCTCGGTTGTTTACAAACTCACGTGTAAGGTTCACGTAGTCAACATGTCATGCAAATTGAACACCTGTCAGTTCGGAAGGCAAAGCATCTTAGTCTAACATGTGTCTCACCGATATCGTTGAGATATACGTTCTGGATTGGCGTTGTTACCAATATGCATCGCGTGCTGATCATTTACATATTATAATTTGTGCACGCATCACAGTTATAAGATAAATTATCCAATGAGAGGATAATTTATTTATAGAAAAGTTCATGTTTGTTCATCACATGTATATTTATAGTAAAATATAAGATATCAGGTAACAATGTTCATGATGTTTCTAAGTAAAACTTGTTTGAATAAGAAACAAGATCTTAAACAAGAAAAACTATAGCTATTACTACACTCAAAAGCTACTATTAAAATACATAGTAAATAAATATGTATATCGTGCCCTCTGGGACCTTCTGTAGCCACACTGTAGCTACAGATGCTAACGGACCTCTCTAAAACCAACGGACGGAATGGTGAAGAGATCTCAATGATCCAACAGCAGGAAATGCGAAAGAGTCTTAGAGAAGCAGATCTCTTCAAAAACCTGGGTTCATCTGGCTCCGGATGATAGCACCCAGTAAGGGCCCCTACCTAGGGTTACAGCTGAAACCCGGTCAACGGTCTCAAAGGCGCATGAGGCACCTCGGTTCCCAACGGCAGAGATAGCGGAAGAACCTAGCGGAGTAAACCACGAAAAACAATCATTTTGGACTAACAATCCAATCTTATCTCGGAATTTTATTCCTACTTTTGCACTCTATACAATTGAAATTGCAGTGTTAAAAATGGAAGGAGTCCAGGGTAGGAGAGAGAAAAACGCAAGTTCAAAGTGGACTGAAGACTGGAAGAAGAGACGCAGTAAAAAGATGAACGAATATTGGAGAAAAAGAAAAGAACAAAGGATAAAGAATTGAAATTGGCAATGTGGTCCTTAGATGGCCGATACAAAGTTAAAAAAATGTATGTAAGTATATAATATATAATATTAAATACATAAAACGTAGCATTAACTGTATAAAATTAAATACAAAATACAATCTATTATTTCAATATGTATTAAATTATAAAAAGCATATGCTTTCTTAAATGGACTATAAATATATATATTTAGATTGTAATATAAATAGATTACAAGTAAACATGTCAGTAACAATCATTAGTTCACTTAACAGTTATACACGCGCGCGCGCACACACATTAGAATATAATAATATACTGTACTAGCAGCAGGAAATCGATTAACGGAGTAATATTTGCTATGCGTCAGTGTTCATTAGCTAGTTTATTAAATACAATTTAATTAATCGAGTTCAGTTAAACATAGAATGTTGTGGGAGTGCTAGCACATTGGATGCGTTATTGTGATCTGCATGTGTGTTTATAATAGTGTAAACGACCTTAAAACATTTACCTTTAATTAACACAGGACAGTAGTAGAATTGATTGTGCATTTAGTTTGTCCCTATACAAATGTGATTATAATATATGTTAAAGAGTAGGTGATATTGTTAAATTTATCATCCGTAAGTTTAATTATAAATTAATACGTCAATACTTACAGAATTGATAATAGTGGCACGTAAGAGCGCGTGTGCATAATATGTATGTATAGAGCTGATCATTATTTAGTTTATTTTAATTTATTCACATTTTATTTTATTATCCAACACACTAATATGAATAAAATTAATTTAAAACCTAATTAAAACTCAAGAGTACTAGCTATTAGAAACAAAGCAGATTTCTTTTATATGTAAATGCTTTAGTTATCACCAGGGAACGGATGGTTAGATTAATACACATTTTTAGATGTAATTCAGTATTTTCCATATTGACATTAATAATTGGCTATCCGCTAGTGTCAGCTATCCGAAATTGATACACGTTATCTGTGTTGTGTTTACTCTACATAGAATGTGTGAATCTGTCCTATCGTTGTATCCCAATGTGGACAGATTAGTGTTTATTAAACCACCTACAAGAATTGTTCCTTACAAAAACAAAAATCGTAACCTTCCATTATCACCAGCATCTATTGTCACTCGCTGGGGAACTTGGCTTTCTAAAGTCTTATATTATGCAGATAATTTTGATAGTGTTAAATCAGTGATTGACGAATTGCACAAACACAACACTCCATCAATAGAAATCCTTCAAAATCTGTTAAAAGCCAAAAGTGTAAGAAATATATTTTTTAGGTTTTTCAAAATTTTGGTACAATTTGTAGATTTTAGTGCCCCAAAGTTTTAAATTTGAAAATATTTGACACCATCTCCAGGTTGTCGTAAAATTCAGTTTAATTTGATACCACACGTTGGTATGTTGAAACTTTTTCAAAAATTTGGAGCCCTTACATTTTGACCCCCGCTACACTATTTTCTGAGGTGATCAATCTTAAACACAACAGCGGTCTATAGGTTATTTTTATGGAAACGGATGCGGCGTTTTACTGAAATCGAGTTACGCACTTGTTTAAAGTCGGACATACCCTAAGTAAACATACAGACGGTTAGATAGACAGACAAACAAACGTCAAACGCTGAAGTGAAACAGAGATTTCGCGTCGCTCTTTTAAAAATAAGTCCCTACTTTACTAGACTACTATGAATCAGAATAATTCTTGAGGCGTTTAGGTGAACTGAGATTCTCTATCCAACTTCCACAAATAATTTCCGTTTATTATTCTCATAGATAGGACTAATTTCACTTGAGCTTGCAAATCAAAGATAATGTTCCCGATTCGTCGAATTTAATAAATAACTTTTCATGTAAACAAGAGATTTAGAAAATTACCGTTATCTCATTGTGCACGTTTCAAGAAATGTTAATACATTTTAAAATTTAAATTTTTGTGCTAATCTCTGAGTGATAAAACATAACAATCGGTATGAAGAACCATACATGACTTCCACGTTCTAAGATTTATATTAAATATCGGTATGGAGAACCATACATGACTTCCATATTCTAAGATTTAAATTTAAAATCATTTTCGAAATGAAATATTACCATAGAAACTACTTCTTTCTACTTACTGCTTCAGCCTTAACCGCAGTACTGTGGTCACTAACATATACCACCTCACGTTATCGCACTCGATTTTCACTGATGATGGAAGTCGATGGCATTGCCGAAACGTCTGGTTTTGTAGAAATCATTGGACTACGGCCAAATATCCCGGGGAGGAATTTTAACAAAAACTACTTCTTTGTTGCCGATAACGTTGTACACATATATATATAAAATATGCATAAAATTAATGGCTTGTATAAGTTAATGATTGATCTCCATTAAGTAGTGCTCAAGTTTCCAAAGTTTTAATATTATGATGTCCGTAATTAAAACATCAGAGCAGGTTTAGTGTGAATGAGGGTACACCGTGGACTAAAATTTTCAACATTTCCTATTGAGCGTTGTGTGACGATTTAAATAAAAGAAATAATCAAAATAATAAAAATTTTAAAAATTAAGGTTGCGAGCTATTAAACCATTTAAATCTCACTGTTTTAATATAAAATACCTGTATGTACTCAGTATGAGAGGAAGCAGTAATTAGTTAGTTAGAAGATACTCTAATAAAAAGATAAATTGTAAAGAGTTATTAATATCGTATTTAACCCTTTGCTTGTGAGCAGGCGCTGTCCTGTTGATTCCAGACTCGACATGTTTTCCGAGACTTGTGTAAGTTAGAATAAGATAAAAAAACCTAATGTTAATAATTAAAAATCTGAAGACACAGATAGTCGCTAAAACAACTGATTTAAATTATGTATATTTGTTCAGGGATAGTTTGTGTAAATAAAAAAGTTAACTTAAATATAGTTAGGAACTATATTCTCGCGCGGTAATTGCCCCACTACCATTTTGTCCAGTACCAGGCGAAGGGAGCAGAATTTCTCTCTCTCGCAATGGTGACTTCGTACAGTATAGACGTAAGAGCTGTGCTCTTAAAATATGTTACCTATACTTTGTTTTACCTTAAGATGGTATACCAGAAATAGCTGCTTAAAGCATCTGGATGTGTTAACTAATATAGTTATGTAAATAAACAAGAGATTTAAAGTGTAAAACTCGAAACGTAAAAAAGGTGTACCACAAGATGACTTCGATCTTCAAGAAATAACAACACTTCCAACGTCATACCTGGAGATGTGAACTATCAGAAGCCACAAACTCTAGTACACGCGACAGAGTATGCAGATCAGGACATCCGAGAATCTACAAGTACCATCGTAGAAGATTCAACACCAGACCGAGATGACGACGTGGCTGTTCCTGTTTCCCAAGACGGATACCCCAGGACGAGTCTTCGGCATACCAATTAAAAGGTGACTCGATAGCCTGTCTATCGAGGGTTACTAAGATTTGTTACACAACACATCTTGAAAGAGACTTTTCAGAAACTATTAACTTTGTAAAGACTTATAAATTAAATCTAAGAATTTCATGTAACTATTCTAACTTCATACGTTGTAACAGTTTATATGCTAATGTAGAGTAATATAATTCAAGCAATAATACCATTCTTCCAATGGTTGAATAAAAGAAAGTCTTGCAAGCTAATATCATGAATTGATTATGACTAAAAGTTTTAATGAATAAATACCGAAGGTTACCCGGATCCGAGGTATAGCTATATAGAATCAATTTTGATCCCAAAGTTTAAAGAAACCTTTCAAATAACTTAATAATTGAATTAATGTCATGGGATCTGTCAGTGAACGTTTTTAAAAGTTAAATAAAGAGAAGTCTTCTTGTTACACACATATGAGGAGTGCTTAAATCAATTGTATACCTTGCCATTGTTTCCTTACACAGTTAGTAAGTAATTTGTTATATTAATTATTTGTGATACATTCTGTTACAACGTAGGCAGCCCATCTAATTAACGGAGTTTAATTACGATGGGTTCCCTGGATTTGTAACGCGGCGAAAAGACGTTACAGTTGTTTAGATTAAAGCTGCGAATCTACAGTGTATGTTTCACAGAACAAACACGCGAAAAAGAAGGAGCGCTCCGAAGTCACTCATGGACCCTCAGCATCTTGCAGAGGTTCATTCCCTAAAGACGAAAAGTCTATCTATGAATCGTTCCTCTGTAAACACGTGCAGTTACACTGCCCAGCGATCCACAGGAAGCAAATTGGTGTCCATTTTTTCGGCTTGCACGCGTTATGTTGGTGTGGGTTTCGGCACTTTCCATTTAAAAAGCGTGCAAATGTAAGAAAATAAACATGAGTGAGGCCAGAAATAACGCGAATTTTGTGTGTGTGTGTGTGTGTGTGTGTGTGTGTGTGTGTGTGTGTGTGTCTTCCCTGACTTTTTATTGCTGTAGTCATAATAATAAAATGGAAACGTAAACATTACATAACTGAGATATGCTTACATGCCACGAACAATATATTATTTTATACATGTACGTATATTAACTCATACATAATTTACATTAAAATGAAAAATTTATAATTTTATTGCCTGGCAACAAAATTATTTTATTTTTAACAATTACTATTGTTTGAAAAAGTTTAAATCCATTTTCAAGTACTTTACTGTTGTTAAAACGTAAAACGTTGCAGGTAAACTACCCCTTTCCCTTAACTGATCTTTACCAAAATCGGAAATCCTTGAGATTTATACAATTCAGGGACGTATGCAAAACATTATTTGATTCTGTTTGAATTTGCGGCTGTTATCGTTTGCCATAGAAAATACGCTTGATAAAAAAACGTTACCGGTAAACTCCCCCTTCCCCTTAACCGATCTTCACCAAAAACAATAGGTCTTGAGTACTCTACAAATCAGGGCTGAATGCAAAAAAATATTTGATTCTGTTTGAATTTGCGGCTGTTATCGTTTGCCATAGAAAATACCCTTGTTAAAAAAACGTTGCAGGTAAACTACCCCTTTCCCTTAATCGATCTTCACCAAAAACAATAGGTCTTGAGAACTCTACAATTTAGGGCTGTATGCAAATAATCTTTTGATTCTGTTTGAATTTGCGGCTGTTATCGTTTGCCATAGGAAATACCCTTGTTAAAACATAAAACGTTACAAGTAAACTACCCCTTTCCCTTAACCGATCTTCACCAAATACAACAGATCTCGAGAACACTACAATTCAGGGCTGTATGCGAAACATTATTTGATTCTGTTTGAATTTGCGGCTGTTATCGTTTGCAAAAAAAAAAAAATTCCCTTGATTAAAAAAAACCGTTGCAGGTAAACTACCCCTTTCCCTCAACCGATCTTCACCAAAAACAATAGGTCGTGAGTACTCTACAAATCAGGGCTGTATGCAAAAAATTATTTGATTCTGTTTGAATTTGCGGCTGTTACCGTTTGCCATAGAAAAAAATCTACAGACAGACACACAGACACACAGACAGACAGACAGACACACACACAGACACTTTTCGAAAAACGACTTTTTTCATGTTTTTAGTGTAGTACAATCAGAATCTGCAATAATCTCGAACACGATTTTTTTTGCCATCACCATACTTCCATTTCCTTAAGGAATATGGAAGTAAAATCGGTATGGAGAACCATACGTGACTTCCATGTCCTAAAATTTATATTTAAAATCATTTAAATGTTAATTAAATAAGTGGATGCTTGAGTTCTGAAGAAATTACGTATCAGCTAAAATGGTACCACCATGTCAGATGGATTAAGACTATCCTCAACCTTCGTGAGGAAGGACTGTACTTTTGGATAAAATGTCTGTAGGTCCAACGAAGAGCTAGCTAAAGGTAGCTGCGATCTGATTCCTGTACTGAAATTGGACTCTCGCTGCGAGGGGCCGAGGGATGTCTATAGTGTTATCAAAGTCTTTCCTGTCAATAATATACTAGTCATTTTTCTTTTTTAAAATCGAGTCTTGATTTCTTTCTTTCCATTTGTCTTCTGATTTCCTGAACGACTATTCTGTTCACCCGTATAATTATAAATTTCTCAGCAAAACATTCCTTCCTTACTACGTTTGTGTCTCCTGTTTAACACCCACCATTCTGATCCATGTCATAACGCTACATTTCACACAGGCTAATAAATGACTAGCCATCAGGGAGGTCAAAATATTTTCATGGAGGGGCTATCAATTTTCCAAAGGAGAAAAATATTTTTCATACACACACATGCACGCACATATTAGTTTATAATTCTCATATCATAATAGAAATTAGTACACAGATTGTATTAATTGCTTTAATACAACAACACTGCCCAGCGATCCACAGGAACCAAATCGATGTCCATCTTTTCGGCTTGCACGCGTTGTGTTGGTGTGGGTTTCGGCACTTTCCAATTAAAAATCGTGCAAACATAAGAAAATAAACATGATGAGGCCAGAAATAACGAGAATTTTGTATGTGTGTGTGTGTGTGTGTGTGTGTGTGTGTGTGTATCCTGCCTGCCTTTTTATTGCGGTAATCACAATAATAAAGCTTTGTAAAAGTAAATATTACACAATTGAGATATGCTTGCCTGCCAGGAACGATATATTTTCACTCATACGTGATTTAAATTAAAATGAAAAATATAGAATTTTGTTAAAGTGAAATGAAATATTTCCATAGAAACTACTTCTTTATTGCCAATAACGTATTACACATATTAAATTTTACACCCTCCTCCTATAATTATCATTTTCATTTATAAAAAATTACCCCCTCCCTCTATAACTACCCTTTTCATTTATAGATATTTGATCTACGTTTCTACAGTGGATTATTATCATTTCAGGATAAACGTAGCAGGTGAACTACCCCTCCCCACCTTCGCCAAAATCAACAGGCCTTGAGTCCCTCTACAGCTTGGGGTATATATGCAAAACATTATTTGATTCTGTTTGAATTTGCGGCAGTTATCGTTCGCCATAGGAAAAATTCTACACACAGACACAGACACTTTTCGGAAAATGACTATTCTTTATGTTTTGAGGGTAGTAGAATCAGAATCAGCGCTTCTCTCGAACACGATTTTTTTGCGGTCACCATACTTCTATTTCCTTACGGAACATGGAAGTAAAAAAGTTAAAAGATATGTGACAGTTAAACATTTACGTTTATTGTTTTTACAGTGATAAAAACGAGAAGAGACTATTTACTTCTATATCTTGCGGTGAGGAAATATTTTTACACAAGCGAGTTTTAATACCAAAAGAATAATAGCAAAGTGTAAAGATTAAGCGACACTGTTTGAATCTGCTGCATTATTAATCTTGCATTATTATTCTGTCATAATTAAACTAGAATCAGTTTAATTCAGTTACAATTACACTAATTCAAGATAAAAACAATAATTCTTTAACATAAGGTACTACTGAATTATAACAATATTTTTTTTATGGAAAGCTAAGAATTACTTTTGTAAAATTACATTTTATTTTTTACCATTAAATACCGTTTGTCTTTATAATCTGTACTACCTAGACGCAAACGTTATAGTAAATAGACATCTAGTCAAAACGTTTCCCTACAACAAAATATAACATGGAAGTTTTTCTTAATCATTTATTTATTTACCTGTTCGCTGCAACTTCACCGGTCATTAGCGATCACGGAAATTATAAATGAATTCATATAAGGTAAAATAATGACTATACAGATACAATAATGTTACATATTAAACTGCAAGTTTTTAACAACGGTAAAGAAAAAATCAATGTATGTAGTAGATACCAGTAGGAATTAAATACTTAGATTAGACATTAAAGGATAAGTAAAGACGTATATTCCAAAAGGAAAAGCAATCATGGTGTTAAACCATATGATATAGAGTAATGAAATTTTGTTGCTAATTATTGTAATACGTGTCAAATTACCATTGTTTAAAAAGCTTTTTTTGAAATTAATTTTAAGGTTTGGTGTACATCTTCTTATATCTGTGATCACAAATTCAACAAAAGTAAAATCAATTGGTATTACTGGACACTCCGCTCAGTGTGCAAATACACGCTATGATGGTTTTGACCGAGTTTTAAGAAGCTATTCTCTAAGAGCATTATATTTTTTACAAAACTTTATTACAGATAAAAATTTTAATACCTGAAAACGTGGCTTTTAAATGTTTGAAGCAAATATCGCTTTCGCTTTTTACAGACTTAAACAAATATTATCAAAAAAGCAACTACTACAAATATACTATGGACTATTCCATAGTGTGGCAGGGTATGTTATCATAAGCTGGGGGGGTCTATATAAATCATCTCTAGACGCATTGGATCGGCTGCAAAAGTGTATTCTTAAAATTATAGGAGTCAATGAACAGGATTTGGATAAACCATTAAATATTAAACAAGTGTTTGTAGTGAATTCTATAGTTTATCAATATAATGATCTAAAAAGTGAGTTTTTACAAAATCAAATCAACACACGGTATAAAAGTATTATATTGCCGCGACACCTATTAAGTATTGGGCAAAGAAGCTATGTGTATTATGCCATAAAATATTTTAATGAATTACCTAATGAACTGAAAAATCTAAGTGTAAATATAAAAGTGCTAAAAAAAGTAATCAAAGAAAAAATTAGGAACATTGTTATTGATTAATAAAAGAAAACAGTCTATTATGATATGGACCTTTTTTCTCTTTTTTTATTTATTTATTGGATTGTATTATAATACAAACTAAAATTTTGTTGAATTTGAAAAATACTTTATTTTTAATATATTACTATGTTCGGTGAGGTAAAACTCACAATAAGTATTAAGTATATAAATATTAATTCTAAGGACCAACCTATGTACGGCCATTTATGCCCCCTATAGGTCCTTTTTTGTATAATTTTTATTATATGTAAAGGAAAATTGGCAATAAGTATTATAATATATATAATCTAATGTAGAGGTTTGAGGCATGGCAGAAACAAACATTACTCATATGTAGAGAAATAAATTTGGGTGACCAAGAAACAGCAGCGCGCCGGCCTTGTTCACAGTTCAGTGCATACTTTGTACAGCTAGCATTGTTGTAAACATGACTGTAGAACTGAATGTAGGTATATATGTGGTCTGGTACAGATTCCGTTCGGTTACGAATATAAGTGAAGAGGATTTGACATTGAAAGAAAGCGCAAACCTCTCAGTGAACAATACGTAAATCACAATTTATCTGTGACCTAGTCACGTTAGTGAATACAATTAAATTTTTAAACAAAAATATTTCAATATCTCAGCTGCACTATATAAACGTGTAGATAGTCAATACCAATAGCATATTTAATTTTTATTTTTTGCATTTTTTGACAATCTTATAAATGTGTTGGAATCTTTGCAAAGGCATGTACCCCCTCGCCAACTGAATCGCTTATTAAAAGTTACAGCCTCTATGCAGTTACAGGGATATAATCTCTGTACCTTATGGAAAGGTCGTTGAACGTAACATTGGACATTATATGGATTTCCTCTACCCACGGTCCCATTCACCTATGAGGTTTTAAGGTCATAAGTATTTTAGGAACATATTTGCCAGCGATTCATCACGCCACATGATTCTTCCATTTTCCTGTCCTTTTCTTTCATCCTTCCATTAACGAGACATATCTTAAATCCTTAATTGGTAACAGAGAGTGAGCCCTAAAACCCTTGAGACTAGAAGTTATCCTTAGTTTAGTTATAACTGTGAATTAATAAATGGCAAGAGATTTTGTGAAGTTCAGTCATTAGCTGGACATTAATTTTAAAACATCTGTATCAGTGTTTCAATAAACTAATGTCATAATCAGGATACGGATGTAGGCGATAAAAAAATTATACTTATATTACGAGTGATTTTGTGTGTATGTGCGTGCGTGTGCGTGTATGTTAAATAAAGAATAATACTAACTATTACGACATGTGTTATTATTCTTATACTAATGAGAATACTTATAATATGTTATCAATACTAACATTTCGTGTATGTGTATTAATTAGTTTTAATACTACCAGCATACAGGTTCTGATGATTACATGAAATGTTAACCCTTGACCAAATGTCTTGAGATATTAATAACAATGTTTTAAGATTGTCTAATGACCGAACCTAACAAAGTATTTCATCACAAGAAATTATCAAAAAACATATTGTTACGACGGTCTGACTGATCGTCGTACGGTACAGTGGAAAACAAAATACAAGACTCCAATTAAGTCACTAAACACCAGCTTTAATTATCACAATTAAACGGTTTGTAATCAACAAAATAGTCTCTTATAACAAATCATATAAAAATTGTTCACACGCAATAAAATGTCAACTAATATAAAACACAATCGTATTACAATTATCCCGCACGATTATAAAACACATAACACATCGCCACAATATTTCGAACCCCGCTGTGTAAATCGACACTCAAACACACTGTGTAATCGCCCGACAATAACTGAAAACTCAGCAGCAGGTATGGGATCTTTATAGTCTGCAGGGTTCCATAATATGCGTCCTTAACAAGCCATCGAAAATTCTAGAAGATACTATCGAACGCACGAGACATTCCGCAATACATAATACCGCCTAGCATGTCAAGCGTCACGTACGCATTACAGCTGCGGGAATAGAGTAGAACAACGTTCTCCAATGTACCAGTAGTACGTTTCGCAATGGCGTAACACTTTTTTTGCATCACGTAACAGTATTTTCCTCAAGAGACTGATGAGTCTGTTACAATTTTTAAGTTCATCGTTTAAGCTACTCGTAAGCTACAGCTTTCGTAACATAAGCATTGCGTTTTAAAGATCCGCATATTATTGTTTTTAAATATAAATGTTTTGCCAAGGATGAATTACTTTCTAATACCCGGAGAAACATCCAGTCTCATTAACAGTGCTTAATACAGTCAGTAACGGTATAGCGTCTCCATGAAACTTATGGTTTCCATTCAGAAGCTTGTACCTATACTTATGGCTATCAAGCCTGTGACTATCATTATCAAGTAGCAGGTTACCTGTTGATAATGGTGGAGACACCAAAAGTCCCTGTCCAATGCAACACAATTAGCAGATTGTAAACTATTGATTGGAACACTGGAATACCAGGGCATCGACTATAAAATAAATGTGACGGGGCACATTCCGATCAGTTCATAACCGCTGACAAATTGTAATGAAACTCATTTTCTATCTTTTTTATTGATCTTCCATACGTCCGTGAGTCATTCATGAACGTGGCACTAGACACCGTACAAGACTTTACGATCATCGTAACACGCTGATCATGGCTCTTGTACAGCCTGTAATCACACAATATTGACAAGACTTTGGTCATCCGAAGTTTAAGGACCCTAAGGAGACAGCGCTGGATGAAACAGCTCTTCAAGTCATCTAAGAGTCATCTAGTTGTAGGCTACATCTGTTACGTATGTTCACTAATCAGTAGATTAGCTTAAAGAATTTATTTTTCTCATTGATAAATAAAAATTAAGGGTCTGTCTTATTAGAAAGATAAATACGCTTGTTCACCTTGTTCTTTTATTTGCTTTTGTTGCCAAAAATATAAAGTAATTAAAATTGATATTGGTGTATACGTTTACAGTACTTGCATATTCGTGTATGAAAATTTACCTTATATTACTGTTATCAATGTTTAAAAAGTAATTTCATGTGCACAAACAATGTATTACATTTGTTAAAAAAATTCCCGCCCGCTCAAGGACACATGAACTAAAACACGAGACCTCTGATGTTATGTACTAAATTTCCACAATCCGTCAACAGGCGGCAGTGCTACGTTAATATAGCGGTAGCGAGATCAAGTAACCCTCTTCCTGGTCGTATGTTACGTAGATTCGACTCCCACACCACTGTGTGTGAAAATCACTTTAGTGTCTTTGTAGCACAAGCGAAACTCAATAAAATAACTTCCACACCGGTAAACACAATCACTTTGAGAAGCTAATCAAGTTGACTCATAAAGGATGTATGCTGCTGTACATCATAAATAAGTTCCGTTATTAATGTTTAACGAGCGTGTGTGTTGTTAGAGATTATTGTCTGACTTATTAAAACGTAATGGAATAATTTGTAACTTTTAATTTATAAGGGTATGTAAAACTTTTTCAAATACACAAACATTTAAATCTGCAGACGTCAGGTGACATATATTTTTAAATTTGTTTTTTCTTGCACCACAGGTTAGAGTAAAACACTTTTTTGAAACATAAAATTCAATTGCATATTTGTTTGCCTTTACAAATACAAACATAGATAGTGTGCTGCCATTAGAATCATATTTTCTTCTTACCGAAATATGGTTGTGATGCGGCTTTAGCAACATAAGGGAGACACGGACTTTGTCTTTCTATGACGCTTAGTGCGTATTATCAGAATTTTGTTCGTTGTTCTCTCGCGCTTGAGGCGATATTTAGCGATCCGTTTTAATTTTAAGTTATTCATTTACATTTTTTTGTACAACAAATAAACAAAATGTTTATTTACTTGTAGGTGTAAAACAAAATATGTGTTTTATTTTTACTAAAAAAGTTAGAATCTAAGGTGACTAATTCTACATTTCCAACAAATTTATTTAGCACTTTATCGCAACCGCAAACGACAATGTAACTTCTCGTGTTCTGTTTGAAGGGGAACATTTAAAGACAAAATTCAGATGTAATTCACTATGTACAGTTATAAGAACAGAATGTAAACCCAATTAAGTGTAGCTTTTGTCATAATGAAAATAAGACAAACAATTAACTTTTAAAAATCAGTAATATTCTAGTTATCTATGTACGACAATGTAAAATTGAATATTTCTTGTGTAATTTATTCTTAAAACAAAAATATTACAGGTTATGGGAATGTATAAATTATTGAAATCTTTTAGAAATACGTAAAAGAGTTTCAAAGCAAACAGATCCAGTCTTTTAGAAATACGTAGGGGAAAAATAAACCTAGATGAATACACTGTAAAGCCAGAAACATGTACTAAATGAAACACAACAACCTATCGGACGTTAAGAGAAAAAACATGGTAGACTGTGACTTAATGTTTTCAGATCCTTAAAAATTTAGGGAATAAAGTGTTTCAAAATTTTGAAATTTGGTTTTACACACAGGAATATCGCCAAAAAGTTTAGAAATAGTTATACTGTAGTAACCACAAAGAAAATAATTGAATGCAAAAACCTGCAATTCCATTATTTCACATGTCAATAGTGATTACACGTATCTTGACAAGGAGACTACAGAATAAAGTCAATGAGAATATTAATGAAGAACGATCTGAGTTCAGGAAGGAAAGAGGAACTAGGGATCTTATAGAAGCCTTGAGGATAACTTCAGAAAAGTCAACCAAGTACATCAAGAATTTATACGTTTACTTCAATCGTCTGGAATAAAGTAAAGAAAATAAAAATATTAAAAAAAAAAAACAGAAGTTAACTGTACAGACAAATAGGAATTCATCTATACAAAGCATTTACATGACCTAAAGTATCAGTATAACAGTATATCATGTTATATTAAAAGGTAGAAGGTGACCAGAGGGAAAGTAACAATGCAAAGATACTGCGTGCCAACATCCTGCGTGATTAAAATAAGTTTTGAGAAAAGTAAACACTTAAGAATATCAAGGAATTAAGAAAAGTGTTTGAGTATTATAATAATTGAGCAAAACATGGAAGAAGTAGATCAGATTGAAAATGTGGATAGCATAACAAATTATAGTAAATGTCTCAGGAAAATAAAATAAAAGCCAGGATAAGGTAGCAAAACAGTTTTTACCACGAAGGAAAAATTGTTTGCTGGCAGACAGAACAGAAAATTTTAATGACGACCTAGGTTTAGAGTGTGATATGAATCGTCGGATGTAGGGAGGCAAGTTACCTGAAACTTTCGAGATGTGGATTTAACGAAGGGTGTAGAATAAAAGCTAGACGGATATAATCTACGAGGAGATAGTAGAAAGATTACACTATTACTTCTGATGTCCGGAAAAGAACTCTTATGAAGGAATAGAAAAAGATGCGTAGATTAGAGTGAAGTTGAGGGGCGTGTTAAGATCTAATGTCGTTAAGAACTGAGAAATGTTCGCCCATCGCTACACAAATAGCAAACGACAGAATGGTTGTCGCATTCTACTTTGAGCAGCATATAAACTCCCGTAGGACGCGCTTGTGCCCTATGTCTCGTTTTATTATTAAAGCCATCATTTTTGCTCACGTGGTCTGATCGAGTTTGCGCATGCTCAGTAGTATGTTATTTTGGTTTGAAGTCTGGCAGTCGTTACTGTGAGTCTGTTGCTTCATGTATATATTCGTGGTGTGCTTATTAAAAGTGAAATGCTGTATATCCCTCAGCTGTAACATCTCACCTAGAAAGTGTGACACGTTAGTAAGTAAAGTAAAATCTAAGAAAGCGTCCCGCAAAATAAGACCTTTTGGAACCCTACAATTTCCGTTATCAAATTTTATTACTGAGCCAACGGGTGTACAGTTTTTACTCTTGTTGCATTTCTCAAGAACCACTCCATTCACAAGCGATGTCCTGTCACATGTACAAGCAGTGGTTGATTTCGAAAATTATAGGTTCGGTTCCGGAACGTACCAATTCAAAAGTTGTACACACAAATATACTTAAATTTTATATTAGCGTATAAGTTTACATCAGGTTATTACAAAGGAGGTTTACATTTTTTAAAGCCTTATAAAATATATTACATACATATAAACTTGTATCTAAAAAGATAATAAAGTTTACTGATAGTTCTAAAGAGCTTCATCATCAGGTTAGCCGCACGACAATCGAAAACATGTCACTCGTATCATGGCGTCATCCCGGAGCCTCAATCAAACTCTAAGTAATGGTTTCGGTGGTTCGGATATTTTTAAAAAAGTTTCCATAGTTTCATCATTGTGTCGTCATATTGTTTGTTTCCTGACCTTTCCTTACTCTTTGTGTCCAATGCTGTATGATGGCCAGAAATCAGCCATGAATCCAGGAGAGAAGATTTAACACTCACAAAGCACATGACAAATGGGAATTCATCTATACAAAGCATTTACATGACCTAAAGTGTCAGTATAACAGTATACCTTTTAATATACAATTGTGTTTTATATTAGTTGACATTTTATTGCGTGTGAACAATTTTTATTTGATTTGTTGTAAGAGACTGTGTTGTTAATCACGCTCAAATATTTGTCCATTAATTTTCACAAATATGAGGCTGGATACAGTCTTTACCTTTAGGGATGCTCTTAAAGATGTAATGATTACATTGAGTTGCGAAAAACTCCTCCCACATTCACTTGAAGATATTGCTATTGATTCAATAGCATATTTCATGAGGGAAAGACTCTTCGGAAAATTCTGGAATGCATAGATAAACGTTGGTTGTCTCTTCGTGTCGATACCGCTAACTGTGAATGTCATCTTCGAGCGAGCCTTGTTAAAGTTTTTTTAAAATACGTTCTACTTAGAAGAGAATTTCATGTAGAACCTATTAAAAAATTGAACGGTAGTAGTTAAGGTAAAGATTAGTGCTGGTGTTTGATTTTGTAAAATGTTTAGTTTTGTAGTGGGGCTGATGAGACGCACAATTTATGAAGTAGTAGTAAATTATGTGTAATACTTAGGTTGTTCTTTACATATTTGGTTTGGTAATTTATTTTTGGATCCAAGAGGTTCCGGCGCGTTTCCCCTGAAATCAAGCCCTGTGTACGAGTAATACATTTATTGAACTGGTTTAATATGGTTTTACCTAACACACTTGATACTGTTACGATATTACAGAACAGTCTACGCGTTTCTCGAATGTTCCAGTGGAATACGGCTGAATGTTGTGGCGTACGTGATTTCAACAGGCGCTCGCCAGACTTTTCTGGAAGCCGCCAGCCGCGCGGACTGTGTCAAGACCGCAATTAATTACGTCGTAGTGTAGAGCTAACGCGCAATATGGAATAATCTAGTATTTCGGGGGGGGGGGTTATAAATACCAGTACTCAACGAATAAATTCGGTTTCAGTTAATATTTGCGATATATTACAGTGCAATTCGAGTTTATTGTCTCGCGATTACAAGTGATTACTATGTGTGTTCAACTGGTTATTGTGGTGAAGTGTTGTGTTTTATAATCGGGCGGTATAATAGTAATACAATTGTGTTTTATATTAGTTGACATTTTATTGCGTGTGAACAATTTTTATTTGATTTTTTTGTGAGAGACTGTGTTGTTAATTACGAACTGTTTAACTGTGATAATTAAAGCTGGTGATTAGTGACTTAATTCATCATCATCATCATTCCTGCATCTCCTAAGTGGAGCATAGGGCATCAATGAACTTCTGCCACCGGACTCTGTTCCGCGCCATCGTCTTGATCTCGGGCCAGGTCTTCCCTCCTTTCTCCATCCCTTCCGCTATTACACTCCTCCTCCATGTGTTCCTTGGTCTGCCTCTTCTCCTGCTACCTTGCGGGTTCCATTCTAGGGCTTGCTATGTTGTCTCTATCTCGTCGTAATGTGTGCCCAATCCACTTCCATTTCCTACGACACATCTCAATGTCAATGGGTGTTTGATGGGTTCTTCTCCACAGCTCTTCATTGGAGATAACTTGTGGCCACCATATCCTCAGGATATTCCGCAAACTTCTGTTCACGAATGTTTGGAGTCTGCTAATCAGTTGTTTGTTAGTCTTCCAAGTTTCACACCCATAGAGCAGTACCGACTTGACATTTGTATTGAAGATTCGTAGTTTGGTATTGGTGTTAAGTTCCCTTGATTTCCAGATTGGTCTCAGCATTGCAAATGCTCCTTTAGCCTTATTTATTCTATTTCCTATATCCTCTATGGTTCCTCCCTCCGTGGTGACCATACTTCCCAGGTAACAAAACTGTTTGACTTGTTCGATGTCTTGGTTTCCTAAAAATAATAGTGCCTTATTGCGGTTATTATAACGCATCTCCTTGGTTTACTTTCCATTAATCTTCAATCCCACCTCTGATGCTTCGGTTTTTAAATCGTTCAGCTTTGCTTCCATATCCTTAAAACTGTTGGTTAGCAAGCACAGGTCATCCGCGAAGTCCAAGTCCTCCAACCTATCTGTCATTCCCCACTGAATTCCTCTTCGGCGATTCATTGCCTTCTTCATCATGAGATCCAGCACCATAATAAATAATATTGGTGACAGCAAACATCCTTGCTTCACTCCTTTATTTACTGGGATGGGGTCGGACAACATCCCCTGGTGTAAAACTTGACATGTGTAGTTCTCATACATTTCTTGAGTTAACTTAATAATTTTCTTTGGAATCCCAAACTCTTTCATGGCTTTCCACATCTTCTTCCTCATTACACTATCAAACGCCTTTTCAAAGTCTACAAATAGTATATACAGCGACGACTGCAGCTCCGTGGATTGTTCTATAATTATACGCAGCATATTGATCTGGTCCGTACAGGAATAACCTTCTCTAAATCCTGCTTAGTGACTTAATTGGTGTCTTGTATTTTGTTTTCCACTGTACTTAAGAGGATCAAGTAGACCGTCGTAACAAAACGAAATTTCACTTATGTACTTCGACAGTTTTACAAAGAGCGATGACTCTTTACTTAGCAAAGGAACATCACAACCCACAAAATATAAAAGTAATTTTCATGTCGAGTACAGATACGAGACGTTTTGTTTGCATCCCACCCGGCCGGCTGTTGTTGACACATTTATTTTCCTTTTGTTCCCCCCCCCCCACTTAAACTTAGTTACACAGTCTTCTCCAAGCTGAATACTTTTACCTTACCTAACCATTTACGTTTAGAAATACACAGAGTTTTCTTTCGCCGTTAACGTAACGTTTTTCCTATTATTGTCTTTTCTGTGCGCTTTTGAAGTTTTTACAGGACACAACGTTGAACTCAAATATTTCAAGACCTAAGTCAAAGTAAATACTCCGGTTACTGATGTTGAAATTTATCTTTTTGACCTCATTTCTGGTAATATGGCATGTATCACTTTTATACTGATAAAATGTGAAAAGTAGAATAGTCAACTTTTACAGCATAAGTGTACTTTGTATACTTCCAACTATTATTGTATTAAAAGCAGTCAGATGTAGTTAATCCTGTATACTTTTTGAAAAGCTTGTTCCCGGTGTTCGTATTGTTAGATTTTTATACTTGCTATACAATGTGCATTATAAGAATCAAGTTATCATGCCTGATTAATAAACAATCAAACCAGTCAACAGGCTACTACGATTAGTCGAATTTTATGTTAACGCTACTGTTAAGTATAAAAATGAAATAAAACGTATTTATCTCTTTACAAAACTTGTCTACTCAATTTTAGTAATCGTTTTCGTACAAATAAAGTAACTTCAATTGTTAGAAAAAAAATTTCCATTTAACTTAAGCACTCCCATAATACTTCCATTTAACTTAATTTCCATTTACTTTAACTTACCTCTAAT
Organism: Magicicada septendecula; assembly: GCA_034769895.1. Classification (NCBI taxonomy): domain Eukaryota; kingdom Metazoa; phylum Arthropoda; class Insecta; order Hemiptera; family Cicadidae; genus Magicicada; species Magicicada septendecula. The sequence goes on along the minus strand of CM068374.1, from coordinate 455,891,113 downwards.
CTGTATTGAAATACTGCAGCACCTGGTTAATGACAAGGAACAGTGCCTACTGTAACAAAAAAATCTGGCTGTCGTGGGACTGCCGACAGAAGTGTTAACTTAAAAATGCCATTTCAAATTAAATGAAAAGTACATCATTTCAAAAAGATAATTTATTACAAAATTACCGTTAAAAATTACGTTACAACTTAAGAAAATAATTACTAAATGTTTAAACATTTACGTACAATGCATATTAGACTTACCTTTCATTCAACAAATACTTTTTTGTTACATTGAATTCCTTGTAGCAGGAGGAATGGTAACCAATAATTTCATCGTCATAACTTTCCGGAAATATAACTTCGCTGTATTTATGACGTGATTTCAAGTAAAGTTTACATGAATTCCAGATGTCCGGAGTAAATTTTTTAATTTTTTCCCTTTTTTCTCTAAACTCAGGTTTATCTACTAAAGAATTGCACAAAAAGCACTCCATAATTTCCTTTTACTAGCCGGACGTGGTAGAAAATTATCAACCTTGAAGATGGGGCATATGTAACATCTCGAAATGTCTCTAAAATAAACAGTTGAACGTTTGATAAACAAAAGTACAAGTTGACCCGAAAATTCCAAACACAGGGATAAAGATTTGAGGAAATAAACAGAAACTAACAAATCAGTGGAAATAAAATCAAGCAAATTAATAATTCCGAGAGAGACGAGAAATAATAAAACATACAAGATACAGACGAGATACCAAACTACGAAATAATAGCCAACTAATACACAGAACAAAAAATAACAGAAGTTGGACTAAAGAACAACACACACAATTAAGTAATTGAACGATGAATACAAATACAACGACTAAAGACAGTACTAATATCCCGTAAATGACAAAAAGACGAAAAAATGACGTTTATGTAAAATAAATATAAGTAGTGTAAGTAGTAAATAAGGTTAAACATTGTACAAATAGCTTTTATAAATATCGAATCTATGAGCAAGAAAGACGAAAACGCGCGTGGGATCGAACACGCGATGTTACATTTGACCGCGCACAAAATTCAAACTTTAAATTAATAAACCTTAAAAAGTGCGTAAATTAACGGAAAAGTGCGAAATAAATAGCTAATAGTGCGTATAAATACGGAATAAAAAATATTACTAAAAAACAAAGAGTGATATATGAAACATGAACATGTAAACAGAGAGGGGGAAATTGTTTCGGATTCTCGTCGCATTCCTTTCTGATTACGTCACATTCTACGGATTCACTCCCGTGTAAATTATTTCCCTCTCCTCTGCTATAAGAAGTTAACACTACAAAAACCTTGGTAACTGTACGAAATTTCTTTATTCACAGCTCATAGAAACAAACTATACAAAGGTTTTAAAAATATAAACACTTGGTACGTTTCACAGTTTTTATTTAACTCTGACAGCTGTTTCGATTTCTTAAGCTATTGTCAAAGAGATGAGTGAACACCTAAACAGAGGATGTAAGGGTGATGAACATCTGTTTAGGGCGTGTATCGGAACATATGTGAGGTGTGAAGATGGCGAGAGGGATTACAGCAGCTAAGGGAAAGGTCAGGTGTCTGTAAAAATTAAATATAATCTGAATAATCTGAATGGAAAATATAAAACTAACACACTAAATAACAGCTTTTAATAAAGGGGATACACAAAATTCAGTTTGTTCACTTGTTAACTTTTTGTTATTTTTTATTGCTTTTATTTACATATTATTTATTTATTTATATGTATTTTATTTACCATTTTTTATTCACCAAGTGCCCAACGAGTCATCAATTAATATCGTGCAACGTATACAAACTTGAATACTAGCAGCACTCAGCACGGACTCCGACCTTGGGAAACACACAGCAGTTATTAAACCAGCTGCCACTAGAGTGCAGCACACATCACGTCACTACACACGAAACGTATACAGTACATATTTCTTTTTATTGAACTTTAATAAATCCCTATTTAAAAGAAGATAAAGAAGCGTGTATACCATTGTATTCGCCGTAACGTTGAAATTCAAAATGAAGAAGCTTTAATTTTACTTGACTTTCTATAATAGTCAACATTTGTGCATACAAGTTGAGACTGAATTATCAATTTGAGTGAGTCTAGTATTTGTACTTGTTTAGTATTTAATGCATAGCATAATTGTGGGGAGATCAAATGGCCCGCTTGCGTGCTTCGTACATTCACACCACCTTTCTGGATAAAATCATTCAGCGCCTGTGTACCTTAAACAAAGCGGAACTCAAAGGCTTCCTCTCAGCTGAATATAATTACGCTGAGAAACTAATCATGTTTACATAAATAACGGATGTGTACTGTTAATTAAAATTAAGATCCGTTTTCTCTCTTGCTAAAACAGCACTTTACGCGTAAAGTATTAACTACTTGCTTTTAGACCTATCCTCTACTCATATATACAAATCCCGGGCGACTAGTAAATATAAATAATAGTAAAGCAATTTTTATTAACTAAATATTTATAGCTAATTCCGCTAGCACACATATTGTAACAAACAGTTTTAATAAAACGTTATGCTACTTTACGCAAACAATAGAAATGGTCAGAATATAGTTAATAAACTGTAATAATATTTCTAAGTGATTTTCAAAATATTGGAATTAAATGTTGCAATAGGATCAATAAAATTCAACGATATTTGTATGGTACTTAAAAATATTGGAATTGAAAGGTACAATATTTCAAGCAGTTACAACTAACACGTGTTGGTTACAGAGTTAATTTCTACGTTGATCAATACCTACATAACTTACTAATCAACGATTATTATTAACAAATCATCATGTGTGTATTGAGTAATCATTAACACGTGTAACAGAACTTACTCCTGTTTAATTATAATGGCTTAATAAAGTTAGTTCAGGTATGAAAGAAAGGAGAATGTTTACTTAAAACGCATTTTGGATTTAATCGGCTATTTAAATTTAAGAAAATTATACACACGAATTCAAGTTTTTTTCATAGTAAGGGTTAAATCACCTGACACAATCTAAACTATTAAATAAATTAAAATAAACGCTTGTTGACTACGTGTTAAACTAATTAAGTCGATAGAGCTTCTTTTAGTTGGTACGTGCCTCAGACAAAAAAATATTTTATTTGGGTTGTGTTGCCTGTATAATGTATTCAATTTAATTTGCCGATCCTGGGATTGGTATCGAACCTCTGAAGACTGAAAAACCTTCTGCGGTGAGTACTCCCAACCCCCAAATTATGAGACTCCCATAATGTATCTGGAGAGTAAGCTGTAGGTAGAGTCCTCAGAGGTGAAATGCTGCTTCTCACGAGCAGAACGCATAGTCATATACACCCGTGAAGACGTGACACTCCAAGTCGCTGCATTGATAGTAACGTATGTGATAGATACGTGATTGCCATTTCGTGGCCCTGAGCTTTGCCAATCACGTGACTTGCTTGTGTCTCCGCCGGATTTGACTGCACAACCCACCTGGTAATCCGAGATCTTCGTATTGCCGGAGAGGAACCCGCATTCACCTTCAAGTCTCCCTATTGAGGTTCCTGCTGTGCTCACCTCAGTCGCCTCTCGGTTTACGGTCAAGCAATAATTCGTCTAAGCTGGAGGACAAGATCTTCATGTTTTCAGACGTCATCACTAGTTGTCGTAGGTCAGAAATTGTTCCGCAAGAGCTGACCTTTCCGACTCCTCCACTCGCCAGTCCCAAACTTGTTTTCGGCAAGTACATCCTTCAGCTACCCCTCGTTTATTCAAAATGGAATCATTTATTATTATTTTCACTGACATTTATATTATTATTAATATTGTTATTTCAACAAACACTAATAATAATAGTATAAATAATAATAATAGTAAAAATAAATATTTTAATAATAATAGTATAAATAATTAATAATATTAATAATAATAATAATAATATTATTATTATTAAAACGTCCAAAATGATTTAGAAAAAAATAATATACATGCAGAAGAAGCAATTGACAGAGAAGATTTTCGGGCAAATGTGTTAAAAGTGGAAGGAGTCTAGGGTAGAAGAGAGAAAAACGCAGGTTCAAAGTGGATTGTAGACAGGAAGAAGAGACACAGTGAAAAGATGAAAGAATATTGGGTAAAAAGAAAAGAACAAAGAATAAAGAATTTAAATTGGCATGTGGTCCTTAGATGGCCGTTGCAAAAAAAAAATAATAATAATAAGTAACTGATTTTTTATTATCAGTACTACGATATTATTTTATTCAGAGAGCAGCGTTATAAATGAGTTGAGTGATAATGGCACGGATATCTGTTTTCGTACAGAAAAATAATATGCAAATCCTACAGATGTGTAGTTCTTGAAGACTTCATGATACGCAAAAAAATAATGCTGCATACACAACAAAACATGTTCACCTGTTTTGAATTCTCTGTTGCTGCTGAAATTACACTTTACTGTTCCAACAAAAAGACAGATAGATTTAACATTTATCTTACATTCTTCAGAGAAATAAACAATTTTATGTTGGCTATAAAGTACTTTATAATTTTTTTTATGTTGTTTCTATTGTATGTCGGCACGGCTCGTTTTTTTTTACAAAATTTTTTATTATGTCGCCAATTTTTAAATTTTTTAACGAAATCTGACTGTGTGTGGGGGGCAGAGAAGCATAAATAAAAGGAGGCACAGAAATAGAGAGAGAGAGTAAACTCGATGTAAAATATATGGTTTCTACATTAAACATATAAGAGCCAACTTTTTATCTATTCGTCTATATGTCTATTATCTGAGAGTCTCCACCCTCTCTCTCTCTCTCTCTCTCTCTCTCTCTCTCTCTCTCTCTCTCTCTCTCTCTCTCTCTCTCTCTCTCTCTCTCTCTCTCTCTCTCTCTCTCTCTCTCTATCTATCTCCCTCCTCCTCCTCCTCCTCCTCACACCCTTTCTCTTTTCCGTTTACTAAATGGATTGAAAAGGTAAAATTTTGTACATCAGCGCCAAACGCAGTGCGCGATGAAAAATGTATCTATCTCCAAAATGTATTATTTGCAAAAATATACAACTCTGCATACAGGCTATGGTCGATCTTACCCACAACGCTGTTTAATATTATTCTCTTTTGAATTAACAGCTGCGGCTATATACAGCTGCATGTACTTGAAGTGGGAAAGCTTTAGTTTAAGGAAATATTTATGCCGTTAGGTTTTGTTGTACGCAGTGCTATCACATTATCGCAGGATCAAAACTGTTAATCTGCAGCTTCTGATTGTTTATATTATATTTTCTTCTTCTTCTTCTTCTTCTGTATAAGTACAAGGATTTCAGTTACAGCCTGCTCCAACCTACTACAACTAAGTTGATCCACCCAACGTTTTATTATTCCGGCTGTACAATGTTTACACATTTTCCGGAACCAAAATTACCGGACAGAATGAGTTCTGATTTACCTTTATAGAATCCATCCGGCTGCAATATGTTTGGTTTTTTAACATTTTCTTTTTTCCAAGGAATGGGGGGGGTGTTGGCCCTTGTATTAACCCCCAAACTGGAAGACCAGCTAATTTTTAATCAAGGTTTACTTCCTTTAGCTTTTGATAAACCAATATCCAACTACAAGGCAGCAGCTGCTAGTTTTGGTCCGCCCCGGGTATTTTATACCCACAATACCCACGATATCTGGTGAGCATACCCCTATCCGCCACCTGGGGAGGCGCCCGATGGCAGACTAGCAACTCCACACGAGGGAACGTTCTTTTGGCCTTCCTTAAAAGTTAGAATGAATTTTCAAGTCATTAAATTATTTCTATTTTTTCAATTAATGACATCTGACTTCATTGCAAAATGATTTTTCCGTCTAATTTTTCCTTATATAAAATTTTACTTGTAAAATTTTGAAAATTGATTATAGGCCTAATTGTTCGAAAAGTTACATTTCTGATGTGACAAAATATTTTATATTCTAGAAAACAACAACATAGTTGTAAGATTACACCTTAATCGTTCTTGTCGTGCTCCAAATAAATAATCATATTGCATGAAAAGTTCTGACACTGTTATCTATCACAAAAGTTTATAAAATTGTTTCTGACACTTATGACGAGTAACTAGTTTGTCTCGTTTTTGCTTCGTGATTATGCAGCAACTAGCACCGTAAGTTATTAGGTAAAAATGTTACTTGCCAATCCAGATAAATCCTTTTTGTGACCTGCTGTATCTGGTCGCTACGGCCGCGTGTTCCTCCGTACCTGGTCTGAACCACTGCTATGTCTGTGCTGGAAGATCGTGTAAAACTGTACGAAGTTCGTGTTCTCGTGTCTTCTGTCCGGAACGTTGAACCAAGTTTCGAACTGAAAGTTTTCACATCTTTTAGTACACTTTTATACCCACATCGTTCGATTAACACGCACGCATGCATTCATACAGTGCGTGTTACAATTTACAATATTACAAAATAGCATTACAAGGTTATGACTTTAAATTACATTTATAACGAGTACTGGCACTCAACCTTACATATCTTAGGTCTTTTCATCAAGTTGACTGACTGAAATTTAAATTTAGGCGAGGCTGACCATTACAGACAAGATACATCTTGGTTGGTTACGGATAACAATCTTTTTACATCTATTACAAGATTTATTTTTTTGTTACAAACGTAATATACAAAATTATTAGCCACTAGCATTGATTCACGATAGCTCAAAAACAACCATAGTTACCTTGGTTATTGAGGCTCCCATACTTGACGAAAGTCCGGCGACGGGCCGCTCAGCTCACAGCGTTTGATGGGAGACTGACGAGATTTTACAAAGCGAAAGACAGGGTTAGTAAAAGGGAGGGCATGACGTCAGTGCGTCGGGCAAGGTACAATTCGCGGATTGTTGCATTCGGCAGAAGACGAATGATTGCAACAGGGTGACTCCACCTAACTTAAAAGAAAAGAGGTTTATAGGGGTATTCAGAAACAGGAAGATATAGACGCCTTGTTGACGCCTGTGTCATAAATGGGAGCAACATGAATGGATTTGCATTTATTTCATTATACCATGTTTCAAAAATGCAAATTTACGTTTTTGATCAACTTTTTATATTTATACAATCATCAAATAATAGATATCATTCATTCAAAGTAATTAGCTGTTTAAAAGTAAATAAATATATATGTAGAATGTGAAATATATTTGTTTTATGGCTTTAATTATACTGATGCAAATCTTTGACAATGACTAAGCTACAATGTCTGTTACTTGGCAACAGGATGCGGACAGTTTTATTTAATACTAGTGGTCGCCCAGTGGTCGAAATTCGACCGTAATTCATTAAATTTTTAAGTTTGAACGTTATTGAGGTTCTTTTGTCAAAGAGTATACCTCTATAATCATTGCATATAATTTTTTTGAATTATGTTCTATTACGTCAGCTGCGAGCGTGTACAAATACGTCATTAGCGTGTGTTGTTTGCCTTAATTCCCTGCAATACCTATGAAATTTAAAATTAAATGTTAGTAACAGTTGAAAAAAAACACAATTACAGCTTGTATTCGTATTTATTTTTTGATATGATTCATTGTCAGTTTTAATTTTTTCATGTTATTATTGAATCAAATGAACGCTAATAAAAGTGAGACTTGACATTCATAGAAGTATAAGATACATTGTTTTCAATTCCAGTGGATTACATTTCATTTTTGGTAAGGTACAAAATTCGAAAACAGTTTGAAGATTATCTGCTACAAAGCTTATATAATTTTTTTAATTTTTTTTCTATGCATTAATTTTCGAGTTATTTGAAAAATATGAAAGATAGGAAAAATGAGGTTTAGCTTGGCTAAGCCATATTTAAAAAGCAATAACGCGTTTTTTGACATTTCCTTGGGTTTTTTTTTATTGCCATACTGACCAGGTTTCGCCAAGGCTACACAGTTATTTTGCCTATCTTTTTGGAATTATATAAAATTTAAATAAAAAATTAATACAAAATAAAAAATAAATTAAAAATACGTGCCTCGTATTTTTTCATATATTTTGCATTAAATCAAAAAAACCGGGCGGTTAAAAAAATAAATGTTGTCCATTGAACTTAAAATAGTTTGAAAGTGAATTTAATGATTCAGAACTTCTGTGTAAACGATGTTTTTTGTAAAAACTCTTTCATCATTTGCTAAATGCCCTTGGCCATTATATTCGGAAATATAAAATCTCAAACCATCGAATGATCGAACTCTACTTCCTGCGACGTACAATTGACCATGTGTAAAAACTGGCTGCCTCAATAAAATTCCAATTTTTTCGAATGTTTGTCCTTGAGACTTATTTATTGTCATCGCAAATGCAGGTATAATTGGAAATTGAGTTCTTCGAAAGTTAAATGGTAAAACAGTACCGGAATATGTTAAATTTATACGTGGAATCAAAATTCTCTTATTGCGTGCGGTTCCAGTTAAAACTTCGCAATCAATAGCATTACGATGCATACACTTGATGCGCATTCTTGTTCCATTGACTAATGCTTCCTTTGTGTTTAAGTTTCTGATCAGTAAAACGATGCAATTAACTTTCAATACTATCTTATGTGGTGGCAAACCACTAATAGTCAAAGAATTCAAAAACTCTACTGGATAGTTATTGATTTCATTGTCATCATCACAAATTATTTTATCGTAGCTATGATATGTTTTCTGTTCACCTGGTATTCGATTAAGTATATCAGTATTAATAAAAGTACAATCATCATTTTTAGGTGCTAAAATAACTGACTTCAATATGTTATCTGAGAGTATGTTTTCGGAAATATTTCCATACACCTCATTAATAATATTATTTTCATCTCCTATTAATTGCTGAGGTATTTCAATAATATTTTCACCAAACTGAGGGAATTGTGGGGCTTCATCATTACCAATTTTTTCAAGAATTCGACAAATTCTATTTCACTTGGTAAGGCTCTCATATTTTGAGTAAACGTTACTTTATGAAAATAAACAAATTTATGCCAACTCGTGACACAATTTTCAATTAAAGTTGCACGTGATCCATGTGGGACAACTGGTAAGATTTGCCGAAAATCACCGCACAGAAGTATCGTTTTCACTCCAAATGGTTTATGTTTATCATTTTCATCGCATAGATCCTGCAATAATCTATCTATGATTTTCAACACTTGCAGTGGGCACATAGAAATTTTATCAATAATTATCAATGATGATGAATTTATGCAACGTCCATAGCTACTATTTGCGGTAATATTCGCTACAGAATTTTTCAAAATGGGTATAGGCAATTTAAACACATTGTGTAAAGTTCTACCTCCAAGTAATAGAGTTGAAGCTATGCCACTGAACGCTGTTGCAATGCAACTAAGATTAAGCGAATTTAATTTGTGAATGATTGCTGTTTGTGTGAATGTTTTTCCTCAACCTGCATGAACGGTTAAACAAAAAACATTAGATCCAGTATCATGGTGCAAAACTTCACGAATCACACGATCAATTAGATACGCTGTTCAATATTTGCAGTTTCATAATGCTCAGAAAACAGAAACTCTTGTTCTATTGGATCAATAGCATTTGCTTCGTCTATCCTCTGCGAATACGTGGGAACTGGTAAACCAAGTTCTTGACATGACAAATTATGAACATTCAAAATATCTTCAATTTCTAATAGAGCTGTGTTAAAGGATACTTCTTCGTTGTAATCTCTCAAAAAAACTTCACTAAGATATACTTTAAATTCATTCCATAACGCCAATGCATTGTCTGGCACATTTAATGCACAAATGTAACCAAATAAATTTCGCATTTGTTTTGGTGAATGTAATTCTTTTGCTTCATTTAAACATTCGCGCCATTCATTATCATTTGAAGCAATGCCGCGAGCATGGCACGCTTCAATAAAAGAAGTGTGTATAATTCCATTGTATGTTCTAACATCCTCAAATGATTTTGGACCACAGACATGTAATAAAAGCAATCGTAACTGGAAAATTTCGATGTCTTTTGGTGATACTACATATATGCGTGTAATGATTTTATCACCTCCACGCCTTCTCTTCTTCCATTTTTTCGGGAATCTTCCCACACATAATGCAAAGGAATTTTAATATACTTATATTCATGCGCTGATGGATCTGATCGATTCAATTCAAAAAATGCTAATAATTTTGTTTGTCTTGCATTTTCAATTGCTTGACGTTCTTGCCCTTCTCGAAAGTAAACATTCTGTCTACGCGGTAAATGAATGTCAAGTATAACGATGACATGTGATTGAAAATGCATTGGTAATTCATAGATGCGCCATACAGCTTCAGCTGATCCGACATAACGGCCATTTAAAAAATTTTTAACTTCATCAATTTGTACTTCTTGACCTGGTTCATTTCTCTCTGAACCTAATTCAACAGATGCACTGTCATAGCCTTTATACACGTATTTATAAATGTATTTAACACTTTTAACTGTAGTGCATACTTCAACATTTATATGGCAATTAAATTTGGCAAGTAAATACGGATTGTATGGTACAACATAACGATTGTCGAGGCAACTACCGCGAACTTCAGCATTAATACCATTATCACGCCTTCTGTATAATGGATATCCATTTAATGATTCACATGTAAATTCATTAAATCGTTTTGGATAATCTTTTGTGCATTTTCCATCTCTCATACATACAGAATTTGGATTAAGTACACCGCATGGACCATGCATCATGTGTTTTACAACATATTCATGTAATGTAGGATGTGTTTGAATGTTAGGAATCTCCGCAGATACAACTTTATCAATATCGGTAGTAGCGTTAACAATTTTATCTTGCTCATTTAAAGAGAGTAAAATGTGAGCTTGAGGCAATCCTCTCTTTTAAAACTCAATTGTATAAATGAGTGCTTCAACTTTACCGAAGATTTTTTTTAGTGTAAGGCCATCAATTAATGCTTTCAGTTTGGACTTGAATACACGCACAACAATATCAGGTCGAAAATTAGCTGACACCACCAATACTAACTACACCAATATTGCTAACTATTTCAGGCCAACTTGGATTGCAAGTCATTGTAATAAACAAAGAAGGCTTTCCGAAATGTTGTACAATTGACATTGCATCTAAATAATTCTGATACATATTTCTTGGAGATCCATTGAATGAAGATGGTAAAATTACTCTACGGCCAACATTATTGGCATTGGGGTTCAATTCTAAATAATCTGTTAAATTGTTGTAAACTTCAGACCTAAGACTTGTTTGATTTTGTAGAATGAAATGTAACCTTGTGCCCTCTATTCTCACATACATATCAACTATCCACTGAAGAAATAATTTTTGTGAATGGTGCAACATGCTAAAATCTTCTCTAATTGCAAGTCGATAGGCTGCATACTGAAGCATGGTTAATTTATTTCTGGGCGCTCTTGAATTAGATGTAGTTGGTACATTATGAGAAATATTGATATGCCACCCAGTATCACCATTTGGAAAAAGTAATGGATACGCTAAAGGGTCCAATGATGAATCCAAAACAGAGATATTTTTAATGGTACCATTAACTTTTGAAAACGAAACCATATTTCGTTCAAAGGGTGGATCACCATCAATTGTACTAAACATTACTGCTACATCAGTTTGAACTGCATCATTATAACGGCGTAGATCTAAATCACGATTTACTTTAATGAGCATACAAATTTCTTTATTTTGATTTTCAACTCTCTGACAATGATCTTTCATTGCAATGAATGACCGAACGAAAGGATTAATGCGTTCCAATTCAAGAGAGATTTCGCGCATTATATTGTTATTGCAGGTTTGATTATAGTGTTCACGTAATCTATAATTGACAGCAGTGTCAACATCATAAAAATATAATTGCGCATAACATGTTGAGCGACCATATCCAGCAGTCATTGGACCTGATCTGTGATAAAAAACATCATGTATTTTAAAATGATACACTCCACGCTTAACTGTATCCGAAATTTTAGCTTCTGAGCTAACCATAGCAAATGATGAATTGTATTTACGAATGTTTTCAAAATAATTTGTTGACTTTCTTTTTATTGAACGTGCATTTGAAGTAAGTCCATCATACAATGATTTTAAGTATTCAGTTTGACTTAAGGCCGGTAATATTGCTTTACCCTTATGACAACATGAAGTGAATGCAGTCCTTTCACCTAAAGTGACCTCAGATTCGAAATGTTTTGCATTGCAAAACCTGCATTTTAAATGCATTAATCCACAATCAAAAGTATTAAAGTTTCTTGGATTGACATTCAGTGCGCATTTAAATGTATCCCTCAAAATAATTTCATCATTTTGTATACTATTTACACTATTTAAATTTGCATTTGGTCTATTATCATTTTGACTTTCACGCGAATATATATTCCTTCTTCTTTGTCTCTCACTCCGACCCGTCAATGTTCTATGTCGAGGCATAATGGAAGTAGGTGCGAATATCTGAATGTAAAAAAACACATGTAATGAAATTACTGAAACTAAGATTAGACAAGGTTTAATTTAAAAATTATAAAATGTACTCACTTTTTTGAAACCACCAATAATAATTAGGCGAGAGTAAGTCAATTCAAATTGCTGCTACAAAATTTTCCTTTTCCAACAGGTAAAAGATTAAGATTAAGCAAGCTGTATTTCACTTTCAACTGCACATTAATATGTAAAACACAGATATCTAATATACAAAATATAAAATAAACGCTTTTTTGCCTTGACATACACTCCACAGACTATTGAAAAAAAACAATTGAAATCACACAAAATTCACAGGTCATTCAGTCAATCTGTCAGTAATTATTTGTTGGCAACATTTTAAAATTCTTTGGCGACAATCTCTACTCTGTGCGACTGTTTGACCACAGACTGTTATGTGCTTGACATTGGCAGTATGAACGTAAACAAACGACAGACTATTATGTTTTTGACATTGGCAGTATGAACGTACACTAAAATGAAAAAATTATAAATTTATTGCCTGGCAACAAAGTTATTTTATTTTTAACAATTACCATTGTTTGAATAAGTTTAAATGAATTTTCAAGTGCAAATGAATGTTTTATTTTATTTAATTTAATGTATTTGTAACACATATTATATATAAATTTTAGCTTTCTGCACTCCTTCTCCACATAAACTTTAACTATCCCAAATCTCACACTCCTCCGTGCGCGCAATATGCTTAAAAAGGGATACAAAGTTTTCTCTTCACGTATTATTATATAGATTTTTGAGGTCATGTCTTCTTAGGGGGTAGAAAAACGTAGCCTTCAAATGTTTATACAGACCGCAGTGCATCCAACTCGGTTTAAAATGTTTATATTGCAGTACTTTATTCCACAGAAACTTCTACTGTGACAACACATATATTTGCATGTTTACCCAGAGCAGTATTTTGTAAATAATTAGTGTAAGGAGAGTATGATAAATAATTTTTTGCGTGAAAGTACAGGCGTGGACACGCCTGTAGCCTGCCCGACACTGTAAGTCGTTGTATGTGTGTCTGTGTGTGTGAACCAGCACAAACCTGCATTGGACTACGAGAGAGAGACGTCTTGTGTACATATGAATTGTTGGCTTCCATGTTCCATAAGGAAGAATATGTTGTACAGTATTATCGAACGCACCATAAAAATTAAGTTAGGTATGTTTACCAGTACTCAGGTCGACTCTGTTTGCGGAAATGAGCACACAGGCTACAGAGGCTAAACATCCTGGGAAACAATGTGTGCCATCTGAAGCGTAGTGTGCTGCCCCTTGAATGCCGGACGGTTTATCTAGCCATCCCCCCCCCTACTCCAGTAGTGTAAACTCCAGGAGCCATTATTGTTGTTATTGTTGTTATTATTATTATGTTAGGGGCTTAGAATCTAAGAATTATTTGCTTATGTTCATGGTTGTTTATCAAATATATTCTAGTGAAAACGGAAAGTCGTATACCTATAGAAGCAAAACAATCCTCTTATTTCCGATACTGTAATCTCGCTGCCTTTAGGAAGGAGGAAGTTGTGTCTATCGTTAACTGTTAATCTGCGAGGCCCTCTTTCAAGTTATCTTTTACTCCATATCTCTGCCTGAGTTCGGCACCAGCACTACATTATTGAACTGTATTATTATTATTATTGTTGTTGTCGTTGTTGTTGTTGTTGTTGTTGTTGTTGTTGTTGTTGTTGTTGTTGTTCTTCTTCTTCTTCTTCTTCTTCTTCTTCTTCTTCTTCTTCTTCTTCTTCTTCTTCTTCTTCTTCTTCTTCTTCTTCTTCTTCTTCTTATTATTATTATTATTATTATTATTATTATTATTATTATTATTGATGCTGTATGGAATCATCCATACATATTGATGTAATGGATCCATTAGTCGTAACAGCTACAGGAAAAAACAGCCCAGGTCAAGAAGACGAAGTGCTGCTCGGGTAGCGTCGGCCTACCTCACGGTTTCCTAGCCGGCTGTTAGGTCGTTGCCGGAGTAAAGACTATCGACCTTCTAACAATGGAGCGTAAGATTGTCTCCCAGAAAAAGACGGAGGTAGGTGGAGCTGCATGCCGAGAAGCACGAAGCCAAATGATGGAGTGCTGGCAGAGAGTTTGGGGAGCAAGAAGAACGAGGTCGCTGGACGAGAAGGCTCATGAAGCAGGTGCGGCTGTGGGCAAAGAGGAAGCTTGACGAGATCGACTATTATCTTACCCAGCTTCTGACTGGAACAGGTATTTTTTATCTTATCTGAATAATTTTGGAAAGGCTGAATCAAAAGGGTGCCTGTACTGCCCAGGAGCCGCGAACGATGTTATTGCTTCTTCATCTGCAATAGATGGGAGCAACAAAGGAGATGGTTGCAAGAGGATATTAGGAAAGAAAATTCATGGACAACATCATCGAAGCGATTCTTCAAGGGGAGGACACTTGGAAGTGTGTGGCACGCATCGGAGAAAAGATTATTCGGGAGAAGAAGACACACTTGGACAACATAATATAGAAGAAGAAAGCAAGCCAGACGTGGACCCTAGGGTTGAAGAAGAATAGGCCTAGCTCAAAGTAATGTACCAAACAGTTCCAGGTTAGTGTCTTAGAAGAGGAAAGTGAGGTGGTTTTTTTAGTGGGACGGGTATAATACCGAAACCCACAGACCCCAAAAGTGTGCAGCCTACCGTACACTTGTTTCGCACCTGCCCTTGTAAAAAATCATTATTATTATTATTATTGTAATTATGTTCAATCGAGTGTTTACAATCATTGTTTCTAATACGTAAACCAGTATAGTTCAAAACAAAACCGTAAAGTATCTAAAGTAATACAGCCAACGCTGACATATGGTCAGTTAAATTCATAGAAAGGTTTCCGTTTTGATTTGTTAATGCACGAGCTGCGGCCGAATGATTTACGCGAGTTAAACTGCTGTAGCTGGACCGAGCTCTAGTCTGGTGTTTGATGATAAGCACGTAGTCAACACCACGGTGAATGGGGAGTTAGGTGGTGAGAGAGAGAGAGAGAGGGTGGGTGAGAGAGAGAGGGGGGAGAGAGAGAGAGTGAGAGAGAAGGGATGGGAGAATTAGACTAGGGACAGAGGTAACGTGTTGATGTTTTTAATTATTTTAATTCTACCAGTGCTGTTCTAAACGCCGTCATATTTAAACTGAATTAAGCGCCTGAAGTTACTTTTGTTGAGTGAGCAAATAAAAAATATTCAAATAGAGTAGTTCACGATGTATTCCATCCCAATTTTTCGGGAGTGTTGCGTGAACAGTGTTCTATCCCATTACGCAAACTTGCGATGGCCCTATGTGTCCATTACCGCTGTAATCGCTGGCCACATGTATACAGAATTTATTACATAAACACTGTTAGTAGTGTCGCGAAGCTTGTAGGGACGTCTGTTTACTGCAGCGCTGAAATGTTTAGAACCAGAGTATAGCCAATATTGGTGGTGAGAATTACGCTGAGGTGGAAGAGAACTTGCAGAACTGTGCGCAAATTACGAACTTTTGTAAATAGCACTTAACCTACTTAATATAGTTATCAAATTTCTGTATTGTAGTTTACTTTACTCACCTGTTACATTTTTTTATGTCGTCAGTACGTTGTACGTAGTACGGTTTCTGTGTTTTGAGCACATTCCGTGCATATTTTTTTTTTTTAGAAATAACATACATTAAATTTGAGTTACTTTTTAGCAAATTTTGACTACGTTTTACAACTCTCTCACAATTTGGTATTATAGTGTTACGACTGTCTAGTGATCGCCGTATGGTACAGTGGAAGAGGAAATACAAGACATAAATTACGTCACTAATCACCAGCTTTAATTATCACAATTAAACAGTTTGTAATCAACAAGATAGTCTGTTACAACAAATCAAATAAAAATTGTTCACACGCAATAAAAATGTATACTAATATAAAACACAATTGTATTACAATTGTCCCGCACAATTATAAAACACATAACACTCCACCACAATACTTCGAACCGCACTGGAAGATTTCGCAACTCAAAACCGAGTGAGCGTCACTCAGTACTTGTATTTATACCCCGCCGATAATCCATACTGCGCGTCAAGAATGCTACTAGAAAACACCAGAACATAATTGGCTGTGGCCTTGCACACAGCAGGCGCGGACCCCAGTCCGAAACAATCTCGCAACGGATGTTGAGAATCACGTACGCACACAACGTTACAGCCGGATTCCACTGGATCTTTCGAGGAACACGTAGGTTGTTCTCTAATGTCGTAACAATATATTGTAAGAATATTACATTAATTATTGTCTGTATTACAAAAATCTTGTATGCGTATGATATGTTTGTTGAGGTATTAGAAGGTAGACACCATACCCTACTACCAGTATCATTATTAATGGGGGAGGGGGTAAAACCGTCCGTTACCACCTCCTCTAGCGTATAATTGGTTTCTGAGCATTGCAAAATGAATACAAACTAGCTCCAAAGTAACTCAAATTCAAGGTGTTTTATTTCTAAAGATAAATACTATTCACAGAATGTGCTCAAGACACAAAAACTGTATTACGTACAGCGTACCGAATACATAAAAAAACTGTAACAGGTGACTAAAGTATACTATAATACATCAGTTGATAACAATATTAAGTAAATGTTGCTTAGAAAGGTTCGCAATTTGCGCATAGTTCTGCAAGTTTTCTCCCACTTCAGCAGAATTCTCACCCTCAATGCCGCCCACAATCTGTGTCTAAACATTTCACTGTTCTAGTAAACACACGTCGCTACAAGTCTTGCATCAGTCACTACTAATAGTGTTAATGTTATAAATAATGTCGTACATGTGCCCAGCGATTTCAGCGGTACTGGACACATAGGGCCTTTGCAAGTTTACGTAATGTAAAGTCCAACTTTATGTTAGGTTAGGATATACACTATAGTCCCGCTAAAACGGATGGAATCAATCATGCCCATCATGATAAATCAACAGATTCTCACTCAACAGAATTAACCTGAGGCGCTAAATGTCGTTGAAATACGACTTTTGAAAGAGCAGTGGTAAAATTAACAGACTAAAAACATCAACACGGAGGCCTAATGTCTGCCCCTTGTCTGATGCACTCATTCCTTCTCACTGTTTCTCTCACTTTCCCTCTCTGTGTCTATCTGTCTCTCTGTCTCTGTCTCTGTCTCTGTCTGTCTGTCTGTCTGTCTGTCTGTCTGTCTGTCTGTCTCTCTCTCTCTCTCTCTCTCTCTCTCTCTCTCTCTCTCTCTCTCTCTCTCTCTCTCTCTCTCTCTCTCTCTCTCTCTCTCTCTCTTTCTCTTTCTCTCTCTCTCAATTTATCTATCTATCTCGCGCACGGTAGCCCACTAGCCCACCTAACTACCCCCTCACTGTATTGTTACGTGCAGATTATTAATAGCTTATCATCAAATACCACACTAAAACTCTGTCCAGCTACACGAGTTTAACTCGCGTAAATCATTCGGACTCAGTTCGCGCATTAACATATCAATACAGAAACCATTTCTATGGATTTAACTGCCAGCCTTGGCTGTATTACTGTAGATATTTTGCGGTTTTGTTTTGAACTATACTAGTTTACGTATTAGAAAAACTTTTCGTAAGCAATGGCATTCAACGTAGTAAATAGTTTTATTATTAATACTGTCATTGTTATAATAATAATAATAATTATTATTATTATTATTATTGTGGTGCAGCATAGTAGGCTCTATCTTGGGCCCCGACCTGTGGAATGCTTTCTATGATGGAATGCTCCGGATGAAGATGATACCTTTCTGGTAGCATATGCTGATGATGTGGCTGCCGTGATCACCGCGAGAGACGCAGAGGAGACGCAGCGCATGCTGAACCAGGTCATGCGCAGGGTCCGGATCTGGATGGACGAACACGATCTGAGCCTCGCGAAGGAGAAGACAGAGATTGTGCTGCTCACTCGACGACGTATACCCACAATCACACAGTTCGTGGTGGCGGAAAAGGCGATAATATCAAAGCCAGCGGTGAAGTATCTAGGGGTGCACCTGGATACTAAGCTTTCCTACTGGGAGCAAATTCGATGTTCCTCGGAGAAAGCCGCTAAGGTCGTTGCTGTGCTAAGCAGGCTAATGGCAAATGTCGGAGGCCCAGCTGCAGGAAGACGGCGACTGCTGATGTCGGTGACCAACTCGATTCTCCTCTACGGATGCGAGGTCTGGGCCGGCGCACTGAAGCAAGAAAAATACCGCAAGCAGATGGCCGCGGTACAACGAAGAGGAGCACTTCGGATTGCAAGCTCCTACAGAACGGTGTCGGAACCAGCAGTGTTGGTTGTCGCTGGAGTAATGCCAATAGATGTGATGGCTGAGGAGAGAAGGAGGGTCTACACAACCAAAGGAAGACTTGGGGTTTGTAGAAGCAAGAGCAGTGGCCAGGGCACACTCCATGCGGAGCTGGCAACTACGATGGGAGCAGGAGAGTCGAGCTAGGTGGACGGCGAGGCTGATTGGGAACCTCCCTAAATGGGTGGACAGAACGCACGGGAGGTAGATTATTACCTTACTCAATTCCTGACAGGGCATGGTTATTTCTGTGCATACCTGCGAAGGATGGGTAAGATGGAGGATCCGTCGTGCGTGTATGGCGACTCAGACTCTGATGACGCTCATCATACTTTTTTCGAGTATCAACGGTGGGTGCTGGAGAGGCGAGGACTCGAATCGGAGATTGGCTCCATGACGCCTGATAACATCATAGGCATCATGCTCAACAGCAAAGAGAATTGGGACATGATTGTGACCTTCGTGAGGATGGTCCTGCGGCAAAAGAAGCCTGAACTGGACCGTCTCACAGGTCGATCATATAGATAAAGCTGTAGAAGCCTAGTAGGCGCAATACGAGGTGCCACCCTGAAGCCATACGAATAGTTGTTCCAGGGGGGGTTCCCTGCCTGTAAAGTGGAGGTTTTTTAGTGGGTGCGAGTTCCACACACCGGGAGACCAGTCGGGTGTCTCCTGATGGTGCATAATGCATTTTTCCCTACTCATCAAAAAAAAAAAAAAATTGTGGTGCAGCATGGATATGAATGCCTGAATTAGAGGTGGGTTTTTTAGTGGGTGAGAGTCCTACACACCAGAGGAAGCTCGGCGTCCTCTGACGGTGCATAAAGCATTTTTCCCCCTCTATAAAAAAGATATTATTATTATTATTATTACTATTAGTAGTAGTAGTAGTAGTAGTAATAGTAGTAGTAGTAGTAGTGGTATTATTTTATTATTATTATTACCTCCATGTTGAGTCTTCTCGTCTAACGACCTCGCTCTTCTTGCTCCCAAGCTCTCTGCCAGCTCTCCATCAACTTGCTATTTGCCTCTTGGCGCGCAGCTTCACCGGCTACCTCTGGAAGACGATCTTAAGCTCCTTGGCTAGCAGTTCGATCGGCATTACTCCAGCAACGACCAACACAGCCGGTTCGGAAACAGTGCGGTAGACCGACGCTGCCCGAGCAGCACTTCGTCTTTGGACCTGGGCTTCTTTTTCCCTGTAGCTCTTACCATTCAGTCATTGTTCCCACTGAACTAGCTGGAAAAAATCCACTTACGTAACTCTAACTGTTTATAAAATATTATAATTCTAACAGTTACAATTCTGAAATAAATTAACTTAGCTTAGAATATATATTATGCCATCAACCAATTAATTTACGCTAAGGGTGTCCATTATAACCTTCACTTTTTATTTTATATATTGACGATGTCATACAAAACTGGCGGATGTGTCTTCCAGAACATTTTGTGATTGGTCACTTTACAGTTGACACTTTATTGTTTGCGGACGATCAGGCTATTCTGTCGGACTCTGTAAACAGATTGCACATGGGGATACATTTGTTAAATCGAATCTGCAAAGTCTCTGGATTGCAGATGTCCACACGTAAGACCAAGGTGATGGCTTTTCGTGGAACTGATCCCGTACGGACAAAACTCGTTATAGATGATTCTGTCCTGGAACAAGTTAGCAATTTTGAATGCCTGGGCTACAGTGTGTCTTATAATACAAGCAACGACATTGTGGATAAGTTGCATAAGTTCAACTTTATGTGCGGGACCATTGGGCGAACCCTTGAGTCAGCAAGTAAAAGGGTGATGCCTAAAATTCTACAAGGTGATGGCTCTTCCCACACTTCTTTATGGGTCTGAGAATGTGACTTTAACGAAAGGCTAGGCCAGTCGCATCCAAGCGGCTGAAATGAGATTTCTCAGGCACGCGGTAAAGTATACTCTCAGGAACTGAATATTATGAGTATACTCGACAGGATCGCCCAGTATCGGCTGATAGGTTTGAAAATCTTTGCCGAATGGATGACTGCCGCATCTTCAAACAACTATGGAACTATAAGCCGAACTATAAGGAGAGGTATGGGACGTCCGAGGAAGCTCTGGAGTGACCAGCTGTAATCTTTGCCTATTTCAGACCGGAACAAAATATCCTTAATTTAATCTGTGAATATGATGATGATGATGATGATGATGATGATGATGATGATGATGATGATGATGATGATGATGATGATGATGATGATGATGATGATGATGATGATAAACTAATTAATCAATATTTTCGCTAAGCGATTTGATTCATTGTAATGACAATCTAATCTTTACTAGTTTTCTGACTGTTTACATTTATCCTAGTTACTAAAATTAATTTACATAAATAACTAAACTATCAACACAAACAGAAAGAGCTTATATCAAAACTTTGCTTATAACATAGTTGAAGTTATCTAGTAGAGGTTTTCGCATGAAGTTGTATAAACGAGTAGAGGTGTCTGTCGTTGAAGCGGTCTGATTATAAACAGTCTTCTTATTGTGAGATTTTAAAACGGAGTACATAGATAGATTTACTATCGTATCGAATCGTATGTATGGGGTTAAAGAAAATACAACGTTTGGGGCTCATCTGTTGTTTAGAAAAACACACATCAGAGACTTTCATTGTCTTGATAAAGCAAACTGTACTTTGTAAGATAACAAAAACACAATACAACAGGTCTCTGCTACCGAAAAACACGTGGGAAAGCGACAGCTACAAACAACAACACATCCAACGAAAGAATTTGGTTTTCTCTAAGGAAAGTTGCTTTCCTACTCTTAGAACCTCAAAACAAATACTACACTTTCCCTTTTAATAAAACGGAAATTACTTGCTTCAGTAAACTGTACAATGATTTGAAAACTTCAAGTTTGGAATACCTAAAAACCAATTAATTTATTAAATATAAGTATATCACTACCGACTCGGAACACAAAGTTTTTTGTTGGTAAAAACGTAAAAGTTTTACCTTATAGCCTGAACCAGTTTTCGCTTATTATATAACAATAGGGTAAGGTAAAACCTTTACGTTTTTACCAACAAAAACTTTGTACTCCGAGTCGGTAGTGATATAATTATATTTAGTTAATCAACGGACACGTCATGGACAACGAAATCCAACAATTAATTTACTTATGAGACTGTAACATTTTGTATACAATCAGATAGTGAAATCATTTCCAACACGATCTACATTTTAATAAATTATAGTCAGATTATATATAAACATTTTTGGTACTTGGATTTTGTTCGTCGCACAATGTACAACAGACATAAATCAAATTCGTCATGATGCTCACGACTATGTGGCTGTCAACCTACGTTAGTTCCATTACAAGTAAATGATAATCAGTGTTATATAATATATTAACTCGTTTTTCCTATATCGTTACTACAGGCCTTTTCCACTCATCCCACTAATAATCAGTGTGTAAATAATAAGAACAATGTTACTAGAGTTTCACGGATAGTCGTGTTGCGCAGTGGAAACAGAATAACTGAACCAGCTGACGCAGTTTTATTCGCAGTAGTCGCGGCTTATTTTCGACCATCGGGGTTTACGTTTTCACAGGCAGCAATTTTGTAAGCAGGACTTGTCTATTTGTTGAATGAAGCTTAGTACATGATACCTGTGAATTCTTCATGGGCGAAAATTAGTTATTTAGTGGCTTAGTAGTTTACTAGAAGCATGTTAATGAATCGTCCTTTATTCAATATGCCGCTTGTCTGAAAATCTTTTTATTTATACTACTGCTTTGCCAAAATTATTAATGGCGATCAGCATTTACATTACAGATACGTTTTGTTTCCAAAGATCTGTAAATGTTCAGTACTGAAAATTAAATGTATCTAAATTAGTGTATATTTAAAATTTTTTATTTCAACTTTGGCAACAGGACCAAATGTCAAAATTTAATATTTAAATGTATTGTAAATGAGAACATTTATATTATGTTGTATAAAATGAGTTTTTTGTAGAAAAGTAAATTAAATAAATTTGTTTACAAATTCCGACCAACTTTATTCATTCCTGTTTTGTAACCGTGTCATTAGACTTTGTGTGGTAAAGCTTTCTGCTTTAACTCACTCAATAAGTTTTCAAAATATCTAAGTCATCCCGCATCCAACGTAGTTATAGTTGTAATAACTAAAGCCTTGACGCAGCCTTATCCCAAAAAATACTTCATCTTTCGCTTAGATACCCTCTGCAGAACTATAGAACTGCCTCAAGCGTACTAAATTTACAGTTTCTATACCAATATGGTTTCCTTAATACCATTGGTATTAAGTCTGTTAATACCACAGTAAACTAAGTCTATTTGTCACAGTAACTCCTCAGACAACAGTTCATTTTCATGTATTGAATAAATTAATGTAAAAGAAAAGATTTTAAAATCTATTTTCAGGAATTCATATGGTATGGACTTGGACGACCTTGCTTGCTCAATTTTAATTGACAATTTTCAAAGCAATCGATCTCGTACTACAATAGTTTTTTATATATATACCCATACAGTACTTATTACATGCAGCAACTACACACATTAAATACTTAACACTTTATATTTTCACTATTCCGATCCCTGAAAACATTGTATCTCTGTACAACAAATAGTTCTCCTCAATAATTCACCAAAGTCTCCTTTTTTCGGCAGGTATCTCGTGTTGTCTTTATGCTTCTTCTTCTTTTTCTATGGCGTCACAGTTCAAAGTCGAACCTTAGCCTCCATAATCATCCGCCTCCATTTTTCCCTGTCCTTGGCTATCGATGTCCATCGTTTTATTTTAAGTAAATTATTAGCATCCCTCGCCACTGCGTCAATTCAGCGTGTCTTGGCTCTTCCGACAG
This sequence comes from Magicicada septendecula, assembly GCA_034769895.1. Taxonomy (NCBI): domain Eukaryota; kingdom Metazoa; phylum Arthropoda; class Insecta; order Hemiptera; family Cicadidae; genus Magicicada; species Magicicada septendecula. Next base: position 455,867,428 of record CM068374.1, on the reverse strand, counting down.
GCTATCTACACTCGATTTGACTAAACAGTACCTTCCTAGGTATTCGGTTGCCTTCCATCCAAATGATGTGTCCTGCCCATTGCAGTCTATGCAGTCGGATAGTGGTAAAATGTAAATGATATAAACAGATGACGTTTAATATTATGTGGAAACATTCTTGCTGTCACGTAATGTTAACAAATATGTAATTATTGCAGGCTTCGTGAGCATGGTTTGATGTTTTAGTCGGCAAGATGGTGAGATTATTTTTTAACTAAGTCCAAATTTTTAATTCGTTCAAGTACTCGTAGGCTTAGGCCAACATCCATTTGTTACATATTAGTAAAGTATACATGCCATCAAACTTTATTCTATATTGCGTTAGTACACAATGTACGCTGTAGTATTAACATAGTCTAAGAGTGGTATACGTCAACTGTATAATATGGTTGTGGTATTTGAATAATGTTATTTCCTGTTATTAATATTAACAAATTTATTTAACTGTAGGTAACAATGATTTCGGTGCATGTCCTTCTCACTTTAAAAAGGGTCTGGATTGCCCATTTAACACAGAGATATGCTTCTCATCAATAGGAAATATAAAACGTAAATTTTCTGTCGGGTAACGCACGTGCAACGAACCTAACTTGACATATTTAATTTCTCCTCTTACTTGTTTTCTATCAAAATAATCCAGTTACACATTTAAGTGTCAACCAAATGCTTCCGCTTCAGAATGTTTCATTCACGTTCAGAATTGAAAAGAATTCTTTTTCTGTTGGTAGGAAGATTACTAAAAAACAAACTTTTTTTGTTTTTACTGTGCCTTTGACCTATTTTTACAAGACCTAAATACAACGATTTCCGGGCGTAATTGAAAGTAAACAGACATCTAGTTTATGTTGACCTTACCTCTTCCGACTCTGTTACTCAAACATTTTATATGTTAAGCTGATATAAAATAAGAATATTAGTTTCTTTGGGGAAAAAGACTAGTGACAATTATAATGACATTTTTAAACTAGTTAGTTTGATTAATTTAAATTAGGTTTAACCCTTAAACGGGTTATCATTAGTGTAGTTCGCCCTTCATGACTATTTTACATTACATGAGTATTTTACATTATTTTGAGAATATGCTCACGGACGGACATGGGCATGCTGAAGTCGGTGATCGCAATGGACCTTAACGTAGTGTATCAAGCACCTATGTCATACTGCCACCCCTGAACTACCAGAAAGAAGGAAGACACGACAAGACTACGCTACTCTAACTTCAAATGAAAACACAACCACCACGAAACCTTTCCCATTTCACGAACGCCGGGACAGAGCACTTCGGCCGGGCTCTTCACGTAGCCTGTCTAACTTTTGGGTATTTCGTATGTGCACACGACGAACCCTCTTGTGGTTCTGACCTTGAATGGTTGTGGGTCTGACCTCTGGTCTCGAATCTAGGTATACCCATCCAGGATCTACCCCGCAGGTCTACGACATGCTTTCCATATTCTTTTGCAGGCATTGGAACACTACCCCAGTATGAGGCCGGTAGCCGTGTCTTACCCTCCCTTGCACCCCAATTAAGTAACTCCACCGACTCCCCGGACACCAATTCGTAAAGCAGACATGCACAAGCAACTAGTACACTACAAAGTAAATACCTAATAACACTAGATCTAAAAATCCACCTGTAAATGATAGTATAAAAGCTATACATACTATGGAAACATAACTCTAAAACTAAGTAAAATATTTCAAGATTCAAATTTAAAAATATCTTGTAAGACGGATAATATAATTTTTAATAAAATAAAACCTAAAACTAAATCCAATATTCACAATAAAAGTAGAATGTCCAGATTCCAATAAATTTTACGTAGGCCACACGAAGGAAGAAACTATTGGCTGGGTACCGCAATGGATATTTAAAACCAAATATCTCATTTAAGCGTACATTATCTAAATAATAAACACGAATTTTCAGCCATTCAAAATATAAACTTAATTAAAAATACATTACAAACCATAATATTTACAAACCCAGAAACAATAATTTACTAATTATAGAAAAACTCAAACAAAAACAAAACAAGACAATCTATTTAGTATAATAAATTTATTAAATTAAATAAAATTTGAACACTAAATATTTTTAGTATAATCGATAAAACAGCTGATTAAGTTACTAAATATTACAGCATCCAGAAATTTTTAAACCAAACACAATCGATTATTCGTTATTTTTTTAAAGTTGAAACAAATCTATCAATCGTTAGATTCTGTTGTTTATATAGGATTCGAAACAAATCGATTATTTTTAATTCTTTTACAAGCTTCTTAAGTTACCTATACATTCTGTGACACGTGCGTCAGGTTATTTAAAACGATAAAAAATAAGAAACAGCTACTTGCAGAAGTAATTACAATTTGATAATACATAATATTGCACAAGAATACTGCAAGAAACTCAACGAGTTACTTATAAATATCTGTGAGTATGTGTGATATCAATGGCGTATGACGCAACTCGACATATTTAAACAGTAAGATAATACGTTTGGACATATTTATAATAAAACTATGTTAACGCTATTTTAACCGTTCCGTAACTAAAGTTAATACATATATTAAATCATAAAAAATCCATTGTGGTTAACATATTTCGATAACTATGCAAGTACACGTTTTTCTGTTTAATTAACCAACATTATCAACAAATAACAATGCATTAGTTTCAAGTGACAAGTAATGAAGGAAAAATTTGTTACATTAACGTAAGCCAAAAACCACAACGTACAGTATTTAATAATGCATCATTAATAAAGTTTTTTATTTGCTTCCTTTGATATAATAGATTACAGAATTGTTTATGTGTAATATTCATTGTATTGACTGAACATGTGTGATTACAGACTCAGTAGATGCAAGTGAGGCTTCTTGTAGAATAAAGCACTAAACTATTGTTAATAATAATGTCAACACAATATATCTGTAATGTAAAGATAAATACTGTTAGGAAAATTATAAGGGTTCTAATAAAATTAAATAATTGTGAATGAAAGTTTCTATTATTTTGAGATCATAAATTAATTAGCATTATAAGTATTAGCCTATAAGCAAGTAATTGGACGTCGTTGCTCCACAACCGACAAATAGATTCATGAGATAAGTAAATAGAAATCACATTCACATTCACAAAATCACAAAGCGCAGTTTAAACAACTTAATAAAGATATAAAAACAAAGGTAGTACGAAATTTGCAGAACTCAACCAACTTCTTTGGTAAGGACCAAAAGAAAACAAATTGTCAAGTTGACTATTCAAGATGCAGACAAATGGGTGGTGACATTGTGAACGTAAACATTACCTTTATATATTCAAGGCATAATGGCGTATTTGTTTTCCTGTCACTCACATACTCTTCAGAACTTCACGTGTAGGTGAGAGGAAAAGGAAGTACCTTGTGAAAATGTATTTACATAAAGGCAATAACGAAAAATAAACTTACAGCATGCGTTAAGCTAACGCTGTCTTTAAGCATGTAAAATTTGTTAAAACTTATACAATTCTTTATATTATATAACAGGATGACCTAAATGAATTATTTATTATCGATTTCTTCACTTAAAATTTGTCGTATTTTATTACGTCAGTAAAATACTTTTAGATTTTAATTGTTCTCCTTCTTTTTCTTTAGCACATTAACCTAAAATGAACCCTGGCTCTCAACACCAATCTTCTCCAATGTCTCCTATCTATTGCCAACTTAGTGTAACCTATCACATTCTTCTTAGGTCTTCTAGCACATCATCCAACCATCTTAACCAGCCTCTCTTTCTGCTTTTATAGCCTCGCGCCCTCAGGATTTTCTTTGGCATACCCCTATCACCCATCCGCTCCAGGTGACCTAGCCATTGTATTCGTTGAGCCTTTACAAATCTTACATGTCCTTATGTTTCAATAGCTCATCGATCCCCTTATTCTTATTCTTCATTCTTCATCTTCCTTATCAGGATTTAAGCCCGTCTTACAAACTTCATTTCATACTGTTTTACTGTTTCTGGTTTCTTTTTTGTCAATGTCCATGTATCGCCTTTATAAGTGACAAAACATTTCTGATAAGTGTCATATATTTTTACTTTTGTGTTATGATGTTACGACTAATGAGTTTGCTTCTCAATAGTCTACTGTTGACATAATATTGTATTTCCTATTTACATTTTATGCAGTCTCCAGATCGCTATTATGATTAATTTAAGAATTTTACCTTATATAATCTACTAGGCGATCTCAGTTTTTTACATACGACATGTTTCAGGGACTAACTCCCCATCCTTAGGTATAGTAAAATGCTATTCCCCTAATACATAGGGGTCGTCGAAAAGATTAAAACGTTTAAACATATAAACACCACACGCACAAAACTCACTACGAATAAATTAACATATATACATAAACACATGAAACGTTATAAGTGACTCGGTGCACCGGTCGACCTCTCTTGAGCCTTTAGAAGGACGATCGTTCCTTAGTGTAACAGTACAGTCACCACAGTCAGTAATTCTAGATGGTTTTCTCACTATGTACCCTGGCAAATGATACACGAGACACTCTTCCGGAGCACCGGTTTTAAGCTCAGGTAGTTCTTCTGCCCAATCATAGCATTCCGATTCCTTTAAAACCACCTTTTCCATGATAAGCAACTCCATTGATTTCTTGAGGGCTTTGTTTTCATTTTCTACCTCCTTACTCATTTCACGGATTTGGTTTATAAAAGAAGTGAGTGGATATTCACTTTTCGGTTCACAGTTTCTCCTTTTTCGAACGTAAGTTTAAGTGAGTTTTGTGCGTGTGGTGTTTATATGTTTAAACGTTTTAATCTTTTCGACGACCCCTATGTATTAGGGGAATAGCATTTTACTATACCAGAGGATGGGGATTTAGTCCCTGAAACATGTCGTATGTAAAAAACTGAGATCGCCTAGTGGATTATATAAGGTAAAATTCTTGAATTATTACCTATTTGTATCCCGCCATCTATTGTCGTGTTTGTGGATTATCTATGCGTTATCTATCATGTTACTCAGGTATCTAACTGCATCAAATGAATTATCCTCTATCCATTAGTTATATACGTTTCTTCTCATTTATGATGCTGAAATTAGCATGTATTTAGATTTGCTAATATTTAGATTCATTTCCATTCCAGTGAATTTTTGATTCACTTCCTTATACACCTCAACAATCCGTTATCTTGATCTCACTGTTATCACAACATCGTCTGTGTTAGTATATATTTGGCCTTTAGATTCTCATTTGTTTAGGTTAAATACGTTTTTAATATATACTAATTTCATACAGTTAAAAAAAATATTAAAAAACGAATTTTAAAAGTGAAGTTAATATTGAGAATTCACTAGTCGTATGGTAGAGCGTTGGTTTTGGTTGTAGCCAGTAGAAGGTGATAGTTACCTAACGTACACAATTACTTTGCTTACCAGCCTACCGTTTTCCACACGTCGCTTGATAAAAATGTTTTTTTTTTAATGAAAGGTTTTGTAAGATTCCGTCATTAACTGGACACAACACAAAAACATTTATGTCACCATTTCTGCAATTTATTGAGTGAACGAATTTCCTTGTTATCGTCAGAAAATGTAAAGCAATAATTAATGCCGATATAATGTTAAATTGGTAAAATTTATAATAAATATCCTTATCCATATAATGATAATATAGTATATAATAATAATAATAATAATAATAATAATATTAATGATGATGATAATAATAATAATAATAATAATAATAATAACAATAATATACACGTGTAGTTGATATTTTTATTTTTTAGGTAAAAAAAACACACACACACACACACACACATTCACTGAGAAACTGTTACGATAAATGTATTATTTGTGAATCCTGATGATGATAAGTTTTATCGAAACGTTGACACAAGTTTTTTTTTTTTTTAATTCGGCTAGTTAATGCCTGAATCTCACAAAACCTTCCATCATTTAATAATTTATTGCCACTATTAAATTGTGGATAACGTCTAGTGTCGAGCGACTAATGATACACCCCCCTGTACATTTTGTTTTATTAAAAATAGAATTATAAAACAAAGTTAGGGTGGAAAAATTTACTCAAAATTAGGCACTCATGTTTTGACCTAATTGCGACACTATTACGAGTCATTTTTGTCTTAAAACTAGATGTTTCGGCCTCACCAATGGAGGCCAACTTCAGGGCGTGGTCGATGTTTGCCAAATAAAACAGTACTGAGGCAAAGTTGTCAAGTACTACGCTGTGGTAAATAGGCGGGGAGAGGAAATAGAAGAAGTGCCTCATTTTGTTTATTGAGGCTCGAAGATCTGTGCGGATGGATAATTCAGCCACGAAATAAAAAAAAGTCTGTTTTTCGGAAGAAAAGCTATGGCAAACCTGAACAGCGTCCTCAAAAGTAGAGATACTACTTTGACAACTATGATTTGTATTGCGAAGTCCATGGTTTTTCCAGTTGTAATGTATGGATGCGAGAGCTGGTCATTAAGGGAAGCTGAACATTAAAGATTTGATGCTTTTAAACTACAGAGCTTTTTAAGAATTCTGATAGTCCTGTGTACTGCGATAAGGACTAACTAGTAAATTCTTGAAAAAATAAATCCCGACTCTTCATTGGAAAATCGAATATTACACCTAACATCCCGTTACTTTAGTCGTGTAATATGGTGACAGGACTAGCTAGAAAAGAATCTGATGCTCACAAAAGTGGAAGACAAAAAGCGAAGAGGACAGATGGATGGACGGACGGCGTCATTGAAGCAAGCAATAAGAATATTGTTACGACGGTCTACTTGATCGTCGTAGGTACAGTGGAAACAAAATACAAGACACCAATTAAGTCACTAATCACCAGCTTTAATTTTCACAGTTAAACAGTTCGAAATTAACTCGTACAACATTTCCAGTTAGATTTGTCCACACGCAATAACACTGCCTATTAATATTACACAATGTCTGTTAATGTCACACAATATTAACACAGTACTACTTCACTTCAATACACTCAATCCGCCAAAGCGAAAATCGCTTATTTAACTCAACTGACAATCCGCCTGCTATGGCTTTATATAGACTCCGGAGAGGTGCAGTACAGCTTTGCCTCCTTACTGCACGCCAGCGGATAAACGCTTATCTCAAGTGTTCCTGGAACTCACTAGAACCACCTACGTGAATGACGCAACACAAACCACAATGGACGGGGGGAGTGGAGAATGTTCTGGATTGTTCGGTACGCTTCTCGTAACACTGCCACCTCCTTAAGCCTGTTCGTCCCGAACTGGTAAACCGTCTCTGAAAGTAATACTTGGCCAGGCGATCTAGGTGGACGTCCTTGTAAAAGATAATTCTCCCGTCCTTCGAATTCGGTCTCGTGTGATCCGAACATCAAGTTCCCAAGAATACGAGTTTTCCGCGCAACCGTTATTTTTGCTGCAATCACTCCCGTTGCGTCATGAATGATGCATGGCATGATGTCATGATGACCTAAACACCACTGGCTGATCCAAGTATGTTTGGTTCTCGTCAACAACCTCTTGCGTAACTTCATCTTCAGCAACTTTTCCCCCGGGCGCTTCTATTAACTCACGACCAAACAAGGGGTTTTCCTTGACACCCAAAGTTGGCTTTCCAGTCACTTCTTGTGCCGTTTCACGTATTTGTACTTCCTCTGCTAGTTCTTCTTCCATTTCCGCCTGGAATAGGAAAGGTTCCTCTTGACCAGACCTGTTGACTTCTTCTTCGCCCAATGCCACTTGCATGATTGAATGGTTGGCAGACCCTGACATTTTAGACATGCAAAGCTTTATCTTCTCTTGGCCAACCTTCAGGACATTCTCTCTTAAGTCTACAACATATCCGTAAGCATTCATAGTGTCCGTGCCAAGAATCACTTCATCGACAATGTCTGCAACGATCATTTGGTGGCTAAACTCGAGAAGACCCAGGCGTACACGTACGTCTACCTTTCCTAGCACCTTGACGGGGCTTCCAGTCACAGTCTGTATTATACAAGAGCTAATTTGAGGCCGTCGGTTGCTGATTAAGTCAGGGGGCACAATGGACACTGTTGCGCCCGTGTCAACTGTAAATGATGTTGATTTACCTTCCTAAAACTCATTAACAATCAAGTTTCCAATGGTCTTATGTAGCGTGCAAAACTGTGTTCTGTTCTGAGGCTTTACTTCTCCAATTGGTGCGATCACTCTCTCCTCTCGGTATCTTCTTCTCCCAACAGTCTACCTGTAGATGACCACGTTTTCCACAGATGTAACATTTTGGTCTTCTGTCATTTTTTAATCGTTGCGACTGTCTTGAACTTTTGAATTGTTTGTCCGACAACATTGTTTTCCTGCACCCATCGTAACGGCAATGTGATACAGGGATCTTCTGACTGCAATGTGATGGCACAAACCCATTAATGTAGCGGGTCGCTGACTTGGCTGCTTCAAACTCTAGGGCGTGAACAAGAGCTTCTGAGCTATTTCAGTGACTTGCCATTCGTAATACTTGCTGTAGTTCACAATCTCCGATGCCATCAATAAATGTCTGCACCGCAAACCTTATTCGAAAATCTTCTGGTGCTTCAGGATAGGCCAGTCTAATCAATCTGTCGATACTTGATTCAAACTCTTGAAGACTCTCCCCGGAAAGTTGTCGTCTTGTTCTCAACTGAGCGTAGTAGACATTTCGCAAATGTTTATCACCGTAGCGTACTTCTAGAGCTTTTATCAACTCGGCATAGGTGTTCTGGCTGTCAGGTAGCACTTTCTGTAGTAATTCTGCTGCTGGTCCTTTTAATGCAAGAACGAGTGAAACAATCTTGTCTTTCTCTGTCCAATTATTTGCGCATGCAGCAGGTTCGAATTGGCGTAAATACGTCGCCCAGTGCGTGCTTCCATCAAAGGTTGGGACCTTGTCATGAACTGTCCCAACCGCAGGCCAGGTGACCTTCTCTGCTGACATATTTTCTGTGTCTTTTTCTGTCTTTATCATTGGTACAGTCTGTTCAGAAATTTGCTTTGGTTGTATTTTCATGAACTGCTCAACTTCACTTTTAATTTTTTCTCTTTTTTGCCATTGAGTTTTCTACTGCACATATTTTTGTTGACATAGCTTTTTCCACACTCAAGACAGATTTTTCTACTTCAGCTATTTTATTTGACATGGATTCTTCTACGTCAGAAATTCTGGTAATTTGATTGTTAAGTTCACCTCGTAATTCACCTACTTCACCACGTAGGAGACCCAATTCTGCTGTAGTATGTTCTTGCATGTGCCTTTGCTCTTGAATTAACACTTTGATGTCTTCTGTTTCACGCTTACGTTCTTCTTTTTGTCTTTCTTCCGTTTCTACCATTAGTGATTTCTGACGTTCCTCATCCTCTTCTCTTTCCTGCCTGCATTTTTCATCCTGTCGTTTTTCTGCTTCTTCCGCCTCCTGCCTTCGTTTCTCATCCTGTCGTTTCTCCGTCTGTAACAGCAGCGCCTGTAAGTTTTCCATCATCTGACTTGCATCCATTATTTTCTATTAATTACGAATTACACTCGTCTTGTACAAAGTGTCCACTGTTTCCACTGTGAACCGTTCTATCCCACTTCTGACACCACTGTTACGACGGTCTAATTGATCGTCGTAGGTACAGTGAAAACAAAATACAAGACACCAATTAAGTCACTAATCACCAGCTTTAATTTTCAGTTATACAGTTCGTAATTAATTCGTACAATATTTCTAGTTAGATTTGTCCACACGCAATAACAATGTCTATCAATATTTTACACTGTCTATTAATGTCACACAATATTAACACAATACTACTTCACTTCGATACACTCAATCCGCGCTAGCGAAAATCGCTCACTTAACTCAACTGAAAATCCGCCTGCTATGGCTTTATATAGGCCCCGGAGAGGTGCAGTACAGCTTTGCCTCCTTACTGCACGCCAGCGGATTAACGCTTATCTCAAGCGTTCCTGGAACTCACTAGAATCACCTACGTGAATGACGCAACACAAACCGCACTGGACGGGGGGAGTGGAGAATGTTCTGGATTGTTCGGTACGCTTCTCGTAACAATACATAAGATCTCCCGAAAATGTAAGATAGAAGGGCTTGGCGAGGCATGGTTTATGGGGTCACGAAGAGTCGGCCACGAATGATCTACTGAAGAACTACAAATCTATACCACTACAAGGTAGGATTACAACACCTAAGTACAGCCTTCTCGATTACACTACATTACGTTAATTTATTTTATTTTTACAGTCTACGAAAGATAATTTCTAGTCATGCGTCAGCTGTAGGACTGAAGAAAATTAGAATAGTTTTAAGTAGATATTTACTTAAGATTGCAACATACTCCCGCTTTTTGCAAGAGGTCTACCTACTCACACAGCGTGTGTTTTAAATCATTTAAAAAATATAATTATCCTTTCTTCATACTGTATAAAGTGTGTACGGAAAAGCAGTGTCATCAATCTTATCAGACTTCGCAAGTCACATTCAGCACAGCGGGAAGATTTTGGCTGCTGGCCAACAAAAAGTACCCAAGATTTCCTTTATAGCCTCCCACATAGATACGATCCGTCATTATGGAGGTCGTTAGCTCCTGAACAGTGTGATAACGTAATCCATAGATTTTAACTTTCAACACATTTATCACGCAATAAAATTCTTGCCTGGCTACTGTCACCAGATTTATTCTTCTCTGTACTGTCAGCGTAATAAAATATAAACCGTTTTCATTAAAATTTATGAATTTTTTCGCGGTGAAGGGTTTGTAAGGACCGTTCAAAAAATATAACACAAATTTTAAATTATATTTGTCGACGTTTCGACAATGTTTATTGTCATCATCAGGACCTGTGTATGAATAAAAAATAAATGTCAAATACAACAGAACAATCATTTGAGTGAACGTGTTTGTGTATTTGAGTGTGTGCGCGTGTGTGTTTCCACGCTTGTGTGCGTGCGCATGTGTGTATTCTTCTATATGTGAAGGAATTGAGATAGTTTGTTGTACTTCATCAATTATTGTTTTCTTTAAAGACAACGAGAAAATTATACAATAATACTAGCTAGTTATATAAAATATTAGCCATAATATATTTGATTTAGCTCTAATATATTTTACTGTGCTATATGTTCATAGATATAGGTCCGAGGGTCATTCAATAAGTAAACAAACAAACAGCTGTGGAGCAAAAACTTTTTATTCAATCAATATAATTTTTTTTTACTTTTCAACGTAATCTCCAGCAACGTCTATGCACTTGTCCCATCTCTTTACAAGCTTTTTTATTCCCTCAGCAAAGAATTCTTTACCTTGATGTCGAAGCCAGTTTTTGACTTTTTCCTTCACTTCTTCATTGCTGTTGAACTTGACACCACGCAAAGACTCCTTGAGTGGGCCAAACAAGAAAAAGTCAGATGGGGCAAGGTCAGGGCTATAAGAGGGATGAGGCAGGATCTCCTAACCTACTTTTTTTATTGTTTCGAGCGTCAGTTTTGCCGTGTGTGGGCGGGCATTATCGTGAAGAAGAATCACACCTTTACTCTGCCATCCCGGATATTTCTTCTTCAATGCAGGCTTAACTTTGTTCACAATCATGTCAGAATAGTACTGACTATTATTGATGGTACGCTGGTCTTGAAGGTAATCACAGAAAATTGGACCTTGGGAACTCCAAAAGATGGTTAACATCATCTTACCAGCCGATGGCTGGGTTTTGAAATTCTTTTTGGCGGGTGAACTGGGATGCTTCCACTCCATGCTTTGTCGGTTTGACTCAGGTTCAAAATAGTGAATCCAAGTTAGTGGTTATAGTGGTTCCAAATCCAAAAATCTTATAACAGAACGCTGTTCTTCGAAAGTACTGTCGTCAAGAGGACACGCTATCGTAAATAAAACTCTATTAGTTATCTTTATGCAATATATTATTGAACAGCTGATCAAAACTCACAACGACGTTGCCAGATAACACTCCTATTAGCTTGTAAGGAGAAACAAGATAAATAGTTTGTAATGGGTATTCTAATTAGTGTAAATATATTGTAGAAGTAAGTCATTCTACTTACTTCATATTTTCAAGTATGAATATATTTCAAGTCATTCATAAACTTGAAAATACACTGTAGCTCCTGTCATTTATTGTTACAGCAGGTCATTCCATCTGACTTAATATTTTAGTGTCTCTATTTACAGGAGGGAAAGTCGATGAAAAGTGACCAAATAATAAAAAAAATTTATGTATTTTTCATTTTTTGATTATCAAGTCCCAAAAGGATTACAAACAAGAGACAATTACGTTCTCACCCTAATTGTGCTTGGAACAAACCTTTTTCCAAAAACTACCCCTAGAGCGGACCTTTTTTTGAGTTTTCTTCATTTGTCTTATAAACTGTTATTCGGACAAAAGGATACTATTTAAAAAAAAATCCCAATAAAATTTTGCATATCTGTTTCAAACTACAATATCCATATGCGATGAAGACGACAGACGACTGTTGCGTGGCAGTGTCACATGTTACCCCCTCCACCTTCTACTCGAGTTTCAACGCAGTGCATCGCTTAGTTCGGCCGTATCCTTCATTAGAAGTGGTTCGTCCAGTTACGCTGTGCCGAAAAAGTGCTAAGTGTTCACAATGAGCAGCGTGTTAATGTGAAATCCCTTTTCAAACTTGGGAAATCCGCAACGGAAACTTATTTAATGTTGCAACAAGTGTACGGTGATGAGTGTTTGTCGCGTACACAAGTTTTCGCGGCAAACTTGAAAGCACAGATGAGCAAATCGAAATTTAAAGCAATGATGATTGTTTTTCGACATCAGAGGGATTGTGCACGTTGATTGGGTACCCGAAGGTCAGACAGTCAACCAACAATACTACAAAAGTGTCCTGACTACTCTACGTGAGCGCGTACGGAAGAAACGCACTGATTTGTGAAAAAGCCAGACATGGCTTCTTCACCAGGACAATGCCCCGGCCCATAACGCAGTGTCTGTGAAGATGTTTTTGGCCAAGCACGGAATCACTGTCTTCGAACACCCACCCTATTCACCTTATCTCGCCCCGTGTGACTTCTTTTTATTTCCTAAAGTCAAGTCAGCTCTAAAAGGAACCAGATTTGAAACTGTAGATGCAGTAAAAGCAAAGGCGGCGGAGGTCATGAAAGGGCTTTCAGAAGATGACCTGAAACACTGCTTTGAACAGTGGAAAATTAGTATGGAACGGTGTAGGGATCAAAAAGGGGAGTACATTGAAGGTGATAAAATCAAATTTTTAAAAGATGATAAATGAAAAGTTTTAAAACACCAATCCGGTTTTTCCTAGCCACACCTCGTACAATCTATACTGCGAGTATAAAAACACAACTTAAACTAGTTTGCTTAAAAGTACTGTTACTCTGACTTGTTACTCTGTTATGCTGAGCATTTGTTGTTTCCGTTTGGTGTTTGGTATTTGTACACCAATACCTACAGGCTGTAGGTATAAATATTATGCAAATAAGAGGACGCAATCTTCTTATTCCATTTCCGTTACAACCCAGCATGGATTTAAATTTCTTCAACAATTTTTCTTCATTTAGTCGTTTAATTACATAATCTTCTCCACCTTCTTGTCCACACGTTCCTCAGAGATCCCTTAACATTCTCAATCCATCTATTCTAGCTCTTCCTGTAGAATACCTGCATACCTACTTGTTTCCATTATATAATTTTTGGGGAATTCTGTGCAGTTCCATCCTCCCTAACTGTGTATTCCAGCCAGGTTAACCTTCTATTCTTATAAACCGAACTATATCAGCGGCGTGTATTACATTCTTTAATAAACCAAGCGATCAAAATGAAAGGAAATAATATAACGTTTTGCAAGATCGATCCATGCACTAAGATCACCTTAGCCTTTGTATTTCTATTATCCAGACAATGTCCGGCTCTTTGTAAAGATGGTATAGTTCATAATTATAGCGCCTGCGCTACATTCAATTTTCTTGTACTCCTCTAAATATTGTTCTTAGAATCCGTCTTTCAAAGCAACCTAGAAGTGTCTCGCTATTTTTTGTCATCGTTCAGGTTTCAAAAGCATATATCAGCACTAGCCTGATAAGAGAGAGTTCTTGTAGGGGTAGGCAATTGAAAAATGTTTATTCGTAAATACTATTTCATAATTGTTTTTAGTTTTAAATTTTAGTATTTTGTTTTAATTATTACTATAGGCGGCTCAGTAGACCGGCGGGAATGGGACGTGGCTACTAATCTAGAGGTCCCGCCCGGGTTCGATTCCCAGGCGCGCACCATAAAATCAAGGTGCTTTTTCAGTCCCCAGGTCGACTCAGCCTGTTGAAAATGAGTACCTAGGTTAACATTCTGGGGATAATAATGGGCGGCTGAAGCGTAGTGCTGGCCACACTGCCCTCCTTGTATGCCGTACGGCTCGCAAAAGGCAGCCTACCCTGCCTGACTCCTAAGCTGCTTCGGTGGTACACATGGGAACCATTGTTATTATTATTGTTATTATTATTACTATATTATTTTATGTTATAGCCTACTCCTTTTTGTGTAATCATTTAGTGTATTTAATTTCTATTAAATTTAAAAAGAAACAAGGTGTGTGAGGTATTTAAGTAGTTGTACTATATATGTGAGGTGTATAAATACATGTAACTGGTTACGTACATAGTTACGATTATATTTGTATAATTTTATAAGCTTAACATTTGATATCAGTGCTTATTGTCTTTATTATTGTGCATATTGATATTGTTTTACTCATTTATGGCCTTATTGTTCCTCTTTTCCCATTTCATTAATAATGAAATATAACGTAAAAATTGAATGCTACTCAATTTTACGCAGGGTTTATATAGAATCGTGATTAGTAATTGTTTATTAGACTAAGACATGCAAGTAACGTTGAGTTGAAGTACTGTTAGCACCAAGCCTAGCGGTGTTTTTCAAAGAAACACACCCTTGTCGAGGCGCCTGTATGACGGGGAGAAAACCATACAACAAGTCATGTACAGGGTGAAGAATCATAAAATGTATTGTATTAAAAGAAGCAATAAAGTTTAAGTGAAATCGAGAGAAAGCTGAGTGTTCAGACAATACAGTCCGTTAGAGAGGTATGAGCGAGCTAACCTCAAGTGGCGTCCCTTCCCCCTTAGTTGTATAAGTTTGTTACGCGCTGTTTTTTGGCGAATGAACGAAAGCGTCACTTTTTGAGCGGGTGAAATTAGCTAGTTGGGTTGGAGGAAATCAAATATCGCGGCACTTGAAACCAATGGGAACGCGATTTGTAAGTATTGAGTGTGGGTAATGATTGTGTGTGTATAAAAAACGTAGTTTGGAAATTTGTTGGGAGTCTACGGAGAACATTACAGCTATGAGACTCGTCACCGCGTATTAAGTCTACGGAGAACATTACAGCTATCAGACTCGTTACCGCGTATTAAGATTTTCATAACTAAAACTTGCGATAATTAGTATGAGTACAGTATTCGTGTTGTGCATTAATAGTCTTAAAACCGGTATTGCAGTGGAAGAAATATACTAAAATCAAAGTAATTATTATGATAAATATACTGTAACTTGGCGATAAACTATCGAACTCCATATCAACGATAATCTAACACGTGCATCCGGAAGTTACGAAACGTTGAAGTGTATTCGGTATGAATTACTGATATTGCGATCACTCAGCTTAATAACATATTTACTAAGGTGTCAGAATAAACAGTAGTATACACTAGTTACATGTTGAATCAGTAAGTAGATGTGAGCTGTGTAGTGAAGGTGAAACCGAAGTAATTAAAGTGTTAGTGTCAACGAGTGAAGGTGAAACCGAAGTAATTAAAGTGTTAGTGTCAACAACAGGATCTTCCGAATCGCCGACGAACGCAAAACTCCAGGATCGCAGACTCCGAGGGAAGCAATCACCGACACAAACGGAATTCAACCAACAAGTAAAACAAAATTTGAACATTAAACTCATATTAATTCATGTATCTTTTGTAAATCTATTACTATTGGCAATTCAATCTGTCTAAGAACCTACTTTCAAATGAGAATTGATGAGAAGTTATAATTTCAATATTGTGAATCATTTAAGAGTGTATGTAATTTGTAATGTGTTAATGAAGATTTATTAAAATTAGGATTCATTCAATTAAAATTGTGTTAATAATCATTTTGATACCCTGAGATAATTTTAAGAGTCGCCATCAAAGCAAGAGTTGAGAGCTCAATATTGGTGAATTACACATATTTTTTTTTCTAGCTCTAAACTGCGAGGGTGGTAGAACGGTCTAATTATAAGAAACCAAGCAGAATATTTCATAAAAACGTTCATGCGTAAGACAACGTTAATACACAGCAGTTAGCCACCGTTTTCGCATTCCTATTCTGTTCAATAGTATGGTTAGACTACCTCAAACACGTAATTGTACCTTTTATCAGGTAGTAATAATAATAATATTTTTTTAAAGAGGGGGGAAAGTGCTTTATATACCACCAGAGGAGACCGTGCTTCCCCTGGTGTGTGGGATTCTATTACCTTGAAAAACCCACCCACCTCTAATTCGTATCCATTCTGGAACCACTTAGCGTACTACTTCAGAATTAAGCCTACTGCACCCTTATCGGGCTACTTCTAGTTGTTCCTTATCTTCTACTGCCCGCTGACTTCAAGATGGGCCTGTCTTCTTTTTTCTAATAGCACCCACTGAATAAGTGCATTGATGCGGTCCCATTCCGCCTTACCACGAACCATGAGCACAACTACGCTCTCGGGCGCGAACTCCCCGAGCTCCGTTTCCAGTACCATCCTCTCTATTGCGAATCTGCAGCGCTTGCGAAAAACGTGTGCAACGCGTCTTCACGGGGAGAGTCGTCACCGTATTGGCATGCTGGGCTGTGCACCTCTTCCGTTCTGTGGAGGTAGGCACTAAACTTGCCGTGGCCACTGAAGAACTAGGGCAGATGGTAGATAACCTCACCGCGTTGGCGGCTGATCTATTCCTTGAAGTTTGGTATGAGCCTTGCTGCCCACAATAATAATAATAACTATATTGTATAAAAAATGTAAAAAGTAAAAAAAAATTATTAGTCTGTGTTTTACATGTAATGTTTTCTATTGTTTGTAAAGAAAATGTAAAATAAAGTTCTAATTTTAAATCTAATTCTAATTTTAGTTTAACAACTTTAATCAACATTCTTTTCCTACAAGGACACGATGACCCTATAAATATATTTATTAGTTTGTGAGCAACGCACTTATGCGAATTACTCTGTACAATCCTGTTCTTGACACTTTAATGCAGTAAATAAAAGTAAAAGTTCTTTCGTTGCAAATAATACCCAATGGAATATCGTAAAGTAAGAAACTACTCACGTATTATTATGTGTCATTAAATAAGCAAATATAAATAATCTCAACGGATAACTGATTACAAATGATAGGAAATTTATAAATCTATTTTTTTATTTATTTATTTTTTGACAAAAGTTAGAATTGTAAATGTCTTTCCTTGTGCGTTATTTACGGTTTTCAGTGATGTAATTATTTGGGTAAAAAACACAATATACCAGCCGTCGCTTAATGCATATAAAAATAAACAGAAAATTTACATTAGTGTGAAATATAGTAGCGATTTTGTAGTAGAACGATTTTTAGAATGATGCAATAATTCTCATTCAGTAAAATCAAACGCGATCTGTGTTTTAATCAGTTTAGGCCTGGATGTAGCACTCCAAAAGTGCTACAGTAGGATGACAAAATGGATTACAAGCACTACTTCTGACGTCCAGCTTTACTAACGTGTTTGAATGCAATACTGCGCGACTACTCTACAAACAAACAGCAAACATTATCCCACGGGTATACTAGTTTAACGCTCATAAATCACTCGGTTTACTTCGTACAGTAATAAATCGAACAGAAAACTATTCCTATGAAAGTAACAGACCGTTTATCTATAATAGTATGCTGTAAGTGTTGATCATGTTCCATTAAAATCAGCTATTCCTCCGCAGGTATTACCTCGCATTATTTCCCAATACATTAACTCCAACAATATACGTACTTAAACATTCTCAGTTTTATATATAAAAACTTTTATAAATCTTGTCGTTTTCAAATTATATTTAGAACAATAATTATACACAGTGCCGAATTTACCACTAGGCCGACTAGTCTGCGGGCTCAGAGGGGGCCGCAAGCTACAGATATTTTTTTTAACAGAAGTATTTCTAAAAAACTAGTAGGCATTTTTGATTTATTTAAGTATGATTTTTTGAAATTAAATGATCAATTTTTATTAATAATACAAATGGAAGACAGTTCTTATTTAAATATTGCACGCTTATTTTTAAGAAGTTTATTAAAGGCATCGATTTCTTTAAAAAGGAGGAAAAGAACAATCAAGAGGAGAAGGAATTTAGGAGTCTACCTTTAGCGTTCATAAAACTCATCCGTAACAAACATTTGGCAACATTATTTCCAAACTTAGACACGGCCTTGCGAATTCTGCTGTGTATAATGACTTCAAACGCATCTAGGGAAAGATCATTCAGCATTTTAGAAAGAATAAAAATTTACTTAAGGAATTCCAGTTCAGACTCAAGACAAGTTTGTCAAATTAGTTTAGCTACTTTGATGACTTAATTAAAGAGTTTTCATCTCAAAAACACGAAATGTTGATTTATAATAAATTATTGTCAAATCTTTATTGAAGTCACCAGTTTATTAGTCGTCTGTTTTTTAGGAACTTTCTTTTTAAAATCTTCCGTATGTTTTAATTAAACTTTAAATAAGACAATACTTATTTTAGATTTTGTCATAATATTTAGTTTTAGTCATATCTAGGTCATATCTAGTCCTATAGTATAGTCATATTTCATTCTGAATTACATTTATAAGCTTTTAATAAAGGTTTGTACATATAAACCACTTATAACTGAAAAATGTGTGTTTAAATCTCTTCCTAAAATATAAAAAATTACCCTACGTAATTTAAAAATAATTTTCTATAATTGTCTTCTTAAAATTTATAAATTTTCCAGCAACATTTTTCGTGTATGCTTTCCCCGAAATTAATTCTATTATGCTACATAGTAACTGAATATTAGCTTACCATTAGTTTTTTGTATCTTTAGTCAAAGAATAAAAAAAAATCTAGACCTATATTTTTATTCTATAAAAATTATAAGAAATAAAATTAATGTGTTATACTTAGACAATTAAAAAGAAATTGTTTATGTTAAATTTCTGTATAAGCTTAGTTAAGTTATTCTACTTAAAAATTAAATTAATTTGCTCAAATCTTTTGCATGGTTCTTAATATTTTGAAATGTTTGCTAAATGAAAACACGCTTTTTTATAATAGCCTACTGGTTTTAAATTTGATAGTGTTAATCTGACATCAACTTACTTCTGCAGTACATATATTACTTCAAAGTCACAGCGGGGGACCGCTCAGTAAACTTGGCCTAGTCCCTCAAAGATCTTAAATCGGGCACTGATTATACATGCGATGCTTTATAATTATCATAGTATTTATGACAGTAAAACAGAATGGCTGGATGTTACAGATTAAGATGACTAGACTGTAGACTCTGAAGATACCTTATTTCATATTCTGTTCTGTATTAATAGTGTGACGATTTAAATTGTAACAGTAATTGTAAAAAGAAAGAATTTTAAAAAGTAAGTTTGCGAGCGATTAAGCAATTTTAAATCTCACTATAATACTTAAAACCCCTGTATGTACTCAGTATGAGAATAAGTAGTAATTAAGAAGTTCAAAGAAACTTTAATAAAAAGGCATATTGTAAATAGTTATTATTGTCGTATTTAACCCTTTGCTTGTTGTCAGGCGGTGACCTGTTAATTCCGGACTCGACATGTTTTCCGAGTCGTCTGTAATTTAGGATAAGATAAAAATCATAATGTTAATAATTAAAAATCTAAAGACACAGATATTCGTTAAAATAACTCATTAAAAATATATATGTTTATTAAGGTATAGTTTGTGTAAATAAAAAATGTTAACTTGAATAAAGGTAGGGACTATATTCTCGCGGAGTAACTGCCCCTCTCCCTTTTGTTAAGTACCAGTTGAAGCGAGCAGAAAAACTCTCTCTCGCTATGTTGACCTCACAGAGTGCAGACGTACGAGCGAAAGCTCTGATAAAATGTTGTTAGTTTGTTTGTTTAATTTAAATGTAGTTTAGTAACTACTGCTACAAAAGCGTGTAGCATGTACCATTAACTATAAAAATGTGGCAACAAGAAGAAATAATATGTAACAACAAAAAAGTAAGAGTGTTAAGCAAGATGACGACTCCCTTCAAGAAGTAACTCACATTTCAACATCATTCCTGAAGATGTGATCTGCAGGAACTGCTTAAAGACACGTGTACCCGGCAGAAGACGCTGTTTAGGACATCCGAGAATCTACATATACTTACATCTAAGAAGCTTCAATCTCCTCTGTGAACTTTCGACACATTATTGACGAAGACCCGACTCAGATGATGACGGCGCGTACGAGGATTCCCAAGACGGACACCCCAGGACGAGGTTTCTACATTCCATTCTAAAGGTGACTCGATAGCCTGTCTATCGAGAGTTAATAATATTTGTTATACTACACACTTCCAAAAGAGACTTTTCAAAGACAATTAATTTAACGTAAACATTAAAAATGTAAATCTAAGAGTTTACTGTAAAAACTCAAACATCATACGTTGTAACGCTTTATATATTGATGTATCTTATTATTATTCCAAGTAATAGTACCATTCTTCAAATGGTTAAAGAAGTCTTGCAAGCTAAGATAATGAATTGAATATAAATAAAAGTCTTTACTATCAAATACAGAAAGTTAACCCGGATCCGAGGTATAGCTAAATAGAGTCAATTTGATCCCAAAGTTTTATAAAAGAATTTAAATACTTTAGTTTAATTAGTGATGTCATGGGATCTGTCAGTAACAGTTGTTAAATAAAGAGAAGTCGTCTTGTTACACACAGAAAATGAGTGCGTAAATCAGTACAATACCTTCCCTTGTTTCCTTACACAGTTAGTAAGTAATTTGTTCAGTTAATTTGATTTGAATACAGTTCGTTACAACGTAGGCAGCCCATGTAATTGATAGAGGTCAGTTAAGATGGGTTCCCTGGATTTGTAACGCGCCAATACGTTACAATAGAAGCGCGTTAATGATGTGCAACATGTGTGTTTGTACATGGCCCCGCACTCACTCCTAAGGTAAAAGGGAAAGGAAAGCAAAAAAAGCAAATAAGTGAGTGAGAAAGCAAATAAATAAAATAAAAATGAGTGAGAACGGTGGGAAGAGATAGATAGAGAGAGAGAGAGAGAGAGTGACAGAGACAGACAAAGAAACAGAGACAGACAGAGTGGTGGAGTAAATTTCTTCAATTATTCTAATTTTTTTAACACTTTCCTGGAAATTCTTTTAAATATTGATTGGTAAAATTACATTTACTCAGATATTAAATCAAACAAATCAAACTGCAATATTATGACTAGCAAAAGTTAGTATTGAACCACATTTTTCAATGTAAACTTATACAAAGTACAAGAGATTAAACAATTTGCCCAGGTGGTAGACCAAAGTGTGATATATTATTATCATCTGGTCCTTCAGTCTATCGACTGGTTGTACCCTTCCCGCATATACCCGTGGTACGTGTGTTACGGAGTCTCTCACAGGTATATGGAACCTACAGTTTAACGTCGGATTCGAATGGCATAGTTGGGGAGGGTTTATACTAGGCAGGATGCCTCTCGCTGGTTTGCCACCGCCTTGCGAGGGGAAACGGTTGTATCTAAATCAGATGGCCCCGGCGGGAATCGAACCCGCGCCGACAGCGAAGCAGCGCCACACGCTATCCACTACGCCCCGACCACTACTGGTGTGATATAAATGATTTAATTGTGTTGTCAATGGTTTTCATTGATCACTTGTAATAATGAAACATTATCCTAATATTCTCAATATTAGCTTTCTCAATATAAAGCATTCTCAATAAGTGCTTTCCTCTAAGCAGTTTCTGTATACGATTATGAGAACATGCCTATTTGAAATTTAAGTGCCATAACATTGGTAGTTGCTTACATATTTTTTGAACTTTCTTATTCTTGAACGTACGAGTCGTGTTAACAGTTTTGACAAGTTTTGTTCTTTGTACAATCGTTTTTCTATAATTACGTGCGGAATTAAGGGGAATGCTGCGTAAGATTGCACAGATACGTTGCTTAGTAACTTTAAAATATCGGTATGGAGAACCACACATGCCTTCCATGTTCTAAAGTTTATATTTAAAATCATTAATTTGAATGCGGTTCGATAACTTCTAAAAAAATATCGCCCACCCTCAAACTATTTTCACTATTTACAAATATTTTTGTTATTATGGGGTAGTCGTTTAATATAACGTTAATTTTGAGACACTTCATCTATAACAATTAGGTACTTTATTCTTATAAAGAAACTGAACTACACAGATAATCATACCTCCTCCTCAACCGATCTCCACCACTAATGCTATTTACACTTTCATAGAGTAATAGTTTTATCATCCGTAATTTCTAAGGTATCTTATCCTTTAAAATTAAATATTCGTACTTTACTTGATTTCAGCACTGCAATTTTCAAAAAATCACCCCATCCCCCTTCAACTACCTACTCTATTTATAATTACTCATTTACCATTTTACAGTGGATTAATGTGACTTTATTTTGAGGCATTTATTTATAAAAACTAAATACTTTATTCTTGTTAAATCGCAAATCAATTCTGGTAAACTACCCCTGCCTCCTAACCGAACAACCTGGTTGCCTGGTAACAAAATTATTTTATTTTTAACAATTACCATTGTTTGGAAAAGTTTAAATGAATTTTTAAATACTTCACTCTTGTAAACATAAAACGTTGCAGGTAAACTACCCATTCCCCTTAAACGATCTTCACCAAAATCAATAGACCTTGAGCGCCCTACAACTCGGGCACATATGCAAAAAATTATTTGATTCTGTTTGCATTTGTGGCAGTTATCGTTTGCCATTAAAAAAATCTACACACAGTCACAGACACACAGACGCTTTTCGGAAAATGACTTTTTTCATGTTTTGAGGGTAGTACAATCAAAATAGCCCTAATCGCGAACACGATGTTTTTCGCGATCACCATACTTCGATTTCCTTACGGAACACGGAAGTAAAAAACCGAATGAACCTAATTGTTCTCCTCGCGGCCATTTCTCGTACAGCCTTATCCACCACATGTCAGATATATACAACGCAACTGCTCCAAAATGTCTGCCGCTGATAAAAATATTTCACGTTAATACAATATAATCTTCAATGTTATGATAAGACTATTGTTACGACATCACAGAACAGTCTACGTGTTTGTCGAATGTGCCAGAAGAATCCGGCTGTAATGTGTGTGGCATACGTGACTGTAGACGCATTCGCGAGACTTTTATGGAAGCCGCCAGGCGCGCGGACTGTGTCAAGGCCGCAATTAATTACGTCGTAGTTTAGAGATAAGGCGTAGTTTTAAATCTGGTCTGTTCGCGGATGTATAAATACAAGGCGGCAGCGGCCTTAGTTTTCAGTTATAGTCGCGATAAATTACAGTGCGGTTCGAGAGTTATTATCGGGCGATTACAAGCGATATTACTCTGTGCGTTCAAGTAGTTAATAGTGAAGTGTTGTAATTTATAATCGGGCGGTATATTGTAATACAATTGTTTTATAATATTAGTTCACATTTTATTGCGTGTGAATAATTTTTATTTGATTTGTTGTAAGAGACTGTGTTGTTATTTACGAGCTGTTTAACTGTGAAAATTAAAGCTGGTGATTAGTGACTTAATTGGTGTCTTGTATTTTGTTTCCACTGTACCATACGACGATCGAGTAGACCGGCGTAACACTATTAACTTTATACAGTCAGTTTATCCTTCAGAAAAAAAAATTGATCCTGTATTCTAATAGCTTTTAATACATCTTGGTTGTACAAAACTGTATTGATGCTAATTAGTTAACTAGTAAACTTTTGAGTATCTTCAACCATAGTTAAAGTCGATGGTACTACAAAAAGTTTACTTAGGATAGATTTACTACATTCTGGGCAATTAGAATTCAAATACCTAGAGCAG
Organism: Magicicada septendecula; assembly: GCA_034769895.1. Lineage (NCBI taxonomy): Eukaryota > Metazoa > Arthropoda > Insecta > Hemiptera > Cicadidae > Magicicada > Magicicada septendecula. The sequence goes on along the minus strand of CM068374.1, from coordinate 455,843,183 downwards.
AGGGAATATAACATTGATGTAAATATTCAGTACACAATACAGAACAGAGTACAATTTACAGAGAACAATTTACTGGAGTACATCAAATTAGAATATTTATGTTAGTAGTGAAAATAAGCACTAGGCAAAAACATCCGTTGACAAGGCTATATCTGCTTTTAAATGTCATTTGTCAATAAAAGATTTTTATAAAATTAAAAATTTTTAAAAAGTGTACGTGGTAAGAATTATCTCATATCGTAATTTTTATAACAAAAATCCATTATAGCTGATGATATAAATGTCGTCGCTTATTATGAACCTGATATAAATTGGTGGTTTGAAAACAATGTGACAGAATTCATGTTGACAGAATTACAACTAATAAACATAATTATTTATGAAATGCTGTCTGAAAAGAGTTTTAAAACTATAGCAAAACCGATCTGACGTAAACATAGAAATCATCTAAACTAAATTAAAAGAGCAGAAAGGATGTCCACCACATTTTACGCAGTACAGTGCATGACGGAAGCTATAATATAAATTGTTTAGTTTTATATTTACTTTAATCAGATTAACTTTAACGTACATTAATATGTTTACGGCGACGCTTCTTTGTAAATAAGTGAACTATACTGCTGAATCATCAAGAGCGATTTTTAATTCATATCAGTTATCTTCTACCGAAAAATGAAAAAACGAGCGCACATTCGGTATTCCCCTAATTATGTTACAATTTCAAATAACTTTTAGTTTTCACTAAGTCAGAAATGACACCGGCTGCGTTTATGGCAGACGTGTCATACCTTGTCATAAATATTGCTATGTTGAGATAAAAGACAACTACGTGACACTTATCATGCGTAAACAATCGAGGTTGTTCCAGACCGCATCAGTCGGCGCACAATGTTCAAGGCCAGACATTAATATAGTTCATAGTAAATTCCAGAGTCCCTGTAATATGAAATTTGCTCCGGAAAGTTCGACACCTCATCCGGAAAGTGACAGATTATTCTGGAATCTCAGTAGGGTATAAATATAAGTATTCGGCAGTTATTGGTCAGATAATTTACACCTGGCAATTTTTCAAGTGCGGATAGGTGTTATTGTTGCATTTTAGTGAAAAGTGATTGTTGTGTTAATTAGTGAGAGACTGTAATAAGGTGAAATTTATTGTTACGTTTTAGACAAATTTAATTTGAATTATTTAATAAGAGCGCATTTGTTGGTTTATAACGGTTGTTTGTGTTAAATTAAAGTTTGTGATTAATGCCTTCATTAGTGTTCATTATTCTGTTTCCAATAACCAGCACGGCGATCTGAGCGACTGCCGTAACAATATTGTTAACGACAGAGCGAACCTCAGAAAGGGATTTGTTCACAACAGGGATTTGTGAGTTAAAGTAAGTGAATTTATGCAAGCGATTATAGTGCGTAAATCATGTAGCCTTATCAGAATTCCACTTTGACTATAGTCTAATAAATTTATCCTCGTGAACTTTGTTTTTTTATAATAATAAACAGTAAGTGAATCTTATTACTGTTTGTTTATAAAAATGTGCAGTACTTTCTGGACAGCAGTTTAACACAGAATTATTAACAGTGAATTATAACACGGATTGTTTAGCATTATTCCATCAAATTTACACCTAATATTTGGTGAAAGCGCTCGCTAGGTGATTTACATTTCGGCAAGTTTTAACCTCTGCTTCGAAAACTGATGGACAACGGAAAGCCCTCGCCTCAGATAGTGCCACCTAACAGCCAGGCTAAATACGTCGAGCTTTGCACAAGTGTGGTAAATCAAACGTCCACTAGAATGAATCATTTCCGCTACATCTACCTTGAACAACTGAAAGTGACGAGAGAGTGTTTAAGGGGAAGTCTCCAGAAGTTTCAAGGAAGCATAGATTTAATGCTTACTGAAGGACAGGAGGACTCTCGAGTGCAGAAATTTATTGATGGAATCGGAAATAGTGAACTATAGCAAGCGTTACGAATGACATTGTATGAGATTAGTGGAGACGAATTTCTACGTGGACTACAGTTGAAGCCGACAAATTATTTGGCAAAAACTAATTACACAGTTGTCTTAATAAATATTGCGATTACAAAGACGATAAAGAACAAATACATGAAACACATAGATTGCCACAACCAAAGGTGCCAGACAAATAGAAAGAAAGGATGGAAAAACGAAATACTGAAGGCCTGGAAAAACGGAGCATCTGCAGAGTGGATACAAAGTGAATTTCAACAAGCAACAGAGAAAAGTGCAGTAGTTGCGACAACGGGGCGTATGCTCCTAAATGAATAAATAAGCTACAATAATACAAGGCCTCTAGACAATATGCAGTTTCTATACTTAAAGAATAAAAGTGGAAACGTGGAGGATTTTTTAATTTAAGGAACAACGTCAATCATAACACATTGAACGGGTGCCCTGGTATAGGCAATCGGCAGCCTCAAATCTGGCTTGTCGTGTTCTGGTTTAGAAACTGGTAGTGAAAGATCTGAAGCGGGAGACAAGTAAGCCTGAATCGACCAAACTTTTTCACCAAGTTTTCGTTTCACACACCATGAATGAAACCATTCTTTATTATCACATTATAAAGGCGCACAGATTTGAAGCACATACGGATTTACAATATTACATAATTCTGTTTGCAACAAATAGACTTCTGGCAGAAACATCAAGAGAAACAGATAAAAAACATGATATCCAATAAACATGAAACATATAAAACTACAGCACACTAAAGGAACATCACTTATGAGTGCGTGCAGATCCTAGTACAGTAGGTTTTCCGTATTTAAACCATAATTAGTCAGCATACGGGCATATCAATTGACAAAAGCTAACTAACTGATTTCGCAAGCAGAATGATCACTGTTGCACACCACTATATAAAATTATCCCGATTAGCGCTTTCAAGCTTCACAGCTCATCGTCAGATCGGAATTAAACCAAAAACCTGAAAAACTCCTTCATTCACATCTCAACCCACCCTACTCACACACAACAGGCTATAATTGAATGTCCCTTCCCCACCCTCAGCCCTGTCCCACCATCTGGACAGTTACATATTTTTCTAGCAAATTCCTTGTGTTTCTGTGTTGTGTGTGTGTGTGTGTGTGTGTGTGTGTGTGCCTTCCTTTTAAACCTAGTCTTTCTCATCCACACATGTGTGCCAGTCACACACCCTTATTTTAAAAACACCTAATTAGTCCTAAGCAATTAATTCTTAATCTCATCTATCTGTCCTCTATCATTTACTTCTTAATTATGTTATAAAATATTTCTTCATTATCAAAATTTAATTTTAGTATTAATTAAATTGTGTAACCCTTTTTCTCTTTCTTTCAATATTTCTAACTCCTCCCTAAGCTTCCTTTCATAGTGGTGTGCAACAGTGATCATTCTGCTTGTGATTTCAACCACTAACACAACTTACTTCATTAACTGATTTCAGTTAAAGTGTCACGCGCTGTAGATCAAGCTGTCACTTTACTGACCAACACACGCTAAATTGTCTCGTCTGCCTTACGTAGCCGAAATAATGGAGGCCTTTAAACCAAATCAAGTTACCAAACTTGAAGTGCTACTAGAAAGGCCCTCTCTCCATTCCATAGCTGGATCGGTTTTTACATAATCTTGAAGAAGATGCTTCTGCTGTACAGGTTAGGTTAATGAAAAGTTCTGTTAAACATCCCATAAATACTGGAGACGCACACTGACGCAACAAGCGGCTTCGAGACCCCCATTAGCTAAAGAGGAGATAAGTCTCGGTCGGTAAACATATTGTAACGACGGTCTCACTGATCGTCGTATGGTACAGTGGAAACAAAATACAGACACCAATGAAACCACTACTTACCAGCTTTAATTAATCACAAATAATAATTCGTAAAAAACAAGGTACTCTAGTACAGTATCTTCAGTTAAATTTGTCCATACGCAATAATAGTGTCAATTTATAGAGTTCCGCACAAACTATAACAGAATAATCACATTCCACTCATCCTCAACAACCACTCGATCCGCACTAAAGAAATCGGTCACTGTAACTAACTGACTAAGCAGGTAGCTGTTGTTTAGATACGTCCCGCAGAGGTTCCAGAATAACTTTCCATCCTTCTGGCGACGTACTAGCATAACTTGCGTTATTACAAGTGTTCTCGAACTGAAAGGTACTTGAGTGCTAAGTGAGTGGAGGGCCTTGACATGGATAACGCACGCTGGGCTAGTCGAGAAGCTGGTAGAACGACACTCTCGCCTTTTTCGAGAGCGTTCCGTAATTGTCTTAACAATATGTCGATAGATTTCTTGCTAAGCTTCTTGTCATTTTCCTTCAGTGCTGGCAATGATTCTTCCAGAACTACTGGCTATGGGAGTCAAAATGGAAGAACCACTAGTTTGCGACAAAGTCCAATGACAAGTTATTAAATTGCCTAAAGCACTGCCGCTTTCAGTTCACTTTATCTCAAGCTGTACGGAAGTCAAAACGCTTAAAACGGTGATAGAAGAATCCTTATATAATCAGATCTGTTTTTGCCGCAAATAATCTCCCTTTGGATACTCTCATTGTGTTGTTTCTATTGTACCATTACTATCTCGGATGACGTACCGTATATTGGAGCGATCAGATAAAAATTACAAAGAGTAGACAATCATTTTTAATTCTAAAATAATGGACGTACAATATAAAAAAATTACATAATCCTGGAAGTTTTTGTAATAAAAAACACTAATCCTACATAATTTTCAAGAAACCCTTTAGAGTTAACAGTAATCTGATTAATATTTGTGTGCAAAATTAAACTTCTTAAGCTCAAAAAAAAGTAGGGGAAGGTTGCCATCAATGGACCGGTTCCATGGATGGACCTCTTACGTATTTCCTCTACCAAAGCGTGCACATGCGCGGTAGTAGTTGTAGAATCTTTGTTTCTTCACGCCAGCTGTGTGCAGTGTTGTAAACGAGTTGGAGTTTCGTCGCTGCTAGATAAAAATTCAGGTAAGATTTCTGTACTCTGTGCTATAACTATTAGTCTTTTTTAATATCAGTTATCACGAATTATATATTACTGAACAATTTCACAATTTGTTGATATTAAAAGCAGTTTTTAAGTTCTAAATTTTATATTGGTTGTTCCAATTTGAATCGTCATTTCGGCTGTGTTTATCTAAAGAATCCAATATGGCGAGTTCCCATCATTGGACCACTTGGCGTTTTCATGAATGGACCAGTTTATCAGGTGGTCCATTCATGGAAATGTGAACAAATTTTTGAATTATTATTATTTTCCTTGACACGCTTTACGTTAAGTAACTTTTCTTTTATATTTTGACTACAAGTAAGACTAAATTTTTTCATTTTAAGTTTTACCTCTTTCATGGGACACGGAAAACTTGTTTGCTTGGTACTTTTCCATTTACTGATATTTTATGATAGGCTTGTTAGTAAATTTTATTAACCTATAATCTACGGTTTATAGTACAATTAACAACCTGTTAAATTGCAAATATTAATTTTTATAACGCTAAGACTGTAGGAGATACGAGGAAATAGCGTATTATTGTGTGTGAGTTGGTAGCTGCGTTAGTGTCTAGAAAAACGTGTTATAATACTCAAATATACACTGTGTTCAATGTAAGTGCTATTTTGTTTTACAAATAACCTAACTATTAGCCTAAAATATAACCTACAACTACATATAAACATTAAACTCTGTAGACTACCTTGAAAATTTTACATCATTATATTCTAGCCCGAATATTGTAGTCATAGTTTATAGCAACAATTGGTAGCAAATTGAAAATAAAAACGTTTCAATACAAACATATTGAGTCTCCCTGTACTATGATAACACTAATAAAATTATAGCCTTACGCTTTTAGTCACAAGGGCGTTTGGTTCCTACTGTTAACATGGTCGTTGCATGGCACTCAGGTTGAAGAGTAGATAGACATTTGATTGTATTTAAAAGCTGAAATGAAATTTATTAATTTAAAATAGTAATCATTGCAAAAAAGCCTAAATACACAAAATATTGTAGTAGCTTGTCTATAAATTAACATAATAATTTTCGTTTTTCAGAAAAATGCCAAAAGGAGTGAAATATGGACAATGGAGTACCGAGACAATGGAACGTGCTATCGTAGCCTTTCGTAACGGAGACATGGGTTTGAATGAAGTCTGCCGAGAGTATGGAGTGCCCAAAGCAACTTTAAAGAGACATTTAGAAGGCAAAAACAATTTTGCTGTGGAGGGAAAGAAAATTATTTGTAGTTTAGGAGATCTGCCTCCTGAGGTAGAGAAGGAATTAGTAGACCACATTTTAAAATTAGAGACGTTTTTTGGAATCACAGCCAAAAACTTACGAGAACTCGCGTTTCACGTCGCTGAACAAAATAACATCGAACACAGATTCAGCAAAGAGAAGAGATCGGCTGGGAAAAAATGGTACTACAATTTTATGCGGCGACATCCCAAATTAAGTCTCAGGCTTCTTGAGATAATTTTTCATACTTTATATGTTTTAGTTTTGTTTTACCATGACTAGTAGATACATATAATAAAATGTAATACACCTATGTAGAGACAGTTTTTCTTTACTTTCGTAATCGGTCCAACGATGGAAACTCGATGGTCCATTCATAGCAATGGACCGTTTGTTAAAATTTTGTTTTTTGTTCCTACTACCATATTTGAAAAATCTAAAAACAAAGTAAATACTCACGGTTAATCAGAAAGTAATAGAGAGACTATCTGTATATTGAATGGTAAATTTAAGTTGAAAATGTGATGAAAAAAAATTAAAAACTGTTATGTGGTCCAATGATGGCAACCTTCCCCTAATTACGTGTCCTATATAGGAATCTGTCTTGTTCTTCCAAACTGTATGGTATTTCCCTCTCTGTCACACTCACGTCCCGGTTGTTTACAAACTCACGTGTAAGGTTCACGTAGTCAACATGTCATGCAAATTGAACATCTGTCAGTTCGGAAGGGAAAGCACCTTAGTCTAACATAGATCTCACCGATATCGTTGAGATATACGTTCCAGATTGACGTTGTTACCAATATGCATCGTGCTGATCATTTACATATTATAATTTGTGCACGCAACACCGAGTTATAAGATGAATTATCCAATGAGAGGATAATTTATTTACAGAAAAGTTCATGTTTCTTCATCACATGTATATTTATAGTAAAATATAAGATATCAGGTAACAATGTTAATGATATTTATAGGTAAAAATTGTTTGAATAAGAAACAAACTCTTAAACGAGAAAAACTATTGCTATTACTACAGTCAAAAGCTATTATTAAAATACATAATAAATAAATACGTATATCGTGCCCTCTGGGACCTTCTGTAGCCACACTGTAGCTACAGATGCTAACGGATCTCTGTAAAACTAACGGACGGAATGGTGAAGAGATCTCAATGATCCAACAGCAGGACGTGCGAAAGAGTCTTAGAGAAGCAGATCTCTTCAAAAACCTGGGTTCATCTGGCTCCGGATGATAGCACCCAGTAAGGGCCCCTACCTAGGGTTACAGCTGAAACCCGGTCAACGGTCTCAAAGGCGCATGAGGCACCTCGGTTCTCAACGGCAAAGAGAGCGGAAGAACCTAGTGGAGTAAACCACGAAAAACAATCATTTTAGACTAACAATCCAATCTTATCTCGGAATTTTATTCCTACTTTTGCACTCTATACAATTGAAATTGCAGTGTTAAAAATGGAAGGAGTCCAGGGTAGGAGAGAGAAAAACGCAATTTCAAAGTGGACTGAAGACTGGAAGAAGAGACACAGTAAAAAGATGAACCAATATTGGAGAAAAAGAAAAGAACAAAGGATAAAGAATTGAAATTAGCAATGTGGTCCTTAGATGGCCGATACAAAGTTAAAAAAAAAGTATGTAAGTATATAATATATAATATTAAATATATAAAACGTAGTATTAACTGTATAAAATTAAATATAAAATACAATCTATTATTTCAATATGTATTAAATTATAAAAAGCATATACTTTCTAAAATGGACAATAAATATATATTTTTAGATTGTAATATAAATAGATTACAAGTAAACATGTCAGTAACAATCATTAGTTCACTTAACAGTTATACACGCGCGCGCGCACACACAATAGAATATAATAATATACTGTACTAGCAGCAGGAAATCGGTTAACGAAGTAATATTTGCTATGCGTCAGTGTTCATTAGCTAGTTTATTAAATACAATTTAATTAATCGAGTTCAGTTAAACATAGAATGTTGTGGGAGTGCTAGCACATTGAATGCGTTATTGTGATCTGCATGTGTGTTTATAATAGTGTAAACGACCTTAAAACATTTACCTTTAATTAACAAAGGACAGTAGTAGAACTGAATGTGTATTTAGCTTGTCCCTGTACAAATGTGATTATAATATATGTTAAAGAGTAGGTGCTATTGTTAAATTTGTCATCCGTACGTTTAATTATAAATTAATACGTCAATACTTACAGAATTGATAATAGTGGCACGTAAGAGCGCGTGTGCATGTATGTATTATAGAACTGATCATTATTTAGATTATTTTAATTTATTCACATTTTATTTTATTATCCAACACACTAATATGAACAAAATTAATTTAAAACCTAATTAAAACTCAAGAGTACTAACTAGCTATTAGAAACAAAGCAGATTTCTTTTATATGTAAATGCTTTAGTTATCACCAGGGAACGGATGGTTAGATTAATACATATTTTTAGATGTAATTCAGTATTTTTCATATTGACATTAATAATTGGCTATCCGCTAATGTCAGCTATCCGAAATTGATACACGTTATCTGTGTTGTGTTTACTCTACATAGAATGTGTGAATCTGTCCTATCGTTGTATCCCAATGTGGACAGATTAGTGTTTGTTAAATCACCTACAAGAATTGTTCCTTACAAAAACAAAAATCGTAACCTTCCATTATCACCAGCATCTATTGTCACTCGCTGGGGAACTTGGCTTTCTGAAGTCTTATATTATGCAGATAATTTTGATAGTGTTAAATCAGTGATTGACGAATTGCACAAACACAACACTCCATCAATAGAAATCCTTCAAAATCTGTTAAAAGGCAAAAGTGTAAGAAATATATTTTTTAGGTTTTTCAAAATTTTGGTACAATTTGTAGATTTTAGTGCCCCAAAGTTTTAAATTTGAAAATATTTGACACCATTTCCAGATTGTCGTAAAATACTGATTAATTTGATACCACACGTTGGTATGTTGAAACTTTTTCAAAAATTTGGAGCCCTTACATTTTGACCCCCGCTACACTATTTTCTGAGGTGATCAATCTTAAAAACAACAGCGGTCTATAGGTTATTTTTATGGAAACGGATGCGGCGTTTTACTGAAATCGAGTTACGCACTTGTTTAAAGTCAGACATACCCTAAGTAAACATACAGACGGTTAGATAGACAGACAAACAAACGTCAAACGCTGAAGTGAAACTGAGATTTCGCTTCGCTCTTTTAAAAATAAGTCCCTACTTTACTAGACTACTATGAATCAGAATAATTCTTGAGACGTTTAGGTGAACTGAGATTCTCTATCCAACTTCCACAAATAATTTCCGTTTATTATTCTCATAGATAGGCCTAATTTCACTTGAGCTTGCAAATCAAAGATAATGTTCCCGATTCGTCGAATTTAATAAATAACTTTTCATGTAAACAAGAGATTTAGAAAATTACCGTTATCTCATTGTGCACGTTTCAAGAAATGTTAATACATTTTAAAATTTAAATTTTTGTGCTAATCTCTGAGTGATAAAACATAACAATCGGTATGAAGAACCATACATGACTTCCACGTTCTAAGATTTATATTAAAATCGGTATGGAGAACCATACATGACTTCCATGTCCTAAAATTTATATTTCAAATCATTTAAATATTAATTAAATAAGTGGATGCTTGAGTTCTGAAGAAATTACGTATCAGCTAAAATGGTACCACCATGTCAGGTGGATTAAGACTATCCTCAACCATCGTGAGGAAGGACTGTACTTTTGGATAAAATGTCTGTAGGTCCAACGAAGAGCTAGCTAAATGTGATTCCTGTAATGAAATTGGACTCTCGCTGCAAGGGGCCGAGGGATGCCTATAGTGTTATCAAAGTCTTTCCTGTCAATAATATACTAGTCATTTTTCTTTTTTAAAATCGAGTCTTGATTTCTTTCTTTCCATTTGTCTTTTGATTTTCTGAACGACTATTCTGTTCACCCTTATAATTATAAATTTCTCAGCAAAACATTCCTTCCTTACTACGTTTGTGTCTCCTGTTTAACACCCACCATTCTGATCCATGTCATAACGCTATATTCCACACAGGCTAATAAATGACTAGCCATCAGGGAGGTCAAAATATTTTCATGGAGGGGCAATCAATTTTCCAAAGGAGAAAAATATTTTTCATACACACACATGCACGCACATATTAGTTTATAATTCTCATATCATAATAGAAAGAAGTACACAGATTGTATTAATTGCTTTGATACAACAACACTGCCCAGCGATCCACAGGAACCAAATCGATGTCCATCTTTTCGGGTTGCACGCGTTGTGTTGGTGTGGGTTTCGGCACTTTCCCATTAAAAAGCGTGCAAACATAAGAAAATAAACATGATGAGGCCAGAAATAACGCGACTTTTGTATGTGTGTGTGTGTGTGTGTGTGTGTGTGTGTGTGTGTGTGTGTGTGTGTGTGTGTGTGTCCTGCCGGCCTTTTTATTGCGGTAATCACAAAAATAAAACTTTGTAAAAGTAAATATTACATAATTGAGATATGCTTGCCTGCCAGGAACGATATATTTTCACTCATACGTGATTTAAGTTAAAATGAAAAATATAGAATTTGTTAAAGTGAAATGAAATATTTTCATAGAAACTACTTCTTTGTTGCCAATAACGTATTACACATATAAAATTTTACACCCTCCTCCTATAACTATCATTTTCATTTATAAAAAATTACCCCCTCACTCTATGACTACCCTTTTCATTTATAGATATTTGATCTACGTTTCTACAGTGGATTATTATCACCTTCTTTTCAGGATAAACGTTGCAGGTGAACTACCCCTCCCCATCTTCGCCAAAATCAACAGGCCTTGAGTCCTCTACAGCTTGGGGTATATATGCAAAACATTATTTGATTCTGTTTGAATTTGCGGCAGTTATCGTTAGCCATAGGAAAAATTCTACACACAGACACAGACACTTTTCGGAAAATGACTATTCTTTATGTTTTGAGGGTAGTAGAATCAGAATCAGCCCTTCTCTCGAACACGATTTTTTTGCGGTCACCATACTTATATTTCCTTACGGAAGATGGAAGTAAAAAAGTTAAAAGATATGTGACAGTTAAACATTTACGTTTATTGTTTTTACAGTGATAAAAACGAGAAGAGACTATTTACTTCTATATCTTGCGGTGAGGAAATATTTTTACACAAGCGAGTTTTAATACCAAAAGAATAATAGCAAAGTGTAAAGATTAAGCGACACTGTTTGAATCTGCTGCATTATTATTCTGTCATAATTAAACTAGAATCAGTTTAATTAAGTTACAATTACACTAATTGAAGTTGAAAACAATAATTCTTTAACATAAGGTACTACTGAATTATAGCAATATTTTTTTTTATGGAAAGCTAAGAATTACTTTTGTAAAATTACATTTTATTTTTTACCATTAAATACCGTTTGTCTTGTTAATCCGTACTACCTAGACGCAAACGTTGTAGTAAATAGACATCTAGTCAAAACGTTTCCCTACAACAAAATATAACATGGAAGTTTTTCTTAATCATTTATTTATTTACCTGTTCGCTGCAACTTCACCGGTCATTAGCGATCACGGAAATTATAAATGAATTCATATAAGGTAAAATAATGACTATACAGATACAATAATGTTAAATATTAAACTGCAAGTTTTTAACAACGGTAAAGAAAAAAATCAATGTATGTAGTAGATACCAGTAGGAATTAAATACTTAGATTAGACATTAAAGGATAAGTAAAGGACGTATATTCCAGAAGGAAAAGCAATCATGGTGTTAAACCATATGATATTGAGTAATGAAATTTTGTTACTAATTATTCTAATACGTGTCAAATTACCATTGTTTAAAAAGCTTTTTTTGAAATTAACTTTAAGGTTTGGTGTACATCTTATTCTTATATCTGTGATCACAAATTCAACAAAAGTAAAATCAATTGGTATTACAGGACACTCCGCTCAGTGTGCAAATACACGCTAAGATGGTTTTGACCGAGTTTTAAGAAGCTATTCTCTAAGAGCATTATATTTTTTACAAAACTTTACCACAGATAAAAAATTTTAATACCTGAAAACGTGGCTTTTAAATGTTTGAAGCAAATATAATCTAATGTAGAGGTTTGAGGGATGGCAGAAACAAACATTACTCATATGTAGAGAAATAAATTTGGGTGACCAGTGACCATGAAACAGCAGCGCGCCGGCCTTGTTCACAGTTCAGTGCATACTTTGTACAGCTAGCATTGTTGTAAACATGACTGTAGAACTGAATGTAGGTATCTATGTGGTCCGTTCGGTTACGAATATAAGTGAAGAGGATTTGACATTGAAAGAAAGCGCAAACCTCTCAGTAAACAATACGTAAATCACAATTTATCTGTGACCTAGTCACGTTAGTGAATACAATTAAATTTTTAAACATAAATATTGGTAAATCAATACCAATAGCATATTTAATTTTTATTTTTTGCATTTCTTGACAATCTTATAAATGTGTTGGAATCGTTGCAAAGGCATGTACCCCCTCGCCAACTGAATCGCTTATTAAAAGTTACAGCCTCTATGCAGTTACAGGGATATCATCTCTGTACCTTATGGAAAGGTCGTTGGACGTAACATTGGACATTATATGGATTTCCTCTACCCACGGTCCCATTCACCTATGAGGTTTTAAGCTCATAAGTATTTTAGGAACATATTTGCCAGCGATTCATCACGCCACATGATTCTTCCATTTTCCTGTCCTTTTCTTTCATCCTTCCATTAACGAGACATATCTTAAATCCTTAATTGGTAACAGAGAGTGAGCCCTAAAACCCTTGAGACTAGAAGTTATCCTTAGTTTAGTTATAACTGTGAATTAATAAATGGCAAGAGATTTTGTGAAGTTCAGTCATTAACTGGACATTAATTTTAAAACATCTGTATCAGTGTGTCAATAAACTAATGTCATAAACAGGATACGGGTGCAGGCGATAAAAAAATTATACTTATATTACGAGTGATTTTGTGTGTATGTGCGTGCGTGTGCGTGTATGTTAAATAAAGAATAATACTAACTATTACGACATGTGTTATTATTCTTATACTAATGAGAATACTTATAATATGTTATCAATACTAACATTTCGTGTATGTGTATTAATTAGTTTTAATACTACCAGCATACAGGTCCTGATGATTACATGAAATGTTAACCCTTGACCAAAAAGTCTTGAAATATTAATAACAATGTTTTAAGATTGTCTAATGACTGAACCTAACAAAGTATTTCATCACAAGAAATTATCAAAAAACATATTGTTACGACGGTCTGACTGATCGTCGTACGGTACAGTGGAAAACAAAATACAAGACTCCAATTAAGTCACTAAACACCAGCTTTAATTATCACAATTAAACGGTTTGTAATCAACAAAATAGTCTCTTATAACAAATCATATAAAAATTGTTCACACGCAATAAAATGTCAACTAATATAAAACACAATCGTATTAAAATTATCCCGCACGATTATAAAACACATAACACATCGCCACAATATTTCGAACCCCGCTGTGTAAATCGACACTAACACACTGTGTAATCGCCCGACAATAACTGAAAACTCAGCAGCAGCTATGGGCTATTTATAGTCTGAAGGGTTCCATAATATGCGTCCTTAACAAGCCATCGAAAATTCTAGAAGATACTATCGAACCCACGAGACATTCCGCAATACATAATACCGCCTAGCATGTCAAGCGTCACGTACGCATTACAGCTGCGGGAATAGAGTAGGACAACGTTCTCCAATGTACCTGAACGTCCCGTAATGGAGTAACACTTTTTTTGCATTACGTAACAGTATTTTCCTCAAGAGACTGATGAGTCTCTTACAATTTTTAAGTTCATCGTTTAAGCTACACGTAAGCTACAGGTTTCGTAATACAAGCATTGCGTTTTAAAGACCCGCATATTATTGTTTTTAAAAATAAATGTTTTGCCAAGGATGAATTACTTTCTAATACCCGGAGAAACATCCAGTCTCATTAACAGTGCTTAATACAGTCAGTAACGGTATAGCGTCTCCATGAAACTTATGGTTTCCATTCAGAAGCTTGTACACTTATGGCTATCAAGCCTGTGACTATCATTATCAAGTAGAAGGTTACCTGTTGATAATTGTGGAGACACCAAAAGTCCCTGTCCAATGCAACACAATTAGCAGATTGTGAACTATTGATTGGAAAGCTGGAATACCAGGGCATCGACTATAAAATAAATGTGACGGGGCACATTCCGATCAGTTCATAACCGCTGACAAATTGTAATGAAACTCATTTTCTATCTTTGTTATTGAACTTCCATACGTCCGTGAGTCATTCATGAACGTGGCACTAGACACCGCACAAGACTTTACGACCATCGTAACACGCTGATCATGGCTCTTGTACAGCCTGTAATCGACACAATATTGACAAGACTTTGGTCATCCGACGTTTAAGGACCCTAAAGTGACCGCTGGATGAAACAGCTCTTCAAGTCATCTAGGAGTCATCTAGTTGTAGGCTACATCTCTTACGTATGTTCACTAATCAGTAGATTAGCTTAAAGAATGTATTTTTCTCATTGATAAATAAAAATTAAGGGTATGTCTTATTAGAAAGATAAATACGCTTGTTCACCTTGTTCTTTTATTTGCTTTTGTTGCCAACAATACAAAATATAAAGTAATTAAAATTGATATTGGTGTATACGTTTACAGTACTTGCATATTAGTGTATGAAAATTTACCTTATATTACTGTTATCAATGTTTAAAATGTAATTTCATGTGCACAAACAATGTATTACATTTGTTAAAAAAAATCCCGCCCGCTCAAGGACACACGAACTAAAACACGAGGCCTCTGATGTTATGTACTAAATTTCCACAATCCGTCAACAGGCGGCAGTGCTACGTTAATATAGCGGTAGCGAGATCAAGTAACCCTCTTCCTGGTCGTGTGTTACGTAGATTCGACTCCCACACCACTGTGTGTGAAAATCACTTTAGTGTCTTTGTAGCACAAGCGAAACTCAATAAAATAACTTCCACACAGGTAAACACAATCACTTTGAGAAGCTAATCAAGTTGACTCATAAAGGATGTGTGCTGCTGTACATCATAAATAAGTTCCGTTATTAATGTTTAACGAGCGTGTGTGTTGTTAGAGATTATTGTCTGACTTATTAAAACGTAATGGAATAATTTGTAACTTTTAATTTATAAGGGTATGTAAAACTTTTTCAAATACACAAACGTTTAAATCTGCAGACGTCAGGTGACATATATTTTTAAATTTGCTTTTTCTTGCACCACAGGTTAGAGACAGGTAAAGACACTTTTTTGAAACAAAATTTAATTGCATATTTGTTTGCCTTTACAAATACAAACATAGATAGTGTGCTGCCATTAGAATCATATTTTCTCTCTACCGAAATATGGTTGTGATGCGGCTTTAGCAACATAAGGGAGACACGGACTTTGTCTTTCTATGACGCTTAGTGCGTATTATCAGAATTTTGTTCGTTGTTCTCTCGCGCTTGAGGCGATATTTAGCGATCCGTTTTAATTTTAAGTTATTCATTTACATTTTTTTGTACAACAAATAAACAAAATGTTTATTTACTTGTAGGTGTAAAACAAAATATGTGTTTTATTTTTACTAAAATAGTTAGAATCTAAGGTGACTAATTCTACATTTCCAACAAATTTATTTAGCACTTTATGGCAACCGCAAACGACAATGTAACTTCTCGTGTTCTGTTTGAAGGGGAACATTTAAAGACAAAATTCAGATGTAATTCACTATGTACAGTTATAAGAACAGAATGTGAACCCAATTAAGGGTAGCTTTTGTCATAATGAAAATAAGACAAACAATTAACTTTTAAAAATCAGTAATATTCTAGTTATCTATGTACGACAATGTAAAATTGAATATTTCTAGTGTAATTTATTCTTAAAACAAAAATATTACAGGTTATGGGAATGTATAAATTATTGAAATCTTTTAGAAATACGTAAAAGAGTTTCAAAGCAAACAGATCCAGTCTTTTAGAAATACGTAGTTGAAAAATAAACCTAGATGAATACACTGTAAAGCCAGAAACTGTACTAAATGAAACACAACAATCTATCGGACGTTAAGAGAAAAAACATGGTAGGCTGTGACTTAATGTTTTCAGATCCTTAAAAATTTAGGGAATAAAGTGTTTCAAAATTTTGAAATTTGGTTTTACACACAGGAATATCGCCAAAAATTTTAGAAATAGTTATACTGTAGTAACCACAAAGAAATATTTAATGCAAATGCAAAATTCCATTATTTCACATGTCAATAGTGATCACACACGTATCTTGACAAGGAGACTACAGAATAAAGTCAATGAGAATATTAATGAAGAACGATCTGAGTTCAGGAAGGAAAGAGGAACTAGGGATCTTATAGAAGCCTTGAGAATAACTTCATAAAAGTCAACCAAGTACATCAAGAATTTATACGTTTACTTCAATCGTCCGGAATGAAGTAAAGAAAATAAAAATATTAAAAAAAAAAAACAGAAGTTAACTGTACAGACAAATGGGAATTCATCTATACAAAGCATTTACATGACCTAAAGTATCAGTATAACAGTATATCATGTTATATTAAAAGGTAGAAGGTGACCAGAGAGAAAGTAACAATGCAAAGATACTGCGTGCCAACAGCCTGCGTGATTAAAATAAGTTTTGAGGAAAGTAAACACTTAAGAATATCAAGGAATCAAGAAAAGTCTTTGAGTATTATAATAATTGAGCAAAACATGGAAGAAGTAGATCAGATTGAAAACGTGGATACCATAACAAATTATAGTAAATGTCTCAGGAAAATAAAATAAAAGCCAGGATAAGGTAGCAAAACAGTTTTTACCACGAAGGAAAAATTGTTTACTGGCAGACAGAACAGAAAATTTTAATGACGACCTAGGTTTAGAGTGTGATATGAATCGTCGGATGTAGGGAGGCAAGTTACCTGAAACTTTCGAGATGTGGATTTAACGAAGGGTGTAGAATAAAAGCTAGACGGATATAATCTACGAGGAGATACTAGAAAGATTACACTATTACTTCTGATGTCCGGAAAAGAACTCTTATGAAAGAATAGAAAAAGATGCGTAGATTAGAGTGAAGTTGAGGGGCGTGTTAAGCTCTAATGTCGTTAAGAACTGAGAAATGTTCGCCCATCGCTACACAAATAGCAAACGACAGAATGGTTGTCGCATTCTACTTTGAGCAGCATATAAACTGCCATAGGACGCGCTTCTGTGCTATGTCTCGTTTCATTATTAAAGCCATAATTTTTGCTCACGTGGTCTGATCGAGTTTGCGCATGCTCAGTAGTATGTTATTTTGGTTTGAAGTCTGGCAGTCGTTACTGTGAGTCTGTTGATTCATGTATATATTCGTGGTGTGCTTATTAAAAGTGAAATGCTGTATATCCCTCAGCTGTAACATCTCACCTAGAAAGTGTGACACGTTAGTAATAAAGTAGGATCTAAGAAAGCGTCCCGCAAAATAAGACCTTTTGGAACCCTACAATTTCTGTTATCAAATTTTATTACTGAGCCAACGGGTGTACAGTTTTTACTCTTGTCTGCACTCCTCAAGATCCACTCCATTCACAAGCGATGTCCTGTCACATGTACAAGCAGTGGTTGATTTCGAAAATTATAGGTTCGGTTCCGGAACGTACCAATTCAAAAGTTGTACAGACACAAATATACTTAAATTTTATATTAGCGTATAAGTTTACATCAGGTTATTACAAAGGAGGTCTACATTTTTTAAAGCATTATAAAATATTGCAATGAAACACAGGATCCTGATAAGCAGTGCAGGCTTGTGTAATACACAGATGATAAACATTCATGTCTAATTTGGTAGTTTGTTAGATTTGTTTTTTTTTGTATGAGTTTTGTATTTTAGAAAGGATAAGGAATTAGGCTTAGTCAAACTGTGTATTATTTTATGTGTTATTTATTCATGTACTATGTCTGTGGAAATGTGCGCGCGTGCGCGATTGTTAAACGTTTCCCTGGCTGTGCGTGATATAATTATCGTATCGTTGTGACACTTGAACTGAACATAAACTACTGTATTAGCTACAGTTCCTGTATATTTCCTATCTGTTAAATGACGTTAAAATATGATTTCATTAAAATATAAAGTTGTAAAACGCATTTCTGCGTAAGATAAAGGTATTCAGAGATTACCATCTATGCATGCTCTTCTGCAAATTCGATGCACTTTACGGCATGAAAAACGGGCGAGTCATGTTCAAAGTAACCATGTGACTTCCTCACACCAATAAAATGCTGGAAGGCAGTTGGAAATTTTCTTAGCCTGTTGCTACACAGGCAGTTCTTCTCATCCTGCTATCACGATCGGGACGTGCAATTCTTGTGCAAGATTTTCCGCTTGCAAGAATTTGTTAAGTCTTTTCGGCGGTAGTAACAAGTGTGAAGACTCAGAACTGTTCGGGTATTACATCTCTACACCCGGTGTTGTTATTAAAACATAGCGTGCATAAATACGGCAGTTCTTCTCATCTAGCTATCACGATCGGAACGTGCAATTCTTGTGCAAGATTTTCCGCTTGCAAGAATTTGTTAAGTCTCTTCGGCGGTAGTAACGAGTGCGAAGGCTCAGAACTGTTGGTGTAATTCATTGCTACACGCAGTAATTTATTTGAGTATAGCGTGTGTAATAAGTGAACTTGAACTGTGTTACTATGTGAGGTATTCTGCAGTACCAGTAATATTTCATAATTGCTTGTAATAAAATTTTGTCATCATTAGTTTCCGCGTGAGTGGAAGATTTCCGCATAGGGAGGTCTGCTGATCGCGGTAGACCCACTGGTACGCGTGAACACTTGAAGAGTCCGGATTGGTATAAGCCTAATATACCGTTTCTAAGTAAAACTCACTGTGACATGAGATACTTATAAATTATAAATTCTGTGTGAAGTTTAACCAGTAGTATCAGTAGAACCGTTGTGGTGTGCGAAGCGTCCGTGTCAACGTTGGAACTCCAGGACACCAGCCCAGCTGGAAGTGTCACCAAGGTGAACCATCTGTCATCGAACGCAACGCCTGCCGACTCAACTACACAGCAAAGCCCCCCTTTCCAATCAACATCGGCGCGAGAAGGAATCATCATCATCACATATGTAATGTACCACATCACGTGGTACAATAATTAACACTTTAAGACTATATCTGAAACACTATCATTATTATGCTTATCAAATATATCATATAAACAATTACATATGTCTTGTGTGCAATAAATAATCTTAAACCCTCCAATATAGACTTTTGCATTAATATACACATACTACCATATCCTATGCGCCAATAGTTAAGTTATTTGTGTTGTCGCAATATGTAACATACATATAAACGTGTATCTAAAAAGATAATAAAGTTTACTGATATTTCTAAAGAGCTTCATCATCAGGTTAGCCGCACGACAATCGAAAACATGTCACTCGTATCATGGCGTCATCCCGGAGCCTCAATCAAACTCTAAGTAATGGTTTCGGTGGTTCGGATATTTTTAAAAAAGTTTCCATAGTTTCATCATTGTGTCGTCATATTGTTTGTTTCCTGACCTTTCCTTACTCTTTGTGTCCAATGCTGTATGATGGCCAGAAATCAGCCATGAATCCAGGAGAGAAGATTTAACACTCACAAAGCACATGACAAATGGGAATTCATCTATACAAAGCATTTACATGACCTAAAGTGTCAGTATAACAGTATACCTTTTAATATACAATTGTGTTTTATATTAGTTGACATTTTATTGCGTGTGAACAATTTTTATTTGATTTGTTGTAAGAGACTGTGTTGTTAATTACGCTCAAATATTTGTCCATTAATTTTCACAAATATGAGGCTGGATACAGTCTTTACCTTTAGGGATGCTCTTAAAGATGTAATGATTACATTGAGTTGCGAAAAACTCCTCCCACATTCACTTGAAGATATTGCTATTGATTCAATAGCATATTTCATGAGGGAAAGACTCTTCGGAAAATTCTGGAATGCATAGATAAACGTTGGTTGTCTCTTCGTGTCGATACCGCTAACTGTGAGTGTCATCTTCGAGCGAGCCTTGTTAAAGTTTTTTTAAAATACGTTCTACTTAGAAGAGAATTTCATGTAGAACCTATTAAAAAATTGAACGGTAGTAGTTAAGGTAAAGATTAGTGCTGGTGTTTGATTTTGTAAAATGTTTAGTTTTGTAGTGGGGCTGATGAGACGCACAATTTATGAAGTAGTAGTAAATTATGTGTAATACTTAGGTTGTTCTTTACATATTTGGTTTGGTAATTTATTTTTGGATCCAAGAGGTTCCGGCGCGTTTCCCCTGAAGTCAAGCCCTGTGTACGAGTTATACATTTATTGAACTGGTTTAATATGGTTTTACCTGATACACTTGATACTGTTACGACATTACAGGACAGTCTACGCGTTTCTCGAATGTTCCAGTGGAATACGGCTGAATGTTGTGGCGTACGTGATTTCAACAGGCGCTCGCGAGACTTTTCTGGAAGCCGCCAGCCGCGCGGACTGTGTCAAGGCCGCAATTAATTACGTCGTAGTGTAGAGCTAACGCGCAATATGGAATAATCTAGTATTTCGGGGGGGGGGGTTATAAATACCAGTACTCAACGAATAAATTCGGTTTCAGTTAATAGTTGCGATATATTACAGTGCGTTTCGAGTTTATTGTCTGGCGATTACAAGTGATTACTATGTGCGTTCAAGTGGTTATTGTGGTGAAGTGTTGTGTTTCATAATCGGACGGTATAATAGTAATACAATTGTGTTTTATATTAGTTGACATTTTATTGCGTGTGAACAATTTTTATTTGATTTTTTTGTAAGAGACTGTGTTGTTAATTACGAACTGTTTAACTGTGATAATTAAAGCTGGTGATTAGTGACTTAATTCATCATCATCATCATTCCTGCATCTCCTAAGTGGAGCATAGGGCATCAATGAACTTCTGCCACCGGACTCTGTTCCGCGCCATCGTCTTGATCTCGGGCCAGGTCTTCCCTCCTTTCTCCATCCCTTCCGCTATTACACTCCTCCTCCATGTGTTCCTTGGTCTGCCTCTTCTCCTGCTACCTTGCGGGTTCCATTCTAGGGCTTGCTATGTTGTCTCTATCTCGTCGTAATGTGTGCCCAATCCACTTCCATTTCCTACGACACATCTCAATGTCAATGGGTGTTTGATGGGTTCTTCTCCACAGCTCTTCATTGGAGATAACTTGTGGCCACCATATCCTCAGGATATTCCGCAAACTTCTGTTCACGAATGTTTGGAGTCTGCTAATCAGTTGTTTTTTAGTCTTCCAAGTTTCACACCCATAGAGCAGTACCGACTTGACATTTGTATTGAAGATTCGTAGTTTGGTATTGGTGTTAAGTTCCCTTGATTTCCAGATTGGTCTCAGCATTGCAAATGCTCCTTTAGCCTTATTTATTCTATTTCCTATATCCTCTATGGTTCCTCCCTCCGTGGTGACCATACTTCCCAGGTAACAAAACTGTTTGACTTGTTCGATCTCTTGGTTTCCTAAAAATAATAGTGCCTTATTGCGGTTATTATAACGCATCTCCTTGGTTTTCTTTCCATTAATCTTCAATCCCACCTCTGATGCTTCGGTTTTTAAATCGTTCAGCTTTGCTTCCATATCCTTAAAACTGTTGGTTAGCAAGCACAGGTCATCCGCGAAGTCCAAGTCCTCCAACCTATCTGTCATTCCCCACTGAATTCCTCTTCGGCGATTCATTGCCTTCTTCATCATGAGATCCAGCACCATAATAAATAATATTGGTGACAGCAAACATCCTTGCTTCACTCCTTTATTTACTGGGATGGGGTCGGACAACATCCCCTGGTGTAAAACTTGACATGTGTAGTTCTCATACATTTCTTGAGTTAACTTAATAATTTTCTTTGGAATCCCAAACTCTTTCATGGATTTCCACATCTTCTTCCTCATTACACTATCAAACGCCTTTTCAAAGTCTACAAATAGTATATACAGTGACGACTGCAGCTCCGTGGATTGTTCTATAATTATACGCAGCGTATTGATCTGGTCCGTACAGGAATAACCTTCTCTAAATCCTGCTTAGTGACTTAATTGGTGTCTTGTATTTTGTTTTCCACTGTACTTAAGAGGATCAAGTAGACCGTCGTAACAAAACGAAATTTCACTTATGTACTTCGACAGTTTTGCAAAGAGCGATGACTCTTTACTTAGCAAAGGAACATCACAACCCACAAAATATAAAAGTAATTTTCATATCGAGTACACATACGAGACGTTTTGTTTGCATCCCACCCGGCCGGCTGTTGTTGACACATTTATTTTCCTTTTGTTTCCCCCCCCACACTTAAACTTAGTTACACAGTCTTCTCCAAACTGAATACTTTTACCTTACCTAACCATTTACGTTTAGAAATACACAGAGTTTTCTTTCGCCGTTAACGTAACGTTTTTCCTATTATTGTCTTTCCTGTGAGCTTTTGAATTTCTTACAGGACACAACATTAAACTCAAATATTTCAAGACCTAAGTCAAAGTAAATACTCCGGTTACTGATGTTGAAATTTATCTTTTTGACCTCATTTCTGGTAATATGACATGTATCATTTTTATACTGATAAAATGTGAAAAGTAGAATAGTCAACTTTTACAGAATAAGTGTACTTTGTATACTTCCAACTATTATTGTATTAAAAGCAGTCAGATGTAGTTTAGTTAATCCTGTATACTTTTGGAAAAGCTTGTTTCCGGTGTTCGTCTTGTTGGATTTTTATACTTGCTATACAATGTGCATTATAAGAATCAAGTTATCATCCCTGATTAATAAACAATCAAACCAGTCAACAGGCTACTACGATTAGTCGAATTTTATGTTAACGCTACTGTTACGTATAAAAATGAAAGAAAACGTATTTATCTCTTTACAAAAACTTGTCTACTCAATTTTAGTAACCGTTTTCGTACAAACAAAGTAACTTCTGTTGTTAGCAAAAAATATTTTCATTTAACTTAAGACCTCTAATCTGTATTGAAATACTGTCAACACCTGGTTAATGACGAGGAACAGTGCCTACTGTAACAAAAACCTTGGTAACTGTACAACATTCCTTTATTCACAGCTCATGAAAACAAACTATACAAAGGTTTTTAAAAAATATATAAATACTCGGTACGTTTCACAGTTTTTAGTTAACTCTGACAGCTGTTTCGACTTCTTAAGCCATTATCAAAGAGACGAGTGAACACCTAAACAGAGGATGTAAGGGTGATGAACATATGTTTAGGGCGTGTATCGGAAAATGTGTGAGGTGTGAAGATCGAGAGGCGGGGTTGCAGGAGCTAAGGGAAGGTCTAGTGTCTGTAAAAACTAAATATAATCTGAATAATCTGAATGGAAAATATAAAACTAACACACTAAATAACAGCTTTTAATAAAGGGGATACACAAAATTCAATTTGTTCACTTGTTAAATTTTTGTAATTTTTTATTGCTTTTATTTACATATTATTTATTTATATTAATTTTATTTACCATTTTTTATTCACCAAGTGCCCAACGAGTCATCATTTAATATCGTGCAACGTATACAAACTTGGATACTAGCAGCACTCAGCACGGACTCCGACCTTGGAAAACACATACAGCAGTTATTAAACCAGCTGCCACTAGAGTGCAGCACACATCACGTCACTACGCACGAAACGTATACAGTACATATTTCTTTTTATTGAACTTTAATAAATCCCTATTTAAAAGAAGGTAAAGAAGCGTGTATGCCATTGTATTCGCCGTAACGTTGAAATTCAAAATGAAGAAGCTTTAATTTTACTTGACTTTCTATAATAGTCAACATTTGTGCATACAAGTTGAGACTGAATTATCAAATTGAGTGCGTCTGGTATTTGTACTTGTTTAGTATTTAATGCATAGCATAGTTGTGGGGAGATCAAATGGCCCGCTTGCGTGCTTCGTACATTCACACCACCCTTCTGGATAAAATCATTCAGCGCCTGTGTACCTTAAACAAAGCGGAACTCAAAGGCTTCCTCTCAGCTGAATATAATTACGCTGAGAAACCAATCATGTTTACATAAATAACGGATGTGTACTGTGAATTAAAATTAAGATCAGTTTTCTCTCTTGCTAAAACAGCACTTTACGCGTAAAGTATTAACTACTTGCTTTTAGACCTATCCTCTACTCATATATACAAATCCCGGGCGACTAGTAAATATATATAATAGTAAAGCAATTTTTATTAACTAAATATTTATAGCTAATTCCGCTAGCACACATATTGTAACAAAGAGTTTTAATTAAACGTTATGCTACGTTACGCAAACAATAGAAATGGTCAGAATATAGTTAATAAAATGTAATAATATTTCTATGTGATTTTCAAAATATTGGAATTAAATGTTGCAATAGGATCAATAAAATTCAACGATATTTGTATGGTACTTAAAAATATTGGATTTGAGAGTTACAATATTTCAAGCAGCTATTATTAATAGGTGTTGGGTACATAGTTAATTTCTACGTTGATCAATACCTACATAACTTACTAATCAACGATTATTATTAACAAATCATAATGTGTGTATTGAGTAATCATTAACACGTGTAACAGAACTTACTCCTGTTTAACTATAATGGCTTAATAAAGTTAGTTCAGGTATGAAAGAAAGGAGAATGTTTACTTAAAACGCATTTTGGATTTAATCGGCTATTTAAATTTAAGAAAATTATACACACGAATTCAAGTTTTTTTCATAGTAAGGGTTAAATCACCTGACACAATCTAAACTATTAAATAAATTAAAATAAACGCTTGTTGACTACGTGTTAAACTAATTAAGTCGATAGAGCTTCTTTTAGTTGGTACGTGCCTCAGACAAAAAAATATTTTATTTGGGTTGTGTTGCCTGTATAATGTATTCAATTTAATTTGCCGATCCTGGGATTGGTATCGAACCTCTGAAGACTGAAAAACCTTCTGCGGTGAGTACTCCCAACCCCCAAATTATGAGACTCCCATAATGTATCTGGAGAGTAAGCTGTAGGTAGAGTCCTCAGAGGTGAAATGCTGCTTCTCACGAGCAGAACGCATAGTCATATACACCCGTGAAGACGTGACACTCCAAGTCGCTGCATTGATAGTAACGTATGTGATAGATACGTGATTGCCATTTCGTGGCCCTGAGCTTTGCCAATCACGTGACTTGCTTGTGTCCTCCGCCGGATTTGACTGCACAACCCACCTGGTAATCCGAGATCTTCGTATTGCCGGAGAGGAACCCGCATTCACCTTCAAGTCTCCCTATTGAGGTTCCTGCTGTGCTCACCTCATCAGTCGCTCTCGGTTTACGGTCAAGCAATAATTCGTCTAAACTGGAGGACAAGATCTTCACGTTTTCAGACGTCATCACTAGTTGTCGTAGGTCAGAAATTGTTCCGCAAGAGCTGACCTTTCCGACTCCTCCACTCGCCAGTCCCAACCTTGTTTTTCGGCAAGTACATCCTTCAGCTACCCCTCGTTTATTCAAAATGGAATCATTTATTATTATTTTCACTGACATTTATATTATTATTAATATTGTTATTTCAACAAACACTAATAATAATAGTATAAATAATAATAATAGTAAAAATAAATATTTTAATAATAATAGTATAAATAATTAATAATATTAATAATAATAATAATATTATTATTATTAAAACGTCCAAAATGATTTAGAAAAAAATAATATACATGCAGAAGAAGCAATTGACAGAGAAGATTTTCGGGCAAATGTGTTAAAAGTGGAAGGAGTCTAGGGTAGAAGAGAGAAAAACGCAGGTTCAAAGTGGATTGTAGACAGGAAGAAGAGACACAGTGAAAAGATGAAAGAATATTGGGTAAAAAGAAAAGAACAAAGAATAAAGAATTTAAATTGGCATGTGGTCCTTAGATGGCCGTTGCAAAAAAAAAATAATAATAATAAGTAATTGATTTTTTATTATCAGTACTACGATATTATTTTATTCAGAGAGCAGCGTTATAAATGAGTTGAGTGATAATGGCACGGATATCTGTTTTCGTACAGAAAAATTATATGCAAATCCTACAGATGTGTAGTTCTTGAAGACTTCATGCTATGCAAAAAAATAATGCTGCATACACAACAAAACATGTTCACCTGTTTTGATTTCTCTGTTGCTGCTGAAATTACACTTTACTGTTCCAACAAAAAGACAGACAGATTTAACATTTATCTTACATTCTTCAGAGGAATAAACAATTTTATGTTGGCTATAAAGTACTTTATACTTTTTTTTACGTTGTTTCTACTGTATGTCGGCACGGCTCGTTTTTGTACAAAATTTTTTATTATGTCACCAATTTTTAAATTTTTTAACGAAATCTGACTGCGTGTGGTGGGGCAGAGAAGCATAAATAAAAGGAGGCACAGAAATAGAGAGAGAGAGAGAGAGAGAGTAAACTCGATGTAAAATATATGGTTTCTACATTAAACATAAAGAGCCAACTTTTTATCTATTCGTCTATATTTCTATTATCTGAGAGCCTCCACCCTCTCACTCTCTCTCTCTCTCCTCCTCCTCACACCCTCTCTCTTTTCCGTTTACTAAATGGATTGAAAAGGTAAAATTTTGTATATCAGCGCCAAACGCAGTGCGCGATGAAAAATGTATCTATCTCCAAAATGTATTATTTACAAAAATATACAACTCAGCATACAGGCTATGGTCGATCTTATCCACAACGCTGTTTAATATTATTCTCTTTTGAATTAACAGTTACGCATACATAGCGGGTATATATACAGCTGCATGTACTTGAAGTGGGAACGCTTTAGTTTAAGCAAATATTTATGCCGGTAGTTTTTATTGTACGCAGTGCTATCACATTATCGCAGGATCAAAACTGTTAATCTGCAGCTTCTGATTGTTTATATTATATTTTTTATTCATAAAGAATATTTTAAGTTGTGAGGCCTTTACTTAAATTTTTCCTCTGTCTTGACACACGACTCATATTATTATGACATCACAGAACGATTTACGTATTTATCGAATGTTCGAGAGTGATCCGGAATGTAACGTGTGTGGCGCACGTGTTTGTTGACGCACTTTCTAGACTGTGCCAGACTTCGCTCGGACGCACGGACTGTGTCAAGGCCGCAAGTAATTACGTCGCAACTATACTGGCGCTATCGCTCATTATGGAATAATCTAGTAATTTTGGAAGATATAAATACCAGTACTCAACGACGTTCAGTCAGTTCAGCTGTGATATATTGACAGTGCAGTTCGAGAGTTATAGTAGCGATATTACTGTGCGCGTTCAGGTGGTTATTAGTTAAGAGCGGTGTTCTATAATCGGAGGGAACAGAGGGAATAATCGAACCTTCGTCAAATGCTTGGTCTTCTCCTGTAGTGCTGGTAGCGAAGAAGTATGGTGGGTTGCGTTTCTGCGTGGACTACCGGAGGTTAAATGACGTTACAAAGAAAGACTCCTATCCATTACTTCGCGTTGACGATACACTCAACACGTTGTCCGGAGCACAGTGGTTTTCCACATTGGACCTGAGAGTGGATATTGGCAAGTGGGACTTCATCAAGAAGACAAGTAAAAGACCGCTTTCTCGACCCCAAGTGGCTTATTCCAATTTAACGTCATGCCATTTGGACTCTGTAATGCACCGGCAACATTTGAAAGATTGATGGACCTGGTACTCCGAGGCCTGACATGGAAAACCTGCCTTGTTTATTTAGACGATGTCGTAGTCATCGGGAAGGCTTTCAAAGACCATTCGGAGAACCTTAAGGAGGTTCTAACTAGAATTCACGGTGACCAACTGAAGCTGAGCCCGAAGAAGTGTTCTCTATTCCAGAAGGAAGTACAGTATCTGGGCTATCTGGTTTCGGCAGCGGGTATTAGCATGGTTCCTAATAAAGTAGACACCGTAAGATACTGGCCAGTGCCGAAGAGCAAACACGAAGTTCGGAGTTTCCTGGGGTTATGTTACAGACGTTTTGTGAAAGGCTTCGCTACTATTGCTAAACCACTACATGAGCTAACAGAAAATAAACGAAACTTCCAGTGGTCGAGGAAGTGTGATCAAGCATTTAGGACTTTGAAAATTGCATTATGTTTGCAGCCAATTCTCGCTTTCCCAGATTCCGAAGGGAAGTACATTGTGGACACAGACGCAAGCAATACTAGTCTAGGAGCAGCTTTGTGTCAAGTCCAAAACGGTGAAGAGCAAGTAATTGCGTATTACAGCAAGACACTTTCTAAACCGAAGAGAAATTATTGCGTTACAAGGAGATTGCTGGCAATCGTCCGAGCGTTGGAGCACTTCCATAAATACCTCTATGGAAGAGAGTTTTCACTACGTACCGAGCATGCTGCGCTTGCATGGCTCTTGAGATTTAAAAATCCGGAAGGACAATTAGCAAGGTGGCTTGAACGTCCCAAGAGTACAACTTCAAGGTACAACATCGACGGGGGCGCCTGCATGGTAATGCAAATGGCTTATCACGAAGACCGTGCCCGGAAGACTGCCGACATTGCCACAAAAAGGAAGAACAAAACTCAAGCGAACATGTTCAAGCCATCACTGTAGATTTCCTGGCTGACGGCTGGACAACACAAGACTATCGACAAGAACAGATGACTGATGAAGACATTAGACCGATTTTGACAGCAAAAGAGGAAGGTCGCCGCCTGGATTGGCAAGATATCTGCCATGTTTCCGAAGTGCTGAAGGGCTACTGGGCACAATGGGAATCTCTCACCTTAGAAAACGGATTGCTGAAAAGGGCTTGGGAAAGTGCAGATGGACGAGATGTGGTCATGCAGTTGATAGTTCCCCGAAGTAAAGTGCAGTCTGTTTTGAAGGAGATGCATGATGGAACATCTGGAGGCCATCTTGGCGTTAACAAAACCCTTGACAAAATACGGAAGCGATTTTATTGGCTTCATCTTCGCCACGACGTAGAGGAATGGGTTCGGACGTGTGAAATATGTGCTGCAAGCAAGGGTCCACAAACCAGAAGCAGGGGAAAAATGAGACAGTATAACGTTGGACTACCTTTCGAGAGAATTGCCATAGACATGCTGGACCATTCCCAGTTACTGACGATGGAAACCGGTACTTCATGGTTGTAGATGACTACTTTACTAAGTGGGTGGTAGCTACTCAGTTCCAAATCAGGATGTTACCACTGTGGCAAAGCAGTTAGTTCACAATTTCTGTTGCCGTTATGGAGCCCCTATGGAAGTCCACACGGCTCAAGGGAATAATTTCGAATCAGGAGTGTTTAAAGAATTATGCCGTCCACTCGGAATTCGAAAGACCAGGACAAAGCCTCTGCACCCTCAGTCGGACGGGATGGTTGAGAGATTCAATAGGACACTTGAGCAGCATCTTTCGAAGGTTGTTGACGAGAACCAAACAGACTCGGACCAACGTATACCACTATTCCTCATGGCGTATAGATCATCAGTACACGACACAACCGGCATGACTCCAGCAAAATTGGTGTTTGGGAGGGAGATTCGTCTTCCTGGGGATTTAATGTTCGGATCACCAGAGTCAGTCCCAAGAGCCACAGAACTATTCCTCGCAATTAGAAAACCATCTGCGAGAAATGAATCGCTTGGTAAGAAGACGGCTGAAGATTGCCAGTGATAAAATGGAAACTCGGTATGACAGTCGCAGCAATAGTGTGGGTTTCCAAGAAGGAGATCTGGTCTGGTTGTTCAACCCAAAGTGCCGTCGTGGGCGCTTACCTAAGCTTCAGTCTAACTGGAAAGGACCCTACACTGTGAAAAAAAGAATTAACGATGTTGTTTACCGGATTCAACAGGAAGGACATCGAAAGTTCAAGGTCGTCCACCTAGATCGCCTGGCTAAGTACTACTTCAGAGACGGTTTGCCAGTTCGGGACGAACAGGCTTAAGGGGGGGAGTATTACGACATCACAGATCGATCTATGTGTTTATCGAATGCTCCAGAGTGATCCGGAATGTAACGTGTGTGGCGTACGTGCTTGTCGACGCACTTTCTAGACTGTGCCAGACTTCGCTCGGGCGCGCGGACTGTGTCAAGGCCGCAAGTAATTACGTCGTAACTATACTGGCGCTATCGAATAATCTAGTAATTTGGGGCGGTATAAATACCAGTACTCAACGACGTTCAGTCAGTTCAGTGCGAGATATTGACAGTGCG
The DNA here is from genome assembly GCA_034769895.1 of Magicicada septendecula. Taxonomy (NCBI): domain Eukaryota; kingdom Metazoa; phylum Arthropoda; class Insecta; order Hemiptera; family Cicadidae; genus Magicicada; species Magicicada septendecula. Next base: position 455,812,460 of record CM068374.1, on the reverse strand, counting down.
TTCGAGAGTTATAGTAGCGATATTACTGTGCACGTTCAGGTGGTTATTATGTAAGAGTGGTGTTCTATAATCGGACGGTATAATTGTAATACAATTGTGTTTAATGTTAGTCACATTTTATTGCGTGTGAACAATTTATATTTGATTTGTTGTAGTAGACTGTGTTGTTAATTACGAACTGTTTAACTGTAAAAATTAAAGCTGGTGATTAGTGACTTAATTGGTGTCTTGTACTTATTTTGTTTCCACTGTACCTACGACGATCGAGTAGACGTCGTAACAATGTGTCAAACGTTAACAGTTATCAGGTCATATGACTCACACGAGATAAGTATTTCATCAATATATTTCTTCTCCCTCTTTCTTCTTCTTCTTCTTCTTCTTCTTCTTCTTCTTCTTCTTCTTCTTCTTCTTCTTCTTCTTCTTCTTCTTCTTCTTCTTCTTCTTCTTCTTCTTCTTCTTCTTCTTCTTCTTCTTCTTCTTCTCCTTCTTCTTCTTCCTCTTCTGTATAAGTACAAGGATTTCAGTTACAGCCTGCTCCAACCTACTACAACTAAGTTGATCCACCCAACGTTTTATTATTATTCCGGCTGTACAATGTTTACACATTTTCCGGAACCAAAGATTACCGGACAGAATGAGTTCTCATTTACCTTTATTGAATCCATCCGGCTGCAATCTGTTTGGTTTTTTAACATTTTCTTTTTTCCAAGGAATGAGGTGTTGGCCCTTGTATTCTGGAAGACCAGCTAATTTTTAATCAAGGTTTACTTCCCTTAGCTTTTGATAAACCAATATCCAACTACAAGGCAGCAGCTGCTAGTTTTGGTCCGCCCCGGGTATTTTATACCCATAATACCCACGATATCTGGTGAGCATACCCCTATCCGCCACCTGGGGAGGCGCCCGATGACAGACTAGCAACTCCACACGAGGGAACGTTCTTTCGCCTTCCTTAAAAGTTAGAATGAATTTCCATGTCATTAAATTATTTCTGTTTTTTCAATTAATGACATCTGGCTTCATTGCAAAATGATTTTCCGTCTAATTTTTCCTTATATAAAATTTTACTTGTAAAATTTGAAAATTGATTATAGGCCTAGTTGTTCGAAAAGTTACATTTCTGATGTGATAAAACATTTTATACTCTAGAAAACAACATAGTTGTAAGATTACACCTTAATCGTTCTTGTCGTGCTCCAAATAAATAATCATATTGCATGAAAAGTTCACATAATTATTTATAAACTTAGAGTTCTGTGTAGTACTCACTATTATTCCATTATTATTATTTTATTTTAATGTTTATAATTTTTTTAAATTCATCATGACCATTATTTTATTATTTTCCTCTGTAAATAAAACAGTTCACATTCTTCTACGGAAACCACATTCAACAAAACGAACCGTATATTCCAATTCTTGTGGTAAACACGGTGTCACAGTAAATATAGGCCTAAGCCAAAATGAATAGTACACCATACATGAGTATTCATGTACGGCTATATTTCTAAACGTCAAACACATACATACACACACACACACACATATTTTTCTGGAATTCTATTACTCACTGCAACACAAACTGAGAGGAGAATCTGAGAGCAGGTGTTTTTTGCCATACAATCAAATACGTTTTCCTTTCGTGACAGAACACGTCATTTTGGTGAGATTGATTGGCAACAAATCGTGACCCAATGTTTTTACGCTAAAATTCGTTTAGAACCATTCAAAATTATGTAGTGTAATCTAGGAGCATATTCCTCCAATCTTATGACAGCCTATATTGATGACTATCAATTACATGTCAGATGGAGTCCATACAGATAATTAAAATAATTAAATATAAGTATATATAAGTAAAGTAAATAGGGACAATTATATGGATGTAAAACGTGCGCATTAGTGAAATTCGTAGCAGGAGAATGTAAACATTTTGATACGGGTGTTTGCAAGAAATTTTCAATTTTTTGGCCAAAATTAACAATAAATATTGAACTGAATATTAAACTCAGTGTCAATATCATATGGCTACTATGAAAGGAAGAGAGGGAAAGAAGGAATTGGGTTTGGATTAGACACTCTTTAGCGAAATCGGAAAGAGATGTCATTATAAACGCCACGAATAAGTAGACACCCATTAAAGAAGAGAGTAGGGGTGACTCTACCTAACTTAAAAGAAAAGAAGTTTAAAGGGGTATCCAGAAACAGGAAGATATAGACGCCTTGTTGAGGCCTGTGTCATAAATGGGAGCAACATGAATGGATTTGCATTTATTTCATTATACCATGTTTCAAAAATGCAATATTTACGTTTTTGATCAACTGTTTATATTTATACAATCATCAAATAATGGATATCATTCATTCAAAGTAATTAGCTAGTTAAAAGTAAATAAATATATATGTAGAATGTGAAATATATTTGTTTTATGACTTTAAGTATACTGATGCAAACCTTTGACAATGACTAAGCTACAATGTCTGTTACTTGGCAACAGGATGCGGACAGTTTTATTTAATATAATTTGTGTTATTAAATTTGTACCTACTATTTACCATAAATTCTAAATCAGCAAATATGGCGACGTAAAAACCGAACACCGAATAAACAGCAATATTTACGTACAAAAGAAATTAAACAATTTTCAACTAGTCACCGGCAAATAAATTTTAATAGTTTTATTGAACTGCGTTTACGGAATATATATCGATACACTTTAATTCCAGAGTAGCATAGATCTTAAGCGTCGCTGTGTTGCTGGGTTGTCGTAAGCGGCTCATCCCGCAGCACGGTCGCGTATTTACATTCCCCCCCCCTTCGACGGTTGTAGCACGCTGAATTCGGAGGGGCTGTGTTGTGGCCTCGGCTGCATACGTTAACGGTCTAACTGATCGTCGTATGGTGCAGTGGAAAGCAAATTATAAGACACCAATTTAATCACCAATCACAGCTTTAATTATCACAATTAAACATACAGTCTCTTACAACAACTAAAATAAAAATTGTTCACACGCAATGAAATGTCAATTAATGTAAAACACAATTGTATTACAATTGTCCCGCACGATTATAAAACGCATAACACTTCGTCACAATACTTTGAACCGCACTGTGTAATCGCTCGACAATAACTACGACCGCACTCGAATATATCGCAACTCAAACTGAACTGAGCGGCCCTGAGTACTTGTATTTATACCCCGCCGAAAATCCAGAAACATCCATACTACGCTTTAACAACGCTACTAGAAAACACCAGAACGTTATTGGTTGCGTCCTTGCACACAGTGCGCTCGGCCGCGCGACTTCTGTTACAATCTAGCTAACGCGTTGAGAATCACGTACACACACACATTACAGCCGGATTCAACTGGAACATTCGAGAAACACGTTGATTGTTCTGTAATGTAACAGTATTCTTTACGATCTCAGCCACTGACTCACGTGACTCCCTCACGCATTCTTTTTTAGTCATTATTTAAATACAACGGGCTAGGATATCCCGAGTTACATTCAGTGTGTGCTCCTTTTGTTTCGTACGTAAATAGCGTCTAAACATGAAAAATTGCAAGCCGTGTTTTGCGGCATTTTTTGTATAACATATTAATAATATAGGCTTCAAAATAAATATTTACTGAATTAAAGAACCGTCTTATGAAAGGAAGGGAATATCAACCTCCCCTCCTTCCCACGAGTAATCCATATACGGAAAAGAAGTTTCCTCTCTTGAGGGGAATCGCTTAGGTTTTCGAAGTTCAACGGACATTTGACTGAAGTTTTATTCAAGACGAATAAAACTGTTGTTTTCTTAAAAAAAACGTATTTTTAACCTATATAAAAATAATCTATGGTAATTCAGACAATAAAATTAATTTGGTTATTAAAAATTAATAGCGGTTTAAGAGACTCTATAGAATATTTTATCGAAAAACAAACACTAATGTTACAATCTGATGAACGTTCGAGTTTAAATATGATAAGGGAACTGGCATTTGGTTCAAGTTGAAGAAAATTGTCTTAATAAACACGGCGTATACTGCCTAACCTCGCAGTGCTAGGCAGGACATAGCTCACTACTAGTAGCTGGCTGAGACCATTGTTGGGTGGAGAATTTGCGCGCGCGCAAACCGGTACATACCCTAAACATACCCTAACGTCTGAACTCGTAGGGGGGGGGAAGTAAATACGCGTCCGGGCAGTAGTGCATGGACAGAGTAATGTATTTTACAGACTATGAATCACAGTGAAAAACAGTTTGGCCTAAGGTCAATGACTAAAAAATATTAAACCAAACAGTTAAGCTATACAACGTAACAGATAGTATTACATATATTTAAAATTTTAAATAGGGGGGGCAAGACTATTAACGGAGAGACGATGTAATGGGAGAGTTAGTTGACACTTTGAACCACTTATTTATCGCGTGCTGTAATCTCCAACCACAGACTAGATGCAAATAAAAAAAAACTTCCACCCCACAGGTAAAGGCAGCCGCGAAAAATCGTATAAACTATTTCGGTAGGTGACTTGCATCGTAACCCATTTTCTCATGTGTCGACACAAAGGATTCTATAATACTCTACGTTTGTTGAATAACGTGACTTTGCAGTTATCAGTTGTTGTGCCATTTATTTTCAACACCTACTCTATACCTTTATTATCACCACTTCTCTGTCATTTTCTTTTATTTCCAAACTACCTCCCCTTCACTTTCAATTATGTATTATTAAGTAATTCTTAAAGGCCTTGAAATCAATTTTTACAACATTAGTTCTAACCTTCTCTTCATGTTTTAATCAAAATGTTTTCTTTTCTTTGAGAAAAACATTGCTTCTTTTGCTCTTTATGAGTTTCTTTTATTTTTCTCACTTTTTGTCGTTTAAAATCTTAGTTATGTAATTTTCAATGTATGGAAGTTTACCCTCCGTATCATCAGTCAGCCATCTATAAAAGTAAGAAAATACGTTTTATTACAACTGTACAAAATTACATTACAAAAATTTTCCATTGTCGTTTCTTTGGAAATAAAACAGGTAACTTAAGCAGACTGTAACGAATTTTTTTTGATCTGAAGAAAGCATCTAGAAATATAATAGTCATCTGTACGTTTATATAATAATAAACTTGAATTAATACAACAGGTTCAGAATAATTTGTATGTATTTATTAAACTTAAGTTGTTCACAGATAAACTTTTTACTCGGAATTCTCAATTTTGTTTTAACCAATTTTTACGAGGTATGCAACTTGTGTGGCAGCTATGTTGACAAGATCGGCTAATGTAGCAGTTCCAATGGCTTAGAGATTTCTATGCCTTCCACAGCTGGTCACTTACTTTTCACGCATCGAGAGAGTTTGCAAAGAATTGCAACCTTGGAGAAGTATAGATGGCGCTGCTTTGAAAGCGGCAGGATAGGTTCTGCCCGGAGTCACGTTGGCCCCGCGAATTCCGAGTGCAAAACTGCATCATCAGTTGGGTCTGTTTCCAAACTGGATATGGAAGTGAGAGGTGGCGATCAATACGGGGAAACACAAGACGATCTGCTTTTCTCGTAATTCTATTTCCCGATGCCAGTTTCTCTCCCTAGAAAAGAGGCCGGTCACCTGTAAGGAGTCGGTGAAGTATTTAGGCGTCCGGCTTGACCGGCGACTTAGCTTCAACGGCCACGTGACTGACATCGTCAGCAAGGCTCACGGTATCCGTTTCCCATGCTCTCGTGTCGTCACCGCCTGGCTCTACGCGTAAAAATGACTACTAATTTCTGTTTCTTTGGTCAGTACTGAAATACGCTTTGGCACAGTGCCAAGCCTACCCTTGTTGATCACCAACAAGTGTAAGCTGGAATAATCTAGTCCCAAACCATAAGTTCCTTGTCGGGATCTGCATGGTTTGTTATGAATGATATGATTCGCGGAGGTTTTCGTGTTCTTACTCTTGCTGCCTTTGTCCGGCGCAAGCCAAAACTCTCTTTGCTTCGGTAACGACGTTTTCCTTCGCTTACCTACGTATGAACTTCCACTCCCAATCATAATGATCTTAATGATCTCCGTAATGTCAGCCTTGCTAAACTGCTTCTGAATAGCCCCGAGCAACTTCCTTTCCTCTCTGATTACCCCTCAAGAAAATCCTTCCGCAAGCATGTCTCTAGTACGTTAACTTGTTTATCTTTGCCACGTGAACGGAGGCTCCCTGCCTCGCGGAGAGTGACCGACGCCTCAGGGCGTCTGTCTACTGTTTTCGAGACGGGCGGCGTCTGCTGTCACCAAATGTTTCACCAGAATCTGACACCATCTAGCGAATAATCGTGTTGGTGTGTGCCTTCCCAGTTTAGCCACCCTCTCTAAGAAAGACCACCACTGTTTTCAACTGGCAGTCACTGTTTTCGACGCTGCAATCAATCCGAGCGCTCAAAGACGCTCCACTGTCTAAAGCTAAGCAAGAGGCCGCCCAGTTATAGTTATGACTTGCATTCAGTATGGTTTATTTGGCTACAGTTTAGTATAAATTGTGAATTGTTAATTATTCTGTACGGGCGTTTATAATCGGTAAGTTTTATTATCAATTTGCGATAATTTGTGTTGAACAATTATAAACCAGAAAAATGTTTGTGTACAAGTGCCTTTTGTTTATAAAACGTATTAAAGTTGTGAGTAACAAGTTCTCTGTTGTTCATATATTCATTCTATTGATAAAAGCGACGATCCGTACGTTCGTCATAACAATGGCATAAACCAACTGGCTCAGATTTACATTGTTTATGCGATGTTTCTTTTTGATAAGATTGTGTTACGGCTGTATAACTGATAGTCGTATGGTACAGTGGATAACAAAATACAAGGCACCAATTACGTCACTAATCACCAGCTTTAATTATCACAGTTAAACAGTTTATAATTAACAAGATAGTATCAAATAACAACAAATCAAATAAAAATTACAATCAGAATGATCACTGTTGCACACCACTATATAAAAATATTCCAATTAGCGCTTTCAAGCTTCACAGCCCATCGTCAGATCGAAATAGACAGGAAATATATAAAAACAAACCCTTCACCCCTCTCCCCCACCATGCTCACACACAACAAGCTATAAATTAATGACCCTTCCTCACCCCCTAAACTCTGCCCCACCATCTGTACAGTTATATATTTTTCTAGCAAATTCCTTGTGTTTCAGTGTGTGTGTGTGTGTGTGTGTGTGTGTGTGTGTGTGTGTGTGTGTGTGTGTGTGTGTGTGTGTGTGTGTGTGTGTGTGTGTGTGTGTGTGTGTGTGTGTGTGCATCCTTTTAAACTACCCTCTTCCTTTCCACACACGTGGGTCAGTCACACACCCTTACTTTAAAACAACCAATTAGTACTATGCAATATAATTCTTAATCTTATCTATCTGTCCTCTCTCATTTACTTCTTAATCATGTTATAAAATATTTCTTCATTATCAAATTTAATTTTAATATTAATTAAATTTTCTAACCCTTTTTCTCTTTCTTTCAATATTTCTAACTCCTCTCTAAGCTTCCTTTCAACTGTGTTATTTACTACTTTTACAATTTCGTATTCTTCCAAAGGATTAACAAACTTATGGTTGTCTTCTATGAAATGTCTTGCATATAACGAATTGGTTGTTCTATTACCTTCTCCGCGTTTGTGGTCAGACAAACTGCATACGAATTTCCGTCCTGTCTCACCTAGGTACACTTTGTTGCAGTCTTTACATTTTAATTTATAAATTCCGCTTTTCTGTAATACTGGAATTTTTTCTATATTCTTATTCCTTATCTTATCGAATACCGTTTCACATTTTTTAATAGCTATATCTACTCCATATTTATTAAAACATTTTATAATTTTTCTAGTATGTGAACCTATGTATGTCAATGACCCTGCATAATTCTTTTGTTCTGGTTCTATTTTAGCTTTTTGTATGTTAACCCTTTTCATAACTTTATCCACTATGTTGGTGTTATAATTATTATTCCTTACAATTCCCTTTATCGTTTTTAACTCCCTATCTTTTGATTCGGTCTCTTTTAAACACTTCTGAGCTCTGTAACAAAATGAATTGATTGCCGCCATTTTATATCTATATGGGTGGTAAGACTCTCTTGGTATAATTATATCAGAATACGACTCTTTCCTAAATATACCAAACTGTAGTTTCTCATTATCTTTAATTTCTATGTTTAAATCTAAGTAATTTATTTTCTTACCTCCTATCTCTTCTTTAAATTGTAAGTTTTTATCCTTATTATTTACCTCATTTATAAACTCATGCACTTCTTCTATGCTTCCTTCCCAAATTACTAATACATCATCAACGTACCTAGACCATAATTTTATATTGTCTTTATACTTATATGATTATAAGTATGATTATAACGGACAAAGGAAATACAATTATAACGGACAAAGGAAATACAATGGTACTACTGAGAAAGGACGAATACATAAAGAAAACGGAAGAATTTATAAGGGAAGGACCATACGAGGAAATAAAGTATGATTATACAAGTAAGTACCAGTCAAGGATAAAACAAATGATGAAACAGATAACATTTATAGAAGAAAATAAGAAAAAGTATTTATTGGGAAGTAATCCAACAGCACCAACTTTTAAAAGTCAGGTTAAGATACATAAAGAAGGAAAACCAATTAAACCGATTGTTTCTTTTATTAATGCACCTATTTATAAATTATCAAAGGAAGTAAGCAGAGTACTGAAAGATAAATATGAATTTGGGACAAAATACAACATAGAGAATAATGTAAAATTGATAGAAAAATTAGAAAATATTAGGATTAATGTAAATACAAAATTGATATCACTGGATGTTAAGGACATGTTTACCAATATCACAGTAAATAAAGTTATTAAGTTAATAAACGATAATAATATGGGAGAATACAGGTATAAAAAGCAGTTGATGAAAGTAATTAAAGAATGTGTAAATCAGAACTATTTTAGGTTTAATAACAAGCTTTATATACAGAAAAAAGGTTTACCTATTCATTATCCCCTATTCTTGCTGAAATATAAATGAATGATTTTGAAAAGCAATTAATAACTTCCACTAAGTATAAAGACAATATAAAATTATGGTCTAGATACGTTGATGATGTATTAGTAATTTGGGAAGGAAGCATAGAAGAAGTGCATGAGTTTATAAATGAGGTAAATAATAAGGATAAAAACTTACAATTTAAAGAAGAGATAGGAGGTAAGAAAATAAATTACTTAGATTTAAACATAGAAATTAAAGATAATGAGAAACTACAGTTTGGGATATTTAGGAAAGAGTCGTATTCTGATATAATTATACCAAGAGAGTCTTACCACCCATATAGATATAAAATGGCGGCAATCAATTCATTTTGTTACAGAGCTCAGAAGTGTTTAAAAGAGACCGAATCAAGTGATAGGGAGTTAAAAACGATAAAGGGGATTGTAAGGAATAATAATTATAACACCAACATAGTGGATAAAGTTATGAAAAGGGTTAACATACAAAAAGCTAAAATAGAACCAGAACAAAAGAATTATGCAGGGTCATTGACATACATAGGTTCACATACTAGAAAAATTATAAAATGTTTTAATAAATATGGAGTAGATATAGCTATTAAAAAATGTGAAACGGTATTCGATAAGATAAGGAATAAGAGTATAGAAAAAATTCCAGTATTAAAGAAAAGCGGAATTTATAAATTAAAATGTAAAGACTGCAACAAAGTGTACCTAGGTGAGACAGGACGGAAATTCGTATGCAGTTTGTCTGACCACAAACGTGGAGAAGGTAATAGAACAACCAATTCGTTATATGCAAGACATTTCATAGAAGACAACCATAAGTTTGTTAATCCTTTGGAAGAATACGAAATTGTAAAAGTAGTAAATAACACAGGTGAAAGGAAGCTTAGAGAGGAGTTAGAAATATTGAAAGAAAGAGAAAAAGGGTTAGACAATTTAATTAATATTAAAATTAAATTTGATAATGAAGAAATATTTTATAACATGATTAAGAAGTAAATGAGAGAGGACAGATAGATAAGATTAAGAATTATATTGCATAGTACTAATTGGTTGTTTTAAAGTAAGGGTGTGTGACTGACCCACGTGTGTGGAGAGGAAGAGGGTAGTTTAAAAGGATGCACACACACACACACACACACACTGAAACACAAGGAATTTGCTAGAAAAATATATAACTGTACAGATGGTGGGGCAGAGTTTAGGGGGTGAGGAAGGGTCATTAATTTATAGCTTGTTGTGTGTGAGCATGGTGGGGGAGAGGGGTGAAAGGTTTGTTTTTATATATTTCCTGTCTATTTCGATCTGACGATGGGCTGTGAAGCTTGAAAGCGCTAATCGGAATATTTTTATATAGTGGTGTGCAACAGTGATCATTCTGATTGTGATTTCAACCACTAACACAAATTTCTTCATTAAACAAATAAAAATTGTTCACACGCAATAGCAATGTCTATTAATAGAGTTCCACACAATTACTAACACGATACTTCTTCACTTCGACAAACACTCGATCCGCGCTAACGAAAATCGCTCACGTAACTGAACTGACAAGGCGGCTGCTATGGCTTTATATAGGCCGCGCAGAGGTCCAGTACAGCTTTCCCTCCTTACTGCACGCCGGCTTAATGCGTATCTCAAGTGTTCTTGAATACACTAGAACCCACTTGAGAGCAGCCTTGACTGAGCATCACCTGCCACAAAGGACGGGGGGAGGGTGGAGAATGTTCTGGGTTATTCGGTAGGCTTCTCGTAACAACAGTAACAGTTATTGAATATTATGTGCAGTGTTTCGTTTCTGAAAGAAGCAAACACTCTATAAACAAATGCGTCCGTTAAGCTAAATAAAAGTATCAGAGAAGACAAATATTTGAATGTCTACGCAAGGATTAATTTATATAGGCGGGCTCGAGAATGTGTTTACGCTGGGTGTGAAGTTGCAATGTAAATTTATCAGATTGTTTCATAAACGAGCGGTGAACGAGAGCAGAAGTTTGCGTAAGACGGCTTATGGAAGTAAATTGCGTCTGAATTTAAACTAAAACCTTCATTCCCTTAGGTAAGAATTCACTTATTCCTGACATTTTAACACGAGCAGTAATTACGGTACTCTCTGAACAACCGAACGAAGAATATAAACAAAGCTGGAATTCAATTCTAACCATCGTTGTTTAACGGTAGTGTTTGTTAGTTTCTGTTTATTGTCCCTTCATGATATAGAAATTTTGTGCTGTTACTTTTGTTGAAGGTTTTTTTAATTAATAAAGAACGTACAAACAAGTTAATTTTCTGGAGGACATAGCCAGTAGAACAGGCTTTAGAGGACATCGCCAGTAGAACAGGCTTTAGAGGACATCGCCAGTAGAACAGGCTTAAGAATTTCTGCAGAAAAAAAAATTTCTCACAAACACTAAAAACGAGCAAAATTCCTAGTAACAGATATTGGTCGAATAGAGAGGGTTCAAAAATGTATGTATCTAGGAAACATAATTCAAGAGAATGAAAACATTTGCTATAGAAGGAAGGATTCATAAGATGGAAAGGGCATATGGTATAATTAAAGATATTTACAATAAAATGTGCATATCTAAAAATGCGAAAATAAGGCATTACAGTACAGTAGTGAAGCCAGAATGCCTATATGCAAGTGAATGTCTAGCATTGAATTATAATTTAGACAAACTAGAAATATTGGAAAGACGAATTATTAGGAAAATATTAAGCTCAGAAGAAGTTCAGAAGGTTGGAAATTAAGAAGTAATAATGAAATATATCAAAGTATAGAAAATATAACAGAAACAATGAGAAAAAGACGAAGACTATTATTTTTTGGACATTTATATAGAATGGACGACAATAGGTTAACAAAGCAGATCTTTAAATATCTGTGGGGAAGGAAGTCAACATCAAGTTTGATTAAAGAAGTAGAAAAGGATTTAGAAAAAAAAATAATATACACGCAGAAGGAGTAAATGAAAGAGGCGTTTTTCAGGCAAAAGTGTTATAAATGGAAGGAGTCCAGATTAGGAGAGAGAAAAACGCAAGTTCAAAGTGGAGACTGAAGACAGGAAGAAGAGACACAGTGAAAAGATGAAAGAATATTGGAGAAAAAGAAATGAACAAAGAATGAAGAATTGAAATTTGCATGTTATCCTTACACGGCCGATACAAAAACAAAAAAAAAAACGTAAAAAATATGATTACAAAAAATTAAAATAAAATTGCATCCGAATACGCAAGAAAAGCCGTACTGTGGCCTAACGGTATGTTCGTCCGTCTGGTTACAGCTGACTGTATGACTGTAGCATGAAATGAGAATTGTTTGAAATGTTTTTTCTTTAATTATTTAAAATGTGGGAGAAAGAAAAGTACAGTAGTTTGTAATATTTGACGAGACTTACATATTATTCGATTACAGTTATATCAAAAAACAATTTGATGTTTTTTATATGACTGTTTTCCGACTACAATAGGAACTGTGATTTGATAAAATAACACCGTCTTTCCAAAAGGCGGTTTCCTATAAATAACTATGATTAACGCTACTGTAATGTGTGTGTGTGTGTGTGTGTGTGTGTGTGTGTGTGTGTGTTCAAGTTCGCGCTTGAGCACGTATAATGGAGAAGCGTTTTAAAAGTTATAATTTGTTGCCAGTAATCGATATGTTTCAATCTTTAAAGTGTGGAAAATTCTCACACCTTCTCAGTATTATGTACACGTGTCTCCCGGCCTTTATATGTACATAAAGATTCCCCAGATGGTAAACCTTTCATGACAATTTCGTTTTAATGTTATGATAAAGATCAGGGTTTTAGGTATATCGAATTACTGACTGTTAGAGATAGAGAATAAAGATGTTAGTTACAATGCACAGCACGCGTACAAACTTGATTAGCTTGTCAGAGCGATTGGGTTCACCTGGCTGGAAGTTATTGCGTAGGCTTCACTTACGGTACAAAGGCGCTGAAGTAATTTTATCACGATGGATCTTGTGAAAGATCTGTTTGATCTCACCATGACTATGTCCTGCATTGAAACAATGTCTTCTATTGAAACAAGTACTAGCACTAGTTTCATTCAGATTATATCACTATTGATTTTTAGCTAGAAATGTGACTGCATGTATAAACTTGGCCATTACGAAAAATGTTAAATCAATTGAAATTATACAGATGTTGAATTTGGGCAGATATCAATTTTAATGCAAGACATAATCCTTGATTATTTATCAACGTAGAGTAGAAAGAAGATATTTTACACAATACAGGTTAGTGAGCTTACGTTATATGACAAATTGTTGTTATGGTTATATAATAGGAAACGTGTATAGTCGGCGTGACGGTCTGGACGCATTGTGTGAGCACCAGGATGACGCAACGCTCTAGCTTGCTCTCGATCTTGCGTGCAGTTGATAATTATTGTGTGCGGATTGGTGACGTTCTTACTGAACACGCGAAGCGAGATCTCGGTTTCAATTTAACCGTTTTACATTTCCCTGTCTGTCTGCCTACCTGTCTGTTTGGAGTAGGCCTATGTCTCACGAATAATTTTGAATGCATTAACCGATTTTCGTAAAACTCGGCACGCGTGTCCACTCTTTTACCCTACGAAAGTCTGTTGTTTGTGAGATTGCTCCTCCAAAAAACAGGGGAGCGGAAGGCAAAAGCGTAAAAATCATTAAAATATTGATAATCCCAGGAGGAATTTTAAATTTAAAGGGTGATTTTTTTCTATTTAAATACAGTATTTGTCTTTGAAAATTTTTAAATAATTGATATTAGAGACAGAAAAGTGGGTAAAAATTTTGAAAAAATTACAAAAATTAATGTGGAGTATTGAATTAATAAGGAAACTGTAACTAAAATTTGACGGTAGTGTTACTGTCTGGAAATTTCAAAATTTTGGGACGCCAGGGCCCAAAAATTTGATAAAATTCCAAATTCTCTTTGCAAAATAAAATTAAAGATAATTTTAGCCAAAACGTAAATATAGTGTACAGTTTTGGAAATTTAAAAATTTTTTGACCTTAAGACCAAAGTAGGATCAAAAATTTTTTTAAATTGTTAAACTTTTCCCGGATATCAAATTAAAGAAAATTTTAACATAAATCCGATTGTTTGGAATTTTTAACGTTTACTGTGTGCTCTATAATTCATACTTTACTAAACAAAAATTTGTAGTTTAATCACGATTTTCGTAATTTTTAACTGATAAATGAAAAATTCTCTAATATTAAAATATATTGTTACGACGGTCTACTGATCGTCGTATGGTACAGTGGAAAACAAAATACAAGACACCAATTAAGTCACTAATCACCAGCTTTAACTATTACAATTAAACAGTTTGTAATTAGCAAGACAGTCTCTTACAACAAATCAAATAAAAATTGCTCAAACGCAATTAAAAAATTTCAACTAATATAAAACACAATTATATTACAATTGTCCCGTACAATTATAAAACACGTAATACTTTGACACAATAATTACTTTTCACTAATAACAAATCGAACGCACAGAGTAATCGCCCGACAATAGCTCGCAATACGTACCGAACTGAACGTCGCTGAGTACTTGTATTTATACCCCGCCGAAAATCCAGAAACATCCATACTACGCATTAACAATAAAGGAAAAGAGTGGAGCGTAATTCGTTGCGGCGTTGACACAGTCTAGCTAATGCGTTGAGAATCACGTACGCACACACATTACAGCCGGATTCCACTGGAACATTCGATAAACACGTAGATTGTTCTGTAATGTCGTAACCATATCCAATAATAAACTGACTTCAAATAGTGAGTGAGGTCTGCTTTTCAAGGAGCGTACAAGTTATTACTGCAGTGACAAATATGGATTTAAAAAATTTTTGTATACGGGATTTTTCCATTGTTTATTAAAACTGTTAATAAAGTTGTAATTAATTAGTCCTCCAGCGGTCCGGTATTTTTTTAGTGTTCAAAGATCACGTTCCGAGCGACCATCATTACACTATTTGTTTACTATAATTTAGGTTACATGTTTCCTGTTACAAAACAAATCCTGTAGTCATAGATTTAGGAAGATTAATACAAATTTTATTTTTATCGCTTTCTCAATTTGTTTTACAATGTATTTCTCAAATAGTGCAATTTGGTTAAAATTATTTTTTCATGTGTATATATAGAGCGTTTATTCATTTTGTCTTACCGTTCATTTTACAAAGCTTTTTAAAAAATATATTAAAACGTGGTACGTTTCACAGTTTTTAACTCTTACAGCTTATTAAGCTATTGTCAAAGAGATCAGTGAATAGACTAAACTAAGCAAAGGATGTTAGGGTGGTCAACATATGTTTAGGGTGTGTATCCGGACATGTGTGGGGTGTGATGATGGAGGGGGTTGGAGTATCTAAGGGAAGGTCAAGTGTCTGTAGAGACTGAATATAATCTGAATGAAAAATATATAAAAAAAACTAAACTAAATAACAACTTTTAATAAAGGAGACACACAGAGTACAGTTTGTTTGTTTGTTAAATTTTTGTTACTTTTATTGCTTTTCCAATTTCCAGAATTTCTAATGAAACCATTTTTTTACCTTTTTGTATGTTGTGCAGTAGTGTTATGTTTTTTGTATCTATGAAGTTATTGTGTTGTAAGCAATAATTTACAAAACCTGTATTGGCTGTATTAGTTAAAATCGCCTTCTTATGTTCAGAAATGCGATGTTTCAGAGGACGGCCACATTGTCCGATATAAATGGTATTGCATCCTGCACAGTTCCTATTTACTTTAGATCACGTTAAAACCTAAGTTAAAGGTAAGATTTTCACCTAACTATAATTTCTTTTCTGTTATAAGTAACAACAACATTAAATTTAAATATTTTTAAACAAATATTCTCGTTTAGCGTATAGGCTTAATATTTAACATATTTCTGCAAAAGGTATTTAGTTTTACTTTAATACGGATTTTTAGTGCCTTATGCAAAAATGTGACAAACAGAGCACATTTTATAATTAAGCAGTGGGTAAGAATTACAATAGGAATGTATAATTCTCATACCGTTACCTCTCAGTATACATTTTTAAAAATACTTATGTCCAGTTGTCAATACATATTATTCCGCTGTCTGTGTTTACACAGTATCTGTGCTTATAGAGAGCGTCGTCTACACTTAGGTGTTTTCACAACAAAGTAAAATGCTCTTTGTGAGGGGTGGATCGTATTACTTTTTTATGACATTTGCATTGGACGAAATGTCTGGCTATAAGTCCCACTGAAACGGAGAGTGAAGTAACAAAATATTTATTTTCTCTATGTAAATATAAGCAATATCTCCGGCTTTGCTGGCTGTGCCAGCAATTTTTCAGCTGCCGAATAAAGCTGCATGGAATATACAGTACGTATTTATTTTTACTGAAACGTGATATGTATTCAAAAATTTGTTCCATTGATGTGGAACGGCAGTGTCCATAGTTACAGTTGTTTATATTTAAAACTACGAGTTTTAAAAAGTAATTACATAATTGAACATCCCTACAATCTGTATTTAACTATAATATATTTTACTATGCTATAGGTTGACTGGTATATGTATAAACGTTTTCTGTACCAATTCTAATATTTAATTGTTGATTACTGCTTTTATAATTAATTAAAAATTCTATTACATTATGAGTAATTTAAATTGTAATATTGTATAAATTAAGTTCTGTGATATTATAAATGTTTTCGTTCCCTTTAAAGAAAACATTTGAAGATATAAAACAAACGGTCTCAACTCCTTCACATATACAAGGATACACACATACTCATGCTGTGACGATTTTAAAAGAGGAAAAAATGAAATAAAAGAAATTTAAAATAATTTAAAATCTCACATTAAAACAGAACGTAAACCCCTAATGAAAATGATAATGTAACCCCGCCTTAATACCCAAAATAAATAGTTTTAAAACCTAAAGAATTCTATAATAAAATTGCGATAACACCCCTTAATATTTAACCCTTCCCTGTGTACTTATATGCCTGTATCAACTTGTAAAATCTAGTACGGACATGAAAATTACTCTGCATTGAAGCGAAAATTAATAATTATGATAATTAAATAAAAAGACGTAATAATAATAATAATAATAAGAAATACCTACCTCAATAAAGAAAATGTAGTATTATTAATAGTAGTTAATTAGTAAAATAATAATAATAAAGTACGAACTATTTTTCTCTCTCCGCGCGAACAAATCCCTCTCCCTACTAACTGCCGCAAAACCAACCCCAGTCGAGCGAGAATCAGCGACAAGGTAACAGCTTTACCATGTGTCGTAAAATAAAGTGTAAATATAAAAAATTAATGGCGATGTAACTGAACGTAATATTTCATGGTGACAGACTCCACAAGTAATTGAAATGTGGTGAAAGTAAAACGAGTTATGTAGTTGAACTGTAGTGAAATAACTAAAAGTAACTAACTTAGCCGACACATCTTTTAAAAAAGGAAACGAAATGTTTAAGTTGTAAGGTACGTTCTATCCAAACATTATAGAGTAACATTAGTGCAGTTAAAAGCAAAATGTAAAGTGTAAAAGAGTGAACACCGTACATCAGGAGTGAAGTAACAACGACAAATTCACGAGCTTCAGGTAACAGCATCCTTTCGTCATGTTCGCAACTAAGAATCTACAAAATAAATGGAGACACCCGAACGACATCGTAGAACTTCTAGGAAACGCAACTGTAGAGTAACAACAAGAGAACCCGCCGCTGATCACATTGTATCAAGGTGAAACCAAACCATTATATTTTTAACAATGGCAACAAAAGCAGTATATTGTTTGCAAAGACTTATTCTAATAATGTAAATGTTAACAGAGTAGTGTCTGTAATTACAATAATGAAATAGTAATCTGATAATAGTTAAAGGTAAAAGGTAATTCGAAATTTGAGCAAACTAGTATTCAAATAGTTTGCATAATGTTGACTTATTGTAGAGCATTCTTAAGTTAAAACCCGGATCCGAGGTATTTGATGTAGTTAATAAATATATAATTTTATTTTGATCACCAGAGTAACATGTTAAAAGACGTAAGAGCATTTGATGCCCAACTTTTGAGTAATTTATTTGTTTAATGTAATCAAACAAAATAACAATCATATTTAAAGTATTATTCAAGAAAATATATTAAAGAGATGTTATGGTTATCCAAAAAGGTGAGTGAATAAATCTACAAACCCCTGTCAATATTCCTCAATTCACGGGATCCTATTTAACTTTTGTTTACTTTCCAGTTATTTATGATTTTGTAAAGATAATGGCAGCCTGTTTAATTGACCTGAGACAATTAACCAGGTTCCCGAATTGTTGCGTTATGCGAAACGTTTCAAATGCGCCACTCTGCTTAATTAATGAATAAATGATAATTAGCAAGATAAAATACTCTGTGTTTGTCATTTAATATGTGGTAGAATTATTCACTCTATGAATGTTAATTTAAAATACGCAAAAGGAAGAATTAAAGTAAGTAAAATCAGAATTAGGATAATGTGTTTTTATAATCATTATGTGTCGTAATAATATAATATAAGATAATAACCATGATATATATGGTAAGAATATTTAGATATAATATAATAATTATTTAAACATTGTAAACCCAGGGTAAAACCTGTTTAAAAATGCATTCCCCAACTTGTCAGTTTAACGACAATCTCACACAAGAAAATGACCTGTTCCCGCTTGTACCCAACTATCCCTTTGTTACGCTCTGTCACCACGAGTTAGACCATACATCACCTCACTCTATTGTATTACAAAATGTGTGACCCCTTGCCCAGTAACAAAAGATTTCAGACATCGTTTAAAACAAAAAAAAAACAAGTAAATAATTTTATAAATAAGATGCGCACTTTTATGACTTGTGTTGTTAAATAATAATTGTGTACCCTGGGCTAATTAACAATAACTTGCTAAAATGCGTAAATTTACTCACTCTGGATTTGTGAATAAATAAATAGAGTTTTATTAATAAAGTAATAATAGTAGTGTTAGGAAATCGACATAATAAGCAAGTCCCCGCTTGTAAAAATATTCAATTTTCAACCTGACGGTAGTTACAGGCTACTTCATGTTTGTTTCTTGACACGAAACAGCTCGAGAAAAGTACCCTCTCCCCTCGCATACAAGTACGTTGTTTGAATGACATTCCCTGGTTGACTAAACAGACAGTCCTGTGCAGGAAGTGAAACGTGTTCCAAATTGTCAGAAATCACCCTTCTTTGTTGTAAAGCCTTGCCTAGGTGGGCGGTGAGCCACCGTAACGCACACAATAGAACTCCCCCAAACAGCTGATCTGTTGTGTGAATGTAAACATAATGTACTCTTCGTATGAAATTTCTCTCTACTAAAATGGTATTATCGTTTTGTTTTGATTAATTATATATGTCAATACTGAGAATTTAATTGTTGTGAGATAAGTTATGTTGATTAATTAAGATAAGATTGCATATGGAAGCTTAATATGAAATAAGATATATATGTGTATGTGTTTAAATGAATTAACGTTAACTATGTTAAACATTGAGAAAACGAATTAAAGATGTGACGTAAGTGTAAGATAATCAATTGATGAATAGAAATAATCTGAGAGAGAGAAATTTCAGTATGAAATTTTGTGTCCAAATATAAGTGTTTGAAATAATAATAAATAATAAGTCATTTAAAATAAAAGGTTTAATAAGATCGTAAATTATTATAACACGTTAGTAGAATTATAATTATAAAAGTGCATTAGTGAAATAAGTAAAAAGAAATGAATAATATGTATGAATAATAATAAATAGGTTGTGTCCTGCTTGAAAATAATTCTCTAGCCGCCAGCTATTGTTAAATGGAACCATAGAGATATATACACCCTCGAGTTGACTAACTTCCCCCTTCGGACGCGTAAACAATGCCATTGTTTGAAGAAAACTAGTTTGACCCACATTGAAAGTAAAGTGTTTGTCTCCTTTTGTTTATGTATTACAGCTGATCATTTAAAAACAAAAATTATTATCTTCGTGAAATTCCGATTCTCTCAGTAGAATAAGAAATTAGTGTTAAGATAGGATCTAAGGTTGAGTATGGGATTGGCTTTAGATTTCTGTAGTAGAATTAAGAATTATATATAGGTAACGTAACAAGTCACAACGGCGCCGCACTGAGAAATTCTTTACAAGGGTTAAAGAAAGTTCTTTACAAGACTTAAAGAAAGTGCAGAAAACTAACTACTAGAGTTAGAGTATGCAAAATGTAATCAGTCGGGCCACGATATTGCGAGTTACGGATAATTAGGGAAATTAGTATTAAGAATTAAAATATAAATTAGCATGGTAAGAAGTGAGATAAAGGGAATTTCACGGAGGAGAACATTTAAATGAATAAAATTATTTAAAGAGATATAGAGAAAACAAATCGTGTACAAAATTTAAATTTTAACACAGAAATCCACAAACATACTCCCGGTACATTCCTAAACAAATAAACCGGAGTCTGAGGCTTAAGAGGAGGAGTATGTGACGATTTTAAAAGAGGAAAAAATGAAATAAAAGAAATTTAAAATAATTTAAAATCTCACATTAAAACAGAACGTAAACCCCTAATGAAAATGATAATGTAACCCCGCCTTAATACCCAAAATAAATAGTTTTAAAACCTAAAGAATTCTATAATAAAATTGCGATAACACCCCTTAATATTTAACCCTTCCCTGTGTACTTATATGCCTGTATCAACTTGTAAAATCTAGTACGGACATGAAAATTACTCTGCATTGAAGCGAAAATTAATAATTATGATAATTAAATAAAAAGACGTAATAATAATAATAATAAGAAGAAGAAATACCTACCTCAATAAAGAAAAAGTAGTATTATTAATAGTAGTTAATTAGTAAAATAATAATAATAAAGTACGAACTATTTTTCTCTCTCCGCGCGAACAAATCCCTCTCCCTACTAACTGCCGCAAAACCAACCCCAGTCGAGCGAGAATCAGCGACAAGGTAACAGCTTTACCATGTGTCGTAAAATAAAGTGTAAATATAAAAAATTAATGGCGATGTAACTGAACGTAATATTTCATGGTGACAGACTCCACAAGTAATTGAAATGTGGTGAAAGTAAAACGAGTTATGTAGTTGAACTGTAGTGAAATAACTAAAAGTAACTAACTTAGCCGACACATCTTTTAAAAAAGGAAACGAAATGTTTAAGTTGTAAGGTACGTTCTATCCAAACATTATAGAGTAACATTAGTGCAGTTAAAAGCAAAATGTAAAGTGTAAAAGAGTGAACACCGTACATCAGGAGTGAAGTAACAACGACAAATTCACGAGCTTCAGGTAACAGCATCCTTTCGTCATGTTCGCAACTAAGAATCTACAAAATAAATGGAGACACCCGAACGACATCGTAGAACTTCTAGGAAACGCAACTGTAGAGTAACAACAAGAGAACCCGCCGCTGATCACATTGTATCAAGGTGAAACCAAACCATTATATTTTTAACAATGGCAACAAAAGCAGTATATTGTTTGCAAAGACTTATTCTAATAATGTAAATGTTAACAGAGTAGTGTCTGTAATTACAATAATGAAATAGTAATCTGATAATAGTTAAAGGTAAAAGGTAATTCGAAATTTGAGCAAACTAGTATTCAAATAGTTTGCATAATGTTGACTTATTGTAGAGCATTCTTAAGTTAAAACCCGGATCCGAGGTATTTGATGTAGTTAATAAATATATAATTTTATTTTGATCACCAGAGTAACATGTTAAAAGACGTAAGAGCATTTGATGCCCAACTTTTGAGTAATTTATTTGTTTAATGTAATCAAACAAAATAACAATCATATTTAAAGTATTATTCAAGAAAATATAATAAAGAGATGTTATGGTTATCCAAAAAGGTGAGTGAATAAATCTACAAACCCCTGTCAATATTCCTCAATTCACGGGATCCTATTTAACTTTTGTTTACTTTCCAGTTATTTATGATTTTGTAAAGATAATGGCAGCCTGTTTAATTGACCTGAGACAATTAACCAGGTTCCCGAATTGTTACGTTATGCGAAACGTTTCAATGCACACTCACAAATACACAAACACGTTCACTCAAATAATTGTTCTGTTGTTGATGGTGTTCACAAGTACTGATGATGACAATAAACATTGTCGAAACGTCGACACAAATAAGTTGAACTTTTTTTTTATATTTTTGACCGATCCTCACAAACCCTTCACCGACAAATTCATTGATTGACGGTCACTACAAATTTAAAGATTTAACAAATTTAAGTTATTTTGTTTGTGTCTGTTTGCTTGTGTGTGTGTGTGTGTCTGTGAGATAGAGAGAGCCCGCGCGTTTGTGAGTCTGAGCGTGGATATCTCTGTATATCTGTATGCATTTGTGTGAAAATGCGTGTGTTCATATGCAAAAGAATATGTAATTGTTATTCCGTAGTGGTTTGTGCAAATTACTTGTACCAGTGGTTTCAAAAATCGAAGCTTAAAAGTTTACGCTATCACATTTGCAATCTGCAAAACTCGGTACTAAGATTTAAACAATACATACCGGTTAACAAAAAATATGTATTTTCCGACCAACCACTCACCTACGGTACATTTTTTTTAATACTGTCGAAAATTTTCGGCACAATACCTTTTCAAACCGGGATGACAAACCTACGTTCCACAACGATTCTCCACACTGTCAGTCGAAAAACTCAAACGAATAATAATTGTTACGGAACACCAGTAACACCAGTACAGTCGAATAAAGTATGCCGCCTAACGAGTTTGTTAATAAACGGCTCAAGTAACCTTGAAGAAATGGACAGACTCTTCCATCCCATTGTAATTAAATTAACACTTCAGATGTGTTGTTTTAATTTTGGCCATAACATTGACATCATAACTTATGAGCCTTACTGCAGCCTAGGGTGGGCCGAAATATATTTTTTTTCAATTTGCTACACGGCGGAAAAATCTGTAATAAAACCAAGGACACCAGCTGAATGGAATTTTTACAAGTTTCCATGTCATATGCAAGCAGTGGAGAGGTGTGTGAAGCTGGTGACAGAAGCGTCACAAAAAGTAGTTGGTGCCAACTAAAGGAATGGGTTTATCAGAACGGCACTTCTTTCACGATCCATCATGCCACATTTTTCGCACAAATCGGAGTTTAAAATAGCAAGTACCAAAAAGAATTAGTAAAAGACTATTGACATAATGCCATAGCTTGTACTCATAACATTTAACATTAAATATTTTATGTCGAAATTTAAAATTTGTGAAAATTGTGTTTTTTCATGTGTAATTCGCGACCTATAAAAGTTGAAATATCTATGCATTTTTTAAATTTATTTATCTTCTCTGTGCTATTCTTTATTTATCTAAAGCTGTAGCGTTTCACTTACACAGAAAAATTTTCGTTTTTTTAAACCACGAAAAGTTGTCAAAATTGATCCGTTTTTATGATTTTCGGGAGTGATGCGCAACCGGAAGACAGTCTACCTTGAGGCCATTCCCCCTACATACTCATCTGTCCTAGGGGCAAGTTTTCCGAGGTAAAGCGAATCGAAAAAATAAAAATATCTTTCAGATCACCCTGATATATAATAGTACAATAATCTAGCATTCGGGACCACCAATCTCTAAGTTTATCTTAGACGGTCCGCCTTGAGGTCAATCTCCCTATTACTCTCCAGTTTGACTTTAGGCTGCGCGCTTTGCCGGAGCATGTGTAGATCCCTTAAATAACTGCAGACCTATACAAAATGAGAAATTGAAAGTATGCGCATGTTGGAGACATGAGACAAACGCTGTTTTAATCTGCAATAAACGAGAGACGAAAACAATGTAATAATAAATCATCGGTATTCCATTACGGTCTGAAATGGACAGTCCTCCTCTTAAACCTCACATAAGATATATTTTCATCGTACGAAGGAGGCGGGTACTATATTGCCTGTGTTATTTATTACTAACGGCAATCGATATTTAGCACCGACGGTGTCGATGCTGCAGTATTGGTTGTTAACGGGATCGTATTTTGCTGGCACGTACATTGCACACACTACATGAAACATAAATGTATGCTGTAAACGGCAGTGTTGATGTGTGAATGTCAGAGACATTGCTTTAACATGTACCAACAATTGACCAATTGACGGGCACAATAGGGTACATTAAATGAAAACTGTGATCACTAAATTTTTGTTTTCAAGGGTAGGTGAAAATCTCTATAGACACTAGGAACCGGGTAGTTCCTAGTAGTGTGGGACTCTAACCCACTAAAAACACCTCCCTTACTGTTACAACTGCGCAAGCTCATCCAGCAGCTTCTCCTTCATGTTTCCTTCACGGGCGATGAAGTGAAGCCCCACTTCTGTGAATCCCAAGATTATTCTGTCTTTCTCTCACGTAGATTTTATGGATCCATACATATTAATTGCTTTCTATTGCGATACCAGATCATGTGGCTTCTGTCTTTGGAGTCGCCTCAGGACGTGTGGAGCTTCTTCCACCACGTGTCGCATTATTGGGTTATCGTGGATCTGGATACTCTGATCATGTTTGTTTGCATATTTTGTTATTATTTCGCTGACATATTCTACAGTGAGGTCTCTGTGTAGATTGTTGTTCCTTATATAAGCATTCACTATGCTTCTGAGTACTTTGTTCTGAAGGTTTGTATGTTTTCTGAGTTTGTTTTCTTTGTACAGCCCTGCAGCTGAATTCCGTAAGTCCACACAGGCTTCAGAACTTGTACAAGTTCTTTACTTGGACAACAGCAGTTTGTTTTAAACAGTTAGTTGCGAGTGATCACTAAAATGAAGAATTTTTTTAAACAACTCCCATGCTTTTGATTACGTTTGTAATGATTGATAAAATCTGCCGGTTATTATTGGAATCAATAAATTTGGCCTTCTTTAGAGTAACGTGCCTGGAACAACCGATGCTCATTCTAGGCCAATATACATAAAATTTTAACGGATAAGCTTTTGTTAAATGTGCTATTGAATTTGTTAGATCTGCGGTCCTTATTACACTACAGAACTGATTGCAAACCTACATGAAACTACAGTAGAACCTCCATTAATCGAAACACCTTTAACCAAAATATCGTTTAACCAAAACGACCGACCAAAAAAAAAATAAAGAAATTCTATCTTCCCGATTTTAACTACAATGAAAATTTGTTTCCCCGATAAAACACAAACACTAATATAATAAACGTGTAATAAATTGTGCGTCATGTCAACAAAGCGGAAGTGGGTCATGATAAAAAAATTAAAGAAAAATCGGAGGCAATTAAAAGAATTAAAAATGACAAAATTTGCTGAACTTTGGCAGCCGATTTTAGTGTTGGTGTTCCTACTGTTTCTGATTGGGTCAAGATGAAAAATAAGTTTGAAGAGCATGCTTTGAAGATGCCAAACAAACAAACAATGAAGACGTGTCACAAAACGAGAAAGTATACAAAATGAGGCTGTGCTTTTATGGTTCACGAAAGAAAGGGGTCGACGAAAACCATGACATAGCAGATAGGAGCATCCATGACACCGCTGACGAGATTTTCAGTGCCTTAAAGGTAAGAGATTTTAGTTTGGATTAGGGCATTGAATTGGGTTATATAAAATACGCGTTTTTCTCACGGAATTTTAAAAACAGGCTGCAACTGTTTTGCAATCATTTGCAGAGTAAACACAGCGTGCACACTACTATTATAAAGAGGTAAAATTTGTTTGTATCGTTGTCTGTGCTAACCTCAAAAACTACTGATCCGATAAAAAAAAATTCTTTCACCACCGTGTTCCCTGAATTTTGAGGATGGTTTTAGACATAATTTTGAACCAATAACTTTAATAATTTTCAAGAACAGAGATTTAAAACGGTCCCATGTCATAAACGTTTTGTTAATTTGTATGGAGTAAAATGTTTTGGCATGCAATAAATTTTCGTTGCGTAAGAGTTAGCGATATGGTGCCACGGAGTGAAATTTAGGAAAAATTACAAAGTATATTTTGGTTTTTGTTTTATTAAAATCCTCATTTTTGTTGTTGAGTTATTGGGGGTTTTGTAAAACACTGTAGGCTATATTTTATGTCGCTCCCATGTCATGAAATTTCTTCGTTGTCCACAGAATGCGCGCTCAGTCGAATTGCATGCAATCGCCGGTCGGAGAGTGTAATAGGCTACAATTGAATCAATGCCCCACAACGAGTGCGTGAAACTAAAAGTTGCAAGGCAGACCGATTGCAGACCGTGCAACCAATTGCAGTAAGTGTAATACGCTACATTTAAACCAACGCCCCACAATTTTGCAATCTTGCGATCAGTTACGTAGTGTAATAAAACCTACAGTTTTGTGATTAATTGAATTTCGCGTGACAGTATCTTCGCACGCTTCTTCAGTAAGAAGTGGCATACGACAGGTTTGAACTGGATCTCCTCATATTCTTGGTTCTGTACGTTCATCTTCGTAAGTCTCTAGTTTCTTTCTCATGTGATCAACTATTCCAACCTTACTTCTTCCTCGGCCATTATTGTCTTCCCTATATATCATTCAGTCAGTCCGTTCCACCGTCTCTCTCGCTCTCTCTCTCTCTCTCTCTCTCTCTGCCCTTAATACAGACAGTTTCTATGCAACATTTGCCGCAAGCAAGACGCTCTTTCTTTTTATTTTTGCAATTTTCCTTTCGTCTCTTATTCTCATCATACTCATCTCATCGTTTCTCACTCACTCCTCATCAGTCCATTTCACCTTAATCATTCTTCGCCACAATCACATTTTCCTTTTTTTTTTGTTGGTCTACGTTCCACTGCCATATAAATCACACACCTAATAAAACGTTTAGCAAATCCCTTACTCATCGTAATCGGAATCCTTATTGCTGTCAGTAATGCTTTCCCCTTTTCAAAAGCTCTCTTACACTTATTTCCTCTACTTTCAATTTCATCTGTACAGCTCCTTTTCATTTCACCGTACTCCCCAAATACTTGAATGATTTCACTTCCTGTACAGTTTTTCTTCTTGGCGTATGTAAACGAAGCCACATGTTAAGTTGGGCATATTCTCTTGCTAACTCTCATCATTTTAGTGACATATAATGTGTTTAAAGCGTCGTAAAATCTAATAGGAAATGTGGGCATTCTGAATTATACTGGTATGTAAGCGAATATCGTGATATTAGTGTAAAAGGCTGCTGGTTTTCGGAGTTAAAAATATATTTGTTTGACATTTAAGAGAGCTTTACATTTTTATTATTATTATCATTGAGTTCGTCTATATCTTTTCTGTTATGATGAAATAATTATAAACTAATTATAAAGTATTACATTTGAAAAAATTATTTTGCAGTCACTTTATTAATTTTAAAAACATTCTGTGTGCTGTATGTTTTTTTCTTATGGATTATTTTCATCATATATTCTACACAAGAGAAACTTCACTAGAAACTTTTAAATAGATAAAATAGTGTCCTTAACAATTTTTTTTGTCGTCCATGTTGTTTACGCAGTAGTTCTTCCTTTATTCTTGAACTTTCTTCTGATACTCTCTCCGTAACTATTCCTTAAAGATTGTGCATTACCGCCTTTCCCTTGCTTCTCGATTTTTTCCTCCAGCTTTCTCTTAGGTGGTAACTGGATGACATAATCAATGATGAGAAAATATATAACTCAAAAATATGAAGGAAGAGATTAGGCGAGGTAGATTGGTGCAGATACTTTGGGTGCCTGTTGGTTATAGGTGAACTAATGAATTATCATTAGGTGAATTATAGATAATGGATCGTTCCATAGAAATAAAATTGTGTATCAGAGTAAACTTAGATTGGAGAGGAGACTGCTGAAGCCTTTAGCGTAGACAGTTTTTTTGTTTTTTTTTTTGTATCGGCCATCTAAGGACCACATGCCAATTTCAATTCTTTATTATTTGTTCTTTCCTTTTACTCCAATATTTTGTCATCTTTTCACTGTGTCTCTTCTTCCTGTCTTCAATCCACTTTGAACCTCTTTTCTCTCTCCTACCCTGGACTCCTTCCACTTTTAGGGCTTTTGCCCGGAAAACTTCTCTTTCAATTGCTTCTTCTGCGTTTATATTATTTTTTCTAAATCCTTTTGGACTTCTTCAATCCGACTTGATGTTGACTTCTTCCCCCACAGATATTTGAAGATCTGCTTTGTTAAACTATTGTCGTCCATTCTATATATAAATGTCCAAAAAATAATAGTCTTCTTTTTCTCATTGTGTCTGTTATATTTTCTATACAGAAACTTTGCAACCTCCTACCTAACATTGGGAACATAGGGCAGTTGTGAAGAGTAGCGCACGTTCTTCCATATGTTTGTGTAGTAAGCTCTGCCATATACTGTTTAAGTTGCAAGCGGCCTGCAACCACCAGCCTGCGCGCCACATTTGAATTGTACGCGAACATTGACGCATAGAATCTAATACGCTCTCCGTTGAAATTTATGACACTTTTAGCTGCCTAATGTTTACGTATATTATTTTATAGTTTAGTTATTCTATATTGGTGGTTGTGCAACGCTGCAACCATAACACCAGCCGCTACTGATGTTGACAAGGCTAGAGATTATACTGAAAAATAAATAAAAGTTTTGGAATAAAAATATAGTTTTCTTTTAAATTTTACATGTGTGTTTTATTTTTCCTAAAGCTGGGAAACTTACTTTTGAGATGACCCTCGTACTTCAACTGTAAATAGGCTTACTATCAACGTTCGTGCAGTACTAGCGGATTAGTTTTACGGAGAACAGACTGTATTTGGTTGCTGAACGACGATCCAGATTATTCATATAACTTACCAGTAGTGTTATTGTCGGTAATCCTTGTTTCAATATGACTCGTATTCCATTCAGTTTCTACTAATACAGTGAAACCAACGCTTCAATGTGTTAGGGTTAAGCGGCTACCGCAGCGCTATCTGCGTTTTACGATTCAGAATTAACTGAACTGCAAAGTTTACCCAACGCTTCTACACGGCATGTTCAAGTGGCCTGTGGTAGAACTATGGATTATTGTGTAGCCTACTTGTTTCAACAAAAAAAAAAAACATATTCTTGTTTTAATCGCTATATTGATATTTATGTAATAATAATTCTTGTTAATTAAAAAGATTAAAGCCGCGTTTACATCGACTGTTGTGAACAAATGTTTGCAAAGTTTTGTGTTGCAAACTTATATGTTGACAACCAATGTTGAAAACAAAAGTACTAGTTTATCTTTATTTTTGTTTGAAACATTTATGCGCATGGACTCAAACCTGATTTCACCTTACTTCAGTCTTGCTCCAGTTTCACTTTAAGATCCCGATTGTGGAGGATCTTGTACTTGCTGCAGCAGCTTGTGTGACATTGGCGAAAGAATGGATACCAAGAAGATATTGGGTCAGACCGCCATTAAAAGCGAGAGCTAAGTATAGTGAAAGTAAGCTTTTGGATGATTTAAATAGAGATGACATTCATCCTTTGTCAGGTGATTTAATATCTGATGGTAGTTTTAAAAATTTTCTGAGAATGGCCAGCTGCGATTTTGAGTACTTGATTGTAATGGCAGGACATAAAATTGTCAAACAGGACACTAATTACAGACCAGCTGTTCCAGAGGCGCTGCAACACGAGTTTACAACAAATGTTTACAACTTTCTTTGATCTTTTTTCGGCTTCCATTGGAAAACAAAATTTCTGTTTTAAACACGAAAAATTTGTTGACAACGCGAGATGTTTACAACAAATTTACTACCGTTTTTTAAATGTTTTCATCATTTGTTCACAACATAAGCCCGGTATAATCGCGGCTTAACGAACATACGATCATTTTTGTTGTATTGTGAGAACAGTTTGTTGTTAGACCACATAGAATGGCACATACTTTACCTTCTGTGCAGCTGTTGGATAAAATTGAATGTGACATACTTTTACATATGATTAGTCTCATTCTTTATCTGTTTAAACTACAACTAAAATTTATAATTAGATTGTTAATCATTTTTTTCGTATTATCCTCATCTCCTTCTTTCAACAGTTTAAAGATTAGTTAAATATGTGTTATAATGCGCACACCACCCCTTAAACCTCCACACCCACTCACATACACACACACACGATAATGATTATTGGCTTGCATATTGTTGTATGAGACGTAAGTTTAAAGGGTCTTTAAAGACCCTAAGTAGACTGATAGGTACTACTAAGCTGAGATCCACATTGGTTTGTTATCGCCTTGCCAGGGGATACTGACTGGATTAAAAACAGACATGCGGTTGCACACTGTAAAAGCAGTTTGACACACTGACGACCACCACAAGGCCATTAAACGAAACGTAAATATTAAGATTATAAGATCCAAACTTTGCAGCCATAGGCTTTTTATAATAAAATTTGCAAATAAGATATTAAAATCGACAGTTCAGAAAGTAAGGTATAGAAGAGTCCAGTAAAGTAAGTTCAGAGAAGACCTTCGGCCTGCCTACCAGAAGGACATAGAAAATATTTTGTCGTTCAAATGACACGGAACCAGAAACAACAGACGATACAAAAAAGATCATAAAAGAACTACCTCTCAGGACCCTTTTGTGTTCTGTTGTGGATACAAGTGTGTATGTTTAACTACTTCACGAAGGTTTGACATAGCTCTGCAGGACAAATCTTTTCGCTTTTGTATCCGTAAAATTTGTAATATGAGCGTGTTTTAGTTCTTTACTGTTTAATTAATAGAATACTGTATAAATTTATGTATAAAGTGTTTGGCATTAGTTCAGCCTAAATATGTGTGCTGATTCCTTATGCGGAAGGAACGTATTCTTTTCGTGGATTATTTACATATTTAGAAATTTGTAGAAATTTAGAAAAACTAAAATAAAACTGGAAAAAATATTTCTATTGGAAAGTGAGTTCTACTAATTTACATGGCAGTATGCGCGCGAGCGCGTGTTTGACATGTTAAGGGATGTCCTCATATAATGAATTGCAGTGTGTATCCTGATATTGTCATTGGTGTTTTTATTATT
Organism: Magicicada septendecula; assembly: GCA_034769895.1. Taxonomy (NCBI): domain Eukaryota; kingdom Metazoa; phylum Arthropoda; class Insecta; order Hemiptera; family Cicadidae; genus Magicicada; species Magicicada septendecula. The sequence goes on along the minus strand of CM068374.1, from coordinate 455,781,364 downwards.
TTTATTTACATTGTAGTCCTACTGCTGTAAACTGTTACAGTACATAAAATTTGTTAAACTTGTTGAACTCTTGTTGAAACTTGTTAAACTTGTTTGTAAAAAGGTTAGGTTGTAGAAAAGCAAGAACGCTTTTAGTCTTATTGGACTGAGTGACATATCAACTTGTAGCATAATTTGACAGTATGGTAAATGAGTTACAATGAAAATAATAATGTAATGTTAACCAATTTATGTAAAAACTGTAAACAATTAACCTAAAATTGTGTATGTCATATTGTAAAACAGCAAAAGTTAATATGTGGAAGCAAATCATAATATATAAAATCTTTAAGTAGTTTGGAGGAAACAGAAATTAAAATCATACGTAGGCCTAATCAAGGAATCATAAGCATTACGTAAACCTAGGTGCTAAAATAAATTTTATAAATTATAAACGACTAAATAATATAAAAAATGTCAATAATATAAAAAATGTAAATAAAGTATATTACGAACATAAAAAGCCGTATTGCAGACAAAATGAGAATTTAAAATCGTCATAGAATAAAACGAAGCTAAAGTGAGAAGAAGAAGGTGGTTTACCCAATTAATAAAATGACAGGACATATTGATACTTCATCCAGTATATAGTCTTTCATAGTGTTCTTTTATTTAAATGTCAGGGATGCAAAATAGTTTCATGTAAAGATAGAAACCACACATTCACACCGTACTCGAACACGACACGACATTATTTATCACGCACTTGAATTCACATTGTATGACATTCCAGTAATTGTCTCAATCTCTGCACTAATTTTAAGACCTTAATACTGTTTCGTAATGCGGAAAAAGTGTTGCACGATTACAAAACATTTTAAGTGTTTCTCGGCTATTCCAGTCGAATCCGGCTGTAATGTGTGTGTGCTTACATATTGCTGCTACTTTGAAATGGAGGACAATTACGTGACACTTGTCACGCGTTCGCGGAGACTAATCCAGATTTCACCAGTCCGCGCGCGCTGTGTGCAAGGTCGCAGTCAATTGCGATAAATAAGTATAAAGTCCTTACTTATTCTTTCCGCCATGAATGGATTATAGTTATAACGTTAAATATTCCAGTTGAAGAGTGAAAACGTGTGTTATAAGGTAGTCTATGCAAAATCTCTTCAATACCAGAGTTTGTTGTTCGTATGTATTTAGCCATGGGAGGCCTCTACATTGTTCATCCAGCACGCTGAGACGAAATGGGTGCTTATGATGTGCAATGCCTTTAGAACGATCGGGCATATAAACAACTCTTTTTACTTGAAAACGAATATTTCAACTGATCATAAAAGCAAAACAACGAATATACGTTCGATAGCAAACATGGTTCACGTTCCACTCCATAACCTATCATAAAGATTGTCTGTAGTCTGATTATTGTGGAAGCAACAAGGCGTAATCTCAATAACAAACGAATTTTTAAAACACATAAATACTGCGTGTCAAATAAATACCGGAAACTGTTCATTTAAAAAGCCCACGTAAAAGGCATGAAACAAATTTTTTTGCGTAAGTTGGTAGCAGTGTACCTAATTGTTACGTAGAGATGTGGCGCGATCTGTCGACTACTAGTAGTTTGTTTGCAGCTTTCAAATAGGTTAGTTGACCTCAAGTGGGCTCTGCTATTTTTAAAATGGATAAAAATATCGAACAAAGAGTTTGCCTTAAATTTTGTGTTGTCAACGAAATTTCTTGTGCTGAATCATTGAAAATGTTGGAGAAGGCCCACGGTGAGTCAGCTTTATCGAAAACACGAGTGGTACAAAGCATTCAAAGAAGGCCGATAAGTGGTTAATGATTTGTCTCGCTCCGGTCGACCTTCAACGTCTTTGACTGACGAAAACATCGTCAAAGTGAAGGAAATGGTGATGGAAAGTCGCCATTCAAGCTTAAGAGAGATTGCTCTGGATCTGGACATGTCTCACGAATCCGTTCGCACCATTTTTGTTGACGTTTTGGGCATGAGACTCGTCGCGGCACGGATTGTTCCGAAGGAGCTGAATTTTCTTCAAAAAGAGCACCGCAAACAGGTTGCTGAAGACATGCTTGAACGAGCCAATTCTGACCCTACATTCATGAAACGCATCATAACGGGTGATGAGACGTGAGATTATGAGTTTGACATGCAAACCAGCCAACAAGCTTCGGAATGACGCTTCGATAACTAGTCGAAACCGAGAAAACCACGTTAAAGTTGCTCCGAAATTCCTTCCGGAGGTGCAAACAGTCAACAAACAATATTATCTGGGTGTTATGAGGCGCTTGAGAGAGAATGTTCGCCGGAAAAGGCCAGATTTGTGGAAGAACAATTCTTGGATTTTGCACCGTGATAATGCGCCGCCGCACACATCGTCCCTGTACGTGAATTTTTGACCAAAATCTCAACGAATATCATCGACCAAGCACCATATTCCCAGATATGGCCCCGTGTGACTTTTTTTGTTCCCCAAACTTAAATTACTACTTCGTGGAAGACGTTTTAAGGCAATTCATAAAACAAACTTCGCAGAAGGAGCTGAAGGCCTTACCGGAAAGCGCCTATAAGAAGTGTTTCGACGACTGGATTAATCGTTGGCATAAGTGTATCGCATCAAATGGAGCCTATTTTGAAGGTGACAAAATAAATTTTGACGATTAAACTAATATTTTGTGTTTTATTGAACAATTCACGGTATTTATTTGAAAGAATGTATGTTGTTTCGTACATATCGGCTTTCCTAGTTTATGTGATCTTGAATGTGAACTACTCAGATTGGCATGTCCATACAAAATGCGGTATGTTTTAACGAACTGGTTGAATGTTTTAGGTAAAGCTCTAAATAATTATTAAATCTACTGTTAAAAACAGTGAAAACTATAATAACTTCCAAACTTTATTATTTTTTGTCCAAAAATATAAGATTTATGTATTTATATCTTTTATTACAGTGCGGTGTCTTTTGCCGTGTATTGTTACGTTCACGCCAGAAAAAAAAGTGAACAGCCCAAAAATTTGAATCTGCAAAAATAATATTTAATTATGCAACAATAAATAATAATATACTGATAATAACGTTTCAATAATATTTCAGAAACATAACATAACATATAATATAATACAATATAATGTTACGTAATTAACAACCCCTCTCAAAAGCTGAGACCGTCCTCCACCCGTCCCCCTCCAAATAGTTGAGCAGGTGTAGCCTCAGCAAGGCCGCACTCAAGTATGTTCTAGATTCTTCAAGAGCACAGTTGAAATACGCATTAGCTGGCACACTACAGTAATGATGGAATGTTTATTCTAGAACACATGCGTAATCTATAAAAATCGTAGCAGCTGGCTTAGTCGATCAGTTGACAGTGAGCGACTTCCTTAGCCCGGATCGAGTGTTTGTCAAAGTATTGTGAGAAGTGTTATTGCGGAATTCTATTGTTTTACATTATTATTGCGTGTGGACAAATTTAACTGGAATTATTGTACGAGTTGATTACAAATTGTTATTTGTGATTAATTAAAGCTGGTAATTAGTTAATTCTGCATTAGTTAACACATTGGTGTCTGTATTTGTTTCCACTGTATCATACGACGATTAGTGAGACCTTCGTAACAATAATATAAAATAATACAATATTATATAATTATTTATAATATATATATGCATTTATTTAATATATATTTTAGTAATACGTATGTAACAACATTTATTATATTTAATTGTTTATTTATTATGTAATATAATATAAGGTAAGTAATCTGGAATAAGAATTTGTGAGACTGCCACTATGATCCATAACTCAACGAAATTAATAATGTATTGTTACGAAAAGCCTACCGAAAAACCAGAACATTCTCCAATCTTCCCCGTGGCCAGTTTGGCACATGTACCTAGACAAGTTCAAGTTTGTTCTAGACTCGTCAAGAGGCCACTTAAGATAGGCACTAGCGTCAGCATTAAGTGGCGTGCAAGTTAAGGATGGAACGTTACTTCTAGAACTCTGCGCGCGGCCTCTATAAAGTCATAGTAGCCGGGTTGTCAGTTCAGTTACGTGAGCAATTTTCGCTAGCGCGGATCGAGTGTTTGTCGAAGTGAAGAATTATTATGTTAATAGTTGTGTGGAACTCTATTAGTAAACATTATTATTGCGTGTGAACAATTTTTATTTGATTTCTTGTAAGAGACTATCTTGTTGATTACAAACTGTTTAATTGTGATAATTGAAGCTGGTGATCAGTGACTTAATTGGTAATTTGTTTTCCACTGTACCATACGACGATCAGTTAGACCGTCGTAACAGTATATTATGAAATCACGTATAAATATAGTACTCCGTTTTTTTTTTCGAAAAACATTCAACAAAATTGTTTAGTCCTGAATGTGAATATACTATACTGGTAAAAATCTTTCTTAATTCTTCTTAATTTTGTAACTTTAAATGCACTACAGACATCACTTGATTATCACAGGATTATAATTGGCTGGAGAGGCTTGTACAATTTGACGTCATACTGTCTCGTCCTGTCTATTCCTATCCATTCAGTGAACTTACAGACGTTTTCGTGTACGTACTCGCTACTTGATTCGTGTTATTTTTCGATTTTTTTCTATTTTCGCGCCCAGTGGATATGTTCGGCGCAAAGTGGACAGTCTAGTCACGGCTATCTACGGTCCCATGATTGAATACATACCGTATGTATTATCTATAATTTCTCGCAGTACCTTAAACGTACAACACAGTTGATATATTGTGCAATGTAACATTCAAATTCAGAAATACAGTAACATCAAAGTGTTTTTAGCCACACATTTTTAATACACTTATAATTCTTTTATAATGTTGCGATATTACAGAACAATCTACGTGTTTCTCGGATGTTCCAGAGGAATCCGGCTGTAATGTTGTGTGCGTCCGAGATTGATTCAGATTTCACCAGTCGGCGCGCGCTGTTTGCAAGCCCGAATCAATTACGTTCTGGTGTTTTCTAGTAGCGTTCTTGACGCGTAGTATGGAAAAACTGTATAACCTTATATATATATATTAAACTTCCACTATGAACACTTACTTTTTGGTTTTGTTACCCAGATTGGGTAATATATATATATATATATATATATATATATATATATTATACTGGTTTATTTTTTTTTTATAGGTATTTTAATAAAGATCTGTACCTACTGTTATTATATTTTTTTATTTACCAGTACATGTAAAGAAACTCTTTTTCTCAGGGTTAATGATTATTAAGTTATTTTATCGTATTTACGATTAAATCTATTAATTTCTTTTCTTTAAACCAACCCAGATTCATTTAATGGCTAGTACTTTGGTAATTAACCATGTAAAAAATAACTAACGTATTAGTGTAACTTAACCGTCTCTGAATTCTTCTAGCTGCCACGGGTTCACTTCTGGTTGTTGTTCACCTTTCTTCAACAGCAATATTCAGTTTGGCAATCTGTTTCTTCACACGAATCTCTTATTGCTCTTACCGCTGGATACCGCTCTCCAAGATTACTGCAACACCGATGTCTCCTTTGAACACTTAATTATTCGTTAAGGCCATTGAAACTCTTCTCCAGTCCAAGATTTTCCTCTTCTGTCGTCGTTCTATTCAGGATATTGTTATATTTTTTTTTTGTATTTATTATTTATTTATTCAATATTATAATCAAACTCTGGAATCACTATTCAAACTCCTTTGCTTTATTTTCTTTTCCAAGTTACATTACTTTTATGATGTACAACAGTTATTATAATTTAAGATTCTTAATGTGACTCTGATTGAATTAAAAATTATACTCTATTTACATAATTCCTCTGTTTCATCTTTGTAGTATTTGGTATTAAATTAGACTCTTTTTACATAATTCCTCTCTTTCATCTTTATAGTATTTGGTATTAAATTAGACTAATACATTTTTTCTTCATCACTCTCCAAAACAATCTCTAACAATTTACATATTTGCCACATTGATAATTCCCTACCTTCGTTACATCTTTTTATCATATACCTCTTAAAAACTTATATAACTTTTCTACTTCTTATTAAATATATTTATTTTATTTCTAATATTCTAAATTCTAGTTTGTATTTATAATATGATCATTCTCTTACTATTTCCTCTTATTATAATATTCATTTCAAATTTCATATATTCTTTTCATAACATATATCTTTATACTGTTTTACCTCATATAGGCATCTACCTCTATGTTGATGGGTGAGTCGATACAATGTTTTTGTTTACATTTTCAAACATATGTTACAAATTTCTTTTTATTTTCCTCTTATGTACTGTGTTGCATTTTAACAGCAGTACAATATATAATATTAAAAAAGTGAACGAAGAGGATGTATCAACAAGATAATTGTATAACCTTACAACATTAAACTCATTATAGCGGCGTTTTGCCCCGCATTCCATATCGGGACCACGTGCCCAGTTGTCGGAAAACCGTGCAGTGTGACGACATGTGTGAATTTCAAGTTACATTAGTGAAACACAGTAACTTTAAAGTGTTGTGCGACCGCGCAGACTGTAAGCAGTGATTGTACTTCCAGATCCCCACACAAGCGGAACATCGGACTACATATTTCAGTCGTCCAGCCGGGGCACACTGAAAAATAGAGTTCACTTGTACTTCCGTGTTCCATAAGGAAATGGCGAAAAAAATCGTGTTGGTGGTGAATTGGCCTATTGATTTTGGTAAAGATCGTGGAGATCGGTTAAGAGGAAGGGGTAGTTTACCTGCAACGTTTTATGTTTTAACAAGAGCAAAGTACTTGAAAATACATTTAAACTTTTTCAAACAATGGTAATAGTTAAAAATAAAATAATTTTGTTAGAAAGACAATAAAATTATAATTTTTTCATTATAATTAAATCATGTATGAGTGAAAATATGTCGTTCCTGGCAGGCAAGCATATCTCAATTATGTAATGTTGTTATATCCCAAAGTTTTATTACTGTGATTACCGCAATAAAAAGGCAAGACACACACATACACACAATTCGCGTTATCTCTGGCCTCAATTATACGTTCATTTTCTTACGTTTGCAGGCTTTTTAAATGGAAAGTGCCGAAACCCACACCAACACAACGCGTGCAAGCCGAAAAGGTGTCCATCGTGGACAGCGATTTGGTTCCTGTGGATCGCTGGCCAGTGTAACTGCACGTGTTTGCAGAGGAACGGTTAATAGACAGACTTTTCGTCTTTAGGGAATGAACCCTCTGCAAGATGCTCAGGGTCCATGAGAGACTTCGGAGTGCTCCTTCTTATCCGCGTGTTTTTTCTGTCTTCACCCACCTGATATAAGGGTACCATTTTATCTGATACGTCATTTCTTCAAAACTCAAGCACCCACTTATTTGATGTTTTGTCACCGTATCTAGCCCTGCTTCTTGTTTTAAATATAAATCTTAGAACGTGGAAGTCATGGATGGTTCTCCATACCGATTTTTTCTTTTCTGTTTCATTTCTTGCGCTCCCGAAATACAATAATATGAGCGGCTAGTCGCAACAAATTTTTCTCGGAGCGTATTTACCAAGATGGAGTTGGGTTCCCCACGTCCTTGTCACAACAGAGATAATAATCCCGTAAAGGTCGGTACCTAGCTCTTCAAGTTTTTTCACGCACAATACATAAACAATAGTGGGCCTATAACAACATTATTACGACTACCCGATAATTAAATATTTACAAAGTGGAAAGGATTACAGGGAAATATCTCACTTTCCAGTTGTATAAAAAAAAATTGTGGGTGCGGGTACTTATGTACGCGGGTTAGAAGTTATACATCTTTGGCGTGATTGAAAAACTAAGGGTTAACATGCATGCTAAAAATGCATACGAGTAGAACGATAAGAGGAGTGAAGGGAGATGGTAAATACGATTATCGGTTATAGACACCGCATCCAGCTGGACCCGTGAAAAATATTTGGAACGGATTGCGGTTTGGAGTTAATAGATTGGAGATGACATGTAGCAAAAGTTCTTTTTGTTTGTTGTTATTATTATGCCATTTTTCATATGGTTGACGTTTGAGAAAAACTCTTGGCCTCTTAATTCCAGCTCGAAGTTTATTGCAATAATCTTCGTCTGAGGAAATATTGTTATTTTGATAAAAAGAATCAAAATCAAAGTAATCGTTACTTTCGAGATTAACCCTAATATCTTTATAACAATTTGCATAATTTTTGAATTCAGGCTCATCTTTCCGCATAGGTGATAATATAGTTGTAGATCGGCAAGGCATAAAAGTTGCTTCAAATCTACACTGCTGAGGTTTATTTGCCACTATTTTTTTATAGCATGTAAACGTGTGTTTGTGTGTTTATAATATGACTATTATACACTAAAAGATAAAAATTTAATTCAATTGAATTAATTTAAATTCAATATTATAACATTTTAGTAGAGAAAAAATTAATTTTTTATCATGTAGCTCAAAATACTTACGAATAGTGTATTACAGTAATAGATTTAATTTCCGATAGACTTCTGAATAATTAAGTGTGATCTATAATTTAAAATGTAGAAATATATATTAGATTATTGCATTAAAGCAAACATAATGATAGAATACTTATCGAAACTCTTATTGATTTAATATAAAAAGACTTTTGAAATTAATACTTACGAATAAAATTATATTAAATTGAATACCGTTGTATAGTAATTTCGTAAGTCGTATAAAATAATGTATTTTATAAGTTAAATAATTACACTATTGATGGCTTAGGAATCTGTACATTCAATTGATTTCTGTTAATTATGCTATTGTTATTACATAAGTATATGTGTGTTTAATGGGCAATATCAAAGCTTCCTTTTAGACAGATGTTATTAAATGTTATATAAAATACATTTCTGACTTAATTTAATTGAGGTAAGTACTTCGACATGAATACTTATTCCACATTGAATTTTCATTATTCAATGAAAATTTAAATACAATTATTCAATGAAAATTTAAACGTTAATTTATAGCAAATTTAATCGAACGAATGTTTCACTTATGTAATTTAGCATAATTTACTGCCAACTGTCTTTACTCTTTCTTAAATTACAATCCATGTTATAACAATATAGAACTGTGTATATTTTTATAGTATGGGTGTTTACAATGTTAGTTAACTTCACCGTAATTCCAGACGTACAAATTAGTATAAGGTTTAGTTCTTGAATAAAGACATAAAATATTAAGTAAATAAGTGGTAGAGCAGAGTAGTGTGTGTTACTGGCTACCACAACCGTCTAAAGTAGCCCTAATAAATGTAAGTAGTTACAATACACTATGCCTCTAACTTCTTCTTCTCCATTACAAGGATTAGGCATTTGCCTGTTCCTCACAAACTTACGACCACCATTTTCGTAGTCTTCCTATAAGTCTTTTCCCTCTTGGGTTGTAGTTAAGTATTTTTTTGAGTATTCTCCCATTTTCCATTCTATTTAAGGGTTGTTTCCATCTTTCTTTATATTCAGTTATTTTTTTATTTATTGCATATACATTTAGTTCATTTTGCACGTCTTTATTTCTTACTAAATCTCTTCTTGTGCAGCCTTAGACCCGTCTCAAAAATGTAATTTCTGCTGCCTCCTTTTTTGGTATTTATCCAACTTTCACTCCCATACATAAGTATAGGTAGAGCCATCGTTTTATAAAATGTTATCCTTGTGTCTTTTCGTGTTTTGTTATTTAATGTTCCATTTATTGTACCACATATTGCCTGGGACTTATTTATTTTATTTTCCATGTCATTGTCATAATTGTAGCTTGCCACAATTGTCATAATTGTATCTAAAATTTGATACTTGTTCTATTGGCTTATTGTTAACAATTATTTTCGACCTAACGGGATACTTGCCTTGGAAAGCCACAATTTTCGTCTTATGCAAGGAAATTTTAAGATTATATTCTGGACATATTTGATTCAGTCGGTGCACTGCCAGTTGTAATTTATCTTCACCCTCCTGTATTATTATTTTATCGTTAGCAAATAGTAACGTACTCAGGTAAGTATGTCGGTCTAGCTGGACTCCAGGTTATTCCTTTGATTGCCATTTTTTAAGAACATCGTCAATATATATACTGAAACGAGTGGGAGACAAGTGCCTATAACTGATCGCATTTATTGAGCTTTCAACCTGTATTTGTTCATTATGTTCTTATCGTAATGAATACACCGTCTGAAAATATAGTTCTGATTGTTTTTCAAAGTAAATTACTGTAGTAACATTTTCTAGTAAGGAGCAGTCAACACTTGTCCGCCACATTAAGCGGCATCACTTTTTATTAGCTCTTTCTACAAGGTATTAAGAGTGTTTTTTCACTATTAACAGAGATTACTGAACTGAACGTTTCACTGTCTTTACACATTTTCGTTGCCAAAATTGTACATTAAGCAAAGTAGTAGACATATTTAGAAACGTCGGTAAGAATTTAATTTTTGTTACTGTTGTTAATGTTAATAGAATAATTTATTAAGTACCCTTACACTTAACTTTCCTACTTATATATTGTATTTATAAAATGTATTTTTGATTCTCAAGTAACTAGTACACTAGATATGATAAGATGTAATATATTTGAAAACAGATTTCTTTCGAAAACTTGTTAAATTAAATTATGCTGTGTTACATAGATAAAGGTATCTACAATATACATAATACACAAACAATTATCACTGAATTTCTTTCGAAGACTGGGAAATCATTAAATCTATATTAGTAAATATAATTATTTCACTACCGACTCGGAACACAAAGTTTTTTATGGGTAAAAACGTAAACGTTTTATCTTATAACCTGAACCGGTTTTCGCTTTTAAAAAGCTTCTTCAGAGTAACGGACACGTCATGGACAACGAAATCCAAGAATCTATATTAGTGTTTCTCAAAATTTTCAACGCTTTCTCAAGAAAACTCATTACTTATTAATTGGTTTTAACGGAATAGCTAATCAAAATTCCATACGTTTTTTATATAAGTAATATTTATACTTTTTATTTTTATGTGGATTAAGAAACCCGTAGTTAGTTTAAACAGGGATTATCAAAGATGGATTGGAATACTACATTCAGACTTTGGTTTTGTATGTCAGTTGACTGTTGCTAATAGACGGATTATTTATAATACATTTTAGTTTCATTATTTATTCACTTTTAATTAAATTTTGTAATGCAACACAAAAAGTTGTTATAAATGAAACGCATTACTTTCTTCATTTCCTGTAAATTAATACAGCATTTATACTTACAAATAAGTATTACATATTAATAAAGGATTAAAAGCGCAAGTATCATTTAAAGTATTAACTTCAAAAGTACCGACCCAAAAAAATATTTTAATGACGGACAGACATGTTAAAATTACCAGTAGTTTTCTCTTAATTTAACGCTTCATAGAGACACAACGCGAAATGACTATTAGTTTAATCCCATGACTCGTGTTATGGAACCCGTTAAAGGTTGGTCAAAAAGTAGTTTCAGCAGTTAATAAGCAACCCTTCTCACTGTCAGATTAGATTATCTGACACACTGTACCGCTATCTACCGACTCAACGCACGCATGTCTTCGCTACACCGCGTACTCGTGCACGCCTCTGTGTGTGTGTAAAACGGGATGTGCTAATAATTATAGCCTTTAAATGAACTAACCGTCTCATATGGAACTGATATTGATTGCGACAGTAAGCTAACAAAATTTAGACGCATCTGTGGAACGATTCATCGATATCTGAAAAATAAAACACGGAAGGACATCCGAATGAAATTTTATAAAACTGTGGCTGTCCCCACATTCCTGTATGCTAGTGAGACATCGATTCTTGGTAAAAGGGACGTGCAGAGAATGATTCAGGCAGCCGAAATGAAATTTCTAAGAGAGACGCAAGGTTGTTCTCTCTTGGATCGGAGAAGGAGCGAGGATATTAGACGCGAATTAAACATTGTATCATTACACCAGAGGATGAAGACCACAGAAGGTTGAACACTTGATGAAGGAAGGTGTGAACACTTGAATCGCGTGCCTGATATCCGTCTACCTGTAGCTGCCTTGGGTTATCAACCTACTGGGAAGAGAGATGTCGGTAGGCCGAGGAGGAGATAGGTTCCGGAACAGGTGTAAGGCCTAGTCCTTGGAGTGGTGATGATAATGATGATTAGAGAAACTAACGACATGAGGGTTTTTTTAATGATTAATGTTCATACACACACTTTTTCTTGCGTAAGAAGACCCAATTATACACAGAAAACATCGTCTCTTAACGATATAGTCGGCTACAGGAAGACAAAATAAATTATAGGTCGCACATTCCAATCGCAAAATTTTTCTTCTTTCTATATCATGGCACCGGTCGCGTACATTATTACGTCGCGACGGTCGCAGTAGGATTTTGTTATCGACCTTGTTTGAAAAGTAGAAGTAGAATAATTGGCACCTTTAATTGCAGTTGAAATAAATAAGACTACAATAAATGTTCGTACTCAAACAATTTGTCAAGTTTACGTTTGTCCAACGTAATGTAACACTCTAGTAACACACAATAAATGTCAGTTATTTAATTGTGTTGCACTAAATTATACAAGTCACTAATGACAGATGTTAATGCACCATAATTAACCATAATCTCGATAAAACAAAATTTATTGTGAATATAATGCACTCTGTATGGCCGTATCTATTGCTGCTTCGGAAATGCGTCTTCATATTTTGCGTATTTGGCATAGTATATGATAAATTAATAGGTATTACGAGAATTTATGTTTCAAAGAAACAAAAATGCTAGCCACCAACACTCACTGTCACACGCTTGGGGACGTGGCTTTCTGCAGTGTTATATTATGCTGATAATTTGATAGCATTAAATCAGTCGTTGATGAATTGGTCAAAGTCGTTGCTTCATCAACAGAGACCCTTCAAAATCTATTAAAAGTCACTAGCTTAAGAAATTGATTGGCATGTACCTATTTCTGGTAATTTGAGTTTCTTGTGGGATTTGCTTAAAAAACTCTTTAAAAAAACAACAACAAAAACGGTTAACAGAAACTTAATTATTAAATACGTTTTACTAATTGGATAATCAGTTTTCTTACAAGATCAACAGTCGAAACCTTAAAATATAAATTCATGTTTTAGTCTGAAAAAAACACTAAATTTGAAACTGTAAGTGATGGCCTAGTTCTACAAATTCAGTAAGTGGACATTGAAACGTAAGTGTAATTGTAAATGATGTTCTTCTTTTAAAATATTCCAAACTTTATGTGCCGTAGGAAGTTCCTTTACCCAATATCGGGCTTTCCATAATAATAACCAGAGATTTGTAATTGCCAATTTAGAGATGGCGTTAATTGTGCACTGTAACTCCAATGAATTTTCAAAGAGAAACCGATGAGTTAAACGAGTAAGTTTGGTGAGCACTTTTAATCTATTTTCCTGTAACACCCTGTTTGTTTTATTAAACTAAAAGAAAATATTCTTAACTTTTAACAAATATTTTTTTCGTTTTAATAGATAAAAAATTAATATTTTCAGTTTTTTAGCACCTTGTATCCATTTCATAGTTAGCCTACTATAGACGAATATACAGTAATATGATATCATGTATAATATTATAGAATATTAATAATATACAGAGCTAAGTTTACTCTGTGACTATATTTGTTGATTGCTTCTTCCCTGTAACTTTATTAATATTGTTACATAAAGGGGAAAAAGTGTTGCGTAATACGAAACGTTCTACAAGTTTCTCGAATATTCCAGCTGTAATGTGTGTGTGCGTACATAATGCTGCTACTTTGCGGTGAAAGACAACTACGCGTCAACTATCGGCTCAATACCAGACCATACCGGTTCGCGCGAGCTGTGTTCAAGGCCGCAATGAATTATGTTCTAGTGTTTTATAGTAGACGCCTATTAACGAATATTCTGGAACCTCAGCGGGGTATAAATACATGTACTCAGAGACGCTCAGTTAGTTATTATAGGGTGATTACACAGTGAGTTAGAGTTGCGAATTATTACAGTGCGGTTCGACGTGTTGAGGCGGAGGGTTATTTTTTTTATAACTGTGCTGCACATTTGTAATGCAATTGTGTTTTATATTAGTTGGCATTTTATTGCGTGTGAGCAATTTTTATTTGGTTTATTGTAAGAGATTATCTTGTTGATTACAAACTGTTTAATTGTGATAATTAAAGTTGGTGATTAGTGACGTAATTGGTGTCTTGTATTTTGTTTTCCACTGTACCATACGACGATCAGTTGACAGTCGTAACAGTATTAATAATATGCAGTTCTAAGTTCTCTCTGTGACTGTATTTGTTGAGTTCTTCTTCCCTGTAACTTTATTAATAAGTCAGTTAAAAAATATCCTTATAATACCTTGCAAATATGATTCGTTTGTTACTAAAATATCGGTATGGAGAACCATACATGACTTCCATGTTCTAAGACTTATATTTAAAATCATTTTCGAAATGAAATATTTCCATAGAAAATACTTCTTTCTACTTACTGCTTCAGCCTTAACCACAGTACTGTGGTCACTAACGTATACCACCTCACGTTATCGCACTCGATTTTCACTGATGATGGAAGTCGATGGCACCGCCGAAACGTCAGGTTTTGCAGAAAACATTGGACTACGGCCAAACAGCCAGGGAAGGAATTTTAACAACAAACTACTTCTTTGTTGCCGATTCTATTCATCTACCTTTCTACATTTAATTATTATGACCTTATTTTCAGGATACTTTATTTATCAAAATTAAGCACTTTACTCTTGTTAAAACGTAAAACGTTGCAGGTAAACTATCACTTTCCCTTAACCGATCTTCACCAAAAACAATAGGCCTCGAATCCTCTACAATTCAAGGCTGTATGCAAAAAATTATTTGATTCTGTTTGAATCTGTGGCTATCGTTTACCATAGAATAAATTCTACACACAGACACACTTTCCGAAAAATGACTTTTTTCATGTTTTGATGGTAGTAGAATCAGAATCTGCCGTTATCTCGAACACGATTTTTTTCGCCATGACCATACTTCCATTTCCTTATGGAACATGGAAGTAAAATGGGTTAACATCTCATTCTTTATGTTTCATAATCATGTTTAAACTAAATAAATGTATAGTATATTACAGTAAGCTTTCTTAGGTCTTATGACAATTGCTTGCAAAAACCTAGGTTGCAGTGTTCAAATATATATTCAATAATAATAAGTAGAGCACGTCAAAGATACCCTAACATGCGCCCGTGTACCATTTAAGCCTCTATTAGGATTGTACGAACAGTATCAACTGATAGCAATTACTAGATACACTTCACCAGGCAACCACAACCGTTCTGGAGTTTACACCTGATCAACGGTTAGTCCTTAGTCCCTTACAGTTTTACGTCACAGCACGTTGAGTGTAAATTGTAGTGCCCTTATTTCTAATAAATTCAGTTTGTTAAAACCATTAAATGGCAGCTAAAGGTTGGTAAATGGTCTTGGAGGCTGTATAGACTGCTGATGTCTATACAGTACCAAAACTCTGAGAAATGTCCACTGATTCCTGACAAACGAGTTGGGGGTTCGAGAAATCGATTCAGCTCTCCCAACAAATCCTACTCTCATGTCCTCGTATAGATACACGTATCTCGCGCAGCTGCTGGCTACATGGCATACAATAGGTGTGTTATGTAGCAGACGAGACAGGGTGAAGGCCGAGTCTCTGGCCCCCTACAAATATCTGGAGCATATCAGCTAAGGGCCTGGCCCTGCAAGTCTGAAGGTTGAACCGACGTGCCAGTGACTCGTCATTCGTAAAAAAAAACATAAAGTGCTAAAAGTTTCTACAAATCGCCTCGGAATAAGGATGGATAATAACGGGAAGGATAGGGAGAAATGGCGATCGAAATGCGGGATGCGACATGGGCTGTAAGACCCCCGCTAAGAAAATAAACATTAAATTTTACCAAATTTATCATAAAAAATAATTAAGTTGTAATTGTATTTTTTATCCACAAACGTTTGTAATATCATTTAAAATTCTGGCATCATTGAAGACAGGAGATAAACGTTATTAACAAAAAGTTAAATGTTAGAAATATTGATACTTTGTTTAATACTAAGTGCGTATGCCGCATCAGAAAATGGGAGAAACTTTTGGTGTTAATCCTATGAATAATGAAGTGCTTGTATGTAAATAAAAAATCTTGTTCTATTTGTTACTCTTCCGAGGGGAAAACGTTTTTAGTTTATACAAAGGTTTTTTAAAAAGTATATAAACACTTGGTAGGTTTCACAGTTTTTTTTTATTTAACTCTGATAGCTGTTTTGACTTGTTAAGCCATTGTCAAAGAGATGAGTGAACACTAAACAGAGGATGTAAGAATGGTGGTGAACATCTGTTTAGGGCGTGTATCGAAACATGTGTAAGGTGTGAAGATGGAGAGGGTGTTGCAGGAGCTAAGGGAAGGTCAAGTGTCTGTAAAAACTGCAAAATATAAAATTAACTAAACTGAGATGAAATGTAAAATATAGACGCCATAAACCTGTGTCCACCACCCTTACATCCTCTGTTTAGTGTTCACTCAACTCTTTTAGTGTTCACAACGGCTTAAGAAGTCGAAACAGCTGTCAGAGTTAAATAAAACTGTGAAACGTACCAAGTGTTTATATATTTTTAAAAACCTTTGTATTAATATGTTTCACCAAGTGCCCAACGAGTCATCAATTAATATCGAGAAATATTTATACTTTGTTTAATACTAAGCGAGTATGCCGCGTCAGAGAATGGGAGAAACATTTGGTGTTAATCATATGAATAATAAAGTGGTTGTATCTAAAAAAATCTTGTTCTGTTCGGAAGAAAAACGTTATTAGTTTAAATATTATTTTTAAATTATTCAACAAAAAAACTGCAATTAAAGTAGAGTATAAATTAATATATAAACATATAGGCACAAGTAATTAGTAAAAACGTATTCAGTTTAATGATAATTAGAAAACGCTAATGAATACTTTTAACACGTTTTTATGTAGTTGCAGTCCAACACAAAGGGAAATATGTTTGCCACTGCTCGAGTGAGTGCACATTAATTAAACCGTACATGCGAGCACTATATTTACGCAGTTAAAGTGAGGCTTAATGTAGAATTTTGCGTACTCATATTCGTAGTTAGCGAAACAGCATACCGATGTAATTATTTGCAGAAAGAACTTTGACCTTAAGAAGATTGACGTAATATCTTATAAGGGCTGTTTTATTCTATAAATCAGAGACTTTGACAATGAGAAAATGTACTGATAGTATTGAGAAGCTGCCAATGTGCACTTAGACGCAGACGGAAGCAAAAAGGTAAGTGGATAAAACAGAAAATGAAAATATGCTCAACAGAATCAAGAAAGGTAGAACTGTTCTGATAAGAGGTAGAACAGTTTTTTTGTAGTTAATATTAAAAAACACTACGCACATTCAAAATATTACTTCTGAATTTGTATCGCTGTCCAAGCAACAAAATAGGTATGTATTTTACAGACCTATGCTGTTAATACGACAAACTATCTTTGCGTATAGATAGTGTGTTGACTGGTACAGCAGCAACAACTACATTTTAAAGGGGCTTTCTTTTCGTTATTTATTGCATGTTCTTGATCACTATTATTTCATACGTTATGAGTCTTACTTTGCAAAAAAAAAACATCCTGTGTTATATATACTGCAATGATACAAATTATGACTGCATAGATAGGTTATAATGAAATTACTACAACAGTGTCTATATCTGGAGGTAGGAAAATTTTATTAAATTAAAACATTAAAATTTACTATTGTCTTGTTACTTTATAATATAAAATTGTTTATTAATGAATTGTCTTTCAATAAATGAGTCCATTGACTTGTTTTACAAATAAATTACTTGTGCGTAGAATTCCAACTGTTTGCGTAGACACCAGGCGCTCCCCTCGCTGCTTGTCTGCACCTCTGCAACTCTGCACGTCGCTCGATGACTACTACGCTGAAATATCTACGTCGCAGCGTACACACGCACTGCGATATGAAACTGTTCTTGTTTATAACTTGAATAGTCATAATCTCAGGGATCAAAACTGGGTAAAAATAGATCGTGTATTTCGAATGGTTACGCACTTGTCTTGTCACGAAAATCTCGTGACAGGGAGTACGTCTTTCTATGGCAAGACTTCGGAAAGAACTGAATGATGTGCTCTCGGCAAACTGAAATAATTTTTACACCTTCTGATTGGTGGAAACTCTAGCAACGTCATAGATTTGCACTCTGATAGACCGAACTCAGGTTGAAACTCTGTCCGATTCTGCAAAGGCCTGTCTAGATTTAATCTACAAATTTTATTACTTTCTAGGAGATAACGAAAATAAAACTGATTTCATAAAAAAAAAATAAAAATTATAGTTGTGGGGAATTGAGTATATGGAAAATGTAGCTTATAACCATGAGAATACCCTGTCCAAATTTCAGAACGAAATGTCAATTTTCAACGAAGTTATTAAATAAAAAAATCTTAATAGTGTTAATGTTATATGTATGTATATACATGTATATATAGTGTTACGTGTTACATTTGTGTTACATAGTTCAATTCTTCTGAAAAAAAACCTATTAAACTTTTCTTCAGCGCCGAATTCTACATGCTTTGCGTATAGCTTAAATTCTCCCTTCAGCGCTTTCCTTCTTTCTTCTGGTCTCAGCAGCCAATACGTAAAATACTCGCAAAAAATGTAAAAATATTTATGTTTGCTACACAACGTTTCAGGTAATTTACCGCTGCTCACATTTGATACGTTAGTAGCAAAAAAAAAAAAAAAAACGGAAATATTTGAAGGTAAAAGGGAGAAGAAAATTGTTTCTAACGCTATTGCAACGAATGTTTTTCCTACGTCTACAGCTACAATTTTTTTTTGTCCCACACGTTTTTATTTTTGTATACTCCGCAAACTTAGAACAGTTCTTTTTTTTGGCACGATATTTAAGTTCCACAAAACATTGTATAATTTTTTATTTTTTATCTGAAATACAATTAAATCGCGGCATGTAGATGAAAATGAATTACCACTTAAACGTTTTGCTGTATGGAGACGATGTGGTTATACTACAAAACAATGAAACAGTCTTACAACGCTGTGTGTGCAGACTACACACACTGGGACGACAATACTACAACATAAAGATATCTACCAACAAAACAAAAGTTATGGATGACTGCGGAACATTTCCAGTCGCTCGAAGATTATTATCGCGGATAAAGTGTTGGAACAGACCTCAAAAATAAAATGAGAAGTGAGACAAAATTAAAATACTACAAAACAATGGCTGTTCCAGTGCTATTTTATGGCAGTGAATCCTGGATTACAAAACAAAGAGATAAAAGCAACATACAATCAGCAGAGTTGATGTTTTTAAGAAGAGTTAAAGAATGCACAAGAAGGGCTCATATAAGAAACAATGATATACGGGAAGAATTAAATATATATAATCTAAATGATAAAAATTGAAGAATACAGGGAAAAATGGAGACAACATCTAAGTTCCACGGATGAAGATAGAATAATATCGGTATGGAGAACCATACATGACTTCCATATTCTAAGATTTAAATTTAAAATCATTTTCGAAATGAAATATTACCATAGAAACTACTTCTTTCTACTTACTGCTTCAGCCTTAACCACAGTACTGTGGTCACTAACGTATACCACCTCACGTTATCGCACTCGATTTTCACTGATGATGGAAGTCGACGACATTGCCGAAACGTCTGGTTTTGTAGAAAACATTGGACTACGGCCAAATATCCCGGGAAGGAATTTTAACAAAAACTACTTCTTTGTTGCCGATAACGTTGTACACACATATATATAAAATATGCATAAAATTAATGGCTTGTATAAGTTAATGATTGATCTCCATTAAGTAGTGCTCAAGTTTCCAAAGTTTTAATATTATGATGTCCGTAATTAAAACAGCAGAGCAGGTTTAGTGTGTATGAGGGTACACCGTGGACAAAAATTTTCAACATTTCCTATTGAGCGTTGCTTAGAATAAAGCTGCGAATCTACAGTCTATGTTTCACAGAACAAACACGCGGAAAATAAGGAGCGCTCCGAAGTCACTCATGGATCCTCAGCATCTTGCAGAGGGTTCATTCCCTAAAGACGAAAAGTCTGTCTATGAATCGTTCCTCTGTAAACACGTGCAGTTACACTGCCCAGCGATCCACAGGAAGCAAATCGCTATCCACGCTGGACACTTTTTCGGTTTGCACGCGTTATGTTGGTATGGGTTTCGGCACTTTCCATTTAAAAAGCGTGCAAATGTAAGAAAATAAACATGAACGAGGCCAGAAATAACGCGAATTTTGTGTGTGTGTGTGTGTGTGTGTGTGTGTGGGTGGGTGTGGGTGTGGGTGTGGGTGTGGGTGGGTGTCTTCCCTGCCTTTTTATTGCGGTAGTCATAATAATAAAATGGAAACGTAAACATTACATAACTGAGATATGCTTGCCTGCCACGAACGATATATTTTCTCTCATACATGATTTACATTAAAATGAAAAAATTATAATTTTATTGCCTGGCAACAAAATTATTTTATTTTTAACAATTACCATTGTTTGAAAAAGTGTAAATGAATTTTCAAGTACTTTACTGTTGTTGAAACGTAAAAGGTTGCCGGTAAACTACCCCTTCCCCTTAACCGATTTGCACCAAAATCAATAGGCCTTGAGTTCTCTATAATCCAGGGGTGTATGCAAAAAATTATTTGATTCTGTTTGAATATGCGGCAGTTATCGTTCGTCGTAGAAAAAATTACCCTTGTTAAAACATAAAACGTTGCCGGTAAACTACCCCTTTTCCTTAACCGATCTTCACCAAAAACAATAGGTCTTGAGAACTCCATAATTCAGGGCTGTATGCGAAACATTATTTGATTCTGTTTGAATTTGCGGCTGTTATCGTTTGGCAAAAAAAAAAAATTACCCTTGATAAAAAAAAATCGTTGCCGGTAAACTACCCTTTTCCTCAACCGATCTTCACCAAAAACAATAGGTCGTGAGCACTCTACAAATCAGGGCTGTACGCGAAAAATTATTTGGTTCTGTTTGAATTTGCGGCAGTTATCGTTTGCCATAGAAAAAAATCTATAGACACACAGATAGACACATAGACACTTTTCGAAAAACGACTTTTTTTCATGTTTTGAGTTTAGTAAAATCAGAATCTGCAATAATCTCAAACACGATTTTTTTTGCCATCACCATACTTCCATTTCCGTAAGGAATATGGAAGTAAAATTAATTGAAAAAAAGTACAAGCCTTCTGGAAGAAGGGATGTAGGAAGACCAATAAAGAAATGGATCTGATAATTTGGAATCAGAACAGGGACATTGCCTGATCCCTGAAGTGTAGAAGAAGACTCATTACCTTTAAACACAGTGTTGCAGAACTTTGCTGGGAATTAAATGAAACGACAAAGCAAGGAGTAAAGAGATTGTGCGACGAACTGGAAAAACTAATTTTGTGCAGAAACGTATCTGAAGGAAGAGACGTTTAGACCTTATTATGCTTAAGATAAGGAACTATATTGAGGTGAAGAGGTGTGCTACAGGCAAAGAGTGGTGGCGGTGCGAACAATTTGGCTACTGAAGAGAAAGTAAGAAGAATAATACCTTGCTATATGTCTACAGTTATGTCTACTGTCTATACTGTAGACCTTAACTGTATGGACCACAACTGTCTACAGTCACCTTTAGAACGAGACGCCATTATGTATAATTTACTATATCTTACGTATACGTAAAATTATACATGCACAGATATTTGGCTTTAAAATATTAAGAAAAATCGGTATGGAGAACCATACATGACTTCCATGTTGTAAGATTTATGTTTAAAATAATTTATTTGAATTCGGTTCGATAATTTGTAAAAAAGATATTCCCCACCTTGTAAATCTACCTTTGTGTTTGACAAATTGAATGAAATATTTCCATTTCCATAGAAACAATTCTTTGTTGCCTATAAAGTAGTACACATATAAATAAAAAAATATCTTTTCCCCCTTCAACTATAATTTTTATTTATAGAAAGTTATCGGGGTCGCAGGATGCTTGGAGAGGTAGTAACTTTGTACCGGGTGGACTGGGCACTGGTCCTCACAAGTGTCCAGGGCTGGATGAAGTGAAGTTAGCTCCCAATGGAGCCCTTAACCTCTCTTCAGCCAAGATCGTACTGCGTGGTGAAGAGCCACATCCTACAAGAGGTGATACAGAACAGTAGGGATCTAGACCGGAAGGTCGATAAACATTCCTGGTGGAGGGCAGCGGTACCCACCAGTATCAAGTTAGGGCGTATAGGGAATGATCCTGGACCGGCTTAACTTTGGAATATCACAGGCGACAATCGGATATTGATTTAACTGGCTGTGATACTGCGACTTTCGGAAAAGGAAACTCCAATGGAGAAAGACCACAACGGCGGTGAAGGCGGGGAAGAGGATCTTCGGTACGGCGGATCCGGCGGAAGTGGCAACCCTTGTTTCTGTAGGCTAATGCAGAAATTACACACGGTCAATGGTCTCAACGGTGGAAGAGGACTATGTTCCCAACGGCGGAGAGAGCAGAAGAACCTAGGAGGTGGGACTCTGAACGAAACCCAGAGCAAGTCTAGAGGCTCTAAGGTGGCAACCCCACCACTGGACTTACCTTACAAGACGCTGGTAACGTCTTTAGGGGACATGAATTACACTCGCAATCTTCACAAAGGAAAAGGAAAGCATGACGGATTTAATGGGTTAATGACCAGGCGCGGAAAGGACAAGATTCACGGTATATCGAGAATATTACAAGTAGGAACATGGAATGTAAGAGGGCTCGGTAATAAAGGGACTGAACTTAATAGTGAGCTAGCTAATAAAAACGTTGATGTAGCTGTAGTCACAGAGACGAAGAAGAAATTAAGTGGTACGAAAGAATTGGAAAATTATGTCATGGTTCATAGTGGTGTTCCCCAGTATAAAAGGGCGGCTTGTGGGGTTGCAATCCCATGAAGTGTAGAAGAAGAAGAAGAGAAAATTACCACCTCCCCTTCAACTACGTTTTTCACTTATAGATATTTCATGTAACTTTCTACAGCGGATTACGATAATTCGATATTTTTTAATTATACGTGTACTACTTTATAGGCAAGAAAGAAGTTGTTTCTATGTAAATATTTCATTCAATTTGTCAAACACAGAAATAGATTTACAAGGTGGGGAATATCTTTTTTAGAAACTATCGAATTATGTAGCGGACTATGATCTTCTTTTCAGGATACTTTATTTATCAAAATTAAGTACTTTACTCTTGTCAAAACGTAAAACGTAGCAGGTGAACTACCCCTTTCCCTTAACCGATCTTCGCCTAGATCAATAGGCCTTGAGTGCTCTACAATTCAGGAAAGTATGCAAAATATTATTTGATTCTGTTTTAATTTGCGGCAGTTATCATTTCCCATAGAAACGTTCTACACACAGACACTTTTCTAAAAATAACTTTTCTTCACGTTTTGTGGGTAGTACAATCAGAATCAGCCCTTATCTAGAACACGATTTTTTTCGTCATCACCATACTTCCGTTTCCTTATGGAACATGGAAGTAAAAATTATCTATGAAATACAACAAAATAGTTCAGTACGCGTATTTTATGTATCTCCTCCTCTGTTGCCATATCCTCTGTGATGTCACTTTATTCCCAAAATACTGAGTTATCACAATACACGTACTCTTCGTACAGTAACCATATTTTCTCGTTCACAGACACAACAAATACGTCTCCCTTCCTGTGATGTGGCATCAATAGCGGTTACACTACAGCTGGGGGAATAATTCGTAACAATCAAATGTGTTTTTTTCATAATCATGGCGGATTGTACGATAAACATAACATGCTATTTATTGTACATTTTAATGTCACTTTTTCCTGTAATATAAGAATTTTCTGTTACTAATATTAGTCATAATCGTATTTCCTAAGCTTGAAATACTTAAATTCTTTAAATGTAAATGTGATTGTTCGATACACTGTTTAAGCCTGAGTATATGTTACTATAATTACGTAATACTTCCGGGCTGAAAGGCCGTGGTCGAATGCTTGTTGTAATGGTGCTAGACGTTTCGGCCACACCACCGGTGGCCATCTTCAGTGGCAAAGAAAAGAAAAGTTCGTGAGATGGAATGCCGAACAATTCGCCCAGTGAAACCGGGACAAGCAATAGTGAGACGGCTGCGCTGGTTCTGTTTTATAACTTTTTGGCCGCTTCAGGTATTTAACGCGAACCAATCAGAAGCCAGCTAATCATTCTCCACTCTGATTGGCCGTGGAAAATTTTCTTTGTTACTGAAGATGGCCACCAGTGGTGTGGCCGAAACGTGTAGCACCATTACAACAAGCATTCGACCACGGCCTTTCAGCCCGGAAGTATTACGTAATTATAGTGACACCGGCCGTGAAAGCCTACGTACTAGAACTGAGTATACGTTATTTTGAAATAATTATAATTACATTTACAATTATAATTATTATAATCTTTATATTGGAAGTGATTGATAGCGTCTAATACGTTAACTCAATCACTTATTTTTAATAAGTCACTTTCGTGGTTATAATATTCTTCGTCTATATTTTTAGTTTAGAGTTTGCAAGGATAATTATATTATTTATTACCTGGTTTGTAGTTTAACCTTGTTTTACGAAATCTTGCTCTTTTTTGGTATAATTGCTTTTACACATTCGTATATTTCTTGTTTTACTTTCTTACTTCACTAATTTACTTTTCTGTTTATGTTTTATGTTTTATTGTTCATACGCTATTGCTTTACGTGATTACAGTTAATATACTATTAAATTAGTCGTTACATTTTCTCAGTTTATGGTACACTGTTTCTTGTTCGAAGTAATCTCATTAAGGTTTAAATTAGGATGGTGTTCTTCTTGAAAATATTGTATAGTGTTGTAATACTCCTTTAGTCTTCGTTTTACATAATATTACACTATAATACTTAATATTCTTTAATTTTGGTCTATTGCTTAGTCTTTTGAGCCCAATCAATGTATAACTTAACTAAATGGTTCTTTACATAATTACATTCTTTTGAAAATTTTATAATCATCAGATACTTACGAAGTTTATTATGCTATCTACCTTCTCATAATGCCTGTGAAAACTTGATTTTACTATGTTACTTTAGTTTCTATTCCCTCAAAATTATTTTAATGTTTAACAAACTTTGATTTACTTATTTTTTGAGATTTTAAAATATTACATGCCTAAACTAAGTCTGTATATTACAGTTTGTTTATATTTTTCTTCTTCTTCTTCTTCTTCTTCTTCTTCTTCTTCTTCTTCTTCTTCTTCTTCTTCTTCTTCTTCTTCTTCTTCTTCTTCTTACTATTCATGTTCATCGAGTCTTCTTCTTCTTCTGCTGCTTCTTTTTCTTCTTCTTTTTTCTTCTTATTTCTTGTTCTTCTTCTTATTTATTATTATTATTATTATTAGATTATTGTTTGGGGCTCCAGGTGGTCTAGAGGCTAGAGAGGGCGATTGATGCGCTCGTGGTTCGGGGTTTAAATCCAGGCGGGTTATCCGTACGGTGTGCAGTCAGCGTCATGAGGTAGAACTGAGTAGCCGCTGAGATAACAACGGCGCCTCCTAGCTGCGGATACCGTGACTAATGGCTAGCGACGCGTTCTACTGCCCATGCAACCGTCCCACAAAAGCCGCGCGGTATGCCTTGGTTCTTAGCGGACTGTTGAACAGAAGTATTTATATTATTGTTTTCTTTCAAATTCACAAATATTATCTGATGACTTCGACAAGATTCAGGACAATTCCTAAATCTAACACGGCCTATAAATGTTTTTCTTTCCAAACATAAAACGCGTTAAAAAACATCACAAATTCACCTCTCTTTAGTAGCGGTTATGTACTGTTGCAAGTTACAGCAGTACAGTGTTCACGAGTATACTGGATCGTGCCTGTAACGGAACCGAAGAAACGTTCTGATAGTGGGAACACGTCTCCCGCGTGATTGGCCGAGACTAAACCAACTGTCACGCAATATGGAACGTTTACGTACAATAGGAAACGTTGTTAAACACCCATTCTGCTTAGCCCAACAGGTGGGTGTTACTACCAAGGCCGCGCTAAAGTACACTATACAGTTTTCGAGTGCCTGTTGACGCATATCACAGATTATTCTGGAACACTTGTGCTACCTATTTAAACAATAGCAGCTGGCTCTCTCAATCAGTTTATGTTGGGCGATTTGTCAAGTGATATCATGTGGTTGTGAGTTATAATTAGTGCGGAATTCTTTACAGTTTACAATATTATTGCGTGTAGACAAATTTAATTTGCATTACTGTACGAGTTGATTACGAATTGTTATTAGTGATTAATTAAAGCTGGTTATTAGTGACTTCATTGGTGCCTGTATTTTGTTTTCCACTATACCATAAGACGATCAGCGAGAACGTCGTAACAGAACGATCCGGTCGTTGTGAACGCTGCCAAACGTAAGAATTCACAATATTGTTGCTGATGATGTCACCACAGCCTCTGATAACTACTGCAGATTTAGGCCAAACGTCTACTTAAAAATCAACAAACAATCGGCATTGACATAATGCCTACTACCGGGAACGGAGACTAGCATCTATTATTCTCTTTAGAGTATGTACCGTACTGTATTAACTGATGGTCGTTGATCGCTGTGAATGGTTTAGAAGTCAGTTGATAACACGTTGCTACTTGTAATATCATCGTGAGTGAAACATTGTTCACGACGGAAACTTATCTCACAAAATTGAAATATGTATTACGTATGAACACATATGTATTATCTACAATTTCTCGCAGTGCCTTAAACGTACAACACGGTTGATATATTGCACAGTGTAATATTCAAATTCAGAAATTCAGTAACTTCATCAAAGTGTTTTTAGCCACATCATTTTTATTACATTATAATCATAGCTGCTAATATGTTCTTAATGAAAGCCACGTAATGATGAAAGTAAACACATTAAAAATGTTGTAATAAATTACTTAAATTATATTACTAAAATTAAATACAAACAACAATTAAAAATATCGGTATGGAGAACCATACATGACTTCCATATTCTAAGATTTAAATTTAAAATCATTTTCGAAATGAAATATTACCATAGAAACTACTTCTTTCTACTTACTGCTTCAGCCTTAACCACAGTACTGTGGTCATTAACATATACCACCTCACGTTATCGCACTCGATTTTCACTGATGATGGAAGTCGATGGCATTGCCGAAACGTCTGGTTTTGTAGAAAACATTGGACTACGGCCAAATATCCCGGGAAGGAATTTTAACAAAAACTACTTCTTTGTTGCCGATAACGTTGTACACATATATATAAAAAATATGCATAAAATTAATGGCTTGTATAAGTTAATGATTGATCTCCATTAAGTAGTGCTCAAGTTTCCAAAGTTTTAATATTATGATGTCCGTAATTAAAACATCAGAGCAGGTTTAGTGTGAATGAGGGTACACCGTGGACTAAAATTTTCAACATTTCCTATTGAGCGTTGGTTAGAGTAAAGCTGCGAATCTACAGTGTATGTTTCACAGAACAAACACGCGAAAAAGAAGGAGCGCTCCGAAGTCACTCATGGACCCTCAGCATCTTGCAGAGGGTTCATTCCCTCAAGACGAAAAGTCTATCTATGAATCGTTACTCTGTAAACACGTGCAGTTACACTGCCCAGCGATCCACAGGAAGCAAATTGATGTCCATTTTTTCGGCTTGCATGCGTTATGTTGGTGTGGGTTTCGGCACTTTCCATTTATAAAGCGTGCAAATGTAAGAAAATAAACATGAGTGAGGCCAGAAATAACGCGAATTTTGTGTGTGTGTGTGTGTGTGTGTGTGTTCCCTGCCTTTTTATTGCTGTAGTCATAATAATAAAATGGAAACGTAAACATTACATAACTGAGATATGCTTACCTGCCACGAACGATATATTATTTTATACATGTACGAGGTGTGTTCAAAAAAAAACCGAACTATTTGTGCAGCACGTCAACTAGCGCATAGAGCGAGCTGCAGAATTAAGTGCTGCTAGCGACAGGTTTTGACACCTGAATGCCGTTTTCTCTGTTCCGTCACGATCTTCAGTCTTCGAGCTACACGCGCTGTAGTGGGCACGGGCACACACCGTCCGGCGGATTTATAACGAAGTGAGAATGAAGATCTTAACACAACGTGTGTGTATAAAATTTTGCTGCTGACTTCGTAAAATCTTTACAGAGCTATTTCCATTGTCTTCCAAAGTTTTCATTACCATTTGTATTGGTACGCAGTTGTTGACCGATTTCAAAACGGGTCTCTTTCTGATCGTCGTCAACAAACACAGTAAGAATTTTTCAGTGATACGATACATTTAAATTTTTCTATCAAAGTTTAATTTTACGATCTTAAATGGATTCTGTCAGAAAGTATCGTCATTTAAACGATAATTTACAATTACCACATCACGAGCTCTCTTCCCATGATCTTCGATATCGCTTTGATCTGCACTGACCATTGTTTTTCCCTCTTTAAAAATTCTTAAACTAATCGTTCGCCTCACGCAGGCTTCCGCGTATGCTTAATTGAAAACCAGAATGTCTCTGAAAAGTTTTAACCTAGTTTTGCTGCAAAATTTCATACGTACACGTTGTTCTCGCGGTCTTTCTTAATCGCTTTGTCACTAATCCGCCGGCCAGCGTGTGCACGTCCCCACTCAATGTGATATACCTCAAAGACTACTGCTAATAGCGGAACACAATAAGTGGTAGTTTGTTGTCAAAAACTATCGCTAGGTGCGCGCAAAGTCGAGGCGCGTTGTTTGTGCGGATTGATGTGTTACTCAAAAAGTTTGGTCTTTTTATGAACACACCTCGTATATTAACTCATACATAATTTACATTAAAATGTAAAACTTATAATGTTATTGCCTGGCAACAAAATTATTTTATTTTTAACAATTACCATTGTTTGAAAAAGTTTAAATGCATTTTCAAGTACTTTACTGTTGTTAAAACGTAAAAGGTTGCAGGTAAACTACCCCTTCCCCTTAACCGATCTTCACCAAAATCGAAAATCCTTGAGATCTCTACAATTCAGGGCTGTATGCAAAAACATATTTGATTCTGTTTGAATTTGCGGCTGTTATCGTTTGCCATAGAAAATACCCTTGTTAAAAAAACGTTACAGGTAAACTACCCCTTTCCCTTAACCGATCTTCACCAAAAACAATAGGTCTTGAGAACTCTACAATTTAGGGTTGTATGAAAATAATCTTTTGATTCTGTTTGAATTTGCGGTTGTTATCGTTTGCCATAAAAAATACCCTTGTTAAAACATAAAACGTTGCCGGTAAACTACCCCTTTCCCTTAACCGATCTTCACCAAAAACAATAGATCTTGAGAACTCTAGAATTCAGGGCTGTATGCGAAACATTATTTGATTCTGTTTGGATTTGCGGCTGTTATCGTTTGCAAAAAAAAAAAATAATTCCCTTGATATAAAAAAAACCGTTGCAGGTAAACTACCCCTTTCCCTCAACCGATCTTCACCAAAAACAATAGGTCGTGAGTACTCTACAAACCAGGGCTGTATGCAAAAATTATTTGATTATGTTTGAATTTGCGGCTGTTATCGTTTGCCATAGAAAAAAAATCTACACACAGACACACAGACAGACAGACACACAGACACACACAGACACTTTTCGAAAAACGACTTTTTTCATGTTTTGAGTGTAGTACAATCAGAATCTGCAATAATCTCGAACACGACTTTTTTGCCATCACCATACTTCCATTTCCTTAAGGAATATGGAAGTAAAAATATTCTTTAAAAAATACAAATACGCTCTAAATTAATATTCACTATAAACACTATATATGAAACATACTATAGGGATATATGGAAAGATAAACAATATCACATAGGGTGATTCAAAATTGCACGGCAATCTCTCGGAAGCTAATTCTATAGCTAAAAGTAAAAAAAAAGTTCCTATAAACATAGGGCCAAAAGGATAGAGCTCTAAGGTTAGTTTCTAAGAAAAACTCTGTGAAACACAAACCTTTGGAGTCGGAAAGCATACTTTTTAGATTTGGAATAAAATAACTTCATTAATTTTCCAAGAAACAAATAAAAATTTCTATCTAACTTTGTAGAGAATTTAATTAAGAGAAAATTGTTGTGGATAATGTCTATTAAAAATACGTACAAATTTGTGAAATTTGACTTTAATTAAAAACAAAACAGACCAAAATGGCCAGAAAAGTGTTACAATTTACAAGAAATGGCATTGTAAACTTTGGAAACACCCACACTTGGGCAGAAGAAAACCCACATGAGACTGCCAACATAATTTTTCATTTAATGTGTGGTGCGGTCTTTTTGGTGATACTCTCTTAGGCCCTTTTTTCTTACCACCAAGGCTTAATGGAAGGCAGTACTTACATTTTTTGCATACAAATCTGATGGAACTCTTGGATACAAGATACAAGTATAAATACGAGTAAATTACGACTATAAATATAATCGTAACTAAGTAGGCCTACCTATTAGGTTTTGAGGTCCGTGCGTATAAGTATTCGTCGCGCCTATCCAATCCTTCCAACAAGGGCGACCCCACACACAATATCTGAATTTCAGTACGTAATAATATGTAAAATAAATATTTGCTTCCTTCAGCTACGTTCTCTTAAATGTAACGTAAATCGTATATTGTATCTCGGAGGAACGCTATTCATCGGACGAATAAAAAAGTAATTCTGTCAGGATTTCAATTAAACTAATTTAAATTAAGTAGTTTGCCGTGCAACGTCATTAATTTTCTCTTAGATTGTTGAACTGTTTGTGTCTGAATTGCGTACTTGAAGTGGTACAATGAAGTGTTTATCACATACACGAAGTCGTCATTAATCTCATACAGGGTCAGCGCTCAGCAACACAACACCGGTCACAGTAAGACACTATGCCCGTTTGTGAGACAGTTTTGCTTTCTCCGTTGGTGACAAAGAACTAACTTTTAACACTTTTAAAGCTACCACCAATATCCGAATTTAACAACTGTGCAATCGAATTTAAATAAATATGAAAGTATACAATGTTAGTATCTAGCAACAATGTAAGTACTAATAACAGTGTTAGTAAGATAATCCGACCTAAACCATCGTCAGCTGAAGACAAGACCCCTCTTTAAAATTTTTTATGCTTTACGAATTTTTTTTTTTTTTTTTAAGAGGGGCCACTAGATATTTAAAACTAGGCAGAAGGCCTAGAGAAGCAAAAATGCGCTGGGTCCAGTGAGACGGGACTTGCAATTAAACTCTCTGGTAACCAACAATAACAGCATTTATTATGTGAAATTACATGCATCACAATTCCAAGAACTCCGTAATACCCCATAATGTCCAAAATCACATTATTATACATATGTATCCCCTGTTTATAACACATTGACATAAAAACATATAAGTCGAACATAATACATCTATATATATATATATATATATTACTATAATACTTATAACTAATTTACCTCAAGATATATTTTTTCCTTTAGGAACATGTTTCGGGAGATCCTGTTCTCCCATCTTCAGCCTTCGCCATCTTGCTTCTCTAAAACTAGGGAATATGGCGAAGGCTGAAGATGGGAGAACAGGATCTCCCGAAACATGTTCCTAAAGGAAAAAATATATCTTGAGGTAAATTAGTTATAAGTATTATAGTATTATATACATCAAGAAACGGACTGTAGCAGAAAGTGATTGAAATATATATATATATATATATAAATCTATCAATCACTTTCTGCTACAGTCCGTTTCTTGATGTACATAATACTTTAATATTTATAACTAAATTTACCTCAAGATATATTTTTTCCTATTAGGAACAAACCAGAAACCAATCCACCACCAACACAACCAGAGAAACAAGACCAGAAACAAGATGGCGAAGGCTGAAGATGAGAGAACAGGAACTCTCGAAACATGTTCCTAATAGGAAAAAAATATATCTTGAGGTAAATTTAGTTATAAATATTAAAGTATATATATATATATATATATATATTCCCCTCAATCTGAAATGATCATGATCATAACTCAACAAATTTTTTTTTCCTTTTTAATCTCGACATTATAAAAAGGTACATTCATATATATTTATCACTGCACCTCTAGAATACATAACAGCCTCTAACATCACAATTAATTTCACAAAATCACAGTTCCAACTCATTATGCCATCCTACTCAAACGCCCCACGGCCCGCCCGTATCTTATTCCTTTACCGCCCCGTGATACAGCAACATCAAATAACTGACCCGCCAATATCTAGTAAATAATTGGAAACTAAGGTCATCGACCAAGACCACCCTTATACGTTTTTATAATGTCGGCAGCCAGCATAATTAACTAAGAACTGTAACAATTCCATGTCAGATACCAGTATACATTATAAATTTAGAAAACATTTGGAATGGCTCGTAATTAAAAAAATATAATGATAAGTTAAAGCACTACTGACATCTCTTTCATCCTGCAAAATGTGAACTTGTTGATCTATATAATGTACAGAACTTTTCTAAAAATCTGCCATAAGAATGTAAAATATTTAAAAATTATTCATTTATTTAATCATATGTCAAGTCATAATTAATTATGTAATTATATGGCAAGTCATTATTTAACCATAAGGATCTGATAGTAACAAAAGCTAAACTGCAATTAAGGCTACAATACAGCCTGCCTGACATTCACAAAATCTGACAATTACAAAAATTAACAAAGACAGGTTTAGCATATAATGGCCAGAAAATCTAAGTTACAAAAATATAAGTACCGCCTGTACAATTTCATTCCATGTAAAATTTTATAATCTCAAAATATTAAATATATAGACCTTAAAGAAATAGAAAATGTTAACTTCAGCCATATGTGCCTATATTAAAAAAAGACATACTGTATTCGTCCGGCTCCATGAGTGTACCAGAGCAAGCCTGACTTGATAAAAAAAATGACCCGTAGAGAACCTGCATGAAATGGCACCAACAGGTGCCACCTTGTGAATAGAAAACCCATTTATAAAATGACAACCCGGAAACAGAATAAAAACAAAAAACCCCCAGCCCTTGCATACAGGAAAAATAATTAAATGTGAAACCCCAGTAAAAACCTCAGAATGACATCCGAACCAGCCGGTTCGGATTCGCGAAAATCATACCTCTATACTTAATTTTAAAAAACTCCCCTACAACTTTTGCACCCATAATATGGAACGAAAACGGATCTGGTACCCTCCAACAGGTCAGCTTACAATTGTAGTTGTTGAACTGTATTATCAAGTTTAATTTACTTTAAAAATGTCTTGCCGACACACCCTCGATTTAACCATGTCGCTGAATAAAGTTAAACTGCTATAGCACAAACACCTCCCATGGGATATTCCGCGGGCCAGGATAGAATAAAAGGAGTTTATATCACCTCATATGAAGCGGGCGGTTCCATCATTGTTGGCGGCAGCTGGTCGTCCCTCCTCGGTCACAGACGAAGCTTCAGTGGTTCATAGCTGGTGAAGGTGGCAGCACACCAAGCTGTGGTCAGATCTCCATTCTAGGTGAGAACCCTAAATATTCGAAATGATTAATGTACTGTCCACTAAGGCTTGCACACTTGTCATGTATACCAAACACCCGAACTAGACGCTCCCAACCAACTCAATATAATGCATACAAAATTTTTAATTTGAATTTCATTTATATTTTAATAGATGATCATCATTCACTCATACCCTGGCACAATAACGAGGAACGCACACCGGCTTTGACCAGCCGCAACATATCTTGACATGCTCCCAGCCCCCTGGCCACGTGGCATTACATTCGATCACAAATTTTGCAAATAACGAATACTTTAAAGGCCCATCATCCACAGACAATTAACAATTACACAGTACTTCATCTAGGGGGGGGTCTTAAAGTTTACAATTAAATGATTTACTTAAAGGAATATTCACACTTCCGGTTTCACATGTGCGTTCATACATAGTTAACAAGATACAGTTTTCACTAAATTACTCAATTCTGTTACGTCTTTATACCAGGCTGAATGAACAATAGTTAATACAATTACAGGCGGTATTCAAATAAAACAACATTAATTAAACACCTCACAGTACTCACACACATCTGATCGACACCACGTGCATTCTACACGTTCGCATCTGGATTGAATAAGTTTTGAATTTAATATTTCTTACAACCAAATTATCATGGATATGTATATAATGCACTTACCGTTGAGTCTTAACCAATTAGCCTGCCATAAAGATGAGGAAGACGACACACAAAAATGGACTTCTACCGAGGAAGGCGGCTGGAGTAGTTTATGCAGTGGAAGCGGGACCGGAACTGACTGAGCCATGTGCTCACAAGTGAGACCTGAATTCAGCCCGCTAGAGCGCATTCAAGGCCGAAACAGTGCCATTGATATCACGCTCCTCAACTAATAACTAGACACTTATCCGAATCAAGAAAAAAACTAGGATTTGCATTTCCTTGATCGCCGGATCATACAACTTCCGGCACAATGTGACAGCTTCTACATTGGCCAGACTAGTGGAGCATTTATAAAACGCTTTAAAGAACATCCATATAAAAAAGACATTAACAAAACAAAGTCAAATTATGCACGTCATTTGATGAACGGTGTAGCATGACAGATAATGCCCATAGTTCTGAATGGAAAGAAAGATCATAATATAAAATAAAAACAAACTTAAATCCAACAAAGAACATTAAAAATTAATTAAGAACCACCGTAAAGCACAATCATAGTTTGAAGTAAGAGTTTCATTAGAACCAATATTACAATGAACGATGAGTAATCAAAATAAACCAAAAAGCTAAAAATAAAAAGGAAATACCCAGGTAGGATAGGAGTAATTAAAGAAGAAACCAGAACAAGACAACATCCACAATAAAAGCGAATACTTTTATAAGAAACAAGTAGAATAGGAGTAATTAAGGAAGAAACCAGAACAAGACAACATCCACAATGAAAGGGATACTTTTATAAGAAATAAGTAGGATAAGAGTGATTAAGGAAGAAACCAGAACAAGACAACATCCACAATGAAAGGGATAATTTTATAAGAAATAAGTAGGATAAGAGTGATTAAGGAAGAACCAGAACAAGACAACATCCACGATAAGAAGGAGTGCTGTTGAAAGAAATAAAAACGAAACCCCTAAAGAAAATAAAAATACCCAATGAAAGTATAACAAAAAACCCAAATTTATAAAACCATGTAAAATAAATATAAACAAACGTGTATAAAGTAGAATTAAAAGTGAACCAATGTGAATTAGTAATATAATAGAAAAAACAAACCTTCATTATCCTCAATAAATAAAGTTTTTGATTTTAAAAAGAGTATAACACTAATTAGAAATAAAATCAAAGAATAAAAGGGGACCAATGCAAGTTTCTATATTATATTAAATAAACTTAATGTGTCAACGTTGGAGTTCATAAACTAAGTAAGTTGTGCATTTATACAACTTTATAGTTTTTATATTGTGTCAATAAATAATATTTAATTGAGTATTATAATGACAAATAATACAAGTGTTTCTAAATAATAACTGCCACTCTTAATATACATCATTCATTAGAATGACAGTAATAAAACAAGAGCAGGCCAGTGAAAAAGTGAAGTGACCAAGAATCATTACCACAAAAACCAAACAAAAACAGCTAAGACTAAAAATAAAACTAGTTAAAAGAAATACTGTACTTGATGGAAGGACAGATATGTTTTGTTTATTTAGAATAAGTTCAAATAGCTCAAGGATGAAATGTCTGAGAGTACAATTCTTTTAATATAAAACTTTTATTATAAAATATTTATTATGTGTTATTAGTGATAATCAAAACTAAAATGTCTGAGGAAAATACCATTATTAATGTCAATTATTTGTTATGAATTAATAGTTTGAATTCTATACTAAATGTTCTATTGTTAAAGTAAGAAAATGTTAATTAGTGTTATATTAGAATAGAAAGTAAGAAGGGGTATAAACAAGCTGTATTATTAAAAAACTTTGTATGTAAAAACAGATAAAATCTAGGCCAAATGGTAAATCTAAACAGCATTATAATTGATGAATTAAGTGCAATAAAATAGTTAAACTGGTGAAATTTATATAAGGTAAATCAGTCATAGGGTCATATAACTGGAACTATAATTAAGAAAGATATTGTAAAAAGATAGTAAGGATTATTGGAAAAATTGCAGATGTAATAACTGGAAATTCAAAGAGGGGAGTCACAAATTAATGAATGATATTTAAAAAGATAACCAATTAATCAAATTACCAGAAATTAAGGGAAGATAAACATTTTATTCCAATCTGAGATTTAGTACAATCATAAATATAACATATAAAATGGCAAACATTTGAGGAGGACAGTAAGTAAATTTAAAAACTTACAATTTCAAAATGAAGTAAATATAGCATTTCAGATAAAAAACTACTTTGTAAAACTATCTTATTTGGTATCAAATCAAGCAGAATGAACTGAAGAAAAAGATTATGTATTTAGTATTTTATAAAATTAAATAATAGCAAAAATATATTCAGTAATATAATGTAAAATTTATACATGTAACGGAAGCAAAATAGATTTGAAACAATGTATTGCTAATATTAAATTGGCTAAGACGTTTTTAGATGACGAAGGAAGTTAGAACAGTTGATTATTAGACTTTGTCGAGCACGTTTGAACGAGAGTTTGACTAAATAATAACCTAATAGCGCAGACAAGAATGGCGTTCAACTCATAAGCCTAGTCTGCTGCGAAAATCGCGAGTTTTGTAAAATTTCATTTCAACATTAAATTCAGTGGAGTTAACAATTACAAACATTAAAATAACTTAACACAGAACAGAAAACAAGTGAATACATAATTTAAACCATTAAAACCAATAATTCCAAATAACGAAACGAACAGTGCAATTGTCGACCTTATTAACTAAAGTGAAATATAACTTAATCCCACACATTTTATCGAAGGGAACCACAAACACTTAACCAGGACCACTACACTAACACCAGAAGGAATAATCGCAGCTGCAGGAACGAGGAATCATTGGAAAAGCAGCCTTTATTTGAAGCAAATTCGTCGAGGCGCAATTCGTCAACTACATATGAACACGAAGCGGCCATCTTTGACTTCCCACAATTCCAAGCGCCACGGCCAGTATATCTTCACGGTTCGAAAAATTTCTTTACTTACTATTACATATTGAATGATATGTTTGTATTTTAATTAATAAGCTTATATTTTGTAATGTTATACTTTCAATACTATGCCCTTTTCTCTGACTATATATAAAATAACTGTTCAAAGAACCCGAGAATATATAAATTGTACAATCTATCGATTTACCCTGAGAGAGTCGATTCATCTATCGATATAAAATAGATTACTTGAATATTTGTTTATAAAATTCCTTGAATATTATAAAATTGAATCCTATTTATTCCTAAAGTATAAATAGAATAATATATCATCTTAGTTGAGACATAACTACCAGAATTTAACAACTTTAAAGGAAGATAACCTGCAAATAAGGAACGTTCACCAATCGATTGTTCCAGTAGACAATCCTAATAACTAATAAAAGAATTCTAAATACAACAAAGGATATATTCGACAAAAACAATTAATAAGAAGTTCGAAACACCACGGAACACTTTAAAATAATTAATATTAATTTAATTTAAAACAAAAAGATAAAAAAATAAAAATAATAATAACATT
This sequence comes from Magicicada septendecula, assembly GCA_034769895.1. Lineage (NCBI taxonomy): Eukaryota > Metazoa > Arthropoda > Insecta > Hemiptera > Cicadidae > Magicicada > Magicicada septendecula. The sequence goes on along the minus strand of CM068374.1, from coordinate 455,743,400 downwards.
TTTTTTTACAAACTACAAGAATAAATTTTTATCATCAGTAAACAAGATCTCTATTTGTAGATTTGTTACAACGGTAATCATAATTACTGTATACTGATAATGTAATGTATTTATAATATACACACACTTATTGTTTACTAATGGTACCTATAATCTCAATTTTCTTTTGTGGTGTATTTATTGCTCATAGCCTAACGTACCATACATACGATTTGCAATACCAATTTTATAATTTTATTCCTCACATTCTTAAAAACGATCGATTTCGGTCATAGACCACCGTCAGGTTGTAATATGATTATTATTTCAAATTTTTTTTGAATTTTTGGGTATTGCGAGGGAAGTACACCAGCAATTAGAGCCCGTCAAAAGTGACAAATGTTAGCTTTGTTCGAGGGTGGGCGGCGAAAAGGAACAAACCTTTTGCTTTCCGTTAAGACGTCGTAAAAACCATTTACGAACAATGAGCTGTACGGCACATGTTGCATCGAACTGGACCATGCGTGGGAACACTTGACTCCACAAGTAGAACAAAGGAAGACTACCCTTACATCTGTCCAGTAACGAGAAAAACACAAAGCCAACGGTGAGAGTATTGTTCAAAACCATGTGTGCGACTTCTAGTAAGACAATAGTTGATGCACGGACATATACACATACATTGTGACAAAAACGATCAAGAAACACTATTTAACACTAAACAATACATTTCTACTCTGAAAAACACCACAAAACACCAGAAAACTGTATAACACATTAACCAAATTAGTGTCGGAATTGGGAAAAGTGTTTTGACTTATAATTACACAGACATACTAAATACAACCCAGAATCACTACACCAGTCACTACACAACATTTAACAAGAGATTTGCAGAGACAAGAACAGGAATTTTGCCAGAAAATACATTATTTGGAACACTGCAGGAACGAGCAACATTTTGATCAACTTGACGGCGGCCATTTGCTTTGACGATTCCAGTGCCTTCTTCTTAGTACAACTCAGCTGTTTGGTGAAAACAATTATTATATTTACAAATTATTATTCAATGTCTGTGTTTATTAATAACTATTAATTTGATTGTAACGTTATACTTTTTAAATATTAGCCCGATTTCTCTGACTTTGGTAATAACTGGCTGTTTAAAGAACCCTATATAATTTTTATATCATATACTTGTAACTTTTTTCGATATCCTGAGAATCGATACTAATCGATAAGAGTCAATATTGCTATTACTTAATAAAAAACATTAATACTTTTCAATACTTAATAGTTCTTTATTTCTTCAATAATACTAATTACCAATAATATAATTCTAATTGATAATCTACAAGGACTTTACCACCCATAAGTGAAGATAACCTAAAAAATAAAAAGGTAAACAAGTATCGATTGGTTTACAGACAGTCTTATGAGTGGTGATAGATTATTTAAATTATACTAAAACTTTAATAAAAATTTTCAGAAGAGCATTACACTGTTTAAAACTTCACAGCCCTATATTAATTAATTGATCATAATTAATTAATTAATAAAATTAAAATTTTTTTTTTAATTATTTTTTTTATAAACATAATTTTTTTTTTAATTTCCTTCAAAACAATAAATTTTGTTTTGAAACTTTCGGCGAAGCTGAACAGATATATTCCTTCATCAACTTTACGCTACTCGACCGGTCTTGCTACCATTGAGACTCGACCAGCTGGGAAACTTAAGGAAGTGTTTCAGGCCAGTAAGACGTCGAGAGCCACACCAATTACACACCAATTAAACATATTACAATACAACTTATTTATTTATTTTATTACAAATTGGCTAGTCCAAAGAGTGGGGCTTGATTACATCGGAGTCACATACTCCACAATAGCTTATTATCATCAACACACATCACTTAACAATCTTATAATTATTATTTATTACAAATTGGCGCACAACTTTAGGGGCTTTAATTAGCGATTGGAAGGCCAGTACATTCTGCCCAATCACTAGTTGGAGCTAGGCAACAGCTACAAAGCCAGAGAATTTCAAGGGAAAATGCAACGACGTGCAACATCTAAGAAACGGGCGGCGGAGGCCGAGAAAGAAATAGAAGTTGACATGGACAACAAGGAGGCGACACCAGTAGAGGTGGAAAGTTCATTGCCACCAGTGTTGTCCAAACAACCTGAACAACCAGGGGAACAGCCGGATATGCCTACTCAGACAGGGGAAATCAATGTCCGGAAGGAACGGTTAGAACAACCAGGGGAACCCTCACTAACCGAGAACACTGCGACAACCGGAGATGTGATGTTCCAGGAAACATTGAGGAGAATGATGATGGAAATGAGTAAAGAAATAAATAAAAACATGGAATCACAACTGGAAGGAATGAACAAGAAAATGGACGAAAATAATAAGAAATTGGATTCTACAAAGGAAGACTTGAGTAAGAAAATGGGGAGTGATAACCAGTCCTTGAAAGAAGAATTAAGTGGGATGAACAAGAACATGGAAGGGCTGAAGGAAGACAACCAGTCCCTGGGTAAGAAGATTGATGAAACCAATAAGAAGATGGAAGAGATGATGGAAGAAAACAGCAAGAAGATGGAAGAGAAGATGGAAGAAAACAGCAAGAAGATGGAAGAAGAGATGGGGAAGAAGTTAGAAGAATTGAAGGAAGACAACCAATTGTTCAAGGAAGAATTCAAGTCGACCAAAGAAGAATTGATTAATAAAATTGAAAATACTAATCAGAAAATTGATGAAACCAGGAAGAAGATAGAGAAGAACAACCGACAATTGAAGGAAGAGATGAAAGAAGATAACAAGAAGTTGGAAGAGAAGATGGGGGAGAAGTTGGAAGAATTGAGAGAGGACAATCAAATTTTAAGAGAAGAATTAAGAGAAGTCAATCAGGAGAATTTGGACAAACTGGACGAAAGGATGGAATTGTTGCGAGAAGAAATGAATAAGGAAATCAAGGTTAACAAAAAAGCGATGGATAAGAAGATGGAAGAAGAAAATATAATGGTCAATCGACAGATTCGAGAGATTGATGGAAAGTGCAACCAGACCGAAAAGGAGGTGAATGAGTTTAAAGAAGTGGTGAACATCAAGTTCACAAATATCGAAGAACATAGTCGTAGGAAGGTAGAAGAACAAAGGAAGGAAAATCAAGAAGAATTCGGAAAAGTACGCAACCAGGTCACAGAACGATGTAATGATATACAAGAGACCATGGCCAATATCACCGGTCAGGTGCGACAAAGCCGAGAGGAGATGGAAGCAATAAGGAACAGACCGACTCACTTCACCGGATTGCCTGTCAACGAAAGCCGAGAGTGGCTCAACTTCCGGCAATACAAACGCAAGCCGATGGAGTTCCTGGCTAGGGTAGAAGAATATTTGACCAAGCATAAAATTACTCAATGGAGCCATAGCAGAGAGATATTCGACGAGTCTTTCCGAGACATAACAGATAATTGGTGGATGGCCAACCGGAGTGAAATTTCCGACTACCAACAGTTCCGGAAAATGTTTAAGACAAAATACTGGTCTGAGACCACCCAGAACTTGATACGTGACAATATTTGTAATGGAAGATACAGGTCACAATTAGGTAGCAGTATGACGGCATATTTCTTGGGGAAGGTGTGTATGGCAAAACACCTTGAGCCAGCAATCCCAGAAGAATGTTTAGTTAATAAGATATCTTATCACTATGATGAGGACATTATCAGGGCCCGGAGAGGCAGCCAGATCAAGACGATCCAGGGAATGACCGAGTTATTGGAGGGATACGAGAACGAAGAGTATTATCGGCAGAGCAGAAAGAGAAATGAGAGACCAGAAGTAAGGCCGACTACCTACCCCAATAACGGCAATAACCATGCAAGTAACCGGAACCAGCCCAGTAATTACGACGGCCCTAACAACCAGCCGCGTAATAACCAGTTTAACGGTAATTTTAACGGAGTGAGGAATAATAACCCTTACCCAAATAATAGAAACAATTTTTACCAACATAACAATGTCCCATACAGTCAGAGAAATCCATATCCCAACAATAATGGTGACAGACCTTACCCACCTAACCGAAATTACTATAATAATAATTTTAGCAATAACAGTAATAGCAATAGTAATAACCGAGTGTCGCGTCCTAGGGTAAATTTTATAAGAGCAGAAGATCGCGGACCCAGGAGATATTATCAACCGAGGAGGAGCAGCTTCCACGGCGCCGACCGAAGATGGAGGAGTGCGGAACGAGACGGCCCAAGACACGAAGAGGGAAGACGAAGTACCAGCCTGGAAGATCTTGGCAGACAACCGAACAGGGCGTTAAACATCAACCAGGGTACAGAACGTCAGGAAACAAACCAGAGTTTCCCGAACGATGCCTCGGTCAACAATAACTTAAACAATGACCAAAATGCTTTAAACGAGAGGAGGCAGTAATCAACAACGATGACCCGTTACTGCTTATACTTCCTGGGTTAGAAAAGGATGATTTGCAACAAGCAAACAATGATAAAAACATCACTATTATCAATAACCATTATTTGAAAGACATACGAACTGAACTTTTGGAAGAGAACGAGAAGAGTCTCAGCAACAGTAATAATGAGATAATTTATATAACAGCGGAGGTGGAAGGAGTTCCCGCTAAAATAATGATAGACACAGGAGCTAATATTTCAATAATAAACTCCAATGAGTTGGAGAGAATACAGAGTACATGTGGTAAAACTTTGCCAATGTTACCAGTCAACAACATTGTGTTGGTAGGTGCAACTGGCCGCCAGAATAAAACCATTAGGAAGCAAGTTTCCTTAAGTGTCGTTAGCCGTGATATAGCTTTAGACATGGAATTTTTAATCGCCACCGGATTACCATTTGACATCTTAGTCGGTTGCGATATTCTTCGTAGATATTCGGCGGTAATCGATCTCAATTTAAATAAAGTATCACTTTTCCCAGACGGAGTAACATGGACCGCAGATCTGGTAGGAAGCACAACTATACTTCCCAGCCCTATACATCAACAACTTCGTAAAATAAATGTTATTAGAAACAGCCCTCTTTCTAAACCCATAATATACAATCATGGAGGAGAGGATTTATGGTCAGTTAAGATCCAAGAAATACGGAATTTCCAGTGCGGAAGCGATAACAAGAAGATACCAACACATCTGGCCGATCGTCTAATCGCTATATATGAGAAATACAAGGCGGTGTTTTCTGATGAACCAGGGAAGGTAAAAAACTACCAGTGCCAACTTCGTTTTAAAGAAAACGTAGAGTTTAACCGGAGGTCTTATCCAATAGCGCAGTCGCTCAAAGAAGCCGTGAGAACAGAGATAAACAAGATGATTGAAAACGACATAATTGAGATTAGTCAATCACCTTACACTAGTCCAATTATTGCTGTTCCGAAGAAAGACGGACAAGTCCGGCTCTGTTTAGATGCGCGTGAGTTGAACAAGACAATTGTGAATGACAGAACATCTCCCGGTGAAATAGAAGAAATCTTAAAGCGTTTTCATGGTACTAACTTTATTAGCACCTGGGATACGGTCTGTGGTTATTGGCAGGTAGAGCTGCATCCACAAAGCCGCCAGTATGTAGCGTTCATTTTCGAAGGGCGCAATTACCAGTTCAAGAGACTGCCCTTCGGACTTGTCAATTCTGTCGCCATATTTGTGGCATGCATGGACCAGATTTTGGGACCAGAAGCGCTCCAATTTACCACCGTCTATGTTGACGATTTACTAATTACATCCGGAACCTGGGAGGAGCACTGTTACAGAGTGGAATTTGTACTAAACAAACTAGCGCAGAACAACATAACACTGAAGTTGGAGAAATCCAAGTTCATTGCGCGCGAGGTACAATTCTTAGGCTTCAACCTAGACGACAGAGGTATTACCCCATCAGCAGAGAAAGTGGAGGCAATTCAGAGGTTCCCGCAACCAAGAAACAGGAAACAATTGCAATCTTTCCTCGGACTCTGTAACTATTACAGGAAGTTTCAGAGCCGATATTCCGAGTTGACCGCCGAGTTTCAACCACAGTTATCTGCCAAAAACAAATGGACTTGGGGTGAAGATCAAGATATTACTTTCCGATTGATAAAAGAGAAGTTTCTGGAGAGTGTGATACTTCGTCACCCAGATTTTAAGAAACCGTTCTTTCTAAACTGTGACGCTAGCGATCTAAGCTTAGGAACGACATTATACCAGGAAGATGAGGAGGGACAACATCTGGTAATCAGCTTCGCTAGTCGCACACTGAACCAGTGCGAAAAGAACTACAGTGTGACAGAAAAGGAATTGTTAAGCGTGGTGTTCGCATGCAGCAAATTCCGGACGTACATTCTCGGATATCAAGTCACAGTACGAACTGATCATAAATCCATCTCGTTCCTTCGTAGGTGCAAATTGAGTCACGGCCGATTGGCTAGGTGGGTACTCGCCCTACAAGAATATGACCTGAAATGGGAATACATTCCAGGAAAGAAGAACGTGGTAGCGGATGTGTTGTCACGTATAAATCTGGAAGATCAGACTTTCGAGGGAGAGAAGGAGAGTTTAGTAAAAATTTATAACATATTCACGACCACAGCCGATTTACAAGCTTTGTTAATAAATATCCGAATCCATCAGCAGTCTGATCCTAAGCTGAAAAACATTGTGAGTCGTTTGGAAGCCAATGATGAAACCATTTCTAAATATTACCACCTTAACAAGGGAATTTTATTCATAAAAACCGCCTTGGACGATGAGACATGGAAGGTGATAATCCCACACCAAATCGAAAAGGAGGTCATCATCGATTACCATGTCAGGTATGGTCACATGGGAGCGTTAAAAGTGATACAAGCTCTAGAGGAAAATTGTAAAATCAAGAATATCAACCGCAAGGTGAGAACATACATCAAGTCCTGTAAGATCTGCCAATGTGCAAAAGTAAACAATGAAAAGACAGAGGGTATCATGATACCGATAACTTCCAACGCAAAACTGGAAAAAGTGTTTTTGGATATATGCGGGCCATTTCCCCGTAGCGGTGGTCGTCACAGATATAAATACTTGGTAATTATAATGGATCACTACACCAAGTATATAAAGCTATATCCGGTTAATCGGGCAACAACAGCAAAGGTTTTGGCGGTGATTATTGATTTGTATATCCCAGAGATCGGTAGACCATCTTCTATTATTACCGACCATGGTACACAGTTTAAGGGGAGGAGATGGCGAGACACGTTATTAGCACTTGGGGTCAAAACGTATAAGACATCAGTCTACCACCCAAGTAGCAATCCGGCTGAGAGAGTATTAAGAGAAGTGGGTAGGATATTGCGCACGTACTGTCACAACCAACAGAAAAAGTGGCAAGAGTACCTAGCAGCGACAGAAACATTCCTAAATTACGCCCACCATCCAGCTTTAGGAATTCCACCGTACTCAGCCATGTATGAGAAGCCGACTCCCCGAGACATTGAACAAATCATTGAATTTCCAACGAACAACAATAGGAAATTCAACCAGTTGAAGTTTTACAATAAGGTAGCAGAAGATCAGGAAAAACGGCAAGCCAAATACCAGAAGGCAATAGGGCGAATTGTAACATATAAAGAGGGTGAAAAAGTACTCCTAAAAAATAGAGAGCTGCCTAGCACCTTAGAAGGCATAACCAAAAAACTACTATTATTATACACTGGACCATATGTTGTGGTAAATGATAAGCATAACAATACATATGAGTTGAAGGAAATCGTTTCAGGAAAAATCAAAGGAGTGTACAATCAAGCTTCTATGAAGAAATATTATGAAGAATGAGTTGTGAGTTTTGAATTTTTAATTTAAATTATAAAAATTCGAAAATAATGTAAGTACATCTTACAACCTAATATTTTGAAAAGAACATTCTGGAGAATTAAAAGAAAAAAAATTTTTAATAATTTTTTAAAAATTCGGAAATAATGTAAGTACATCTTACAACCTAATATTTTGAGAAGAACATTCTGGAGAATTAAAAGAAGAAGAATTTTTTAGTTTAAAAATTAAAAAAAATTCTAAAATATGTAAGAACAACTTACAACCTAATGATTTGAAGAAAAAAAACTTTATGGAAGAAAGAGAAAGAGAGAGAATTTTGAACTTAATTTTAAAAAAATTAAAATTAAGCAAGCACAGCTTACTACCACTGATAATTTTGAACAAACTTTATGAAAGAATTAAGAAGAAAGGAATTTTGAATTTAGTTATAAAAATTTAAAATTGAGTAAGTACTTCTTACTACAACCTAATAATTTTGGAACGAACTTTATGGAAGAAAGAAAAAGAAAGACTTTTGAATTGAAATATAATTATAAAAATTTAAAATTGAGTAAGTACATCTTATTACAACCTAATAATTTTGGAACAAACTTTATGGAAGAAAGAAAAAGAAAGACTTTTGAATTGAAATATAATTATAAAAATTTAAAATTGAGTAAGTACTTCTTACTACAATCTGATAATTTAGAACAAAACTTTATGGAAGAAAGAGAAAGAGAGAGAATTTTGAACTTAATTTTAAAAAAATTTAAAATTATGTAAGCACAGCTTACTACCACTGAATTATGAGAAAAACATTTTGGAAGAATTAAGAAGAAAGGAATTTTGAATTTAAAATACAAAAAAAAAATTTAAAAATGAAGTAAGACCAACTTACTATAACTAAGTTTGTGAGAAAACTTTATGGTAAATAATTAAGAAGAATTTGAATTTGGAGAAATACCAAAACATTCAGAAATAATAGTAAAATCACAGTACTATAAACAATTCTGAATGAAACAATTCTGGGAATAAATGAATTAAACAGAATATGAATGTTGATAGAACGTCAGAATTTTGAAACAAGACAAGATCAACATATTACAAGGATTTATGAGAAATAGTTTTCAATTAAATAAAAAGAATAGTTTGAATTTTACATTAAAACTAACCAAGTTCCAAAAACTAATTATGTGTCAATTATAATTGAATTGAGAAGAAAATAAAGTGATTAATTCAGAAAAGAGAATTAATTTTAATCCAGAATAAATGCTAGACATTCACAATAGCATTTGAAGGAGTAGAGAAGAATAACAAAAAAGAATATAATATGCAAGAAAAGAAAAAATTTGGAAGCAAAGAGACTAATTACCTATGAAACGATAATAAAAACAGTTAATTAAGAGCAAAGAAGAACAACTCATACCAAACATATGGAGAAGATGATTTTGAACCAATGATAATAATAAGACCGATATGAAATGCAAAGAGAAGAAATACCACATGAAATATAATATAAATGAATTAATGTTAATGAATGCGAAGGCGGATTAATAACTTTCTAAGAGAAAGGAAAGAACCAAAATGTTTAAATAAAATGATCAATATAACAACCTGTATATCTAATGTAAAGATACAATGTTAAAAAATTAAATATAATACATTAAGACCATTCAAATAATGAATAAGAAAAACTATATATGAAGACCATACTAAAACTATGAGTAACCAGAAGAAAGTATAAAGAGAATTCAGATGGAGAAGAAAGAGAGTTACACTGTAAACAGTAACCAGAATTATTAAAAGAAAGGTTTTCAACCATAATTAAATTAAATATATCAGACAAGTTAAGAGTTTTGAAAAAATATATATGTAATGAGTATAATAATGATTATGAAGATTTATTAAGATAGAAAATGTGAGATAATCTGAGAGACTACGAAGTGGAGAATCCAAAGATATTTTTATTAGTCGAAAATGAGACTACTTTTTATTTATTTATTCGATGACTGACTGAAGATAATTCCAGCAGCATTATGTTTTTTGAGCAGGGATGGATATGCCTCTGTACTCAATTTATAGAAGTGGTGTATGGCCAGCAGAGAAGTAGCGTACAGTGCTCCTCTGATCTGCCCCAGCCCACGTGATAGGGAATGTTAGGGAATTAATATCCCAAGGATGCAACACGAAGTTGATATAGAAAGAAAATGTATTACAATTATAATATATCTCAGAAGACACTAACTATCCGAAAAGGATCAGTAGTAAGACAACTAACCATATATATAAAATTAATTAAACTCTAATATAAAAAAGTCGATATAAAAATGGAGAAGAAAATGAATTATAAGAAATGATGAAATTATCATAAGAAATTATTTCATCCATAAACATGTCTGAAATAATTACTTCTGGAGGAGAGCAATCTGTAGCGTGACAGATGTATGCATAATATTGAATGGCAATTGATCATTAGAATAATGAAGTTATAATATTTAAATTTTGAAGAAAGCACTAAATTTAATATAAAAAGATTAATTCATAGCAACTGTGGAAAGAAATCATTATTATAAAGAAAATACAAGTTAAAATAAAAGGAGTTACTAGTGATGAGTCATCCAAGACCAGTCTCATAACCAAAGGTTTTCAAGGTATAACCCAGGAAGGTAAAAAAGAAAATAATAAAGCAGTACTGAATATGACCTAACCCACAACGAGGGAGAATAAATAGAATAGAAACCCTAAAATAAGCCAAGATCAAACAACACAGGTTGTGTATTTCTGAATTAAAGAAGAAGATGGAGAAGATCCCAAGAAACCTGATGGCAACAAGAAGAAGATGGAGAAGATACCAGTCCCAGAAGGCAGGAGAAAAGAAGACTGAAGAAAGAAGAAGAGGGCAGCATCCTGAAGAAGATGTCATGCTCTTATAAAAGACACCCAAATCCCTATATCCCCAAAATAAATATCTAAAAACAAAAGTATAACGAAATAAAAACCACATGTATATAAATTTAAGAGAGAGAAGTGAACAAAGTAAAAGTTTCCTGTGAACTAAGATGAAACAATAATATAGTACCCATGGAACAAATCTCCATTGAAAAACGCTAACCAATTTATTATGTTGATAAGACTATACGACCATTTAGCATTAACATAATATATAAGTGAAAGTGAACCAGTGATAGTTTTGGGTATTATAAAAAATGAACCTTGTGTTTCATTCTTGGCAATCACAAACATTGGATGCAATGAAATATGCATTTTTCAATGACTTAAAATGTGTACTGTGACAATATGTTGTTCATAAGACATGAATCTGTTTAAAATAACATTTTTGTTTTACATGAAAAAAGAAAAACAGATTTCATAGTGCTTTTTGAACGGTTCATACTATTTATTTGTTAATGACAGGGTACAATTCCCCAAAGACAATGTATAAAAGACGGTATAAAAACTGTAGAATCCTACTTATAATAATAGTTAGAAATAAGAATATAAATATAAGGTTTTTATGTATATAGTAGAAGAATGTTTAAAAATGTTTTAGATATAAGGCCATTTGTTTGGGTCTGAAACAACTAACATCAGAACTATAAAAATAGTTACCACTTGTAAATAGTAGAGAGTAATTAAGATGTTAGTTAGTACAAAACCTTTGTTGTAAACCATATTTCCATGTTGGAAATGGGAATTTTGTTGCAAAATGTCTGACTTGAAGACAACCATTTATTTAAAAAAAAAAATATTCTTTATTTTGTTTAACTATTATTTGTATTGTAACCAATACTAATTGTTTTTGTGTAATTTGAAAACATGTTTAATTTATAATACTATTTGTAAAAGTCAGAGAGGGTATCACACATCATATATTGTTTGTAAATTATTTTGTAAGAAAAATTGTTAAAAAATCATAGGCCAAAAGAATGGAAACCAAACTTCATCAAAACAGAGAAATTACTCATTTAAATGCAAGTAAACAAAAGGGGTTTAGACAAAATAAACTTGAGATCAAGCCATATAATTGCACATACCATTTAGGAAGATTTTAATAAATTATATTCAGAATTATAAATAAAAATGAGAATGACTAAACTCAGAAATTTGGACATGGGAGTCGTATATTTCAGAATAATGTTTCCGAATACAACTAATTCAATTAATTACCAGAAAATAAGGGAATATGAACCTTTTAATACAATATAGGATTATTAATATTAAATATAACTGATAAAATGGCTGAATTTATATAATGACAGGAAGTAAATTTTGATGTTTTGACTCTTCAGAATATACCAAACTGAAAGTAAAATTACTATTTTTTGGACAGAAAACACTATAAAATGGCATTATTTAATCTGAAAATAAGCTGAATGAAATGAAAGATTAATTTAAATCACATCTAGTGAATAAAATTGACAAATAACCAAAGTTTAGGCATTCATATAGTGAAATAGTAAAGTATACACAGGATGTGAAAATATTTTTGAACAATGTTAAGGATAATATTATATGGGCTAAGAGTTTAATTGAAACTAAAGGAAACAGTTAGTTGATTATTGGTATTTGAACGGATAACATAAACGAGAGTTTTGTGACGATCTAACCTATTTTTACAACGTTAAAGATCAGTGGTGAACAGTACGTTACTGTAAAGTCGAGAGTGAATTATAAAATCCTTCCAGAACATATACATTGTGACAAAAACGATCAAGAAACACTATTTAACACTAAACAATACATTTCTACTCTGAAAAACACCACAAAACACCAGAAAACTGTATAACACATTAACCAAATTAGTGTCGGAATTGGGAAAAGTGTTTTGACTTATAATTACACAGACATACTAAATACAACCCAGAATCACTACACCAGTCACTACACAACATTTAACAAGAGATTTGCAGAGACAAGAACAGGAATTTTGCCAGAAAATACATTATTTGGAACACTGCAGGAACGAGCAACATTTTGATCAACTTGACGGCGGCCATTTGCTTTGACGATTCCAGTGCCTTCTTCTTAGTACAACTCAGCTGTTTGGTGAAAACAATTATTATATTTACAAATTATTATTCAATGTCTGTGTTTATTAATAACTATTAATTTGATTGTAACGTTATACTTTTTAAATATTAGCCCGATTTCTCTGACTTTGGTAATAACTGGCTGTTTAAAGAACCCTATATAATTTTTATATCATATACTTGTAACTTTTTTAGATATCCTGAGAATCGATACTAATCGATAAGAGTCAATATTGCTATTACTTAATAAAAAACATTAATACTTTTCAATACTTAATAGTTCTTTATTTCTTCAATAATACTAATTACCAATAATATAATTCTAATTGATAATCTACAAGGACTTTACCACCCATAAGTGAAGATAACCTAAAAAATAAAAAGGTAAACAAGTATCGATTGGTTTACAGACAGTCTTATGAGTGGTGATAGATTATTTAAATTATACTAAAACTTTAATAAAAATTTTCAGAAGAGCATTACACTGTTTAAAACTTCACAGCCCCATATTAATTAATTGATCATAATTAATTAATTAATAAAATTAAAAAATTTTTTTTTAATTATTTTTTTTATAAACATAATTTTTTTTTTTAATTTCCTTCAAAACAATAAATTTTGTTTTGAAACTTTCGGCGAAGCTGAACAGATATATTCCTTCATCAACTTTACGCTACTCGACCGGTCTTGCTACCACTGAGACTCGACCAGCTGGGAAACTTAAGGAAGTGTTTCAGGCCAGTAAGACGTCGAGAGCCACACCAATTACACACCAATTAAACATATTACAATACAACTTATTTATTTATTTTATTACAAATTGGCTAGTCCAAAGAGTGGGGCTTGATTACATCGGAATCTCACACACTTCACAATATCTTAATTATCATCAACACACATATATATATAAGAAGAAGGAATTTATTTGTAATCGATATTACAATATAAAAAAGACATTAACAAAACAAAGTCAAATTATGCACGTCATTTGATGAACGGTGTAGCATGACAGATAATGCCCATAGTTCTGAATGGAAAGAAAGATCATAAAATAAAATAAAAACAAACTTAAATCCAAGAAAGAACATTAAAAATTAATTAAGAACCACCGTAAAGCACAATCATAGTTTGAAGTAAGAGTTTCATTAGAACCAATATTACAATGACTGATGAGTAATCAAAATAAACCAAAAAGCTAAAAATAAAAAGGAAATACCCAGGTAGGATAGGAGTAATTAAAGAAGAAACCAGAACAAGACAACATCCACAATAAAAGCGAATACTTTTATAAGAAACAAGTAGAATAGGAGTAAATAAGGAAGAAACCAGAACAAGACAACATCCACAATGAAAGGGATACTTTTATAAGAAACAGGTAGGATAGGAGTGATTAAGGAAGAAACCAGAACAAGACAACATCCACAATGAAAGGGATACTTTTATAAGAAACAAGTAGAATAGGAGTAAGTAAGGAAGAAACCAGAACAAGACAACATCCACAATGAAAGCGAATACTTTTATAAGAAACAAGTAGAATAGGAGTAAATAAGGAAGAAACCAGAACAAGACAACATCCACAATGAAAGGGATACTTTTATAAGAAATAAGTAGGATAAGAGTGAATAAGGAAGAAACCAGAACAAGACAACATCCACGATAAGAAGGAGTGCTCTTGAAAGAAATAAAAACGAAACCCCTAAAGAAAATAAAAATACCCAATGAAAGTATAACAACAAACCCAAATTTAGAAAACCATGTAAAATAAATATAAACAAAAGTGTATAAAGTAGAATTAAAAGTCAACCAATGTGAATTATTAATATAATAGGAAAAACAAACCTTCATTATCCTCAATAAATAAAGTTTTTGATTTTAAAAAGACTATAAAACTAATTAGAAATAAAATCAAAGAATAAAAGGGGACCAGTGCAAGTTTCTATATTATATTAAATAAACTTAAAGTGTCAACGTTGGAGTTCATAAACTAAGTAAGTTGTGCATTTATACAACTTTATAGTTTTTATATTGTGTCAATAAATAATATTTAATTGAGTATTATAATGACAAGTAATACAAGTGTTTCTAAATAATAACTGCCACTCTTAATATACAACATTCATTAGAATGACAGTAATAAAACAAGAGCAGGCCAGTAAAAAAGTGAAGTGACCAAGAATCATTACCACAAAAACCAAACAAAAACAGCTAAGACTAAAAATAAAACTAGTTATAAGAAATAGTGTACTTGATGGAAGGACAGATATGTTTTGTTTATTTAGAATAAGTTCAAATAGCTCAAGGATGAAAAGTCTGAGAGTAAAATTCTTTTAATATGAAACTTTTATTATAAAATA
The DNA here is from genome assembly GCA_034769895.1 of Magicicada septendecula. NCBI lineage: Eukaryota > Metazoa > Arthropoda > Insecta > Hemiptera > Cicadidae > Magicicada > Magicicada septendecula. Next base: position 455,728,208 of record CM068374.1, on the reverse strand, counting down.
TTTATTATGTGTTATTAGTGATAATCAGAATTAAAATGTCTTAGGAAAATACCATTATTAATGTCAATTACTTGTTATGAATTAATAGTTTGAATTCTATACTAAATGTTCTATTGTTAAAGTAAGAAAATGTTAATTAGTTTTATATTAGAATAGAAAGTCAGAAGGGGTACAAACAAGCTGTATTATTAAAAAACTTTGTATGTAAAAACAGGTAAAATCTAGGCCAAATGGTAAATCTAAACAGCATTATAATTGATGAATTAAGTGCAATAAAATAGTTAAACTGATGAAATTTATATAAGATAAATCAGTCATAGAGTCATATAACTGAAACTATAATTAAGAAAGATATTGTAAAAAGATAGTAAGGATTATTGGAAAAATTGCAGATGTAATAACTGGAAATTCAAAGAGAGGAGTCACAAATTAATGAATAATATTTAAAAAGATAACCAATTAATCAAATTACCAGAAATTAAGAGAAGATAAACATTTTATTCCAATCTGAGATTTAGTACAATCATAAATATAACATATAAATTTAAAAACTTACAATTTCAAAATGAAGTAAATATAGCATTTTAGATAAAAAACTTTGTAAAACTATCTTATTTGGTATCAAATCAAGCAGAATGACTGAAGAAAAAGATTATGTATTTAGTATTTCATAAAATTAAATAATAGCAAAAATATATTCAGTAATATAATGTAAAATTTATACATGTAACGGAAGCAAAATATTTGAAACAATGTATTGCTAATATTAAATTGGCTAAGACGTTTCTAGATGACGAAGGAAGTTAGAACAGTTGATTATTAGACTTTGTCGAACACGTTTGAACGAGAGTTTGACTAAATAATAACCTAATAGCGCAGACAAGAATGGCGTTCAACTCATAAGCCTAGTCTACTGCGAAAATCGCGAGTTTTGTAAAATTTCGTTTCAACATTAAATTCAGTGGAGTTAACAATTACAAACATTAAAATAACTTAACACAGAACAGAAAACAAGTGAATACATAATTTAAACCATTAAAACCAATAATTCCAAATAACGAAAAAACAGTGCAATTGTCGACCTTATTAACTAAAGTGAAATGCAATTTAATCCCACACATTTTATCGAAGGGAACCACAAACACTTAACCAGGACCACTACACTAACACCAGAAGGAATAATCGCAGCTGCAGGAACGAGGAATCATTGGAAAAGCAGCCTTTATTTGAAGCAAATTCGTCGAGGTGCAATTCGTCAACTACATATGAATACGAAGCGGCCATCTTTGACTTCCCACAATTCCAAGCGCCACGGCCAGTATATCTTCACGGTTCGAAAAATTTCTTAACTTACTATTATATATTGAATGATATGTTTGTATTTTAATTAATAAGCTTATATTTTGTAATGTTATACTTTCAATACTATGCCCTTTTCTCTGACTATATATAAAATAACTGTTCAAAGAACCCGAGAATATATAAATTGTACAATCTATCGATTTACCCTGAGAGAGTCGATTCATCTATCGATATAAAATCGATTACTTGATTATTTGTTAATAAAATTCCTTGAATATTACAAAATTGAATCCTATTTATTCCTAAATTAAAATAGAATAATATATCATCTTAGTTGAGACATAACTACCAGAATTTAACAACTTTAAAGGAAGATAACCTGCAAATAAGGAACGTTCACCAATCGATTGTTCCTTTAGACAATCCTAATAACTAATAAAAGAATTCTAAATACAACAAAGGATATATTCGACAAAAACAATTAATAAGAAGTTCGAAACACCACAAACGCTTTAAAATAATTAATATTAAATTAATTTAAAACAAAAAAATAAAAAAATAATAATAAATTTTTTTTTTACAAACTACAAGAATAAATTTTTATCATCAGTAAACAAGATCCCTATTTGCAGATTTGTTACAACGGAAATCATAATTACTGTATACTGATAATGTAATGTATTTATAATATACACACACTTATTGTTTACTAATGGTACCTATAATCTCAATTTTCTATTGTGGTGTATTTATTGCTCATAGCCTAAACGTACCATACATACGATTTGCAATAACATTTTTATTCCTCACATTCTTAAAAACGATCGATTTCGGTCATAGACCACCGTCAGGTTGTAATGTGATTATTATTTCGAATTTTTTTTTGAATTTTTGGGTATTGCGAGAGAAGTACACCAGCAATTAGAGCCCGTCAAAAAGTGACACATGTTAGCTTTGTTCGAGGGTGGGCGACGAAAAGGAACAAACCTTTCCTTTCCATTAAGACGTCGTAAAAACTATTCACGAACAATGAGCTGTACGGCACATGTTGCCTCGAACTGGACCATGCGTGGGAACACTTGACTCCACAAGTAGAACAAAGGAAGACTACCCTTACATCTGTCCAGTAAGGAGAAAAACACAAAGCCAACGGTGAGAGTATTGTTCAAAACCATGTGTGCGACTTCTAGTAAGACAATAGTTGATGCACGGACAATGGGACTGGCGACTAAGTGACGCTTGTGGAGAGCACAGATGTTATGCCACCCGTAAGTCATCGAAGGAAGTCGTCAGCGTCTCAACAATAATGGAATTCGACACGCTACACCAAAAGTAGCAGATGTGATTTCAGAACAAGGCCTTAACACTGATTCCAGGAACAGGGCAACGGACGTAAGACAGCGACTCGTCGAGTCCACGTGGACTACGTCAAACTCAAGTTGAGAAAGCCAACCAGCCAATGAGGAACGAGAATTCCGAAGGGAACTACTGAAGGGGATGGTTCTGGCAGGAGCCGGAGACCAGAGAGCAAATCTCGTGTAAGAACATCCCTCTCCAAACGGCACTGGGTGGAGAATTCGCAAGAAATACAGACTGGAGACGAGAGGACACAGGGAGGTCCATGGAATAAGCCTATCAGAAATGATTTGGTGGGAAGTTGAAGCGATCATCGGAGTCACAAGAGTGGGAATATCGAAAGAAATGAAAACTGTATACGCAAGGAGACGCGCTCTCAGTTTATTCGAATTTCTAACTCAGTTCATTCCAATTTTTGTCTCAGTACATTCCAATTTTTAACTCAGTTTACTCAAATCTTAGATCAGTCTATTCGAATTTTATCTCAGTTTTATAATAGCTCAGTTTATAAAAACTTAGCTTAGTATTTCAGTTATCACGTATTTCTGTAGAGACGATAAAGACTTTGTACTGACTAAATGGAAGTGCGTAAATAAGACTTAGAACGCCAAAACGGAACGGTAGTGTTCGCGATGAAGCGCGGATAACGATCTTTATAAATTCCATGTAATATACCGTCATAAAGGTACTAACATTTTGCAGTGACATTCTTGAACCATTACATAAAAGTAGTGATACTACACTGTTTCGTAGTTAAGTCAAGTAATAGCAGTATGAATAATTGCCTAATGAACTTGAAAACAATCTAGGCGCCGCAAAAGAGTGAACGTGCAAGATGAAAAACTATTAGGTGCATACGGTATCAAACTGAGAATCGCGTAAATAGACTCAAGCGAATAAGCATAGTCGACCGATTCCAAGTGCAATGCCGCAACTTATATTGTGATAATCTCGAAAGCTCAAAGTGACTGTCGCGGAGTGCGGACCAGTGTTCTCGAACGATGTACATATAGAAATTGGAAGTGTCAATCACGAGTGCTATATGGATTAACATCAACCATCAACGAAGGGACCCGCATGGATACACCATGGGAGCGACACATCACGGCAGAACGAGTAACGTACAAAATTGATCTCTTATTATAATTATTAATTTACCAAATACCACTGACCTGACACTTAGAACCAAACCACCTGAGAAATTTTATAAATATGAGTCAGATAGATACGAATCCATAGGTAGGGATTATTATGGCATAGAATACTGTACATGTATTCTTGTTAATATATATTTATTGTAACTATGTATGTGTTTTGATGTGTCTGTTGCAGGAACAGGAATTTTAACTATGTATATGTTTAATATGTGTATTGTTAGTATATGATCATTTCAAGCATATAAATGTTTAATGTGTTTTGACACAAAACTACTTAATACAAATTATGAGCACACCACATTAGTAGCTAGTAACGTCATTACGTACGAAGAAGTGCCTATATTTGATTGTTCACTTAATTATTTAAATTTGTTCTTTCAATTATTTAATTGTGGTATAGAATTTTATTGTCTTTTAGAAGATTTGTAGGTGCTCTTATTATATGATTATGTTATGTCATGAATAAGGAGGAGATACGATTTTAATAAACGTAATTTAGAATGGATTCGTTCGTATTCTATTGATTTGTGTAAGACCTGACTCACAACTTAACTTTTCACTCAACAGGATTTATAGTTCATGATTCAATTAAATTACTCACAAAGATACACAGACTAGAAGCTTAGTTGACAGTTAAAGTCAGAAGTAATTTCATGTGTAACAAGTTTGATTGTGAATTATAAATTAACTGTAATTTAATTCATGCTACTATTTAAAGGAATAAATTTGTTAACATTGTATATGGCAGCCCAACGCATGGCATTAATAATATTGTATATGACTATCCAAACTTGGGGTTAGATACACTTTAATCACGACCTAATTAAAAGGATAATTCAATTAATTTATGCAATAAAAATTAATACAATGAAATAACAATATAGATATGAAAGCAATAAAATCAACACATCATTAACTCTAAAGATTCAACAAATTTCGTACAGATATCACCTTCATAAACACAAAATAAGTTTATAATTGAATTAATTAATTACGCAATAAATTTGCATAATTAATAACACCGTATATGGCGCTCCAACAACGCGGGGCTATATAAAGTAAAGTTATACAACAAAGTTCGTACAGGTAGTACTTTCGTAAATATAGACATAAACACAAAATTAATTAATTACGCAATAAATTTGCATAATTAATAACACCACATATGAAATATCATCGTCGTATCACATTTGAAATATTGCGGCAAAATGAAAATCAACATTCAGTAATCAGCTAATATAATATATAGAACGGAATGTAAACATAAATACTCTGTAACAAAATCTGTTCTCGGGAAACTTTGGACAACGACGTACGTATCACGTTTATTAATCAATGTCTACGAATTCGTTTTTGTAAATAGTGGCTGTATTACGATATTGTGACCGCCAGTGTGCTGTATCTATGATGGTCTATTGTACACCACAAGAGAAAATTGAGATTATAGGTACCATTAGTAAACAATAAGTGTGTGTATATTATAAATACATAACATTATCAGTATACAGTAATTATGATTATGTATGTATGGTACCTTTAGGCTATGAACAATAAATACACTACAATAGAAAAATACTGTATACTGATTTCGAGACTAACTTTCAACCCCTCCACATATGTAAAAAAGGCAGATATATGAGTGTTGTTGAGTAGTTCGAAATACAGGTATATAAGGTTAAAAAAAAAACACCAAAGAAGTCCTGCTGAACGAACAGCTGAACTTTCAGTCCTATTCTTTATACGACACAGCGATAAGATTACAAGACGAGGTCCGCAGTGCACGGTCAATAACAACGTAAGCATAACAGTCGATTACAGTGTTACCGTGGTGGGCCCCAACAACACCGCGTGTGTTCCGTGTTCATATATTTTATATTTATTTACGACATGTGTGTAAATCATACGTACGAGGGTCAGTTGAAAAGTTCGCGGAGCGACAATTGTAGCTTAGCCGTAAAACTAAAATGTGGTGTGTTCTCAAGATTTTTATTTTATGTAAACTTCTTTTAATTTTCAAATCTATCTTTCCATTTATTCATTGTTTAAAAGCTACTTAAAATTGACGTGTAATGCGTGTTTTGAAAAACGGACAAAATCAAACATCGTGATGTGATTCTTTGTTAAAAATTGTTTAGCGTCAACAGAAATTCAAGACGAAATTGTAAATGTGCCAAGAGATGGTGCGACTTCAAAACCAACGGTTTGCAAGTAGGCACTTGAGTTTAATCGTGGTCGTACGAGCTATGAAAACGTGGTCGCACTGGACGCCCAATAAATGCAACAACTCCAGACGGGGCAGCCATCTTGCACAACGCTTTTTCACACCAGATTCTTGAGTTGAAGTGTGATCCACACGCTCATATGAGGTGCCTATAGTTTCAGCAACGTCATCCACTCCTCAATCTGCGGTTCTTCCAACAATCTAATAATTTTTTGAGTAATGCCATTTTTTGTTGCACTTTTTGGACGTCCACTGGTCGGATAGTCTTCAGTGTTTGTGCAACCATGTTTAAACTCGAGTGTGCCCCACTTACCGTTGTTTATGAAGGCGCAGCATTTCTTACTTAACACATCTGCAATTTCGTTTTGATTTTTTATTGGTGCTAAAACGTTTTTAACAGAGAATTCATCACAAAACGATGTTTGGTTTTGTGCATTTTAAAAACACGGGTGACAAGAAAATTTTAAAATACATTTTAGAAAAAAGAATAAATTGACAGATATATCTGGAAATTAACAGGTGTTCACGCGAAATATACATCTTGCAGCACACGAAAGATTTTAGTTCTACAACTGAGATTAGATGTTGCTCCACGAACTTTTCAACTGACGCTCGTAATTTGTTTTAATTATTTATTTGATAAACTTTACTGAGCGTACACCTAAAGATGGGACATATGTCCAGAAACGCGTAGTGAAATATAAAAAGAGGTAAATTTTATTCAATCACAAATGTAGGCTATACGCTTTGCGTCGTTTATCTTGAATAAGTGTATTTACTTGTAAGCGTAAGATAAAAAGAAACTGCTTGTTTCGTAAAACTCAAGAACAATTTAGTTTATTGTCGTCTTAAACAAGACGTCTTAAGATTAATTTTGTTTGATTTTGACAAATATTTAAGTCCTTAGCCTATACAAAATTTGTTACAACAACAATTTCCAAATAAAAATCTGCTAATTAACGATAAATTTATTATTAAAATAACAAATGTCTAGTAGAATGTTAAATGGTTATCTTAGATCGTTAAGTGTTTAGTAGATTAAAGTGTGATATATAGTGTCGTATTTTTACAACGCAATAAACATCTTTATATAACTAGATTTTGTTACGTAATGTTAAAATTCTTCATGTTGCTTTTAACTAGGGTAAGCTCCCATTCACGGATAAAGACCGAGGTAACAAGATAATGTTTGTTATGGGTACATTAAATAGAAGACAGAATTAGTTGGATATACTGTATTACTGGACGTAAATCCGATCTCGCCAAACCCTGCCCTGCCTGGAAGAATTTACGTATAAACGGCGTGTCTAATGTAATACGGACAATAGTTTAAAAGCATTAATTCAGACAGACTGTCAATATTTTCACAGGGATGATCCCACTTTGGTTTATTTCTGGTTGAATCGAGAGATATGGAAACGAAGCTGATATAGTAGACTGAGTTCTGATGTGGTGGTTGGTAATCCGTTGTGCTTAATCTCCACGTAGTCTGTATAGACCGACCTGGTCTACAAACATGCAACCACTTTAATATCACCGTACAACAGAGGACGGCAAACGTTTGTCTGTTTTGTCCGCCTCCTTGCTGTTTCTATAGTTTTGAGATTAAGTATGCGGTTCAGTTACTTCATAAAGTTGATTTTATGAAATGAGATATTTACATTATTACAATTTACAAGCAGTGTTTTAACTTAGTTGAAAGTTCAAATACTTTTGTCATTGTTTGGTGTTAGTTGTTATCATTACGTCGATAGGGGACGCTCGTAAAAGCCTTGTGATGTATTATTTTAATATTAATATATATTAATATTATATTTAAAAAGCCTCTTAGACAGAAAGAGGTGTACTTACGGGGGGGGGCGATCAGGACCGATCAGGGGTTCGAAAAAGCTGACAAATGTTGTTAATATCTTAATTTTTAGTCTGTTTCATTTTATTTTTCTGGCTGAGTACGCTAATATAGTGGTAGTTCTTTTTTAAATATCAGACAGGTTTATTACACAGCATTAGGGTATACGACTGAAATATGAAATATAGGAAATCCAATTTAGTCAATAAGTATCTTGCAAAAGTGTTTCAGTAACGGGTATTTTTATTGTGTTATTACCGTTTACTTTAAACGGACTGATTTCAGTAATGTTATCACGCGTTTTCAGCCACTTTAAAGATAGTAATGTTGATTAGTATCAACTTGTTTCTTTTTTATATGAAGCCGACCCAACTACGGACCCCCTCAAAGGCAAATTTTTAGATACGTCAGTGGTGACTTAATGCGAGATTGGATTCTTGAACCTTCCGAGACACTGCTCGAAAGCAGCTGGAGCTTTCACGTAAAAAAAATTTCACGACAGTTGACCTATCCTTCTTATACAAGCAGCGACGGATTTCCGTCTAGACAGAATAGGCAGCTGCCGAGGAGCAGTGGGGGGGGGGGGATGAACTTATTTAATACAAGAAATAAATAGGCTTACATATGCATTTTATTATGTTGTTGTTAATTTATTTCAACTGATCATACATAAAGTTTCACAAACATTTTTCTAATATAAACTGCATTTCAGTGATTCTCATGCATTTAAAGAAACTCATATTTCCAAGCAACAGCCAGTATCGTTATGTAAAATTTATAATTAAAAACTTATAACAATTAATTTATACTTTTAATAATAAAAGTAGTATTTTTTAACGAATTTATTTTAAAACCGAACCCGCATACCCAAATATAAATAAACTGTGTGAATGAAATATTTTAGCATTAATACCACTGGAGTTAATAGAATGAGATGCATTTTATTTCATGTAGGCTAATGGCGTAAGTAAAGATTTTACTTATTATTGTTGTACTGTATAGGGTTGGTCGTAATTTTGCTTAACAATTCTTTACACAGGAAACATGCCTTTATATCACTGGACATCAGTCATAGCACAGTGAATTGATAGAGTAGATAACTAATGATAAACGGGAAACAAAATAGGATGAATTAAGGCTATCTAAGCTTTATATAATATTTTATGAACCCGCCGAATAAATATGTTTCATAGATTACATGTATACACGACATATAGAAAGTGGTGTTGTAACTAAGTGTAATTTGAAGAGACTGTTCAGAAGCAAATTATATTTAGTTACTAGCAAAATACCCGTTCTTCGCTACGGAGTTTCACGTTGTACGTAATTGTACAATTATTGCTCGCTTAATATTATAGGATTAGATAGATTGTACAAATTCTCAAATCTTAGTTTGTTTATTTACATTCATATCATCAGCTATTTATTATTTATTTCGAGAAAATCGTTAGAGCCGTTTCCGAGAAAAAAAGGACATACATTTATTAATTAATTGAACTTCGAAATTTTCTCGACTATAAGAACCTGCAAACAACAAAGTTTTTTGCAATTTAAAACAATGATTAAAAACTCAGGACTAAATGTATTCGGGGTTTCCAGTAAACTGGGATGTCAACCACTTCATTTACAAAGTATGAAATTCCCGCGATAAATTTCAGTATTTGGTTTTTGGCCCCTTAGGAGTGAAAGTTTTTAAAACCGTTTCTTAGTGAGCACCTAAGACCTATGATGAAGCTATGTTCAAAGTTTCATTGATATCCATTCAGTGGTTTCAGAGATATCGTGATAAGTGAGTCAGTCAGTGGTATTTGGCTTATATAGATATCTAACTATACTATATCTAGCCGATTTACCCAGCGTTGCTCGGGTTCATAATTTATTCATAGGCTCATAGGCACCTATTTTTGTTCTAACGTTATATTACTTGTATATTGTATAATCTTCCTTATATTGTTACGTTCGCATTCTCACTGGAGGAATACTCTGTAGCGCACCTGTTTAAGAACATGTCATAAACTGTATTGTTATATCTGGAGAAGAATTCTGTTGCGCATGATGCTCCTGCTCGATTTCTAACTCTGGGAGAGGGCGAACAGCTAAATTAGTTTTCAATAAAATGTCTACAGTACTTGCACGCGCTGCGTATTTAACTGTCGTTTTATAATTCATTGTGGTAATGTTGAAATAAGGCATTTGTTAAATTAGTATCTCCTAAACTTATTCTAACAATACAATACCTCTATAGATTTCAGCTTATCAATTTTTAAATTCAAACTGAAGCAAGTGCATTTATAATGTCTGAACACTATCATCTGAATACATTCGCTATCAAAACTTTGTTTTTTATACTCGCTTATAACTTACTTCTATCTTAACTTATCCCCTTTTAAATTCAAACTGAAACAACTCTGAATTCACACACTATTAAGAAGTTTCTTAAGATGCATACACCACCTTTGATATCATAACCTATATCTTTATTTATAAGAACCGTGGACTCTGGCCCCGCCGTCTTTCGCGGGATCCGACCTAAGACTCCCCGGGTTCCGTGGATGAACTCCGGGTAAGGCCCATCGGACGACTCCCGCGCTATTTCCTACACGGGAGACTTCCACCGATGCTATGGTAACCAGAATCTATTCTATTGGGTTTCCATAGTAACCAGATCTAATAGCTTTTAAGACCCAAAGGACCCCCCCAAAGGATTGTATCGAAAAAACACTTGTCCTATGTTGGTTCTCCCGTTGCATAAAATATTTGTGCCAAGTTTGGTTGAAATCGGTCAAGTGGTTTATGAGGAGATGTGGAAGACCCCAAAGGACCCCATCGAAGAAAACACCTATCCTATGTTGGTTCTCCCGTTGCGTAAAATATTTGTGCCAAGGTTGGTTGAAATCGGTCCAGTGGTTTAGGAGGAGATGTGGAACATACATAGATAGATACATACATACAATGGGGGCGGGGTGGTTTGCCCCTTAGGAGTGAAAGTTTTTAAAACCGATTCTTAGTGAGCACCTAAGACCTATGATGAAGCTATGTTCAAAATTTCATTGATATCCATTCAGTAGTTTTTGCTCTACGTTGATTCTATGTCAGTCAGTCAGGCAAACTCCCCCCCTTTTTCCCCCTTTAAAGGTCGAATTTCCAAAAATCCCTTCTTAACGGATATCTACATCACATAAGGAACCTACATGCCAAATTTCAAGTTTCTAGGTGTTATAGTTTCGGAGATTTCGTGATGAATCAGTGAGTCAGTGGTATTTCTCTTTTATATATATACCATAAACAGTTGTATGAATCTGTTCTTAGAAATTGGAAGGTGTAAAAAATTCGAATTTTTCATCTCACTTCAGAGATAACGAACCGATATACTCCATTTCCGCAATGAAACTATTAAAATGTTTAACTAAAATTGAGAGTGATATATAGAACAATCTACTTGTTATGGAAAGGAGACTCAGAAGTAACGGTTGGATATTGTAATATAAAATGAATGATTTTCAATAAGCAGGTTCAAATTTAGGTAAGCTTGTAGCTCTTGTTTAGTTAAAAGAAACCATGGAGTCGGAATACGTTTTTTATGGAATGACCAACGTTCTTCGTGCTTTGTGGAATTGGTTAATATTTTCCTAATATCGTGTAGATAAGACAAAACACAACATCACTTGGCAATGACGGGAGATTGAAGATAGGGAATAGTTCATCAGTAAAATAGGTTGTATCCCTCCCTGCAGGAGCGTTATTCATCGGAAAATGCCTGCAATCTGATACGGGAGCAGAAAACTTTAATTGAGAACAGAGTCACAGGAAACTGTTGTGACAAGGAAGAGAAACTTTGTTAGAACTCTACTAGAAGATTACCGTGATCACAATGCAGTTAGTCTTCTATTACCAATGATTTGTGGAAAAACTAATAACTTAATTGTCGCCTCAAAAGTTATAAAACCAAGTTGAAAAAGTTGAAAAAATTCTAACAAATTCTATTCTTGTAACAAATTTTTTACATAGCACATACCAATAACTTTGACGTAAGCCACATTAAATAACAAAAATATTTGTTTTTCATTATTGATTCGTATTTCCAACGAGAAACACATGTTTCCTAAAGTCTAAACAAATATGATTACAAGCTAAGAATTGTTTATTAATCGTTTCGTTTAATTAACTAATTTGTTATAATGTCTGTAATTGCTTATGAAATCAATTTTCTTAAGTGTTATATGGTATTGGCATCCGTATAAGTATTGAACGCAAGCAAAAATATTTACTGTAATATATTCTACTTGATAAATTTATAAAATAATAGTTCAGTAAAACTAACACAGGCGCAGGATAAGCCGGATTAGTATTTCGGAAGATATCGCAATAAGGGATTTTTCAAGAACAGGAATTTGATTAGCACCGTAGCCTATTACAACGTAACGCAAAGGACGGAAGGACTCGCACGACGAGAGAACATTATGGTTGCTATATTACACTTCAGTTGCGTACAAATATTTTCGCTAATACAGTGTCTAGCCTACAAAAAGCGCAATGTTTTAAACTTAATATAAAAAAAACAAAATTTTAACGGATTAGCGATCTGTGATTTTAAATCTGTTTTTGCAATGCTTACTACCAATAATAATTCCTGTCGGGACTTGGTGTGTGTGTGGCGGGGGGCATGTTTTTTTTATCAAGTAGGCCTATATATTAAAACACACAGTCACGCAGCTAATCTGACGCTCTGAGTAACACGTTCAAGCGGACTGTATAGCATTTGCAAGTGGATTGGTATACTAGTTATTTGGCTTATACAACCGTACATTTGCAGTTTCCTTTGTGCGTGAAATGTGTGTAAGCGAAAGAGAAAACAAATGTAAGTGCAGGTGGTGGAAAACGGTTTCGATCGAAAGGAATCCCCAACGCGTAAATAGACTGAATAACAAATTTCAGTTAGTGTCATGGAATGTTATATCCGAACTTTTTACCTGGTCTTATTACTTTTAACGTTAATAGAAATGTTTTAAAAGATTTTGTTGTAATCAGCGAATTACAGCTTTACATCTGCGAATCAGATGATGGGTTAAACATACATAAAAATATAAACATATCTTAACTAAACATATCTGCTTATTTAACCATTCCACGTTTCCTAGGCCTGCTTTTGCTTCTTTCCTTTAGTGGTCTTGTCTTATACATTCTTTGAATTATTCTTTTCTTGTTCGTTTTCTCAATGCAAACGAAGCAATATATCTGGGTTTTCTTTTATCTAATGTGTCTTTTCTTATTTTGTCTATAACGTCCACAACAAGTTTTATACCAGATTACCTGATTTATTATAACTTGAAAGAATTTATTTTGTGTAGTAATAATATTGCTACGACAATTGCGTGACAGCATTATTTTACACCTCTCTCGATTATCCGGCCGGGTGCAACGTCTGCGTCAAGGTCGTGCATTAACGTACCCCTCTAGACTGTTCGAGTTCTTATAACTACGCAAACGATGTCGGCACGCCGCCATGGAACATGGAAAATTATTCTGGAACTCCTGTCGGGTATGTATAAGCGTCTACGGCCGGCTTGAAAGTCAGTTACACCTACGGATATTGTAGAGTGCGGATCAAGTGATTGTTGCGGATTAGTGGAAAGTCATTATTGTGTTAATTAGTGCTGTACTATAATAAAGTGACATGTTACTGTTATTATTGCGTTCATTATTGACAATTTGAACTTGAATTATTGTATGAGAGCACCTTTGTTGATTTTAAATTGTTATTTGTGACTAAATAAAGTTGATAATTAGTGACTTCATTGGTGTCTGTATGTTGTTTCCACTGTACAATACGACTATCCGTGAGACTGTTGTAACGATAAGAATAAAATGTATTTAGATTCATCTTCTCAATATTTTGATTTCAAAATATCTTTTAACATAGTTATAAAAAAGCGTTAAATAAATTAAATTTTGTACGTTTTTATTATAAAACAATATCGTTTGCATTTTTTACGACACAATGCAGTGTATGACAAGCAGAATCAACAATACTTAATACGAGTTTATAATAGTTTGTAATGTCTAAGCATTCTCATATGACACACATTCGTAACAAAAATTAAAATGGATCTATTTATTGTTTACTTTGATGAACACTGTATCAGCAGAGTATCGGAATTAAAATCATGTAACCCTACGTCTTCATTTGACTTCCGCAGACTTGTCTCCCACACTACTGTTTGTGATAAAATTACTTCAGACGCCTTTGTAGCCAAACACAATAACTTTCACTCAAGTAATACAATCAAGTTAACTTACAAAGTACGTGTACCGTACATTGTAACTAAGTGGGATTACAGTTGCTTTCTCTCGTCCCTGTCTTTTAAAGGAAGATAGTAACAAAGATAGACAGAATATCGCTCCATTTACGTCATTTAGCAAAATATTGCCACTTGCAGTGTTATTATTAAAATCATTTCAAAACGGAAATTTGTTTGGAAACTTTCAAACCGTGGAAATTTACGTATGATTGACATAATTCATTTTCTGCTTAGATAAAATGAAGTACGTGACACGACATAAAACACGAAGGTTGGTTGACTTTAGAAACGCACTGTTATTGTCTTGATAATAAAATAACACTGTCTCTATAATCATTTAGACACTCGCTTTAGGAAAATGGAGCAGTGGCAGACACAGATGCAGCAAGAAAATACATTCCTCAGTTGGCGGAATAATTAAAGCTATACAGGTTTCTCATACAATTTTTTCTGCTGCTAATCCTGAGGTAGTATATATACAGAGTTTTTTATTTATTAGTTTGATTAGTTGTTTAGATAGTATATTGTTATGATAATTACGAAACCCTCTCGAACAGTCGTGAGTTCTGTAGTCGTGATCGTGAGTTGTGAGTTCCACGCTTTTCTCGGCTACCCGACCAGCTGCGTGTGTCTGTCAAGGCACTGTACACAAGTACCATCTATACCTTTCGAGTGCTTGTTAACTACGGAAATTATGCTGGCATGGAAAATTATCTGGAACATCTGCAAGTGATATACAAGAAACAGCGGCTGGCTTAATTAGGTATTTACAGCTGGCGATTTATTCAAGTGCGGATCGAGTATTGTGGCGAAGTGATTATTGTGTTATAATTAGTGTGGAAATCTAATAGTTGGCAATATTATTGCGTCTGGACAAATGTAACTTGAATTATTGTATAAGAGTATCTTGTTGATTTTAAATTGTTATTTGTGACTCATTAAAGTTGGTTATTAGTGACTTCTTTGGTGTGAGTATTTTGTTTCCACTGTACCATACGACGATCAGTGACGCCGTCGTAAGAATACTTGTACAATGTTATGGTACTTTTGAAGTGCTTAAGCAAGATGGAATCTTAATTAAAAGTCAAATTTAGAATTACGCAAAATTGTTGTTCTACAAACGTTATTGTGGATTCCGTTCAATTTTGACAAGTAAAGTCCCTCCTTCAAATTACATCTGAAAATTATTTTAATCTCGATTGTCCGTATTAATGGCAGGAATGATAATGTTAATAATTTGAATGATTCACTAAAGATGTTTTATGTCAATCAATGAAGAAATTAGTTTTTTGTTTATGTTATTCTATTTTAATTGAACTATTCTCAACTGCAAACAGAGTAAAAATTGTTAATATGTAATGTGCTCTTCCGACTTCGAAACACCACACTTTTACATAACAGCTTTAATTAAACTTTATCAGAGTCTGTGCTAAACGTTGCTTGTTTTTAAGCTTTTTCAGTTATTCATCTTGCAAAGAAGCGAAAGCTAATTCAAGCAAAAGTAAAAGTTATTTCCTTGAAACTGATTCTAAAAAGGTAGTGTTTCAAAATCGGGAAATTTTATTACGTAGTACATAATTGATTCCCTGACACGGCGTATACACAAAGAATTAAAATTTTATGTTACACTTTTGAAAATAAGGGAATACTAACGTAAAAATAAGCGAATAAGCTCCTTACATAACCTACACTCTTTTCATTCAATAATGCATTCATTACGCAATCCTATGATTATTGCCTACAACTCTGGTATTAGAAAAAAATTTTACGGGTTTTATGGTTAACTCATATTTATAGACAAACAGGTTTTTTCCAAAACCACTAAAAAAAATTTTTCGGGAATAAATTTCTTTTTCCAGGGACTAATTGCTAACAAACAGTCGTCCGTTTCATATATACTCACCTAGAATTTCAGAGTTATAATTTTATGAACCAGTGTAAAGGAAAGCATAGCATTGTGATCATATGATTCTCACTTCCCTCATTCAACAGATATTTGTTACAAAATATTTCTAAGAAATTTGAATCACTGACAAAATTGCCGACTACGTCTGGGCTTTAGACGCAAAAACTACCCGATCTTGTGAGATGACTGTTGTATGTATACGAACGATAACGCCTGTGAAGAGAGATGAAATAACATAGGTAAACTAGGAAAATATGTCAGAATAACTTTACTAATGTACAGTAATGCATGATACTTTTATACAGTAATTGTTTTTGAAAATAATGATGATGATGATGATACAGATTATAATTGTCGTTATGTGCATAAGAATGAATATGACAGGTGTACTGAAATAAGACCTGAACGCGCTCAGTGTTAATATTTAAGTTTTGTAAAAGTACTACCGTAAATTTTAAGTAGAATACAGTATTTAATGTATTATGTACAACGCGACACTTTCATGTTGTGTATCCTCAGGTTGCAATACAGAATGCCATTATTATTATATTTATTTTAAATCTGCATCCATTATTATCAAGATTTATATATACTTCCCTCTGAAACTGTTCCCTTATCACTTATCATCGAATCTAACTTTATTCAAACTTACTTATAATGGCAAATATTTAATTCACTCATTTTTGTTTGAACTAATATTTTGCAAGTATAATTTTTACATCATTAAGTCCAGTTACGTGTGGTGACTTACATAATTAAGATTTGCCTCAGTTTAATGTTTTTTGATTGTAAGTGTGTCACATGCTTTAATGTTGTACGACTGTGCTAGGTGGATTTTAGTTAGACTGGAATTTATACGAGCATATGCGGAAAATTAGATAGTTGCGTGTTTGATAAGTAGGAATTGCCTTATTAAAAAAAACTGCACAATAACAACAAATTATAACGTCCTTTATATTTTCTTTTATCGGTCGTCAGTACGAATGGTTTTTGTGATTGGTTACTATATCTCATTGGATACATCGGTTTTAATTGTCAATTCTTATCTTAAATCCCGAACAACTGGTATTTCCCTGAACGTCGTTTTGTGAAGCTTTACATTTTATGCAGGTACTCAAGGAAAGAGACAAACACAAGTACTAAATAGGAAGTACACTCTCCATTTTGAAAAATTTTAAGTAGCAAAAAAACACAAATATAATTTACTAAACTGAAAAGTTCACTCTGTCTATCTCAGTGAGTATACAAAACTATACTGTTACGATATTACAAAACAATCCACGTGCTTCTCTAATGTTTTAGAGGAATCCGGCTGTAATGTTGCGTGCGTATGTGATTCCAACAAGCGCTCGCGAGACTTTGATAGACTGTGAAAGAAGTCACGCGCACTGTGTCAAGGCGGCAATCAATTACGTCGTAGTGTAGAGCTAATGCGTAGTATGTGGAATAAGCTAGTATTCGGCGCGGTATAAATACAATTACCCAGCGACGCTCAGTCAGTTTGAGTTGCGATTTCTTTGAGTGCGGTTCGTAGAATTGTGGCGAAGTGTTATGTGTTTTATAATCGTGCGTGTGAACAATTTTTATTTGGTTTGTTGTAAGAGATTGTCTTGTTAATTACAAACTGTTTAATTGTGATAATTAAAGCTGGTAATTAGTAACGTAATTGGTGTCGTGTATTTTCTTTCCACTGTACCATACGACGATCAGTTAGACCGACGTAACAATATGTTACATTAACGAGAGTCATATCACTACTTTATTTAAAACTACCTTAACGTTTAGGAAAATGGAGCAGTGTCAGACAAGTAAATGCATTCCTTAGTTAGCGGAATGATTTTATATTGTGCCCAAGTAGACAGTGATAAACAGCTAAGTTACCTTTTGTTAATTTTGTAATAAAGACTTAATCATAAATATCACAAAGAAAACAAGGTGCTATGTCATTCTTCTTTGTTGTTCGCCGCTGTGCTGACGCGCACTATGTTGTGTTCTTGTTATCAGAAGAACTCAGTTTCACGTCACGTCTGTTTATAACATAAGGAGAGTCTGTAATTAATGGAGAAACAACATTTAAAAACGAAATCAAACCGCGATCTGTATGTAAATACCTACACTATTCTCTTATTCACTGCACTATCTTTAACAATCTGAGACTAAAAGAGTTTTCAGCTGATAGCTCCGTGATAAGAGATGAAACATGGCAGCGTAAATAGTAAATATTACTGACTTCTATAATTAAATCCTAGACACTACCATTTAATTCAATTTTAATGGGATAGATTATATCCCTTTGAATGTCATTAAATTTACCTTATTCAAAACGCTCGGGTTTTCGCTATCTTTTTAAGATGTTTTATTTTTGATTTCAAATCCTATATTGCTCTTTCATAACGCTGCTGCACTCTTATGAATACCACTAGCAGTCTGCTTTAAGACTTCTGAAAGACAACTTGAATGATTATGATGAAAAGCAACAAATATTATCTAGACACGATACTAAAGGATTCAAGTAAAAATGCCTGAAAATACTGAAAATAATGATGGGGGCATTTATCGTTATGAATATTCTTAAGACGATCTTTGAAGAGCTTGTTTGTACCAAGATCAGTACTCTTTTACAACCTTACTTAGATTTTGATGATTTTACATCTCTGTGCCGGATCGTCATCTGTTTCGTCTACCCATCAGAAATTAGACGGTTAGGATTTAACAGATAGATCTGTTGTCATGTGTCTTTTCATTGTTTTATTTTACTCAGAACATCTTTCCCTAAAGTAAAAAACTTTTCAACCTCAAAATTAGAGTTTACATCCTTCTTGAACAATCGTAGCGAACAAAAGTATTTTGTCATCACATTGTAATTCCACTTTCTCAGACGCCACAGAACTAGTGCAAACAGTATAGTAAACACCAGAAGTAGCTTGAAGAAGCAGGAGCAAACCTGGTGGGGGTATATCCCTCCCCCGAAATACGAAAATTTTTTAGCAAAAATTTTAAACGGGTTGTGTGTTTTTAATGTAATTAATTGAAAAAGACTGACAATCATTTTAGTTTTTAACAAAATTATTTAACATTATTTTACATGCTGTAAAATTTATATCCATAACTCTGTTGGATACAATTATGCTGGTAACCCTCACTTTCTTAATTTTAACGTTCTCTTTAAAGTATTTACATTTCACAGGAAGGTATTATTAGGCTGGTAAGACAAACTGGAAGCCTTTCTGATGTACGTTTTTAATTTATGTTAATGAAATTAGTGAATTGCAGCTATTACTTACCTGTTAGTTTTAATTTTTTGTACGATTTTTGTTAGAACATTAGAAAAACATAATATGTAGTTTGAAAATAATATGTAGTTGAAAAAATCCCCCCCCCCAAATTAAATCCTAGGTTCACCCCTGAGAAGAAGAATCAGTACCCCTTAAATATCGCAAACTAAGTTAATAGCATAAATTCACAAATACACGTTTACTTGTGCCTTAAGACAACTGACGGACAAGTGTTAGTTTAGTCACAGCTGCTTAGATTTATCAATCCCACTTCAGTTGATATTATAACAGCACAATCACAGTGGTTCAGAGCAGTTTGTGTCTAACATGTCAACGCAGTATGTCTCGTTATCAAAACACGTTTCATTCACTCAGTAGTTTCATAAGACAGCTCTCAATTAAAACAACGTCTGCATTCACTTATAAGTGGAAGATAGTTTGAAGTGGTGTGTGTCTCAGTTGTTTATCACAGCATATTGACAGAGAAATTATCAGAATTAATCAATCATTTAAACTATTTAATATTGATTTATGTTTGTTGATACTTTTTACTTCCATATTCCTTAAGGAATGGAAGTATGGTGATGGCAAAAAAAATCGTATTCGAGATTATTGCAGATTCTGATTCTACTACACTCAAAACATGAAAAAAGTCGTTTTCCGAAAAGTGTCTGTGTGTGTGTCTGTCTGTCTGTCTGTCTGAAGATTTTTTTTTCTATGGCAAACGATAACTGCCGCAAATTCAAACAGAATCAAATAATTTTTTGCATACAGCCCTGATTAGTAGAGTACTGAAGACCTATTGTTTTTGGTGAAGATCGGTTGAGGGAAAGGGGTAGTTTACCTGCAACGGTTTTTTTTTATCAATGGAAATTTTTTTTTTTTGGCAAACGATAACAGCCGCAAATTCAAACAGAATCAAATAATGTTTCGCATACAGCCCTGAATTGTAGAGTTCTCAAGACCTATTGTTTTTGGTGAAGATCGGTTAAGGGAAAGGGGTAGTTTACCTGTAACGTTTTATGTTTTAACAAGGGTATTTCCTATGGCAAACGATAACAGCCGCAAATTCAAACAGAATCAAACGATTATTTGCATACACCCCTAAATTTTAGAGTTCTCAAGACCTGTTGTTTTTGATGAAGATCGGTTGAGGGAAAGGGGTAGTTTACCGGCAACGTTTTTTTAACAAGGGTATTTTCTATGGCAAACGATAACAGCCGTAAATTCAAACAGAATCAAATAATGTTTTGCATACAGCCCTGATTTGTAGAGTACTCAAGACCTATTGTTTTTTGTGAAGATCGGTTGAGGGGAGGGGTAGTTTTTAGCTGTAACGTTTTTTTATCAAGCGTATTTTCTATGGCAAACGATAACAGCCGCAAATTGAAACAGAATAAAATAATTTTTTGCATACGTCCCTGAATTGTAGAGGTCTAAATGACTTTCGATTTTGGTGAAGATCGGTTAAGGGGAAGGGGTAGTTTACCAGCAACCTTTTACGTTTTAACAAGAGTAAAGTACTTGAAAATTTATTTAAACTTTTTGAAACAATGGTAATTGTTAAAAATAAAATAGTTTTGTTGCCAGGCAATAAAATTATAATTTTTTCATTTTAATGTAATATAATATTTTTCATTTAATACAGCAATAAAAAGGCAGGTAAGACACAGCCTGGCTGTTTGGCTGAAAATGATTTTAAATATAAATCTTAGAATATGGAAGTCATGTATGGTTCTCCATACCGATATTTTGAAATGAGAACATAAATTATTTTCGGACATCTAATCACTTGTTCCTCGTGTTGCCACGAAATAGTACCTAGTATATATACGGTCATGATGGTCTCACTTATCGTCGTACGGTACAGTGGAAAATAAAATACATGACACCAATTAAGTCAACAATCACCAGCTTTAACTGTCACAGTTTGCAACCAACAAGATAGTCTCTTACAACAAATCAAATAAAAATTGTTCACGTGCAATAAAAATGTCAACTAATAGAGTCCCGCACAACTATAAAACACTCATAACACTTCGCCACAATACTTCGAACTGCACTGGAATAAATCGCTACTAAAACTAAACTGACCTGCGCTGAATGCTTATATTTGTACCCCGCTGACATTCCAGAATAATCCATAATACGCATTAATTCTACACTAGAGCGCAACTGCTTGCGGGCTTGACACAGTGCGCACGGTCGGCGAAGTCTGGAACAGTCTCGCTAACGCATGTTGACAATCACGTACGCACACAACATTACAGCCGGATTCCACTGGAATAGCCGACAAACACGTAGAATGTTCTGTAATGGTGTACCATTTGTTCCGCATTACGTAACAATACATTGGCCATGATTCGTTGAGATGAAAGACAATTACGTAACGACCTTGAAAATTCGAGCTCATCCTTGTACACGTTTCTCGTCTAACCCAGCGCATACCGAGCTCACACGGCAGTCAAGGACAGGCTTTGACCTATTCTCTATATTGTTCTAGCGCCTGTAACAATGTAATTATTCTCTGTGCGCTGCCGGAGAATTAATAGATGTCTCGAGAACTTCTGTGGGGTATATATAAGCGTTACTGGCCGGCTTAGCAGTTAGTTACACTTGGTGATTTTATAAGTGCCGTTCGTAGTGATTGTTGCTGGTTATTAAGAAGCGATTATTCTGTTAATTAGTGCAAAACTAATTATGTGACATTTGTTGTTTCATAAGCTAACTCGAATTATTATATAAGACTGCTTTGTGGATTTTTAGTTGGTGTTTGTGACTAATTAAAGTTGGTAATTAGTGACTTCATGAGTGTCAGTTATTCTCTTTCCACTGTACCCAAGACGATCCGGTGTGACCGTGGTAGCAATCTTATGAGTACTAAGGAAGTTACAGCATTGAATTTCATATTTTTATGAAGTTTTCCTAATGAACTATATTTATTGCAGTAATGCTACAAAGTAATGTTGTGTATACATTAAAAAAAATAATAAAAAAATTGTGGGTGCGTGTACTTATGTACAAGCGTTAGAAGTTATACTTGTTTGGCGTGATTGAAAAACTAAGGGTTAACATGCATGCTAAAAATGCATACGAGTAGAACGATAAGAGGAGTGAAGGGAGATGGTAAATACGATTATCGGTTATAGATACCGCATCCAGCTGGACCCGTGAAAAATATTTGGAACGGATTGCGGTTTGGAGTTAATAGATTGGAGATGACATGTAGCAAAAGTTCTTTTTGTTTATCGTTATAATTATGCCATTTTTCATATGGTTGACGTTTGAGAAAAACTCTTGGCCTCTTAATTCCAGCTCGAAGTATATTGCAATAATCTTCGTCTGAGGAAATATTGTTATTTTGATAAAAAGAATCAAAATCAGGGTAATCATTATTTTCGAGATTAACCCTAATATCTTTATAACAATTTGCATAATTTTTGAATTCAGGCTCATCTTTTCGCATAGGTGATAATATAGTTGTAGATCGGCAAGACATAAAAGCTGCTTCAAATCTACACTGCTGAGGTTTATTTGCCACTATTTTTTTATAGCATGTAAACGTGTGTTTGTGTGTTTACAATATAACTATTATATACTAAAAGATAAAAATTCAATTCAATTTAATTAATTTAAATTCAATATTATAATATTTTAGTCGAGAAAAAATTAATTTTTTATCAAATAGCTCAAAATACTTACGAACAGTAATGGATTTACTTTTCGATAGACTTCTGAATAATTAAGTGTGATCTATAATTTAAAATATAGAAATATATATTTCTAGATTATTGGATTAAAGCAAACATAATGATAGAATACTTATCGAAACTTTTATTGATTTAATATAAAAAGACTTTTGAAATTAATACTTACGAAAAATTAACCTCAGATATTTTTAAACACTTATTAAAATTTGGTTACACAATTTTTGCCACCGAAAAATATTTCACAGCACAATGTATATAAAGTTATTTAAAAAGACAAGTTAATTACTATAGTGAGTTAGAGTTATAAGTTAGTTGCCCGGTGGTTTCTGCAGAAAGTTACTGAATAGACTTCTAATGAACACAGAAATTGATGTAATTAAAAATTCAGTTTTTCTGACCACGTGATGTGTGCGTGCGCGCGCGCGCGCGTGTAACGCTTTACAATTATTATTATTTACGCAACTGTTTTGTGTAAACCACCAGCTAGGTAATAGAATTTTTGTATGATTCTTGCCCTATGTATAATTGTTGCGCAGCAATTTTCTTTTTCTTTAATATATAAATGAGCAAGACGTTGATGGCATGAAATAACTAAATAAAATTGAAGAAATAAATCATCGGGTTATTAATTGTTACTTTTAAATTATATATCCTTTCACGATCAGCACCAGCAGGTCCATCGGGGCCGCGACCGAAATGTTTTGGTTTTTTGGCCTTTTGGCACGTTGTCCACGGCTAACTTCATCCTGTTGACTTTCCGTTTCCGTTGCATGGTGCGCGCGCATTTCGTTACATACAAAAAATTTTACCCTCAACGCGCCTAAAGAAGTATAACTTCAAAATGAGTTTGTGGGATCTGTATTTTTACACTCATCTTTGCATAGGTCGATAGAAAATTTTGATAATATTAGATCGATTTACCTCCTGCCAAGAGGAAGTAAATTATTGTTTGTACAGGGACTCTTCAAGTGTATCTAATGTATATATATACCTTGTTAACTTATGATTTATTTAGTTAGTTCAGGTAATTTAACAATTGAAATAGTTGTTGCCAGGCATTTTACATTAATATAAAGATAATATAATGAATATATTATAATATAATATAATAATCACAAACATAATATTTTAATGAATGATCATATTGTTACCATATTACAGAACAATCTAAGTGTTTCTCGAACGATCCAGTGGAATCCGGCTGTAATGTCTTGTGCGTACGTGCTTCTCGACATGCGTTGCGAGATTTTTCCGGGCTCACCACCGGTCTGCGCCTGCTGTGTGTAAGGCCGCAACCAATTATGTTCTGCTGTTTTCTAGTAGCATTCTCGACGCGCAGTTAGCGAACATTCTGGAAACTCAGCTGAGTATAAATACAAGTACTCAGAGACGTTCAGTTTTAGTTTGACTTGCGAATTATTGGAGTGCGCTTTGTAGCATTGTGGCGAAGTGTTGTGTGTTTTATAATTGTGCGCGACGATTGTAATACAATTGTGTTTTAGATTAGTAGACATTTTTATTGCGTGTGAACAGTTTTTAATTGATTTGTTGTAAGAGACTATTTTGTTAATTACAAACCGTTTAATTGTGATAATTAAAGCTGGAAATTAGTGACTTAATTTGTGTGAATTTCACTGTCCCATAATTAATTTTGTTTTCCACTGTACCATACGACAGTCAGATGAACCATCGTAACAATATTATATAACATAAATATAATAAATCACACTTGAGATAATTTTTACGACTATTCAAAACTTAAATTACTATTAGGCATTTTATTATTCGCAGAGGTGAGTGTGATTGAAACAGCGCCCGCAGTTTTAGAAACTAATAGAGTAGTATTATTTACAGTAATTAAAAAAAAGAATATCACATTATTTTTTTTTATCAAAATAAAAGAATATTACAACATACAAAGGATGACATCAAAAATAGGATACAACAGGAAGAAAAGGCTATTCGTTTGCTAAACTCATTACTTTGGTCGAACAAATTAAAACTTCAAACTAAGCTGACAATCTACACAACTATTGTGGAGCCCATTTTAACTTATGGCTGCGAATGCTGGCAACTTTCAGATAAAGAGAAAAAGATGATAGACACTGTGGAAATGGACTTCTTAAGAAGAGCAACGTGTAATATTTCTAGAATGCAACATGTTAGAGACGAAGATGTAAGAAGGAAAACAGGGCGCGTATTTACAACAGCAGAAAGAATAGAATCCAGACAGTTGCTATGGTATGGTCACGTAATGAGGATGGAGGAGAAGCGATGGCCAAACAAAGCATTGACTTACACACCACAAAACAGGAGAAGAAAAGGAAGACTAACAACACAATGGAGAACAGGAATTAGGAAAAGCATGAGAGATTGAGCTATTGAAGACGATGACTGGAAACATAGGGAGAAATGGCAGTCGAAATGCGGGATGCGGCATACACTGTAGGACCCCCGCATCGACTTAAACTTTTATATTCTCGCCATTTGAACACGATCAATTCACTCACAGTATAAACAACAAAATAACTATAGTGATGACATTCCGTATTAGCCTATGCTCAATAATGTAGGCCTATAACAGTTTACACCACCTCACGTCTTTATTCAACTCTGTCAACTACCCTACTTCAACAAACAGTTCTCAATATTCTATTTTATAATTCGATTTAGCGTTTTACGGATTCAACAATTTCATCGTGTATGCGTGTGTGTGGTGGTGTTATGTGTATGTGCCCGCTTGCATGACTTATGGTGAATAGGTTAAGTAATGTTCAAGATGAACAAGAAGACAAATAATTTAATTACCTTGTATCCGTCAGTGACTTCGTTTTAGCGTTTTTTATATACACGCGTTTCGTGACATGTGTCACATCATCAGTATTCCTCGTCGAATGTTAAAATTTACATAAAACACATAAAAACACATTTGCACATATTTACTAAATCACAATAACGACACACAAATAATATGATGTAACTTCGGCTCCGTTGGACCGGTCCGACCGCGCATGTAGTTGCCGAGCCACTAATTTAACCAAGTTAATCCTTATCACCAGTCATCTCCGTCATGCGCGATTATATTTAGGGCTGTATCATATAGTGAGTGAGATTGAAACTTTAATTGTTCGTTTAATATACTGTCACTGTTGATATTCTTGTCTTAAAAAGCTTTATAAATTTCAAATTCCTCGAGAGCGTCCATTAACCTACCCTTACCGCATACATGGATTGCTTTGAAATTAGTATTGAAATCTGTGTAATTATGGTTATGCATCATTAGATGGCGCGCATAATTAGATTTGGTCTTGTCTAAATCATTCCGTGGTAGATGTTCTTTGTATCGTTTCAAGAAAGACCTGCCAGTTTGACTCAGATAGAAACAATCACAATCATCACATGACATCCTGTAAACACCTGTTTTCTCTTCTAACGGGAATGGTTGTTTTATGCGTAACAAATTAGAAATATTATTATTTGTTTTAAACGCGACTTTTATATTAAATTTAGGAAACACGTTGGATATAATGCTAGGTAAAAGGCTACCGTACACTGTCGTTATATACTTTTTATTATTATTTTTATTTTTGTTAACTTTATTATCATCGATGGTATTATGGTGTCGCTTAAGAAGTCTATCTATCATCGAACTCTTGTACCCATTCGCTATTGCTATGTGCCTTATTATATCCAATTCATCCTGAAAGTCCTTTCGGTTATGTGGAATCGTTACCAACCTATGAACAAAACTGTTGTAGGCCGCCATTTTCTGACTATATGGATGATGAGAATCGGCGTGTATTGTAATATCTGTGGTGGTGGGTTTCCTATATATTTTATATTGGAATTTATTAAGATACTTGGTAACAGTCACACCCAAATTATTGAGTTTATTGTCAATCTCTGTTTCGAGGGTAAATTGTATGTTCTGGCTAAGGCTGTTCAAATAATGTTTTAATTTCTCCATCTGTCGTAGCGTGCCATTAAAAACTATAAAGGTGTCGTCTACATATCGTGCATAGAATTTAATATTATTATAAAATTTGTTATTCTCTGAGAACACGTAAATATTTTCAAAATGATGCAAGTATAAATCCGCCAGCAGTCCTGAAAGTGGCGAACCCATTGCGTGACCAAACTCATGTAGGTAAAAATTATTATTAAAAGTGAAGTAATTCTGCTTCAACAGGACATTCTACAATAAAATTAAATCATCTATTTGTTTGTGATTCAGCTTCTCACCTTTAATGAGAAGATCTTTTACGATTGAAATTGTGTCATGAACCGGCACGTTTGTGTATAAATTAACTACGTCAAATGAAGCGATTTTGTACATAGGTGAGAGTTCGATATCCTGGACCCTTTCAGTAAAGTCAATACTATTTTTTATGCTGTGATTATTTTTTAAAACGATACTATTTTTAATAATATGATATAATTTCTTTGCCGTCTTATAGTCAGGTGCAGATGTGTAATTTATGAGGGGTCTGACAGGAATATTTGCCTTATGTATCTTCGGTAGTCCCGTGAGCTGCGGGGCTCGTGCATTTATTGGTTTTATATAACGGCGAACATTATCATCAAACAAACTACCGCAACGATTAATAATGCCATTTAGCTCTTTGACGTATTCATTGGTAGGGTCACTGTTCAATGTCCGAATGTTATTGTTATCTATAAATTCAAGTACTTTGTTATTATAGACTTGTGTATCCAATATGACGATTGTGTTCCCCTTATCGGCTTTAGTGATCACGGAGTTATTAGAAGTAAGTTTGTCTTCAATTTGTCCTAATATTTTGGTTTCTGTGGCGTGTTTACGGTATGTTGTCAGTGGTTTATTAAGCTTAATACGTTTATTGAGTTTGACATTCATTAACGCACGTAATTCGTTTTGTATTTGATGGTCGGGTACAGTTTTAATGGCTGCTTCCATATTGGCAATCTCATTGATAAAGCGGTTATTATTACGTAAGTCGGGTGGAATGTTATATTTTAAACCCTTGTTGAGTACGTCTAATTCTTGCTTATCAAAGACGATCGAAGTTTGATTAGATATGCGTGTGTAAAACTTATGTTTGTGCTCAATATTGATCTTACTATGTCTTTTGTTCGCTAAGTTTAAAAACTTCTTATTCTTGGTTATATAGGCCTATGTACTGTAAGTTTTATCTGATGTATATTTTATTCACATAATCTAAAATATTCTCGAAGTTACATCATATTATGTGTGTGTCGTTATTGTGATTTAGTAAATATGTGCAAATGTGTTTTTATGTGTTTTATGTAAATTTTAACATTTGACGAGGAATGCTGATGATGTGACACATGTCACTAAACGCGTCTATATAAAAAACGCTGAAACGAAGTCACTGACGGATACAAGGTAATTAAATTATTTAAAAAGTGACTTGGATACTATACAAAGCAAACTAAAAAGAAGACAAAGCCTTATATCTGTTTTGAAAGTCTTCTTCCTTTGTTTATAAAACTTTTTCCTCGTACAGTGTATTCAATTGAATTTTTTTAGTTAATGCTTAATATGATATGTTTAATGTTTACTGTTCTTAACAACACACATACAGGTTAACCTGTTTAATGTAATCACACGTACGTTGCTGCGTTTCTAATCAATTAGCTTTGGTTACCAGCTATTCTCTTCACAATTACTAACTGTGATGGCAAAGATAATTACATGACACACTATACTGTGGTTTAGTTCATTTAAAATTCATTAGACTAGTATCATTATTACAACAGATGTGGATTTAAAGTAAAGGTAATCAAATATTATATACTGTATTTTGTAGTAAAAGGAGGTTTTTTTTAAACGCTTCAAAGGAATAACAAACAAACAGAACAGATTAATCGTTACATATGTAGGTAATGATATGCGTGTTTATAATAAGACCCATCCTAACATACGGCTGCGAAACGTGTATCATGAACTCCAAAGCAGTTCTATTGGCGTATTTTTTACAAAGCAGTATATTGGAGTATTTTTTACAAAGCAGTTATATTAAAGTATTTTTTACAAAGCAGTTATATTGGAGTATTTCTTACAAAGCTGTTATATTGGAGGATTTTTTACAAAGCAGTTATATTGGAGTATGTTTTACAAAGCAGTTATATTGGAGTATTTTTTACAAAGCAGATATATTGGAGTATTTTTTACAAAGCAGTTATATTGGAGTATTTCTTACAAAGCAGTTATATTGGAGTATTTCTTACAAAGCAGTTATATTGGAGTATTTTTACAAAGCAGTTATATTGGAGTATTTTTTACAAAGCCGTTATATTGGAGTATTTTTACAAAGCAGTTATATTGGAGTATTTTTTACAAAGCAGTTATATTGGAGCATTTTTTACAAAGCCGTTATATTGGAGTATTTTTTACAAAGCAGTTATATTGGAGTATTTTTTTACAAAGCAGTATATTTTCACATATTGCTCACTTACTAAACCAACGGGTAGAGAGCATCTGATTCTTTATGTATAAGTTCCTTGTTCAATTCCCGGACGTATGTTGAGGGAATGTTTTTCTTTTTACTTCCCGCTAATTATTTGCATGGGGTCCATGAAAAAATAAAAAAACTGTTTAGATACGCTACTAAATCAATGATAACTAATACCGGTATGTTTTGTACACTATGCTATACTTAATGCAGTCGAGTGTCCGTACGTACATAGGTTTATATACTTTCACGTTACGGATTATTATCATTACCTTTTTAAATAATATTACTTGTACATTATACTAAGTAGAATGCAGATTAAAACAGAAGCTACTCTTGCAAGGAATAAAGTGGGTAGTCTCGGTAATCTCATTTATGTTTTAGATAATGTGTTACTGTTGTTGCCATTATAGAAACACAACTTCACTGTTTCAACAATTACAACTCATAATTGACTGCTAGCATACAGGAGATTAATAACGATATCAAAAGACTTTAGAGTTACACAGCGCCGTCACATCAACGGATAATAATTATCGTCTGATGCTGGTGTTAACTAATAATCTTCAAAAACAACAAACACATTGCCATGTTATATGTCCCATGAAACTGATCGATCTGCTAATTAAAAAGCAATTAGAGAAAAGCAAATTGTGTTTTCGCTTAACATTAATGTTTTCGCTTAACTAAAAAAATGTATTCAAACTGTTAGTTGGAAATATAGGTTTTACAGAAATTATTTACAGAATTAGCAATATTTTTAATGATAAATTTATATCCGAAATATACATTTAACCGAAAAATTGTATTTCATTTATATACATATAAAATAGATAAATTTTTAAAAATCTAACATTGGAAGACTAAGTTTTAAATGTTGGCCGGTTTTCAAAGTGTTTATACGTTGGTTTCTTGAGAAAGGCAAGCAAATTTTTTCTGTAAGTTATTCAAAGTTATGACTTTCTATACATAAATCATAAGCGAAAAAGTTTATATTTAAAAATATAATTTTACATATATACTGTCACGACATGCTACGTGTTTCTCGGCTATTCCAGTGGCATCCGGCTATAATATGTGTGCGTACACATTGCTGCTACTTTGAGATGAAGGACAATTACGTGACACTTGTCACGCTTCCTCAACGAGACTGATCCAGATTTCACCAGTCAGCACGCGCTGTGTGCAAGGCCGCAATCAATTACGTTCTGGTGTTTTCTAGTAGCGTCGAAGCGTAGTATAGATTATTCTGGAATTTCTGCGGGGTATAAATAGAAGCACTCAGCGACGCTTAGTTCAGTTTTAGTGGCGATTTATTCCATTGCGGTTCGAAGTATTGTGGCTGATTATTATGTTTCATAATTTTGCGAGACTCTATTACATGCCATTATTACTGCGTGTGAACAATTTTTATTTAATTTGTTGTAAGAGACTATCTTGTTGATTACAAACTGTTTGTGATGATTAAAGCTGGTGATTAGTGACTTAATTGGTGTCCTGTATTTTGTTTTCTACTGTACCATACGACGTTCAGTAGACAGTCGTAACAATGTGTTAATCTTATTAGCAAGATTTCGTTTGAAATCTTTTGAGTTTACAAGTTCTACTACTAACATAAGCATTAAGATGTACATGAGCCATGACTGTTTTTAGTTGGGGAGAGTGGGGCAAGATGGGGTAGTGGGGTAAGACGGGGTACCAAAGCTCCTGGCTCAGGAGGTGCTTCTATCTTGCGGAAAAGTAGTAAACTAGTTGTAGTGAGAGATAAAGAAACGACGTTGAGCACAACGGCCATTTTGCTCGCGTTGTTTGCAGTGTGTGGATGTTTTAGTCTAAAGTTAGTGATTTTCGCTCTGGCCTTATTTTGTTGGCTCATATTTGAACGGGTGTTTTGGTAGGTAAGTAGTATTCTACAGAACATATTTCTTATCATATCAGTGAAATAGGTAGTTTATAAGGATATTTTTACAGTGGTTGCATTTTATCTTACTCAAAACCTAACCCTGGCCAGACAGTAAACACGCTAAATGGCGTCAGTGGGGCAAGACGAGGCATTTCAGGAGGGGCATGACGGGGTAGTACCCCATCTTGCCCCACTCGTATTTCAACAATTGTTTTATTCTTTTCAGATTTAATGAGATGGTGAGACAGTACCAAAGGAAGTCGGATCGGGGGAGATGGTCACCAGAATCTATGAAAGGTGCGATTGATTCCATTATCAGCAGAGAAATGGGCTATAAGAAGGCACCCAGAATATTTAATGTTCCACAGTCTACTCTTGAAAGAAAAGTGAAAAAAGCCAAAGGACTGCCGCTGGACAGGGGAGTTTTGACAGTGTCTGCTTCCGAAAATGTTTATGAAAATCAACAAAACCCAATTTTAGTTCAACCCTTGGGACCTATTCAAACTGTTTTCTCTTTGAAAGAAGAGGACCTTCTTGTTGACTACATTTTAAAAATTGAAGAAATGTTTGGCCTAACTTTGTATGACCTCTCAAGCTCTTAGCATGTCAGTGGGCTGAAAAATTTAAGAAACATCATAGCTTTAATAAAGATAAAAAAATAGCCGGCAAAGATGGATTTAAAATTGGCTAAGTGGATTTAAATCTCCCCACCCCCAACTGACACTTAGAAAACCAGAAGCCACAAGTGCGGCTAGAGCAGCTGCTTTTAACAAAGTGAATGTTGGGAGGTTTTTTGATCTTTTGACCCGAGTTGTGGACGAAAACAAACTAACCCCAGACAGGATATACAATTGTGACGAGACTGGCGTGTCAGTAGTCCCAAAGCACAGATCTAAAGTACACTCACTGAAAGGCAGAAAGCAAGTTGGCTGCCTGACATCTCCTGAGAGAGGCAATACGATCACCATTGAAGTTTGTTTCAGTGCTGCCGGAGCATACATGCCTCCCCTTTTTTTATTTGGTTCAAGAAATTTGTGGCATGGAATCGAGCAAGTAAAGATTCACCAGTTTTACTTCTGCTTGACATATACTTCACACACACACACACACACACAAAACATAGCTTTAATTGATTACGGGAGAGACAATGGTGTCATTATCTTATGCTTTCCGCCACATTGTACTCACCGCTTGCAGCCCCTTGATGTGAGTTTCATGAAACCTTTGAGTGTCTTTTACGATCAAGAGGTAGCTACTTGGCTTCGGTCAAACCCTGCTCGTGTCGTTACACAGTTCCAAATAGCAAAACTTTATGGAAACGTCTTTGTGAGAGCAGCGACAATGATAACTGCAATTAATGGATTCCGTAAGACAGGTGTTTGGCCACTCAATCCAGCTGTTTTTGGTGAACTCGACTTTGCACCGTCTGAAACTACAGACAGAGAACTTGAGCCTACTGCCGACCAAGGTCACGAGCCTGTTGCCGTACAAGATTCAGAGTCTACTGCCGACCAAGGTCCCGAGCCTGTTGCTGTACAAGATCCTGAGCCTGTTGCCGTCCTAGGTCCCGACCCTGACGCTGACCAAGGTTCACTCGTATGTGTTACCCCAAACTCTCAACTTTTCAAGGTTTTGTCAAAGCCGTCCAGTTCTCCTGAGGACATTTTACCAATACCCAGATGCAGTGGGATCCGAATTAACAAGAAGCCTCGAAAACACGGAAAAACTGCGGTAATAACTGAAAAAGAACAACAAAAGATAGAAAAGTCTAAGACGAGGGAAGAAAACAGAATGATTCAAGAGAAAAAAATAAAGAAAAACAAAGCTAAGGTAAACTTGGAAAAGAGTTTTGACTTTGCACGATCAACTTCCCAAACAGAAAAAGGTTGACCAGTGAAACCATAAAAGTGAGAAAGTGAACAAAACTAGACCTAAAACAAGGCCTTCGCTCAAAAGGAAAAGATCTGATCCTTCATCATCGTCCGAGACTTCTGATGCCGAATGCCTATATTGTGGATATTTATATTCACAATCAAATGAAGGATGGATTAAGAGTGGGCATGCCAGAAATGGCCTCATTGTTCGTGTGCAGGGGAGGAGGACGAAGACGATGAAGCTGTTCATCTTTGTGATATATGTAAAGACTAACCCCACCTTACCCCATGTTTGTTCCCATCTTGCCCCGCCCGCCTGGTGGGGCAAGATGAAGTTTTTGACTTATATAACTACAAAATTTGTGTTTAATTTCATTTTGAAAATATAATGTTGATTTCAATTTTATGAATACTATGTAACATTGTACTAATAAAGACATACTTTTCAGATTCAATTGTGTTTTTTTTTACTCACTACAGCTGTTTTTTTGTTAAGTGCCCCGTCTTGCCCCACTTCCCCTACTAATTTTTTTTGCACAATTTATAGCTTTTTGTTGTTTCTCGTATTTTCCATTACTAAACATTGAGGTTTCAGTGTTTAAAGATTTTTGCAAAACATTTGGGTTGCAAACGTGTGCAAGTTTGGACATTTAGAGCAAGAACGATTATTGACAATATACTAACAGAATTAACACTGTTGCACGCCACTATAGTAAAATTATTCCGATTAGCGCTTTCAAGCTTTACTTCGTTAAAACTTAGTGATTATAACCACTAACACGACTTTCTTAATTAAGTGACTATATACTGTTTAACAAATACACAACCATGGCGGTTGTCAAGTGATATGCTGTCCTAAAATGCTAAGATAACATGTACCACACAAATAAACAGTGATAAAATCAGCCTATTACGATAACCACATACTACAGTCTGTAAAATGAACGGTGGCGGTTGAGACCGGCCAGACTGCCTGAGGTGTCCTCACTGACACACGCACACTTACAGCCGGGCCGCGCGCCAGAGGTATGATTCACAAAGTGTGACGTCCACTACGTAATTACAACTTTTTAAATTTGGTTTTAATCTCAAACGAAATTACCATTTTTGTAAGCTCCACGAAATTTTAAGAAAAATGAGTCTAAACAACGACATAATTGCGACAAATCTCTGTTTTCAATACTATAAAAGTCTAATCAAGCGATTAATGTTGACGTAGAAAAAAAATTGTTACGCTCAATTTGAAATTTTATTCTTTTGTATTCATGCAATAATATACATGGTAATCGTCAGTAAAATATAAATAACTAAATATGTACACAAATTAGACATACATACTATTATAGGTCTACATAAGTAACAATAAATCCTACTTCCTACAGCCGAAATTATTCATGTTACCAGTAGTCTTAATCGTAGTAATAATAGCTGTAACCTTCCTTGTATGACATTTATCATCAATGCAAACAAAACTATAATAATTTTAAATGATTTTGAGAATATATTACAGAATGCGACTACCCTATAATTATAATTGGTGATATTAATAATTGTATAATAAATAAGAATAAGCATAACTCATTAAGCATACAATTATGTTGGAAAATGTAACCACAAACATGAGAAAATAAACATTACCATTTTAAATTAATGGTACATAATTATTAGTATTATTACGCCAGATTCATGAGTCTTCACTTACTGCTTTTACTGCAGAGGAGCGATGCCGAAGTCGTATTGTTCGCTAGTGATTGCTTGTTGATAGTTGTTGTTTGGTATCGTTTTTCTTAGAATTTTGCGCAGAATTCAAAAACAATAACGGTTTTGCAATTTTTTAGCACAGTAAAACAATGCTCTTGCGCTTAGAAATGTCCAGTATGTGAGTCACGGCGACCACCAAGGGCCAGGTATAATCCGCTGCGCGTGTGTTAGTGAGGGTGAAAGTCGGTCTGGTCTATCCCAACCGCCACCGTTCATTTTACAGACTTTAGACGACTATGCCCTTTCATTCGATAAATGAAATGATGCAGAAAATTAATAAAAATTACTTGTTACTCCTCCACTAAAAACAGGTCTATGACCCACCTCCACTGTATGGACTATTGTGAATTCTTATTATCTACAAGAAACGTATCGTCCACACATTCTCGGTGAACGCAGGCAATTCTTCTTTCCGGGCCAGCCGTATAAGCGTGCTTACTGGAGCATGCTTCACTCTCGAAGACGTTTCATCTTGTTCGAGAAAATGCAAGACTTGTCTTCGACGTGACATTACTTCGCTCGGCTACCGTGTAAGCTTAATGCCTTACTCTGTTAATTTATGTAGGAAATTTCACATGTTACCTAGTTTCTACTTTGTAGTAGAGAGAAAGTTGTAGTAACAGTACCGACTTGCGTAGTCCCGTGATTCAGAAGAGGGGGGGTCACCTTATATTCAACGTTTTTCATCGGCACTAGAAGGAGAGAGAGAGTTTCCGGAATGTAGCCTTTTTCATAAGACAAACTCCATACAAATTGCTTAAAATCGGAAATGTATTAAATGGATCATAATAAACAAAGCACCTGCAGTCCCTTAACATTATTCCACGTTCACTGGAGCGCAAATGTTGAGAAATATTAACCCACGTTTAGATGGCCTCAAATTCTATCACTTGACCGAGTAAATATTGTAAGCTGCTTGGTTATTTGGTATAGCCTGTGTCGGTAACATTTGCGCCCAACAGTCGTTCAAACAACTGCCAAATTACAGTTGAAACACAAACACCCCTCACGATAAAATTAATTACAATGAAAGGTTTTCATGCGCAGCTACAACAATAAATGTCACATAATATTACGCAAAGCGTACAGCTGCTTCCAGCGTGGTTTCATAAGCTGCCAATTGTTTTGTGTGTTAACCCTTTGTTTTATACAACGCTTTATTGTTTAACGGTGCACTGCGAAATTTCATTGACACAATAACGTCAAGATAGAAATGTTCCTGATCCAATCAAATATCATATTTAATAAAACTCTGTGTTCCTTGTTGCCTACTAACCAAACTTTGTAGTTATAAGATTGTCAACAATTATACGATTACCGTGTAAAGGCAAAATAATCAATATTTTGCGACAAAACAAATGGCAGGCATAGTAATAAATGGAATACACAAACAGTTATCTGGAGCAAGCTTGTATATTTTAAGACAAAAATTTTATAAGCTTTGTAGTTCACAAATATTTATTTTTAATTCAAAATCGTCTCTGAATCAGGTTGATCTGATCTTAAAAGAAATGTCAATTTGTTACTTGAAATGTTGATTCCGTGGGTTGATACGTCACCAGCCAGTCCTGTCAATCGCCGCAATTCTGCACCTCGGATCGTCGCCTCCTTTCTGCAACTTCCGCTTCGCTGGGGCTCCTCTCGTACGCGCGCACGCCGTCACACCCGTAATCAGTCTAATCTAAATCTCAGGGCACAACTGGGTTACAATATAATCTCATTTAATTTTTTTGGTGCGTTGAGCATGCACCTCCCGCGTCTTGAGGTGTCCTCGCGATCAAAAAAGGAATATCACGGGTGGATACACCTTCCCTACGCGGAAATCTTGACCCACGCGATACTAGCACTAATAAACACTATTGAATAGCTTAATATTATTTATAATGAGTTCGACCCCTTTCAAGGTAACAGCATCGGGTAACTCGTCGCCAATTTAACCCTTATTACTCGTTCAAAATCACGTTTCTGCACGAGTAACTCGCGCAGAGACCACGTTTGAAAACTTCGAGCTGCAGGATAGAACTAACTTGAAATTCGCCGGCGGAGACCCAATTTTAGTGGAAAATTGGGGCCGCTGATTGGTCGAAACAGCTTATCATGCGATTAATGGCTACAACTGATAGATGCTTACTTGCAACGAATTGCTGATTTTTGCATCAGCAGGAATTAATTTTTATCTATGAGCTATTCATCGAAAGACGATTTACACGCGCACTCGCACCATTTTTACGCACATGACATAATCACAAATACAAATAAGGGCGTTTTAATACAAATAGTCTTTTGCCCAATCCTTATATTAATCCTTACATCTAATTTACATAATTGGACAGAAATCAAATATTATCATGTCTATAACGTCACAACCTGTTACAACAGCATGTAGACCTGGCTACATCTCCCCTTACTGCAATGTTCTGTTGCAATGTATTATAAATATATTACGCAATAAGAGAGATTAACTTTCATAAACTCAGTGCGCCTATTTTCATAATAAAGCGAAATTCCATACGGGTAGCCTATCCTCGCAGTCCGTAACCAAATTTTATTACTATTTTATCGATAGCCATTTTTCCAAAAAGTATGTATTGTTGTATGAATATGTGTAATAAGCATAAAAAACCTATGGCTGCCCTTGTGAACGAATAATGTAAATTTGTTTTAATGAGGTGTAGTTGTGTACTTTTATAGAATAAAACGTTTAACTTGATAAAGAGGATTTAGAAATAATATAATCAATGTTCTTTCTAACAATTATTATTAGTTTTAATTCTAAGTTTCTAAACGTTTTATTATTTCAATTTAGAAATATCTACCATTTTGATTTTTAAGAGCAAGTCGCTATTACGAAATATCAGATTTTAAACTGATTGTTGTAAAAACTTGTATTTGTAGAAACAGTTTAGCAAACAAATGTACAAAAAAAGAAACAGAAAACGTTTGTACTGAGAAACAGAAAAGCATTTTCTGCATTGTAAACACAAGCCCATCGTATTGTCAGCACGATAGTGTTTCTTAGACAAAATACAGTATCAATAACTTTCTATTTTATCTATGACTGGAAAATAAATTAAATTTAAATGCATGTACAATGACGGGACTAAGTTTTAGAATAATACAAGTAAACAAAAAATGACTTGCAACCTTTTTTTTTTTAATTTTATTTATTTCTAAGGTCGCTGCAACAGCAACGGTCATTAGCGACCACAAAAATGAATTTGTTCAGATTCTTAAACAGATGTATTAACGTATAGTAAATATTTGTTTAAATACCAAATAGTGGAAACAAATGAGATAGATAAAGATATTTAACAAATAACAGTATTAGTTTAACTGAAGCCAAATAAAATGAGAAATATTAACCCCCCACCCACAACACAAGCAATATAAATACACATCTTGCACATAAATAAATATAACTAAGTATATATATATATAATAAATATAACATTAAGTAACAAAATATAACAACTATATAACAATAAGTCATAATAACATATCAGTCCATTAACTTAACTACACAATTTTTAATGTTCTCATAATTTTCTTAGTTCGTACCTATATTGCTGTTAACAACTGAAGCTCCTTTAAGAGGAAAAGTATGTTGGCGGCTGCTGTCCTGTTATTTAAACTTTTTCGCACATCTGCAGGGATATTAAATTTGCTTCGTAGATGCTGAAGAGCAGGGCACTCTGAAACAAGATGGAAAGCTGACAAAACTTTTGTTTTTAAAGCTTTTGTTTTTAATTCGAGATTTGGAACTCACTATTATAAAACACGCAACCACTTTAAAGCTTACGATTTAAATAATAAATTTACAGGTTTTAGAAGTTCTGTAAATTAGAAAGTGTAAAATTCAGGCAGAATAGGTAGGAGAACTTCAGAAGTGTACAGAGAACTTGTAATAGTAGAGATAAGAATACACTCGAGTACAGACGGTAGATGTAGAAGCAAGCAAATAAATTGGAATCGCACAGTTATTTTTGTGTGCAAACATCGTTTGTCCCAACACATGTTAAAATAATACCGCTTACCTACCGAGGCACTATCCCGATCTGTCACTGCTGCCTTGATCTATGAAGTCCCATTTGCTTCGACATTATATAGACTCTGGTCATTTAACAGTTTAACGATATATATTTGTTTCTCTGTGACCTTAACATGGCAGTGATAATTTGTAAATACCACTTATCTGTCCATTAACTGCCTGGAGAGATAGAGTGAAACAAAATTTTGTTGATAACAAA
The DNA here is from genome assembly GCA_034769895.1 of Magicicada septendecula. Lineage (NCBI taxonomy): Eukaryota > Metazoa > Arthropoda > Insecta > Hemiptera > Cicadidae > Magicicada > Magicicada septendecula. The sequence continues at coordinate 455,688,893 of CM068374.1, read as the reverse complement.
AAGAAAAAGCGATAATAAACAGTAACCAGATATATTTCTTCCCAATTTTTTACAAAACTACTGTAAACAGAAATGTTTGCCATATTCTAAATTAAGAATTAAAAACTTTAACGATCATTTTTTCGGGGTCAAAACGTCCTACGACATTGTCCGATGCCTAATCTCCGTTGTTGACTGTACTTACAGTTTTCGTAGTCTAGTCCTCTATCTCTCATTGATCTTCTTATACCCTCTATACATGTTTTTTCCTTGGGTCTTACCTTCTTTCTGCGCTTTCTAGGTATCCATCTCTTTGTTCTTCTTTGGTAGTCGGTCTTGTCACATTCTGTGTACGTGTCCGTACCGGAATAGTTGTTTTTCCCCAGTGCACTTTTGTACGGCCATTTCTTTTTTTATCGTTTCATTTTGTATTCGCTCTAGCCTTGAAGTTCTAGCAGTTCGTCTCAAAGCATCCATTTCTTTAGCTTCTAACTTTCATTTTACCTGTCCGTTTTTTCTCCATTTTTCGGATCTGTACATCAACGTGCTTTTAATCATATTCTTGTATATTCTTTTCTTCCTATCTTGTCCAATTTGTGTGCTCCACAGAATCCCATTTAATAACCTAATTATTTGCTTTGCTTTGTTCATTCTTTATTTTATTTCAATATCATCTGTTCTTTCTTCAGTAAAGTTTATTCCTAAGTAATTGCAGCTGTTGCATTTTTTATACGTTCGTCGTATTCTAAGATTAAGTCTGTTGTTTTTTCTCCGACACACAAATACTGCGTTTTGCCTATGTTCATCAGTAATCCCAATTTCTCAGTTTGTGTATTAAAGAGTTGTATGAATCTCTAATAGTCTCTACGTTTCTCTGCGATGTCGCACGGCACGGCCACTGACCCACGTTGGCCAGGAATAAGAGTGAATTTTGGAACCGGAAGCGGTTTACTGCGTGTTACTATTACATAATTGGTCTCATACTGATAATTTGTTATTACGTACAACAAAGGTAATTCACAAGTCGGTACACGTTGTATCACGATCTTTGAAGAACAACGTATTCTATAGTGATTGTGATTGTTTTTACGTACAACAAAGGTAATTCACAAGTCGGATCAGTGAAATCATAATGATATCATTGGTACACGTTGTATCTACGAAACAGAATCTTTGAAGAACAACGTATTCTATTGTGATTGTGATTGTTTTTACGTACAACAAAGGTAATTCACAAGTCGGATCAGTGATATCATAATGATATCATCGGTACACGTTTTATCAGGATCTTTGAAGAACAACGTATTCTATTGTGATTGTGATTGTTTTTACGTATAACAAAGGTAATTCAGAAGTCGGATCAGTGAAATCATAACGATATCATCGGTACACGTTGTATCTACGAAACAGGATCTTTGAAGAACAACGTATTCTATTGTGATTGTGATTGTTTTTACGTACAACAAAGGTAATTCACAAGTCGGATCAGTGATATCATAATGATATCATCGGTACACGTTTTATCAGGATCTTTGAAGAACAACGTATTCTATTGTGATTGTGATTGTTTTTACGTATAACAAAGGTAATTCAGAAGTCGGATCAGTGGAATCATAATGATATCATCGGTACACGTTGTATCTACGAAACAGGATCTTTGAAGAACAACGTATTCTATTGTGATTGTGATTGTTTTTACGTACAACAAAGGTAATTCACAAGTCGGATCAGTGAAATCGTAATGACATCATCGGTACACGTTGTATCTACGAAACAGGATCTTTGAAGGACAACGTATTCTATTGTGATTGTGATTGTTTTTACGTACAACAAAGGTAATTCACAAGTCGGATCAGTGAAATCATAATGACATCATCGGTACACGTTGTATCTACGAAACAGGATCTTTGAAGAACAACGTATTCTATTGTGATTGTGATTGATTTTATTTATCACATGGCAGCCGGCAGTATTCTCACGGAATTCGAGCTCGTCCATTATTTGAGCAAGGTAAGTAATGAGTCGTCGTTAGTTATTTTGTTAGATCCGGATAAAAAATTGTATCAACGATAAAAAACCTTCAAGTTAAGGAAAATAACTTTATCCAATATTCCAGGGTTGTCTGCAGTTGTGTGTTGTACACCAAAGCCAGAGTTTCGTGTAAGACACATACGGGGAGGTCTGTAAATTAAGTAATGAGACTAATCATGTAGCAGTCGTCATGGCAACACTGTAAGGTTTTCATTAACACAGATGGTAAGATAAACAGCCGATTGGTATTGAGTATTAATATTTATGATCTATTGTTGCGTGAAACGTAAACAAGCTTTTCGTGAAGTGAGTTTTTGTTGTGCGTTATAAAAATGAGTGACATCGATTACGAGCAACGTTGAGCAACCACGTTTTGTGTTAAACGCGGGCACAAAGCTACTGAAATTTTACAAAATTGACAAAGGCATATGGAGGTGAAGCTTTTGTTATTAACCAGTATCATAGCAGAACTATTAAATTTGAACCACACTACAGTTTAACAAATTTTGATAAACGAATTGGGAATGAGAAACGTTTGTGCGAAATTGGTATCAAAAAACCTCAGTCTTCAACAGAAGGACAATAGAACAGAATCGTGCCGTGGTCTTCAAGGACAAATTGAAAATGATCCTGATTTTCTAAAAAATATTATTACTGGTGAAGCATCATGGGTCTTTGAGTACGACCCAGAAACAAATCGCCAGAGCGTGGAGTGGCACACACCAAACTCACCACGTTCTAAAAAAGCAAAAATGAGCAAATCCGAAATTAGAACCATGTTCATTTGTTTGTTTGATAATATTGTCATTATCTATATGGTGTTACAGCACTGCTGGAAGAACCGTCAAAAGCGCTGTGTGGCTTCCCAAGGGAACTACTTTGAAGTCGATAGTGTCTAGATGTAGTTTGATTTTAAGTAAACGGTTTTACTGAATTAGTCTCGTTACTTAATTTATGGACCTCGTGTTACCTGTTTGGAGTTACTAAACCGTTAAATTATTTCAGTGACTCCTAACCTGGCAATTTCTTACACTCACACTAGCTTACGTTTTCTTGATATTATTGTTTTTTTTTATTACACAGAAATGTTTAATAAGACAGTATCAGTTTGATACCCATTAAGATATGTACACAATCAGTCATTGTGATTGCGCTGTGTAATTACTTCTTGGTTTGACGTAAATTGGATAAAGTTTGTAAGATGTAAATTACGTAACGGTCTGATATTTTGTTGCTTCCTGACCATACTGTACTGACATACTAGATGTACACAACATACAGAACACTGGACAAAATCAGCGAGATGACAGTATTTTGAGATATAAAAGAATTATATAAAATTAATTATGCAGTATATTACTAAAATAATTATGTAAGGTCGCAAAAACAACAGCTTACAAAATTTACAGCTTTCCTGCTTAACGAATAAACGTTGCTTTCCTACAGATAATCTAAATGGGTAAAATAATACAGACTACGTATTAATTTCACTCAGGAATTAACGTGCAGCAACTGTAAATTTTGTAAACTAATATGTTTACAAACGAACAAACATTAGAACAAATTAATATGTTTGTTCAGTGGTGTTTATAATATGTACCGTTTACACGTGTGCTATTACCATATGTGTGAGGAATTATCCACACAATATTAAATCGATTATGTGCTTAATAGGAATTTGAGTTTCAATGTTGAATACGCTCTAACAGTACATGCAACTAGCATACCAAATGCTTACAGTTACAAATAGAATATAAAATAATGCGCGGCAGTGAATACGCACGGGGTCGAATGGATATGAAGCGTAGTTTTAAGTACGCCTCTGCGTATCAAAACGAACGTTCATAAATTTTGAAATGTGAATTAAATATTTCAGAAAAATATTTAAAAAAAAATTGTTCTGTATGTTTTGATTGATTTTTTAGTCTGCAAAAATTCACGTTCACAAACTGAAGCGTATATTTATGCGCTTTATTTCACAAACTGCAATCGCTAAACTTTACGGTTTTGTAAACGCAGAAGGATTCCACGTTTTTGTAAGCGCTACGAGAGTTCCACGGTGTTGTAACCAGGTCTTGATTTCAGGGGGAACGCGCCGGAACCTCTTGGATCCAAAAATAAATTTCCGAAAAGAAATATGAAAAGAAAAACATAAGTGTTACAAATATTTACTACTACTTTTAAATTGTGGCTCTCATCAGCCCCACTACAAAACTAAATATTTGTCAGAATCAAACATCAGCAATTTATCTTAACTACTATCGTTTTTTTTTTTTAATACATTCTACCTGAAATTCTCTTGTAAGTAGAACGTACAACAATGTTAAAAATTTTCAACAACCCTCGCTCGAAAATGACATTCGCAGTTAGCGGTGTCGACACGAAGCGACGACCGACGTTTATCCATGCATTCCAGAATTTTTCCGGAGATTCTTTCTAACCTTGAAATATGCTACTGAATCAATAGCAATATCTTAAAGTGAATGTGAGAGGGGTTTTTCCCAAATGAATCTAATCATTACATCTTTAAGAGCATCTCTAAAAACAAAGACTGTATCCACCCTCTTATTTGTGAAAATGAATGGACCTCCTCTCCGATTAATTTATCAATCAAAGTACGTGCATTCTTGGCTGTCATTACAGCATTGGACACAAAGGGTAAGGAAAGGTCAAGAAAAAAACAATATGACGACACAATGATCAAACTATGGAAACTTTTTTAAAATTTCCGAACCACCGAAACCATCACTTGAGTCTGATTGAGGCTCCGGCATGACACCATCATGAGTGATATGTTATCGATTGTCGTGCGGCAAACCTGACGATGAAGCTCGTTAGAAATATCAGTAAACTTTATTATCTTTTTAGATACAAGTTTATATGTATGTTACATATTTTATAAGGCTTTAAAAATGTAGACCTCCTTGGCAATAAGCTGATTTATACTTATACGCTAATATAAAATTTAAGTACGAGTGTATCTGTGTCTGTACAACTATTGAATTGATGCGTTCCGGAACATATAATTTTAGAAATCAACCACTGGTTATAGACGTTCGGAGGATAATCGACGAAAGCAGCAAACTGATACAGAGCATTGCATCATCCTGTTGCTCACGCAAGGCGTGCAAATCTTTACATAAATCACGCATGTTGCCTACAGTCTTAGTGTAACGGTATAGTTAAGTAAACCAACTCATCGATCGGTCCTGTAACATTACTACTATAAAGTTCCACCACGGTCGTAAATGGTCATTATTTACCAATGCCCAGAGAAGTAAATCATTTTATTTTACCTAAAAAAGAATTTTAAAAATTAAATAGACGTAATTGTTTCATGAATGTGTGTGTGTGTGTGTGTGTGTGTGTGTGTGTGTTACTTAATTGTGTTTATGTCACCACATTTAATCTGCACTTTCTCACAGGTCAACATACTTTTCCTCATAAAGGAGATTCAGTTGTTAACGGCAATATAGGTACGAACAATGAAAATTATAAGAACATTAAAAATTGTATAATTATGTTAATGGATTGATATGTTATTATGATTTATTGCTATGTAGTTGTTATATTTTGTTACTTAGTGTTATATTTATTATATTTATATTTATGTTACATATCTGCATGATGTGTATTGTATTTATAATGGTGTGTTTAGAGGGCTAATATTTCTCATTTTATTTTGCATCATTTAAAAAATAAATATTTACTATATGTTACTGAATCTGTTTAAGAATCTGTACAAATTCACTTTTATTATTTTTGTAGTCGCTAATGACCGTTGCTGTTGTAGCGACCTTATAAATAAATAAATGTAAAAAACTTAATAGCTTTTATTCACAAATAAAAACGTGTAATCGTAATTAAGACACTACGTTCATGCAGGTTTTGAGACAACTGACTGACAAGGGTTATGTTCCATGACAGCTGGTTACATTGTTCAGTACTCTCTTGATTATTACCGAACAATAGTATTGCTTCAGAAGCAGTTTGTATCCAAAATGTCAACGCAGTGCGTCTCATTATAGCAGCACATTTCGTTCACTATGTGGTTTCGTTACCGCAACCTCAACTAAAACTATGACACTTGCACAGACTTGTTTCTTCAAGTAAATGGAAATAAAGTTTCGTTGTAATGATGTGTGTCTCAGTTATTTTTACAACACATATCGACAAACAGACTATCAGATTTAATTAATTATTAAACTCTGTATTTAATACTGAATTATGTTTTTAAAAAATCATTAAAATAATAAGTCCATTATACAATCTTCCGCTTTTTACATATTGGCATATGTCAAAATCCCGCAACTCATTAGACAATCTTCTGCGTTTTACATATTGGCATATTTCAAAATCCCGTACTTCACTTGACAATCTTCCGCGTTTTTACAATTTGGCATATCTCAAAATCCCACAACTCATAAGGCAATCTTCCGCGTTTTTACACACTGGCATATCTCAAAATCCCGCAACTCATAAGGCAATCTTCCGCGTTTTACACATTGCCATATATCAGAATCCCGCAGTTCACTTTACAATCTTCCGCGTTTTATATACTGAAACACCTCAAAATCCCGCAGTTTAATTTACGATCTTACACAATTATTTTTTGATAAGTAATCCACGAGTTTCTCGTTAATCAACGTTAATCCATTATTTCGTTATCCACGGGTTTCTCGTGTTGTTACGTAAGTATGTGATGCGTACTATGTATACTATCCAAAGTTTTAACACTGAATCTTTATAATTTTTAGAAAGTTTTTTTTAATGAATAAAGGAGAAAATGTTTGTTCCAATAGTACTTTGAGAACATTATTATGCACATACCTTAAAAAATTAATTAAATGAGTTTGTGGATCTGTATTTTGTATATTCATTAATTCTTGTATAATCAGATGGACAATTTCCATAATATATGGTCGACTTATCTTTTGTCAAGACTGCTAGACCTTCACACAGGCCATTACTGTTTCCAAGGAGTTACAGAATTTAAGTACCTAGGTGTTATTCTGAATAATGAAAACCGAGTGAGCAGCGAAATAGTAAATAGAATCATAACCGGCAATAGAGCCTACTATGCAAACCAATCATTACTGAAATCAAAGCTTCTAACTCCAAGAACCAAACTGATGTTATATAAAACACTGATCAGACCTGTTGTTGCTTATGCATCCGAGACATGGACTCTCGTAAATAAGGATATAAGCGCTCTAAGAATTTTTGAAAGAAGAATATTGAGACATATATTTGGACCGGTGAAGGATGGGAATATGTATAGGATCCGAAATAACAGTGAGATAAATGAGTTGATTGGTGGACAAGACCTGGTGAGGCACATCAAATCAGCTAGAATTAGATGGCTGGGACACGTATCCCGTATGAATGTTACGAGGATGCCCAAAACTATATTAAGTGGAACGATATTGGGCAAAAGAAGAAGAGGCAGGCCTCGAAGAAGATGGCAGCAGGATGTGGAAGAAGATCTGAGAAAGATGGGCATTAGGAACTGGAGACTGAAGGCAATGGACAGAGATGAGTGGAGACGGGTCGTAGCGGAAGCCAGGGCTCACCATGGGCTGTAGTGCTGGAGAGTAGTAGTGGTAGTATCTCTTGTCAAGAGGAAGTAAACTATTGTGTCTACAAGTACTCGTCAGATGTATCTACTGCGTATACAATATGTTACGAACACTGTATTCGTGTACGAATGACAGCGGAGTAACCTAAAAGTGCGTACCCATCCGCAGTGTCCCCAGTTAAAACGAAACTATTCTCATGGTACTCTTTCATAAATTTCATTATAAAAGTTATTTATATAAAACATCATACTATTTTATTAAGGTGTGTGAATGATTGAATGGTACAATGGAAAACAAAATACAAGACACCAATTAAGTCACTAATCACCAGCTTTAATTATCATAATTAAACAGTTTGTAATCAACAAGATAGTCTCTTACAACAGATCAAATAAAAATTGTTCACACGCAACAAAAATGTCAACTGATATAAAACACAATTGTATTACAATTGTCCCGCACAAATATAAGACACATAACACTTCGCCACAATACTACGAACCGCACTCAAATATATCGCAACTCAAACTGACTGCTAAGCGCAGTTGTCGTCGTTTTAAATAGATATCGGTATTGTTCCATAATAGTAGATACTACGCATTAGCAATAAAGGAAAACATTAGAGCGTAATCCATCGCGGCCTTGACACAGTGCGCGCGGCCGCGCGACTTCTGGTACAGTCTAGCGTTGAGAATCACGCATGCACACACATTACAGCCAGATTCCATAGTGTCGTAACAATATATTACATCATAAATATAATTAATGATATATTTACTAATCTATGTCCAACAAAATAATATTTACGACTTTCCAAACTTAAGTTACTACTATGTATGTTTAATTATGTACACGGAGGTGATGTGGTTGAAACAGTGTCCTATTTTCGAAAAACAAAATAGGGTAGAATTATTGACAGTAATTAATAAAAGAAGATCACAGAATACTAAATTACATGTAGGCCTACACTCCGTTTAGTTTATGGACATGGGAAAGAGAGCGCATGGGAAGCTTTCGCTTTCACTTATAAATATGCCGCACATTCTGCCAATCCAACCGTTTAAACTTTCATATTTTCGTAATTAATTTGAACATGATGACACAGCTATAATGGCGATTGGTTCGACCTTAGGTGAAGCTACCAACATGCTTCAAGATGCTAGTGATCAGATACAGCAGTGGACTAGGAGATGGAAAATTAAGCTTAATGAACTGAAATCTGTCCATATCAATTTTACAAACAAAAGAATAGAGAACAGTCTTCCAGTTACCTTAAATGGTGTTGTAGTACCATATGCAAACACTGCCAAATATTTGGGGATGACCCTAGATACAAAGCTACGATGGAAGGAGCACATCAGAAAAAAAAGGACGGAGCTTGGTCTCAAATATAGACAACTGTATTGGCTCTTGGGACGAAATTCTCAGTTGTCAATACACAACAAAATGCTGATATATAACCAAATTCTGAAACCAATTTGGCTTTATGGAATTCAACTGTGGGGTTGTGCGAAAGAAACGAACATTAGATGTATTAAAACCTTCCAGAATAGAGTGCTACGGAACATGGTAAGTGCTCCATGGTACATCAGAAATAGTGATCTACATCGAGAACTTAGGATCCCTGATGTCGCCAGTGAAATTAAAAGGTTTGCTGCAAAGCACGAATCTAGGACTACACCAGCATATCAATGTAGAAGCTATTCAACTGCTTGACAACGCCAATACAGTGAGAAGGCTAAAGAGAACTAAAACTTTTGAATTAGTGTAGTGCAGTGTGAGCAGAAATCTAGAAAGTAATATATAGTACACCAGTGGGCGACTGTATAAGTAACTTAAAATTATAACAAACATTAGATGTAAATTGATGGTTGGTCTTTTAGACCAGTTTCAGTAAAAAAAAAAAAAATTTGAACACGATTAATCCACTCACAATTTAAACCTTTAATTATGGAAACCAAATAACTATAGTGATTAGATTCCACGTAAACCTATGCCCAATAATGTAGGTCTAACATCATAATAAAAGCCCTACATCACCTCACTTCTTTATTCATCTGTCTGTCTATTAGCTTACTTAAGGGATTCAAGCAGCTTTCAATCTTCCATTTCAATCTTTAATTTCATTCTTCGACTTACCCTTTTTACAGATTAACAATTTGATCGTGCACGCACGCGCGCGCGCGTGTGTATGAGAGATAAAGAGAGAGAGAGAGAGAGAGCGCCCGTGTGATGAAGGGACAGGTTAAGTAGTGATCAATAACACAATGTGGTACGTTTTACACATGACCTGTTTCAAAGTTTTCTTCTTTTCTTTATAAAACTTCTTCCTCGTCGGCTTACTTTGTATTCGGTTAAATTTTTAGAGTAAATGCTTAATGTTTAATGTTTACTGTTCTTAATTTTTCTTTTGCACTCTACTCGTAAAAAGCAAACCGGTTGATTCATACAATACCTACAGTGAATTTTCTTTAAGCAGCAAACAACACATACACACATACAGTTTCACTTGTTGGAAGCAAACATACGTACGTTATTGCATTTGTAATCGATTAGCTTTGGTTAACCTCGATTGCTCCTACAGTTACTAACGGATGTGGCAAAGATAATTAAATTATACTCTGGTTGAGTTCATTTACAGTTCATTGGACCGGTAATATAATAACAAAGATACATTTAATTGAATTTACGTGGCAAACAAATGAAACGCGTTTTGTAGTGGCAGGATTTTTTTTTTTAATTTGGAAGGAGAGAATTAATATACACTCAATTTATGGGTGAATTTAAACAAACAGAACAGTTTAATATTTAAATTGTATTCTTCTTTTATTGTATATACTGAACTGAACTACTGTGTATTAGTGTGTCAGTTGTAGTTAGTTTTCTGTACATACTGAATTTGTGTCTGTGTCTAGTTCTGTGATGGTGAGGCCTTGAAAGTTTATGCTATTGTTGTGTTCGTATTCAGCAATGAAGTTTATGTTTTTGTGTATTTTGTTTATGTGGGTTAGTAGCTGTTGTTTCCCTTGTATAGAATTACGATGTCGTCAACGTGCCTGTGCCAATCAACGGGCACGTCATGGACAACAAAGTCCAGGAATATAACTTTATTCTATATGTTGCTTGAAATTGCTTTTTAGAAAACGCAAATAAATTCCGATGTCAGTAAATAAGTCGACAGAGTTAAGTGAATTCAGTATTTAGCCTGACGATAAAATAAAATTTCCTTATTTTTTCTATGTCATGGATTTTAATCACTAACATATATCTGTGTACTGATACGCTGGAAATTTGAAAGTGTCTGCAAGGAACGTGGAGTTATTTGCATATGTTAACTCACTCGTTGAACAGATTAAAACTACGCAATCCAAGGTCTGAAAATAGTTCATGTTAATGCGCTCCAAAGGTATACCACTTCGATTTAAGATCTTGTACATTCACGCCACATAAACAACTGTTATCAAAGAAAAGACGAATCGCGGCAATCGATGTTGACAATTTATGAATCAAGCAGTCAAACAGTTGCAAATGAAACTGTACAAAAGAGTGGCGCCTTCAGATTTTGAAACAAGATAGCCGTACAAGACATAATCGTAATGTGTATTACCTATCTGTCAGGCGTTGTCGATTAAGCAGTCAGACACGAAGCATCATTTGCTACTGCAGGGTGACAATTTATGAATCAACTAGTCAACCAGTTGAAAAGGAAACTGTACAAAACAGTGGTGCCTTCAAATTTTGAAACAAGATAGCCGTACAAGAAAGAATTGTAATATGTATTACCTATCTGTCAGGCGTTGTCGATTAAGCAGCCAGACACGAAGCATCATTTGATACTGCAGGGTGACAATTTATGAATCAAGCAGTCAAGAAGTTACAAAGGAAACTGTACAAAACAGTGGCACCTTCAGATTTTAAAACAAGATAGCCGTACAAGACAGAATCGTAATATGTATTACCTATCTGTCAGGCGTTGTCGATTAAGCAGCCAGACACGAAGCATCATTTGATACTGCACGATGACAGTTTATGACCTAACGATTTTGTATAGATATCGTATCATTAATATCTAGGTCACAAATTAAAAAAGGTCGAAAAATTTAAAAACCTGGGCTCACTAGTTACTGAGGACAACATTGTGGCCGAAGAAATAAAAGAAAGGATATCTGTTGGTAACACATGTTATTTCTCCCTACAAGGAATATTTAAGCGTAAAAACATAAGGAGAGCAACCAAGATTCGTCTCTACAAAACAGTTCTTAAGCCAGTTGTCGTGTACGGTTCCGAAACTTGGACAATGACAGTGACAGAGGAAGAGTGGTTGCGCAGATGGGAAAGAAAAGTCGTCAGGAGGATTTCCCGTGCAGTGAACGTCCAAGAAACATGGAGAATAAGGACGAATGCAGAACTCCAGCAAATCTGTGGAGAACCAGATAGCGTCACTGACATAAAGATAAGTAAAATCCGATTAGCAGGGCTTGCTTGTCCAGAGAATGTCAGAGACATCCATACTAAAGAATTTTTATGGGGAGACCTCATGGAAGAAGAAGGAGGGTTTGGCACACAAAAATGATAGTTGGAAGATCTTGAGGACGACCTGCGCAGTGTCGGTATAAGAAGATGGAGAATGAAAGCAGACGATCGAGATGATTGGAGGCGGATTGTCATACAGGCCAATACTCTACACGAGCTGTAGCGCCAATTGAGAGAGAGAGAGAGAGAGAGAGAGAGAGAGAGAGAGAGAGAGAGAGAGAGAGAGAGAGAGAGAGAGAGAGAGAGAGAGAGAGAGTTTATGAACTAACGATTTTGTATAGATACCGTATTATTAAAATCTGAATTCTGCTTCAGTGAATATTATTTGTAATACCCACTAATTAAATTAATGCTTTTAACTTATCACATATTTTTTTACAACTTCAAGACAATTTTGTTTAATCATTTGTTCAGTTCTTAGACATTAAAAAAATTAGATATTTTCTCAAGTAAATACGTTTTAAAAGAAATTTTTAGAACAATTTTTTAGATATCTGTTTTTTTTTTAGACATCCGTAATATCTATTATAATAATCAAGCTTAAACAAGTGAAGCGACCTTTTGGAGTCTCCCTCCCTGTCTGTTTATTTGTCTGTCTATCTATTTGTCAACTTGAGTTACATCTTACAGTAGCTTTTGAATGTATCAAGCGATTTTCATATTATATCTTAGTAAGTGTGTCCAGACATTTACCCTGCAAACCCCTATTTTGTTTAAATTGATACCCTAAAAAAACAGGGACGACGAGAGGTAAAAACATGACAGGTAAAAATTGTAAAACAACCGCAATCAAGCAAATGGAGTATCAAATTACAGCGGATGTTAACCAAAACCTGAATTCACTGTACAGTTTTGGGAATTTACAAATTATAGGGCGCCAGGACCAACCGGGATCAATAATTTTAAATCCAGCCGGATACCAGACTACAGAGAATTTTAATCCAAATCCGAATGTGGCGTTTACTTTCAAAATTTTCCAATCGTAGGTGCATCACAGGTCTAAAATGGAACTCAAAATTTTAACGGGGAATTCATAAGTCTTTGTGGAGATCAAGTTACGTGGATTTTTATTCAAAATACAAACACGCTGTCTTTAAAAATTGTACAAAATAATATGATAACAAAAAATGTATATATTATTATCAGTTATATATAGTTGTGGAGCGGTCGTGGCGTAGTGGCTAACGTGTGGCGCTGCTACGCTGTCGGAGCGGGTTCGATTCCCGCCCGGGCCATCTGATTTTGATAAGATGGCTGTAAGGCGATGGCAAACCAGCGAGAGGTATCCTGCCTAGTATACCCTCCCCAACTATGCCGTTTGGATCCGGCGTTAAACTGTAGGTCACATATACCTGTGAGAGACTCCGTAACACACGCACCACGGGTATATGCGGGGAGAGTACAAACCAGTCGGAAGACTGTAGGACCCAATAATAATAATAATAATATATAGTTGTAATGAAGAACTGCATACAGTTTTACGTCATAATTTGAAAATAACAAAAGCCAATGATACTAACGTAACCTTAGTAACGCAGTAATCCCAGTCTATTATTGAATTTTCAATGCATGAGTGAAAATATAAATTACAGTATTCTACTGATACTGTCTCAGTACTGGCCCAATAACAGTTTTTAAAACTACGGGAGTATTATATTATATATAAAATTATATATAAATATATATATAAAGTATAATATATATAATTGTATTATATATAAAAAGTATTACTGTATATTATAGTGATATAGATGTCTATGAGTTATCTGTCGATGGAAATTGAGCGCCAAGTACAGGGAAAAATGGAGGCGGATGATTATGGAGGCTAAAGTTCGACTCCTAACTGAGACGCCATAGAAGAAGAAGAAGAAGAAGAAGAAGAAGAAGAAGAAGAAGAAGAAGAAGAAGAAGAAGAAGAAGAAGAAGAAGAAGAAGAAGAAGAAGAAGAAGAAAAGAAGAAGAAGAAGAAGATATTTATCGACACACATATGAACTTTAGAACTAGGTGTTTCCAAACTTTAGTGTTTATTATATCATTCTCTGCTTTAGCATTGTTATTTTACCAAACACACTAATGGAGTAATCGGTGTTTCCTAAAATTTTTGATAAATAAAAATCATCTAATATTAAAATTTACGTAATAATAAACATATTTTTTTACAATATTGAACAAGTTCTGCAGTTCAGGGTGTTTACTAGTTTCTAATAATTTTTGTTTATGTTCACTACTTTATTAATTTGAGGTAATTTTTTTTGTTATACGATAAGCAAATATAATAATAGTAAGTGACATTTCATATTAAAATTATAGTTTATTTAATTTTAGCCCTGATAAAGGTTTTTCTTAATTTTCATAATATTTTATTTTTCTTACATTCAGACACAATTACATTTTATATTTTATATTATATTTAACTTTGTTAGCATAGATTTGCATACACATCTTATGTATGTTATTAAACATAGTAACATACAAGCCAGATTTACACACAATTCAATATTTACATGTTTGCTGTTTTAGGTTTCTATGTGTTTTACTCGTGCCTCGCATTCGTATCCTTGAACAGCCGTTATTGCGTTTTCTCAGTGTTATCAATATAAATAAGGCAATTTAATATTGGTAACTTGTTTCAAGAATTTGGATAGCAAACATAATAAATAGGTTTTGGCGCTGCGATTTACAGCAAACATTATTGCCATGCGTATACACAGCATGTGTATGTTTAAGTTACAAACAGAATTATCACTGTTGCACACCGCTAGAGAAAAAATTATTTCGATTAGCGCTTTCAAGCCTCACAGCTCATCGTCAGATCGGAAATAACAATAATAGGACAAACAACCTCTTCACACTCCCATCTTCCCCGCAGCCCCGCACACACTTCGCAAACAAGCTATAAGTTAAATGTCCTTTCATGACTACCGAGTTCAACCACCTATGTCTGTACAGTTACATACAGTATTTTTCTATCACATTCTGTGAGTATGTGTGGGTGCGCGCGCGTGTTGCATTCTTTTCAAAACCTAACCTTGTAAAACCTTTCTCATTCACCCTTTTAACTGGAATTTCCTTTTCGGTACAGTTTTACAATGCATTATATTGTCAAAACCATCCCTTTTATTTTTTCTATATTTAACGCGAACAACAACTTGGCTATGGGCGCGGTCACTCACCCTTATTTCAAAAACATTCATATATGCAATTTAATTCTTAATGTTATCTATCCGTCCTCTACCTTTTATTTCGCGATTATATTATAGAAATATTTCGTCATTTAGTTTTAGTATTAATTAGATTAGCTAACCCTTTCTCTCTTTCTTTCAATACTTCTAACTCCTCGCTAAGCTTTCTTTCAACAGTGTTATTTACTACTTTTAAAATTTCATAGTCTTCCAAAGGATTAACAATCTTTAGAGTAAATAACACAGTAGTAACAAAGAAATAACAAATGTATATTTGTATTTAGTAATTATTCCAGTATCGCTTTACATCCGCTTAGTAAGTTGACTTCCAGCTGATTACATCTTGTTTGCTTGCAAAACGTAATTCTAAAGAAAGTGAATAATTTTTCACATCTTTGATGCCTGAAGAAACGTGATGTTAATTACCAATACCGAAGTCAATTATTCTGGGACTTCAAATTTGCAATTTACTTAAATTCCGTAACTCAAAAAAAAATATAATATTTGTTTTTACTTATTTCACAAATAGCCCTAATAAACAAAAACGTGTAATGTTTTGTAGAGTGTTTAATAATAAGGACTGACTAAATTAGAGCTCGTTAGCTGTAGTATCAAAGGCCAGTTGAACATGTAAGCCAATTTACATATCTTGGTAGTGTACACTAGAATGAGCAGTTTATTCAAAAGTCACGATTTAACAGTAAACACAAAGGTGAGACTTCTACGCTGCTACTTATTCTCGGTCCTCTTCTACGGTGTAGAATCTTGGACTTTGACTGAAGCCACAACTAAGAAATTGGAATCCTTTGAAATGTGGCTCTACCGTAGAATATTGAGCATTTCATGGACAGCAAATATAACTAATGTTGAAATTTTTAGAAACATGAAGAAAGATAGGGATGTTATTAATAAAATGAAGATAAGAAAGCTTCAGTATCTGGGACATCTCATGAGAAATGAACAGAGATTTTACTTATTGCAGTCCATACTACAGGGGAAAGTACTTGAAAAGAGACGAGTTGGGCGACCGAGAATATCATCGCTGATAAATAAGTACCTGGTTTGGCATGAATACAACTGACTTATTCCGTACAGCAGTGCAGAAGGTTAAAATAGTCTGTACGATATCCAACATCCGAAACGGATAGGAACTATCAGAAGAAGATCTGTAGTGTAAACACAGATATTTTAGTTACATTTGAAGTGCATTTATGACAAAGAACGTGCTGAAAATAAGTTTAAAGTATCAGCACTACAATACTACTCAATTATATTCATGCATTCTTTAGTGTACACACATATTTCCAGCAAAAGTCACTTTATATTGTTTCATGAAAATGAAAAGTTTTCTCCAATTTATTCTTCGTATTGTTTAAATTAGCAGCCATCCTTACTATTTCTTTTATGAATTTGCTAACTGCTATAATTTTTTATTGTTCGACTAAGCTTTTCGTCATTACTGACATCTTCAGGTCTTAAACAACCAAGACCAGGTCTGTTGTTTAAGACCTGAAGATGTCAGTAATGACGAAAAGCTTAGTCGAACAATAAAAAATTATAGCAGTTAGCAAATTCATAAAAGAAATAGTTTCTCCACTTTATATTGAACTCTGTTATTTTACTATGCATAGCACAACACAAGCCGCTGCTGCCCATTATGTAATGCCATTGATAAAGTCGCACCACAAAATTGAAGAAATATCTAGTATTTGTAATATCTGTATTCAGTGTTATTTCGTAGGCTCATTAAATACTTTATTTGTCGGACCAATTGTTAGACTGTACCGAAGATCGTAATTTTAAAACAGTGAAACGCAGCCCATTGTTAGGTCAGTCTCACGTATCGTCGTATGGTACAGTGGAAACAGAAGAACAATGACGTCACTAATTACCAGCTTTAATTAGTCACAGATAACAATTTGTAATTAACATGGTACTCTGATACAATAATCCAAGTGAAAATTGTCCACACCCAATAACAATGTCACCTATAAGAGTTCCGCGCTAATTATAACAAAATAGTCACTTTCTGCTAACCACTTGTTCCGCACGAAAGAAATCGCCCACTGTACCTGACTGACTAGGCCGGCCGCTGTTGCTTATATCGGTCCTTCAAGTGTTCCAGAATAATTTTCCATTCTTTTGGCGGCGTGCCAGCATAATTTGCGTAGTTACCAATGCTCTCGAACAGTCTGGAGTGCTACAGCAGTAGACGGCCTTAACACAGACACCACACGCTGGGTTAGTCGAGACGCGAGTAGAACGAGACTCTCGTCTTTTCGAGAAGGTTACCTAATTGTCATAGCACTATTATTAAGTCTCGGGAATATGAATATACAAAATATTTATTTAACTTCTAAGAAAGAAAAATATTGAAAAGTGAAATGACGCTTAGTTGATGTAACGAGACTAAACTTTAATTGTATTGTTCTTGTCCAGAATAGACGTATTTGAATATACTCTGTTGCAAAACAAAGAAATAATGGCAAAAAAAAATACAAAAATACATGAAATGAAATGAATTAATGAAGAACAATTAAGTATTTAATAAATAAAGAATACAAAGAATTAATTCTATTTAATAATAATTAGACTACTTATTTTGAATTAAATAAGGTTTCCAAGAATTACGGCGACTGAGACCTTGTATTGATGAGATCTAACCAGATTTTTTATGTTTAAACAACATTTAAACATTGTAATAACGAAATAACTAACCATTCAACATAACTGAATTAACACCATAACCTCAACACATAAAAAACTAAATCACATAATACGTTGTGAAAAACCAAGAACAGTGACAATTAGTGACAATCATTCAAAAAGCGCATCGTTTTCACTGAATATAAACTAAAACTATTTATTTTATATTTATCACTGAAAATTATTTAAAAACTTAAACGTAGTGTTATAAGTTACTGTTTACAGTCTACTCAAGATGGTGGTAAAGTGAACTAGATTAAAGTATAAAGTTTAACTGAACGTTTGAAATTACTTTAGTATATATGAAAAGATTAATTAATTAATTAATATTAGTAGTTTAATTTATTTAAGAAATTTTATTTGTTATTTTTTTATTATTGGTTCAGGACATGGTTCAAGCCTGGTTATATAAAAGAATCCACTACTCTGAGTGACTCAATTGTAATCATTATTTGTACAATACTGAATAAAATATTATTAGAACTAATATTCCAAAACAATCAATCAAGAATCTTTTATTTGATTTAGAAAATATAAAATACAAATATAGTTACATTAAACAACTGGCTCCCAATAACGTGAGGAAACGATAAAAAAATTTATCGAAGAATATATAAAAAAATATATTACTTTATATTATATTAGAAAGTAATATAGCTTAAAGAATATCAGAATTACAAGTTACAATATTAATATTATAATAGAATATTACAGAGGTTTAGGAGACGACCCGACAATACAGGTACTGTGCTTTTTGGGCGTCGCGGTACAAAACTCGCCCACCAAACACTACTACAGAACAAATTAACATTTAAATCACCAATAAATAGTTGTCAAAAGCATTCAAATGAAGTCGTATGGTGTCATTAAACTAAAGTCTAGTGTCGTTACCCTACGTTAGTATTGGTAACTTGGTAGCAATTTGTGTTCAACGTCCTACGCACTCTGTGCACCACAAATCTTGTTTCCAAAACTAATCAATCGTGATTTTCGTATTGTTTATGCTTGGGCCTATGCATAAATATAGGCTTATAATCTGTCAATGATTTGTGTCGATTCTATGCTTACGGCTGCTATCAATCTAAGTCTATGTTTATGTTTATCTTTACATTTTTGTTCGTGTTTGTAACGCAATCATTACAAACAGTTAATGCATTTTTTTATACAGTCTTACGTTTTCTAGATATAGTTTGTGAAACGTATCTTAGGCAAAATAATGTTTTACTTGTGAAATAAATTAACATTTCAAAGCATGTTCGTTTTGTTTGATTTTCTGGATATTGAGGCCGGACTTTGTAGGGTACTTTCCTCAAGCAGACATGTCGGCCATGTCCTCAGTACCTCTCCATCAGTGCCTACGTTGACGAGTCGACGCATTGCTGAACATTGCTGAATAAATGCAGCTGAAATCAACAGGAATACGTTCGACTTACAGAAAAAAGTTACTCCCCCACAAGGGTGACATATTTCATATTCTATAAATTATCATATATATTTACGAGTTTAAACAACAATATCATTCAGAAATATGTTTTATTTATCTTCGCTTTCAAACGTCCGTCAGTCGAACCATAGTTCAGTACTGCCACTGGCGCGGTTAACGTTGTCACAAGTTACGTACGACACTCAATAGTTGGTTCACCATTCACAGTATTTTTGCAGCCAACAAATTTTCCGATACCTTGTGATGTGCCGTCGACAGATGGTAGGCTAAAACTTAGAGGATTTCTGTAATCAACATGATGTGAGTGAACTCTCGCTAACATACACCTAATATGTGTATGATTACCATCGAGCGTTTGTACACTACACAGGGAATTCTATGTCACGCGTTATAAGAATTACATTGCACATTACGTGGAGGCGGCATTAACCTTGCTAACATAATACTCAATGCAAGCCCTTATATTGTAGCACGAGGTGTAATAAAATAGTATCAGGATTGATACTGACAATGGCAAGTCAGCTGACTTGGCTCCAAAAAAGCGACACATACGTTTACTTTACAGTATACTAATTACTCGGTATACGTTTGATAATATCAGCTGATCTGGTTTGTTTTCAAACGCTCATTGTTGTGTTGTGTGTTAATCTCATTTGGCGCATTTACCATGTCAGAAAAAATTGATCAGAAAATTTGAATCAGATTTTGTCAAAAAGTTGGTGAAACATGTAAAGATACATTTGAAAAGTTACAAAAAGTTTATAGGAAAGATTGGCACAGGTTTATGAGTCGTACACAGGTTTATGAGTGGTTTAAGCGTTTTAAAGATAGGTGTGAAAGTGTTGAGAGTGGCGAGCGTTCAGGAAGGCCTTTGACCAGCAAGACTGACCATAACGTTGAGCTTGGTTGAACTTGTGCGTGCTGCTGTGCAGTACGCGAAAACCGCCGAATCACCATTCGTGAGCTAGCAAATAACTTAAATATTAGTTTCGGGTAAGTTCAGTTCATTCTTACAGATGGGTTGGGACGGGAATGAGACGTGTTTCTCCAAAGTTTGTACCAAAAGCGCTCACAGCTGACAAAAAATATGTCCGGGTGTCGGTCGCTCAAGACCTGCTTGAATGTGCTAAAAAGATTAGAACTTCATTAAATCAATCGTAACGAGTGATGAATCACGGGTTTATGGATACGTATGGATACGATCTAGAAATAAGGCTCAGTCTTCAGTGTGGAAGACGCCAAATTCTCCAAGACCAAAAAAGGCAAAACAGAGCCGAAGCAAAGTGAAGACCATGCTCACAGTTTTCTTTGATCACAAGGGGATTGTTCATCATGAATTTACTCTACCAGCCCAAACAGTAAACCAGGATTACTACGTTTATGTTTTGAGGCGATTGAGGGATGCAATCGACGAAAAAGATCACAGTTGCATCAGAGTGGTGAATGGAGGCTTCAACACGACAATGCACCCGCCCACATATCATATGCTGTTCAGCATTTTCTTGCTAAACACAATATTCCACAGCTTCAGCATCCTGCATATTCACTAGATATGGCTCCTTATGACTTTTTTCTGTTTACGAAGACAAAAAATCAATTGAAAGGGAAATCACATGATGACTAGAAGAGATAAAAGAAAATGCGACAAGAGACCTTAAGGCTCTTACAGAAGACGACTCTTAAGACATACTTCGAACAGCTGGAAAAGCGCTGGAAGAAGTGTGTGGCTGTAGAGGAAGGGGGCTATTTTGAAGGAGACAAGTTTACAAATCTGTAACTCTTCTATATTTATGTAAATAAAATCATCTGGTACTTTTTGATTACACCTCGTAATGTTGTATAGAAATTATTTATTTAAAATTTGTTGTGCACACAATTTTTTTGTTATCATTTATTGGTAGCGAATATTGGGAATTTGTTTGATAACACCGCAATTTTACCTTGACAGCCGATCACCTAGTACCGTCTTAATTCAGTTTTACGGTAGACTTTAACACAAGCACATGTATCCCCAACACACACACACACACAACGCTTTGCAGCTCTTCCCGTTTCTTACACCTCATGGTGATTTTTGGTGGTCTTGAGTATTCTCTTCTTCAAAGCTCTCTATAGCCTTTTACTAAATTCTCTTAAACAGAATTAATATGGAACATTATGCTCAATTACATTATTTCAGGAGAACGTTTACATTAGTTTTATTTAAATCAGCGTCAACTAAATTATCTGTTAAGTATTTCTCAAATGTCATGAAACATAGATTACTGGAAATTTTAGCACGGATGTATTTGGATTTTTTCAATTAATTCAGAATTTTAAATCACAATTTCAATTAACTGTTTGACTCGCTTCGCTATTTAACCTGTGTGTACTGTATGTTGAGCCACGCACTGACAGCTTCGTTTGAAGTCTATGTGGTGTGAGTTGAGTAGTTAAAGCGTTTAAATTAAATGCTTTGTGTGTAGTGGTTGTGTAGACAGCGTACGTCGATGACGGGTCTCAATTACTTGCCTATTAATTAAACAGTAGTTTAATGACTCGCGTTGAGTGTTTATGCAACAAAGCACGGTGTAATTAAGTCCAAGTCCATTGAATAACGGAAAAAGAGGTAAAGAGAAGAGAGAGAGACAGAGAGAGAGGGGGGAGGGGCGGCGGGAGGGGGAGCGGGAGGGGGAGGGGGAGAGAGAGTGAGGGGGGACGTAAAAATGAATGAGTTTCTGAATCTGTTTACTATTTTGATTCAGTCAGTTTTTTACATAACAACATAGTTCTTGCGTAACGTCCTAAAAATTATGACTCCAGAAGTACTTGCACTATGTTATGGTGGGCAGAAGTAACGTAGTTACTTTTATCTAGAATATAAGAAGTGTCTTTGTCGAAGTAAGTAAACGCTGATGATTTAAATACATTGTGTTATTGAAATATGTTTTACAATTTAATATTTGTTATTGCTGAATTTGCAAGTAACTTGTATGAAATATTGCATACTAAAGTTTCTACGTAAATAAAATTTCTAATATTAAATTCCTAATGTTTAAACGTAGGAATGGCAGGAAACATTTTTTCGGAGCCTGAATTTCAAGAAAATGAAAGTAGTAGATTCCTCCTGATAAGTAGACACTGTATTGTCTAAGTAAGTGGGGGAAATCATAGAAATTTATCAACGAATTTACAACTGGGCACCAATAAAAATTTACTATTTTGTTTTGCTAGAGAGACCTACTTAAAATAAGAAGAAGCGGAAAAAAACATACGTCACAATCAGAAGAGAAGAAAACGTAAAACAGAATAAAATAACATTGTCTATGTCTATATGGCGTTCTGTCAGCTCGTATAACAATTTTGTACTCATTAGTCAAAATCTCTCCAAAGCTGTTTTCAACACTTGTAATATTTTAACTTATACTAAATTATGATTTTGGTGCAACAGCCTTTGGATATTTAAAAGTACCCGCTTATAAAGCCTTTGGAGATATTTAGAAATTACCTATTAAATCAAAAACGCTAAATTCTTTATTTTAAGTGTTACTGTGTTAGAAGCATTGTATAACACATTAAACGTTATGTTTTCTTCAACCATGGCTTTTATTTATTTCAGCAGTAAACTAACAACCAAAAACCGTTGTCACCTAATCTCACAAATGAAAGCAACACGTGTTTTCCTTTTGCATTAAGTAATAGGACAATTTATAATTAGTACACTTCTTCTTTTCCACATCGTAATATATCGATACAATCGCATATTATATAAAACATCGAAAATGTACTGCAGGAATACATAAATGTACAGTTATGATGCCGCTAAATAGCTTTTGTTTATTTATTTCTTACTATGGTAATTAATTCTGGTCTGCATGGTGTTTTTTGATATCTTTAGCAGTAGTATTTAGTATATTTCATTACTTATTCATTGGATCATCAGAAATACGTATAAACATAAATTTTGTAGTCGTTTAAGACAATTACAAAATATATAGTTGTATCTGTATACAAAATTACAAAACACGTCGATACAATCACATAGTAAAAACCATAAAAAACCCCAGGAACGAATAAAGGTACAGTTCCGATGCCGCTAAATATCATTTGCTTATTTACTTGTTACTATGATAATTATTTCTGGTCTCCAGAGTGTTGTTGACATCTTTATATGCGTCAACGAAAAGGCATAATTAAAAGGGCCTAAATCGTGCAAACGTGGCAAAATATTAAATTCTAAATTAGACAGTATTTTGCACATTGTGTCAAAGGTTACCTGTACAAAATTTGGTGACAATCGGTATAACGGTGTGGATTTGTATTCAGTACCCAAAAATCCTCAGACTCTGAGTTTTATGTAAATAGATAAAGATATATAATTAATGTAACAACGCTTTATACGATTATAAATATAGAGATTTAACACTGTTTACTTATTAGAGTAAATGCTGCATGTTATTTACGATAAACAATATTATTGTGAAATTACTGTAACTTACATCCACCCACTCCTATAAGGGATGCAAACAAAACGTTTCGTTTACTATAAGACTGTTATTAATATTTTTATTTTTTTCTTAAAAAGAGTATTCAAGAACTGAACACTCTTTTGAATGAACCAGATATTGTGAAAATTATAAAAATTGGTAGACTCAGGTGGGCTGGACACGTGATCAGAATGGGGGAGAATGAAGTACCAAGAAAGGCACTCACAGAACAGATCTCTGGCACCAGGAGAGTTGGTAGACCCAAACTACGTTAGGAAGACGGTGTGAACTACGATGCGTGCCATATCCTTGGGACCCGGAACTGGAGAGCGGCTGCACTTGACCGGGACAACAGCTGGCGGAAGCTGTTAAAGGAGGCCTTGACTCAGTAATGGGTTGTTGAGCCGCTGACGAAGAAGAAGAAGACTTAAAAAGCTGCTCTTGTTAAATACATACGTATAATCTATGTGTGCATATAAATTTAACATGGCAAAGAAACTGAATATTTTGTTGTAAGTGGAGCAGCTTTAAGATGACAAATATAATCGTCAAGTGTGATTCAAATTGATAGTATCGTGCCACAACTTTTACAACTTTTGAAACCTATTTCTTTTTCTCATTATTGATCCACTGTTAGATGGTTAGACGTTATACAGACATTGACATATATCTGTAATCAACTCTCCTTTCCGTAATGTAATACTACGTATACAACGTGATTTTTATATTTACGTATTCGGTAATTACATTGTTGCTATTTTACGCAAGAATCTGCTTGTATAAGTAAAATCCGTAATAAATTATGTGGATATTTTGGAGAGATTAGAAAAGAAAAATTCTTTACCAGTGTTTTATATGTTTTTTTAATGAAATTTTCATTAAAATACTTTGTTATTCATGTTATCTGTAAAACATTTTCGTTAATGCTGGCTGACAATTGTTACTCCGTAGACAAATTTTTGAACTGATGATGAAATTCTCCTAGTATCAGACGGTATTATTCTTGCAGAAAATGAATGCTCCTTTTTTTAAGAACGCAAAAGCATGACGAGATTAATTTAAATTGATAATGGGTTTAGGATCTACTGTACATTGGTTGAATGCGTAAGAAAACCGAGCTGCAGTTACAAGCCACGATACAATTAAAATAGTTTTAAAACAATTATACGAACAATTGGGTTCCCGTCCGTGTATTTGGCAACTTGAAGACTTAGTTTCGTAGAAAGAACTGTTTTTCGTTTTGCACAGCGTATACTGTATGGTGGTGGTTTATTGTGCACCCAACAGAAGTAAGACGAGTGTTAATGTCTAGGTTTACTCCTTAAATATTTATAGACTAAAAAGGCACAAACTGTTAGACTTACCATTCAGGTTTAACTAATAATGTATACTCTGTATTATCTGTATTTTAATGTCTGTGATAACTGTTCTGTAATATCTGAATGTTTTGTATTCGTGTCAACATTAAGTGTTAATATCAACCAGTATATGTGCCTTATAGGCCAGTGTTTAACATTTTGAACGTATTGTATCATGCCAGCAGCAAGTGGAAGTGATTTCATTTCTTTACATGTTTTTGTCATTTAGTCTTGTAATTTGTGTATCTGTTTAATCTTTTAACTAAAAGAAGAAGAGCTGTCAATGGTCAGCTCTTCATAATCATGTATGCATATAGTCAAACAATTTGTTCAATGTTCGCTTAGTCGAACAAATCACAAATCTGCAATAAATTGAAAATAAAAATCCTTAAATGTCTGACATTTACACTAGCAAGCTCACTGCAAAACTTTTTCGCTATTTTGAATAAAATACTTTTTATTTAATTAAACAAATAAAATGTTAAATAACTTAATTTTCAGAAAATTATGAAATTCCAATTACGCGAATATTACGTAGTTAATAAAATAAAACCTGTAAACCAAACAGTCGTACAAAAACACTCAAAATTCCCAAACATTACATTGTCTTTTTATTAGATTAATAAACACGATGTCTAGATGATAAATAATTAATATTATTTTTCAATGCTTTTGTATATTTCCATTGATATCTATAGACCGTATCTATACTTTTCACAAACAACCGTAAGTATAACAATATTTACTGTCTAGATAAGACATCTTTTGAAGGCGGTCCGAAATTGGCAAAGCGTGTAAGGTATACAAATATTGTCAAAATATTAACAAATAATTCCTTACAACAAAATAATAAAAATCGGTATGGAGAACCATACGTGACTTCCATGTTCTAATTAATTATAATATTATTTTTTATATGTACACTCAGAATGAAACTAAATATATCAGCATGCTTTTGATAAAAACGCTGAGACAGATAATCAAAATACGAATTGTACATAGTTGTTAATATTTAAAAAAAAGAAATAATTTGATTAAGTTATCTTTTATTTAAACAACGAGAAAGAAAGTGAATACCGCCCACCGTTTGTAATCTGTAAATCTCTGAAAACGAAAAATTATTTTATTTACATATCCGTAGTGCAATATTTTGTTTACCATGGAACGATATAAGTTGTTATTATTTTATTGAAATATTTTTAAGTTTTTTGTTGAATAAATTTACAACATCAATAGAAAAATTACCCCCTCCCCCTTCAACTACCTTTCTTGTATATAGATATTTGATCTACCTTTCTACAGTGGGTTATTATGACCTTTTTTTCAGAATACTTTATTTATCAAAATTAAGTACTTTACTCTTGTTGAAACCTGAAACGTTGCAGGTAAACTGCGTCTTCCTCTTACCCTGTCTTCACCAAAATCTTCAGGTCTTGAGTCTTCTACAACTCGGCCACATATGAAAAAATTATTTGATTCTTTTTGATTTTTCAGCAGTAATCGCACAAAATTCTATACACAGACACACACACAACACACACACACACACACACACTTTTCGGAAAATTACCTTTCTTCATATTTTGAGGGTAGTACAATCAAAATCTGCCCTTATCTTGAACACAATTTTTCCGCGATCAACATACTTCCATTTACTTACGGAACATGGAAGTAATATCCTTTACAACTTGACTCGCCACATAAACTTTTGCAATTTTCGTTAAATTTTTACTTCCATTTTTGCTCTGTGGCACTCCTAACGTTAAACAATTTTCAAAGTATACACTGCATTCGGATTCGTGTTAAAATACCTATTAGCTTGACACCCGAATGAGATTTTTGCTATTTCCTCAAACTTTTTATTTAACTTTTGAGCTCTGCTATCTTTTTTTTAAATTTACAATTAACATAATCTGGCTGATTTTTTTTTAAACTAACACTCATCGTAATAATTCCAATAATTAACCAATTTAAGTGACATTAAGGGTAGATATTTAATGTCTATGATTGGTTACATTAGACTACTCTCTGTTGCCATTATCTGTATGAAAAGGTACGACATACTAGGGATACGCCTTTTAAATTAACGTCTGTAACAAAATTACCGTAAATGCGGTAGGGATCGTTACCGCGACCAACAAAGATGCAAACTGAAACTGCAGCTGTAATCACAAAGGCTGTGTTAAACCTATACCGAGTGTTAAGTGTCAACAAATTAACATATAAATTGAAGACTAGTTATCTAGGTAACAGTGCATTTATACATAACTGATGTAGTGTCATCTGTGAATAGGCAAAGCTGTAATGACAGTTGTGTAGTTAAATTGACATCTTTACCTGCATAAACAACTAGGAAGTAAAATCACTAGTGATGGACGTAGCAGTAAGGAAATTATAAGCAGAATTAACCAGCTAAAGTTGCTTTCAACAAACACTAAAACATCTTCACTTCAAACACTTTCAGCCTATAAATAAGGAAGAATCTAGTAAAGACATTCGTACGGAGTGTTGCCCTATACGGGAGTAAATCTTGGACAATTGGAGAAAGTGACAAGAAAAGACTCCAAGGATTTGGGACCTGGTGCTAAAGAGGAATATTAAAGTTAAGATGGAGGCAGAAGATAACGAATGAGGAAGTCTTTAGAAGAGCTCAGGAGGAGAAGAGCTTTCTACGAAATTTAAAAGGCAGAAGAGCTAAGTTTATAGGGCATATACTACGACACAATGGGTTGGTTAAGAGAATAATAGACGGAACAATTGAAGGGAAGAATCACAGAGGACGACCCCGTTTAGACTGCATGAAACAGCTTACGGTCGATATGAACTGTACATCATATTGTGAGTTGAAATGAAAACCAGAGAAGCGTGAAGAATGGCGAGCTGCTGCCAACAAATCTACGGGCTGCTAACCTAGAAGAGAGAGACGTAAGAATTAAGATGAGCTAAAACAAAAATAAAGTACGTACTCTGAGATAATGACTTCCAGGTTGTCACGAATGTAAAGTCACAACATGCAATTACAACCATAATTGTTGTACAGATGATAAGTTGATCATTCCACGGCACTTTAGTCGCGACTGTACGTCCGTTTGACTTGAACACAAAATAAACTTAAAAGGAGGATGTGAATATTCTAAAGAAATATCTACTTTTGTGAGCAAATCGTAGGAACGTTTAAAACCACGTACATAGGTTAAAATATTAATCAGTTATTAGACCACGAGGTAGAGCACCTGACTTTTAATTTAAAGTTCTTTGTTCGATTCCCGGACGGATCTAAAAGGGATGTTTTATTTTACTTCCAGTTAATTTTTTGTGTTTGTCCATAAAAAAAATTAATTGTGGAAATAAGTCATTAACCTGGGCTGCAGTGTATCTTATAATCCAGATTTATTAACAGATTGCAGATGGGTATACATTTGTTAAATGGAATATGCAAAGACTATGGATTGCAGATATCCACAATTAAAACCAAGGTGATGGCTTTTTGTGGAACTGATCCCGTACGGGCAAAAATTGTTATAGGTGGTATTGTCCTGGAACAAGTTAGCAGTCTTGAATAATACCTGGGTTACTGTGTGTCTTATAATGCAAGCAACGACGTTGTGAATAGGTTGCATAAGCTCAACCTTATGTGCGGGACCATCAGGGGAACCCTTATGTCAACAGCCCTAAACGTCTACAAGGTGATGGCTCTTCCCACACTTCTTTATGGGTCTGAAAACTGGACTTTAATGAAAGGCCAGGCCAGTCGTATCCAAGCGGCTGAAATGCGATTTCTCAGGCACGTGGCAGGGTATACCTAGAAGAGAGAGACATGTATAAACAACAAACAGTAACGTGTACTTGAAGAATGTTAGCTACTGAACAGCTTTCATTTGCATAAGGTATTGGCAATGTGATAACAGAACAAAGTTGGCATTGAATTAATTTAAGTCGTTTAAATACGATACACTGAATACACTCGTAATTTATGGCTAAACTGTGGGAGCAAAGTTAATGTGCATTGGGCATCAAAATGTGCGAGCAAAGTTAATGTGCACTGGGCATCAAACTGTGGGAGCAAAGTTAATGTGCATTGGGCATCAAACTGTGGGAGCAAAGTTAATGTGCATTGGGCATCAAACTGTGGACCAAAGTTAATGTGCATTGGGCATCAAACTGTGGGAGCAAAGTTAATGTGCATTGGGCATCAATCTGCGGGAGCAAAGTTAATGTGCATTGGGCATCAAACTGCGGGAGCAAAGTTAATGTGCATTGGGCATCAAACTGCGGGAGCAAAGTTAATGGGCATTGGGCATCAAACTGTGGGAGCAAAGTTAATGTGCATTGGGCATCAAACTGTGGGAGCAAAGTTAATGTGCATTGGGCATCAAACTGTGGGAGCAAAGATAATGTGCATTGGGCATCAAACTGCGGGAGCAAAGTTAATGTGCATTGGGGATCAAACTGCGGGAGCAAAGTTAATGTGCATTGGGCATCAAACTGTGGGAGCAAAGTTAATGTGCATTGGGCATCAAACTGTGGGAGCAAAGTTAATGTGCATTGGGCATCAAACTGTGGGAGCAAAGTTCATGTGCATTGGGCATCAAACTGTGGGAGCAAAGTTAATGTGCATTGGGCATCAAACTGTGGGAGCAAAGTTAATGTGCATTGGGCATCAATCTGCGGGAGCAAAGTTAATGTGCATTGGGCATCAATCTGCGGGAGCAAAGTTAATGTGCATTGGGCATCAAACTGCGGGAGCAAAGTTAATGTGCATTGGGCATCAAACTGCGGGAGCAAAGTTAATGTGCATTGTGCATCAAACTGCGGGAGCAAAGTTAATGTGCATTGGGCATCAAACTGCGGGAGCAAAGTTAATGTGCATTGGGCATCAAACTGCGGGAGCAAAGTTAATGTGCATTGGGCATCAAACTGCGGGAGCAAAGTTAATGTGCATTGGGCATCAAACTGCGGGAGCAAAGTTAATGTGCATTGGGCATCAAACTGCGGGAGCAAAGTTAAAGTGCATTGGGCATCAAACTGCGGGAGCAAAGTTAATGTGCATTGGGCATCAAACTGCGGGAGCAAAGTTATTGTGCATTGTGCATCAAACTGCGGGAGCAAAGTTAATGTGCATTGGGCATCAAACTGCGGGAGCAAAGTTAATGTGCATTGGGCATCAAACTGCGGGAGCAAAGTTAATGTGCATTGTGCATCAAACTGCGGGAGCAAAGTTAATGAGCATTGGGCATCAAACTGCGGGAGCAAAGGTAATGTGCATTGTGCATCAAACTGCGGGAGCAAAGTTAATGTGCATTGGGCATCAAACTGCGGGAGCAAAGTTAATGTGCATTGGGCATCAAACTTCGGGAGCAAAGTTAATGTGCATTGGGCATCAAACTGCGGGAGCAAAGTTAATGTGCATTGGGCATCAAACTGCGGGAGCAAAGTTAATGTGCATTGGGCATCAAACTGCGGGAGCAAAGTTAATGTGCATTGGGAATCAAACTGCGGGAGCAAAGTTAATGTGCATTGGGCATCAAACTGCGGGAGCAAAGTTAATGTGCATTGTGCATCAAACTGCGGGAGCAAAGTTAATGTGCATTGGGCATCAAACTGCGGGAGCAAAGTTAATGTGCATTGGGCATCAAACTGCGGGAGCAAAGTTAATGTGCATTGGGCATCAAACTGCGGGAGCAAAGTTAATGTGCATTGGGCATCAAACTGCGGGAGCAAAGTTAATGTCCATTGGGCATCAAACTGCGGGAGCAAAGTTAATGTGCATTGGGCATCAAACTGCGGGAGCAAAGTTAATGTGCATTGGGCATCAAACTGCGGGAGCAAAGTTAATGTGCATTGGGCATCAAACTGCGGGAGCAAAGTTAATGTGCATTGGGCATCAAACTGCGGGAGCAAAGTTAATGTGCATTGGGCATCAAACTGCGGGAGCAAAGTTAATGTGCATTGGGCATCAAACTGCGGGAGCAAAGTTAATGTGCATTGGGCATCAAACTGCGGGAGCAAAGTTAATGTGCATTGGGCATCAAACTGCGGGAGCAAAGTTAATGTGCATTGTGCATCAAACTGCGGGAGCAAAGTTAATGTGCATTGGGCATCAAACTGCGGGAGCAAAGTTAATGTGCATTGGGCATCAAACTGCGGGAGCAAAGTTAATGTGCATTGGGCATCAAACTGCGGGAGCAAAGTTAATGTGCATTGGGCATCAAACTGCGGGAGCAAAGTTAATGTGCATTGGGCATCAAACTGCGGGAGCAAAGTTAATGTGCATTGGGCATCAAACTGCGGGAGCAAAGTTAATGTGCATTGTGCATCAAACTGCGGGAGCAAAGTTAATGAGCATTGGGCATCAAACTGCGGGAGCAAAGTTAATGTGCATTGTGCATCAAACTGCGGGAGCAAATTTAATGTGCATTGGGCATCAAACTGCGGGAGCAAAGTTAATGAGCATTGGGCATCAAACTGCGGGAGCAAAGGTAATGTGCATTGTGCATCAAACTGCGGGAGCAAAGTTAATGTGCATTGGGCATCAAACTGCGGGAGCAAAGTTAATGTGCATTGGGCATCAAACTTCGGGAGCAAAGTTAATGTGCATTGGGCATCAAACTGCGGGAGCAAAGTTAATGTGCATTGGGCATCAAACTGCGGGAGCAAAGTTAATGTGCATTGGGCATCAAACTGCGGGAGCAAAGTTAATGTGCATTGGGCATCAAACTGCGGGAGCAAAGTTAATGTGCATTGGGAATCAAACTGCGGGAGCAAAGTTAATGTGCATTGGGCATCAAACTGCGGGAGCAAAGTTAATGTGCATTGGGCATCAAACTGCGGGAGCAAAGTTAATGTGCATTGGGCATCAAACTGCGGGAGCAAAGTTAATGTGCATTGGGCATCAAACTGCGGGAGCAAAGTTAATGTGCATTGGGCATCAAACTGCGGGAGCAAAGTTAATGTGCATTGGGCATCAAACTGCGGGAGCAAAGTTAATGTGCATTGGGCATCAAACTGCGGGAGCAAAGTTAATGTGCATTGGGCATCAAACTGCGGGAGCAAAGTTAATGTGCATTGGGCATCAAACTGCGGGAGCAAAGTTAATGTGCATTGTGCATCAAACTGCGGGAGCAAAGTTAATGTGCATTGTGCATCAAACTGCGGGAGCAAAGTTAATGTGCATTGGGCATCAAACTGCGGGAGCAAAGTTAATGTGCATTGGGCATCAAACTGCGGGAGCAAAGTTAATGTGCATTGGGCATCAAACTGCGGGAGCAAAGTTAATGTGCATTGGGAATCAAACTGCGGGAGCAAAGTTAATGTGCATTGGGCATCAAACTGCGGGAGCAAAGTTAATGTGCATTGGGAATCAAACTGCGAGAGCAAAGTTAATGTGCATTGGGCATCAAACTGCGGGAGCAAAGTTAATGTGCATTGTGCATCAAACTGCGGGAGAAAAGTTAATGTGCATTGGGCATCAAACTGCGGGAGCAAAGTTAATGTGCATTGTGCATCAAACTGCGGGAGCAAAGTTAATGTGCATTGGGCATCAAACTGCGGGAGCAAAGTTAATGTGCATTGGGCATCAAACTGCGGGAGCAAAGTTAATGTGCATTGGGCATCAAACTGCGGGAGCAAAGTTAATGTGCATTGGGCATCAAACTGCGGGAGCAAAGTTAATGTGCATTGGGCATCAAACTGCGGGAGCAAAGTTAATGTGCATTGGGCATCAAACTGCGGGAGCAAAGTTAATGTGCATTGGGCATCAAACTGCGGGAGCAAAGTTAATGTGCATTGGGCATCAAACTGCGGGAGCAAAGTTAATGTGCATTGTGCATCAAACTGCGGGAGCAAAGTTAATGTGCATTGGGCATCAAACTGCGGGAGCAAAGTTAATGTGCATTCGGCATCAAACTGCGGGAGCAAAGTTAATGTGCATTGGGCATCAAACTGCGGGAGCAAAGTTAATGTGCATTGGGCATCAAACTGCGGGAGCAAAGTTAATGTGCATTGGGCATCAAACTGCGGGAGCAAAGTTAATGTGCATTGGGCATCAAACTGCGGGAGCAAAGTTAATGTGCATTGGGCATCAAACTGCGGGAGCAAAGTTAATGTGCATTGGGCATCAAACTGCGGGAGCAAAGTTAATGTGCATTGGGCATCAAACTGCGGGAGCAAAGGTTATGTGCATTGGGCATCAAACTGCGGGAGCAAAGTTAATGTGCATTGGGCATCAAACTGCGGGAGCAAAGTTAATGTGCATTGGGCATCAAACTGCGGGAGCAAAATTAATGTGCATTGGGCATCAAACTGCGGGAGCAAAGTTAATGTGCATTGGGCATCAAACTGCGGGAGCAAAGTTAATGTGCATTGGGCATCAAACTGCGGGAGCAAAGTTAATGTGCATTGTGCATCAAACTGCGGGAGCAAAGTTAATGTGCATTGTGCATCAAACTGCGGGAGCAAAGTTAATGTGCATTGGGCATCAAACTGCGGGAGCAAAGTTAATGTGCATTGGGCATCAAACTGCGGGAGCAAAGTTAATGTGCATTGGGCATCAAACTGCGGGAGCAAAGTTAATGTGCATTGGGCATCAAACTGCGGGAGCAAAGTTAATGTGCATTGGGCATCAAACTGCGGGAGCAAAGTTAATGTGCATTGGGCATCAAACTGCGGGAGCAAAGTTA
The DNA here is from genome assembly GCA_034769895.1 of Magicicada septendecula. Classification (NCBI taxonomy): domain Eukaryota; kingdom Metazoa; phylum Arthropoda; class Insecta; order Hemiptera; family Cicadidae; genus Magicicada; species Magicicada septendecula. Next base: position 455,654,936 of record CM068374.1, on the reverse strand, counting down.
ATGTGAATTGGGCATCAAACTGTGGGAGCAAAGTTAATGTGCATTGGGCATCAAACTGTGGGAGCAAAGTTAATGTGCATTGGGCATCAAACTGTGGGAGCAAAGTTAATGTGCATTGGGCATCAAACTGCGGGAGCAAAGTTAATGTGCATTGGGCATCAAACTGCGGGAGCAAATTTAATGTGCATTGGGCATCAAACTGCGGGAGCAAAGTTAATGTGCATTGGCATCAAACTGCGGGAGCAAAGTTAATGTGCATTCGGCATCAAACTGCGGGAGCAAAGTTAATGTGCATTGGGCATCAAACTGCGGGAGCAAAGTTAATGTGCATTGGGCATCAAACTGCGGGAGCAAAGTTAATGTGCATTGGGCATCAAACTGCGGGAGCAAAGTTAATGTGCATTGGGCATCAAACTGCGGGAGCAAAGTTAATGTGCATTGGGCATCAAACTGCGGGAGCAAAGTTAATGTGCATTGGGCATCAAACTGCGGGAGCAAAGTTAATGTGCATTGTGCATCAAACTGCGGGAGCAAAGTTAATGTGCATTGGGCATCAAACTGCGGGAACAAAGTTAATGTGCATTGGGCATCAAACTGCGGGAGCAAAGTTAATGTGCATTGGGCATCAAACTGCGGGAGCAAAGTTAATGTGCATTGGGCATCAAACTGCGGGAGCAAAGTTAATGTGCATTGGGCATCAAACTGCGGGAGCAAAGTTAATGTGCATTGGGCATCAAACTGCGGGAGCAAAGTTAATGTGCATTGTGCATCAAACTGCGGGAGCAAAGTTTATGTGCATTGGGCATCAAACTGCGGGAGCAAAGTTAATGTGCATTGGGCATCAAACTGCGGGAGCAAAGTTAATGTGCATTGTGCATCAAACTGCGGGAGCAAAGTTAATGTGCATTGGGCATCAAACTGCGGGAGCAAAGTTAATGTGCATTGTGCATCAAACTGCGGGAGCAAAGTTAATGTGCATTGTGCATCAAACTGCGGGAGCAAAGTTAATGTGCATTGGGCATCAAACTGCGGGAGCAAAGTTAATGTGCATTGGGCATCAAACTGCGGGAGCAAAGTTAATGTGCATTGGGCATCAAACTGCGGGAGCAAAGTTAATGTGCATTGGGCATCAAACTGCGGGAGCAAAGTTAATGTGCATTGTGCATCAAACTGCGGGAGCAAAGTTAATGTGCATTGGGCATCAAACTGCGGGAGCAAAGTTAATGTGCATTGGGCATCAAACTGCGGGAGCAAAGTTAATGTGCATTGGGCATCAAACTGCGGGAGCAAAGTTAATGTGCATTGGGCATCAAACTGCGGGAGCAAAGTTAATGTGCATTGGGCATCAAACTGTGGGAGCAAAGTTAATGTGCATTGGGCATCAAACTGCGGGAGCAAAGTTAATGTGCATTGGGCATCAAACTGCGGGAGCAAAGTTAATGTGCATTGGGCATCAAACTGCGGGAGCAAAGTTAATGTGCATTGGGCATCAAACTGCGGGAGCAAAGTTAATGTGCATTGGGCATCAAACTGCGGGAGCAAAGTTAATGTGCATTGGGCATCAAACTGCGGGAGCAAAGTTAATGTGCATTGGGCATCAAACTGCGGGAGCAAAGTTAATGTGCATTGGGCATCAAACTGCGGGAGCAAAGTTAATGTGCATTGGGCATCAAACTGTGGGAGCAAAGTTAATGTGCATTGGGCATCAAACTGCGGGAGCAAAGTTAATGTGCATTGGGCATCAAACTGCGGGAGCAAAGTTAATGTGCATTGGGCATCAAACTGCGGGAGCAAAGTTAATGTGCATTGGGCATCAAACTGCGGGAGCAAAGTTAATGTGCATTGGGCATCAAACTGCGGGAGCAAAGTTAATGTGCATTGGGCATCAAACTGCGGGAGCAAAGTTAATGTGCATTGGGCGTCAAACTGCGGAAGCAAAGTTAATGTGCATTGGGCATCAAACTGCGGGAGGAAAGTTAATGTGCATTGGGCATCAAACTGCGGGAGCAAAGTTAATGTGCATTGGGCATCAAACTGCGGGAGCAAAGTTAATGTGCATTGGGCATCAAACTGCGGGAGCAAAGTTAATGTGCATTGGGCATCAAACTGCGGGAGCAAAGTTAATGTGCATTGTGCATCAAACTGCGGGAGCAAAGTTAATGTGCATTGGGCATCAAACTGCGGGAGCAAAGTTAATGTGCATTGGGCATCAAACTGCGGGAGCAAAGTTAATGTGCATTGGGCATCAAACTGCGGGAGCAAAGTTAATGTGCATTGGGCATCAAACTGCGGGAGCAAAGTTAATGTGCATTGGGCATCAAACTGCGGGAGCAAAGTTAATGTGCATTGGGCATCAAACTGCGGGAGCAAAGTTAATGTGCATTGTGCATCAAACTGCGGGAGCAAAGTTAATGTGCATTGGGCATCAAACTGCGGGAGCAAAGTTAATGTGCATTTGGCATCAAACTGCGGGAGCAAAGTTAATGTGCATTGGGCATCAAACTTCGGGAGCAAAGTTAATGTGCATTGGGCATCAAACTGCGGGAGCAAAGTTAATGTGCATTGGGCATCAAACTGCGGGAGCAAAGTTAATGTGCATTGGGCATCAAACTGTGGGAGCAAAGTTAATGTGCATTGGGCATCAAACTGTGGGAGCAAAGTTAATGTGCATTGGGCATCAAACTGTGGGAGCAAAGTTAATGTGAATTGGGCATCAAACTGTGGGAGCAAAGTTAATGTGCATTGGGCATCAAACTTTCGTTATAATAGTGTTACGCCATTACAGCACGTTCTACATGTTTCTCGGTGAGCCCAGCTGTAAAGTACGTGACACTTAACATGAGTATTACAGTGTTGGGTCAATCCATCTCAAATGAACCAGAAAAATGGCAAAATGCTACCCATAAACTCGGATTTTTATGAAATTTGGCACACATGGTTTGTTTACATATATAATGACTGGTTTAAAATTTCAGACCTCTATCTTAAGCCGTTTCAGAACTAGAGCAGCCTGATTTTTAACCAAAAATACTAAAAAAATTCATCCGCGGCTGTCGCGAATTCAATAAGTAGTTTTAAATTTATTTAATTTCTCCTAAAATTGATGTAGAAAAGATTTGGAATTTTCCATATTTTTGTAAAATTGTCTGCAGAATGGAAATATTGTATCAGATTTGTTGTAATCACATTATGAAGGGTAATTTGAGCCTTCAAAATAGAAATATTATTTAAATGTCCACAACTTAAATTACAAATTCCTGTGTACAGACTGTAGTTACAGTGTTCCAATATTGTGGCTGGTATCATTGGAAAGAGAAGAAAATTTCCTTTAAAACAGACTTAAAAAATCTTTGGGGAAATGACAACTACACTAGTAGTCATAAAAAACAATATTTAGGGCATATTAACAAATTAATCCACTTTTACACACAGAAACAAAAATTTATTCAAAATAATATCCACATTTACATGTACAGGAAAAAAATTTATTCAACTGATTATCTAAAAATACAATTTAGGCTACAATGTATTCTAAAAATATAAATTAGCTACAAATTATTCCGTTTCTCATTTATCAATTTTTGCCACTCTACTGAAATTTGATATTGCCTGCCTGTCATTGTTGTTGGTTGTTCTATAGTACATAATATATTTTGAAATGGGATCCAACAAATATCAACCCTATCTGGCCAATAAAAAGATACTGATGGACCTGCTGGATGCATAAATCTAATTCTGGCATCTCCCTGATCTAAATTTATAATTTCAATAAGACCAATATACCATTTAGAATCGTATTTACAGCAAACAAAAGAATTTACTTTCAAGGAGTCTGCAATAGGTGTTTGCGCAACAGAAAAGTTAAATTGTAAAGCATAGTTATTGTCACTGCTAACTCTTTTTGCAGCCAGAGTATTGGTTGATAAAGGTATGAATTGGTGGAAACTTCTGGTGCCAGCCACAGTTTTTGATTTTGTAAATCGCTGTTGCAGATTAGTTCTTGTAGAACATACTTCTTTTTCTTCTATATAAAAAAAATGGATTTTAGAAAATTTTTCTTTGCAAAACTCGAACATTTTTTTAGGATCAGAAATTTGCTCCTTGTATGGTCTCTGTAAATTGGCCTTTGTCACCATCCGTTTCACACTGCCCCCAATACCATCACAATATGATTTTCCATGGCTTGTTGCAAAGAAAGACCATGTGGCAGTGATTCCAAAATCAACCTCGTGATGGCACAAATTTAAAAAACTTTTGCAATTTTTGTATTGAGCACTGCGCCCATCTGTAAAATACTCTATTTTATTAACAGTAGGACAGTGATGCTTAATTGACTCTACAATTTTTGACTGAATTTTATAGACAAAAGCAACATCATGATTTAAATCATCAGAAATATAACATAATGATAAATGGCATAGTTCTTCAGTATCAGGATTTTTGTAGTATATAGCAGCAGGATGTATAGTGCACGACATGTGAGTCCAATGGTAGCTTTGTGCTGCACCTTGTAGCACAAAACCATAATTTTCAGCAAAATCCGTCAATACTAATGCCTCATTTTCATTTTGTTACGCAATACGGAACAATCTCGTACATTCGATAGCGTTGTTCGACAAGCTTCTCAGCTAGCCCAACGGTTGTTGTGTTTCTGCCAAGGCCGCGCTCTAGTATTTTCAAGTGTTTGTTAAGGACGCATATTATGGAACCCTGCAGGCTATAAATAGCTCATATCATCGGCTGGTTAGTTTTCAGTTATTGTCGGGCGATTTACACAGTGCGTTTAAGTGGCGATTTATTCCAGTGCGGTTCGAAGTATTATGGCGAAGTGTTATGTGTTTTTTATAGTTGTGCGCGACAATTGTAATACAATTGTGTTTTATATTAGTTGACGTTTTTATTGCTTGTGAACAATTTTTATTTGATTCGTTGTAAGAGACTAACGTGATGATTACAAACTGTTTAATTGTGATAATTAAAGCTGGTTTTAGTGACTTTATTGGTGTCTTGTGTTTTGTTTTCCACTGTACCATACGACGATCAGCTAGACCGTCGTAACAATAGTTATTGAGCGTACAATTTTTTGCTCGCAAAGACAATGAGTATATTAGAAAGTTGATTACTAAGAGATAGTTATTAATGAAACGGATCCTTTATATGAAGAAATATTTTACCTGTATAAATAGAACTAAACTATTCATTATTTTTCTTATAAGTGTCATTGTTTAAATATACTAATTATGTGGTGCCTTATTTGCATTTTTTATATAAATTTGTATTCCATTCTTATATTAATCAATCGCGTACTCTCGTACTTCCCCCCACCAAACACATGAAAATCTTGCCATTCTACAGGCGTTTAAAATTAGAGTAGGCCTACTGGGTGTAACAGTGTTTCTGCAAGAACGATTCGTCATAATTTTACCTTTATCTTATTTTTTGCTATATTGTTCTGTCTGTGGTATTTTATTTTGTTATTTTTACGGTATTTTTAAAGACAGTTTTTGTTTTTTAATTTCAAAATCATAATTTTTATTTAATAATATTGACTTTGAGTTGACGTCTAAAAATAGAAAACTATCTGTTTACTTAGAATAATTATTTTAAGGTTAATAACTTACAACGTAATAGTTAAAAATAATAAGGATAAACACCGGAAAATATGAAAGATCATAAAATTTGTTGACTTAATTTTATTGTTACTTTATTTACACGCAGAACAACAATAATTTTACTTGTGACATGAAACTGACATCATATAGTGTTTTAGGGAATATTTGCCATATTTTATTACGTTTAAATTATTGTAACGGTTGTGAAACCTTTATTGTAAAGCATATCTGCTGTCAGAAGCGCAGTATCATTGTCAGGGTTTCTTAATTGCATAATAGGTAATGATACTTAAAATAATTTACCGTACTAAGCTGTAAATACACTTGATAATATTCAGTAACGACCAATCTATATCGATAGTGGTTTGTTACTGCCCACATTCGTGTGCCTAAGCTAGACTAATAAACGTAGGTGGACCGCAAGTCAGTCGGTGTGTTGTTTTATAGCGATGCAGTTGTGCTTTGTAGTTAACGTGAAGCTTCAATCTGAATGTTGATTTGAATATGCACTACGGTTCAGGAAACGCCTACTATTATTACTTTTTAGCTCTCGATCATCACCGCGTCCTCTTGCCGCAAATTACTCTCCTAGACTCCACTGCTGTGGAGATATCTAACACTCTAGGCGGAGTCCTCGTGGTGTCGGCGTACAAACCGCCGACGAAAGAGCTCCTTCACCCCGATTTAGCGTCTCGTTCGATGGACACAGGAGGGTCATCATGGCCGGCGACCTGAATTGTAAGCATCGCGATTGGAACAGTCGCTTGACTGCCCCGAACGGGAAGCGCTTACGCAGGTTTGCAGATTCTCGCAGGGCGACGGTGATTGGGTCCGCCCAACCTACGTTCTACCCCTCACAACTCCGCGCGGCTCCGGACATAGCGGTGATCCAACGAATTGACTGCCCGATCCATGTGTCCGCGCTAACGGAACTATCGTCCGATCATCTCCCCATCTCGATCCGCGTCGCTGCCCAGCATGTCGTTCGCAGAGATGTCAAGAAGGTGATAGAATGGGATCGCTATGGCCCGGCGTTAAGTCGTCGATTGCCAGAGCCGGGACCACTCGAAACCGTCCGCCAAGTCGACGAGGCAGTTGCCGCGTTTGACGAGGCTGTCGTATCTGCGATCGACGCGTCTTCCAGGATGAAGCCTGCCGTCTCGCCCCACTGGCAGCGGCGAGTAATGCAAGACATTAATACAGAATAATATTTAAATTGTATGTCGTTTAGCAAACGTTGTTAACAGATTGATGAGTGTTTTGTTGTTGCCGAGTAAAACTGGGCTGTTTTCAAAACATTTTGTAAATATAACAATATAATAAGGATGAATACATTTTGGGGCGTAATTTTAGGAGATCATTCTATATAATCACAATTTAACAGCAGTCTGAGTGAGGCGCTTGGTCAATTTCCACTTAACGTTGTTAAATGTTCTGTATAGTCCCGTCCAAATATCCAGTAACCTAAAATATTCGAGACTCAGAAGTAAAAGTCAATAGAAACATTGCTTATTATCAATTGTGACGTATACGCTTATGTTTACCGTCTATAATAAACAACACAGAGCTGTATCCTTGTCTTTACTCGTCTGCTTCGTTGTTACTACTACCTCTGTATATTCGCCCATATACGTGACGTATTTATGTTATATGCATTTTTAACACAAATTACTTAAAGATATCCAAATGCTTGTACTAAGTTTATTAACGTGGCATGCATTTATATTCCAATTTGGTGATGTTTATGAAGAGATTCCGAGTTTAAACTATTTTAGGAAGAATGAAAACAAGTTCATCTGTTATTATTTAATGTGTAACGTCTTCATGGATCTTCCGATAATAATATGTAGTGTCATGGCCGGACCTAGTACAAGTCCGGCATATTAAACGTGGCAACACTGGAACCAGCTGATATTTGAGGTCGACTAGACGATCTCTTAATTTATGTATTTCAATAATCAAATTGCGTCATTTTTAATTGCCGGTTAACAGCAGTTTTATAATTCTTAATTATTGCAAATTAAAAGTTTATTATGTAAAATACTGTTATATTATTTAAGAAATATAATAATCAACTCATTTATATAATACGAATTCAATAATTTGACCAAATTAATTCATTAGGCCTAACACTAATTCACTAATTTCTTCAACTTAAACGTATAGTACTAAGTGCGCACAGACCTATAATAAATACAAACTTAGCTATAAATAAGCCTACTATAATTTTAGAAATGCTATGAAACTAAATTCAAATATAACATGTTCACTTTAGCTATTTTATTACACTATGCTTATAGGCCTCAGACGCAACGTTGCCACGTTTTATATTCCGGCCTTCTACTAGAGCCGGCCATGGCAGTGTGTAATTTAAGCCTCACTTAAATAATCGATTTTTCTGACAATGATTGAGTAAACAGTTTTTTTTACTAGGCAACAAAAAAAATTATTTTTTTTTACTGTTAAATAATTTTACTAAAATTTGTACTGCGGTCAAATCAAATAAAACAAATCAGTGCCATTGAAAAACACATGTACATGGAGCCGTTTCTAAGCTAGAACGTTGGTAGCGGAAAAGAAGCGGTATGTAATAGTTAATTTTTACTTCCATGTTCCTTAAGGAAATGGAAGTATGGTGATGGCGAAAAAAATCGTGTTCGAGATTATTGCAGATTCTGATTGTACTACACTCAAAACATGAAAAAATATCGGTATGGAGAACCATACATGACTTCCATGTTCTAAGATATATATTTAAAATAATATTTGAAATAAAATATTTCCATAGAAACTACGTCTTTCTACTTATTGCTTCAGCATTAACCACAGTACTGTGGTCACTAACGTATACCACCTCACGTTTTCGCACTCGATTTTCACCGATGATGGCAGTCGATGGCACTGCCGAAAAGTCTGGTTTTGTAGAAAAAATTGGACTACGGCTAAAGAGCCCGGGAAGCAATTTTAACAAAAAACTACTTCCTTGTTGCCGATAACGTGGTACACATATAAAAAATTCTCCCCTTCACCTTCAACTATAATTTTTAATAATAGAAAATTACCCCCACCCCGTTCACCTAACCTCTTCATTTATAGATATTTCATCTACGTTTCTACAGTGGATTACTATGAGCTTCTTATCAGGATACTTTATTTATAAAAATTAAGTACTTTACTCTTGTTAAATCATAAAATGTTTCAGGTAAACTACCCCTTTCTCTTAACCGATCTTCTCAAAAATCAATAGACCTTCCGTCCTCTACAATTCAGGGAAGCATGCAAAAAATATTTGATTCTGTTTGAATGTGCGGCAGTTATCGTTCGTCATGGAAACATTTCTCTTGGTACAACATAAAATATAGCAGGTAAACTACCCCTTTCCCTTAACCGATCTTCACCAAAATCAATAGACCTTGAGTTCTCTGTAACTCAGGAAAGAGTGCAAAACATTATTTGATTCTCATTGAATTTTCGGCAGTTATCGTTCGTCATATAAAAAATTACCCTTTTTAAAACATAAAACGTTGCTGATAAACTACCCCTTCCCTTAACCGACCTTCAACAAAATCAACAGACCTTGAGTTCTCTTTAGTTCAAAAAGGTATGCAAAAACCTAGTTGATTCTGTTTGAATTTACGGCAGTTATCGTTCGTCATATAAAAAATTACCCTGGTTAAAACATAAAATGTTGGTGGTAAACTACCCCTTTCCCTTAACCGATCTTCACCAACACCAATAGGTAGTGAGAACTCTACAATACAGGGCTGTATCCAAAACATCATTTGATTCTTTTGGAATTTGCGGCTGTTATCGTTTACTATAGAAAATATCGGTATGGAGAACCATACATGACTTCCATGTTCTAAGATTTATATTTAAAATCATTTTCGAAATGAAATATTTCCATAGGAACTACTTCTTTCTACTTATTACTTCAGCCTTAACCACAGTACTGTGGTCACTAACGTATACCACCTCACGTTATCGCACTCGATTTTCACTGATGATGGCAGTCAATGACTCTGCCGAAACGTCTGGTTTTGCAGAAAATATTGTACTACGGCCAAACAGGCCGGGAAGGAATTTTAACAACAAACTACTTCTTTGTTGCCGATAACGTAGTAAACATATAAAAAATTATCCCCTCCCCCTTCAACTATAATTTTCATTTATAGAAAATTACCCCCACCCCGTTCAACTAGCCTCTTCATTTATAGGTATTTCATCTGCGTTTCTACAGTGGATTATGAAGATCTTCTTATCAGGATACTTTATTTATCAAAATTAAGTACTTTACTCTTGTTAAAACATAAAATGTTGCAGGTAAACTACCCTTTCCCGTAACCGATCTTTACAAAAATCAACAGGCCTTGAGTACTCTACAACTCAGGCACATATACAAAAAATTATTTGATTCTGTGTGAATTTACGACAGTTATCGTTCGTCATAAAAAAATTACTCTCGTTAAAACATAAAATGTTGCAGGTAAACTATCCATTTCCCTTAACTGATCTTCACCAAAATCAATAGGTTTTGAGTTCTCTACAATTCAGGGATGCATGCAAAACATTATTTGATTCTGTTTGAATTTGCGGCTCATCGTTTGCCATAGAACAAAAATCTACACATAGACACACAGACGCTTTTCAAAAAATGACTTTTTTCATGTTTTAAGGGTAGTACAATCAGAATCTGCCATTATCTCGAACACGATTTTTTTCGGCATGACCATAATTCCATTTCCTTATGGAACATGGAAATAAAAGGCAGGCAGGACACACACACACACACACACACACACACACACACACACACACACACACACACACACACACACACACACACACACACACACAATTCGCGTTATTTCTGGCCTCACTCATTTTTATTTTCTTACGTTTACACGCTTTTTAAATGGAAAGTGCCGAAACCCACATCAACACGTGTGCAAGCCGAAAAGGTGTCCAGCGTGGACAGCGATTTGCTTCCTGTGGATTGCTCACCAGTGTAACTGCATGTGTTTACAGAGGAACGGTTCATAGACAGACTTTTCGTCTTTAGGGAGTGAACCCTCTGCAAGATGCTCAGGGTCCATGAGAGACTTCGAAGGGATCCTTCTTTTCCGCGTGTTTGTTCTGTGAAACGTACACTGTAGATTCGCAGCTTTCTCTGAGCAACGCTCCATAGGGAATGTTGAATTTTTTTCCACGGTGTACCCTCCTACACACTAAAACCTGCTCTGCTGTTTTGATTACTGACATAATAATATTAAAACTTTGGAAACTTGAACACTACTTAATGGAGATCAAACATTAACTTCTACAAGCCATTAATTTTATGCATATTTTGAATCAATAAATGTTTTAATAAATTAATACAATCTGTGTACTAATTTCTGTTATAATATAAGAATTACAAACTCATATGTGCATGTGTGTATGTATGAAAAATATATAAATATTTTTCTCCTCTGGAAAATTGTTTGCCCCTCCTAGAAAATATGTTGACCTCCCTGATGACTAGTTATTTACTACCCTTTGTGGAATATAGCGTTATGACATGGATCAGAATGGTGGGTGTTAAATAGAAGACACAAACGTATTAAGGAAGAAATGTTTTGCTGAGAAATTTATAATTATACGGGTAAACAGAATCGTCGTTCTGGTATTCAGAAGAAGAATTGAAAGAAAGAAAGACTCGATTTTAAAAAAGAAAAATGACTAGTTTGTATTAACAGGAAAGACTCTGATAACACTATAGACATCATTCACCCTCGGCCGATAACTCGCAGCGAGAGCCTAAAGTTCATTACAGGAATCAGATCGCAGCTCCCTTTGGCCAGCTCTTCGTTCGTCCTACAAACATTTTATTCAAAAGTACAGTCCTTTCTCACGAAGGCTGAGGATAGTCTTCACCCACCTGATATGGGGGTACCATTTTAGCTGATACGTCATTTCTTCGGAACTCAATCTTCCACTTAGTTAATATTTAAATGATTGTAAATATAAATTTTAGGATATGGAAGTCATGTATGGTTCTCCATACCGATTTTTTAATTCGGTACAACAAGCATAAGCTATAGCTGGACAGAGGTGCCCATCGCCCCCTAAGGCCATGGTGCAGTTCCCCTCCCCCAGTATTCCGAAATCACTCCAAATTTGATTTCGTGGATGGGGGAAACACAATACGGGGGTATGGAATAACCCCCAGTTAACGGTGTATCTTGGGGCTTTATCCAAAATTTTTTGGAAAACCAAACCCATTTAAGCAATTATTGGAATCGAAAAGCTAATGTTATTCTTTTTATCAATACCAAACGGTTTCCTAGTATGCCTAATCAATAACTAAATTATGAGAAATCTAAAAGCCTGGTCAAACCTGGCCTAACATAATTAGTAGTACATTAGGCCTTATCAAGATAATCTAACTCGATTTTGTAATTGCATTTTTTTCTTCACTGATTTGTTTGATTTACGACGCTTGTAAGGGAGTAACTGAGCCACTGGTCACGCAACTGGTTTAAATTCATGTAACTCCTATTTCCAACAAGGGATTATAAAAGGGAAAAGATGATTATTAATGGCAGGGAAGGTTTAGTAATAAAATTAAAAAATCTACTAAATTTTGAAAACACGCGGAAATCTCCCCCAAATTACAAAAATCGCCTTGAATGATAAATTCCCCCCCCCCCCGACTTGCACCATTACACCATGCTGTGGCCACCCCTGGCTGGTGATAAACGATAAGTTACGCGTGTTATCCACGGAGTTCCGTTAATGGATACGGTGGCTCGATTTCAGTCTTCTACTACGTATTCGTCGCGTGTACTCGACTACAATGACGTGACGTCAGAGACGTTATTCATTCTTGACTAGAGTGAGGTTGTCAAGCACTTTTATCTAGTGCCGGATTTAAGGTTTTTGAGGCCCTAAGCCAAGTTTTCTGAGCGGCTCACGGCTGTGACTTTGAAGTAATTGTACTGCAGAAGTAATTTGATGTCAGATTAATACTATAAAAATTAAAAAAATTTAAACCTGGTAGTAGTGGGACTACCGGTAGACATGGAATCATGGGCAGACTTGTGCTTTGGGAAGGAATGAAGGGTTGGTTAAATAAACAGCTACATAAGTTTCAATGTAATGTTGGGCGCTGACGGGGTTTCGTCAATCTTCAAATGGTTGCCATTTTCTAAGTTCTCGGCCGATTCCTTTGATTTTAGTCTCAAACGATAGGCCTGTTGACGCTCTGCATAGGATTTGCCGGTTTTCGGTTTGAAATTTTTGGTTCGAGTTTTATCGCGATTTTTAGGTCGAAGCATTTCAAATTTTTGAGTTCAAATGTTATTATTTTCTGTGAGTGTTTTTGGTACTCGGAATTGGTGTTATTGGAGAGATTTAGTTCTGAAGATCACAACGCACTTTGTATTTTCGCGATCGGACTTGTAGTTCCCGAAATATTTAAGTTTTAGTGGAGCAATTTAGAAATTTTCGGCGCAAAAACACCCTCACGCAGACAAAGCCTAGAGGCGACTGAAGTCAGTTGTCAAAATTCTCAGTACTATTGTTGGAAGGGGGCCGAGTGACTCGATCACCTGACACCTGGTTTGCTGGGATTGGTTGAGCGGTTCGTGAGATAGTGGTATGCCGAAAGTACATTTGAAACATAACGGTCGATTTTCGCGAAACGTGCGAGTAAGACATTACATAGCTATGGATTCCATGTAGGCTACTATAAAAAAGCGTGCTTTCACTTAACAAACTATTTCAAAATATTAACGTTTAGTGTACGGATTCAATTCTATGTTCATAAAGTTTTCACACTAATAAATATCAACGAAACAACACGCTGCCCATCACACAAAGCTAAACACCTTCTTTACATTCAAAACAAAATAAAAACAGAACGTCAAATCGCAAACCGTTCAGTCACAACGAAGATAAAGAATGATAACAAACAAGGGTGGTACCACGGTCGTGTAAATTCGGGGACGTTCAAAATTCGCATGCGCAGATTAGTTTTCAAGGATGCCAACATCTTAAAAATAAGGAAGCCCACAATATTTAAATAAGAACTGTCTTCCATTTGTATTGTTAACAAAAATTGATCATATTTAATTTCAAAAAACCATATTTAAATAAATCAAAGTGCCTCCTATTTTTATAAAAATACTTGTTAAAAAAATAATAATAGGGCCTATTCTGCTTCCTACCGGTCTCCAATCTGCAATTCTGTTAGCCATTCTTCTGTTATCCATTCGCCTTACGTCTCTCAAGTCTGCTACTACAACGTACGTAAAGCAGATGAAATGTACACAGTGTAATTATTAAAAACACTTTTTATTGAAATGTTTACATGTTTTGCAGATATTTACAATACGCTTTACGTGTGTTAACCGTACTAATCGTTAGCGCTGTAGCAAGGCCTAACAATGTTCTGGTCCCCATTCATAGCTTTTATTACATGGTTTCGTCTCCAAAAATATATCAACCTGGTGTATCAATTCTCCAGTAATATAATGCTCGGGATTAAATATTTTATATTATGACTGTCACAACTGAAACATCAAAACGAGACATGTATATGTGTATACGTTATGTGTGTGTGTGTGTGTGTGCGCGCGCGCGCCGAAAGGTAAACGATCAAGTAAATGTAGGTGAAGGAGAAGGGATATATAATACAAAAGAGTAGAACAATAAACAAAGAAAGGGGGTAGGGGCAGAGTATTTGGGGGGGCAGAAGACAGTTGGGGTTGGGAAGGATTGAGAGCAGGTCGCTGAGAGTTAAGAGTAGTAGGCTATGGAAAGGATGGAGTAAGGTCTGGTAACGTATAGAAGAGCAAGCAGAGACGATTTAGTGAGAGACCACCTACACTCTAAACCTTCTTTCCCGCTTGCACTTACGCACCAGCTTACCCCACGCACTTTCTCATGCCTTACTACTCTCAACCCTTTCTAATCGATCCGACAAGGGATTGGGGGGGGGACACGCCTGAGTTTCAGTTGCGACACTCATAACAAAAAACATTCATACATACCTGAAGCATTATATAACGGGAATGTGAAGCAACAGTTGATTTATTAGTGGAGACATCTTCAGCTGCACTAAATCATTTTAAAGCAGTTGTAATACATCCATGCAGCTCACTTATTCGAATTAAAATGAATAATTTTTTCAATTTTGTCGTTTGTTTCCTGGAAACAGGATAATTTATAACAATCGTAACAATTATGTTTTGTTACATAAATTTCTTATTTAAGTTAAGTAAATTTAGTTTGTCAGTAGATACTCAGTTACTGTAAATATATTTTAAAGTATTTGTCGTTTCATGAGAACTCCGGCTTGCTGGGCTGTAGGCCATGGTCCATGGTTGTGTTGTGCAAACGTTTCGGCCGTGCCTTCGATGGCCATCTTCAGTGCAGAAGGCTGCAAAACACTGACAAAGGTTTCGTAGTCAGGCACTAAACTGTGGTTAAGGCTAGTGGCTGTGAATAGGACGCCCATATTTATAAACTTTTGGTGTCCACACGAAGTTGTCTGACACCACCAACAAATCAGAAGAAAAGCAAATTCTTATTGGTTCGCCACAACTCGCGTCCAAAGAGCACTCAATGAGGGACTCACCCCGCCGATTCATTGCAATAGATGCGTGTTTCTGAATCTGGACAGACGCCGTATGTGGGCGAGGGAAATACGCAATCACCGATGACAGAAGCCTCGTCTCTTGAAAGAGTATGCGATGGTCGTCATTGCCGAGTGCGAGCTCCGCTGTAGCAGACTTTTCCGGCTGCCTGAAACGACAGTAGCGGCTGTGTTCATCAACGCGGGCATGGACACTGCGTTTCGTATTTCCGATGTACAACTGCCCGCTTGAGCAAGGAACTCCATACACTCCGCACAACGAGAGCGGGTCTCTGACGTCCTTCACTGGTCTCAGAAACTGCTGGATTGTCTTGGTCGGCTTGAAGATTGGTCTCCTTCTCAAAACTACCTTGGACCACGGGCCTTACAGCTCGGCCAGCCGAAGTTCTCATAACATTGAAGCCGGCCGTGCATGAAAGCCTCAGACAGTATTTGTCGTTTTGTTTGTAGTATATTTTATTAGTAGCATTAGATTATTAAAGGTGTGGCATGAAGGATTAATTTACAAGTTAAATAAAATTTTACCTACACAATATGTAGAAATCCTTACCTCGTAAATATCTAATAGATTGTTTAGATTTAAACAAGAAGAAGCATATTCAGACCTAAAAGACGTGCAGGCGGGAGTACCACAGGGTTCTTGGACCTGTCTTGTATATATTATTTACCAGTGACATACCAAACTTAGTTAAAAAAACTTCATATATAGTATATGACATACTTCTGTTAAAAAAAAATATCTGTAGCTTGCGGCCCTATTGGTAAATCCGGCACTGCTTTTATCTTCAACCATTTTGGCGTTAGGTAAGACCATTCCGCAATGGCCTCGCTGCACGGCTACACGTGAATCGCCTACACTTTTGTTACGTAGACCGCAAGCTTTACTTTAGTGTAACTAAACTAGCATGCTTCCTGAGCTGCAGAACTCACTCCCTATTTTGTACTGCATTTGGATAAATTGTGATCCAAATTATCAGAAATTTTATGTTGTTTTAAATAATAATAAATCTATATTATACATTATTATTATCATTACTATTCAATTATCAGAAATATTACTAAATTCCCTATTACACCACATATTTTTTTTTTTGTAAAGTAACTTGTACAGGAATCATACAATAAATGGTAAATATTCCGAACATTCTATGTATTAATGGAAGCATAAACAATGAAAATTGATCTTGTGGTAAATGAAAACAAGACAAAATACACGGTAATGTCCAACTCAGAAACCAGAAGGGCTCCTAAGATTTCAATGTGAATGGGAACTGTTTCAAATGAGTGCCCAGCTTTAGTTATCAAATGATTATAAGGTGCCTTATTATTATAGGTGCCTTGGTATAAAATGATAATAACATTATGATGAGTATAAGAGAAAGGATACAAGGAGGAAATATAGCCTACTTTGCAAATATTAACATCTTTAAAACAATCTTGTTACAAGAGTTATAAGCTTCAAGTATATTATTCTCTTGTGCGACCAGTTTTAACATATGCATCTGAGGTGTAGACTTTGACATAGAATGACAAAACTGCTTTAAAATCATTCGAGCCCAAAATATTGCATGAAATTTATGGCCTAATAAGAGAAAAAGGCAGTTGGAGAATACACAGTAACGATTAACTACAGGCTCTCAAGCATGGACAAGACATCATGAAATCAAATCACAGAGGTTGCGTTGGTTGGGTCATGTGGAAAGAATGTCTGAGGGAAGAATGCATGAAAGAATGCTGAAGGGAAGAGTATATACTACTAGACATACAGGCAGACTAAAGATGAGATGGTTGAATGGCGTAATAGAAGATCTTGCTAGCATGGGAATCAGAGGGTGGAAAGGAAAGGAGAAGAATAGGGAAGCATGGAGGAGTATTGTTGAGGAGGCAAAAGCTCACCAAAGGCTGTAACGCCAGATAAGAAGAAGATTCCAAGCAATCGGATTTGTGTTAAAATATCATTTAGTCTGACAACCGGTAGGATTTTTACAATATTTTAAAATTTGTAATCTCATTTAAGGGCTGGGGTCAAAGACTTTTGAAATTTCCAATACTGTACACTATATTCAGATTTTAAAATTCTCTTTAATTTGATATCTCACATCATGGAATTTGGAACTTTATCAAACGTTTGCATGACTTTTTAGCCATGGCGTCCCAAAAATTATAAATTTAAAAAACCAACACTACACTCAAATTTTAGTTAAAATTTCTTTTAATTCGATACCCCACATAGACTTTTTTGCGATTTTATCAAAATATTCACTCACTTTTGACCCCGGCGTTCCAAAATTTTTAAATAAAGATAGCCATCGGTGCACGAGACCTCCGGGACGGAACGTGGAATAATCGTGTCGCGTGAATTTTATTAGGCATCGGAGAACGTCTAATACGTCTGTACATATTCATGTGTGTGTGTGTGTGTGTGTGTGTGTGTGTGTGTGTGTGTGTGTGTGTGTGTGTGTGTGTGTGTGTGTGTGTGTGTGTGTGTGTGTGTGTGTGTGTGTGTGTGTGTGTGTGTGTGTGTGTGTGTGTGTGTGTGTGTGTGTGTGTGTGTGTGTGTGTGTGTGTGTGTGTGTGTGTGTGTGTGTGTGTGTGTGTGTGTGTGTGTGTGTGTGTGTGTGTGTGTGTGTGTGTGTGTGTGTGTGTGTGTGTGTGGTCCAGGGAACGCTATTGGCGTTTGCTCCAAATTCACCGAGAATATTTGCCTTCGTTTTGAGTTTAGTAGTAAGGCTGTAGGTGAGGGAGGGGCACGGTAAATTACCAATTTACACTGTATTAAAGAATATATACATTAAACTTTAATAAAGCACTAAACGGCGCAGTCTGGCAAACAGCATCTGCAAGTAACTTCGATCAAAGTGCACGTTAATACTGCAACAGAGATGCGAACGCTGTAACAGAATTATTGATGACATATGTCGCTCAACACTTGTCGTTGTTGGCTTAGATATGATTGGTTTTAGCGCGAGTAAAGAGAGAAAAATACTAGAAAAAAATTACATCTTTCAAGGAATATGCTGCATAGGGAAAAAGGAAATCTTAGATTCGTTTTTTACTTCCATGTTCCTTAAGGAAATGGAAGTATGGTGATGGCAAAAAAAATCGTGTTCGAGATTATTGCAGATTCTGATTGTACTACACTCAAAACATGAAAAAAAGTCGTTTTTCGAAAAGTGTCTGTGTGTGTCTGTGTGTCTGTCTGTAGATTTTTTTTCTATGCCAAACGATAACAGCCGCAAATTCAAACAGAATCAAATAATTTTTTGCATACAGCCCTGATTTGTAGAGTACTCACGACCTATTGTTTTTGGTGAAGATCTGTTGAGGGAAAGGAGTAGTTTACCGGCAACGGTTTTCTTTTAATCAAGGGTAATTGTTTCCTATGGCAAACGATAACAGCCCCAAATTCAAACAGAATCAACTACTCTTTTGCATACAGCCCTGAATTGTGGAGTTCTCAAGACTTATTGTTTTGGTGAAGATCGGTTAAGGGAAAGGGGTAGTTTACCTGGAACGTTTTATGTTTTAACAAGGGTATTTTATATGGCAAACGATAACAGCCGCAAATTCAAACAGAATCAAATGATTATTTGCATACAGCACTAAATTGTAGAGTTCTCAAGACCTATTGATTTCGGTGAAGATCGGTTAAGGGGAAGGGGTAGTTTACCAGCTACGTTTTATGTTTTAAAAGGGTATTTTCTATGGCAAACGATAAGAGCCGCAAATTCAAACAGAATCAAATAATGTTTTGCATACAGCCCTGATCTGTAGAGTACTCAAGACTTATTGTTTTAGGTGAAGATCGGTTAAGGGAAAGGGGTAGTTTACCGGCAACGTTTTATGTTTTAAAAGGGTATTTCTTATGGCAAACGATAAGAGTCGCAAATTGAAACAGAATCAAATAATGTTTTGCATACAGCCCTGATTTTTAGAGTACTCAAGACCTGTTGATTTTGCTGAAGATCGGTTAAGGTAAAGGGGTAGTTTACCGGCAACTTTTTTTTTTTAAACAAGGGTAATTTTTTTTTCTATGGCAAACGATAACAGCCGCAAATTCAAACATAATCAACTACTCTTTTGCATACAGCCCTGAATTATAGAGTTCTCAAGACCTATTGGTTTTGGTGAAGATCGGTTAAGGGAAAGGGGTAGTTTACCAGCAACATTTTATATTTTAAATATCGGTATGGAGAACCATACATGACTTCCATATTCTAAGATTTATTTTAAAATCATTTTCGAAATGAAATATTACCATAGAAACTACTTCTTTCTACTTACTGCTTCAGCCTTAACCACAGTACTGTGGTCACTAACATATACCACCTCATGTTATCACACTCGATTTTCACTGATGATGGAAGTCAATGGCATTGCCGAAACGTCTGGTTTTGTAGAAAACATTGGACTACGGCCAAATATCCAGAGAAGGAATTTTAACAAAAACTACTTCTTTGTTGCCGATAACGTTGTACACATATATATAAAAAATATGCATAAAATTAATGGCTTTTATAAGTTAATGATTGATCTCCATTAAATAGTGCTCAAGTTTCCAAAGTTTTAATATTATGATGTCCGTAATTAAAACATCAGAGCAGGTTTAGTGTGTATGAGGGTTCACCGTGGACAAAAATTTTCAACATTTCCTATTGAGCGTTGCTTAGAATAAACCTGCGAATCTACAGTGTACGTTTCACAGAACAAACACGCGGAAAAGAAGGAGCGCTCCGAAGTCACTCATGGACCCTCAGCATCTTGCAGAGGGTTCATTCCCTAAAGACGAAAAGTCTGTCTATGAATCGTTCCTCTGTAAACACGTGCAGTTACACTGCCCAGCGATCCACAGGAAGCAAATCGCTATCCACGCTGGACACTTTTTCGGCTTGCATGCGTTATGTTGGTGTGGGTTCGGCACTTTCCATTTTAAAACCGTGCAAATGTAAGAAAATAAACATGAATGAGGCCAGAAATAACGCGAATTGTGTGTGTGTGTGTGTGTGTGTGTGTGTGTGTGTGTGTGTGTGTGTGTGTGTGTGTGTGTGTGTGTGTGTGTGTGTGTGTGTGTGTGTGTGTGTGTGTGTGTGTGTGTGTGTGTGTGTGTGTGTGTGTGTGTGTGTGTGTGTGTGTGTGTGTGTGTGTGTGTGTGTGTGTGTGTGTGTGTGTGTGTGTGTGTGTGTGTGTGTGTGTGTGTCTTCCCTGCCTTTTTATTGCGGTAGTGATAATAATAAAATGGAAACGTAAACAGTACATAACTGAGATATGCTTGCCTGCCACGCACGATATATTTTCTCTTATACATGACTAGCAGAATACCCGTGCTTCGCTACGGAGTTTCACGTTGTACGTAATGAAAATGTTAGTTTAATTAATAAAGTTTAATTAAAGTAGGCTTCTTAAAAATAAATAGCTGTTGCCCACAACTTCGTTCGCGTGGTCTTCAATTTAATGCGATAATATATTTAGAACAGAATCTATTCTATTGGGTTGCCATAGTAACCAGATCTAATAGTTTCTAAGACCGCAAAGGACCCCCCCAGAGGATCGTATCGAAAAAAACACCTGTCCTATGTTGGTTCTCCCGTTGCGTAAAATATTTGTGCCAAGTTTGGTTGAAATCGGTCCAATGGTTTAGGTGGAGACGTGGAAGACCCCAAAGAACCCCCAAAAGGACCCCATCGAAAAAACACCTATCCTATGTTGGTTCTCCCGTTGCATAAAATATTTGTGCCAAGTTTGGTTGAAATCGGTACAGTGGTTTAGGAGGAGATGTGGAAGAAACCTTCGCGGACGTGCGCACAACAACTCACCGAAGTTTCATCGCAATCGGATGAATGGTATAGGAACGCATACGGGACAAACAAAGAAACATTCATTTTTATATATAAGATGTAAACTATACCACTTACTTGACATAAACCGTGATAGCTAAGCTAATGTACAACATATATGTATTAATTATACACATAAATGTTCCTCGATAGACACTCTATCTATTGGCGAAAACTTGAAAAAAAGCCGTTCAGTACTTCCTGAGATTAGCGATTTCAAACACAGAGAGAAAACGCACCGACTTTACTTTATACTATGTACAGATTTACATTAAAATGAAAAAATTATAATTTTATTGCCGGGCAACAAAATTATTTTATTGTAACAATTACCATTTTTTGAAAAAGTTTAAATGAATTTTCATGTACTTTACTCTTGTTAAAACGTAAAAGGTTGCTGGTAAACTACCCCTTCCCCTTAACCGATCTTCACCAAAATCACAAGGCCTTGAGTACTCTACAATTCAGTGAGGTATGCAAAACATTATTTGATTCTGTTTGAATATGCGGCAGTTACCGTTTGTCATATAAAATACGCTTGATAAAAAAACGTTGCAGGTAAACTACCCCTTCCCCTTAACCGATCTTCACCAAAAACAATAGGTCTTGAGTACTCTAAAAATCACGGCTGTATGCAAAAAATTATTTGATTCTGTTTGAATTTGCGGCTGTTATCGTTTGCCATAGAAAATACTCTTGATAAAAAAACGCTACTTGTAAACTACCCCTTTACCTTAACCGATCTTCACCAAAAACAATCGGTCTTGAGAACTCTGCAATTTACGGCTGTATACAAATAATCTTTTGATTCTGTTTGAATTTGCGTTGTTATCGTTTGCCATAGAAAATGCCCTTGTTAAAACATAAAGCGTTGCTGGTAAACTACCCCTTTCCCTTAACCGATCTTCACCAAAAACCATAGGTCTTGAGAAATCTACAATTCAGGGCTGTATACGAAACATTATTTAATTTTGTTTGAATTTGCGGCTGTTATCGTTTGCCAAAAAAAAAAATTTTCCCTTGATAAAAAAAAACCGTTGCCGGTAAACTACCCCTTTCCCTCAACCGATCTTCACCAAAAACAATAGGTCGTAAGTACTCTATAAATTAGGGCTGTATGCAAAAAATTATTTGATTCTGTTTGAATTTGCGGCAG
Organism: Magicicada septendecula; assembly: GCA_034769895.1. Lineage (NCBI taxonomy): Eukaryota > Metazoa > Arthropoda > Insecta > Hemiptera > Cicadidae > Magicicada > Magicicada septendecula. The sequence continues at coordinate 455,632,694 of CM068374.1, read as the reverse complement.
TTATCGTTTGCCATAGAAAAAAATCTACAGACAGACACACACACAGACACTTTTCGGAAAACGACTTTTTTCATGTTTTGAGTGTAGTAGAATCAGAATCTGCAATAATCTCGAACACGATTTTTTTTGCCATCACCATACTTCCATTCCTTAAGGAATATGGAAGTAAAAATACCCTTGTTAAAACATAAAACGTTGCAGGTAAACTACCCCTTTCCCTTAACCGATCTTCAACAAAATCAACAGACCTTGAGTTCTGTATAATTCAAAAAGGTATGCAGAAGAGTAGTTGATTCTGTTTTAATGTACGGCAGTTATCGTTCGTCATAAAAAAAATTACCCTTGATAAAACATAAAATGTTACTGGTAAACAACCCTATTCCCTTAACCGATCTTCACCAAAACCGACAGGTCTTGAGAACGCTACATTTCAGGGCTGTATGCAAAATATTATATGATTCTGTTTCAATTTTCGGCTGTTATCATTTGCCATATAAAATACCCTTGATAAAACAAAAAACGTAACTGGTAAACTACCCCTTTCCCTTAACCGATCTTCACCAAAAACAACAGGTCTTTAGTACTCAACAAAGCAGGGCTGTATGCAAAAACGTATTTGATTCTGTTTGAATTTGCGGCTGTTATCGTTTACCATAGAAAAATATCGGTATGGAGAACCATACATGATTTCCATGTTCTAAGATTTATATTTAAAATCATATTCGAAATGAAATATTTCCATAGAAACTACGTCTTTCTACTTATTGCTTCAGCATTAACCACAGTACTGTGGTCACTAACGTATACCACCTCACGTTTTCGCACTCGATTTTCACCGATGATGACAGTCGATAGCACTGCCGAAAAGTCTGGCTTTGCAGAAAACATTGGACTACGGCTAAAGAGCCCGGGAAGCAATTTTAACAAAAAACTACTTCTTTTTTGCCGATAACGTAGTACACATAAAAAATTCTCCCCTCCACCTTCAACTATAATTTTTAATAATAGAAAATTACCCCCACCCCTTTCACCTTACCTCTTAATTTATAGATATTTCATCTACGTTTCTACAGTGGATTACTATGAGCTTCTTATCAGGATACTTTATTTATAAAAATTACGTACTTTACTCTTGTTAAATCATAAAATGTTTCTGGTAAACTACCCCTTTTTCTTAACCGATCTTCTCCAAAATCAACAGACCTTCCGTCCTCTACAATTCAGGGAAGCATGCAAAAAAATATTTGATTCTGTTTGAATCTGCGGCAGTTATCGTTCGTCATGGAAACATTTCTCTTGTTACAACATAAAATGTTGCAGGTAAACTACCCCTTTCCCTTAACTGATCTTCACGAAAAATCAATAGACCTTGAGCTCCTGCAACTCAGGGGGTGCAAAAAATTATTTGATTCTCATTGAATTTTCGGCAGTTATCGTTCGTCATAAAAAAATTCCCTTTTTAAAACATAAAACGTTGCTGATAAACTACCCCTTCCCTTAACCAATCTTCAACAAAATCAACAGACCTTGAGTTCTCTTTAGTTGAAAAAGGTATGCAAAAACCTAGTTGATTCTGTTTGAATTTACGGCAGTTATCGTTCGTCACATAAAAAATTACCCTTGTTAAAACATAAAATGTTGCTGGTAACTACCCCTTTCCCTTAACCGATCTTCACCAACACCAATACGTATTGAGAACTCTACAATACAGGGCTGTATGCAAAACATCATTTGATTCTGTTGGAATTTGCGGCTGTTATCGTTTACTATAGAAAAAATTACCCTTGATAATAAACCGTTGCTGGTAAACTACCCCTTTCCCTCAACCGATCTTCACCGAAAACGACAGGTCTTAGGTACTCTACAATTCAGGCCTGTATGCAAACAATTATTTGATTCTGTTTGAATTTGCGGCTGTTATCGTTTGCCATAGAAAACACCCTTGATAAAACATAAAACGTTGCTGGTAATCTACCCTATTCCATTAACCGATCTTCATCAAAAACAATAGGTCTTGAGAACTCTACAATTCGGGGCCGTATGAAAAACATTAGTTGATTCTTTTTGAATTTACGGCAGTTATCGTTCGTCATAGAAAAAATACCCTTGTTAAAACATAAAACGTTGCAGGTAAACTACCCCTTTCCCTTAACCGATCTTCAACAAAATCAAGAGACCTTGAGTTCTGTATAATTCAAAAAGGTATGCAGAAGAGTAGTTGATTCTGTTTTAATGTACGGCAGTTATCGTTCGTCATAAAAAAAAATTACCCTTGATAAAAAACCGTTGCTGGTAAACTACCCCTTTCCCTTAAACGATCTTTACAAAAAACGATAGGTCTTGAGAACTCTACAATTCAGGGTTGTATGTAAAATATTATGTGATTTTGTTTGAATTTGCGGCTGTTATCGTTTGCCATACACAATACCCTTGATAAAACAAAAAACGTGGCCGGTAAACTACCCCTTTCCCTTAAACGATTTCCACCAAAAACAACAGGTCTTTAGTACTCTATAAATCAGGGCTGTATGCAAAAAATTATTAGATTCTATTTGAATTTGCGGCACTTATCGTTTGCCATATAAAATACCCTTGTTAAAACATAAAACGTTGCAGGTAAACTACCCCTTTCCCTGAACCGATCTTTACCAAAATCAACAGATCGTGAGAACTCTACAATTCAGGGCTGTATGCGAAACATTATTTGATTCGGTTTGAATTTGCGGCTGTTATCGTTTGCCAAACAAACAAAATTACCCTTGATAAAAAAAAAACCGTTGCTGGTAAACTACCCCTTTACCTCAACCGATCTTCACCAAAAACAATAGGTCGCGAGTACGCTATAAATCAGGGCTGTATGCAAAAAATTATTTGATTCTGTTCGAATTTGCGGCTGTTATCGTTTGCCATAGAAAAAAAATCTACAGACAGACACACACACAGACAGACACACAGACACACACACAGACACTTTTCGAAAAATGACTTTTTTCATGTTTTGAGTGTAGTACAATCATATTCTGCAATAATCTCGAACACGATTTTTTTTGCCATCACCATACTTCCATTTCCTTAAGGAACATGGAAGTAAATATCGGTATGGAGAACCATACATGACTTCCATATTCTAAGATTTATATTTAAAATCATTTTCAGCCAAACAGCCAGGCTGTGTCTTACCTGCCTTTTTATTGCTGTATTAAATGAAAAATATTATATTACATTAAAATGAAAAAATTATAATTTTATTGCCTGGCAACAAAATTATTTTATTTTTAACAATTACCATTGTTTAAAAAAGTTTAAATAAATTTTCAAGTACTTTACTCTTGTTAAAACGTAAAAGGTTGCGGGTAAACTACCCCTTCCCCTTAACCGATCTTCACCAAAATCGAAAGTCATTGAGAACTCTACAATTCAGGGACGTATGCAAAAATTATTTGATTTTGTTTGAATTTGTGGCTGTTATCGTTTGCCATAGAAAATACGCTTGATAAAAAAATGTTGCTGGTAAACTACCCCTTCCCCTTAACCGATCTTCACCAAAAACAACAGGTCTTGAGTACTCTACAAATCAGGCCTGTATGCAAAACATTATTTGATTCTGTTTGAATTTGCGGCTGTTATCGTTTGCCATAGAAAATACCCTTGTTAAAAAAACGTTGCAGGTAAACTACCCCTTTCTCTCAACCGATCTTCACCAAAAACAATAGGTCTTGAGAACTCTACAATTTAGGGCTGTATGCAAATAATCTTTTGATTCTGTTTGAATTTGCGGCTGTTATCGTTTGCCATAGGAAATACCCTTGTTAAAACATAAAACATTACAGGTAAACTACCCCTCTCCCTTAACCGATCTTCACCAAATTCAACAGGTCTTGAGAACCCTACACGTCACGGCTGTATGCGAAACATTATTTGATTCTGTTTGAATTTGCGGCTGTTATCGTTTGCCGAACAAACAAAATTACCCTTGCTAAAAAAAAACCGTTGCCGGTAAACTACCCCTTTCCCTCAACCGATCTTCACCAAAAACAATAGGTCGCGAGTACCCTACAAATCAGGACTGTATGCAAAAAATTATTTGATTCTCTTTGAATTTGCGGCAGTTATCGTTTGCCATAGAAAAAAATCTATAGATACACAGACAGACAGACAGACAGACACACACACAGACACACAGACAGACACACACACAGACACTTTTCGGAAAACGACTTTTTTTCATGTTTTGAGTGTAGTAGAATCAGAATCTGCAATAATCTCGAACACGATTTTTTTGCCATCACCATACTTCCATTCCTTAAGGAATATGGAAGTAAAATTACCCTTGATAAAAAACCGTTGCTGGTAAACTACCCCTTCCCCTTAAACGATCTTCACCAAAAACAATAGGTCTTTAGTTCTCAAGAAATCAGGGCTGTATGCAAAAACGTATTTGATTCTGTTTGAATTTGCGGCTCTTATCGTTTGCCATAGAAAATACCCTTTTAAAACATAAAACGTTGCTGGTAAACTACCCCTTTCCCTTAACCGATCTTCACCAAAAACGAAAGGTCTTGAGAACTCTACAATATAGGGCTGTATGCGAAACATTATTTGATTCTGTTTGAATTTGCGGCTGTAATCGTTTGCCATAGAAAAAAAATCTACAGACACACAGACACACACACAGACACACAGACACAGACACACACACACACACACATTTCGAAAAATGAATTTTTCATGTTTTGAGTGTAGTACAATCATATTCTGCAATAATCTCGAACACGATTTTTTTTGCCATCACCATACTTCCATTTCCTTAAGGAACATGGAAGTAAAAAATTACCCTTGATAAAAAACGTTGCAGGTAAACTACCCCTTTCCATTAACCGATCTTCACCAAAAACGATAGGTCTTGAGTAATCTACAATTCAGGCCTGTATGGAAACAATTATTGATTCTGTTTGAATTTGCGGCTGTTATCGTTTGCCATAGAAAACACTCTTGATAAAACATAAAACGTTGCTGGTAAACTACCCTATTCCATTAACCAATCTTCACCAAAAACAATACGTCTTGAGAACTCTACAATTCAGGGCTGTATGCAAAACATTAATTGATTCTGTTTTAATGTACGGCAGTTATCGTTCGTCATAGAAAAAATACCCTTGTTAAAACATAAAACGTTGCAGGTAAACTACCCCTTTCCCTTAACCTATCTTCAACAAAATCAACAGACCTGGAGTTCTGTATAATTCACAAAGGTATGCAGAAGAGTAATTGATTCTGTTTTAATGTATGGCAGTTATCGTTCGTCAGAACAAAATTACCCTTGATAAAACATAAAATGTTGCTGGTAAACAACCCTATTCCCTTAACCGATCTTCACCAAAACCAACAGATCTTGAGAATTCTACATTTCAGGGCTGTATGCAAATTATTATATGATTCTGTTTGAATTTGCGGCTGTTAACGTTTGCCATACAAAATACCCTTAATAAGACAAAAAATGTGTCTGGTAAACTACCCCTTTCCCTTAACCGATCTTCACCAAAAACAATAGGTCTGTAGTACTCAACAAAACAGGGCAGTATGCAAAAACGTATTTGATCCTGTTTGAATTTGCGGCTCTTATCGTTTGCCATAGAAAATACCCTTTTAAAACATAAAACGTTGCCGGTAAACTACCCCTTTCCCTTAACCGATCTTCACCAACACCAATAGGTATTGAGAACTCTACAATACAGAGCTGTATGCAGAACATCATTTGATTCTGTTTGAATTTGCGGCTGTTATCATTTACCATAGAAAAAATTACACTTGATAAAAAACCGTTGCCGGTAAACTACCCCTTTACCTTAACCGGTCTTCACCAAAAATGATAGGTTTGAGAACTCTACAATTCAGAGCTGTATGCAAAATATTATATGATTTTGTTTGAATTTGCGGGTGTTATCGTTTGCCATACAAAATACCCTTGATATAACAAGAAACATGACTGGTGAACTACCCCTTTCCCTTAAACGATCTTCACCAAAAACAATAGGTCTTTAGTACTCAAGAAATCAGGGCTGTATGCAAAAACTTATTTGATTCCGTTTGAATTTGCGGCTCTTATCGTTTGCCATATAAAATACCCTTGTTAAAACATAAAACGTTGCTGGTAAACTACCCTTTGTTTCGCCATAACCGATCTTCACCAAAAACAATAGGTCGCGAGTACTCTACAAATCAGGGCTGTGTACAAAAAATTATTTGATTCTGTTTGAATTTGCGGCTGTTATCGTTTGCCAAAGAAAGAAAATCTACACACACACACACACACACACACACACACACACACACACACACACACACAGAGACACTTTTCGAAAAACGACTTTTTTTCATGTTTTGAGTGTAGTACAGTCAGAATCTGCAATAATCTCGAACACGATTTTTTTTGCCATCACCATACTTCCATTTCCTTAAGGAACATGGAAGTAAAAGTCGTTTTTCGAAAAGTGTCTGTGGGTGTGTCTGTCTGTCTATAGATTTTCTTCTATGGCAAACGATTACAGCCGCAAATTCAAACAGAATCAAATAGTTTTTTGCACACAAGCCTTATTTGTAGAGTACTCACGACCTATTGTTTTTGGTGAAGATCGGTTGAGGGAAAGGGGTAGTGTACCTGCAACGTTTTATGTTTTAACAAGGGTATTTTCTATGGCAAACGATAACAGCCGCAAATTCAAACAGAATCAAATAATTTTTTGCATACAGCCCTGATTTGTAGAGTACTCAAGCCCTGTTGTTTTTTGTGAGGATCGGCTAAGGGGAAGGGGTAGTTTACCGGCAACGTTTTTTTATCAAGTGTAATTTTCTATGGCAAACGATAACAGCCGCAAATTCAAACAGAATCAAATAATTGTTTCCATACGTCCCTGAATTGTAGAGGTCTCAAGGACGTTTGATTTTGGTGAAGATCGGTTAAGGGAAACGGGTAGTGTACCTGCAACGTTTTATGTTTTAACAAGGGTAAGTTTTTCTATGACGAACGATAACTGTCGCATATTCAAACAGAATCAAATAATTTTTTACATACACCCCTGAATTGTAGAGAACTCAAGGCCTTTTGATTTTGGTGAAGATCGGTTAAGGGGAAGGGGTAGTTTACCAGCAACCTTTTACGTTTTAACAACAGTAAAGTACTTGAAAATTCATTTAAACTTTTTCAAACAATGGTAATTGTTAAAAATAAAATAATTTTGTTGCCAGGCAATAAAATTATAATTTTTTCGTTTTAGTGTAAATCATGTATGAGTGAAAATATATCGTTCGTGGCAGGCAAGCATGTCTCAATTATGTAATGTTTACGTTTCCATTTTATTATTATGATTACTGCAATAAAAAGGCAGGAAAGACACACACACACACACACATACACACACACAAAATTCGCGTTATTTCTGGCCTCACTCATGTTTATTTTCTTACATTTGCACGCTTTTTAAATGGAAAGTGCCGAAACCTACACCAACATAACGCGTGCAAGCCGAAAAAGTGTCCAGCGTGGATCGCAGGGCAGTGTAACTGCACGTGTTTACAGAGGAACGATTCATAGACAGTCTTTTCGTCTTTAGGGAATGAACCCTCTGCAAGATGCTGAGGGTCCATGAGTGACTTCGGAGCACTCCTTCTTTTCCGCGTGTTTGTTCTGTGAAACGTACACTGTAGATTCGCAGCTTTACTCTAAGCAACGCTCAATAGGAAATGTTGAAAATTTTTGTCCACGGTGTACCCTCATACACACTAAACCTGCTCTGATGTTTTAATTACGGACATCATAATATTAAAACTTTGGAAACTTGAGCACTACTTAATGAAGATCAATCATTAACTTATACAAGTCATTAATTTTATGTATATTTTATATATATATACATGTAGGCCTACTACGTTATCGGCAACAAAGAAGTAGTTTTTGTTCAAATTTCTTCCCGGGATGTTTGGCCGTAGTCCAATTTTTTCTACAAAACCAGACGTTTCGGCAATGCCATCGACTTCCATCATCAGTGAAAATCGAGTGCGATAACGTGAGGTGGTATACGTTAGTGACCACAGTACTGTGGTTAAGGCTGAAGCAGTAAGTAGAAAGAAGTAGATTCTATGGTAATATTTCATTTCGAAAATGATTTTAAATATAAATCTTAGAACATGGAAGTCATGTATGGTTCTCCATACCGATATTTAAAAATAATTTTTAACCAAAAGTAACAACTGAACATTAATAACTAAAAACGTATATTTCTCTGGTTACATTTGTGTGTTTCTGTAATCAAATCATGGCTCCCACATCTTTCCTGGGTCCCCTTTGCCAGACCCCCTTCCGGGCCCCCCTTCGCCTAAGGACCAAAAAACCCTCTTGTTTCTTATTAGACAAACATATTACTTGTGTGTCTAAAAGCATTTTTCTGTAAACAGGCTAATAATAAAAATGCTACATAGGTTAAAAGTCTTTTTATTAGATAAAAAATTGTAAACGCATCGCTTTGAAGTAAAACAGAATTAACGAACTGCTTAGAGTACTTAAAATCTAGAACGTTTCAAATTTTAATATTTGAATTTGAATTGTGGAATTGAAATATATGTTTAGCCCTAATAAGATGTTGTAGGCAGAGGGAGTTAGGCTAGAATACATCTCTTCCAAAAATAAATCCAACAATTTAACTACTCCTGGGTAGTGCTCAACTATCGGTTTGACGGCTTGCATCCTCTCACTTCACCTTGTTTCAGAGAGGCTCTGTAGTGATAAAGGATGTGCTTTTTCAAAACTTCCCAACGTGCAGGGCTGCTACAGAAAAATGAGTAAAGACGTGCAACATTTCCGAAAACAATGTCATCACATATGCCCATTAACACCCGCACGGTTCAAGAAATTCTATTTTGTACTCCTTTTTGCTCCCCGCATATTTGCACCATTATCGTAACCCTGAGAGCGAGAATGTTTGTAGTGGGTTGTTAATGCTATCTAAAATGGAAACAATCTCGTTGGCAATCGCCTCTCCTGTTCTGCTGGTCTTGAAATACCATTGGTGGTCTTTTGTGCTTATACTAACCAATTTACTGTATTTATTGCTTTATCGTTTGTTGATGTGATTCAGATTTCTTTGTACACAAAAAAATAATAATAATCTCTAAAACAATTTTCGACCACAAATTTACTTAAATCGGTCACATTTAAAGTCACAGTCTATAAATGTTGTTGATTTTGATTTTTTTTCACTGGCCCGGGCCCCTATGCCACGGCATACACTGGTACCCCCCTTGTGGGGGGGCATGAATCTAATAGTACATTAAAGCAAGATTAAAGTATTTTAAGTACATTTAATCTTTACAACTTTAAAGATTGTACATTTAAGTACAACTTTAAACTTTAAACTAAATTAAAATAATTAAACATGCTAAGAGCGCAGGAATATTATGAAAATTTAAAACGAAATCTGACTTCAAGTTGGATATGCTTCTATATTTTAATTGTTTTGTTTGAACATGGGAGACATACGAGGGGGTACCCAAAAATAACCGGAATAGCGCTGCGACTGGCGGAGCTTACGTAGTACGCATTTCTCCCGCTAGGCGAGTGTAGCGCAACTCGTTCCGAGTCAGTACGTCATTGTTGTCGCCTGAGAAGGTTATGTCCGGTCACAGTAATTTGTTTTGTAAAAGCAGTTTCGCTTGCTCCTCGTTTTTTGTTATGGCGGATTTAAGTGAACAGCGCGCTGCTGTGAAATTTTGTTTCCTGCTTGGGAAAAACGCCGCAGAAACTGTTGTGATATTGAAAACAGCTTACAAGGATAGTGCTATGGGAAAAACTCAAGTGTGCCAATGGTTTTCTCTTTTCAATGAAAGTGAAATGTCAATTGATGACAAACCTCGTTCTGGACGTCCGTCAACTTCCAGAATTGAAGAAAATGTTGAAAAAGTTCATGCAATCGTGCTTGAAGACCGACGACGGACCATTGAAGAGACTAGTAAGTTATCTGGAATAACTTGGAGCTCGGTTCAGCGAATTTTGTCAGAAGATTTGGCGATGAGAAGGGTCACTGCAAAATTTGTGCCTCGGGTCCCGACTGAACAGCAAAAAGAGAATCGAGTTGAAACATGCCGTGCATTGAAAGACCAGCTCCGAACCGACCCAGATTTTTTCTCCAAAGTCATTACTGGTGACGAGTCATGGTGCTATGGTTATGACCCCGAAACTAAACAACAGTCAAGCCAGTGGAAAACTTCATTGTCGCCTCGCCCAAAAAAAGCTCGTCACGTGAAATCAAATATCAAGACGATGCTCAATTGTTTTTTCGATGTGAGAGGGGTAGTGCATTCTGAATTCGTCCCACCAGGTCAGACTGTTAATCAGGCTTTCTATTTGGAAGTTTTAAAAAGATCGCGTAACAATGTGCGACAAAAAAGGCCCGATTTGTGGCAGACGAGGGACTGGTTTTTCCACCATGACAATGCACCTGCTCACGCAGCCATTTCAGTGCGCCAGTTTTTAGCAAAAAATAACATGACTCCCTTGCCCCACGCCCTTTACTCACCCGACGTAGCTCCGTGCGATTTCTTCTTGTTTCCGCGAATGAAGAGGGACATGAAAGGACAACGTTTTGACGACGTGGAAGCGGTAAAGAAAAAAACGAGGCAGGAGCTGTCGGCCATCACAACAGACGAGTTTGAAAAATGTTTCCAGAAATGGGATCGCAGATTGGACAAATGTATTAAGTGTAATGGAGAGTACTTTGAAGGTGATAAGGTTGTTTTGTAAAAAAAATTAAATACATAGCTTTAAACAAAAAAATTCCGGTTATTTTTGGGTACCCCCTCGTATATCCTGTTACACTTCTCTATCAAAAGTCACCGTTCAAACGTATTTAAAATGTTTAGATTGTGTACCAGCTGCACAACCTCTTATTCTTTAGAAAAGCGCTAGGAGACGGGGAAGAAAATGATTATGTTGACCGTTAGTCCCAATATCAGTGGACTAAGTCTGTCATTTTTTGCAATCGCCTTAAACCAGCTTGCTTAACGCTGATTAAGGATAGCATTCGTGAAACATTCACTAGTATTTCAGAAACATGCACTTTCAGTATCTTTTCAATAAATTTTTGGCATCCAATCTGTACTCAAAAATTCATAATTTAAACTTTCTGTAAAAATCTTATGAAGAGGGTTTTCCATTTTCTGTTCTAACTGTGGATTTTCACAAGTTGCCAATGAGAAAAAATGTTATCACTTTGTGTAAATTATAATAAAACCAAGAATAAAATAAAATAACTAATATGATTTCAATACTAAGTAAGTTTTTCTCGCGCGCGCGTGTGTAGAGAATACGCTGGCCCTTACGTATTTCTTTATTGTTCTCTCCTGTAAAAAATATTCATGACACTGTAACAATCGTATCTTTACGCCAGTACTGCGCTATAAAATATTATTAATACCTTTCTGAATGAAACATATTGTTACGACAGTCCCTTTGATCGTCGTATGAACATATAAAGTCACGGCATGCTCTGTAGTTGGCCGGATGATCTCCACCACGATAGCACCAGTTGCCCGTAAACCCTGTCGTCGACTTATCACAGCCTCGATGGAGTCTGGCACATCACACTCAACGTGGAGGTTTGTGGCAGAAAAGGGTAGAGTGAACAAATCTCTAGCAGCTAAAGCACTGGGAGGGGCCTGGCCGGGGTTCGAAAGCTCGGACTTGCACCCGAAGGTGCGGGAAGTTCTGGAGGCTATAGACCTCCTTGAAAATAAACCTACTTTCAAGAGTTTCAGTAAGAAACTGTTGACGGGTTTTCTATCTTCTTCCTTTCCGACGTGCAGTACGCTCACCACCGTCGGTGCATGGCCTATGGCGACGAGCTCCTGATGTGTGTAATCCGAGTGTGAGGGGATTACGAAAATTACAACTATTATTTCCCTTCCAGACGGGAGGGCAAAAGTGTGGAAGGATGTCTTCTGCTCAGTGAGGAAAGTCTGCACTGAGCGGAAGTCAGGAACTGTAGTGGCCGTAATTCTCAGCGAAGCGCCTTGTCACCTGGCCTAGAGCTTGGCCAAAGGAAGACGTAACTGAAGGGCACGAAGAATTTTCTAGTATTCCGATTGTCGGGAATGACAATCGGAGGAATTTTTTGACGAAGGCACAGGTTTAGGAGGAGGCTGAGTTCGCCGGGTTCTCCTGTTACCATGACTCGAGCCACTAGGTGTAGGAGAGGCCAATTGATTATCCGTTTCTCTTTCCACGGTGAACATGGATTTCCTCCTCTCCGTGGCTCCAAATGACTAACGTATCATCAACGGAGCGGAACCAACATCTCGGCTTCAGTGGGGCAGATGAAATGGCCCGCCGCTCAAACTTCTCCATGTATGTAATGGGTTGGCCACCAGAGGACTGAGCGGGCTACCCACGGCTATACCATCGATCATTTCATGGTCGAAACGTTTGCATCCAACAGCAAGCTTGGAGTCGGCCGTGAAAGCCTCAGACAGAATAGTGTTTATATGTGCGCCTATACAAGTGGGCGACGTGAACGATGCTAAAAACATAATCAAATTCCAAAATTAAAGCGAACGTTGTAGCCATGACTCTTTTTAACAGGGCTTGTATTAGTTTTCTAAAAAGTGCAGAATTACATTATTCTGTTACGTGTCTAAAAACACTGTGCACAAACAAACAACATTACTTATAGTAAATGCTTACCACCGCGAACATACGAGCAAATTAAATCATGTACATGTATGATGTCTAGCAAATGGGAATTAAATATTAGACCCGGCTGCGTTCTCAGTTGTTTCATTATGTATACGCATCCTCAAACCGAATGTAGTGGTGCAAGTCTCTGCGGGGCGTCTGGTGAACTCCTTCCCTTGATGCTATTAAGTTATGATGTAGGCTAACGCTTACAGTTGAAAATTTAAAATTTAACCTCCACCCGGTAGTATCTCCAAATTAGGGTATTCCCACTTCTGAAACGGACAAAGGGAACATAACTATAAGTAGCCTAATAATACTATAATAGTCTTCCATAAATAATTTAGTATGTGTAGGTTAATTCAATAAAAGTCGTGCAACATTATTCAATTGACCATAATTAAAACACGTTATTTCAGAAAGTGTAGTTTGTAATTAATAAATACACTTTCAAAAGAGTACATACGATATGTGTTTTATTATAATGCATTGCACACATATATAACGTTTGTAGTCCCTTAACATCAGTGAGCAAACATATCGTATCGATATGTGTTTGTGTTATGGTCTGAGTTAATTCAACAAGCTTACCGATTGTTGTTCAGCCCCAAATATAATTCGATTTATGAAGTATACTACCGTTATATAATAATTATTTACACTGACGTTAAAGCATCTGAAATCGGCGCTACACTTTAAAAACTGAAATTTTGATTTCCTTGAAAACGTTATTTGTTTTCTTAGCATTGTTATTATTTATTAATTTTCAATAAATTTTGTAAGTTTCAATTTAATTTTATTTATTTATTTAAAACAAAAAAAAATAATTTCTTTATTTAATATTTTCTGTTTTCTTTAATAATTATATTGTTACGACATTAAAGGACAGTCTACGTGTTTATCGAATGTTCCAGAGGAATCCGGCTGTAATGTGTGTGGTGTACGTGATTCTCAACACATTGGGCAGACTGTGCAGAAGCCGCGCGAACTGTGTCAAGGCCGCAATGAATTACGCTCTAATGTTTTCCTTTATTACTAATGCACAGTATGGAATATTCCGGTATTTCGGAGGGGCATAAATACAAGTACTCAGCGACGTTCACTTCAGTTTGAGTTGCGATTTATTGGAATGGGGTTCGTAGTATTTTAGTTTAGTTATTATCGGGCGATTACACGTGAGTTTGAGTTGCGAATTATTACAGTGCGGTTCGACGTATTGTGGAGGAGTGTTATGTGTTTTTATAATTGTGCTGCACAATTGTAATGCAATTGTGTTTTATATTAGTTGACATTTTATTGCGTGTGAACAATTTTTATTTGATTTTTTTGTAAGAGATTATCTTGTTGATTACAAACTGTTTAACTGTGATAATTAAAGCTGGTGACAGTGACTTAATTGGTGTCTTGTATTTTGTTATCCACTGTACCATACGACGATCACTAGACCGTAGTAAAAATATTTAAAAGAAGTATACGCTTCACGATCTATCTTCTTACGAATAAGCGTCAAGTTAATTTATTATTAATTAAAAACCGTGAAGTTGTGTGAATAGAATCGCTCGTAAATTACAGTGTCTCATAGTTAAGCCTTTAAAAGTGTATAACTTGTATTATCTATATTGCCGGTGACCGAATAGCCTATTAAAGTAACCGGTGGGGACGCTGAAGCTATCCGTGGAGCTAACGCCATTGATATTAGACGACTTTATGTGCTACTGATGGACAACTTGAGTAGAACTTGTAGGGACGGAATAATGAGTTACTATGCTTACAGTTATTGGCCCATGTTTACTAAAACTACGATTGCTGGCTGGTGTAAATTAATCGATAAAGTCACGTTAATCTTATCAAAATATGTTACAAAAGTTTGTTATGAACCAACTAATCTTAAAACAACCTGCTGTTTCCAGGGATAAGAAAATTATACTTAAAAAATTAATCAATTACTTTCATGGGACTGCATATTTTATTTACTAGTGTATAAAATAAAACTGTCAAAATTTGCGTGTTTGTATTCAAAGTCCTAATTTTCGCCCTTCATTTACAAACTAAAATATGGATTCTTGCAGATGAAAATCGAACAAAACGTATAAGATTAGAGAGATAAACATATTTTTCTGAGCGTATGTTCACTACTATTCAAAAGCGTACGGACGCCTATTGTCTTGAAACACACACACATATCAAAACTGCGCTTCATATTCACTCGACACTGTCCATACTCGCTGTCGCGTATTATTTCACATTCCACTTGTAAACAGAATTCGCTCTATATCCTAATTGTATGTAAGGATACAGCGTATTAAACACAAAACCCCGAAATCGTACTAAACACGAATGTGCTTTACTATAGGATATACGTGAACATGTACGCTCGTAAACAGTACATATTCTATACACCACTATAGCTAGTATTATGTTACAAATTTATAATTAATATACGTTATTCATAAGCGAAAAACAATTTAAAGGTCGGTACTCAGATTTTCTGTAACAAATCAATAATTATTCGTAAATAATAATAATAAATATTCTTACAAGAATTTAGGCGACCTTATGTAATTATTTTTTGTATGGCACAATTAGTTGAATATAATTATTTTAACCTCAAAATGATACCCTACAACTGTCTTGTACAGTGTTTTGTATGTTGTGTTCAGTTTATCACTACAGTTTGTTAGCAAAGACTACGATACAATGTCAGGTCGTTACGATAAATCAACACAAACTCTACCAAATTTACATCAAAGCAAGAAATAATTTTACATCGCATTGGAACTAGCTGACTGTATACTTATAATAATACGTACATGGACCAAGTAATATTAACTGTCTTTTTAGAAATACTGTCTCTAAAATTTTTAATTTCAGATTTACTAATTAGTAATTTTACTCGTAAGTATAAGAAATGGTCAGGCTCAAAAAAAAAACTGAAGTAAGTTAACGATTTAATACCTCATACAGGAAATTTTCCAGCCCAAACAATACACTGCGTACTCAAGACCTGGTGTGGACTTCCAATACAGCAAAAAAATCAAGCATCTCCGTAATATTATATGACGTTATTTTTCTTAATTTAAAGGTTATTTCCCTGGACACGGAATTTTTTCTACATCCAGCCAAATGAAAACATTTAATATTTGTAAATCATAATGTACTTACAGGAGGAGACCTATCAATGTCAGTGGAAAAGATGGAGTTGTTAATTTATGTGAAATAAGAAAGGACTATCAAATAAACAAACACATTGTTTTTCGAATCCTCTGTTCTATTACGACAACTGTGTCGACGACTTCGTTTTGATCACTGGAACGTTTAATAAATGAGATTGATTTACAATTCAAAGGCTAAGAGTGAATACCCATACCGTTTCCGTTTCAAACATCACACCATTCTTCCGAGCCTCCGCGTCTTCCTTTCACCAACTTAGGGAATCACAAAGGCTGTAAAAATCCTTAGCGTATAAAAATCCGGAATCACGGATCTATAAAAATCAAGGATATACAAATCAAATGAAAAGACCGCTAATATTTACTAACTTAGAGTGTCATGAAAATTTCTTCATAAAGTAACCTAAGTAAAATATAGGGAGACTGAAGAAAATAAAACTTAACCTCTGATTTTTGTTCCTCATTAACAACATGTTTTTCTTCGCTTCTGTTATGAACAAAATTATGAACAGTATTTGGTTCACGCTACCTACCCCAGCCAGTTAATGCACAGACGATTGACATTTAAAGATTATCTATGCTAGTCAAGGTCATGAAGAAAACATTATATAGTTAAATTGTTGAATAACCTCGAAGCAAATGGAACAAACTACTACCCCATAGATCAAGGTAGCGGTGACAGATCGTAGATAGCGCCTCTGTAGGTAAGTGGTATCATTTTCCCATGTGTCAGGATAAACGTTCATTTATACGAGTTCATTTATAGTTCCAATTTATTTCCTTGTTTTTACACCTTCTTTTGATAACAAAAAAACAAAAACAAAAAGAAAACTCCGTTCAACAGTCCGTAGAGGACCAAGGCGTACAGCGCGGCTTTTTGTGTTTAGTGTGACGGTGTATGGCTAGTACTACGCGCCATCAGCCGCTAGTTGCGGTATTCACAGCCAGGAGGCGGCGCTGTTACCTCAGCGCCTACTCAGTTCTGCCTCACGACGCAACACCCTTCTACACGCTTCTCGACAAGCCCAGTGTGTGGCGTTTTTGTCAAGGACGTCCACTTAGCACTCCAGACTGTTCGAGAGCACTTGTAACTAGACAAATTATGCCGGCACGCTCCCAAAAGAATGGAAAACCATTCTGGAATTTCTGCGGGCTATATATGAGCAACAGCGGCCGGCTTAGTTACACCGGGCGATATTGTAGAGTGTGAATCAAATGACTGTTGCGGATTAGTGGAAAGTGGTTATTGTGTTATACAGTTAGTATGGAACATTAATAGTCAAATGTTATTATTGCGTGTGGACAAATTTAACTTGAATTATTGTACGAGATTACCTTGTTGATTAGAAATTATTATATGTGACCACTTAAAGCTGGTAATTAGTACCCTCATTAGTGTCTGTATTTTGTATTTTGTATTTTGTATTCTGTTTCCACTGTACCACACGACGATCCGTGAGAGCGTCGTAACAATACTTTTTATTCCACCTGAACTTTTAAACTTCTGCTTCAGACGGTTTTTGAAACCAGTAAAACACAATTTTCAAAACGGCTGCGTGTTGTAAGTTTTCATAAACATCAACGCTTACTATGAAATATATATTAATTGACCGCATTACATTCATAATTAAATCAATGTGTATTATTATAATATAGCAGTAAAACGAATTCAACCAGACTACAGAGTATAATGTAATAATATAATTATTATTATATTATATACACAGAGCATAATGCAAGCCAAAATGTGTCCAGCGTGTATAGCGATTTGCTTCCTGTGGATCGCTGGGCAGTGTAACTGCACGTGTTTACAGGGGAACGGTTCATAGACAGACTTTTTGTCTTTAGGGAATGAACCATCTGAAAGATGCTCAGGGTCCATGAGTGACTTCGGAGCGCTTCGGAGGAGGGATGATTATCTGCGTAGTTCGGTTTCTTTATAAGAATAAAGTAAGCCTACCTAATTCTTATGGATAAAGTAACTGAAAATAACATTATATTAAACGACTACCCCATAATAACAAAAATATCTATAAATAGTGAAATTAGTTTGAGGGTGGGCGATATTTTTTTAGAAATTACCGATCCGAATTCAAGTAAATTATTTTAAACATAAATCTTACAACATGGAAGTCATGTATGTTTCTCCATACCGATGTTTCTTTGCTACCGCAATTATTTACTGTAACGAGAATCGAGGTTAACCCAACTAATTGATTAGGTTCTACTCTGGATTTAGGTTAGGTCGCTAATCAATTAGAAGAGCAACAACATATGTGTGTTTACTTTGAACTCGTGTGCTTTTACTGCTTACAGCGTACGCACTGGGCGTGTTGTGTGAATCAGACGTTTTGCTTTATACGAGTAACATGTGAAATAAACAAACACTAAACATGAACTTTAAAAATTTAATTGAACTCAGGATACGAGGAAAACGTTTTATAAAACAATGAAGATATTGTTACGTAATGCGGAAAAGTATTAAGTAATACGGAACAATCTACGTGTTTATCGAATGTTCCAGTGGAATCTGGCTGTAATGTGTGTGTGCGTACATAATGCTGATACTTGGCGGTGAAAGACAATTACGCGTCAACTATCGAGTCTATACCAGATCATACCGGTCCGCGCATGCTGTGTTCAAAACCGCAATGAATTACGTTCTAGTGTTTTCTAGGACACGTCTATTAGCGAATATTCTATAACGTCAGCGGGGTATAAATACAAGTAGTCAGAGACGCTGAGTTCAGTTATTGTCGGGCGATACTCTGTGCGTTTAAGTGCCGATTCACATTGTGCGGTTTGAAGTATTGTGGCGAAGTGTTATGTGTTTTATAATCAATTGTAATACAATTGTGTTTTATATTAGTTGACATTTTATTACGTGTGAACAATTTTTATTTGATTTGTTGTAAGAGACTGTCTTGTTAATTACAAACTGTTTAATTGTGATAATTAAAGCTGGTGATTAGTGATTTAATTGGTGTCTTGTATTTTGTTTTACACTGTACCATACGACGATCAGTAGACCGTCGTAGCAATATAAAATTTTATAAATAAGATTTTGAAACGGATTGTCTAGAAAATCACGATCGCTTTGTGTTGTTGATCACCGCTTAACCTGTCCCCTATTCACATAGCAGCGCAATCCCCCTCCAACACAGAAACGCCTATTTACATCGTAAAATTACTAATTTCGTAAAATTCGAAAAATCGGAGAGTGATATATATAAGTCTGAGATATATTTGAACCCTTTAGATTAGCTACTTGACACCGTTGAATAGAAAAGTAAGATGAGTAAATTATTAGATACTGTTACGACGGTCTAACTCATCATCGTAGGTACAGTGGAAAACAAAATACAAAACACCAATTAAGTCACTAATCACCAGCTTTAATTATCACAATTAAACAGATTGTAATCAACAAAATAGTCTCGTACAATAAATCAAATAAAAATTGTTCACACGCAATAAAAATGTCTACTAATATAAAGACAATTGTATTACAATTGTCCCGCGCAATTATAAAACACATAGCACTGCGCCACAATATTATGAACCGCACTAATAACCACTTGCTGGCACAGAGCAATCGCCGACAGTAACTCGCAACTCAAAACTGACTGAGCGTCGCTGAATACTTGTATTTATACACCGCCGAAAATCCAGACCATTCCGCATACTACGCATTAGCTATACATTACGACGCAATTGATTGCGGCCTTGTCACAGTCCACGCGGCTGGCGGCGTCTAGAAAAGTCTAGCTAACGCCTTGAGAATCACGTACGCACACAACATTACAGCCGGATTCTTCTGGAACATTCGAGAAACACATAGATTGTTCTGTAATATCGTAACAATATTACTGGGCACAATACTGTATTGCGAGTGTAGTTATTGTGCTTCTATAATTAAAGACTTCCATGGTGAGAGTGTTAATTGTGTTTTTTTTTTTTTTTTTTTTTTTTGTGTTATTTGAGGGGACCAAACTGGTCCTCTCGGGCTGTTTTGGAGCGTGCTCCCTTCAGCCATGTGGAAAAGGAAATGTGGGTAGGAAGCGTACGCCAGCAATGACCAGGCGATGAGAAGGTGTTGTTACCAGAGAAAAAGGTGGAGATTGGTGTAAATGTGTTTGTAGCCTCAAGGAGAGGGGGTAGTGGGGTAATCAGTGCCAAGCTTACGGACTGTAATGCCAGGGTCGCTTGCAGCAAATGACGCTAAAGCTTGTGAGAAGCGTCGATGGGATGTCAAGGGCATTGGCGGTTAAGGAACAGGTTATGGGCTTTTTATTGGGCTACCAATGGAGGGTTTTGTTTTGATTTATTGAAAGGTAGCGACGACGTTGAAGATGTAAGGAAGATGGGATTTAATTGTGTTCAAAGTGCTGAAGTTTATGTAGACGGATTAGCATAATGGGTCGCATACATAGACCTATAAATGTAAAGGAAAGCTTACCACGTGTTCCCTACAAACTGCTACAAACAAAGTATAGTACACATGTAAGTTAGTAAAATGTGGTTGTTCGTTTGAAGTTGTGTCAAAAATATTACTCGATTCATCCTTGGCGTAGCCTAGTTTTCAAAGTTTGGGGCGCTGCTTCTACCAGAATTAAAAGCCTAATAGTGACCTACAACGTATATTCTATTTTAGACATATATTTTAGTAAAGACACAGTTCGTTATATATTATGGACGTTTAACATAAAAGTAATTAAATTATTTAAACATACATATCTAACAACAGCTCATAACATACGTAACATGCTTTTTCATAACGTAAACCTAACAGTAAATTCAATATGGACGAGAACATGGAATATACAAGTTAGAATTGCAAGATTGCACTATACTTTACATAGAACAGACGAAGTTTAAAATACTTGCCAGTCCTCACCTACGACTTGTCTGTCTCAATTTCTAAGCTTCCTACTCCCCCTATTGACGCTGCATTGTTACACTAGCAACTCGCACTCACGGCGAGGAGGAATGCCGGACCCCTGCATTAACAAACTACTCGCCATACTAAAGGTCTCTACTGCTTGCTTACAATCAGCGTCCGATTTCCGACACCATTTGCCATGTTACCTTCTTGTCAAGTTATTATTATAAATGCTTTTCATAAGATTTACAAAAAACATTACTTATTTAATTAATACAAAGGTTTTTAAAATATACAAACACTTGGTACGTTTCACAGATTTTATTTAACTCTGACAGCTGTTTGGGCTTCCTAAGCCATTGCAGTCGACTTCCTAAGTCGAAACAGCTGTCAGAATTAAATAAAATCTGTGAAACGTACCAAGTGTTTATATATTTTAAAAACCCTTTGAATTAATATGTTTCACCTAGTGCCCAACGAGTCATCAATTAATATCGTTATTTAATTAAATTTCTCCTTCTTTTATAGTACCTAAGAGTCTATCCATGCCTAAGAGTACCTAAGAGTGAAGAGACATATCCGTAAGTCTCTTCACACATACAATCAATAAGGCCCGTGAAACATAAATTTACTATCTGCCTTTCACATGGTGGTATATTTGGCTGTTTTCATGCCGTGTTATCCACTAGAAAAGTACATTAATGCTCTGTATTATTACTTTTATTTATAAGAAAACTCTTATAGTCTACTTTCATGACCGACGTAAATCAATTAATATTTATACTGAATCTATGACTTACTTTCTGTTGTGTCATATGTAGGCCTCCCTGTGTTTCAATATCTGTCAAAATATCACTTCAAAAGCAATTGAATGTGCCGCGATTTGATTGTGGCCAAAAAAAAAAAGATGTTCAAGTGTTAAATATACGGAGACAATTGCTATACACACAAACAAGCTGATCAACAAGATAAACATGGTAATGAATGGAGCCCGAACACTGACAAGAAACCCTGGGTTATCAACAAGCTTTATATGTAATTACTGTGTAATTGCATGCACAAAAAACCTGTTTGCGCACGCTTGGAGTGTGCGTGCGTTTAAATAATTATATATTTAACAGAATAGAGAGAAATATCAAAGAAATACTTAATTCAAAATAACCGATGTTATCTAACATTTACTTACTGTTACTAACCAGTCAGATTATACAATAACTAAATATAATAAAACTTACATATAAATATTTACAATATAAATTAAAATATAAATACGAGGGTCATTCTATAAGTAAACAAACAAACAGCTGTGGAGCAAAAACTTTTATTCAATCAATACAATATTTTTTTTACTTTTCAACGTAATCTCCAGCAACGTCTGTGCACTTATCCCATCTCTTTACAAGCTTTTTTATTCCCTCAGCAAAGAATTCTTTACCTTGATGTCGAAGCCAGTTTTGGACTTTTTCCTTCACTTCTTCATTGCTTTTGAAGTTGACACCACGCAAAGTCTCCTTGAGTGGGTCAAACAAGAAAAAGTCAGATGGGGCAAGGTCAGGGCTATAAGTTGGATGAGGCAGGATCTCCCAATCTACTTTTTTTTATTGTTTCGAGCGTCAGTTTTGCTGTGTGTGGGCGGGCATTATCGTGAAGAAGAATCACACCTTTCCTCTGTCATCCCGGATATTTTTTCTTCAATGAAGGCTTAACTTTGTTCACAATCATGTCAGAATAGTACTGACTGTTGATGGTACGCTGGACTTGTAGGTAATCACAGAAAATTGGGCCTTGGGAGCTCCAAAAGATGGTTAACATCACGTTACCAGCCGGTGGCTGGGTTTTGAATTTCTTTTAGGCGGGTGAACTGGGATGCTTCCACTCCATGCTTTGTCGCTTTGACTCAGGCTCAAAATAGTGAATCCAAGTTAGTGGTTATAGTGGTTTCAAATCCAAAAATCTTAAAACAGAACGCTGTTCTTCGAAAGTACTGTCCTCAAGAGGACACGCCATCGTAAATAAAACTGTATTGGTTATGTTTATGCAATATATTATGGGACAGCTGATCAAAACTCACAACGACGTTGCCGGGTAACACTCCTGAAAGTTTCAATCAGCTGCTACAATTAATTTCTTTTCTACAACTATTTGTCTGTTTACTTATTGAATGGCCCTCGTATTTATACAAATTTTAACGAAAATTAGTTCATAGAGTTGTCTCAATAAACAGTTATCCTAATCGAATGCAATTGCTACTCTCAACAAAAGAAAACCAGCAAACTCAATTTGACACATAACTCACTAAATAAAGTGACCATTATTAGACCAACGGAAATCAACACAAACATTTTCCGCGTAGAAAAAAAAAGCGAGGAAACAAGACGTCTCACAAATTTTGTTCGACACAGAACAAACATTCTTTCTGGAGCATCCTTTCATAAAACCGTGTAGGTACAAATTCAGATCGCACAAGAGGAAAGCAGTAATTCGCAGAAAGTTTGTGTGTTACTGCCATGAAACAAATTTAGTCGTAAAAATTTAAAAACGTGGAATTCATCGTTTAAACTCTAACGTGAATAATGTTACAAGTGAAATATTAAAAACTACAGTTTACTCTCCTAATGGCATGTTTTATATATAATGTAAATCTCAAACGTGTTGGTAGATTTTATAAAACATTTGTTTTAATTTTATTTAGTTTTTTTTCAAATCAAAACACAATTGTAATAACATTCATTACTTCTTTTTATTTTAGACTTTCTCGTATATTTATATTTTGTCTTTATTTTTATCCCACTATTCCTATCCGGTAGGGGCTAAACATTTGCACGGTCATTTATGTTGCTAAAACCAAAGTATTATAAACAATACCAGTTATTCTCATCCATCAGTGCTCTCATACATTTATGACACTCTTCTGTTAGACTCGTGCGTCACACAGTTTTGCCACGAAACACTACGTCATACAACATATTATTCTGCACCCATTTTATATTACAGTACTAAAAACATTGCTACGACCATTATGTAATGCTCTCGAAGAGTCGAGAGTGTCACTCTATAAGTTTCACGACTAGCCGAAGGCGTGCAGCTGTGTCAAGGTCGTCCACACATGTATCCTCCGCATTGTTCGACCTCTTGTAATAATACCAATTATGTCGGCACGCAGCCAGGATTATGGAAAATTATTCTGGAACCTCTGCGGGATATATATAACCAACAGCGGCTGGATTATTGTGTCAGTTACAGTTGGCTAATTATTTAGTGCGGATCAAGTGATTGTTGCGGATTAGTGGAAAGTGGTTATTATGCTAATTAGTACCGTACTGTAATAAGGTGACATTATTATTGCGTGTGGACAAGTTTAACTTGAATTTTCATAAGAGGGTACGTTGTTGATTTCAAATTGTTATTTGTAACTACAGTACTTAAGTTGGTAATTAGTGCCTTCTTTGCTGTCTCTATTTTGTTTCCACTGAACAATACGATTATCCGTGAGATGGTCGTGACATCATGCTCATACCTCCTAATCCATACTTTCAATGGCGTAAATTAGCTCCTAATAATTGAAGAGCGGAGTTTATTACGAAAAAGGTTTGTGCTGGTTATTTTGTCAGACCCCTTTTGAAAATCTATTCTCGTGAATGGTGAATTCTGATTAAAAACATATTGTCTTTAAAACTTTTAGTACTGGTTAACACTAGAAATTTGTTCGTCTAATAATAGTTTTAAAATCTAATAGTTTTTACGTTGGCAGCACTCAAAATAAAAATATGATATTTTTTTGGTAAAGTAAGCTCAAAATTATTGAGACAACCTACTTTCTTGTTTTCAATGTACTTTATGTTTTAATATAATTTCTACTTAGTCTAAATATTCATATTTCTATGTGCTGTAATATTGGTTTCTTAAATAATTACAAAAACTAAGATTAAGTCAATGCTACTTCTAGTTTCTTATTTAAGAGCAGGAAATAGCAGGACTACACGTAATCTTGAAATAAGTGAATTAGAAAATTATAATTTATAACTACTGTATCTGACTATTAAATCCACTTCTGTTTAGTACTAAAGTACTTCAAACAAACTCTAGCCTCAAATAAAATATTATTGATATCTCTGTAATTATCCTTATAATTATCAATGATGTAAATTATGCTGGTCTAGAACACTGTGTTATTCAACACAACAAAAGTAACATGTTTCTAATTTACTGTGTATGAGCACTGAAGATCCCTGCTCTGCTTGCGTAGCAGACAGCAATTAATGTCTGTTGATTGTCTGGGCTTTGTAGCTGTATTGTCTTTGTTCGTAACATTAATCTTCTGTATGCTAACAATCAATTATAAGTTTTAGTTTGTTGCAAGCAGAGAAGTCGAGTTACTATAGTGGCTGTTGCAGTAACATATTACAGAGCTTATTGAGACAACCTACTTTTTTGTTTTCAGCGTACTTTATGTTTTAATTTTTTTTTCTACTTTGTATAAATATTCATATTTCTGTGTACTGTAATATTAGTTTCTTAAATAATTACAAAAACTAAAATTAAGACAATGCTACTTCTAGTTTCTTATTTTAGACCAGGAAGTAGCAGCTGTCTCGCTCTCTCTCACTCTCTCTCTCTCCTCTCTCTCACTGTTTCTCTTACCATGTATGTGAGTCCGTGCGCGTGCAAGCGCGCATTGCAACACTACAGTTTGCGGTCTGTATAGAAATTTCAGAAGTTTTTATGATGATTGAATAAAATATTTTATCACGACTAATTTATTTTTGTACATACAATTTATTTATATTGCCAATTTTATATACCTAAAACACCGTATATTTTCTGTAGTCTCAGGTTGAATAAAAATATCGGTATGGAGAACCATACATGACTTCCATATTCTAAGATTTATATTTAAAATCATTTTCGAAATGAAATATTACCATAGAAACTACTTCTTTCTACTTACTGCTTCAGCCTTAACCACAGTACTGTGGTCACTAACGTATACCACCTCACGTTATCGCACTCGATTTTCACTTATGATGGAAGTCGATGGCATTGCCGAAACGTCTGGTTTTGTAGAAAACATTGGACTACGGCCAAATATCCCGGGAAGGAATTTTAACAAAAACTACTTCTTTGTTGCCGATAACGTTGTACACATATATATCAGTGGCGAAGTTACATGGAGGCAATTGAGGCAATGCCTACCCTAAAAAATTCTGTAGAATAAAAATTATAAATACGTATGAACTACATAACGTAAAGATTATACATTGTTACTGCGACTGTCAAATTTATTAAACCGAAACGTGCTTTATTGAGCGACCGCTAGATGGTGACAGGTGAGATTCGGCATAGTTCGTTTAAAGCGAATGAGGCAACCTGAACTTGCCTCAGCGTTTTTTGTATACATCGTATGCAAGCAATGTAGTGGTGAGATAGGGAAGTGAAGGGAAGGGGGATTGTCCCGCACTGTACACATAGAGCGTTGAGGCATGCCTCACTTCTGTGGTCCAAACAGTTAAGTTAAAGCGCCTGTGTTGTTTCTAAGTGTTTATTTTATGCGGTTATTAAAAGTGTCACTGTTATTCCGCTGAACTAACAGATGATCAATATTGTTATTTGAATTATTTGTAACATTAAACATATATATAGAAACTAATCAAGTTTAAAAATTTGAAGTTGTATTATTGTGTATGACTAATACAAGGATTGTTCAATAGAAACACGTATAGACTGTAAAGCATTTTTTATTCAACGATTTTAAAAGATGTCTCCAATAACATTAAGACATGAGTTCCACTGTGGCGCTAACCTGTAGATTCCCTGCTAGTAAAATTCTTACGGCTGTTTGTGGAACCATTCGGTTACAGCAAACTCTACCTCAGCGTCCGATTTGAACCACCGTCCTTTTAGTGATTCCATAAAAAAAATTTAAGATAAGATTTTTGCCTACCCATTCATTAACTACTAGCTTCGCCAGTAAGCAAATTGATGTCCAGTTTTTCGGCTTGCACGCGTTATTTTGGTGTGTGTTTCGGCACTTTCCATTTAAAAAGCGTGCAAATGTAAGAAAATAAACATGAGTGAGGCCAGAAATAACATGAACTGTGTGTGTGTGTGTGTGTGTGTGTGTGTGTGTGTGTGTGTGTGTGTGTGTGTGTGTGTGTGTGTGTGTGTGTGTGTGTGTGTGTGTGTGTGTGTGTGTGTGTGTGTGTGTGTGTGTGTGTGTGTGTGTGTGTGTGTGTGTGTGTGTGTGTGTGTGTGTGTGTGTGTGTGTGTGTGTGTGTGTGTGTGTGTGTGTGTGTGTGTGTGTCAGTAATAACCTGCCTTTTTATTGATGTATTAAATGAAAAATATTATATTACATTAAAATGAAAAAATTATAATTTTATTGCCTGTCAACAAAATTATTTTATTTTACTTCCATATTCCTTAAGGAATGGAAGTATGGTGATGGCAAAAAAAATCGTGTTCGAGATTATTGCAGATTCTGATTCTACTACACTCAAAACATGAAAAAAAGTCGTTTTCCGAAAAGTGTCTGTGTGTGTGTGTCTGTGTGTGTCTCTGTGTGTCTGTGTGTCTGTAGATTTTTTTTTTTGGCAAACGATAACTGCCGCAAATTCAAACAGAATCAAATAATTTTTTGCATACACCCTGATTTGTAGAGTACTCACGACTTATTGTTTGTGGTGAAGATCGGTTGAGGGAAAGGGGTAGTTTACCGGCAACGTTTTTTTTTATCAAGGGAAATTTTTTTTTTGGCAAACGATAACAGCCGCAAATTCAAACAGAATCGAATAATGTTTCGTATACAGCCCTGAATTGTAGAGTTCTCAAGGCCTATTGTTTTTGGTGAAGATCGGTTAAGGGAAAGGGGTAGTTTACCTGTAACGTTTTATGTTTTAACAAGGGTATTTCCTATGGCAAACGATAACAGCCGCAAATTCACACAGACTCAAAAGATTATTTGCATACAGCCCTAAGATGTAGAGGTCTCAAGGCCTATTGTTTTTGGTGAAGATCGGTTGAGGGAAAGGGGTAGTTTACCAGCAACGTTTTTTTAACAAGGGTATTTTCTATGGCAAACGATAACAGCCGCAAATTCAAACAGAATCAAATAATTTTTTGCATTCAGCCATGATTTGTACAGTACTCAAGACCTATTGTTTTTGGTGAAGATCGGTTAAGAGGAAGGGGTAGTTTACCAGCAACGTTTTTTTATCAAGCGTATTTTCTATGGCAAACGATAACAGCCGCAAATTCAAACAGAATCAAATAATTTTTTGCATACAGCCGTGATTTGTAGAGTACTCAAGACCTATTGTTTTTGGTGGAGATCGGTTAAGGGGAAGGGGTAGTTTACCGGCAACGTTTTATGTTTTAACAAGGGTATTTTCTATGGCAAACGATAACAGCCGCAAATTCAAACAGAATCAAATATTTTTACTTCCATATTTCCTTAAGGAATGGAAGTATGGTGATGGCAAAAAAAATCGTGTTCGAGATTATTGCAGATTCTGATTCTACTACACTCAAAACATGAAAAAAAGTCGTTTTCCGCAAAGTGTCTGTGTGTGTGTGTGTCTGTGTGTCTGTGTGTCTGTAGATTTTTTGTCTATGGCAAACGATAACTGCCGCAAATTCAAATAGAATCAAATAATTTTTTGCATACAGATCTGATTTGTAGGGGACTCGCGACCTATTGTTTTTGGTGAAGATCGGTTGAAGGAAAGGGGTAGTTTACCTGCAACGGTTTTTTTTTATCAAGGGAAATTTTTTTTTTTTGGCAAACGATAACAGCTGCAAATTCAAACATAATCAAATAATGTTTCGTATACAGCCCTTAATTGTAGAGTTCTCAAGACCTTTTGTTTTTGGTGAAGATCTGTTAAGGGAAAGGGGTAGTTTACTTGTAACGTTTTATGTTTTAACAAGGGTATTTCCTATGGCAAACGATAACAGCCGCAAATTCAAACAGAATCAAATGATTATTTGCATACAGCCCTAAATTGTAGAGTACTCGAGACCTATTGTTTTTGGTGAAGATCGGTTAAGGGAAAGGGGTAGTTTACTTGTAACGTTTTATGTTTTAACAAGGGTATTTCCTATGGCAAACGATAACGGCCGCAAATTCAAACAGAATCAAAAGATTATTTGCATACAGCACTAAATTGTAGAGTTGTCAAGACCTGTTGTTTTTGGTGAAGATCGGTTAAGGAAAAGGGGTAGTTTACCTACAACGTTTTTTTAACAAGGGTATTTTCTATGGCAAACGATAACAGCCGCAAATTCAAACAGAATAAAATAATTTTCTGCATACAGCCCTGATGTGTAGAGTACTCAAGACCTGTTGTTTTTGGTGGAGATCGGTTAAGGGGAAGGGGTAGTTTACCGGCAACGTTTTATGTTTTAACAAGGGTATTTTCTATGGCAAACGATAACAGCCGCAAATTCAAACAGAATCAAATATTTTTACTTCCATATTTCCTTAAGGAATGGAAGTATGGTGATGGCAAAAAAAATCGTGTTCGAGATTATTGCAGATTCTGATTCTACTACACTCAAAACATGAAAAAAAGTCGTTTTCCGCAAAGTGTCTGTGTGTGTGTGTGTCTGTGTGTCTGTGTGTCTGTAGATTTTTTTTCTATGGCAAACGATAACTGCCGCAAATTCAAACAGAATCAAATAATTTTTTGCATACAGATCTGATTTTTGTAGGGGACTCGAGACCTATTGTTTTTGGTGAAGATCGGTTAAGGGAAAGGGGTAGTTTACTTGTAACGTTTTATGTTTTAACAAGGGTATTTCCTATGGCAAACGATAACGGCCGCAAATTCAAACAGAATCAAAAGATTATTTGCATACAGCCCTAAATTGTAGAGTCCTCAAGACCTATTGTTTTTGGTGAAGATCGGTTAAGGGGAAGGGGTAGTTTACCTACAACATTTTTTTAACAAGGGTATTTTTTATGGCAAACGATAACAGCCGCAAATTCAAACAGAATCAAATAATTTTCTGCATACTGCCCTGATTTGTAGAGTACTCAAGACCTATTGTTTTTGGTGAAGATAGGTTGAGGGGAAGGGGTAGCTTACCAGCAACGTTATTTATCAAGCGTATTTTTTATGGCTAACGATAACTGCCGCAAATTCAAACAGAATCAAATAATTTTTTGTATACAGCCCTGACTTGTAGAGTACTCGCGTCCTGTTGTTTTTGGTGAAGATCGGTTGAGGGGAAGGGGTAGTTTACCTGCAACGGTTTTTTTTATCAAGGGAAATTTTTTTTTTGGTAAACGATAACAGCCGCAAATTCAAACAGAATCAAATAATGTTTCGTATACAGGCCTGAATTGTAGAGTTCTCAAGACCGTTTGTTTTTAGTGAAGATCGGTTAAGGGAAAGGGGTAGTTTACTTGTAACGTTTTATGTTTTAACAAGGGTATTTCCTATGGCAAACGATAACAGCCGCAAATTCAAACAGAATCAAAAGATTATTTGCATGCAGCACTAAATTGTAGAGTTGTCAAGACCTGTTGTTTTTGGTGAAGATCGGTTAAGGAAAAGGGGTAGTTTACCTACAACGTTTTTTTAACAAGGGTATTTTCTATGGCAAACGATAACAGCCGCAAATTCAAACAGAATAAAATAATTTTCTGCATACAGCCCTGATGTGTAGAGTACTCAAGACCTGTTGTTTTTGGTGAAGATCGGTTGAGGGGAAGGGGTAGTTTACCTGCAACGTTTTTTATCAAGCGTATTTTCTATGGCAAACGATAACTGCCGCAAATTCAAACAGACTTAAATAATGTTTCGTATACAGCCCTGAATTGTAGGGTTTTCAAGACATATTGTTTTTGGTGAAGATCGGTTAAGGGAAAGGGGTAGTTTACCTGTAACGTTTTATGTTTTAACAAGGGTATTTCCGATGGCAAAC
The DNA here is from genome assembly GCA_034769895.1 of Magicicada septendecula. Classification (NCBI taxonomy): domain Eukaryota; kingdom Metazoa; phylum Arthropoda; class Insecta; order Hemiptera; family Cicadidae; genus Magicicada; species Magicicada septendecula. The sequence goes on along the minus strand of CM068374.1, from coordinate 455,601,994 downwards.
GATAACAGCCGCAAATTCAAACAGAACCAAACGATTATTTGCATACTGCCCTAAATTGTAGATTTCTCAAAACCTGTTGTTTTTGGTGAAGATCGGTCGAGGGAAAGGGGTAGTTTACCTGTAACGTTTTATGTTTTAAAAGGGTATTTCCTATGGCAAACGATAACAGCCGCAAATTCTAACAGAATCAAATAATGTTTTGCATACAGCCCTGATTTGTAGAGTACTCAAGACCTGTTGTTTTTGGTGAAGATCGGTTAAGGGGAAGGGGTAGTTTACCTGTACCGTTTTTTTATCAAGCGTATTTTCTATGGCAAACGATAACAGCCGCAAATTCAAACAGAATCAAATAATTTTTTGCATACGTCCCTGAATTCTAGAGGTCTCAAGGACTTTCGATTTTGGTGAAGATCGGTTAAGGGGAAGGGGTAGTTTACCTGCAACCTTTTACGTTTTAACAAGAGTAAAGTACTTGCAAATTTATTTAACCTTTTTGAAACAATGGTAATTGTTAAAAATAAAATAATTTTGTTGCCAGGCAATAAAATTAAAATTTTTTAATTTTAATGTAATATAATATTTTTCATTTAATACGGCAATAAAAAGGCAGGTAAGACTCAAACACACAATTCACGTTATTTCTGGCCTCTCTCATGTTTATTTTCTTACGTTTGCACGCTTTTTAAATGGAAAGTGCCGAAACCCACACCAACATAACGCGTGCAAGCCGAAAAAATGGACATCGATTTGCTTACTGGCGAAGCTAGTAGTTAATGAATGGGTAGGCAAAAATCTTATCTTAAATTTTTTTTAAGGAATCACTAAAAGGACGGTGGGTCAAATCGGACGCTGAGGTAGAGTTTGCTGTAACCGAATGGTTCCACAAACAGCCGTAAGAATTTTACTAGCAGGGAATCTACAGGTTAGCGCAACAGTGGAACTCATGTCTTAATGTTATTGGAGACTTCTTTTAAAATCGTTGAATAAAAAATGCTTTACAGCTCTATACGTGTGTCTATTGAACAATCCTTGTATTAGTCATACACAATAATACAACTGATTGAACTTCAAATTTTTAAACTTGGTTAGTTTCTATATATATGTTTAATGTTACAAATAATTCAAATAACAATCTTGATCATCTGTTAGTTCAGCGGAATAACAGTGACACTTTTAATAACCGCATAAAATAAACACTTAGTAACAACACAGGCGCTTTAACTTAACTGTTTGGAGCACAGAAGTGAGGCATGCCTCAACGCTCTATGTGTACAGCGCGGGACAATCCCCCCTCCCTACACTTCCCTATCACACCACTACATTGCTTACATACGATGTATACAAAAAACGCTGAGGCAAGTTCAGGTTGCCTCATTCGATTTAAACGAACTATGCCGAATCTCACCTGTCACCATCTAGCGGTCGCTCAATAAAGCACGTTTCGGTTTAATAAATTTGACAGTCACAGTAACAATGTATAATCTTTACGTTATGTAGTTCATACGTATTTATAATTTTTATTCTTCAGAATTTGTTAGGGTAGGCATTGCCTCAATTGCCTCCATGTAACTTCGCCACTGATATATATGTGTACAACGTTATCGGCAACAAAGAAGTAGTTTTTGTTAAAATTCCTTCCCGGGATATTTGGCCGTAGTCCAATGTTTTCTACAAAACCAGACATTTCGGCAATGCCATCGACTTCCATCATCACTGAAAATCGAGTGCGATAACGTGAGGTGGTATACGTTAGTGACCACAGTACTGTGGTTAAGGCTGAAGCAGTAAGTAGAAAGAAGTAGTTTCTATGGTAATATTTCATTTCGAAAATGATTTTAAATATAAATCTTAGAATATGGAAGTCATGTATGGTTCTCCATACCGATATTTTGCATAAGTCCCTGAATTGTAGAGGTCTCAAGGATTTTTGATTTTGGTGAAGATCGGTTAAGGGGAAGGGGTAGTTTACCTGCAAGCTTTTACGTTTTAACAAGAGTAAAGTACTTGAAAATTTATTTAAACTTTTTGAAACAATGGTAATTGTTAAAAATAAAATAATTTTATTGCCTGGCAACAAAATTCGAAGTCATTAAGTTCGAAGTTACAATAAAAATTATAATTTTTTCATTTTAATGTAAATCTGTACATAGTATAAAGTAAAGTCGGTCCGTTTTCTCTCTGTGTTTGAAATCGCTAATCTCAGGAAGTACTGAACGGATTTTATTCAAGTTTTCGCCAATAGATAGAGTGTCTATCGAGGAACATTTATGTGTATAATAAATACATATATGTTGTACATTAGCTTAGCTATCACGGTTTATGTCAAGTAAGTGGTATAGTTTACATCTTATATATAAAAATGAATGTTTCTTTGTTTGTCCCGTATGCGTTCCTATACCATTCATCCGATTGCGATGAAACTTCGGTGAGTTGTTGTGCGCACGTCCGCGAAGGTTTCTTCCACATCTCCTCCTAAACCACTGTACCGATTTCAACCAAACTTGGCACAAATATTTTACGCAACGGGAGAACCAACATAGGATAGGTGTTTTTTCGATGGGGTCCTTTTGGGTGTTCTTTGGGGTCTTCCACCTCGCCTCCTAAACCACTGGACCGATTTCAACCTAACTTGGCACAAATATTTTACGCAAAGGGAGAACCCAACATAGGACAAGTGTTTTTTTCGATACGATCCTTTGGGGGGTCCTTTGGGGTCTTCCACGTCTCCACCTAAACCATTGGACCGATTTCAACCAAACTTGGCACAAATATTTTACGCAACGGGAGAACCAACATAGGACAGGTGTTTTTTTTCGATACGACCCTCTGGGGGGTCCTTTGCGGTCTTAAAAAACTATTAGATCTGGTTACTATGGCAACCCAATAGAATAGATTCTGTTCTAAATATATTATCGCATTAAATTGAAGACCACGCGAACGAAGTTGTGGGCAACAGCTATTTATTTTTAAGAAGCCTACTTTAATTAAACTTTATTAATTAAACTAACATTTTTATTACGTACAACGTGAAACTCCATAGCGAAGCACGGGTATTCTGCTTGTCATGTACAAGAGAAAATATATCGTGCGTGGCAGGCAAGCATATCTCAGTTATGTACTGTTTACGTTTCCATTTTATTATTATCACTACCGCAATAAAAAGGCAGGGAAGACACACACACACACAATTCGCGTTATTTATGGCCTCATTCATGTTTATTTTCTTACATTTGCACGGTTTTTAAATGGAAAGTGCCGAACCCATACCAACATAACGCATGCAAGCCGAAAAACTGTCCAGCGTGGATAGCGATTTGCTTCCTGTGGATCGCTGGGCAGTGTAACTGCACGTGTTTGCAGAGGAACGATTCATAGACAGACTTTTCGTCTTTAGGGAATGAACCCTCTGCAAGATGCTGAGGGTCCATAAGTGACTTCGGAGCGCTCCTTCTTTTCCGTGTGTTTGTTCTGTGAAACGTACACTGTAGATTCGCAGCTTTATTCTAAGCAACGCTCAATAGGAAATGTTGAAAATTTTTGTCTACGGTGTACCCTCATACACACTAAACCTGCTCTGATGTTTTAATTACGGACATCATAATATTAAAACTTTGGAAACTTGAGCACTACTTAATGGAGATCAATCATTAACTTATACAAGCCATTAATTTTATGCATATTTTTTATATATATGTGTACAACGTTATCGGCAACAAAGAAGTAGTTTTTGTTAAAATTCCTTCCCGGGATATTTGGCCGTAGTCCAATGTTTTCTACAAAACCAGACGTTTCGGCAATGCCATCGACTTCCATCATCAGTGAAAATCGAGTGCGATAACGTGAGGTGGTATATGTTAGTGACCACAGTACTGTGGTTAAGGCTGAAGCAGTAAGTAGAAAGAAGTAGTTTCTAGGGTAATATTTCATTTCGAAAATGATTTTAAATATAAATCTTAGAATATGGAAGTCATGTATGGTTCTCCATACCGATATTTTAACAATTACCATTGTTTCAAAAAGTTTAAATAAATTTTCAAGTACTTTACTCTTGTTAAAACGTAAAAAGTTGCTGGTAAACTACCCGTTCCCCTTAACCGATCTTCACCAAAATCGGAAGTCCTTGAGACCTATACAATTCCGGGAAGTATGCAAAAAATTATTTGATTCTGTTTGAATTTGCTGCTGTTATCGTTTGCCATAAAAATACGCTTGATAAAAAAACGTTGCAGGTAAACTACCCCTTCCTCTTAACCGATCTTCACCAAAAACAACAGGTCTTGAGAACTCTACAATTTAGGGCTGTATGCAAATAATCTTTTGATTCTGTTTGAATTTGCGGCTCTTATCGTTTGCCACAGAACAAAATTACACTTGTTTTAAAAAAAACCGTCTCTGGTAAACTACCCCTTTCCCTTAACCGATCTTCACCAAAATCAAAAGGTTTCGAGCACTCAACAAATCAGGGATACGTGCAAAAAATTATTTGATTCTGTTTGAATTTGCGACTCTTATCGTTTGCCATAGAAAATACCCTTTTAAAACATAAAGCGTTGCAGGTAAACTACCCCTTTCCCTCAGCCGATCTTTACCAAAATCAACCGATAGTGTGAACTCGACAATTCAGGGCTGTGTGCGAAATATTATTTGATTCTGTTTGAATTTTCGGCTGTTATCGTTTGCCAAACAAACAAAATTACCCTTGATAAAAAAAACCGTTGCAGGTAAACTTCCCCTTTCCCTCAACCGATCTTCACCAAAAACAATAGGTCGCAAGTACTCTACAAATCAGGGCTGTGTGCAAAATATTATTTGATTCTGGTTGATTTGCGGCTGTTATCGTTTGCCATAGAAAAAAAATCTACAGACACACAGACACACAGACACACACACACACACTTTTCGAAATATCGGTATGGAGAACCATACATGACTTCCATGTTCTAAGAGTTACATTTAAAATCATATTCAAAATGAAATATAACCATAGAAAGTACTTCTTTCTACTTATTGGTTCAGCCTTAACCACGGTACTGTGGTCACTAACGTATACCACCTGACGTTTTCGCACTCGATTTTCACTGGTGATGGCACTCGATGGACTGCCGAAAAGTCTGGTTTTACAGAAAACATTGGACTACGGCTAAACAGCCCGGGAAGGGATTTTAACAAAGAACTACTTCTATGGTGCCGATAACGTAGTACACATATAAAAAATTCTCCCCTCCCCAATCAACTATAATTTTCATTAATAGAAAATTACCCCCACCCCGTTCACCTAACCTCTTCATTTATAGATATTTCATCTACGTTTCTACAGTGGATTATTATGAGCTTCTTATTAGGATACATTATTTACCAAAATTAAGTACTTTACTCTTGTTAAAACATAAAACGTTGCAGGTAAACTACCCCTTACTCTTAACTGATCTTCACCAAAATCAATAAACCTTCAGTCCTCTACAATTCAGGGATGCATGCAAAAAAAATATTTGATTCTGTTTGAATGTGCGACAGTTATCGTTCGTCGTATAAACAATTACCCTTGTTAAAACATAAAATGTTGCAGGTAAACTACCCCTATCCCTTAACCGATCTTCAACAAAATCAACAGACCTTGAGTTTTCTTTAATTCAAAAAAGTAAGCAAAACGTAGTCTATTCTGTTTGAATTTGCTGCAGTTATCGTTCGTCATATAAAAAATTATCCTTGTTAAAACATAAAATGTTGCTGGTAAACTACCCCTATCCCTTAACCGATCTTCACCAACACCAACAGGACTTGAGAACTCTACAATTCAGGGCTGTATGCAAAACATTATTTGATTCTGTTTGAATTTGCGGCTGTTATCGTTTGCCATAAAAAATATTTGCGGCTGTTATCGTTTGCCATAAAAAATACCCTTGTTAAAACATAAAACGTTGCTGATAAACTACCCCTTTCCCGTAACCGATCTTCACCAAAAACAAAAGGTCTTGAGAACTCTACAATTCAGGGCTGTATGCAAAAGAGTAGTTGATTTTGTTTGAATTTGCGGCTCTTATCGTTTGCCACAGAACAAAATTACACTTGTTTTAAAAAAAACCGTCTCTGGTAAACTACCCCTTTCCCTTAACCGATCTTCACCAAAATCACAAGGTTTCGAGCACTCAACAAATCAGGGATACGTGCAAAAAATTATTTGATTCTGTTTGAATTTGCGACTCTTATCGTTTGCCATAGAAAATGCCCTTTTAAAACATAAAACGATGCAGGTAAACTACCCCTTTCCCTTAACCGATCTTCACCTAAAACAAGAGATCTTGAGTACTCAACAGATCAGGGCTGCATGCAAAACATTATTTGATTCTGTTTGAATTTGCGGCTATTATCGTTTGCCATATAAAATACCCTTGTTAAAACATAAAACGTTGCTGGTAAACTACCCCTTTCCCGTAACCGATCTTCACCAAAAACAAAAGGTCTTGAGAACTCTACAATTCAGGGCTGTATGCAAAAGAGTAGTTTATTCTGTTTGAATTTGCGGCTGTTATCGTTTGCCATAGAAAATACCCTTGTTAAAACATAAAACGTTGCAGGTAAACTACCCCTTCCGCTTAACCGATCTTCACCAAAACCAAAAGGTCGTGAGAACTCTATAATTCAGGGCAGTGTGCGAAAGAGTAGTTGATTCTGTTTGAATCTGCGGCTGTTATCGTTTGCCATAGAAAACAATTACCCCTGATTAAAAAAAAAATCGTTGCTGGTAAACTACCCCTATCCCTCAACCGATCTTCACCAAAAACAATAGGTCGTGAGTACTCTACAAATCAGCGTTGTATGGAAAAAATGATTTGATTTAGTTTGAATTTGCGGCTGTTATCGTTTGCCATAGAACAAAAATCTACAGACAGACACACAGACAGACACACACACAGACACTTTTCGAAAAATGACTTTTTTTCATGTTTTGAGTGTAGTACAATCAGAATCTGCAATAATCTCGGACACGATTTTTTTTGCCATCACCATACTTCCATTTCCTTAAGGAACATGGAAGTAAAAACGACTTTTTTTCATGTTTTGAGTGTAGTAGAATCAGAATCTGCAATAATCTCGAACACGATTTTTTTTGCCATCACCATACTTCCATTCCTTAAGGAATATGGAAGTAAAAAACATAGCTCTTTATATATGTGTAATGCTCAAACTACTTTAGTATAATTAATATGATAGGTAATTAAATAAACTGGTGATTGTCTTTACAAAAATATTTTTGAAAACATTTTAGAGAGTAAAAAACATTACCCTTTACTATATTTACAGTACTACTATAACTAAAATATATAATCATAATATAACTACAGGATTTTTAAGTACATTTCATGGATGTGAGTCCTGTGAAACAATTTTATAAAATTGTTTTTATAAACGTACTTATATACGGCTTTTTATAAAATATTAATAAAATGAACAGTTTCTTACTTTCTTTCTGTTTAAGACTTAGGACGAAGCGTGATGAGTACTTAAAAAACCTGTTGTTATATTATGATAATATACTTTAGTTATAGTAGTGCTGTAAGTAGTATAGTAAAAGATAATGTTTTTTATACTCTTAAGTGTTTTGAAAATATTTTTGTAAAGAAAATCATTTTATTTAATTACGTAACATATTAATTATACTAAAGTCAGTTGTGTGATGATGTCGAATGGGTCACCTTCCATTCTCCTGAGTTCTGTTGTTTTCGAGATGTAACTAGAATGCTCCATCTCCATTCCGGTTTATCTAAATACCAAAAATTGTGGTTGATCTTGCGCAGTTGTGCTATACCATGGTAACGTACAATGATTATTTGTATAATTAATTTGATAGATAGTTAAATAACATGATTTACTTTTAAAACGTTTAAGAAAATTAAAAACATTACATTTTTGATCCTTAAATTCGTATTGACCGTCAATCAATGAATTTTTCAGTGAAGGGTTAGTGAGAATCGGTAAAAAATAACACAAATTTTTAACTTATTTGTGTCGACGTTTCGACAATGTTTATTGTCATCATCAGGACCTGTGTATGAAAACTATAATTTTCTCGTTTTCTTAAAGATAATATTGGAAGATGTAAACAAACTATCTCAAGTCTTCACATATACAACGATACATACATACGCACGCGCACACACTCACATACACGAACACGTTCACCCAAATATTTAATTGTTCTGTTGTGTTTGACATTTCTTTTGTATTTCATACACAGATCCTGATGATGACAATAAACATTGTCGAAACGTCGACACAAATAAGTAAAAAATTTGTGTTATTTTTGACCGATCCTCACTAATACTTCACTGAAAAATTACATTATTGATTGACGCATATAAATCAAAACTGCATTATGTCGCATTGCATAAAAATGAGTCAGAAATTTGTCTGGCCTTAACAAGACATCTGGAACCTGAAACTAAACGTTTTCAATACATTTTCTAACATGTACATCACGCACTTAAATATTTAATTTCTGGTAACCGATATAATTGGGTACCACGTGGTGTGACTTACGAATTACTGTATACCCATTTGAATATATAATAAGGATTTATAATATTATTACGACGCTTTCACTGATCGTATGGTAAAGTGAAAACAAAATACAGACACTAATCACCAGCTTTAATAATCACAAATAACAATTTGTAATCAACAAAGTACCATCGTACAATAATTCAAGTTAAATTTGTCCACTCGCATTAACAATATCAAGTAATAGAGTTCTGCACTGATTATAACGCAATTATTGCTTTCAACAACAACCACTTGATCCGCACTGGAAAAAGCATCAACGTAACTGACTTACAAAACCGTCCGTTGTCGCTTATATAGGTAGAGCAGGTGTTCCAGAATAACTTTCCATCCTTTCGACGGCGTGCCAGCATAATTTTCGTATTTACAAGTGCTCTCGAACAGTCTGGAAATGACACTTTAGTGCTACGTGAGTGGATGGCCTCGACTCAGACGAGGTACGCTGGGCTAATCGAGAAGCGTGTAAAAAGACAGTCTCGCCTTTTCGAGAGCGTTCCGCAATTGTGTAACAATATTTTATTTTGTTAAAATTAAACTTAACACCATACTATGGTATGGTGGTATGGTGGTGGTGGTATGGTGGTGGTGGTGGTGGTGGTGGTATGGTGGTATGGTGGTATGGTGTTTTGTGCACCATACTGCGCACAAAATGACCGAGTAGCGTGTCCATGAATGAGTAGAATTTCACTATTTCATTGACACACTATTCTTTACAACACCTTGATGTCTTAATATTTTGTTAAACCTACGTCCTTGAGTTATTGAATTAATATTGACACTTTTGTCAAGGATAACCGTAGTTTTAGCCCATAATAAACTTCGTATCTTCCGTTACATTTATATTTACATTTATAATATAAAACGGTTTTGTGCTATTCATTATACTTTAACTAGTTACTGCGTCAGGATGTTTACATAACAAACTGTATGAACTGAAAACTTCACCGTGGGATAATGTACATTACAATATTTTGGCGTGAAAATATTACACGTTAAAATTTTCTACCTTTCCGCTATAAATTGAGTTTAAACTTTATTTCAATGCTTACCATTAAATTTAACGTTTTATAAACATGTCCAAAGTTTTAAGTCACCCGTTTGGAAATTGTTTATCTGTCTATCTGCCATCTATCAACTTTTGTAAAACTCTATGTGTGTTTAAATGTTTCATATCAGTATTAACTACCAATAAAAATGTTTTAAGTTTAAAATATGCTACCTGAACGGATTTAACAGCGATATAAAGCAGAGTCAACTAATAACAAAAAAATATTAATTAACATGTAAAAAGGTTGATTAAGTTTTGTGTTGCCTCTGTTAGTGGTTGGACCAATTCGAGTCTCTTTCAGATTCCTCGCTGTCACTATTGTCACTGGCACTTTCACTGTTTTTCTTCATCAACATCATCACTGATACATCCTGTTTCAATTACGAAACTGTCAATAATGTCTGACGTAATGCAATCTTTATCCCAGTAATAGCCCTCCATTCGTATAACGTGGTTTTCATATCCTGTCCAGTCACAAGGTGCAACTGATTCAATTGCCTTTTTATAACCAGAGCAAGTAATTCCACAGCTCAAAACAACATGTAACGCTCACCAAAACACAGCACAAACTACAGAAGACAAGAGATAAGATATAAATACTTTAAGACTCTACTGAATTGAGAAAAGTGACGCTAACGTAAGAACGTAACCCTACCAAGGCACTGATTACGGGTTGTACTACCACACCTGATATGCAGACGCAAAACAGTGTCCTGTAAAAACAGCCACAAACATGCAACAGCTTAACGTAACACCGCACGAAATAGTCCAGTGCTCTCGGCACGTGATACAGTCAGGTCCCACTGCATCGCTCACTAACTGCCTAAGATGTTTTATGGATTTCGTTCATTAAGAAAGACAGCTTAGGAGAGGTCGTGGCGTACGCTGCTACGCTGTCGGCGCGGGTTCAATTCCCGCCAGAGGCCATCTGATTTAGATACGACCGTTCCCCCTCGCAAGGTAATGGCAACCCAGCGAGTGGTATCCTGCCTAGTATAAACCCCCCCCCCAAAAAAAATTGCCGTTCGGATCCGGCGTTAAACTGTAAGTCCCATATACCTGTGAGAGACTCCGTAACACACGCACCACGCGTATATGCGGGGAGGGTACAAACCAGTCGAAAGACTGAAGGACTACGAACTGAACTGGAGACAGCTTAGTAAAAATAATATACGATGTTTTGTAAAAATCATTTCAATAATGCCAAATTAAAATTTATAAAATGGAAAGCTGGAAACAGTTTCATGAAGACGTCGGTTTGCTGAGCTGTAATGCTGTGGTTGACGGTTGTTTGGTGTAAACATTTCGGCCGTGCCTTCGACGGCCATCTTCAGTGCAGAAGGCTGCAAAACACTGACAAAGGTTTCGTAGTCAGTGACCACTGAACTGTAGTCAGTGGTTAAGTGGTACTGTGGTAGACCTTAACTACAGTTCAGTGGTCACTGACTACGAAACCTTTGTCAGTTTTTTGCAGCCTTCTGCACTGAAGATGGGCTTCGAAGGCACGGCCGAAACATTTGCACAAAACAACCATCAACCACAGCATTACAGCTCAACAAACCGACGTCTTCATGACATTGAAGCCGGCCGTGAAAGCCTCAGACAGAATTGGAAAACAGTTTCTTTGTAAGTGAAAACTCTGAGCATATACCCTGACACTATGCACCCTATTCACAAAGCAATACTGGTTAAATCCTGTGTATATGGTAGGCACATCTGACTCGTTTTATACAGACAATAAACTTGACAAGAGGTAAGTCGATCAAATGTTTATCAAAATTGTCGATCAACTTATGAATATACAAAACGTAGAGGCTACAAGCTCATTACATTTTAAAAAAGTATTTACTCAAACATGGTTTTTGTGACGCTACTGGCACGAATGTGCATTATATATTAAGAAAACCCTTTATGAAAACCATCATGCAATTCATTTCCGTACCTCTCGACATTCTCCATAATACATGTACCACAGAAACGTCTTCACGTGGTAACACATGACACCTGTAATTACTGACATGCCATTACGTGTCCAAAAGTAATAATTTCATTAATGGTGCAATAACTTTGTGTCTGTAAAGTCAAACAAACTTTCAGTTGTATTTATTTTCACGTATTCTAAGCTTTTATCTAAGCAGAAAATTGTCTATACCACTGGTGCATACTTCTCTATGTTAAAAAGTTTAAAATACATTTACTTTTAGAAATAATTTAAAAATAATGCAGAGAGTAGTTCTATTCCTCTAAATGACGTGAAATAGAGTAATATCATTTAATATTTGTTACTATCTTCTTTAAGAATGGACTCAAGGTGAAACAGCTGTAATCCAACTTAGTTACAATGTATAGTGCACGTCCTTTGTTATAGTGCTTGAGTGTGTTACTTGAGTGTAAGCTATTGTGTTCGGCTTTGCTTGAGATAAAAAGGCAGGTGAAACAATTTTGTCACAATCAGTAGTTTGCGAGACAAGTCTACGGAATTCAAACGAAGATGTAGGGTTACATGATTTCGCTTCTGTAAAGTACTCTGTGGTTACAGGATTCACTAAAAATGTTACTGTTTTTAAATTAATTTTAATTTTTATGTACAAATACCTTTTGTGTCAATGAGATTGAATTTACAAAATTATAAAATGCGTAATAGAATTTTGTTGATTCTGGTTTGTGTACGTGTAGTTGCGTGTGTTCAAGAAAATTAATTTTTTTTTTGTAATTAAAACATACATTTTGATTTAATAAACACTGTATTTATGACTATAAGAGAAATTAAGTTAAAAGTGAAATAGATTAGTAAGAATAGGATGTGACGATTTTATTCATATTATTTCATGATAAATTTAAGAATATAGATTCTCTGAAGTTATAAATTAGCCTCTCCAGAGTAAAATGTATTACAACAGTCATAGTCAAAATAAGAAATGACACATTTCAGTAGGATTAAGAATAAAACATATAAACTCTAATCCAAGTGCGATAGTTTGCTCATATTAAAAAAAACAAGCAAGGAAAGGATAAATAGAAGAATTTATGAGGAAATACCATATAAAAAAGAAGTGAAGGGAAGCCTACAGATGTACCAGATGAAATAAGTAAGTCACTCAAAAAAGAAAGGAAGAGGAAATGCTGGTAGATAGCCAAAACAGTGCAGGTCAGGTGGAAGTAGAAAAGGAATAACATGAAATACCCAACATTACAAATCTAAAGGTCAGAAAAGAATCACGTGAAGTAAGTAAGTAATGTGAACCAATATAAAAGATCTGTGTTCTACGCACAAAGTGGGGTTTACTGTAGGCCTACTGTTTCAGTTAAAGAAACTGAAATAGTTGATTTTAGCTGAATTTAATAACATATTATGTACTACGAGTAGCTTCATTATGATAGTGAGTGTAATACCAATAACTTCTTACAATGTAAAAGGTTTTTACCGTTTTTTTTTGGTCAGTTTTAAGACAGAGTAAAATACGATTTTATGTTGACGCGGCAAGTGTTTTGAATGCATAAAAAGTCTGAATTAAAAACAAAATTAGAACGGTAGGCTAAACAAATCGCTCTAGGCTATAGACTTGAGGAATTTATGATAATAATAGCGATAATATGCGTAGAAGCTAAACCAAATAACGTGTGAGAAACGTGTTAGTACAGTATCAAATTTTTGCGTAAGCACGTGAGCAGCAATTGTAATTATGTAATTATGGGCGCAAAGGTAAAGGCTTATAAGTATTACCCATTTTAAAAAGTTTCAGACATAATACTTACCAATGTCAGTGATTGCTTGTGCAACACTTTATAACTGGGTGTTACTAACACTACGAGACTTAACAGTAGCAATGTTGTAATTAGATACATTTAACTTGTTTAATTTAAAATTTATTTTATTTTAAATGAAGGTGCACTGAATTATTTACATAAACAAATAAAAACCAAAAAATGTTTAGGACACTTTCAAATCGTGAAATGAGAAGAATTCAACTTTTATAAAATGTCGGTTCTAACAGATCTGTAAATTACGAGGAGGATAATACTTTACCCAGCAACGTAATTCTTTTAGCTGGTGACCTAAATTTAATTACGAGTCATAACTATTAGACGCCGGCTTAGAAACTTTTACATAATTTTGAAACACGTCGGTATCAGAAAGAACAATGGAGAGTAGACTATTCGATTCAAATTCTCTTGATAATATTCTTTTTCTGTATAATTTCTTTTTATGCTTATAAGAAAGTGCAAAGTGCAGTGTAGTTTCAAATATACTATACGTACCGTATAAATCGTAGTCTTGTATAAGATTATTTACATGAAGGTTGTGCTGAATCGCCTTAGTTACTGTTTTTATTTACATAAGAATTTTTCTCTGAATTGCAAGCAGACTGATTATGTCCCGCATTTCTGTTTTTTTTTTTTTTTTTTTTTTTTTTTTTTTTTGAGATGGCCAACTGGTTCTCTCCGGCTGTTTTGGAGCAAGCTCCCTTCAGCCATGTGGATATGGAAATGTAGGTAGGCAGCGTACGCCAGCAATGACCGGGCGATGAGAAGGTCTTGATACCAGCGAAAAGGGAGGATGTTGGTGTACAGGTGTTTGTAGCCTCAAGGAGAGGGGGGTCGGGTAATCAGTCCCAAACTTACGGGCTGTAATACCAGTGTCGTTTGCAGCAATTGACGCTAAAGTTAGAGAGAAGCGTCGAAGTGATGCCAAGGGCATGGGCGGGTTAAAGAACAGGTTGTTGGGTTTTAATTGGACTACCAATGGAGGGTTTTGTTTTTATTTATTTATGGGTAGCGACGACCTTGAAGATGTAGGGAGAGTTTTTTTTTTTTTTTTTTTTTTAGGAAGAAGCAGGAGGACTGGTTGTTTTAGATTTTTTTTTATATAATTTTAATTTTTCTATTACTATAGAGGTGGACCCTAGACGGGTCCTGGGACCCTTCTGTTGCGGGGTTTTCTACGTAGTATCCTGGGCGGGGGTTCATCTATAAGAGTCAGGAGACGGTTTAGAAGGAAGCGTGATCGCCGGGCATTTTGGGCAGGTCTATTAGGGGGGGTGAGGAGGGTTTGTAATGTTAGTCGGGTGTTTGCTGTCTTAGCGTATTTCCAGTTTATTTTGTGTAGGAATGTGTCCAGGTCAGGGAAGTGTTTATTAAGGTTTATATAAGGTCGTATTTGGGGTTTGGTGATAGGAGGACGGCGGTAGATGAGGCGCAGGGGCCGCCGTTCTGTGATTCTGTATGAGTCGATTTTGTTGGTCTCCGTCGTCAGCAGGATCGGGTGTCCATACGTTATTATAGGCCTGATGCAAGTTGTGTAGATCCTGCTGAGTAGTTCACTGGAGCAGCGATCGTTTGTGCTAAGCGTGCGTAGTGCATTTCTGATAAGATGGGCACAACATTATGTGTCTCACCAGAGAACTTATATGTGTAGTAGTTAACGACAACAGAAATGACAGACTTCTTTGTTTTCCTTGTAACAAGACAATTATAGTTAAGGCTTCATTGTAAATTAACAAAATGTAATTTACCTGTTCACGGCCATTTATCTACATACAAGACAATACTATTTCAGAAGTACTACATTATTATCTGTTTATAACTACCTACAAAGTCAAGAATTTTAACCTAAAGCACTAATGAGACACTCGGTAACATAATAAGTAAGCAAGCTTTTTAAAACTTACAAAGAGACAAAAAGAATTCTTAATTTAGTGAAAGAAAATAGTCGTGACATAAGAACTTCTTTACACACCCTAAGAGTTTAAAAATCAAGATTGTATTTGAAAAATGGGAATATACTTTACTGAAAACGATAAAAACTTTCCTTTTGAAATAGTTTATTATCCCCTTAATTTACTTTATTTTTACTTCCACGTTCCATAAGAAAATGGAAGTATGGTGATGGCGAAAAAATCGTGTTCTAGATAAGGGCTGATTCTGATTTTACTACCCTCAAAAAATGAAGAAAATTCATTTTTCGAAAAGTGTGTGTGTGTCTGTGTAGAATTTTTATTTGGCGAACGATAACTGCCGCAAATTCAAACGGAATGAAATAATGTTTTGCATATGTACGTGAGTTTTAGAGCACTCGAGATCTATTAATTTTGGTGAAGATCGTTTAAGGGGAAGGGGCAGTTTACCAGCAACGTTTTAAATTTCAACAAGAGTCACGTACTTAATTTTGACAAATAAATTATCCTGGAAGAAGGTCATAATAATCCACTTTAGAAAGCTAGATGAAATATTTATAAATGAAAAGGGTAGTTGACGGTGGAGGGGGTAATTTTTTTTTATAAATTAAAATGGTAGTTGGTGATGGAGGAGGTAAATTTTTATAAGTTTATATGTGTACTATGTTATTGACAACAAAGAAGTAGTTTCTATGGAAACATTTCATTTCACTTTAACAAAATTCTATATTTTTCATTTTAATTTAAATCATGTATGAGTGAAAATATATCGTTCCTGGCAGGCAAGCATATCTCAGTTATGTAATGTTTACTTTTCCAAAGTTTTATTATTGTCAATACCGCAATAAAAGCCGGCAGGACACACACACACACACACACACATACAAAATTCGCGTTATTTCTGGCCTCACTCGTGTTTATTTTATTATGTTTGCACGCTTTTTAAATGGAAAGTGCCGAAACCCACACCAACACAACGCATACAAGCCGAAAAGATGGACATCGATTGCTTCCTGTGGATCGCTGGGCAGTGTTGTTGTATTAAAGCAATTAATACAATCCGTGTACTAATTTCTATTATGATATGAGAATTATAAACTAATATGTGCGTGCATGTGTGTGTGTATGAAAAATATATAAATATTTTTCGCCTTTGGAAAATTGTTTGCCCCTCCTTGAAAATATTTTGACCTCCCTGATGGCTAGTTATTTACTAGCCTGTGTGGAATATAGCGTTATGACATGGATCAGAATGGTGGGTGTTAAACAGGAGACACAAACGTATTAAGGAAGAAATGTTTTGCTGAGAAATTTATAATTATACGGGTGAACAGAATAGTCGTTCAGGAAATCAGAAGACAAATGGAAAGAAAGAAATCAAGACTCGATTTTAAAAAAGAAAAATGACTAGTATAGTATTGACAGGAAAGACTTTGATAACACTATAGACATCCCTTGCCTCTCGCAGCGAGAGTCCAATTTCATTACAGGAATCAGATCGCAGCTACTAGCTCTTCGTTCGACCTACAGACATTTTATCCAAAAGTGCAGTCCTTCCTCACGAAGGTTGAGGATAGTCTTAATCCACCTGAAATGGTGGTACCGTTTTTAGCTGATACGTAATTTCTTCAGAACTCAAGCATCCACTTATTTAATTAATATTTAAGTGATTTAAATATAAATTTTAGGACATGGAAGTCATGTATGGTTCTCCATACCGATTTTTTATTTACATAATTAGAATTTCTTTCTGAATTGCATGCAGACTGATTATGTGCCGTATTTCTAATAAGATGGCCACAACATTATGTGTTTTGCCAGAGATCTTATCTGTTTAATAGTTAACGACAAGACAAAGTAACAGAGTTCTTTGTTTTCCTTGTAACAAGATATTTATAATTAAGGCTTCATTGTATTTCAACAAAAGGTAATTTACCTACTGTTATTTATTTTCAGACAATACAATGCTACTTCAGAAGCACTTCATTATTATTATCTGTTTATAACTACATTTAACGTCAAGGAATTTTAAACTAAAGGACTAACGAGACACCTCGTTAACATAATAAGTAAGCACGCTTTCTAAACATTACACAGAGACAAAAAAAACTGTCAGTTTAGTGAAAAAAAATAGTCGTGATAAAAGAATTCGTTTATGCGCCTTAAAGCTTTTAAAAAAATCTGGACTTTATTTTAAAAATGAATTATACTTTTTTGAAAATTATAAAATTTTCTACAAAGGTTTCTAAAAATATATAAACACTTGGTACGTTTCACAGATTTATTTAACTCTAACAGCTGTTTCGACTTCGTAAGTCGAAAAGAGATTATATTTTGCATTCGGATTATATTTAGTTTTTACAGACACTTGACCTTCCCTTAGCTCCTACGACCCCCCTCTCCATCTTCACACCTCATACACGTACCAATAAACGCCCTAAACAGATGTCCACCACCACCCTTACATGTTCTGTTTAGGTGTTCACTCATCTCTTTGACAATGGCTTAAGAAGTCGAAACAGCTGTCAGAGTTAAATAAAATCTGTGAAACGTACCAAGTGTTTATATATTTTTAAAAACCTTTGTACTAATATGTTTCACCAAGTGCCCAACGAGTCATCAATTAATATCATAAAATTTTCTTTTTGAAATAACTTATTTACCACTTAATGTAATTTATTTTTCACCGTCGTTAGGTACAAAAAGAACAAAGATTCTCCTCTAGAAAATTAGAGAACGTCAAAAGCACGATGCGTAATTACTAAACAATAGACAGAAAAATTGCCGTCCAAAAGTAATTGTAACCTATTCATTCAACGATCGAGTATAAAGTCAAAAATTACAAAACTATTAAGGAAACTGGATGTTTTTAATAAGGACCACTAACAATATTGTTAATGGAAGAGGAAGGAAGAGGAAAAATATGATCATTTCCTGAAATTATATTCTTTAATATTTCCAGTGTAATATTAAATACGAGTAATTAATTGTATACTGTAATTGAATGTTGTAAACAAAGATGCTGTAATAATGTTATAGAAACGTAGAAGAAAAATTTCCTACAATTTAACTTTCTATTTTGTAATAAATAGGTGCAACGAAAATATATCTTTTCCCTAAATGACAAGGTAAAGTTACTGAATATGTAGTACTTATGTTTAAAATATCTTTAATAGTAAACAGAACAAAGTAGTGTAAGAACAGTTGTTATTTCTCTTCAGATGTAAACAACGAAGACATTCGCAATCACTAAATTGATTTTTAAAGTAAACATTCAGCTACACTATAAGTCGGTAACCGGTATTCAGAATAAACTAAATTTAAAAGATAAAAAGTAAAAGTAACAAATAATACTATCACTCAAGTGTTAGAATCAAGTAAACAAAAGCAAAAAATCAGATATAAACTAATCTTCAAATTTATTGCAAGTTAATTTATCGCGTCAGTTTTGTTGTTCATTAAGAGTAGAAAATACTCTCTCCGAAACCAGGAAATGTTAAATCCACAGTACACGAATATAGAAAACAAAACTCAGTAGTGCGATAAATGTCGCAAACGTTATCTGCTTTGATAACGAAAGCGAAACTTCTTTCTGTCGCCCAAAGCAGCAAGAAAATCGGTCTCAAAACCAGCGTATGGTTTCAACGCAAATTTTCAGAATATCACAACATATTAAATTTGTAGAGCTGTTATGCTAGAACTATGTATCGCATCTGTCCCTCAGTCTACGTTTGAACGAATTTTATTCCTCAGAAATAACTGTGACATGATCGTATAAAATTTCGTGACGTGTACACCATGTATTCTAAATTTTCTTACATTATGAAATAATACGCAATTGAATTTTAACCTTGCGTTCGTGAAACGACAGCACAGACGTAGATGTGTGGCCACATTTTCAATTGGCCGCATTCACATGGGGCACTACAAATGACGTTTTATTTGTCAAACACATGGTCCGAAGATTTTCTAGCAGACAGTAACTTTGCTACTGTGAGGAGGGGCGCAACACATAACGCCAAACAAATCGAGCCATAATCTGTTACAGTGTATGGGGTCGTTTTAATTATAGTAATAGAAAAATTTAATCTCGGATAAGGGATCACTTAGCACATTACTGTACGCAGATGACCAAATAATTATAGGGAAGAGTGAAAATGAGTTACAAAGGTCTTTTTATACCTTTGATACAATCTGCCGGAAATACAACTTTAAGATCTCAAATACTAAGAAAAAAGTGATGGCCCTTCTAGGGAAGAACGATGTAAGAACAAAAATTGTAATTGATAATAGTATTTTGGAGCAGCTATCACATTTTAATTATTTAGGATGTGATATCTCATATAGGAAGGACAACGATATCGAGAGAAAGTTAAATAAATTTAGTTATACCAGTGGAACAAGAAGACGACTATTGAAGAATAAAATGCAGAGGGAGACACAGCTAAAGTTCTTTAAGGTCGTGGCTGTGCCGACTTTAATGTATGAATGTGAAACATTGGCTCCCCTGCAAAAAGATGTTTCAAAAGTACAGGGCTCGGAAATAAAATTTTTAAGAGCAGTGAATGGATGCAGTTCGAGAGATCGGCTGCGAAGCGACGACATATAGTACAGTCACTGAAGGAAAAAAATTCAAATTAAGTGGCTTCTACGAGATTTTTTGCATAAGGCTGGATAAAAGGGTGAGAAACAATTAAAGAAAAAAAGTTTACATAAATTCCGTCGCGGTTTTTCGAAAAAGAGGAGGGGGAAGGTACAAAAAATTAGTTTTTCCAATTATCTTGAAAAATAACAAATTTACTAAAAAACGATAAATTAAAAAAATTAAAGACCATTAAATTCTCTACAAAAAAGCTATTTATCTTTTTTTTTCAGGCCAATACTTTGTGAGAAAAATGGAATCGGAATATTAGAAAAAAATTGATGGTCGGAGTCCGCCCCGATGAGCGGGAAGGCTAATTTTTTCTGACATTGCAACATACAAATTTTTAAAAAATCCGTTATAATAGTCGTAGAGACAAAAATCAAAACGCATTTTAAAGCTGAATGTTTGCCACTTTTACATAAAATGAAAAGAAAATAATTAGATTATTAATAAATATTATAAACTAAAGAAATAACTTTCTTGTTTTTTATTTTTTTTCAACTAATGCATAAACATATTAACAATTTATTACAAATGTATTTCCATTAAAGAAAAAACTTCACAATATGAACACAATATATATATAGGTTTTTGAAAAAATAATAAAAATTAGTATTGATTTATTGGCATAAAATGAGCGAGTTTTAAAATTTATCATTTTTTTGAGTTCGCAAGTAGTATACATCATTTTCTTATCTTAAAATTTCTACAGAAATTTTCAAAATAAATATTTTTTAACAAAATTATGAACACGTATTGGTCAAATTATCTTCTATAAGCCTGTGGTGTAAAGAATTGTTAAAATTTAGTTAAATTTTAATAAATGTAACTTTTATTAATAAATGTAGAAATATGTCCATTGCACGTATTAATATTAATAGTTAAAAACTAAAAAAAAATATTAATATGTAACTATTGTACGTAAAACTATAATATTTGAGGTTTCTCTTCTACATAGTGAGAATTTATATCCGTGCATGGGCATAAAAAGAATAGGCCCTGAAAGTTGAAGAATTTTAGGAAGAGCGAGGACAGCTGGTACATGCGCCATACAGATATTGAATTAACGCAATTCGATATTGAATGTTTCGTGAGTTCGATACTATTTTTTGTATTGTATTTTGCTGGAAGTTCAATTTTATGTTTTAAAATTTTTGTTAGTAATTTTGATATTTTATAATTTGGTGCGGTTCTAGCGTTTATTAAAGGTCTGATAGGTTTATTGATTTTGTGTAATTTTATTAAAGAATTTAATTTTGGTGCACAAATTTTTCAAATATTGTGTATGATGAGGGAGAAATAGAAATAGAAGACTTGCCTTCTGAATCTTTTCAAGAAATTGGAGAAATTGGAGAAGAAATCGATTTTTAAATATATTTATCATTATAAATATAATTTTTATAATTAAATTTTATAAATAAATAATAAATGTACTAAAAAGTTAATTTCCACCTTGATAATTGTAAAACATTCCGAAAAATTGAAGAAAAAACGATATTTTTATAATTTTGTAAATCATAATAAGTTATAAGTAAATAATTTATAATTTGTATAAATAAGAAATGTGTTTTAAAAGTTATTTTATTGTCAAAATCTTCAATGATTAGAAGAAAACCTATTTTTGAATATATTTATAAAGTGCATTTTTTAATAATATTTTTATTATAATGCGTAATAAATAAGCAAAAATTATACAAAATAATATATACATAAATGAATAATAATGAGTTTTTAAACTTATATTCCTGAAAAAATTGCATGTCTATTAAATAAACATGTATTTTATGTGAAAATCCACCTTGTGAAAATTTTGGCCAACTTTGAATTAATTTTTCTACTAAGCGTATCGCCCTGAAAAAACAAATGTTAATAACCTTTTTATGCAGAATTTTATGGTCTTTCTTTTTGGTATTTTGTATTTTTCTCATAAATTTAATATTTTTTAAGATAAGAACGAAAAATTAATTTTTTGTGCCTTCCTCCTCCCTTTTTTCGAAAACCCGCGACTGAATTTTTTAAAACTTTTTTTAAATTCTTTCTTACCTTTTTATCTAGCCCTATGCAAAAAATTTCATATAAGCCACTTAATTTGCAATTTCAATTTTTTTTCGGCTTCAGTGACTGTACTAATAAGGAAAGATCTGAAGCTATACTCGGTTTTGGAGAAAATAAAGGAATACAGGCAGAATTAAAGTCCCATGTGAACGTATGATAGACACGCGTATTCCTAAACAAACATTTGAATATAGGCCAGTGGAGACGAGAGATCGTGGAAGACCCTGGAAAAAATGATCAGAGACTCTGTGAAGTCGGAACGGGCTATAGCTCAAGGCATGTAGTGAAGAAGAAGAAGAAGAAGAAGAAGAAGAAGAAGAAGAAGAAGAAGAAGAAGAAGAAGAAGAAGAAGAAGAAGAAGAAGAAGAAGAAGAAGAAGAAGAAGAAGAAGAAGAAGAAGAAGAAGAAGAAGAAGAAGAAGAAGAAGAAGAAGAAGAAGAAGAAGAAGAAGAAGAAGAAGAAGAAGAATTATACAAGTTAGTGTTTAATTTATAGTTATCTGCTAATACACAAGGGCCGTCCTTAATACACAAGCAAAAATTTTGTATTTATGTATTTAATTTATTTAAAACCAAACTGTACGGCAGATAAACAAGGAATGAAGTCGGGATGAAGCTACAAGCTTACAAGAATGTGTACTGTATATCACGTCTCAACATTTGAACGGAACGTTATAGTTTATATAACTGTTAAACTATTGAATAGAATTGAAAACTGTAAAATCTCAGTTCGCAAGAAATAATCGTGTGGTGAATACAAAAATTTAAAATAAGAGTATAGTAGGGCTTTAGAAAGACTCAGAAGTTGAATTACTGTTGAAAGGAAATTAAGCATGCATTGGGTGTTACACTCAGAAACTTTTGCAACACGTGTCACACATGCAATTTTTCCTTTCATACATTCTTCTTTTTAGACAGATTGTACTCTCTCGTTATTTTATGGTGGCACAAATAAAAGAATAATACGACCAATATCAAATATCGTTATGGAGAACCATACGTGACTTCCATGTTCTAAGGTTTATATTTAAAATAATTTACTTGAATTGGGTTCAATAATTTCTAAAAAAATATCCCCCACCCTCAAAATACTTTCACTATATTGATATTTTTGTAATCATGGGCTAGTCGTTTAATATAATCTTATTTTCGAGTCACTTTAAAAAAAAAATTATTTACTTTATTCTCATAAAGAAACTGAACTACGCAGGTAATCATTCCTTCTCCTCAACCGATCCCCACCATATTTATACTATCATAGAGTAATAGTTTTGGATCCATGTTTTTCGGTATCCAAGCCACTTATAGTATATAATTAGTAAAATAGTTTACCTTTTTCTTGTCCGTCTGGTGGCCTTTTCTCTATATTTCATTCAACGCGTTTCAGGACATATGCCCCATCATCAGGATATCCCTTGTTGAAGTTCGTCGATTGTTAAAATATTAAAAACACTGTACACACAATTCTACACATAACAATAAATATAATATAAACATAAAAACACATAAAATACCCAGATTTTAGACACACACGATATCGGTGGTGCGCACCACGACATGCTATAGTCGACTGCAGTGTTCATGTTGTTATATGTCGTGCACTATGGACCTTGTTCTGTATTCTTATCGCTGTGTCGTATAATAGATTGGACTGGAAATACAGCTGATCGTTAAGGATGACTTCTTCTGTTTTTTTATTTTTGTAAGCTTTATATATTTCGTATTCTTCGATAGCATTCATATAATTTCCTTTTCTGCATATGTGGAGGGGTTGAAAGTTCGTTGTGAAATCTGTATAACTATGGTTGTTGTCCATCAGATGGCGCGCGTAATTTGACACTGTTTTACTAAATTCTTTTCTAGGTAAATGTTCTTTGAATCGTCTTTTAAAAGGTCTACCAGTTTGGCCAATGTAAAAGCTGTCGCAGTCATTGCATATTATCTTATAAACGCCCGTCCTGTCTTCAATTGATTTTGAACGTTTAGGTAAGAGTATCTTATTAGTGTTATTATTAGTTCGGTAAGCCATTTTAATATTTATCCCACCGAATACTTTGTTTAAAATTTTGGGTAGGGTGTTACCATATTCTGATGCTATATACCTAATTTTATTTCTATTATTTTCTTGTAATTCTATGTTGTTTTTCTTCTTTCTGTGTTTCTTGACTAAATTATCTACGATTGATCTTTTATAACCATTGGCCTTAGCTATGTATTTGATCGTGTTCAGTTCTTCGTGAAAATCTTTGTCTTCTAATGGTATGGAAAGTAACCTATGTATTAAACTATGATAAGCTGCCATTTTCTGAGAAAAGGGATGATGTGATTCAGCATTTATCGTGAGATCCGTGGTTGTCGGTTTTCGGTATATTTGATATTGGAATTTTTCATCTAGTCTTGTAATTGTCAGGTCGAGGAAGTTAAGTTTATTATTTATCTCCGTCTCAAGTGTGAACTGTATGTTTTTATTGACACTATTCATGTATAATTTCATATTTTCTATTTGTCGTATTGTGCCATTAAAAATTATAAACGTATCATCAACATAGCGTGTATATGATATTATTTTCTTGGAAAGTTTATTTACGTCATTGAGCAAATATGTATTCTCATAGTGGTTTAAGTATATGTCAGCCAATAAACCAGATAAAGGTGACCCCATGGCTAGGCCCTTTTTTTGGATGTAATAATTATTATTAAATGTAAAATAATTTTGGTCAAGTATAACTTCCAGTAAATTAATTAAATCATTGATTTCTTCAGAATTACATATTTTGGCGTTAATAAGATTTTCTTTAAGGATAGTGAGAGTTTCTTGAACAGGGACATTCGTATACAAGTCAACAATATCAAAAGATGCTATTTTATAATTAGGTCGTAATTTAATGCTTTTCAATTTGTTAACAAGGTCAATGTTATTTCTTATACTATGGTTATTACTTATCTTTATACTGTTTTTTATTTTCACTGCAAGTTTTTTGCAAATAGTTATACAGATTTCACAACGAACTTTCAACCCCTCCACATATGCAGAAAAGGAAATTATATGAATGCTATCGAAGAATACGAAATATATAAAGCTTACAAAAATAAAAAAACAGAAGAAGTCATCCTTAACGATCAGCTGTATTTCCAGTCCAATCTATTATACGACACAGCGATAAGAATACAGAACAAGGTCCATAGTGCACGACATATAACAACATGAACACTGCAGTCGACTATAGCATGTCGTGGTGCGCACCACCGATATCGTGTGTGTCTAAAATCTGGGTATTTTATGTGTTTTTATGTTTATATTATATTTATTGTTATGTGTAGAATTGTGTGTACAGTGTTTTTAATATTTTAACAATCGACGAACTTCAACAAGGGATATCCTGATGATGGGGCATATGTCCTGAAACGCGTTGAATGAAATATAGAGAAAAGGCCACCAGACGGACAAGAAAAAGGTAAACTATTTTACTAATTATATAATAGTTTTGCTAATTGCTAAGGTATCTTATCCTTAGAAATTAAATACTCGTACTTTACTTCATATCAGTAAAGTAAGTAATTTTCAAAAAATCATCCCCTTCCACTTTAACTAGCCTCTCAATTTATAGATATCCCATTTACCATTTTACAGTGGATTAATATGACTTTATTTTTGGGGCATTTATTTACCAAAATTAAGTATTTTTCTCTCGTTAAAACACAAAACAATACAGGTAAACTACGCCTCTCCCTTAACCGAACAACAGCAATTTTTATATTTACACTTTTATTTTATTGAATAATAGTTTCATTATGTGTAATTATTAAGGTATCTTATCCTTTAAAATTAAGTATTTCCATTTTCAAATTCCACACCAAAAAGATAGTTTTCGAAAAATTACCCCCTTCTCCTTCAACTACCCATTTTATTTATAGATATTTCATTTACTTTTCTACAGTGGATTATTACGACCTTCTTTTCAGTGATACTTTATTTATTAAAGTATTATTAAATTAAGTACTTTACTCTTATTAAAACGTAAAACATTGAAGGTAAACTACCCCTCCCCCTTAACCGATCTTCACCAAAATCAATAGGCCTTGAATTCTTACAATCGGACACATATGCAAAAAGTTATTTGATTCTGTTTGATTTTGCGGCAGTTATCGTTCGCCATAGAAAAAAATTCTACACACACAAACATACTGGCACTTTTCGGAAAATGACTTTCCTTAATGTTTTGAGGCTAGTACACTCAGAATCAGCCCTTATCTCGAACACGATTTCTTTCGCGATCACCATACATCCATTTCCTTACGGAACATTAAAGTAAAAAATATTATGAGTCTTAATTTGTGAAAAGAAATAATTTCCAAAACGCACAAATGTAAGTAACTATATTCTCCGCACCTGCAAATTTACTAAGCGCCCATAAAGAGCACATGAGGCATTTTTAGAATCATCGGAGAATAAAAATGTAGACATAAATTAATAAGACCAGTAGGATGACAAATACGATGACGGTTTGGCGAAACTGCTACGTTATTGACAACAAAGAAGTAGTTTCTATGGAAACTCACCGGTTCCCATTTTCGATCACGCACCAGCGGTCGTTTTCAAATGTGCGACACGTCCTTATAAACATTTTCAATGTTAAAACAGTGGTTATATTTAATGCAACAAGTAACCAAAAAAATATACTGAAGTGGAATCGTTAAAAACAATTTGTGGGTATCTACGTCCAGAAGTATTAACTGTAAGAGTGCAGAAGTAGAAAAACGAATAGCATCCGTACGGTATCAGTTACAGAGGTAACAGAACGATAACATTTAAAGCGTCGGCTAGTTTGGTAGAAACTTTTTATAAAATGAAACCGAGACGTGTTTGGCAAATTAGGCAATAAAGCTGATTTTTGTGTTCATTATCACTGAAAACTGATGACGCTCTAAATTTAATAATATTTTTTGCCAAACATTTTAGCGGCAACATTTCTGCAAATCTTCAAAATCCCAAAATTATAACAATGAAAAAATTAGTGAATATATTTTCATTTTTGATTATGAAGCGTAGGCCTATATTAAGATAATTTTTAATATTAAATAATTTTAATATTGATTCCCACTACCTTTATGACCAACACTAAAATCTAATTTTGTAAATAACACTTCGTCTGTCTCACTTTGTTATTTTGTTTATACAAAAGTGTATTTAATATGAATAGTATAGTTACATCCTGTTACATAATAACCACACATTTACACAGTTATACATATTTACTCAACGAATACAATTATTTACTGTTATATAATTGGGTTTGAAGAGAAGAAGATGGATTCAGTCAACTCTCTTTTACAAAAATATATAATTTTAAATCTGTTTATTTTTAGCATTGCATGGCTTTCAATAAAACATATTAGCGGCCAAAATTGCAATGAATAAGAGGATTATAAATAGATTACAAACTGTACAGCTAAAGACACTTTGATCGCGTTGCTGTATTTCTTAATATTTATATTAAATTGCGCAATATATCAACTGTTTCGTACATTTAAAGTACTACGATCGAAAGTATGCATCCGTATATAATACACATTCTATTTTGAGAAGTTTTTCCCTCGTGGACAATGTTTCACTCATGATGATATTAGAAGTGGCAATATTTTATCAACTGACATCTAAACCATTTATACCATTTATAGCAATCAATAGTATACCTTTATGCTCCACACATACTGTAAACACTACAGATTGTGGTTTCCGTTTCTGGTAGTTACATCGTAATTGATTGTCGTAATTGTTTCTTTCGCCTACATCTAAGGCAGTCCTTCGTCAGTGACTGTGTACCGAGATAACATATTCCTTAAAGATAGGGGGGCAAAACTTGGTGCGGGCTACACTGTCAGGCCGGGCACACATTGACACCAAGTGACTTAGGCAGGGCAGCTCAGTTTCTGTGACTCCATCTTTGAAGGGGGAGTCACGCGAATTGAGACGCAGAGCAGGGCAGGACACCACTGCGCCAGACGTGCCCAGTCCCACACATATGGATCTGACACAGAAAACATGTGAAACGTGTGATACTAGGTTGAATCATGCTTTGAACTTCTTCAAACTCCGCTCGATTCAGACAGAAATAGTTCACAAATCGTTCATTAGAGAATTCTCTTGTTTAGTGTGAATTCCCCGTGAGTTCCTCTTTCTTTCATGTAAGTTACTCACTTTTCCACAGCTTTACCTTCCTTGACTTCTGATAGAGTAATAATAATATTTCTAACTCGGCATCCGAATCTGACTCAGAGCTCACATCAAGGTGTTCCGCCAACGTGTTTTTGGTTACACGATTTCGGTTACACGCACAAAATTTTGGTTACAACACGGCTTCTGCCTTCGTCAACCTCCCGCACAAAACTGTATCCTATATATACGTGGACAACTGTCCCACACTGATTTTTTTTCGTGCTGCCCTGTCATGCCCTGCCCTGCCCGTACTGCGCCACGCAGCTCAATGTGCGCCTTAGCTTAACCTTGTGGCCCCCAACACGTGCAGCCTAGCATGCCTCTTCTATGCCATGTTGCCATTTGTGTGTTACAAAAAAGTTTGTTACTCTGTGGTGTTTCTGAACACTGTTTAGTAAACTTAATGACTTTTTCATTGGGATGAAAAGTATGATAACAGTATTGCTGTTTCCGGTGTTTAATTAACCCACCCCATTAGAAATCACTATCTACATACCAATTTTTATTAAAATCAATAAACATCGTTGTATTCAGATCTGCTGGGTTTAATTTTTATTACAGGGCCTTTCTTTAAAGGCAGCAGAATCATCTAAGAACAATTCGTTTACCGTAGTTTAAAAGAGAGTTTACTGCACGTCTGTTAAACGTAAATTGGAAACGTGAATTACTACGTAAACGTAAGTGTAGTAGGTACTATTTTCTCGTAATGCTCACGTTGTAAATTACTTTTTGCTGGTCTCAAATTTAGCGCTTAAAACTGTAGACCTGGCAGGCACACGTTTCAGTCAGTCTAATTTTATTCTTGATTTTACGTAAAATAATCACACCATATTTATGTCGTACCTACAGTTATAGCATTAATTAAAAATAATTATATAGTAGAAATATTAAACAATTGTTACACCAGTCACTACGTCTTGTGTATTAAGTGCAGTAAAATAAGTTTACTTATTTGAGGCAATTTAGTAGTCAATATGTCCCCTGGATATGTTACGTCGCGAATAAGTTGAATAAGTTCAATCTTATGTGCGGGCCCATCAGGCAAACCCTTAAGTCAGCAAGTAAAGGAACACGCCTAAAATTATACAATGTGATGGCTCTTTCCACACTTTTTTATGGGTCTGAGAATTGGACTTTAACGAAAGGCCAGGCCAGTCGCATCCAACCGGCTGAAATGAGATTTCTCAGACACGTGGCAGGGTATACTCTCCATAATCAAAGAAGAAACACATATATAAGGCAGGAACTAAATATTATGAGTATACTCGACAGGATCGCCCAGGGATCGCCCAGGCTGAATTGGTGGGAACATCTTTGCCGAATGGAAGACTCCCACGTCCCCAAACAACTATGGAACTATAAGCCGAGGGGACGGAGAGGTGTGGGACATCCGAGGAATACAGCTGGAGTGACCAGCTGTAATATTTGTCTATTGAAGACCGAAACAAACCGTCCTTGAATAACATGTCTGTCGGCATCCAGGTCACTTATAATGACAAATAATAAATAAACATATTTACCTTTTCCTGTCTCGTGACCACATGTATTAACGCAATGATATTATTTACGCGTTTCGATACTATGTATCGTCATCAGAATATGTATTAAAATATAATCACTCAAAGAGGTCGTTAAAATTTAAAACATTAAAATCACAATATCGAAACCAAATAAGTATTTATACGAAGCGAGTGCGCACTCGACGAAAGCCGGCCGGACACTGACCTTGGTTTAAACCTTGAATATTATGACGATGATGACGACAATAGGTTTACAAAGTATTTAAAACTAACTAGGAATTTATTGCAGATTACAAGAGATGAGGCTAAAATTACAAGACGTGATTAGTAAATTTATTGACATCTCTTTACCTGACGCTCCATATAAATGTAATGTCAAAAATATTTTGAATTTCTAATGGCCGTCGAAGCACGTAAATCGCAGTTATAAGTAAATACAAACGTGTACATTTTTAATCACACCCGCTAGTCCTGGTAGTTGATTTTTATCATTCTCCCAGGAACGTGCGCCCAACAAACAATAGTAGACAGATTAAAACAACATAGGGCGTAACCGATGTTCTGAGTTCATTAAAAGGACCACGAAGCATTACGATATTTATTTTTTAAATATCCTAGTAGGTAAGTAAATATGCCGTAGACAATCTTGGTCTAACATAGTGAGACAGGGAAGAAAATTAAGCCTGTAGTAAAGAGAGAGGAGGGGCAATGGGAGAGTAGGAGAGAGTAGAATGAGAGAGAGTGAGAGAGAGAGTGTGTGTAACTATATACTTGTTTCAGTCGGACAAAGTATATAGTGAAGTTTTTAATTTAGTATCAGCTTATAACAGTATCATTATTAATATTAGGCTACTATAGTAAAATCACTCAAGATGAAAAGTTATCCGTCAGCTGAGTATGGTGTTGTGGAATGATACAATTTACAAGAAACAGTTACTACAATGTACACAGTTATTGTTGAGAGCATTTCAGTCGTTGTCTGAAAACCTTTGAGCAAAACAAAAGGAGTAGAAACAGTTTAAAGACAATTAAAATGGACGGCTGGCAGCAGATTGGCTGGAAATTCAAGAACAGAACACGGAAGAACCTAGAAATCCGGAGATGTCATTCATAGTAATGTCGCCAAGATTTCGATATCTTCGACACGGATGCCCAAAATCAAGGGCAACACCAGAAGATGCATAATGAAATATATCCAAATATAGCCTAGAGACGGATGGCGAATGTGAAGAAGAAGATCGTGAAATACTGACGATCCAACAAGGTCGTGAAATTGTGACGTTGAAGAACCGATAGCACATAGAAGCTAAAGCTTTATGATTAGCAAGGCCGGTCAAAATGGCGCGCGCGCTCACACACACACACACACTCAGTCAAGAAAGAGGGCCAAAATATTGAGTTGATTGTTTAAATGAAACTCTCGATGTTTCAGCATTGCCACTTTAGGAAACAAAGTTAAACAACTTTTCACGCCCAATTTATCATAAGTGCATAATAAAAAGCAATGAGGTAATTTTGCAACTAAAATTACCTCAAGTTAAATTAGTTGTAAATAATTTTACAACTAATTACCTATAAATAGGGTTATTCCCACAGCATTGTAGAATTGAGAACGAACTACCGATTTCAAAGTTATTTTGTGCGCCATCGATGACTTTAACTAAGACGTATGTTAAATTTAGATTACTTAAATGAGTACTTAATTTTAATCAGTGCTTAGTAAGCTCGATTATTTTAATGAATAGTAATAATTCTTCTGATGGATTACTACGTTTCTAAAAAATTAATTTTGAAAAATATTTGAAATTTAAACATTATTTGGATAAAAGTGTTTAGTAAAATTGTGTTTCCTTCAGTGGTGTCAATTATTTGGTACTTGCGTCTACAAAACAGTAATATAATTAATCAGGATAGGGAAATACAGCAAATAAAAACAGTAGTAATAAAGAGCTGTTATACTACAGCAAAGTGGTAAAACTAAAATATTCAGTGAATAGCGTTTTACGTGTATTGTAAACTCCCCTGCGATTTTAAATATAAACACACGTTTGTATGTCTGCGAATTTGTATCCACAAATATATTACGATTATTCTCAAAAGCTGTAGTCTAGCACATTTGATGGGAGACGTATATGCTGTGTCTGTGAACGATAAAATATGGTTACTGTACGCAACGCAGCGTACGTGCATTGTGATAACGTAGTACTGTATGTTGGGAGTACTATGACATAATGGCGACCGTTTGCAACAGAGACAACAAGGCTTTTATAAACTGTTTGTTGTAGTTTGTAGACATTTCTTTTTACTTTTTTCAATTTTCAAAGCAAAACAAAAGCAAGTTGTTATGTAACAACTATTAACATATATGTTACTGATACCTGAAACGAAGATTTCCTGGGGTTGGAACACTTGATCGGAGTGACACTTGCACGGAGTGACATTTCCCCGGAGCCCTCCCCTCCACATAATGGTATTTGGTGTGACACTTGCCCGGAACTAACATTAGTATCTTAAAACTGTTCAAAACGTTTCCCCTTTCAATTTTGGAAGGGTTGAATTCAGTGTTATAGCGCAATATTACTTTTATTTTATGAATTTAAGAGACTTTTAACCAACTTTGCGTCGTTTCCAGGGAACACCACGGGGAGGTAGTATCTTATCGTTTTCCATATATATTTTTTCACTTTATGTGAGTTCGTCATTTTTTTTTAATACTGAATTAGAATATTAACATATTTACAAATCTTCCCTGGTGAGAGTCTACTTCTCTAACCTATAGGCATTGCCTTTACTTTAACTTCTGGACATAAGCAACAGAAACAAGGAAAGACCTTAGTTTGCCATCTAGTTCCAGTTGTTTCAAGGCCTTTGAAATGGTTTCATCACTCTTCACTGCTGCTTTTTTCCTCTTCTTCCCGTCAATATTCAGGGCTATTCTATCAAAAAAGTGGCCGTAATACTCCACGTCTTCTCGTAGAGTCTTGAGCAGTGAATATACATTTGGATGAGGCCTCGAAATTAAATTATTAATTCTTTGATTCCACCCTTCAGAAACATTGTTGGTCCGGTGCCGTCTTCCGCAACAGTTCCACACTTTCTTTGGATATGCTCATTCTCAAGCCACTGATCGACGACGTAGTCATAGAACACCCGCAGTTTCTCGTCTTCAGGTGTGCTTTCCTGTATACTTAGCCAAGCATCATCAATCAGTTCTAGCGGAACATGAGCGAGGGCAGAACACATTCGAATGTGAAGTCGCATCTCTTCATTTTCTTTGTACGCAGGAGCAAGGCCACAAACTTGTACTCTCCTCCATAAACATTGGTTAAAATCGTAGTTACAACCAAAAATTTCATTTTCAGGAAACAGAGTTGTAGCTGATTGGATGATTGCCAGTTCAAAGTCCATTGTAAGTGTCACAGGATTCCATCCTGGTACGTTGTTTTTCACTGGTTTGAAAAAACGATCATATGTTTCTCGTTTCTTATTTGGCAACAACGTGTAGACTGCTGGAATAGTGTTGGTCCTTTCCAAGAACTTCCCAGATCGTCGTGGATGATAAACAACTGCCAAACGCTTAGCTTGAACTCTTGAAGGTTCCGTCGACGAAGAATGAAGAATAACTTGTAAATGCAGATTTTCCTTTTTCACTGGCAAACACCAATATTCTGTCTTTAGGCCCTCTGTTGTCGTCTTCAAGTAGAAAATTTTTACCGTCATTCATAAGTAGATCATTTTTCTCTAATCTTATTCTTCAAAGTCGACTGGGTCCTTTGTAGGCCCCACAGTTTTTCTTCGAATGCGATGTAATGATTGTTTGGCACTTCTGTGTGATGGTAGTGAAGTCACAAGGTCATATCCTCGATTAAAGAGCCGGCCTACTTCTTCGGCGTAAATTTTTGAAATCGTATTATCTGTTTCCCTTTCACGCTTCTTTGCATTAACAACACTTTTTCTCACTTCAGTTGCCGCTTCGTCCCGAATACAAACATGAGTTGCTTCGCCTACGATAGTATTATTTTTCGTTGATATTCTGTCTTTATATTTACTTTTTTATAATCAACACATCGCCAATAAGTCACATCTTCTTTGTTGGTATAGTCAACACCCCCTCTATTGCTCCTGTATTCCTATAACCAGTCCGACTCGCCCCCTACCGGACTCCGTGCAACTGTCACTGACAAAAATACACATAATTAGTCATTTCCTGGAATGCTTAGGGCTCTGGGTAAATGTCAACAAATTCCATCTCCGTGCAAATTTCACTCCGTGCAAGTGTCACAACTTCAGATTTCCTAAACATTTTGTCTAAACAAAACAAATAATACACAGAACGGAAAGACAAAAATACAAATAAATACTCAAATGTTCTCTACTATACTCAAATGTTACTCGATAACAGACTCACGCGCGTTCAGAATATACGTGAGGACTATCAGGTGAGACTTTTAAGAGAGTTACAACCGGTTGAATAATTCTGTTACATATAACTTTAGACACCTCATATGAAACACACTCTTGACACGTCTATTCTTCTTTTAGGATAGAAGTATTTAGGTTGCGATGTGGCTCTAATGCAACTCTATCTATATCACTTTTATGTTGTTAGTTGTACATTTAATTCAGTTAGTATCTAGATTAGTTGAGTACACTCATAAAACACTTACTTCACTGGTTCCATAAACATCTGACATCTAAAGGCAGATACAAACACACCAGAGCGAATGTTCAACTAAACATATTGTTTAAGTTATGCGATTTCTATAATCTATATTTCCATAATTTATAACGTCAAATTTACATAAAATACAAAAACGTATATTACGTTTATCTTAAAGAAACTATATACACTTGTAAGTCTATAGTGTACGTGTTGTATGTAACAGTTATATAATAATCAGGCACATGCGTATGTGTACCTGACTGTACATATATAACAAGTTATGGTTAAGACGGTCTCACTGATCGTTGTATGGTACAGTGGAAACAAAATAAATACACCAATGAAGTCACTAATTGCCAGCTTTAATTAGTCACAAATAACAGAGTGTAATCAACAAGTCATTCAACAAGGATTATACTTGTACAATAACTCAAGTTCAGTTTGTCCACACGCAATAAAAATGTCTTCAACTAATACAGTCCCGCACAATAATCACTCTTTACTAATTACCACTTGAGACGTACTAAGTAAATCGCCCAAAGTAAAACTCAAAACTAAACGGCACCTGTTGTTAATTTCTCTCTCTCTCTCTCTCTCTCTCTCTCTCTCTCTCTCTCTCTCTCTCCTATGGCACTACATACCTTGTTGGGTCCTGGCTTCCTTCAATTTTACCCCCATTCTCTTCTGTCGGTAGCCATCCTCCACCAGGAACGCACTTTCAGTATTTTTTTCGCATCCTCATCCACCCCGTCCTCCCATCTTCTCCTCGGTCTTCCCACTGGTCTTTTTCCGTGGTATTCTGTCTTCTCTCATCCTGGCTACATGACCAGCCTAATTATGTCAATTTATAGCCTGGAGGATTCCAGACTAATTTTCATAATAAGCGTCGTTAACAAGCACTCGAAAACTCTAGAGGATACACGACTACGGCCTTGGCAGAAACTCTCACCTGGTGGGCTAGCCGCTAAACGTGTAGAGCGACAGTCTCCATTGTTCGAGAACGTTTCGTAATTGCGTAACACTACCGTTCTTCTTCTTGAGTCTTCAGCCATCAGCGTGGTTTGCACAAACCTCTTCACGTTAGTACAGTTTCATGAAAGTTTTTTTTTACCTTTCTCTACGTCTTACGATATCACCTATAGGTGGTACGTGGTCTGTTTTCCTGGAGACACGTTTCTCAACGAGTTATGTTTCCAGAGAATAACTTCTTAATTCCCCGCTTCATCATTCCATTTAATCCCCACTAACTTCCTGTAACACTGCATTTCGAAAGCCTCAGATAAGTAAAAAGTAACCAGTAGAAAGTAAATTTTTATACATTTTTGATTCCACCCACTTTACCACCATAAAGCATAAAATAAGATCAGACGTCTATCAGGTTGGGAACAGAAATAGAGCATGGAGCATAGGCGGAAGGCTAAAAAAGGAGTTTTGACTATAAAAGTAAGGAGGTATATGCAGTGATAATAGTGGAAAGCCAGAATAAATGAATCAACAGGTATACTGAAGAGGTAAAATTTATGGTGAGGCAGAAGAAAAACATCGTAGCCTGAACAAGAATGATGAGACATGGTCAGAGTTTAGTATTTAAAAAAGACGTAAAGCAAAATGCCTGTATCACAAACAAAAATAGAATCATAGGAAGAATTTTTTACTTAAATACAGAAAATCGATTGTAGCCACAATTCCTAAATTTTCCTCAGCAAATTCAACTGTATTTCAGTTGTAAACAATTCTGCAGAATGTTTATAAAACTTAAATATTGTGCCGCGAAAAGAATTTTACTAACTCTGCTGCCTACACGAAAATAAACACCCGTATAGGAACAAAAGAAATTTGTAACTTAGGCGCAGAAAAAAAAATTCCTGTAATGGTGTTTGAAGCAATTTCTTGGTCCCTGTTAGCTTCAAATGTTTTGTTTGTTTTTGTGCCACGGAGGCTAACGTAATCTTTGTCAGTAATGTTTAATACGTTACGTGAACACTTTCCTCTCGCTCTCTCTTTCCCATAGTCTACGTTTCTTGTTCGTCTACCAGGATTCTCTACACGCAGCACTTCGTTTATCCTTTTTTTTCCTTACACATGCTAGAAAATAGTGATTGACTGTATTGTACCTACATTACTAATAACTATTGTGAGTTATATATTTGTGTTGTTCTTTGTGAGAATAACTAGCGTTTAGTAATTGGAAGTTACTGATAAGACGTTTTCACGCTAATTTGATTCAGCTTATGAAATTTTCGTTATACGACTTTTACCAGAAAATGTGTGCAATATTAAACATAAGTCTTACTTCTGTATAAAATTCTGGAAGCGTTTTGGATATTAGTGTTGTCTATACAAGATTTTATTAATTAACGGATATATTCTGAGCTTAGTTATGTAACAATTCCGTCCGTAACGTTTTGCAACGCATATATAAGGTACTAATACGATTAAACTGTACTTATGTGAAATGCAAGTCTGTATTCAGTCATACATGCTGCAAAAACAATCACAAGGTGCAACTGTTAACGATTTACGAGGATTGTTCAATAGAAACACGTTTGATCTGCGCAGCCGTGACTTCGTCGCCATGGCAACGGAATTCGTTTGTTTATATTGTCTGTTTAAGTACCAGTGACGCGTCTGTCAAAAATATTTGCAGTTTGCTCTTTTCTAAGCGTTGAGACTGGTTTGAAAAATGACATCTATGATAGAAAATCCGTCCAAAGGTAACCTGCGTGCCGTTATTCAGTTTTTGGCCGCTGAGAGGCGTCAGCCAATGGAAATTTATACGAGAATAAAACCTGTATATGGTGACCATAGTTATTCTCGTACGGCAGTGGGTGAATGGTGCAATAAATTTTGACAAGGAAGAGAATCCACTGAAGATTTGGCTCGTCCCTGCACGTGGTGCAGCACCAGATGAAAATATGAGATAGCTGGAAACAAATAGGAGCATCAAAGTTAGACAACTTTCTCAAATGTTGAGCATCAGCGTGGGAACTGTTCGTTCCACCATTTATAGTCTTGACTATCCCAAAGTTGCTGCTCAATGGATTCCACGTCTGCTTACAGATGAGCAGAAAAATTTGTGTTCGGCCCTATCATTACAACATTTGATGCGCTATCAACAACGGGGTAATGCCTTTCTACACCAAATTGTTGCCGGTGATTAGTCTTGGTATTATCACTACGAACCAGAATCCAAACGTTAGAGTATGCAGTGGAAGCATGCACAATCTCTGAAGGCAAAAAAATTTCGGTCCCAATCTTCGGCAGGAAAAGTAATGGTGACCGCATTTTTTTATTATCAGTGTGTTTGCTGCTTTTAGATTTTAAAGAACCTGGTGTCAACATCAACGCTGTGCTACATAAAACGCTTACGGATCAGCATCAAGAATAAACGTCCCGGGAAGTTCACAAATGGTGTCATTCTTCTGCATGATAATGCTCGACCCCATGTAGCTCAGACGATTCAATATCTGCCTGGTCGTATGAAGTGGGAAGTCTTACAACATCCACCTTACAGTCCCGACCTGTCCGCGTGCAATTATCATGTTTTTGGCCCACTAAAGAAATCACTAAAGACGGCGGTTCAAATCGGATGCTGAGGTAGAGTTTGCTGTTAGCGAATGGTTCCGCAAACAGCCGCAAGAATTTCAGGAGTGAATCTACAGATTAGTGCAACAGTGGGACTCATGCCTTAACGTTAGTGGAGACTCCTTGTAAAATCGTTGAATAAAAACGCATTACAGCCTCTAAATGTGTTTCTATTGAACAATCCTCGTATTATGCTCAAGTTAATGTCTGCAATCATATTCAAGGGCACACACATTGACGCACGTGTAAGTAAGCACACATTTGAGTATTATCGTTCATTAAAATCGTGTAAAAAAGCTTTTAATTTTTAAAAGCGCAATGCATTTCCTCTCTCTCTCTCTCTCTCTCTCTCTCTCTCTCTCTCTCTCTCTCTCTCTCTCTCTCTCTCTCTCTCTCTCTCTCTCTCTCTCTCTCTCTCTCTCTCTCTCTCTCTCTCTCTGCATCTCTCTTTTTATCCCTCTATTTCCCTCTTTACTATTTTCCTGTTGACCCTTCTTCATATAATTAGCGTTACACAACTATGAACACTCAACAAACTACGCTAAGCCTCTCTACAAACACACTGCAATGCATACGCTTTAATTAATGTGCACTCGCTCCAACATATCAACAGAGGTTTGCGTATTTCGCTTTGTGCAGTTGCAACTAGATGCAAATATTGCAAACAAAATAAACCTTTGCTAAGCGTGCATTAATATTTTGTAGTTTTCATTACGATGAATTAACACTTTTACTAACTGTTTTTGTCTATGTGTATAGATTCTCTGTTTGTACTCAACTCTTTAACAGTTTTCTGTCAATAAATGATTTGAAAATAATATTTAAACTAACCAGTTATTTCCATTTCAAGCAGTAGCAGACATTAGAGTAAAGACCTACTTTAGAAGTTACAACCTGTTATTTATTTATAGACTAAGGACCACATGCCAATTTCATTTCTCTAGTCTTTGTTTTCTTTTTTTCAAATATTCTTTCATCTTCTCACTATGTCTCTTCTTCCTGTCTTCAGTCGACTTAGCGGACTTTCCATAGGCTACTACAATTTAAATTGTATAGAGTCCAAAAGTAGGAATTAAATTCCGAGGTAAGATCGGATTTTTAGTCTGAAATGATTGTTTCTCGTGGTTCACTCCACTAGGTTCTTCCGCTCTCTCTGCCGTTGGGAACTGAGGTGCCTCATGCGCCTTTGAGACCGTTGACCGGGTTTCACCTGTAACCCTAGGCAGGGGCCCTTACTGGGTGCTATCATCCGGACCCAGATGAACCCAGGTTTTTGAAGAGGTCTAATATTAATTAATTTATTTATTTATAAATAAGAAACGTGTGTTCCGTTCTGTTATTCGACATACTTAGTGGTAAACATGTGTAAATATTTCTGTCTTTATCTAATTCAATCTGTGGTTTTTCTACTGCCTTCATTAATGCCAAGTTTTTAGTGAAAAGTCAGAAGATTGTAGAAAATAATACAAATAAAGTATAGTTACTTTTTAGAAATTAATTTATAAGTGAAAATAAAACTAATCTTGTAAATTAAAGTGTAATGTATTGGAGACACTGAATTTAATAAAAATGGTAATAAGTTATTTGAATAAATATTAGGTTGTGAATATTGACGTAAAGCATTAAAGGCTAAAGCGTGTGACAAATATACATTACACAATGTTTGCAAGGAAACTTGAAAAGCATTTTATAAAATCCCATATTTTTATAATGCTGTAACATAGTTTTTAACCACATATTTAATAATTTATTACTTATTCAGTTAATATCTCTGATATACAAGAAAGAAATCCTTAAATATTTTTTTTTTACAGCTGTCGTTACATTCAACTAATCTCTCTCTTCTTCAACAGTTCTTTCCTTTTCACTGATATGTTATCTTTCCATTGCTAGGTCTACTTTATCTCTTCAAGAGTTTTGAGATCTCCGTCTTCTTCTTGACCTCTCCAAAATTCTACTTTCTCAACTTTGTTCTACATTTTTCTTCCTTATTCATTTATGGTGAACCATTCTTGACAGTCTGCAGCTGAGCCTCGTGTACTGGATATGGTTGCTATCATTATCACTGT
Source organism: Magicicada septendecula (assembly GCA_034769895.1). Taxonomy (NCBI): domain Eukaryota; kingdom Metazoa; phylum Arthropoda; class Insecta; order Hemiptera; family Cicadidae; genus Magicicada; species Magicicada septendecula. Next base: position 455,561,959 of record CM068374.1, on the reverse strand, counting down.
ACGCTTTTTCTATTTTTTGGCACAGTTTTCTCCTCTGTATTGTCACGCAGTAATAGGCCTATTGTAATAACTTTCTCCCCTACGCATCATATCGAATATCATTGCTTTGTATGTCTTGTAACCTGTGTATCGCGAAGTAACCAACTGAGCTGGCGACTGCACATCTTTGTCTGTTGTCATCAATTCTTTATTATAGATATAATAAAAACACTCCTCAGTAATTGTCCACTTTATTATACACTTATATGCAATACGTCCACGTTATACACTCATACTCTATGTAATTGTCCACTTTGTTATACACTTATAAGCAATATTTCTACGTTATACACTCCTACTCTATGTAATTGTCAACTTTGTTATACACTTATATGCAATACTACCACGTTATACACTCCTACTCTATGTAATTGTCAACTTTGTTATACACTTATATGCAATACTTCCACTTTATACACTTCTACTCTATGTAATTGTCAACTTTGTTATACACTTATATGCAATACTTCCACGTTATACACTTCTACTCTATGTAATTGTCAACTTTGTTATACACTTATATGCAATACCTCCACGTTATACACTTCTACTCTATGTAATTGTCAACTTTGTTATACACTTATATGCGATACTTCCACGTTATACACTCCTACTCTATGTAATTGTCAACTTTGTTATACACTTATATGCAATACCTCCACGTTATACACTCCTACTCTATGTAATTGTCAACTTTGTTATACACTTATATGCAATACTTCCACGTTATACACTCCTACTCTATGTAATTGTCAACTTTGTTTGTGTAATTGTCACTTATATGCAATACTTCCACGTTATACACTTCTACTCTATGTAATTGTCAACTTTGTTATACACTTATATACAATACCTCCACGTTATACACTTCTACTCTATGTAATTGTCAACTTTGTTATACACTTATATGCAATACTTCCACGTTATACACTCCTACTCTATGTAATTGTCAACTTTGTTATACACTTATATGCAATACCTCCACGTTATACACTCCTACTCTATGTAATTGTCAACTTTGTTATACACTTATATGCAATACTTCCACGTTATACACTCCTACTCTATGTAATTGTCAACTTTGTTTGTGTAATTGTCACTTATATGCAATACTTCCACGTTATACACTTCTACTCTATGTAATTGTCAACTTTGTTATACACTTATATGCATTACTTCTACGTTATACACTCCTACTCTATGTAATTGTCAACTTTGTTATACAGTTATATGCAATACTTCCACGTTATACACTCCTACTCTATGTAATTGTCAACTTTGTACAAATGATTCTTTTGAGATGCCGCATTAGAAAGTTGAAGGTGTTGGTTACCTTCAATGTTTCCTATATTTACAACGAGCGAGAGTTAGCGAGTTACTTTATAGTGATGCAATTGTGATTTGTAATTAGTTATTATTGTTATAGTTATAATAATTAGTTATTAGTTATAATTGTAATTAGCTGTATGCAGTGTAACTTTAGATTAGGATGTAAGTGATTGTTACGTTTATTGTAAATGAAATACGGCCTCTTTTCCCTTGCATAACCGAAAGTGATTTTTCACCCACATAAATTGACTTATACCAATTCACTCTGGATAATTAATCTGATAATATTCACACGATAAACGAATTGCCATCCGACAATACCAAACTGTCCTTTTTTCATAGCTGTCACATTTGTTCATCATATCTCCAGCACAAACTTTCTGGCGATAAATTATTGACATTAAGAGATCTTGGATGAAACCAATTAGAAGGAAACCAATTTTTCAAAGTTTGCTGTAACGGAAAACGCTAATTATTCTAAATTTGTAAAAGCAACAGATCATGGTCAACCTCCACTGAAAGAGGAAACTGACAATTTGTGCAGGTTACGGCTTCAGCCAGAAGCAAAGAGCGACTTACAACTTCACATCAACAAGTTTCGTAAATGATGTGCACAACGTTTCATCTGGGCTGCTGTGTTTCTTACAACTAGGATAACCTTTAAAAGATAGGTTTATAAAATTCGGCACAAAAACTGTTTATCCGTTTCCACCTTCAGTAAATGTAAATGTTCAAACAACCTCCTGAATGAGTATATTCTGATAATGGACTATTATATGTTTATGACACTTTGCACACGATCAGGCTGTAATTGCAGAGGACGAAATTGATATAAGTTATGTGCTTAGGAAACTAGAAGAAGAATTTGCGAAATATGGGGTCTCGATATAAATACCACAAAACCTGAGTACCTTATAGTAGGCGGTGAAGGTCAAACCCTTAAACTAGGAACAAAAGTGATGAAAAATATTAAAAACTTCAAGTATTTGGGCGTAACAATAACATCGGATGGTGACAGCAACCAAGAAATAAAAGTAAGAATAGGACAAGCTAAGACAGCAACAAAACAATTAAACAGTCTGATTTGGAGTCCACGAATAACAAAAACCAATAAAATCAGAATATATAAAACTATAGTCGAAAGTATAGTCCTATATGGAGCAGAAGTGTGGGAAATTAATAAAAGAAATAAATCCATAATAAGAGCTATGGAGATGGAGTAGTGGCGGAGGTGCTGTAGACTAGCAAGACTAGATAGAGTGAGAAATGTAGAGATAAGACAAGTGATGGGAACCGACCTTGACATTATAGAAACAATAGAAGCAAGAAGACTGAATTGGTTTGGACACCTAAAAAGAATGTCGGATGAGAGATGCCCAAGGAAGGTATGGGAATGGACTCCACCCTCTAGAAGAAAAAAAGTAAGACCTAAACATTCATGGAAAATAAACGTCGAAGATGCAATGAATGCAAGAGGACTTACAGAACAGGACTGTGTAGACCGGCGAGAGTGGAAGCTAGAATGCCAGAGCCGTAATTAAATCGCCAAAAAAAATATGTTTATGAACACATTGCTGAATTAAGTGCGACCTGGATACATGTATTAAAGTTGTGATAGCTTTAGTGGCTATGGTAAAAATTGTATTGCACCACAGTAAATATCATTTTTGACGTAATAATACACTTACATAGCTCTGAAATTATGTTGTAACTCAGTTTGAGGGGTAAATAAATCTACGTACACTCATTTACGCCTAACATTTGTGTTGAAGTAATCTTCAAGTGTTCATGTTTGTTATAAATGTTCTGTCAGAAAGCATGTAATATTAATAATAAGGTAATAATAAGGTAATAAGGTATCAATATCAGGTATAATCAGGTAATATCAGCTTACAAAACAGTTTTATAAATCGACATTTTTTTACCGCTCTACAGTGGTTCTGTACCTCTAAATATATTTCACTAAAAATAATGATAAATAGTTATTGGCTATCCATATATAAATGGATATCGAGCGCAATTTAAAGAGTTAATACAGCAGTTTATTAGCATAAACAGAACATTAAGTGACTACAACATTGATTCATTGAAACCTGCTACATTCATGTCCATAGCTATTAACAGTAAAATAGCTCTCTCCTCATCACCTCTGCAGTTGTCACAAACTGGGGCGCACCAACACAATTAAACACAAGTACACTGAAAATGTGGACATGTATATCAGTATAAAATGGCCTCATTTACGTAAAGCATATTACAGAATTGATATCTGATGATAGCGATTGACGTGTTTACTAAATGAAGTAACCATTCATATACCCTATATAAATTCATATTTTTATTTTTATGCTAAATCCTTTACACCAACTTTGTCACTACTTATTGCCACGCTGCTAAATACTGCGTTCTTGACGAGGCCTTTCGGTGTCTCCACCACCGATGATGGTGACCTGAAGATGGTGGAGACATCGAAAGGCCTCGTCAACAACGAAGTATTTAGCAATGTGGCCATAAGTAGTGACAAAGTTGGTGTAAAGGATTTAGCATAAAAATACAAATCTGTTCTCCTTTTGTTACAATTCTGGCTCAACTATAAACAGAGAAAATAAAACCAAGACCTCCAATCTTAACAAACGCAATGAGTGGAACCAAGCTGGAGTACCGACAAGTTAAGTATGGGAAGTATTTTAATTGTGTAGTGGCTTGTTGTGGTGCAGAGCGCTTTTCTTATACAGACAAAGTAAATTACATTAGAATACTAAATCGATTATCAGTTCTAATTAATGTTAAACAAACAACTTAAGTGGACTATATACAAAATTCTTATACGACCGGAAGTAACATACGGATGCGAAGCGTGGACATCAAACTGCACAGACGAAGAACATTTAAGAATATTTGAACGAAAAGCCTTGCGAAAAAGTTTTGGACCTCTACAAACTGAAGATGGCTATAGGATGATTCGAGTGAACCATGAACTGGACCAACTGATTCAGGGTGCCGACATAATCAGGTTTATTAATAGTAGGAGGCTTGAGCGGCTGGGCCACGAAAGGCGAACGGATGGAGGGGGAGGGAAGCTTGAAAAACACTACTGTGTAACGCTATACCCGTACCATATTAACAAAATCTTTGTTTCGTTAAATGAAATTTACGCTAAATAAAATAATTACGGAAGAAATATTATAGTGTTTTGCACTGAAATATTGACTTATTATTTGAACACTAAAGTTTATCACACTATTTCGGATGATACTACTTTGCTATCAGCACGTTAAGTTATACTCTGAATTAATATATCTAAATAAAATGTTATAAAACAATGGCAATACCTACACTACTGTATGGTATCTGAAACTTGTGTCAGAAATGTAAAAGATGAACAGAAGGTACAAACAGCAGAATTGAAATTTCTGAGATCAGTTAAAAGGTGTAATAGACGAGATCATATAAGAAATGAGAAGAAAAATGTATAATACTGTTACGACTGTCTACTGATCGTAGTATAGTACAGTGGAAAACAAAATACAAGACACCAATTAAGTCACTAATCACCAGCTTTAATTATCACAATTAAACAGTTTGTAATTGACAAGATATCTCTTACGACAAATCAAATAGAAATTGTCCACACGCAATAAAAATGTCCACTAATAGAGTATCGCACAATTATAAAACACATAATACTTCGCCACAATACTGTAACCCCTCTTTCCTTTTTTGCTTTATAAAAAAAAACCTTTTTTGTTGTTTTTATTTTCTTTTTGTATTTATTTATTTTTTTTGAAAGAGAAGCCACTAGTTATTTAAAACTAAGCATAAGCCTAGAGAAGCTAAAAGGCGCTAGGTCCAGGGTGACGGGACTTGCAATTAAACTCTCTGTTATAATCAAACATAACATTTATTTAGTCTTGTTTTGTGTTACATATCGTGTATCAAGCGGTTTCCTTGTTTTTGAATTTCAATTTAGTGTATAAATTTTTCCCCGTGCATACCCCACAAAAGTGACACAAACCTAAATCACACATAATATGTATCGATATAAAACAATTGTTTTCTTTTGTTGTTTTTTTTTGTTTTTATAATGTAAATATATTTCATGTAAATATCTTCCCCGTACATACCCCACAAAAAGTGACACAAACATAAACCACAAATAAATATATTAATCTATAAAACAATTGTTTTCCCTTTATAATGTAAATATTTTGGGTGTAAATAATTCTTCCCCACAAAAAGTGACACAAACATAATTCACAAGGTATAAATATATATATATCGATAACACAATTGTTTTCCTTTTATAATGTAAATATTTTGGGTGTAAATAATTCTTCCCCACAAAAAGTGACACAAACATAATTCACAAGGTATAAATATATATATATCGATAACACAATTGTTTTCCTTTTATAATGTAAATATTTTGGGTGTAAATAATTCTTCCCCACAAAAAGTGACACAAACATAATTCACAAGGTATAAATATATATATATATATATATATATATATATATATATATATATATATCGGTAACACAATTGTTTTCCTTTTATAATGTAAATATTTTTGGTGTAATAATTCTTCCCCGTACATACCCCACAAAATGACACAACATAAATCACAAAAGTATAAATGGATATCTCCGTCACATCCACATTCTAAGTCTCGTCACATCCACATTCTAAGTCTCGCTATATCGATACCCAACACGCTTATAAGTTTAAAAGAATAACAGAGACACTCGCCTATATACCCACCTTTTATTTTATTATAGACATTTCCGTGCAAACATACAAAAGTGTAAAAGTGTCACTAGTTCTCCCACGAATCTGGACTGCCCAAAATGCCAGATGTAAAATTAAAGAAGTGTTAAATTTGGTAAGAAAAGAAACGAGTCTGAAAATTTAACTAAGGATGATACATGGGAAAGACGGTGAGCCACCATCTTTCCTACGGCCGGAACTGTAATTGTGAATTGGTAGAGATAATGATTTATAATTTTAATAATGATTAATGCTTTAACAATAACGTTTTAAGGAAAATTCACAATAATAAAATGTCCTGATCAGCTATGTAATATTTAAGAAAACTGCATTGGCCCGGGAACTAACATGTTCCTCAGCCTGGAGCAGGCCTGTGTCTACATACCAGGCTGCTTATACAGGATTAAGCAGGGGCTGGACTGTTACTGATTTTGACAATTATAACCCTTACATAAACCCAAAAATTGTAATCTAAATTTGTGAAATAAATTGACAGAAATTACAACTAAACTCTACCAGCCGGTGAGGTTTCATCCTGTCACAAACGGAACTTCCCCCCCCCCTTACATACATGGAAATGCCAGGCCCCAAATACTAAAAAAAAACCCTTTTACTGGAACCTAGAAAGAAACTACTGATTGAATTAATGTAACAGGCCTTGGATACCTGCCAGCCCCCGGGCTTACACTGAATACCAAGTTATTACATTATCAAAGAATCCGCGCACAATTCTGTCTAGTTAAAGTGAGGCCTGATTAAAACGTTTTGAAGATGATTAAATTTGACAATGTACTACTTGTGCTCCACAAAAGCTATGAATTGTTAACAGCACAGATCCGGGTGTGTATTGTAGATATAATTAAGTATAATAATGGTTGGAGGTCACCTGGTGAAGTTGAGGTTACCAAGTCCAGGGTGAGTGTTGGTTAGGTCATGCTGTTTGTTGTCCTCTACGACAGGCGAAGTCGAAAGCCCTTCATGATACGTTCAGGTGGAGATGGTCATCCTGAGGCACGTCCACGTCTTAGAGCAGGGGCCCTGCGCATACAGAAATAATTAGGACAGGTCCCAACACTTTTTCTCCCTCTATAAGGCGTCACGTACATTGGGTATACTTGTATATCACAATTTAAACTGGCCGACTCGTAACCCTTTTACTTATACTTGATTTGATTTGGTAAAGAAAAATTTTAAGACACCTCCAAAACCAACATAATATTCTTAAACATGATTATGCTCATGTGGGCAAAGTTTGACACACTTTAACCTGTCTAAGTCTGCACTTAGCACGTGTAATTACATTAAAAAAAAACTATTACATCCGCCAAAATAGCAGAATTCTACACCATTACATTGACAACGACAATTATTGTCTCATAATTGCTTAACTTGGTTATTTGAATACTTTAACTACATATATAGGACATGGACTGCTTCTGAAATACTCGCCACGCGGTTGTAAAATTAACAACTCCCCTTTTACATTTACTATACTGCAATGTACATTTTATTTTTTTACGAAACTATTAATATATGTATCAATGCAACTTACCGCAGTTTTGTGAGTGTTTATCTACTCATAGTAGAAGATAGTTTTTCAAACACAAAAAACTTCGCTCTGTCGAAGTGGTTACTTGATGTTACCTTGGTGGCTGACGGAAAGAGACAAAAGCCGAATTTAGTTAGAACGAAGTACTCCAATCCGGTATACAACGATCATCAGAATGCGCTGGCATGCCCTCGACGAACTGTATTTCGTCGTTTCTGTATACGTTAAACGCAGTATCACCTAAACTGATTGTGCGTATGAATTATAATGTCTATAATTTAAAAAAAATATACGGTATTAGGCTTATTTGCGTATTTAACTCGCCGGCTCGTAAAACGACCGGCACAATACTTCAAACCTCACTGTGTAAATCGTCACTTAAACGCACAGAGTAATCGCCAGACAATAACTCTGAACTATAATACTGCGAACCGCATTCCAATAAAACGCAACTCAAACTGAAACTGAACGTTGATGAGTACTTGTATTTATACCCCGCCGAAGTACCAGAATATTCCATACTGCGCGGCAAGAGTGCTACTAGAAAACACCAGAACATAATTGGTTGCGGCCTTGCACACAGCAGGCGCGGACCGGTGAGTCCGGAACAATCTCGCAACGCATGTCGAGAATCACGTACGCACACGTTACAGCCGGATTCCACTGGATCGTTCGAAAATCACGTAGATTGTTCTGTAATGTCGTAACAATACCGAAGATAGCAAAAGATTACAACCCTAAGGCAGAAGAAAATTTGGTAGAAATAAGAAAAGGTGGACTGCGGAATAGGAACAGACAGGCCTCTAAAGTCTAAAACCGTTAAGAAGAAGATTATGCTGATGGTTAATAATTCCAAACGAGATATTAATGCAAACGCCTTTTGTACCGGCAGGAAATGTATGACAAGAATTTCCTGTCTATGAGGTGTCTGATTGGCTGGCTATTCAGAGCACGTGTCCAGTTTACTCTCGAGACGAGGTGGCAGACGTCTATACGTCTGATTCATCGTAGCTATGCAAATACGCACCAGTATTACTTTCACTGTATATTCCCATTGCGATGTCAGTGTAAATAGTAATTTCACCGCTGTGCTAGATTTTCTACACTCGATAGATGCGTCAGTACACAGTGAAAACTTTGTTCAATCCGTTGATAAACCATATAACGTCTAAGTTTAGTCAGCATTCTCCGCCATATCATAAAATATTAACAAAACGCCGACGTCAATGTTAAGAGATTCTTTTGCGACCAGTAAATTAATCGGTATGTTTATACTCGTTTGAAAGTTTAATTCAAGTTCTTGTACATGAATAGTAGTTACATAATTGGTACCTATTCATGTAATGACACTTTCCTTTTCCATTTGTTCATCCACGTTAAGGAACCCAGTGCAATTCCTATCTGTTAAATTACGTGGTCTAGGTGTTAAACATTCTTTAAAAGAACATTACGTATTACCGGCGGCTTCGAAAGGCTAAGCAACCTATCAGGCGGGCATACCATTTGTGTGATAAGAGAGGCTGTCTAAAACCCACGATAAATTTTTCCCACAGAATGATTCCAGGGTAAGTAGTGTGATAGTCTAAGATTTATATTTAAAATCATTTACTTGAATTCGGTTCCTATAATTGCTAATAAGTTAGGTGCGCTCCTTATAAATCGAGTTTAATATTTGGCAAATTGAAACGAAATATTTCCATAGAAACTACTTCTTTGTTGCTGATAACGTAGTACACATATAAACAATTATCCCCTCCCCCTTCCACTACCCTTTTCATTTGTAGACACTTCATCTACCTTTCTATAGTGGATTATTCTGACCTTCTTTTCAGGATACGTTATTTATCAAAATTAACTACCTTACTCTTGTAAAACGTTGCAGGTAAACTATCCCTTCTCCTTAACCAATCTTCACCAAAATCAATAGACCTTGAGTTCTCTACAAATCAGATAAATCTGCAAAAAATTGTTTGATTCTGTGTAAATTTATGGCAGTTATCGTTCGTCATAGAAACAAAATCTGTACACAGACACAAAGACACACACACACTTTTTGGAAAATAACTTATGAGGGTTACCCTGTTTACCGTGTTTTGAGGGTAGTACAATCAGAATCAGTCCTTATATTTAAAACGATTTTTTTCGCGATCACCATACTTCCATTTCCTTACGAAACATGGAAGAGAAAACCTTACACATATAGTATAAGAAGTAAAATGTGTTTACTATATGTACTTTGGAAGATTCATACAATTTAATGGAAACACGTTAGATAATTAACATATGAAAACCAAAGGTAAAAACTAAAATTGCTTTAGTTTAATAAAAAAAAACTGAAGTTAGTTTTATAAACTAGAAAATTTTCTTTTTTTCTTTTTTTGTCTAACATGTACAATTAACAATATACCGTAAGCTTGTTCTACACACACGCGCGCGTGCGAATACAAATTTTAGCAAAGACGTGCGTGGGTTGAGTAAGTGGATCACGGTACGGTTTATCGGATAATTTAACCTGACAGTGAGGAGGGTTGCTTATTAACTGCAGAAACTACTTGTTGTTGACCACCCCTTAGCCAGTCCCATTACACGCCTCATTAAACTAATAGCCACTTCGAGCTGTTTTCATGTAGCGTTAAATTAAGGGAAAACTAGTTAGTGGTAATTTTAAAACTCTCTCCAGTTTCAGAATATTTTTGGGGTTTATATTTATATTTTGGAAGGTAAATTGTGCCTTTTATATTTTATTTAAGACAAAGCATTTATTAATTTTGCATAAATACTAGATTAACTGGCACGGAACAAAGAGAATCATATCCGGATTTGTATAATAGTAAATTTTATTTTAGATTATTAATAAATTTTTCGGTGAAAGTTTTGTGAGGATCGGTCAAAAATGTAACACAAATTTTAACTTATTTTTGTCACAGTTGTGTGTTTGACGTCAGCAACAATTGTACTGAAGATGACAATAAACATTGTCGAAACGTCGACACAAATAAGTTAAAATTTGTGTTATATTTTTGACCGATCCTCACAAATCTTTCACCGAAACATTCATTGATTGAGGGTCACTACGAATTTAAGGATATTATTAATAAAACTACATAATAATTTAATAGTGAAACTAAAAGTGCAGCATAAGTCGGCTGTTTCCAAGCAACAATCCATTAAATTAAAATATGTGTTATGTTAAACTGTACCCTACACCTAGCCTGTACACAGCAGGAAACAACATCTACAGTAATGCATCAATAATCAAATTACGGATTTAGTAACCCACATGTAAAAAAATTTTATAATATATTCAAATCATAAAATTTGAAAAATACTTTAAAACCTATGTGCTATTATATGTATTATTTTATAAGTCCATCTATTGATGTTATTATACCACTTTAAATAAAAAAGCATAAACAAGAGTTCCTAATCAGGCACGTAGCTGAAGGGTGAAGGACTTTGCAACGTATTTTGCTTACCCACATAGTCTTTGTCTGTATATATTCTTGAATTTTGTTAATAAGTAATAGCTTTCCACCGCGTAAATTCTTTTAATTACATGTAGTTATTATTATCAATATTATACACACAAAAAATATAGAGGCAATAAAAGAGTTCATATGTCCTGGCTCCCAGATAAACAGCACTAACGACATCAACACTGAAATAAGAAGAAGAATATATATCTCACAAATAAAACAGATTATGAATTAAAAAAGCATCTGTCATCTACTTTCATCTCAAGAATCACGAAATGGAAAATCTATAAAACACTAATCAGACCAGTGCTGACATATGCTTCAGAAACTTGGACAGTGACAAAAAACAGCGAGACACTTCTAGGTTGCCGTGAAAGACGGATTTTAAGAACAATATTTAGAGGAGTACAAGAAAATGGAATGTGGCGTAGGCGCTATAATTATCAACTATACCATCTTTACAAAGAGCCGGACATTGTCAGGCTAATCAAAATACACAGGCTAAGGTGGGTTGGTCACATAGAGAGAATGGAGGAAGGACAGCCTATGAAATATATTTTCTACCAGAAACCAATGGGTAGTAGAGAAAGGGGAAGACCCCGAAGTAGATTCAAATACCAGATAGAGAAGGACCTCGGAAAGATGAAGATAAGAAAATGGAAAGGCACGGCATGCAATAGGGAGGAATGAAATCGACTCTTGGAGCAGGCTTGTAGAGCCCCTGTACCAAGGGTTGTTGAGCCACGGTTGATGATGATTATTATAAATATTATCAATAATTATTGAGAAAAATTATTTTTTAACATGGGGTTTAAATTTGGCTACTACTTTTCCAATCCTAATGTATAGTTTTGGCAGACAAAAATGTGTAAACAAGTTTAAAATTTTCTTAAATCTTTTATAATAGCAGTAGGAAATAATATTATTAATTTTCAAAACTGCTTTCAAACAAAATATTAAGAATACATTATATTCTCAGAGCCGATTGAGAACAAATTCTTACATTAAAAATCGGTATGGAGAACCATACATGTCTTCCATGTTGTACAATTTATGTTAACAAATAATTTACTTGAATTCAGTTCAATAATAAAAAAAAAATTCCCCATCTTATAAATAAAGTCTTATGTTTGACAAATTGAATGAAATATTTCCATAGAAACTACTTCTTTGTTGCCAACAACTTAGTGCACATATAAATAAAAAAATTGTCTCCTCCCCCTTCAACTATCATTTTCATTTATAAAAAGTACCTACTCTCCCTACAACTACGCTTTTCATTTATAGATATTTCGTTTAACTTTCTATAGTGGATTATTATGACCTTCCTTTCAGGATACTTTAGTTGTCAAAATTAAGTACTTTACTCTTGTTAAAATGTAACACGTTGCAGGTAAACTACCCCTTCCCTTTAACCGATCTTCACCAAAATCAATAAATCTCGAGTCCTCTGCAACTGAGGCAGGTATGCGGAAAGTTATTTGATTCTGTTTGACTTTGCGGCAGTTATCGTTTGCCATATAAAAAATTCTACACACAGACACACACACACACACACACACACACACACACACACTTTTCGAAAAAAGACTTTTCTTCATGTTTTGAGGGTAGTACAATCAGAATTAACCCTTATCTCGAACACGATTTTTTTTTCGCCATCACCATACATCCGTTTCCGTATGAAACATGGAAGTAAAACTACTTGCAAACTATTAAGAATACATTAGATTCTCATAGCAGATTGAGAAAAAATTCTTAAATTTTAAACTTAAACCTTGTTATTTAAAATTTTCTGTCTTTCCCACCTTACTCGTTCCTCAATTTCTTTCTCCCTCTTTACCCCCTCACTCTCGCTCTGTCTCTCTTTCACACACACACATACTCGCGCGCGCGCGCAGAGATCGAATTTTGTTTTTCTCCACTACTTTTGTTTCCGTTCAGAGTCTCGTAGGGATTATTATGCTGTGTTTGGATTTGCATATACGTCACGTCAGAATAGTAACAGTCACTTGACGTGTGACCTCAATATAGTCACCGTTAGTTAAACTGATAGAAACAACTACACCATTATCGACTCGCTTATCGGAGCGATAAACGTCAATCTTCTTGTACACCTCTATTTTTGTTTTCATGTTTTATATCAGAATAAGCAGTGAATCTGATTCGTGCAAATATGGCAAATGACGTACGTTGGCAGTTTCTAGTCAGGTAACAATGATACGACATAAGTCAATTTTATTAATATGTTTGCATCGAATGCGTGTTCAGCCCTCCTACACAATATTACTCCCTCCGTTAAATATTCGGCGCCTATTGCAGTTAGGGCTATCTCCTGTACCTTATATACTGATTATTTATAAGCGTAGGCCAGTCGTACACCCATTCATAGTGAATAGAATTTCTTCCTGAAACAAAAATTTAGAGATCTGTGGGTGTTTAGTCTGAGGTCATAAGCTTATTCTAATGATCGTCCCTTTCATAAATCCCTGTATTTTTCCAGTAACTTTTGCATCCACTTTTTACATGAATCTTTCTACATTCGTTTCAGCATGGATTTAATTTTGGCTTTTACTTAGAATTCCTCCTATCAACCTTGGAGAAATTTTCTATCCAAACGCATACCATAATTTGTCTATTAGTTTGTGTTTTCTCATGTTATGCAAACTACTCTTCAATTAAAACTTCTATTCAAAGATTAGCGGATGATTAGATTTTCAAGTTACTAGGTTACTCTGTGAATTACTTTCTGTTTATAAAGTATGCAGATTTTTAAAACACATTAACGAACCACAATACACAGTACCAACTGCCCTTTCTCAGTAGCGAAGCCACTCTAACCTTTTCTAAATGTACCTGTTCAATTTTTTTTTCTTTAATGTTTGAAAGTCATGTCGTTATTGTACGCATGCAGGTTCTCCAACTTTCGGATTTGGTAAGACATTCTGTAGTTTTTTTTTTCTCAAAGATTCTCTTAAACACCTCATTACTCGCAGTCCCTTTTGACATTGGGTAGATCATGTCGAATTAATGAAAGTATACAATCGTACTTGGTAGTTTCAGAAAAATTAATTTTTTGAAAATTACAGACAATTGTTTTTTCTAGCAAAGCTATTAAAAATGGCTTTAAGAATAGTTTTTCATAAAGAACTAGACGAATAATTGAAATACAATAAACGTTTTTGAGGTAAATATGTGTTAAGAGAGCAAGGATATGTAATAGGAACTGGAACCCAATTATAGCAGAAGTACAAAAGTTCATAAGGGACAGTTTCAGCAAACGAGATATCATAATTTGATGGATTCGCAAGAATTCTCTTTCAACACAATATCTCAAAAGCAATAATTCGTGTCTTGACTCCCGTACGCATAGGCCACATAATTCACAAAATCTAAAGTCACACTCCACAAAAATGTAAGAGATATATGTTTGTAACCTCTTTGCTGAGGCGATATCATTAACTTATTCATAAAATATTTTGTCTTAATTAATTTATTTTTATTTTCTACGTTTTTTACTTTGCCACATTTCGTCAGTCGTAATATTCCCAGTACCCAATTTTCATGCTCTCTACAAATACCTGAAACCTGGTAAAATTACCAAGGCGGAAGTGTCAAAGTATAATTTTGTTTACGTAATTATATTGTTATTACGGTCTAGTGATCGTCGTATGGTACAGTGGAAAACAAAATACAAGACAATAATTACGTCACTAATAACCAGCTTTAATTATCACAATTAAACAGTTTGTAATCAACAAGATAGTCTCTTACAACAAATCAAATAAAAATTGTTCACATGTAATAAAATGTCTGCTAATATAAAACACAATTGTATTCCAATTGTACCGCACAATTATAAAACACATAACACTTCGCCACAATATTTCGAACCGCACTGAAATAAATCGCAACTCAAACTAAAGTGAGCGTCGCTGAGCACTTGTATTTATACCCCGCCGAAAATTTAGGAACGTCCATACTACACATAAGCGCTACACTAGAATGTAACTGATTGCGCGCTTGACACAGTGCGCGTGGCTGGCGACGTCTAGAAAAGTCTCGCTTACGCAAGTTGAGATCACGTACGCACACATTACAGCCGGATTCCACTGGAACATCCGAGAACCACGTAGAATGTTTTGTAATGTTGTAACACTTTTTCCGCATTACGTAACAATATATTTGAAAATTTTAGTGGTTTTGCAGACGCCTTCAAAGCCATATTTAGAGAAACGTATGTAAATGGAAGAAAGAAAGTGATCTGAACAGTTTGACTGTGTCCGGAAATGTATACAGTATAATGTATAATATTATTCCTTTTAACCGTCGGAGTATTTGGCCTTGGTTTAGAACCCCATGTCTGCTACTACCTAAGAGTTTTACGCCTCGAGCGGTAGTCAGTGGGGTACTGACGCTGCGTCCCAAGACGTTTGATAACAAAGGTCATGCCAAACGTCTTGCGTTGTTTAACTACTGCTTGTGTATTTTTATGGTGGCCGGCAACCTTGGTGAAAGTGATATGCTCAGAACCCGGTTTTTTGTCAGTGTAACGGCACATCTCACTGATTCCGTAAGTGTTGATGCGTTTTCATAAACATTTACCGTATAGGCCTGTATTTCATTTAATTATTATTTTCAACACATAAAACATATTCTACGCTACAAAAACTTCGTCAACTTCTTAGGTCTAGTGTGAATTTCAAGGTAGCTCATCATGTTTAACAAAAGTTGTTATAAACGTAGGGTTTAAATGGAAGAAGATTAGAAACAATATAAGTGTATTAAGTGAACGTCAGGAGATAAGGTCAATAATAATTGAATATCTCAGGAAAATAATTCAGGACAGAAAACCGGTCAATAGTGGTAATTATTTATTATTTACACCATGTAACAAATAACGTTGTCCTGGTATTACAGATACATATTTGATACAAAATTTCGAGTAATAGGCTTACTAAGTAAAATTAGAAATAGTAGTTAGTTGAATGAAATCCGGAAATGTCAACAATGTGTAAAACCCGATTTGTAATAATTAAGTAGTTAAGGGAACCCATAAAGTCTGCAGCTGTACCAACAATAAAAAGATGGACGTTTTCCGAATGAAGTGTTACAACTGAGCACAGTCTCCCCACTACCCTCACTATGAAGCGGCCACCGTGAAGCAATGCGACTGTACATGCCCGCTCAATGGTTATGACAACCGCTCCAGCCGTCAGACATGTCAGATAGTAGCAAACATGCAGTCTTGAACACTGGACCGAGGCTAAACAGTCTGTGAGTTTAAATATCTGCGAGTAATCACACGCAACGTATAAACCTTTTGGTTCCTAAGAAAGTCTAAACGACGTTACGCAATTGAATAAGCAACTTTAAGTAAGATAAGAGTCGTCATGCATGTGGTTTGTTTGAGACAGAGTTACGGATAACAATTTGTGGAAAATTATGAATTGGGGTGTTATGGGTGCATACATACTGAAGTGGTACCTCTGAACTTGTCGTACAAACATCTTCACACTGCTTCACACTAATCAATGTTATCGCAACAATTTTGTTTTGAACTAGGTGTTACCCCCGGCTTCGCACGCAAATATTTGACTTTTAATAAGTATTTTAATATAATTTTTTATTGTCTGTGTCTATATGGCGTTCTGTCAGCGCGTATAACAATTTTGTACTCATTAGTCAAATTCTCTTCAAAGCTGTTTTCAACACTTGTACTATTTTAACTTGTACTAAATTATTATTTTGGTGCAATAACCATTTGAGATTTAAAAGTTCCCGTTTACAAAGCCTTTGGAGATATTTACAAAGTACCTGTTAAATCAAAAACGCTAAATTCTTAAGTGTTACTGTGTTAGAAGCATTGTGTAACACATTAAACATTATGTTTTCTTCAACCATGGCTTTTATTTCAGCTGTAAACTGCTGAAAACCAAAAGTCGTTGTCACCTAACCTCACAAATGAAAACAACACGTATTTTTGCTTTGCATTAAGTAATAGGATAATTTACAATTAGTAGACTTCTTCTTTTCCACATCGTAATATATCGACACAATCGCACATTATATAAAACATCGATAATGTACTGCAGGAATAGATAAATCTACAGTTCCGATGCCGCTAAATAACTTTTTATTTACTTGTTACTATGGTAATTAATTCTGGTCTCCATGGTGTTGTTGACATCTTTAGTAGTATTATTTAATATATTTCATTACTTATTCATTGCATCGTCAGAAATACGTATAAACATAAATTTTATAATCGTTTAAGACAATTACAAAATATATAGACGTATCTGTATATAAAATTACAAAATACATCGATACAATCGCATATTAAAAACATTAAAACCTGCAGGAACGGATAAAGGTACAGTTCTAGTGTCGCTACACATCATTTGTTTATTTACTTGTTACTGTGGTAACTAATTCTGGTCTCCATGGTATTTTTGACATCTTTAGACCCGTCAACGAAAAGGCATATTTGAAAGGGTCTAAATCGTGCAAACGTGCCAAAATATAAAATTCCCAGTTAGACAGTATTTTTTGCCTTGTGTCAAAGGTTATCTGTGGAAAATTTGGTGGCAATCGGTGTAACGGTGTGCATTTGTATTCAGTACACATAAATCCCAAGACTTTGAGTTTTATGTATATAGATAAAACGTTTCAGTGCTATATTCATAGGCAACAGACGGTGTAATCATTCAGATGAAAATCGGTATGGAGAACCAAACATGACTTCCAGGTTCTAAGATTTATATTAAAAAATTTTAAATATAAATTGAAAGATTTGACAAGTTTAACAAATTGGAATGAAATATATCCATAGAAACTACTTATTTGTTGCCGTTAAAGTAGTACACATATTAAGCATCATTATGTAGAACCATACATGACTTCCATGTTATAACATTTATATTTAAAATCATTTACTTGAATTCGGTTTGATAATTTAAAACAAAAATTTACAGGCATTGCACAAATGCAATGCACAGAGAAGGGCATTGAAAATGCTTCAATAAATCTAAAAAATATATATACTTATGTTCATTCACCAATAATGAATTCATTCTTCATTCACCAATCAATGAATTCATTCTTCATTTACAAAAGTGCAGATTATAAGTTAAATGCAGTCACATTCATAAGCGAAGTTTTATATGTGTATTACGATATTGACAACAAAGAAGTAGTTTCTATGGAAACTCACCGGTTCCCATTTTCGATAACGCACCAGCGATCGGCCGCAAATGTGCGACACGTCCTTATAAACATTTTCAATGTTAAAATATCCCCCACCGTCTAACTATTTTTACTGTTTATAGTAATTTTTAATTGTGGGGTGGTTGTTTAATTTTTGAGTCACTTTATCTATAAACATTAGGTACTATATTGTTATAAAGAAACTGAACTATGCAGATAATCATCCCTCCTTTTCAACCGAACCCCACCATTAATTATAGTTACACTTTTATAGGGTAGTAGTTTTATCATATGTAATTTCTAAGGTATCTTATCCTTCAAAATTAAACATTCATACTTTACTTGATATCAGCAAAGCAATTTTCAAAAAAAAGGAACTTTCCGAAAAGTGACTTTTCTTCGTGTTTTGAGGGTAGTACAATCAGAATCAGCCCTTATCTCGAACACGATTTTTTCGCAAGCAATATACTTCAATTTCGTTATGAAACATAGAAATAAAAATATAATGAAAGGAAAACATTTGGGATACTCAGTAAGTTTGATACGTTGCATATTGTAATGAAATTTACATTTTTAGGGCTACTTCAGATGAGTATGGTAGGCAGTAATGTACGCAAATTACTACGTATATACCCTACCATTACCTAACACACTGGCTGTTAACACAATGTACAATACGGAAGGTTAGCTCTAGCGTTGAAAATGTGAGATGAAAATGTTATCCAAGAAAACAAAACATTTTGCTTAATGTTCAATTTTATGCTTTCACTCGAAAACTAAAACGCATACTAATTTGTATACATGAAATTAATTAAAGCACAGTAAAAATAAAACTGTAACGCAGAGTTCCAATAATAGCTAAAAATATATGAAGGTTGCAAAAAATCGTTTTTATCCAAAACATTAATAAAGTTAAAACAATTTAACAATAGATTTAATTATATAAAACTTTATCTACAAGGTAAATTTGGTCATATAAGGTGTTTGGTATCTACAGGATAAACTTTGTCTATTATAAACTTGGTCATAAAAATAAAACTTGTTCCTCACTTTACCAAAATAGTCAATTCCAAACAAATATATAACAAAAACTCTGAATATAAGTTCATAATATCTTTACTATCTCTTTGCATCAAAATATGAAAACTTATGTACACATAGGCCTATATAAGTTTACTCGTACCGTTAGATTACATATACATATATAGAACTATACGTACAAATTCAAGCGTAAGTTTTTTTTTTAGTTAATTGTAGTCAAAGACCATAAAGCATAGTTTCGTTGCACTTTCTCAATAGTTTCTTTCCATCGCTGAAATATCTTGGTGGAAGCACTCTCATTGCAAGTCGCTCACTGAGCTGTTTATTGATTTACCAAAACTCTTTTATCGAATCTATCTATTTGAATTCTATCAAACATGTCTCTTTCGTCTTAAGACTGTTGTATCTTTGGAGTTCTTGCTTATATTTCTTAACGTGTATACAGTGTATACACATATACTCACTTACACTGCCTATAACACGTAAATTTATTGTTTCTCCTTTGTACGTAACTTTCTCTGCAAACACTCCAATAGTATCACTATTGCCAGTGTCTCTTCTAAATCACAGCAACATAGTGTCTGTGTAGATAAGATTTAGAGTATGGCCACCAAATTTTACACAGGCAATCTTTGACACAAGGCGAAAAACACGTGGAATTTGATATTTTGCCCCGTGCGCACGATTTAGGCCCTTTTAATTATGCCTTTTCGTTGACGCGTATAAAGATGTTAACAACACCATGGCGACTAGAATTAATTACCATAGTAACAAGTAAATAAACAAAAGCTATTTAGCGGCATCGGAACTGTACATTTATCCATTCCTGCAGTACATTTTCGATGTTTTATATTGAATGCGATTGTATCGATATATTATGATGTGGAAAAGAAGAAGTGTACAAATTTTAAATTGTCCTATTACTTAATGCAAGCGAAAATACGTGTTGTTTTCATTTGTGAGTTTAGGTGACAACGGTATTTGGTTTTTAGTTTACTGGGTTGAAATAAATAAAGGCCATGGTTGAGGAAAACATAACGTTTAATGTGTTATACAATGCTTCTAACACAGTAACACTTAAAATTAAGAACTTAGCGTCTTTGATTTAACAGGTACTTTATAAATATCTCTAAAGGCTTTCTAGACGGGTACTTTTAAATATCCAAAGGCTGTTGCACCAAAATCATAATTTAGTACAAGTTAAAATATTACAAGTGTTGAAAACAGCTTTGGAGAGATTTTGACTAAGGAGTACAAAATTGTTATACGAGCTGGCAGAACGTCAAATAGACATAGACAATAAAAATTATATTACAAAACTTATTAAAAGTCAAATATTCGCGAGCGAAGCCGCGGGTAACAGTTAGTATAACATATTATGTCTCTTGACTGCTAAACACACCTGTAATACTAACGCTGTCACTTAGTATAGTTCTGTGCTTAGTGCAATGTGCGCAGTGTATATGTCATCCAAATGTGATCTCGTTTACAGCCGATACTGTAGCGTCGATATCGGCGACGCTAAACAGCGATTGCCGTTAGTAATAAATAACGTACGCAATATAATGCCTATCTCCTCCGTGGATAGAAGTATATCTTATATAAGGTTTGAGGGGAGTACTGTCCATTTAAGGCCTACGACCGTAATGGAATACCGCTGATTTATTACCACATTATTTTGGCCCTTCTCGGTTATTACAGAATGAAACAACGTTTGTCTCACGACGGACGCGGACAAGCGCAAACATGCAGGAAATTTTGGTAGTCCTCAATTGGCCGCTTTATTGTCAACGTTATCAATGATAAGTAGTTTTTAATTTTTTTTATTAGTTTTAAACCGTAGAAATATATTTTATTAATGTCACAATTACTATTAATGTCGTTAAATTCTTCTTCTTTTTCATGTTCTCCTTCTTCTTTTCCTCCTCCTTCTTCTTCGTCTTCTCGTTCTCGTTCTCGTTCTCGTTCTTCTTCTTCTTCTTCTTCTTCTTCTTCTTCTTCTTCTTCTTCTTCTTCTTCTTCTTCTTCTTCTTCTTCTTCTCCTTCTCCTTCTCCTTCACCTTATCCTCCTCCTCCTCCTTCTTCTTCTTCTTCTTCTTCTTCTTCTTCTTCTTCTTCTTCTTCTTCTTCTTCTTCTTCTTAGCAGCAGCAGCAGCAACAGTGGTAGTAGTATTGTTATTGTTATTATTACATTAGTTAACTATTACTATATTTATTCTGCATACGATATGTTGTTATTACCCTTATTTTCTTATTCCTTAGGCTCTTCTGTATCAAACAGGTGTTGTTTTGTGTAAGGCTCTTGTGCAGTGGTTTTCCTCCATTCTTTCTTGCCGTTTCCCTACCTGTGTCACTTTCTGTCATAACTTATGGTCCAGTTGAGTCCTCTCTTCTTTAGCGTATTAACAGTGACATACTAAGGCATAGTTACCGGTGATTACATCCTGTCCATGTATTTAGTCGCCAGTGTGGTTTTATAAAACCTTTTTGCAGGGAAACCGTACCAACTCGCTGTAGGTCGTCGTCTAACTTGTACAATACGGTACAACTGACAAATATTCTACATTTAATACTTAAAATATTGGAAGGGCATATAGTTATAAGGAGAAAAAGAGAAAAAAATAGTTATAACGTAAAAAACTGAAAAATACTGAAACGGTGAAAAAGTGAAAAAGTTGGAAAGTTTTAAGAAGAAAATATATATATATATATATATATATATATATATATAAATCGGTTCATAACGTTATCCTACGTCTTCCGATCCCTAGTCTCCATTGGTCTCGATCTAACCAAGATTCTTCTTCCAATTCCCGGTCTCTCATTGCCCGGTTGATGCCTTCTCTCCAACTCAACCTAGGTCTTCCTCTTCGCCTACGACCGTATGGTGTCCATCTCAAACTTTGCTTGGGGACGATTATCCGGCATTCTTTGTACATGCCCAAACCATCTTACCTGTTTTGTTTTTATGTCGTCGACAATAGAGTACTGTACCCCCATTGTCTCCCGCATTCTGACATTTATCACTTTTTCCAGTTTTGACCTCCCTGCCCCTCTTCGCCAATAATCCATTTCAGTAGTTTCCGACAATTTTAAGAAAAATCCAAACCCATAATAAAAAAGAAGAAAAATGCAAAAATAAAGTGTCTGTGTTCAATTTTACAAATAAAATTGACAAATTTTTTGTTGTATTACCAGACGAACGTTAGATAATTTCCACAGATAGAACAAAATGAAAATATGGTGTTCCAGTATACGAGGTTTAGAAGACAATGAGTTAGGCCTAAATGAGATTTATGAATAATTTAGCAATGATGTAGCTGAATTGCGGGTAAAAATACTATCACTGTTGAAGATATAAAACTTGGAAGAACTTTCATGCTGATGTATAAAACGTGCTAGGAAACACAAATAACTAACGTTCAACTTTCTTTAAGCGTATTTTATAAATAAACGCGGTCGTCTAAAACTACAAAAACAAACAGAGTGCTCTATGTTTGAATCCATAAAACGTGTTCCAAACAAGACCGAACTTTTTGAATACCCTATCAACCCGCACAAATAACGCGCTGCGACTTTAAGCGCACCTAGCGATAGTTTTTGACAACCAACTGCCATTTATTCTGTTCCGCTATTAGCATTAGTCTTTGAGGTGTATCAGATTGAGTGGGGACGTGCGCACGTTGGCCGGCGGGTTAGTGATAAAGCGATTAAGGAAGACTGCGAAGAACAACGTGTGCGTATGAAATTTTGCGTCAGAGCTAGGTTAAAACTTTACAGAGACATTCTGGTTGTTCAACTAAGCATACACGGAGGCCTGCATGAGCCGAACGGTTACTCTAAGAAAGTTTGAAGAGGGTAAAAACAATGGTCGGTATCAAAAGATCATGGGAAGAGAGCTCGTGATGTGGTAATTGTAAATCATAGTTTAACTGACGAGACTTTATGAGAGAATGCGCATCCATATAAGATCGCAAAATTTAATTTTGATAGAAAAATTTTAATGAAATCGTGTCACTGAAAATTTCTTATTGCGTTGGTTGACGACGATCAGAAAGAGACCCGTTTTGAAAACCGGTCAACAACTGTGCAAATGGTAATGACAACTTTGGAATGCAATGGAAATTGCTCTGTAAAGATTCGCATGTAGCTCAAAGACTAATGATCATGACGGGATGTGGAAACGGCATTCCGGCGTCAAAGCCTGTCGCTAGCAGCACATAATTGTGCAGCTCACTCTATACGCGGGTTGACGTGCTGTACAAATATTTCGTTTTTTTTTAACACACCTCGTACATCCCCCTGTCTTAGTCTATCTGACTTCTATCTTTCTGCTTCCTCCTCTCACTCTCTCTCCCCCCCTCACTCTCTCTCTCTCTCACTCTCTCTCTCTCTCTCTGTCTGTCTCTCCCTCCCTCTCTCTCTCTCTCTCTCTCTCTCTCTCTCTCTCTCTCTCTCTCTCTCTCTCTCTCTCTCTCTCTCTAGCTGCCTCTTCAGATAGATATAAATGTAAACTTATATATTTATTGGTGTAGTAGTAACAATACTTTTTAAAACACATGGCGTTCAAAACACATTATTACTGACTCAGTTGTCAAGTTCAGTATGTATATAAACCGTTGGTTCTACAGCCGAAAGAAGTTTGGTAATATTTCTGAAATAAGAAACTTGTGCCCTGTACGTATGAGTTTACATACTGTGAAGTAACGGGGGAACAGGCGACTGTGTTCGGTAGTATCTGTACTAACGATTGCCTAAAATTATTTCCCTAACGCGCATTATATTGTCACTCATAAACCCTTGTACAGGTCGATAATATTAACACGAAAGAACACATATTGTATGTTTCCAAAAACTGACAAATGATTTACGCGATTGAAACAAACAATGAATTACCAGACACTGATAACTAAATACGAATATGGTAAAGAATCAATTGTTTTGTTGAAATTGATAAGAACTAAGTATTTAGCCTATTGACGAAGTAAAAATAACGAAAGGAAGTACAGACAAATAATGTAATAATAATGTTTAATTTACCATGTTCACATCCAGTTAGCTCGTCTAGCAGATATTTATTAATGTTAAATTCAAATATAGGACGCATTTAGTTACTTCAGAATCGAAAGGACAAGTAACACTGTTGACAATTCCATAACTTGTGTTTAGTTAGATCTCTTTATTGTCAACATAACACTGCGCAATGTGTTGTTAGAGTGTTCTCAAGACAATTTGTAAGTCTTCCCATTTGAAACAGTAGTTGTAATAGTCCATTATATAAAGTTGGTGAAGTAAATGTGAGTAATAAAGGTTGTAAATTATTCTAATTTCAAAAGTAACAGTTTCATTTGAAGATTGTTACATATAAATTACATGAACTTTTTTATTATTGTTGTTGAAGTCATAGTAACGTTTACTATTTAATGTACGTAACTTGTCTTTGTTCTGTCCCACAAAGTAAATTTCTCAAAATAACACGTTACCATTGACTACAATAGTACTTTACGTAACTAAAATAATTATCAGAAACTATGTTACTTTCTGTATCAAATCTAATAAACTTACATATTATTTTGGTATACCAACATTTTCAAAATTTATTTTTGTTCAATGCTCGTTACCGCAACAAACAGTAGTTACCAATTACAATTGTCTGCACACAACACGTAACAATCACAGACAGGATCAGAACATGCAAAAGCGTTGCGTCATCCTGTTGCTCACACAATGAGCGCGAAGAGTCACGTAAGCCATTAATGTTGCCATCTCCTCAGCATAACAATATTCTTCATATCTGTATTGTAATCCCACAGATCTGTATTGGATACAGTATCCACCTTTTCCTGTACTCTTATAAATCTATCTAATGTGTTGCATTAAAATTGCTTACATGCTGAAATTCACAATCTAAAAATTTTAGTTGATTTAACATTTAACGTAACAGCTAAGCGTATACGTAATTTGGGCAATTACATTCATAGGCACAATTTAAGTCTGGTATACTATTTTGAATGAAACTACTACTTATCAGTGCCGGATTTCAGATTTTTAAGGCTTAGGTCAGTTTTTTTTTATCCCTTCCCACCCCGGTTGTGACTTTGAAGTAATATATGTCCTGCAGAAGTAATTTAATTTAACTGTAGGGCTATCATTAGAAACTGGCCTATTTTTAAAAAATTTATCAGTTTTTGATTTTTTTTTTATTGTTTCCAAATGAGGTTCCTCTTTTATTTATGTATTTTTTTTGTTTACGTTGTAGGCTCCACTAGCCGTGTAAATGTTTATGTTCATGTTCATGATGAATACGTTTAGTGTACGGATTCAATTCTATGTTCATAAAGTTTTCACACTAATAAATATCGACGAAACAACACGCTGACCGTTCAGTCACAACGAAGATAAACAATGATATCAAACAAGGGTGGTACCACGGTCGTGTAAATTCGGGGGCAATATAGCGGACGTTCAAAATTCGCATGCATAGATTAATTTTCAAGGATGCCAGCGTCTTAAAGATAAGCGCGCAATATTTAAATAAAAACTGTCTTCCATTTGTATTATTAACAAAAGTTGATCATTTAATTTCAAAAAATCATACTTAAATAAATCAAAGTGCCTCCTACTTTTATAAAAATATTTCTGTTTAAAAAATATATATCTGTAGCTTGTGGCCCGCTCTTAGCCTGAGGCCCTAGGCCGCGGCCTAGTCGCTAGGCCGGCACTGCTCCATATACCAGCATTTTGTTGAGTATTCAATGCATAACATAGTCGTGGTGATATTAAACAGCCCGCTTGTGTGTTCCGTATAGTCATCTGACACAAGACTCTTTCTGTTAGAATTACTTCAGCGCCTCTGTATTGTAAGTGAAGCCGAACGCAATAACTTCCACTCCGGTAATCGCTCTGAGAAGATAATCAAGTTTGTACACGTAATGTGTGCTGTGCATTGTAAGTTCTTTGTCCTTTATCGCTGTAGAGTAGTTATTTGAGAAGCATAATTCTTTCGTATCCAGTTTGCTGTTGATGACCAAGCAGTAAGAGCAAAAGATTCTTATAACCTGGAATTTATGCTCACCCGACAATACAAGGCATATGAAACGTGGGGATTGAATGTTAATGTAAATAAGACAGAATATCTAGTCGTTAATTCCGATGCCAGATTTGAAGTATTCATTAAACACAGTACGTCAATTGAACAGCTCGATGAATTGAAATACCTAGAGGCACTAATAACACGGGAAGGCCTAGGAAAACCCGAAATCAAAAAACGAATAGAACAGCGCAGGATAGTTCTAGGAAGCTTGAACTCTATTTGGTGGGACAAACATATTTCGAGGCCACAAAGATTCATATATGAAAAGCTTTTGTTGAATCAGTTCTGTCTTACGGCTGTGAGGTATGGACGTTGAAGACGGAAATTGTACGACACTTGAATGCCGTGGAAATGGATTATCTCCGTAGAAGTGCCGGAGTCTCAAGAAGGGAGAGAGTAACCAGCGAGGAGAACAGGAGAAGGATACATGCAGAAGACACAGTTATTAACAGCGTAGAACGAAGAGGCCTAAAATGGTTCGGTCACTTACTCCGAATAAGTGAACAGAGATGGCAGAGGAAAATATTTTATTGGAGGCCCCCAGGCAGAGGAAAAAGGAGCAGACCTAGGCTGTCCTGGTACGAAAACATGAGGAAGGCCATGGGAACATCATAACTTGGCAGAAGAAGATGCACAGGACAGACATAGATGGCGGTTCGGTGTGGATATGCGGCAATAGCCGATGAAAATCCCTTTTAAAGAGAGATAATTCTTTCGTAATAATTTTAATAAATAAATAATATTACAGCAATTTTCGCTAAATATTTAGCGACTGAAAAATATTTTCCATAGTACGAGTCTTATATAAGGCTAAAAGAAATGTGTAACCTACATACTGCACAGATAGTGCAAGGAGTTGCCAAAATTAGAAAATATGAACACATCAGTTACTTGTTACGAGTCATAACTTGTAAAAAATTCCTCATTACACGCGCGAGCACACACACACACACACACACACACACACACACACACACACACACACACAAACTGATATTAAAGTAGATTTACAGTGTAAGACCATTTTATTTTTGAAAAATCAATGTTGTATATAATTGTATTGCAAAACAGTTCATGAAAAAGAACAAATAGTTGATTGATGTTATAACACCCAAGTCTCATATAAATATTATAAACAACTTATTTTTAGCTTACTTTTTAAAATGAAGAAAACTATTCTATTGTCATGTTACAGTCATACTTTCGGACGAACACACCACCTGACCAAAACAAAATCTTCCTTATCTATTTGGAAGTAATTTTATGTTAATATTTTTGTAGTCATATTTTATGCGCTCTTTATTAATTTAAATGATACTAAACAAACCTAGAGAGCTAAAAGACGGGTGTAGTAAATCCATATAACAAGAAAGGATAATAAACAGAAAATAAAGACGGCGCACTGTTCAACAAGGTTTGTAAACAGTGAATTCCAGGTTTATTTGCGTTCTCCATTCGGTTATTCACAAAGTATGGTAAATACTCTTTGTGTTAAAATGTCAGGAGTAAATGAATTTTTACCTGGGGGAATGAAGGGTTTAGTTTAAAGTCAGACGTAGTTTATTTCCATAAGCCGTCTTACGCACACTTCTGCGCTCGTTCTCCTCGCGTATTAAGCGACAATCTGCACAAGTCTCACTGCGACTACACACCCAGTTTGTAAATTTTGCATAAATACACTCTCGACAGCGCCTATGTAAATTGTGCCTTGCGTTTGCAATCAAATGTTTATCTTCTTTAGTAGGCCTACTTTCATTTAACTTTACACACGCGCTGTGTGCATAGAGACAATTTTCTTAATCGAAGCACCACCATTTAACCTTCGTCAAGGTTGCAACACTGTTTCACGGCGTAACGATAAGTTGAGAAAAATCGACTTTCAGAGACATGAAATCTCCAGATCATGCAACCCGCGACATTAGCCGACCGTGTACACAACACAGACAAACAAGTTGCATAGCCTTTAGGCGTACAAATATATTCAAAGAAAATTTAGAATTACTGAATCCCTTTATCGAATAAATTTCATCGGTGAACAACCATAAGACATATAAGTATATACAAGTTGTCGTAAAAATATATGGTTGAAACAACGTTATCATTATATGAACACACTGGCAACTTTTATAGGTGCCTCCTTCAGATCAAAGAAAATTTTAGTACAATTTGCTTATTACACATTTGAATAGTAAATCTATGTTTCAAAAAAATAAAGAATGAACCAACTTGTTTCTTTGTACCATGTAGTTAAAAATCGGTATGGAGAACCATACATGACTTCCATGTTCTCAGATTATATATAAAATCATTTGGTACTGCCTTTATGCGTACCCGCAGTCATTTCGATAATGCGATTTTTTGGCTTCGATATGCAGTGAAAATCGCACATAATATTATGTAGTGAAAGAATCATAAAAATTTTAAATTTGTATGTTGCAAAATAGTAGGCTGGTGATTGCAATAGGTTTCGTTTGTCATTTTTTACTGGAAAATGACTACAGTAGTAATTTATCACCGGGTCGTGGCTGTGACACCAAAAATTGATTATGTTAGGTTAACATGGAAACTGAAATTATACATGGAAACCAATACGTGTGTAATGGAAAACTATTTTTTTTCTAAAACCACGAAAACCCCAACTCGAAGTAAGGCGGGAGTGCCCCAAGGGTCAACCCCTTGCCTATTATTATAGGCCTACATGTCACTTTTTTGTGGCAGAACTCGTTTTTTTGGAAAAATTCGTTTTTCGACAAGTACTCGTTTTATGACTAACAAAGAATAAACATCCATTATGTACAATTTGTTGAGCATATGTTGTCATTCCTTAATACAGTGTTTTTGTTTTTTCATTAACCATAAATATTTGTATTTTTTATTTTGTATTTGCTGTTGTTTTTTCCAATTTGTAAACTTAAAAACGTTAGGTTCTTTATTTTAAGTGTTACTCTGTTATACGCATTGTATTACACGTTTAATGTTATGTTTTCTCAACCACAGGTTTAATTATTTTAGCAGTAAACTAAAAACCCAAAACCATTATTACCTAACTACCAAATGAAAACAACACGGATTTTCGCTTTGCATTAAGAAATAGGGCAATTTACAATTAGTACACTCCTTCTTTTCCACACCGTAATATATCGATACAATCGCATATTAAAAACATCGAAATGTATTGCGGGTACTCATACAGTTCCAATCATTTACTTGAATTCGGTTCGATAATTCCTAAAAAATATAGAATTTCGTCAAAGTGAAATAAAATGTTTCCATAGAAACTACTTCTTTGTTGTCAATAACGTAGTACACATATAAAACTTATAAAAAATTACCTCGTCCCTCATCAACTACCATTTTAATTTATAGAAAATTACTCCCTTCCCCTTCAACTACCCTTTTCATTTATAGATATTTCATCTACCTTTCTACAGTGGATTATTATGACCTTCTTTTAAGGATACTTTATTTATCAAAATTAAACACTTTACTCTTGTTAAAACGTAAAAGGTTGCAGGTAAACTACCCCTTCCCATTAACCGTTCTTCACTAAAATCAATAAACCTCGAGTCCTCTTCAATTCAGAACTGTATGCAAAAAATTATTTGATTCTCTTTGAATTTGCGGCAGTTATCGTTTGCCATAGAAAAATTCTACACACAGATAGACAGACAGACACACACAGACACTTTTCGAAAAATGATTTTTTTCATGTTTTGATGGTAGTACAATCAACCCTGACGTTATCTCGAACACGATTTTTTCGCCATGACCATATTTCCATTTCCTTATGGAACATGGAAGTAAACAATTACAGTGGAATAATGTGAACTTTAGGAAAACACAAATGTAATTTTACAGGTAGCCGAGCGATGATACAGAAGCCAAACTTTAATACGTTTAAAATGACGCAACTAAGGCTTTAGGTCACAAATTTCTTAGTGACTAAATTTTTTATACAACACGTAAAAGTGATTTTAAACATTAAAAATGTAAAGAAAATTTTGCTTTAAAAATTACAAAATGTAACCTTAGGAATAGAAAAAAAATGTTGAGGCCTTTATGAGGGACGTAAAACAACATAAATAAAGGTAGAGAAGAAAAAACAGTCAAAAATTTAACTAAACGTAAAGTCAGTTTTATGAATAAATGTATAGTATAAAGCCCTTTTTGTCGGTAGTTGAGAAAATTAGGTACAATGCAACTCGTCTACCGAGATAATTTCTACATTTTTTAGCGCTGTCTTGGTCTCATCTGTGGGATAGACATTTGTCTCGCTTTAAACCCCTCCCCCGCGACTGAAGCTTACAGCATTCAATAAACAGATAGTTTAAAGTGTCAACTAAGGCTTGGCTGTCCGTTATTAATAGCGCCATCTAAATTTTTGAAGGTACTCATCCATTTACGGACTGCCGGGAGAAGCAGCGTTTTGCGCCGCTTAAACACCCTGCAACACAGCGAAGCTTAAACGTTTTGCTACTCGGGAATTAAAATGTGTGCACTTAACTTACATTAACGCAGTCGAATGAAATTACTAAGTTCATTTTTTGGTAACTAGCCCCAGGTATATTCCTTTTAGTGTAGACTTTGTCCCCATGTTCACTGTTTATTGTTCATAGTATTTAACAACAGGTAGGCCACAAATTTAATTAGACATGTTTTATTAAATAAAACTGTACTCTGTTGCCCAGTAACAACATTATAGCACAGTCATTGTCAGAGAATCGCACCAATATAATAAAATTTATCATGCATAACAAATGTCGTTCAAATTCTAAATACATGTAGTACCTCGTAAAAAAAAAGATTAAAATCTTTTATATGGCTTTAATTTAATTTACTTGTACGAAGTAGTGGCAAAAAAAGAAGAAGCCAATCCGTCCTAGCGAATTTCTTTTAAACTCTATTAATTCAAAACGCTTTGTGAATTGACTAGCTGCTGTTAATCTTTAAGCAATTCAATGTTTTGATTTCATAAAGTCTGTTATTTGATGGCTTAAATGATAATTTTATTAATAAATGTATATATTTTTTTGTATAACTATTATCTACTGAAACACAGACCCATTACTTGTGTAAGATACAGTGTAAAATTATCATGTAAGACCTTAAAAGAATAACTCAACATCATCATTATGACGTCGCAGGTTTTGGTGGGCCACGGCCTCCTTCGCGACATTCCTCCACTCGTCTCAAACCATTGCTCGCCGATAGCACCCTCTCATTCTAATAGCTCGTAAGTCATATTCTATATTATCCAGGAATCTTGTTCTTGGTCTTTCTCGCTCCCGCTGACCTAAGATTTGTATAGGGTCGCCTTCGTGCATTCTCATAACATGGCCAACCCATCTCAGTCTACTTAACTTTAAATTTTTAATAATATCTAGCCTTTGTAAGGCTTATTAACTTCCAAGTTGTACCCTTGCCAGAAAGGTTTATTTTCATAAAAAATCCCATAAATATTCCTTAAAACTTTCCTTTCGAAAGATCTCAGAACTGATTCATCTCTTTTCGTGAGCGTACCTGTCTCACAATCATATGTCGACTCGCCTTATTAGGGTTTTATACAGTTTGCATTTCATTGCTGTAAAAATATTTCTTGTTTTTAGCTGGAGCAGTGGAGAAAAGTAGCGACGATTTTACGCTATATTTCTGCTCATATGTTGTCATTAGGCACAAGAGGTCTAAGATAAAAGAAGTCATTAACAGACTCTACCATCTCCTAATCAATGTTAATAACTTGCTGCCTATGCAGGGCTAGCCTCTGGTTGGAGTTGCCAGCATGTATTTTATTTTAATGGTATTTATTACCATTCCAACTGTATTAGCTGCTTTTATTAGTCCTCTGAAATCTTCTATAACACCCCGTTCTGATCTACTAAAAATGTCCACATCACCAGCATAGGCAAGGATTTGCACAGGCTTGGTGTATATGGTTCCTATTGTAGTGATACCTGAGAGTCTTATCACCTTCTCTAGTGCCAGGTTGAAGAGATACACAACATCGTATCATCTTCCTGTCGGAGCGTCAAAATATAAACACCAAACATTTCGAAGAAATCACAGTTCATTCTTACCCTACACTCCACTTTCCCTATTGTGAGCTCCACAAGATTTAGCCAATTATTTGATATCCAAAATTCTCTCATGGCCCCCCGTAAATCGTTTGTCTATTTACCTAATCACATGCAGCTTTAAAGTCTGCAAAGATGAGATGAGTCTCTAAACAATATTTCAGGTACATTTCCATTATTTCACAATAATAACTCAATGTGTCCAACTATGACAAATTTGTAGAAAAACTTGAAGCTCCTACACACCTATGCAGCATTACATTTGACGTTCTGTCACAAGTTATTTTTCAGTGTTATTGGCTACTTAAAACCGTAATTTTCTATAATAATAGATTAAATAATGTAACAGTTTAAAAGTTAATAATATAAATATTATGAAAGAAAGATAGCGGCTTCACACCTTAAAGGAACTACTCATTCCCATACAAGGACGATAATACGATAATTGTACAGAACATAATTGTATTTCCAGTCTGAATGATCGTGAGGCTCGTGCAAAACGAAAATGTTCAGTCCATTTATTACTACAAAAACAGAAAATAAAGGTAAAATGGGTAGAGTAAACGCATCGCTTTATACTGGTTATTACATACAAGGCGACGTAGAATAGAGACATCGGGTTGAAGTATTGAGAATTGACGTGCACGCTCTCTGCTGTTCTCAGGAGTAACTCGCAAAAGGGAAATACACAGTCCCTCAAACGCAATCTGTATGAAAGAAATAATGTCTCCTCAGACTATGTGCACAGTACTTTGTTCTACGAACAAAATATGTTGAGAAAGGTTTATAACAAATTTACAGAGCTGAAATAAACATAATTTAAAATTTTTAAACGTTCTCTAAAATGTTTTATAAATGTTTATATCGGTTAGGTGTTACTAGATGGATGTATTTCATGAATTCCACACTTAGATCCTTATGCTTCAGTGCGTTCATATTAGATGCGGCGTCTCTACAATTTGTGTGGGTTTCCTCACTTCGTACATTCGCTCGATCCGGTAAATATTTAGTTACTTATTCTATTTCAGGGTTAGTTTATACAGGTTTAACAACTTTAATTGTTCAAGTGCACCGAAATTTCATTTATCGCAATCTGGAAGTGTCCCCGCGTAAACTCAAGTTATAACTCCGGTTGTGATATAAGTTACCACTTACCAATGCAGACATCTTCCACTCATTCCGACAGCACTATATAATACTGACCCGTATTACTAATTATATTACCATTGTTCCAATATTTATATAGCAGTTTAAATTTTCTGTCGATCTCTGACCGGTATTTAAAAATTTATAAAGGATGATAGAGTTCACAATGTGACACTTAAGCTCGCCGTATCTCACGGAAAACTCCCACAGAGGCCACGTCTTCTCTGGGCGACATTACTCTGCTCACAGCACACACTCTGAGATCTCAGTAATACATTGGAGGTTCTTATTGGTTGAAATTGCTTTATACATAACTAAACATGTGATAACGGTTTGCACGAAAACGTCAGATCGTGTCCGATCGTTGTCTACAAATTTTACGACCTCGTTGAAATGTTCAACATTACGTAAAACTGTAAAAAACACATTACATTATATAAAATCGTCCATACAACATTGGAAAGTTTTAGCATCAAATGTAGTTTATAATCTTTCAATGTTTCATTTCGATAATTTAACAAATAACTTTTATTCTCTTTAATATAAGTTATTCCCGCACGCACACACTCCAGCATTAGGAATGCACATACAGGGAAAAATTATGAACGATTTGATGCTTCTCACTTCACTATCCTAAATTTAATACAATATTTATGCTACAAGAAGATCACGTTTCTGGGGGATTATACGTATGCATGATATTGTTGAAGGAAAGGTATTGTGTAAGAGATTGGGGGGGGGGGCATGGCTTGTCGTACTTGGGAAATGTGATCAGTGAGATTAAAGAGAATACATGGGACAGGAAGATGTGGGTGGATTAATAAGGTGTTACCTTCACAGACAAACAAGTAAATATTAGATAGACACATTGCATTGTAAACATATTGAACCTTATTTGCTCATATTCGAAGACAGGTTGAGAAGTTTCATCCCGATTATGAATTAATTGAGCGAGTTTAGTGGAGATTCTCGTCTTGGAAAGCCAACAAATTTGGATTAGTGTATCGTGGAGTGAAGATAATTAAATGTTTTGGTCTTACTTTACTTCCAGTTAGAAGAACTGTTAAAACCTATTCTTTTTACTTCCACGTTCCATACGGAAATGGAAGTATGTTAAAGCGAAAACAATCGTGTTCAAGATAACGGCAGATTCTGATTGTACTACCCTCAAAACATGAAAAAAAGTCATTTTTCGAAAAGTGTCTGTGTGTCTAAGTGTAGAATTTTTTCTGTGCCAAACGATAACAGCCGCAAATTCAAACAGAATCAAATAATGTTTTGCATACAGCTCTGAATTGTAGAGGACTCAAGGCCTATTGTTTTTGGTGAAGATCGGTTAAGGGGAAGGGGTAGTTTACCTGCAACGTTTTACGTTTTAACAAGAGTAAATTGCTTAATTTTGATAAATAAATTATCCTGAAAAAAAGGTCATAATAATCCATTGTAGAAAGGTCGATGAAATATCTATAAATGAAAAGGGTTGTTGAAGGGTGGAGGGGGTAATTTTTTTTATAAATTAAAATGGTAGTTGATGATGGAGGAAGTAAATTTTATAAGTTTTATAAGTGTAATACGTTAATGACAACAAATAAGTAGTTTCTGTGGAAACATTTCATTTCACTTTAACAAAATTCTATATTTTTCATTTTAATTTAAATCACGTATGAGTGAAAATATGTCGTTCCTGGCAGGCAAGCATATCTCAATTATGTTATGTTTACTTTTCCAGAGTTTTATTATTTTAGAAATTATCGAACCGAATTCAGGTAAATTATTTTATACATAAATCTTACAACATGGAAGTCATGTATGGTTCTCCATACCGATTTTTCCACAGTGTCTTTATGGACTTGGATTGCCCATGAATAATAAAAGGGACTAGCTACGCAAGACTTGTAAAACCTAGATTTATAGGTGGTAACACAAGTATTCTACAGAACGCAAAAGAAAACTGAAACACAGTATTTAGTTATATAATTAGTTTTTGAGTAAATAAACATATCATTAACTGGAAGTAGATGCCAAATCCAAGTAAGATTTCAACTAGCTATTCAACAAATATACTAGCTATTCAACAAATATCAGTAGCTGAAAACGTCTTCTCTGATTATGTTGCTTCTAAATTAATACCTTAAATCGTTTCAGAAATGAAATACCGCAATAACAAACTTGCTTTGAACTGTCAACCAGATAAACGGAGGCCAGCTTAATACCGTGACTTTACGAGTATCAAACATATAGAGCGTCTGTCTATAAAGTAGTAAACACAGTTTCTATAAAACGAACATAAGTCTGTTCAGTTAAAGCCCTAATACCGTAGGATTACTACGACAAGTTATTGTGTAATACGATAGTTTGGGTAGTCTTCAAGATAAAATTAAATTAAATACGGCAAGTTATTACTTCTAAACAAAAGAGGATTGGGTGACAAAAGTTCCAATCCAAAAGTTCAAAGACAAAAGTTCCAATTCGAAAGTTCCAATTTTTATTTTTCCAGTTGCACAAAGTTCCATTAGCATGCAGTTTCGAAAGTACAAAATTTCCAAAAAAATTTAAAAATATAAATAATAGCCTGTAGCTTTCAGGTAATCTATGACTGTATCATTTTCAACGTATTCTTGATGTCGGTGAACAATGTTGAAAATTCTTTCTTCAAAATTTCGTCGACGAGCTGACGTTGGATTTTTTTATTTTTTGTCCTAGATTGAGTTGTCGTATCATGCTTTCTGTGTCACCTTGTTCATGTTGTAGCTCTTTCAGAAAATTATATAAGCTTGGATGGCATCGTCCCACCACTACCTGAAAGCGGTTATGCCACCCTTCAGATGAATTATTGGTTCGTGCCTTTCTTTGAAGAACAGCATCATATTGATTCCACAGTTCTGGGGCATAACGTACAGGAATCGCTCTCCTTCTACCTCTGCCTGGTCTACCACGTACGTATGTCACTTCGAAATATTCGGCATAGATGAAATAAACACGCGCGAACATTTCCAATGTGAGTTTGAGCCGCATTAATGATGGCCAATTCGAAATAGGACATTACAGTTCGTGGCTCGGAAAGAAAATAGTAATGAAAAACAATTATTTTAAATTGGAACTTAAACTTTTTGGATCTTTTGTCTCGGCACTTTTGGATCGGAACTAATGTCCTATTTCCCAAAAGAGTATTACTGGCCGCTGTGGAGAAGATAAAACACAGTCGATCTGCGGGGGCGTACACTTAGGAGGTAAATACGTCTGTTCATTGCGGGATACGAAATCTTAAACGACATAGGATACAAAATTACTATGGCGCAATCAAAGGTTGGATATTTGTCTACCAAATAATCTAACATTGTCTGTCACTTTGATAAGCCCAAAAAGTGCGTATGTTTTTTTATTGGATTACAAACATCACACGAGATCTGGATTTATAAATACTCGTATATCTCTCTCTGTCTCCCAACCACCTATCTCTCTCTCTCTCTCTATTTACACACACACACACAATATATGTTGTCCGATTTTGTTAGATAAATTCAGATGATTACGCGGATAAGAAACCTTTCTTAAAAAAAAAAAAACAAGCGGAGACATAAAACAAGAAAAATGGAGCAGGAATATAAAGGACTTTACAGCCAACATAAAATTGTTTATTCCACCAGAGAATGGATACCACTGTATAAATGTCAAATTTTGCTGTCTGTTTGTAGGAATAGTAAGGTAAAATTGTAGCAGCAACAAAGTCTACGAAGCATGTGGATATATTTTGCTGTGCACATAATTCTTTTTATTCATGAGTGTCTACATGTAAAATGACATCTGTACGATTCACGTACACTTTACCTGTATGAGATCAGATTGTTGTACCATTCTTACATACTCAAGATATTTGTAAAACTGTTTTCTAAATTAAATAATATTAGAATACTGTAAATCTAAAAAAATTACATAATGTTATTATTATTATTGGTAGTAAAGTTGCTGTTCCATTCGTCTTCTCGTTCTGAATTTTGACGTCACAACTTTCCGGCTCTTTAGGTAGCCTACACCGAGACTCTATCCGACGTCTCTCAGGCTCAGGGGTGTGGTACCGTTATTTGACGACCCAGTGTGAGATTGACGACCCAAATCGTGGAAACCGTAACAGTCCTCCCATCTCCGTTCTCGCTGGAGGTGAAAGCCAAATTCCTGGGCGTTGTCCCCCCCCCCCCGCGAACTGGGACTTCGACAAAGTCGAAAACGAGGTGAAGAACTTTCTTTCGCTTCCCATCACTAGCATGCCGGGTCTATCTGATGGGCTCATTAAACTCCAATCTGGAAAGACGTCTGGCTCGTACGCTGTTTTCAAACACTGCCCTCTGACGACTTACTTTTCAAAGAATTCTTTTCCTGGTTGTACTGTTCAACGCGAGCTTTAAGCGACAAACAGACCGGGTACAATGCCATGCAATGCGACGACGCAAGTCAACGCATAAAAAACTGATGGCCATTTTGCGTTATGAAACTCCGTCCCACCGCATAGTACGTTGCGATAACTGACGCGCGTGGCGATGCGATGCGATGGGATGAC
Organism: Magicicada septendecula; assembly: GCA_034769895.1. Lineage (NCBI taxonomy): Eukaryota > Metazoa > Arthropoda > Insecta > Hemiptera > Cicadidae > Magicicada > Magicicada septendecula. The sequence continues at coordinate 455,523,684 of CM068374.1, read as the reverse complement.
GGACGTAGAGCTCGAGTCTCAGTTGCTGTCCGATCGTTCAAGAACCATCATGGATTTAAAAGAAGAAAAATTAATTACTGAGGTAAGTTTATAGAGAGTACATTTTTACTTTTAAATATTATTGCCTTATTTAATTAACAATTTATGAACAACCGGTACATTATTAATTAAATCTATTATTTTTGTTAAATATAAAATATGATACATATTTTGATACATAATTTAGACAACTGTGTAAAGTGTTTTAAATTTAATTTTTTAGGTTCAATCAAGACCTATACTTTATGACAAAGGACTACATGATTATAAAAAGAATAATAAAAGGCAAGCTTCATGAAAGATGTTGCCGTTGCATTGGAATGTGGCCTACACTTCACGCCTTTGATTTATAGCATGAACCCACCATCTACGACTCCTTAACTTTTGCACTCTTTAAAAGTAAATAGGCAGCTAATGCCTTCTTTGCCCCCTAGATATCATTACTTACAGAAAACAGAAACTATACTCATAGGCGTGTCCACGAGAGGGACCAGAGGTCCCCCCCCCATTAGTTTACAAAAAAGAAAATCAAATTCCGAGGAACTAAAAGATGAAGAAAGACTGCGGAAAAAAATGGGTTATAAAAAAATACACTAGTATAAAAGTACATGTAAGTGTGATTTCAGTCTAGACAGGGGCGTAGTGATAACCCCCGCTGCCCCGTTTTCCCTCACTTTCTTTTACAACCATGGGACACTTGCAAAGACACGTAACGAAAAAAGCCAGGCTGTTGTGTCCCGTATAGACTGGCTATTTGTAAACACCGCTTATAATCCTTCGCTACCTTTGAAAAGAACATGGCGGCCGACTAAGAATCGGTGATTATGTTGAACAACAATGGAAGCGCCTTACTGTCCTGACAGCGCAGGCCGAAGAGATAAGATAAGCCTCTTTAAAAGAACGTTAGCGTCGATTATATCCAAGTATGTTCTTGTGTAGCAAGTGATCAAAAATGGATTTTCTAGGTCTCAGATTTCCAAAGGGGAGCAACTTACAACAATTTAAGAATATCTCTAGGGAAATTTGCTACAGTTCCAGTTACCAGCTGCTCTTATGAGCGAGGATTCTCCAAGTTAAACGCATTGAAAACAAAACTAAGATCGGCTATGTAGCAAGAATTACTGGAAAACTTATTATTACCATTTGTAGAAAAAGAAACTTACATTAGTTGTTAGTTCAGAGGAAATTATTGACGAATTCGATAAGATGGTCTCTTTCAAGAAAAGGATGCCACTACAAGCTTTCTATCACGATCTGGTTTTACTTAGACTTTAATTTTGTAACACCTACAAACTTTTATATAAATGTTTATTGAAATCACCAAACTATGCCGCGTATTCACAGCCAGAAGGCGCCGCTGTTATCTCGCGGCTACTCAGTTCTGCCCCACGACGCTGAGTGCACGCCGTACGGAGCCTTTGCCGCAAATTCAACCCGTGACCACGCGCACATGAATCGCCCGTGCTAACCACTAGACTACCTGGAGACTGAACAGACCATCCTCCACCATCCCCATGTTTGGCACCGTGTCCCCATAGATGTCTTATCTCATCCTACTCAGTCTTTATCTCATCTATGGATAATAAAGTTATTTTCACATCACACATCCGCCCGGCGGGTGACAATAATTTCAACAATGTTGAAGCCGTACGGCCGTGAAAGCTTAAGAACTTGCACTTAAGATTTGTCTTAATATTAATATACACTGAAAACTCGTTTATCCGAATTTGATGGGACCGCGCTAGTTTCGGATAATCGAAATTTCCGATAAACCGAAACTTCTATTTAAATAATAATACATATATGAGTACAGTAACTTTATTTAATAATAATAATAATAATAATTTAAAAGTTACTTAAAATGAATATGACACAATAAACTATAAAACGGCACCGCACTGTAAATTATGGTTTCTACAGTACTGAAACAGTCCTATTGCTTGTTCGTACAGTAATCAGTCATAGTTTTTTGCCTAAGGTTTGAAGCTCGTTTGCTGGTTGCCCGATCTCGAAGTCATTTCATTGTTAGAAGTTCTGCAGGGGAAGTTTCAATGTTTATATTACTTTATGTGTATTCAGTTTGAATCTGCGGCTGTTATCGTTCGCCATAGAAAAAAATCTACACACGCGCGCGCGCGCGCACACGCACACTTTAAGGAAAATGACTTTTCTTCACGTTTTGAGGGTAGTACAAACAGTATCAGCCTTTATCTCGAACACGATTTTTTCGACATCACCATACTTTCATTTTCTTACGAAACATGAAAGTAAAGATCTGTTTTTATATTGCTTAGTATTGGTTTTATAAAATGCAACCCAGAAACTGAAAAATTTTGTTCAAATTTAACTGAACTCATTGACGTTACTAGGCAACAGATAACTTGTGACTTAAATGTATTGTTTACAGAAAGGTTTGCGCTTTCTTTCAACAGTCAAACCCTCTTCACGTATCTCCGTAACTTATCCGAAACTGTGCCGGACCACATAAATACCTATGCGGTCATGTTTGCAACAATGCGAGCTATACAAAGAATGCGCTGGACTGTGAACAAGGCCGGCGCGCTGTAGCATATTGGACACCGTTCCTTTACACACTGGTCAGCCAGATTTATTTATCTGCGTATGAGTAATGCTTGTTTCAGTTGCGTGCCTCAAACCTCTGCGCTAGACTATTGTTACTTCAAACATTTTAAAGCCACATTCATTCAGGGATTAAAATTTCTTTACACGTGATCATAGTTTTGTAAAAATTTAATGCGCTTGAAACCTTAACAGTAGGAAAAAAACCATCGTAGCGTGTATTTGCGCACTGAGAGACGTATCCAGTAAGTCCTATTGATTCTACTTGTGTCGAAAATGTGATCCAAACTGTTGCAGCGAGGTGCACACTAAACTGTAATAGACAAAATTCATTATAAAAAATGCCTATTGAACGCTGATGATGTTGATCGCATAAAAGACTTAAACTGATTTATTCCCATGTTTCAATATTTATTGTTTCTAAATGAGTTCTTGCCACTTCATACCAAACACTTGATTCTGATAGGTCTTTTCTTTATTTAATCCTCCATGGTTTATCTATGTTTAGCATCCTTTCACTTTTGTACTACTCTGTTGTCTCTTCTATACAACCATTACTATTCCTTAAATTCGTAGCGACCGTCAATCAATGAATTTTTCCGCTGAAGGGTTTGTGAGGATCGGTCAAAAAATATAACACAAATTTTAACTTATTTGTGCCGACGTATCGACAATGTTTATTGTTATTATCAGGACCTGTGTATGAATAAAAAGAAAATGTCAAACACAACAGAACAATTATTTCAGTGAAACCTGTTTGTGTATGTGAGTGTGTGCGCGCGCGTTTGTGTGCATATACGTGAAGGACTTGAGATAGTTTGTTTTACATCATCAAATGTTATCTTTAAATACAACGAGATAATTTTAATATCACAGAACTTAATTTATATAATATTACAATTTAAATTACTCATAAGGTATTTGTAATTAATTATAAAATTACTTTATTTATTAAATTAATCAATAATTAATTATTGTTGATTACTGCTTTTATAACTTATAATTTGCTTTTATAATTATATCGGACAATGTGGCCGTGCTCTGAAACATCGCATTTCTCAACATAAGAAGGCGATTTTAACCAATACAACCAATACAGGGTTTGGAGAAAATTCCTGACAACACAATCACTTCATAATTACAAAAAACGTAACACTACTTCACACATTACAAAAAGGTAAAAAAATGGATTTGTTAGAAATTCTAGAAATTAAAAAAGCAATAAAAAATAACAAAAATTTAACAAATGAACAAACTGAATTCTGTGTATCCCCTTTATTAAAAGCTGTTATTTAGTTTAGTTTATTTTATTTTTTGCATTCAGATTATATTTAGTTCAGTTAATTTTATATTTTGCATCAGATTATATTTAGTTTAGTTAATTTTATATTTTGCATTCATGATTGTATTTAGTTTTTAAAGATACCTGACCTTCCCTTGTCTCTTGCACCCCCCTCACCATCTCAACACCCTCACAGATGTTCCAGATACACCCTAAACAGTTGGTCCCCACCACCTTTACTAACACATCCTGTGTTTAGGTTTTCATTCTTAATCTCTTTGACAATGGCTTAGGTAGTCGAAACAGCTGTCAGAGGTAAATAAAATCTGTGAAACGTACCAAGTGTTTTTATATATTTTACAAAACCTTTGTATTAATATTGTTACGACGGTCTACTCGATCGTCGTAGGTACAGTGGAAACAAAATAATTACAAGACACTAATCAAGTCACTAATCACACCTTTAATTGTTATAGTAAAACAGTTCGTAATTAACAACACAGTGTCTACAACAAATCAAATGAAATTGTTCATACGCAATAAAATGTCCACTAATATTAAAACTCGACTGTATTACAATTATACCGTCCGAATATAAAACGCAACACTTCACTAATAACTACTTGAACGTACACCGTAATAACCCGAACCGCTCTGTAAATATATCGCACTAATACTCTCGAACCGCACAGTCAAAAATCTCGCATTGAACTGAAAACTAAAGCCGCGACGCGATGTATTTATAGTTACGCTCACACACCAGAAGCTTCCAAACTGCGTCTTATCTCTCGCGAACTACGTAATTAGTACGGCCTTGACACAGTCCGAGCGCCCGAGCGAAGGCCGGCATAGTCGAGAAAATTCTCGCAACATGCGTCTAGCAGCACGTACACCACACGCTTACGTCGAAACCTTTCTGGCACATTCGATAAACGCGTAGATTGTTCTATGCTGTCGTAGCACTGCCCCCTCCTTAAGCCTGTTCGTCCCGAACTGGCAAAGCGTCTCTAAAGTTGTATTTAGCCAGGCGATCTAGGTGGACGACCTTGAACTTTCGCTGTCCTTCCTGTTGAATCCGATAAACAACATCGTTAATCCTTTTTTTACAGTGTAGGGTCCTTCCCAGTTAGACTGAAGCTTAGGTGAGCGACCACGACGGCGCTTTGGATTGAACAACCAGACCTGATCTCCTGCTTGGAAACCCACACTATTGCTGTGAATGTCATACCGAGTTTTCATTTTATCACTGGCAATCTTGAGCCGTCCTCTTACCAAGCGATTCATTTCTCGTAGTTGGTTTTCTAATTGCGAGGAATAGTTCTTTGGCTCTTGGGACTGAGTCTCAGGTGATCCAAACATCAAGTCCCCAGGAAGACGAATCTCCCGCCCAAACACCAATTTTGCTGGAGTCATGCCGGTTGTGTCATGTACTGATGATCTATACGCCATAAGGAATAGTGGTATACGTTGGTCCCAGTCTGTTTGGTTCTCGTCAACAACTTTCGAAAGATGCTGCTCAAGTGTCCTGTTGAATCTCTCAACCTTCCCGTCCGACTGAGGATGCAGAGGCGTTGTCCTGGTCTTTCGAATTCCAAGTAGACGGCATAATTCTTTAAACACTCCTGATTCGAAATTTCTCCCTTGATCCGTATGGATTTCCATAGGGGCTCCATAACGGCAACAGAAGTTGTGAATTAACTGCTTTGCCACAGTGGTAACCTCCTGATTTGGAATTGCGTAGGCTTCCACCCACTTAGTAAAGTAGTCACCTACAACCATGATGTACCGGTTTCCATCGTCAGTAACTGGGAATGGTCCAGCAATGTCTATGGCAATTCTCTCGAAAGGTTGTCCAACGTTATACTGTCTCATTTTTCCCCTGCTTCTGGTTTGTGGGCCCTTGCTTGCAGCACATATTTCACACGTTCGAACCCATTCCTCTACGTCGTGGCGAAGATGAAGCCAATAGAATCGCTTCCGTATTTTGTCAAGGGTTTTGTTAACGCCAAGATGGCCTCCAGATGTTCCATCATGCATCTCCTTCAAAACAGACTGCACTTTACTTCGGGGAACTATCAACTGCATGACCACGTCTCGTCCATCTGCACTTTCCCAAGCCCTTTTCAGCAATCCGTTTTCTAAGGTGAGAGATTCCCATTGTGCCCAGTAGCCCTTCAGCACTTCGGAACCATGGCAGATGTCTTGCCAATCCGGGCGGCGACCTTCCTCTTTTGCTGTCAAGATCGGTCCAATGTCTTCATCAGTCATCTGTTCTTGTCGACAGTCTTGTGTTGTCCAGCCATCAGCCAGGAAATCTACAGTGATGGCTTGAACATGTTCGCTTGAGTTTTGCTCTTCCTTTCTGTGGCAATGTCGGCAGTCTTCCGGGCACGGTCTTCGTGATAAGCCATCTGCATTACCGTGCAGGCGCCCCCGCCGATGTTGTACCTTGAAGTTGTACTCTTGCAGACGTTCGAGCCACCTTACCAACTGTCCTTCCGGATTTTTAAATCTCAAGAGCCATGCAAGTGCAGCATGGTCGGTACGTAGTGAAAACTCTCTCCCATAGAGGTATTTATGGAAGTGCTCCAAAGCTCTGACAATTGCCAACAACTCTCTTCTTGTAACACAATAATTTCTCTCTGGTTTAGAAAGCGTCTTGCTGTAATACGCTATTACTCGTTCTTCACTGTTCTGCACTTGAGACAAAACTGCTCCTAGACCAGTATTGCTTGCGTCTGTGTCTACGATGTACTTCCCTTCGGAAGCTGGAAAAGCGAGAATTGGCTGCGAACATAATGCAATCTTCAACGTTCTAAATGCTTGTTCACACTCTCTCGACCATTGGAAGTTTCGTTTATTTTCCGTTAGCTCATGTAGTGGTTTAGCAATAGTAGCGAAGCCTTTCACAAAACGTCGGTAATATGAGCATAACCCCAGGAAACTCCGAACTTCGTGTTTATTCTTCGGAACTGGCCAGTCTCTTACGGTGTCTACTTTATTAGGATCCATGCTAACGCCCGCTGCCGACACCAGATGGCCCAAATACTGTACTTCCTTCTGGAATAGAGAACACTTCTTCGGGCTCAGCTTCAGTTGTGCACCGTGAATTCTAGTTAGAACTTCCTTAAGGTTTTCCAAGTGATCTTCGAAAGTCTTCCCGATCACTATGACATCGTCTAAGTAAACAAGGCAAGTTTTCCACGTCAGGCCTCGGAGTATCAGGTCCATCAATCTCTCAAATGTTGCCGGTGCATTACAGAGTCCAAATGGCATGACGTTAAATTGGAATAAGCCACTTGGGGTCGGGAAAGCGGTCTTTTCCTTGTCTTCTTGATGAAGACCCACTTGCCAATATCCACTCTTCAGGTCCAATGTGGAAAACCACTGTGCTCCGGACAACGTGTCGAGTGTATCGTCAACGCGAGGTAATGGATAGCAGTCTTTCTTTGTAACGGCATTTAACCTCCGGTAGTCTACGCAGAAACGCAATCCACCATCCTTCTTCGCTACCAGCACTACAGGGGAAGACCAAGCACTTGACGAAGGTTCAATTACTCCCTCTGTCAACATGTCCTGTACTAACCGAGACATCTCCTCTTGTTTAGATAATGGAGGCCTTCGAGGAGGTTGGCGTATCGGTGTTGTGTCCCCGGTATTGATGCGATGTTGCACAAGAGAGGTTCTTCCCAGTGACTGTCCCCGAACTGCAAAACAATCTTTGAATTCGTGTAAAAACTGTCCGAGATCTTTTACCTGACCACTTGAGAGGTCGTTAGAAGATCTGTTCAATAATTCTTGCAGTTCCTCTGGTAATTTAGAAGTATCCGACGAACTGGGTCTTCGTTGCGTTATTCCGGCTACCCAGGCCACAGGAGTCAATTTGCCTAGGAGCGTATTGCTTTGTAAAGTAATAGCTTGATCCAAAATATTCGCCACTCTAATAGGTACATTTCCGGTTTCGTCAGGTTTTACTAAACTTCTGGCAATTGGTATGCCCGGTGTGCTGACTACCTGGGGTTCGAATATAGAGCACTGATTGCCCCTAGTATCTACCGCAGTTCTAACCATGATGATCTTTTCGGAGTTTGGCGGAACAGTTACGGCCACTTGGTTTATGACGTCCATCGATTTTTCTGCTGTCGTCATTGTTGATAGCATTACCTCTTCGCCTCCGATTCTCAAGACATTGTTTTTGAAGTCGACTATAAATCCGTATGCGTTCATAACGTCCACACCAAGAATTGCTTCATCCACAATGTCTGCAACAAGTACTTGATGATTAAACTCAAGTCTACCGAGGCGTAGGTGTATCTCCACTTTTCCATACACTGTTACAGGCCGTCCAGTAGCTGTTCGCAAGCTGCAAGAGCACCAGATTGGCTTGAGATCTTTCACCACGTCGGGGCGCACAATAGAAACTGTTGCGCCTGTGTCAACTGTAATCGAGGTTGGCCTTTCTTGAACAAATCCGGTAACTACCAAACTCCCGGTGTTTTTCTGAAGCGTAGAAATTGCGTATTCTCTAGGGGCTTCGTTCCTCCAGTTAGTCAGCACACGCCCCGTTGCACCGACTATTGCTCGTTTCCCTGCTGCTGAATTCTAACCCGACAATCTCGTTGTAGATGTCCAGGTTTCCCACATCGATAACACTTCGGTCTTCCATCCTTTCTTATTTTATTCTGTGGCGCCGACCGTCGAGTCTCTGTTCCTTGTTCTTCTTCCTCATCGTCTGTGCCGTCGCGATCTTTTAGCTCGCGCACTTTATGACTTGTCCAACCAGACGCTGATTTGGCGGCCTCAAATTGCAAAGCATGTACCAGGGCGTCCGCACTGTTCTGGTGTCTTGCCATTCGTAACACTTGCTGTAGTTCGTTATCTCGGACACCGGCAGTAAATGTCTGCATCGCAAAACGCGTTCGAAAATCTTCTGGCGCTTCAGGATAGGCCAGTCTAATTAGTCTGTCGATACTTGCTTCAAACTCTTGAAGACTTTCCCCGGAATGCTGTTGCCTTGCTCTCAACTGGGTGCAGTACACATCTCGCAAATGTTTATCACCATACCGTAATTCCAGAGCTTTTATCAACTCGGCATAGGTGTTCTGGCTGTCAGGTGGCACTTTCTGTAGTAGTTCTGCCGCGGGTCCTTTTAATGCAAGAACAAGTGAAACAGCCTTGTCTTTTTTTGTCCAATTATTTGCGCATGCAGCAGCTTCAAATTAGCGGAGGTACGTTGCCCAGTGAGTGCTTCCGTCAAAGGTTGGAGCTTTGACATGAACTGTCCCTACTGCAGGCAAAGTGACTTTCTCTGTTAACTTATTTTCTGTCTTGATCACTGGTACAGTCTGTTCAGAAATTTGTTTTGGTCGAATCTTCATGCACTGTTCAACTTCAATTTTAATTTGTTCTCTTATGTTTGCCATTGAGTTTTCTACTGCAGATATTTTTGTTGACATAACTTCTTCCACAGTCAAGACAGATTTTTCTACTTTAGCTATTTTATTTGACATGGATTCTTCTACGTCAGATATTCTGGTAATCTGATTGTTGAGCTCACCTCGTAACTCACCTACGTCACCACGTAGGAGACCCAATTCTGCGGTAGTATGTTCTTGTAACTGTTTCTGCATAGTTTCAAAGAGAGCTTCCGTTTTATCTTTTTGTCTTTCTTCTGTCTCTAGCATTAGTGCTTTCTGACGTTCCTCAGCTTCTTCTCTTTCCTGCCTGCGTTTTTCATCCTGTCATTTTTCTGCTTCTTCCGCCTCCTGTCTGCGTCTTTCCTCTGTCTGCAACAACAGCGCCTGGAAATTTTCCATCATCTGACTGGCATCCATTGTTTTTCGATTAATTACGAATTACACTCGTCTTGTACAAAGTATCCACTGTTTCCACTGTTAACCGTTCTATCCCAGTTCTGACACCACTGTTACGACGGTCTACTCGATCGTCGTAGGTACAGTGGAAACAAAATAATTACAAGACACTAATCAAGTCACTAATCACACCTTTAATTGTTATAGTAAAACAGTTCGTAATTAACAACACAGTGTCTACAACAAATCAAATGAAATTGTTCATACGCAATAAAATGTCCACTAATATTAAAACTCGACTGTATTACAATTATACCGTCCGAATATAAAACGCAACACTTCACTAATAACTACTTGAACGTACACCGTAATAACCCGAACCGCTCTGTAAATATATCGCACTAATACTCTCGAACCGCACAGTCAAAAATCTCGCATTGAACTGAAAACTAAAGCCGCGACGCGATGTATTTATAGTTACGCTCACACACCAGAAGCTTCCAAACTGCGTCTTATCTCTCGCGAACTACGTAATTAGTACGGCCTTGACACAGTCCGAGCGCCCGAGCGAAGGCCGGCATAGTCGAGAAAATTCTCGCAACATGCGTCTAGCAGCACGTACACCACACGCTTACGTCGAGACCTTTCTGGCACATTCGATAAACGCGTAGATTGTTCTATGCTGTCGTAGCAATATGTTTCACTTAGTGTCCAACGAGTCATCAATTAATATCGTGAAAAGTGCATGTAAAGCGATGCTCGTTACTTTCTACAGATGTCTTTTAAAATTCCGGAAGTGCAACAATCATTTGTGGTTTAATGAACAGTGTCCCAAGAATAGTGTATTTCCAACGTACATGAAGATTAGTTGCCGTCATCAATCGTTTGATGAAAAAACTGCTGTTCAATAGGCATACAAGAACTGGCTACAGTTGGAACTTAAGAAATTGTACTCTAGAAGAAATAATTTGTCTTTACACCAAAAACTAATACATTGTGAATTAACTTATAGATACAGTGCAGTAGAATTTGACCTTATTGATAATATGATCAGATAACATGTAAGTTATCATGCTCATACAGAGTATTTAGTACAAAAAACAAAATTACAAAAACTTATCACAAATAAGCTAAGTAGTAAGAGTGTAACTACTATGTCATCACCAGTAAATAAATTTTATAACAGAGAGGAAAATTTCTCAAATACAAACTTTACTCAGGAAGAACTAAATCTGTTAAATAAAGGTTTGAAATATTGTCCAAACATAGCGTACAAAAGAGACATGGAAATGTTGTGTATAAATACAGAAATAGCACTTAGTAAATTAGATAACCTTGATATAAGAAATAATGAATTAGTTTCCTGTGCAAATATTATATCAAAAAGTAATAAGAATAAGTTTAGTTTAAAAGATTCAGATAATTATATAGTTAACAGTTTAAAACAAAAAATTAATTCAAAGAGTTTAGTGGTTTGCAAAGCTGATAAAGGCAATACGATAACAATATTAAATAGGAGCGAATATATTGAAAAGACGGAACTTCTCTTCACGAATGACAATTTCAAGATATTAAATGATCCCACTAATAAGTTTCAAAAACAAATAAAATCACATATTAAAAATTTCCCTAATATATTTTCAGACACAAAAAGTTTCATGCTAACTATGATGAACCTGAAATCTCCTGTTTTGTATAGTTTACCAAAAATACATAAACCTAATTGTCCCATGCGCCCAGTTGTTTCATATGTAACTGCACCTGCGTATAAAGTCTGTAAAAAACTTAATGAATTACTGCCAAAATATATTAACTTCAACCCAAAGTATGCTATTAAAAACACTTTACAATTAGTTAATAATAAAAAAAATGTACATTTACCACTGAATGCAAAATTAGTTTCATTTGATGTTAAGAATTTATTTCCATCTATACCTGTAGATGTTCTACTGTCTATCTGTTCCTCACATATACAAAATACATTAACCTTAAATAGTGATCAGAAAATGAATTATTCTCGGCCATAGGACAAAATTATTTCCAGTTTAATAATAAAATCTATAAACAATTAAATGGATTACCTATGGGCACTTCTTTATCACCTTTATTAAGTAAAATCTTTATGACATTTTTGGAAGAAAACATTTTTACATCCAATAACCCCAACATAAAATATGTTTTTCATTGGACAAGGTATGTTGATGATATATTTTGTATCTGGACGGGAACAGACAGGCAGCTTCATATGTCCTTAGATTATATTCATTCCTTTTATAGTAGCGTGCAATTTACACTTGAAACAGAAAATATGAAAAGTTTAAATTTTTTGATCTTACCATTACTAGGTCACAAAATTATCTTAGTTTTCAGATATATAGAAAACCTACTTATACAGATACCGTTATACATAAACAATCACTAACATCATGGTACATAAAATTAAGCAGTTTTCATACAATGGTTAATAGTCTTCTTATAGTTCCTTCATCCAAAGAAAATTTCAATAAAGAAGTAGATATTATAAAAGCCATTGCACAAAATAACGGTTATGATGAAAGAATAATAGACTCTTTAATTTAAAAAAAAAAAAACAAGAAAATTATTTTTAAAGAATTTTATTCCATAGATATTTATGATAGATATTTATATCAGGGTAACAAAAAATTTCGTTTAACAAATTACATTCCGTTTATAACAGATGGGATGAATATAGGTTAAAAAACCATGGTCTTAACTTGGTATCAGTATCATCATCATCATAGGTTCATCTGCTGTATAGCAGGTTTTCTTTGTGAACTCCTCCACTGTTCTCTGTCTTCTGCCAGCCTTTTCGTGGTAATGTAGTTTTCTACCTTGATGTTGTCCATCAACTGTCGTCTCTTTCTTCCTCTTCCTCTCCTTCCGCTAACCATGCCTTCTAGACTGTCTTTTATAATAGTATTTCTTCTTAAGCAGTGTCCTATCCAGTTCTTCTTTCTTCTCCTTATTGTTTTTAATATTTCTCTCCTCTCTCCCACTCTTCTTAATACTTCCTCATTCCGTACTCCGTCTTCCCATTTAACTCCTTCCATTCTTCTCCACATCTACATTTCAAAAGCCTCAATCCTTTTTTCATCTTCCTTCCTTAAAGTCCACGTCTCCACTCCATACAATGACACACTCCATATATAACACTTTGCTAACCTTTTCCTTAGTTCTTTGTTTAATGGCCCGTTTAACAAATTTTTCTTTCTTATTGAATGCTTCTTTTGCTATTGCAATCCTAGTTTTTAATCAAATATATTGGAACTTACCGTCTGCGGCTTTTCAGAAACAGCGTCTTTATAAAATTTACATGTTTCGGGACCCTTGTCCCATCATCAGAATTTAAAATAATGTGTATCATTTAAAGTTGATACACTTGTCAAACACTTAAAATATTAAAATCCAATATAAAAATAACTTAATATAATATTTACAGCGAGTGCGAAGGTTACCGATGTGCATCGTATGAAAACCGACCGCGCACTAATTTACGTCTCGCTCCCACCACGACAATAGCGCAAGGCAGTGTTGTACAATACATTCGACTTGAAAACCAATTTATCATTTAAAACATGCGGCTTGGTATCAGTATTATTGTGTGCTTTATAAATTTCGTACTCTTCAAGAGCGTTCAAATATCGCCCTTTCTTACATATGTGAAGGGGTTTCAAATTAGTTTTAAAATTAGTGTAGCTATGATTTTCGGAAATGAGGTGTTTGATTTTCGGAAAACGGTAAGTTCCAATATATTTGATTGAACAACACGTGGCTTGGTACTAAACATTGGGATTTATTCCTTTTAAACCTAGTTTTTATTTCTTTCGTGCTCTTTATGTCATCTGTAACTATACTTCCCAAGTATTTGAAACCCTTTACTTGTTCTATTTGTTCTTTATTCAGTCTAATATTTATTCTTTCCCCTTTTCCACCAACTACCATACATTTTGTCTTTTTCTCATTAATTCTCATTCCGTACTGTTCACACTTACTGCTTAAGTCATCTAGCATCGTACATACTTCTTCCTCACTTTCACCTAATATTACCATATCGCCAGCAAATCTTATACATTCAATCCTCCTTCCTCCTAAGCAAACTCCTCTCGTTCCTTTAAAGCATTCGGCCATAATGGTATCAGTAAACAAAGGTAATCTTTTTTCATTACTACTCAACAATAAAGAAAAATCAAACACACTAGAGAAAAATGGAGTTTATGAAATACACTGTGCAGAATGCAATGCTATTTATATCGGACAATGTGGCCGTGCTCTGAAACATCGCATTTCTCAACATAAGAAGGCGATTTTAACCAATACAGCCAATACAGGTTTTGTAGACCATTCCTTACAACACAATCACTTCATACATACAAAAAACATAACACTACTTCACACAACATACAAAAAGGTAAAAAAATTGATTTGTTAGAAATTCTAGAAATTAAAAAAGCAATAAAAAATAATAAAAATTTAACAAATGAACAAACTGAATTTAGTGTATCCCCTTTTATTAAAAGCTGTTATTTAGTTTAGTTAATTTTATATTTTGCATCAGATTATATTTAGTTTAGTTAATTTTATATTTTGCGTTCATGATTGTATTTAGTTTTTAAAGACACCTGACCTTCGCTTGTCTCTTGCACCCCCTCACCATCTCAACACCCTCACAGATGTTCCAGATACACCCTAAACAGATGGTCCCCACCACCACCACCACCTTTACTAACACATCCTGTGTTTAGGTTTTCATTCATTCGTCTCTTTGACAATGGCTTAGGTAGTCGAAACAGCTATCAGAGGTAAATAAAATCTGTGAAACGTACCAAGTGTTTTTATATATTTTACAAAACCTTTGTATTAATATGTTTCACCTAGTGTCCAACGAGTCATCAATTAATATCGTGAAAAGTGCAAGTAAAGCAATGCTCGTTACTTTCTACAGAAGGTGTATTTTAAAATTCCGGAAGTGCAACAATCATTTGTGGTTTAATGAACGTGTCTCAAGAATAGTGTATTCCCAACGTACCTAAAGATTAGTTGCCGTCATCAATCGTTTGATGCAAAAACTGCTGTTCAATAGGCATACAAGAACTGGCTACAGTTGGAACTTAAGTAATAAGAAGAAATAATTTGTCGAAAGAGCTATCAGAGTTAAATAGAATCTGTGAAACGTACCAAGTGTTTTTATATATATTTACAAAACCTTTGTAACTTATACTTAGTTTTTACAGACACTTGACCTTCTCATACTAGGTTCTCTACACCCTCCAGCATACACACCCCACACATGTCAGTGACAGTGATTCTGATCGCAGTGGAAATGCTGACAGGCAAGAAGAAACAGATGAAGAGTTACTCGCCTCTTTAAAATGTAAGTCATCTACTACATTTCAAAGTGTTAATCTGTGTGAAATAAAAATTATATTTTCATCATCACCCGTGGCTCTACAACCCTTGGTGGGTCTTGGTCTGCTCGGAGAGTCGATTCCATTCCTCCCTATTGGGTGCCCTGGATTTCCAGCTTCTTACGTTCAGGTTTCCGAGGTCCTCCTCGATCTGGTCTTTGAATCTAATTAGGGTCATCCCCTTTTTCTACTACCCATCTGTTTCTGGTAGAAAATATGTTTCGTAGGCTGTCCATCCTCCATTCTCTCTATGTGTCCAACCCTCCTTGGCCTGTATATTTTGATTATCCTGACAATGTCCGGCTCTTTGTAAAAATGGTATAGTTCATAATTATAGCGCCTGAGCCACATTCCATTTTTTTGTACTTCTCTAAATATTGTTCTTAGAATCCGCCTTTCACAGCAACCTACATGTCCCTCGCTGTTTTTCTCATTGCCGAAGTTTCTAATGCATATGTCAAATATATTTTTATACTAATAATATTTTACTTCAAGCGAGCGTTAAGTGAGTTTTGATAATGTAATGTGAACGGTGAATCGGTATTTCTCAGTAGTCATGTTTTTTTTACATACACCACTGCATGTGCGCGTGTCTATGATCTCTCTCTCTCTCTCTCTCTCTTTCTATTTCACATTCCTCTCGGGGACATAGAATTCACTCTAAAGCAGTACATCATGGAAGTACATAAAAACGTCAACCCAAGCGGGTGCCTTAAGGACATCGGAGTGAGGTCCTGTATGTTACAGCAACCGTAAGCTTACTGGTACAGTAACCATTCTTTACTGTCATTCAAATCACAAATTCGCTACATTTTTTTACCCGTAAATTTGTAAACAGTGTTATATGTGAGTATAAAAGAAAACGTGAGAACATGTGATTGTTTTTGCCACAAGGTACTAAAATGTCGAATCTACTTACTTATTTATAAAAAGGGTAGAGGAATATTGGTACTTGTGTAGCACGGTTAGTCAGGGTGGAAATGCTCTTAGGGATGTGATCATTTATATAAATAAACCAAAAGGACCAGTTGCACAGTTACGACCAGCATGGAGATCATCCCATATACCCGGGAAGACAAAACTCAGAATATTTTACTCAAATGTCAGATCGGTGCTGCTGTGTGGATGTGAGACCTGGAAAGTGACAAAAGACATCACCACAAGGTTATAGACTTTCATGAACCGTTGTCTGAGGTACATAATGAGAATTTGGTGGCCCAAGATTATCTCGAACAGAGATCTATGGGAGGCCACAAGGTAGATTCACATCCAACTACAGATAAAGAGAAGAAAATGGAGGTGGATCGGGCACACCCTGAGAAGACCACCAGAAAACATCGCTAGACAGGGACTGAATTGGAATCCGCAAGGCAGCCGCAGACGTGGAAGACCGAGGATCATCTGGAAGACGCCTGTGGAAAGGGAGCTGGCTGGTGTCAACAAGACATGGAGGGAGGCGAAGGCCCTGGCAGTGGACAGAGCACGCTGGAGAAATTTCGTCGAGGCCGTATGTTCCACCTAGGAGCTTAAGGATTTAACTAACTAACTAACTAACTTATTTATACTATTTGAGAACTTAGCAGTACGTGATAAACTGCACACATGCATGTTATGTTACGCAACGTAGCGTTATAAATAACCGTTAACGTTAACTTGATTAAAGTAAATATCATAAACAAAACATTATCATAACTTATGTCATGCGCTGTAGACCCATAAAGTGCAATTGAATAGTTTCAGCTGTTGCTGCTGGAGAATTTAGTTGGCATGTCTGTTACACGTCAAATAGGTTTTGCTGTAGCTTTAGTACACTTTATGCTCTTCCACTGAGAATTGTGTCAACTCAGTGCAATTTTGTCAGCGTGACTGAACGTTGCTTTTAAACCGTCAACTGGTTTAAACTTTAGAATGATGGACAACATTCGTGTTATCCGCTATAATCGATTGATTTTTATTTAAATTATAACATGAAACAGCCGGTGACGCGTAAGTTTTTAAAATTTAAAAATTTAATGAAATCTGTTAATGGACACACGACTTTTATATGCATTATGAATAATTGCATTATGTACAATTTTATTTTATAATCACCTAGTGATTATTTTTACTACCGAAATAAACCGAAATAAATATTTTAATTCTCTGTATTCTAGTAAATTAATCTGTGTTCTATATTAATATTGAATATGCATATGAATTCTATATCCTCTCAATTCGATTTCTGTGTTTTAATTTACTGACGTATAGTAAATGCATACTGAATAGCCTAGATGTTTTGTAGCTCCATAGACTTGTCATGTGTCAGAAGCAAGCAAATATAAAGTAAGGCGCACATTGAGCTGCGTGGTGCAGCACGGGCGGGGTAGAGCAGGACATGGCAGCACGAAAAAAACTGTGTGGCACAGTTGTCCACGTATATTGGATAGCAGTTTTGTGCGGCAGTTTGACGAAGCCGTGCTGTAACCAACATTTTGTGGGTGTAACCAAAAATATATTGGCGAAATACCTTGATTTGAGCTCTGAGTCAGATTCGGATGCCGAGTTTGAAATATTATTATTACTCTATCAGACGTCAAGGAACGTAAAGCTGTGCAAAAGTTAGTACATGAAAGAAAGAGGAACTCACGAGAAATTCACAATAACTTAAGAGAATTCTGTAATGAACGATTTGTGAACTATTTCCGTCTGAACCGAGCGGAGTTTGAAGAAGTCCATAGCATGATTCAACCTAGTATCACACGTGTCACAAGTTTTCTGAGTCAGATCCACAAGTGTGGGATTGCCCACGTCTTATAGTGTCTCTCCTGTCTGAGACATTATAACAGAGGGAACCAGTTTAATTGGTTACTTTCAATCAAACCGGCTGCCGATGTTAGTACAATTACTTACCAACAAATCTGAAAATATGTAGAACAGGAATTAGGATTAGGTTACGCAAATTTACTCACTCTCTGGTTATTTAGCAAATACATCTCTTTATTATATTTTCTTGAATAATAATTTAAATATTATTGTTATTTTGTTTTATTACGTTAAAAAATAAATTACTCAAAAGTTGTGCATCGAATGCTCTTACGTCTTTTTAACATGTTACTCTGGTGAGCAAAATAAAAATTATATATTTATTAACTACATTAAATACATCCGGGTTTTAACTTAATAATGCTCTACAATAAGTCAACATTATGCAAGCTATTGGAATATTAGTTTGACAAATTTCGAATTACCCTTTACCTTTAACTATCATCAGATTACTATTTCATTATTGTAATTACAGACACTACTATGTTAACATTTACATGGTTAGAATAAGTCTTTGCAAAAATATACTGCTTTTGTTGCCATTGTTAAAAGTATAATGGTTTGGTTTCACCTTGATACAATGCGATCAGCGGCAGGTTCTCTTGTCGTTACTCTTCAGTTGCGTTTCCTAGAAGTTCTACGATGTCGTTCGGGCGTCTCCATTGATTTTGTAGATTCTTAGTTGCGATCATGACGAAAGGATGCTGCTACCTGAAGCTCGTGAGTTTGTCGTTGTTGCTTCACTCCTGATGTACGGTGTTCACTTTTTTTTTTACATTTTACATTTTGCTTTTAACTGCACTAATGTTTCTCTATAATGTTTGGATAGAACATACTTTACAATTTAAACATTATGTATCCTTTTTTAAAGAGATGTGTCGGCTAAGTTAGTTACTTTTAGTTATTTCACTACATTTCAATTACTTGTGGAGTCTGTCACCACGAAAGATTACCTTCAGTTACATCGTTATTAATTTTTTATATTTACACTTTTTCTTCACGACACATGGTAAAGCTGTTACCTTGTCTCTGATTCTCGCTCGACTGGGCTTAGTTTTGCGGCGGTTAGTAGGGAGAGGGAGCTGTTCGCGCGGAGAGAGAAAAGTAGTTCGTACTTTATTATTATTATTATCATACTAATTAACTACTATTAATAATACTACATTTTCTTTATTGAGTTAGGTATTTCTTATTATTATTATTACGTCTTTTTATTTAATTATCATAATTATTATTTTTCGGTTCAATACAGAGTAATTTTCATGTCCGTACTAGATTTTTACAAGTTGATACAGGCATATAAGTACACAAGGAAGAGTTAACTATTTTCTCACATGTCATTTTGAATAAAAATTATTTTGTGCTATTTAAATTCCTTTTAAATCGTCACAGTCTGGCGCAGTGCTGTCCTGCTCTGCGTCTCAATTCGCGTGGCTCCCCCTCCCAAGATGGAGTCACAGAAACTGAGTTGCCCTGCCTAAGTCACCTGCGTATGGTTAGAATTAATGTATGGTTTTTCTACAGCTGGTACTAAAGGATACTACAGCACGGAATAAATTTACCACTATGAAAAACTAATATATGAGTGGAATTTTTTATTGATTCCACTATTCTTACAAAAAGTCACCAACACAAGGATTGCATTATGTTAAGTGTTTTGTGTTTACAAAACGATTCATAAACATTTCTGGCTGGCACAGTTTACACAATCAGCTCTAGCAAATCTATATACGTATTTACTGCACAGATTAAAGTCACTGCATATACTGTATACGATACTTCCTGCATAGGGAGTGTCCACATCATGGTGAAATGGTGCAAGTCGCACCACTAGAATTTTTTGAGGGGGGACTTTTCAAGGTATTTTTTGTAATTAGTAGGCCTAATTTGTAATTTTTAATCTTTTTCCTTTCATAATCCCTTGTTGTAAATATAAGTTACATGAATTTAAGCTAGTTGAATAACCGGAGGCTCAATTACCCGCTTATAAGCGTTGTAAATCAAACGAATCAGTGAAGAAAAAGATTGCAATTAGAAAATCAAGTAAGTTCATCTTGATGTTAGGCCAGGTTTGACCAGGCTTTCACATTTCTCATAATTTAGTTATTGATTAAGCGTACTAGAAAACCTTTTGGTATTGACAAAAAAGAATAAATCAAGGATAAATCCTCATCATCAGGTTATAAAAACACCAATCCTTCAGGAGAAGTCGTCAAAAAATCATAAACTACTGTCAAGCATCACAAAGCACTTCATGCCACGTCGCGTCACGACCTGGTGCGCACCACTACACACGATCGACTGCATCGTTATCACCCGAGATTATCACTGATGATCTCAGGTTTTATAACCTAATGATGAGGGTTTATCCTTGAAACGCGTTGTTACTGGAAGTTTAAAGAAGTCACAAGACGATGAGTAACCAACTGTTTACATACTACAATTAAATACTTATACACGTGACTTATAATCGGAATAATTTTTATATAGTGGTGTGCAACAGTGATATTTCTGCTTTTTCAAAAATGTTTGCATAAACCCCAAAGATCCACCGTTAACCGTTAACCGTTATTGTATACCCCCCTACCCACGAAATCAAATTTTGGGGGGGATTTCGGAATACTTGGAGGAGGAAATTTCACCATGGCCTTGGCGGGGATGGGCACCTTTGCCAGCATACATATTAATTTTCTTGACTCCTTAAATCATCAGTAGGATTACAATGAGAGCAGTCTTTACATGTGTGTGTGCGTATGTTTGAGAGCGTGTGTGTGCGCGCGTATGTGCGTGTGAACTAAAAAAATTCTATTAACTATAACTTACACTGGCAATACTGTTTTTATTTTTTACGATTACAATCTTACTTTTGTTGTGTAAACTTGAATATCTCATAATTTTGATTGCCGGAAATTAACAATCCATTATAAACAATAAATAACAAGCAAATTTTACAAACATAAATTAAACAAACAGTATGGAGAACCACACATGATTTCCATGTTCTAAGATCTATATTTAAAATCATTTACTTGAATTCACTTCGATAATTTCTAAAAAAATACCTCCCACTCTCTAACTATTTTCACTATTTATAGATATTTTTGTTATTATAGGGTAGTCATTTAATATAATGCTGTTTTCGAGTCACTTTATCTATAAAAATTAAGTACTTTATCCTTATAAAAAGAAACCGAACTACGCAGATAATCACGCATTAATAACATATTTATATAATTATGTAATTATATGGCCACAAAATATTATGTAGCCTACTGGGCCGTTGTTGCGGATCTTCACGCATACATGATTTTAATTAAATTACAAAAATTATAATTTTATTGCCTGGCAACAAAATTACGGTACTTTATTTTTAACAATTACTATTGTTTGACAAATTTTAAATTCATTTTCATTTAATTTCGTCAAACACATTAAATCAATACCAAACGAAAAAAAATTAAACCTCCCCTTCAACTACCCTTTTCATTTATAGATATTTCATCTACATTTCAAGCGTTTGTGACTGAAAGAGAAAGGAAAACAAATAAAGGAAGGTGAAACAATAAGCCTTCTCCTGCTTGCCTAGAATCCCTCTTGACATTCCGACATAAGAGACACTTTACATATGGATAGTGTTTACATGAAAGATGACAGGCGCACGCTGTTAAGAGTTAGAGTGCAATGGAAACACGCCCTTATGAAGATAAACATTTTATAATATTTTCTCTCATACATAAGAATTTCAGTACGTTTGTACGTATAAAGATGGAATAACAATTGAAAGTGGTGAGGAAGAGAGAGAGGGATATTTTGCAGAGGATTATGCAAGCGGTTCGAAACTTTTAGCAATCTTTACCTTTTTCATAAACTTACAACAAAATACAGACAATGAATGATACAGACAGATAGTATCATTTAAGAACGCTTAGTTATTACTTCCATGTTGCGTAAGGAAATGGAAGTATCGTGATCGCGAAATAATCGTGTTCGAAATAAGAGCTAATTCTGATTGTAGTACCCTCAAAACAAGAAGAAAATTCATTTCCCGAAAAGTGTGTGTCTATGTGTAGACTTTTTTCTATGGCGTACTATAACTGCCGCAAATTCAAACAGAATCAAATAATTGTTTTCATATGTGCTCAAGTTGTAGAGTACTCAAGGCCTATTGATTTTGGTGAAAATCGGTTAAGGGGGAGGGGTAGATTACCTGCAACGTTTTACGTTTTAACAAGAGTAAAGTACTTAATTTTGATAAATAAAGTATCCTGAAAAGAAAATCACAATAATCCACTGTAGAAAGGTAGATGAAATATCTATAAATAAAAAGGGTAGTTGAAGAGGGGTCATTTATTTTATTTATATTTTAAATTTATTCGACCGAAAGAAAAATTAAAAATTTAAATAAAACATTAACAATTGATATCGATCCATGCTATGTCACCACGGATATGTAAAAAAAAATTTACAGGCATTGCACAAATGCAATGCACAGAGAATGGCATTGAAAATGCTTCAATAAATCTAAAAAATATACATACTTATGTTCATTCACCAATCAATGAATTCATTCTTCATTCACCAATCAATGAATTCATTCTTCATTTACCAATGTACAGATTAAGTTAAATTTAGTCGCACTCATAAGCGAAGTTTTATATGTGTACTACGTTATTGACAACAAAGTAGTAGTTTCTATGGAAACTCACCGGTTCCCATTTTCGATAACGCACCAGCGATCGGCCGCAAATGTGCGACACGTCCTTATAAACATTTTCAATGTTAAAATAATTTTTCGTTTTCAGAAAATTCACAGATAACAGCTTGGCGGCATTCTCTTGCTTTCGCGTTGTTTAAATAAAAGATAATTTAATCAAATTAATTCTTTATTTTACTTCCATATTCCTTAAGGAAATGGAAGTATGGTGATGGCAAAAAAAATCGTGTTCGAGATTATTGCAGATTCTAATTGTACTACACTCAAAACATGAAAAAAAGTCGTTTTTCGAAAAGTGTCTGTGTGTGTGGCTGTCTGTCTGTGTGTCTGTCTGTGTGTCTATCTGTCTGTCTGTCTGTCTGTCTGTGTGTCTGTTTGTGTGTCTGTAGATTTTTTTTTCTATGGCAAACGATAACAGCCGCAAATTCAAACAGAATCAAATAATTTTTTGCATATGGCCCTGATTTGTAGAGTCCTCACGACCTATTGTTTTTGGTGAAGATCGGTTAAGGGGAAGGGGTAGTTTACCTGCAACGTTTTTATCAAGGGTAATTTTCTATGACGAACGATAACTGCCGCATATTCAAACAGAATCAAATACTTTTTTGCATACGTCACTGAATTGTAGACGACTCAAGGCCTTTTGATTTTGGTGAAGATCGGTTAAGGAGAAGGGGTAGTTTACCAGCAACCTTTTACGCTTTAGTACAGTACTTGAAAATTCATTTAAACTTTTCAAACAATGGTAATTGTTAAAAATAAAATAATTTTGTTGCCAGGCAATAAAATTATAATTTTTTCATTTTAAAGTAAATCATGTATAAGAGAAAATATATCGTGTGTGGGAGACTAGCATATCTCAGTTATGTACAATTTACGTTTCCATTTTGTTATTATGACTACCGCAATAAAAAGGCAGGGAAGACACACACACACACACACACACACACACACACACACACACACACACACAAAATTCGCGTTATTTCTGGCCTCATTCATGTTTATTTTCTTACATTTGCACGCTTTTTAAATGGAAAGTGCCGAAACTCACACCAACATAACGCGTGCAAGCCGAAAAAGTGTCCAGCGTGGATAGCGATTTGCTTCCTGTGGATCGCTGGGCAGTGTAACTGCACGTGTTTACAGAGGAACGATTCATAGACAGAATTTTCGTCTTTAGGGAATGAACCCTCTGCAAGATGCTGAGGGTCCATGAGTGACTTCGGAGCCCTCCTTCTTTTCCGCGTGTTTGTTCTGTGAAACGTACACTGTAGATTCGCAGCTTTATTCTAAGCAACGCTCAATAGGAAATGTTGAATATTTTTGTCCACGGTGTACCCTCATACACACTAAACCTGCTCTGATGTTTTAATTACGGACATCATAATATTAAAACTTTGGAAACTTGAGCACTACTTAATGGAGATCAATCATTAACTTATACAAGCCATTAATTTTATGCATATTTTTTATATATATGTGTACAACGTTATCGGCAACAAAGAAGTAGTTGTTGTTAAAATTCCTTCCCGGGATGTTTGGCCGTAGTCCAATGTTTTCTACAAAACCAGACGTTTCGGCAATGCCATCGACTTCCATCATCAGTGAAAATCCAGTGCGATAACGTGAGGTGGTATACGTTAGTGACCACAGTACTGTGGTTAAGGCTGAAGCCGTAAGTAGAAAGAAGTAATTTCTATGGTAATATTTCATTTAGAAAATGATTTTAAATATAAATCTTAGAATATGGAAGTCATGTATGGTTCTCCATACCGATATTTTAAAATATTACCAACTAGGTACAATTCGTATTTTTGTTATCTTTCTCAGATTTTTTACCAAAAGCATGCTGATATATTTAGTTTTGTTCTGAATGTAGCCCCTACATGTTAAAAATAATTTTATCAATAATTATAACATAGAAGTAATGTGTGTTTCCCCATACCGATTTTTCAGTTATAAATTACAGTTCAATTAAATATTACTTATCAAGCTAATGCATGAATCGTTCATGAAAAACTTCGGATTATTTCATTACACCCGTTTAACTGCATGATATATTAAACAGTATATAACAAATTTTACAAACACATGCACTCGCGCTGGAACTCGTACTAACCGATCATATAATATTATTCTAAATATTTGGTTCTGTTCTTAACGTGCACATTTTACGCGGATCAAACTACTCCATACAAGGCGTTGTAGTTCAAAACAGATACGGTTCAGTTTCCCGACCGGATGCTCAACGAGGTATTCACCCCTGTAATATTGATGTTCTTTTCCATAGTTTGCTATGTATTTCAGTGCTTCCTGCCTCGCTAAGTTGGGTACAAAATAGCTCGCTTCCGATCAGCGCGTCTGAAATTAAATTACGTTTCACACACTGTCGGTTGTTATTCAAGTAATACTCTTCATTCAGTAGTTATTTTTTAGTTAAATTGCTAAATCCTTTCTGTACATAATTTTTAAGAATTAATCAGAACACATAAATATATTGCGACAGTACAATCATATGCTGTACTGTGCATGTAATAGATTATATAAATATTTAAATTAAGTTAATAGATATGTAATAAATAAGCAGGTCTGAGATTGAAAGCTGAGTTGATGTTAAAAATACGGCACATAGACATGCAGAAACCGACCTGCACGATCACGCGATTATCGCTGAGAGTGTGTACAGTAGTAAATAATGTGTGTGAGTGAGGCCGGTTCGAGCATGAAAGTTTGCAATCTCACCCTAAATAGGTGGTAAATTATAGTTTTTATTTAATTATAAGAAAACCATAAATGGTAGAAAAAATTTAAAGACCCTTAAATATGTATAAAATCAATACACATGTGTAGTGAGAAAACGGTGTGAAAAGGACGCGCAGTGCGAATTCAGTGCGATTTTAAGAGCGTAATAATTACACGAATTATGCGATTACGATGGTAATTACATTGAACATGTGTAATTAAATTAGCCATCGTTAGATCACCCTGTAGTGCACAGTAGACGTTGCAATTGGCAGAAATGTGCGAAAATATGAAATTGGATGATGGTGGGGGAACTGACGCCTCCAAGCAATTTCTGACAGGCAGAATTCTGTCCCAACAAGTGCGGTACGATGGTCGAATATAAATAAGGGCACGGAAGAAGCCAAGTTCTTCTCAATCAGTCTTCAGTAGCGGCGGGACGCTATGTCCAGTATAAACGCGAATTTTAAATTTTTTTAATTGAACAGTAAAGGCAGATGGACGCTATGTTCATCTAAGTATCAAACAATAAATCTTAGTCTAGTTACGAATACGATTATAGAACATACTTGACGATGTCTACTCACAAACGTCCGTCACTCAAAACAAGCTACGAGGTTACATCATGCAGAGGAACACTATGTTGAACAGCAGAGGCGTCTGATAGAGCAACAGCAGCTGGTGCAGAGCAACATATCACTCTACACTACAGCAACCATGAGGGACGAGTAACTGGAGGACGACAAGTGTAACCGGGGGAACGTGCAGGGAACTCCATCAGAAGAGGACCTACGGATCAACGGAGGACATGGGTACGATCTACAGAATCGAGGTAACAAATAATCAATTTATAATTTGTAAATGAGAGACTAAAGACAGTGAAAAGACACTTTGAAATTTAAAAATAAATAAGAGTTATGTAAAATGTAGATATAGAGATAAGAGAATCTAATTTAAATTCAATAAATATTTTCTTTGATGATTAACAATTAATTTAGTCAATTTAAATTTTATTTAAAGTTTGTAAAGCAATCAATGACTAAGATGTATGCAATGCATAAAATAACGTAGTTGGAAGTTATATAAAAAAAATTAAACAAAACAGCAGTAAAGCACACAGTGAGACTGAGCAGTCAAGATTTAAGATAAATAAATATTTAGAATATACCTTTGTTACTATAGAAGATAAGATTTATTTTATGATAAATGTACTGCAACAATTGAACGTTTACGCAAACCATAATGAAAATTTATGGCGAAGTAAATGAGATTTTTTAAACACGCTTGTGATTTATGAATAAAATTATGAAAACTCGTTACAATTCAATCAATGACCATTACTTACAATCAATTACTCTTATTACCATTACTCCCAAACTCCATTAATTTGTACACTTTACCAGTAATGTTATATACATTTTGGCACAGCACAAATTAATTTATATTTATTTTGCTATTTCTCTTGTTATAAATTGTCTCTCAAAAGCGTGGGGCTACACAAATTAAATTACATTTAAATTTGTAAACAATTTGTATTGTTATAATATATATAAAATAGGAAACCCAAAATTATAAATTAATATTAACAGTTGGCTTATAATAATAACTCACTAAAACTTCGATACGACTTAACTACTTTTTTTTTTCAAGTCTTTGTTTCACCTCAGTGATTACAGTTTTACGAATAGAATATTATAACAATATATTACATTAATGAAATAAAATAAGGGTACCCTAGAAATAACGGTGTGGGTTATATAAAGCCACATATCATCACCCATACATGAACATAAATGAGACAGCGAGCTGTTTCACAAACAATAAACTATAAACTAACAAGACTAGTAAAATTCCTTCTTCTTCTTAGTGAGTGCTTAGACTGTTTAGTCTGTTCCGGGTGTAAACTGGTCGGACCATCTCTTCTTGGGTCTTCACAGGTTTCTCTTCCCTTTCGGCTGATACAACAAGGCTACCTTGGGGAATCTGTCACTGCCCATTCTGCTAATGTTTTGTTTCCAGCTTTCTCTATACTTATTGATGATTCCGTTTACTTCTTCAATTGCTTCAAACAATTCAATTACTTCTTCCGTTTTCCTCTCTTATTTGATCGTTTCTTTTCATATCTAATTTTGTGTACCCAGCTACGGAACGCAAAAATTTTATTTCTGTAGCACGAATACTTGATATTTGTCTAGCAAACATTGTTTCTGAGCCTGTAAGTAAGGGTAGGAACTGCCATGAATTGGTATAATTTAATTTTCGACTATTCCCTTGCCTTGTGTTTTAGAGCATGTCGGAGAGTTCCCGTTATCTGGCTAAATTTATTAATTTACCCATTAATATCTTCTTCGTTTTTATATAAGAGCTTACAGCCTAAAATAGTTAAATTCTGAAACTCACTCTATAATTTTACCATCAAAACAATTTTAGATCTAACTGACCATGTTCCTTTAAAAGCCATACAGTTTGTTTTTTTAATCAGATACTTCCATATTAAATTCTTACACAATGTTACTTACGTTATTAGTGTTTAAAATTAATGTTATTACTAGTAAAATTAAGAACACAAATATTAAAAGAAATATAATACGTTTTTACAATACATCAAGATAGGCTAAATGTTTTATTGTAAAATAATTATTATAAAATATAATTTTGTTGTTGTTTTTATTTACGAATTTTCTAATTTTTTCAGTATTTGGGGATGAGAGCAACCATGTTTTTAGAGATTCAGAAATTTGCCAAGAGTGTCCTTAAGACTGACATACGGCTTAGCAAATTAAAGAAGCGTGGAACACTGTTGCTGTAAAACTGCTGATGAGCAATTAATTTTGATCACGGAACAACAACGGTATGAGTTTTTCAAAGTTCATAGTCTTTATATTTAGATTTATATTTATTATAGCTTCTAATATAAATGAGCCTAAAGACTTTGAAAACATCCATCTGTCTTAAGAGAAGAATTCTGAACTTCGAAAAAGTGGCCAGGGCCTCAAACTTGCGTTTCTTATAAATAAGTCGAATGATTGTCTTTCGTCATATGGTAGCTGGTTTTAATGATGTAATACGAGGTTTGATAAAAAAATTCGAGCAATTTTGGTTTATTTGAAATATTAAGCATTGGTTCATCTACATCTACAATGCTTCCTTCAACATACCATCAATTGGTTATGGGCGTTTTCGAACGCACTTTTCTGCGTAGACTTCAGCTCGCTCAGCGATTTTTTTTTTTACGCCTTTAACAGTCGCAAAACGGTGTCGTTTCGTAGAGCTTCTCATTATTCGGAAGAAGGAAGATCGTGTTTGGGCAAATATAGCAAATACGGCGTCAGTACAGTGTTTTCTGTTTGTCTAAATTTCTTGAAGAAGCAATGACTGCTGCATTATCATCGTGCAATTTCCATAAACTGCTCTTCCATAAACGGAAATTTAGTCGTTTCCTAAAAATAGCTTCACACACGTGTGTCGTAAAATGCTAGAATAATGTTTTTTTATCGTTGCTCCCAGTGATAAAAATTAAAGGAAAACAAAACTACATTCTTCATATGATAATCATGGTCTTCAATTTGTTCACGACAATCTTTGAAGATTTGAAATTCTTGTTCATGTATAGCAGGCTTGCCAGAAGCTTTCTGCAACATTTTCTCTACGTCCTAACAGTTTATCTAATTCTTTACACAAAATTACTCCATACTTTCTAATCTTGCATTGCAGAATAGTTTAAAAATTTTGAACAGTGTAAACATTTTAGGCGATTGTGACTGTGGTGGGTACAAACGTCACATAAAAACAATTTTTTAATTGGACGTTTATAGCGCACGAAATCCGAAAATTTCACAAACTTTTTAGCCAACGTTATATACGTTTCTCCCTAACAACTAATTCCGTTATTTATTTTAGAGCCAACCAGTGCATGATAGATTGTGATCAGCAAGCTTTCTGGACAAACGTCTTATGTGAAATAGAATTTTGGCAATAATGAACACAATTCTGTCTTCAGTTTATCCTTTTCGTGAGAGATTACTGTCTATTATATTTCGTAAGGCTAATATATATTTTATTTATTCAGGTTGTTCAAATTCTTTTTGACTTGGTGGTTCATGATGATATAACGAACGTGAAAATTCAAGCTTGTCTCTCAAACTGAAAATCGTATACATAGTTTTTTTTTTGCAATTAAATGACGAAATGTTTATTAATCCAATACTTTATATTCTTTTTTATGAAGCTGAACAGAATCCTAAAACAAATCCAATGTAGTGCCGGTATACGACAACGCAGTCTCATATGAGAATGGAGTAACCTGGCCATAGAATCTATCCACACATAAATTAACATAAATTTATTTATGTTAGAATAAATTTGGACCTAAAACAGAGCCCTGAGGCATTCCATACATTGGAGTACCTTTAGTGCTCCTGTCTTGTACAATACGTACAACCTGCCTCGGGCTCAAAAAGTAACTTGTAACCCACTCATTAGGAATTCCCCTGAAGCCAGCTTTCCACAGCTTGTCTAAAATATAACGTTTTGTACTGTATCGAAAGCCTTCGCTACATTAATAAATAATGCAGCACATCAGTTACCATTATTTATTGTTGTAAAATGTTTTAATCATGAAGTTGAACAGTACATCGTCTGCTGACATGCCGCACCTTAAAACATACTTATTCCTAGAGAATAAATTAATCAAATTTAGAATTAACGTCAAGATGTTTTTAAAAATTGTAGAAAATGTTGACAACAAAGATATTGGTATATATTTTCTTCGCTCTTTAGGATTACCACGTTTCTATACACTCGTTACCACTGGTTTACACTCGTTACCATGTTTATATCACTACGACAAGCACGCAACGCTCTCGTAAAGGCAAGAGCGTCATTCTACACGCTTCTCGACTAGCCCAGAGTGCGGCGTCTGTACCGAGGCCGTCCACTAACGTAGCACTCCAGACTGCTCTAGTACTTGTAACTATGCAAATTATGCAAGCACGCTGCCAAGAAAACTGAAAATTGTTCTGGACCTTCTGTGGGCTATATATAAGCAACAGCGGCCGGCTTAGTTAGTTAGTTACGCCTGGCGTTATTGTAGAGTGCGGATCAAATGATTGTTGCGGATTAGTGGAAAACGATTATTCTGTTATAATTAGTTAGTTATGCCTGCCGTTATTGTAGAGTGCGGATCAAATGATTGTTGCGGATTAGTGGAAAACGATTATTCTGTTATAATTAGTGTGGAACTCTTAATAGTTGACAATTATTATTGCGTGTGGTCAAATATAACTTGAATTATTGTACGCGAGTACCTGGTTGATTATAAATTGTTATTTGTGACTAATTAAAGCAAGTAATTAGTGACTACATGAATGCCTGTATTTTGTTTCCACTGTACAACGCAACGATCCTTCAGACCGTCGTAACAATAGGCATTTTTAGAAAGCTCACCTATCTGGGAACTAAATTTTATTAGGTATGACTAAATGTTCACAACACGGGGTAACATGGTCTTAACTGTGAATGACAGAATTTCGTAAATTCCCGCACTACCACTATGTTGCAATTCTTTTATTACTCTTAATACTTCAGACACATCAGCTGGAAACAAAAAAAATAATAATACTTGAATTGAATAAATAAACACTTGATATAGTTCTAGACATAATTGTTATTTTCCTAACATTGTGCTGTGATTTAATGGTGACCTAGGCGTACTGAATAACGTGCGCAATTAACACGATTATTACCAGCAAATTAAGTAGATGGTAATTAAATTACTGTCATAATTAATATGCGCTAACACATCAGAACTGTTCAAATCTAACCTTTGAAGCTGTCGTAATTGGTAAAACAATTGTTAGGAAAATAAAAATTATGTAGAGAAATATACCAAGTGTTTATTTATTTACTTCAAGTTCTAATAAAATATTCCACCTAGTGCCGACCGACCATTCGATGAGTGTAAAGAAAATAATAATTTTGATTCGTATTTTGCGGTAAACGCGTTGTCTAAACAACATGAGAGGTCTACATTACCTATATTACTTCTCAATTCACTTGCAGTGTTTACAGGATACTTATTAAAGGAAGATGAAATTTCCGTGTGTGTATTTAATATTATATTAGCCTTCACAAATTTGCTAATACCACTGTGTGCTGATATTACATATTTAAACTAATATAACTATTATTATTTTGTTTGCCAATAAAAAAAAATCGGTATGGAGGACCATACGTGACTTCCATGTCCTAAAATGTATATTTAAAATCATTTAAATATTAATTCAATGACTTGATGCTTGAGTTCTGAAGAAATGACGTATCAGCTAAAATGGTACCACCATGTCAGGTGGATTAAGACTATCCTCAACCTTCGTGAGGAAGGACTGTACTTTTGGATAAAATGTCTGTAGGTCCAACGAAGAGCTAGCTAAAGGTAGCTGCGATCTGATTCCTATAATGAAATTGGACTCGAGGGATGTCTATATAGTGTTATCAAAGTCCTTCCTGTCAATACTATACTAGTCATTTTTCTTCTTTAAATCGAGTCTTGATTTCTTTCTTTCCATTTCTCTTCTGATTTCCTAAACGACTATTCTGTTCACCAGTATAATTATAAATTTCTCAGCAAAACATTTCTTCCTTAATACGTTTGTGTCTCCTGTTTAACACCCACCATTCTGATCCATGTCATAACGCTATATTCCACACAGGCTAGTAAATAACTAGCCATCAGGGAGGTCAAAATATTTTCAAGGAGAGGCAAACAATTTTCCAAAGGAGAAAAATATTTATATATTTTTCATACATACACACATGCACATATTAGTTTATAATTCTCATATCATAATAGAAATAAGTACACAGATTGAATTAATTGCTTTAATACAACAACACTGCCCAGCGATCCACTAATGTTTCTCTATAATGTTTGGATAGAACATACTTTACAATTTAAACATTATGTATCCTTTTTTAAAGAGATGTGTCGGCTAAGTTAGTTACTTTTAGTTATTTCACTACATTTCAATTACTTGTGGAGTCTGTCACCACGAAAGATTACCTTCAGTTACATCGTTATTAATTTTTTATATTTACACTTTTTCTTCACGACACATGGTAAAGCTGTTACCTTGTCTCTGATTCTCGCTCGACTGGGCTTAGTTTTGCGGCGGTTAGTAGGGAGAGGGAGCTGTTCGCGCGGAGAGAGAAAAGTAGTTCGTACTTTATTATTATTATTATCATACTAATTAACTACTATTAATAATACTACATTTTCTTTATTGAGTTAGGTATTTCTTATTATTATTATTACGTCTTTTTATTTAATTATCATAATTATTATTTTTCGGTTCAATACAGAGTAATTTTCATGTCCGTACTAGATTTTTACAAGTTGATACAGGCATATAAGTACACAAGGAAGAGTTAACTATTTTCTCACATGTCATTTTGAATAAAAATTATTTTGTGCTATTTAAATTCCTTTTAAATCGTCACAGTCTGGCGCAGTGCTGTCCTGCTCTGCGTCTCAATTCGCGTGGCTCCCCCTCCCAAGATGGAGTCACAGAAACTGAGTTGCCCTGCCTAAGTCACCTGCGTATGGTTAGAATTAATGTATGGTTTTTCTACAGCTGGTACTAAAGGATACTACAGCACGGAATAAATTTACCACTATGAAAAACTAATATATGAGTGGAATTTTTTATTGATTCCACTATTCTTACAAAAAGTCACCAACACAAGGATTGCATTATGTTAAGTGTTTTGTGTTTACAAAACGATTCATAAACATTTCTGGCTGGCACAGTTTACACAATCAGCTCTAGCAAATCTATATACGTATTTACTGCACAGATTAAAGTCACTGCATATACTGTATACGATACTTCCTGCATAGGGAGTGTCCACATCATGGTGAAATGGTGCAAGTCGCACCACTAGAATTTTTTGAGGGGGGACTTTTCAAGGTATTTTTTGTAATTAGTAGGCCTAATTTGTAATTTTTAATCTTTTTCCTTTCATAATCCCTTGTTGTAAATATAAGTTACATGAATTTAAGCTAGTTGAATAACCGGAGGCTCAATTACCCGCTTATAAGCGTTGTAAATCAAACGAATCAGTGAAGAAAAAGATTGCAATTAGAAAATCAAGTAAGTTCATCTTGATGTTAGGCCAGGTTTGACCAGGCTTTCACATTTCTCATAATTTAGTTATTGATTAAGCGTACTAGAAAACCTTTTGGTATTGACAAAAAAGAATAAATCAAGGATAAATCCTCATCATCAGGTTATAAAAACACCAATCCTTCAGGAGAAGTCGTCAAAAAATCATAAACTACTGTCAAGCATCACAAAGCACTTCATGCCACGTCGCGTCACGACCTGGTGCGCACCACTACACACGATCGACTGCATCGTTATCACCCGAGATTATCACTGATGATCTCAGGTTTTATAACCTAATGATGAGGGTTTATCCTTGAAACGCGTTGTTACTGGAAGTTTAAAGAAGTCACAAGACGATGAGTAACCAACTGTTTACATACTACAATTAAATACTTATACACGTGACTTATAATCGGAATAATTTTTATATAGTGGTGTGCAACAGTGATATTTCTGCTTTTTCAAAAATGTTTGCATAAACCCCAAAGATCCACCGTTAACCGTTAACCGTTATTGTATACCCCCCTACCCACGAAATCAAATTTTGGGGGGGATTTCGGAATACTTGGAGGAGGAAATTTCACCATGGCCTTGGCGGGGATGGGCACCTTTGCCAGCATACATATTAATTTTCTTGACTCCTTAAATCATCAGTAGGATTACAATGAGAGCAGTCTTTACATGTGTGTGTGCGTATGTTTGAGAGCGTGTGTGTGCGCGCGTATGTGCGTGTGAACTAAAAAAATTCTATTAACTATAACTTACACTGGCAATACTGTTTTTATTTTTTACGATTACAATCTTACTTTTGTTGTGTAAACTTGAATATCTCATAATTTTGATTGCCGGAAATTAACAATCCATTATAAACAATAAATAACAAGCAAATTTTACAAACATAAATTAAACAAACAGTATGGAGAACCACACATGATTTCCATGTTCTAAGATCTATATTTAAAATCATTTACTTGAATTCACTTCGATAATTTCTAAAAAAATACCTCCCACTCTCTAACTATTTTCACTATTTATAGATATTTTTGTTATTATAGGGTAGTCATTTAATATAATGCTGTTTTCGAGTCACTTTATCTATAAAAATTAAGTACTTTATCCTTATAAAAAGAAACCGAACTACGCAGATAATCACGCATTAATAACATATTTATATAATTATGTAATTATATGGCCACAAATTATTATGTAGCCTACTGGGCCGTTGTTGCGGATCTTCACGCATACATGATTTTAATTAAATTACAAAAATTATAATTTTATTGCCTGGCAACAAAATTACGGTACTTTATTTTTAACAATTACTATTGTTTGACAAATTTTAAATTCATTTTCATTTAATTTCGTCAAACACATTAAATCAATACCAAACGAAAAAAAATTAAACCTCCCCTTCAACTACCCTTTTCATTTATAGATATTTCATCTACATTTCAAGCGTTTGTGACTGAAAGAGAAAGGAAAACAAATAAAGGAAGGTGAAACAATAAGCCTTCTCCTGCTTGCCTAGAATCCCTCTTGACATTCCGACATAAGAGACACTTTACATATGGATAGTGTTTACATGAAAGATGACAGGCGCACGCTGTTAAGAGTTAGAGTGCAATGGAAACACGCCCTTATGAAGATAAACATTTTATAATATTTTCTCTCATACATAAGAATTTCAGTACGTTTGTACGTATAAAGATGGAATAACAATTGAAAGTGGTGAGGAAGAGAGAGAGGGATATTTTGCAGAGGATTATGCAAGCGGTTCGAAACTTTTAGCAATCTTTACCTTTTTCATAAACTTACAACAAAATACAGACAATGAATGATACAGACAGATAGTATCATTTAAGAACGCTTAGTTATTACTTCCATGTTGCGTAAGGAAATGGAAGTATCGTGATCGCGAAATAATCGTGTTCGAAATAAGAGCTAATTCTGATTGTAGTACCCTCAAAACAAGAAGAAAATTCATTTCCCGAAAAGTGTGTGTCTATGTGTAGACTTTTTTCTATGGCGTACTATAACTGCCGCAAATTCAAACAGAATCAAATAATTGTTTTCATATGTGCTCAAGTTGTAGAGTACTCAAGGCCTATTGATTTTGGTGAAAATCGGTTAAGGGGGAGGGGTAGATTACCTGCAACGTTTTACGTTTTAACAAGAGTAAAGTACTTAATTTTGATAAATAAAGTATCCTGAAAAGAAAATCACAATAATCCACTGTAGAAAGGTAGATGAAATATCTATAAATAAAAAGGGTAGTTGAAGAGGGGTCATTTATTTTATTTATATTTTAAATTTATTCGACCGAAAGAAAAATTAAAAATTTAAATAAAACATTAACAATTGATATCGATCCATGCTATGTCACCACGGATATGTAAAAAAAAATTTACAGGCATTGCACAAATGCAATGCACAGAGAATGGCATTGAAAATGCTTCAATAAATCTAAAAAATATACATACTTATGTTCATTCACCAATCAATGAATTCATTCTTCATTCACCAATCAATGAATTCATTCTTCATTTACCAATGTACAGATTAAGTTAAATTTAGTCG
The DNA here is from genome assembly GCA_034769895.1 of Magicicada septendecula. Taxonomy (NCBI): domain Eukaryota; kingdom Metazoa; phylum Arthropoda; class Insecta; order Hemiptera; family Cicadidae; genus Magicicada; species Magicicada septendecula. Next base: position 455,487,541 of record CM068374.1, on the reverse strand, counting down.
CACTCATAAGCGAAGTTTTATATGTGTACTACGTTATTGACAACAAAGTAGTAGTTTCTATGGAAACTCACCGGTTCCCATTTTCGATAACGCACCAGCGATCGGCCGCAAATGTGCGACACGTCCTTATAAACATTTTCAATGTTAAAATAATTTTTCGTTTTCAGAAAATTCACAGATAACAGCTTGGCGGCATTCTCTTGCTTTCGCGTTGTTTAAATAAAAGATAATTTAATCAAATTAATTCTTTATTTTACTTCCATATTCCTTAAGGAAATGGAAGTATGGTGATGGCAAAAAAAATCGTGTTCGAGATTATTGCAGATTCTAATTGTACTACACTCAAAACATGAAAAAAAGTCGTTTTTCGAAAAGTGTCTGTGTGTGTGGCTGTCTGTCTGTGTGTCTGTCTGTGTGTCTATCTGTCTGTCTGTCTGTCTGTCTGTGTGTCTGTTTGTGTGTCTGTAGATTTTTTTTTCTATGGCAAACGATAACAGCCGCAAATTCAAACAGAATCAAATAATTTTTTGCATATGGCCCTGATTTGTAGAGTCCTCACGACCTATTGTTTTTGGTGAAGATCGGTTAAGGGGAAGGGGTAGTTTACCTGCAACGTTTTTATCAAGGGTAATTTTCTATGACGAACGATAACTGCCGCATATTCAAACAGAATCAAATACTTTTTTGCATACGTCACTGAATTGTAGACGACTCAAGGCCTTTTGATTTTGGTGAAGATCGGTTAAGGAGAAGGGGTAGTTTACCAGCAACCTTTTACGCTTTAGTACAGTACTTGAAAATTCATTTAAACTTTTCAAACAATGGTAATTGTTAAAAATAAAATAATTTTGTTGCCAGGCAATAAAATTATAATTTTTTCATTTTAAAGTAAATCATGTATAAGAGAAAATATATCGTGTGTGGGAGACTAGCATATCTCAGTTATGTACAATTTACGTTTCCATTTTGTTATTATGACTACCGCAATAAAAAGGCAGGGAAGACACACACACACACACACACACACACACACACACACACACACACACACACACACAAAATTCGCGTTATTTCTGGCCTCATTCATGTTTATTTTCTTACATTTGCACGCTTTTTAAATGGAAAGTGCCGAAACTCACACCAACATAACGCGTGCAAGCCGAAAAAGTGTCCAGCGTGGATAGCGATTTGCTTCCTGTGGATCGCTGGGCAGTGTAACTGCACGTGTTTACAGAGGAACGATTCATAGACAGAATTTTCGTCTTTAGGGAATGAACCCTCTGCAAGATGCTGAGGGTCCATGAGTGACTTCGGAGCCCTCCTTCTTTTCCGCGTGTTTGTTCTGTGAAACGTACACTGTAGATTCGCAGCTTTATTCTAAGCAACGCTCAATAGGAAATGTTGAATATTTTTGTCCACGGTGTACCCTCATACACACTAAACCTGCTCTGATGTTTTAATTACGGACATCATAATATTAAAACTTTGGAAACTTGAGCACTACTTAATGGAGATCAATCATTAACTTATACAAGCCATTAATTTTATGCATATTTTTTATATATATGTGTACAACGTTATCGGCAACAAAGAAGTAGTTGTTGTTAAAATTCCTTCCCGGGATGTTTGGCCGTAGTCCAATGTTTTCTACAAAACCAGACGTTTCGGCAATGCCATCGACTTCCATCATCAGTGAAAATCCAGTGCGATAACGTGAGGTGGTATACGTTAGTGACCACAGTACTGTGGTTAAGGCTGAAGCCGTAAGTAGAAAGAAGTAATTTCTATGGTAATATTTCATTTAGAAAATGATTTTAAATATAAATCTTAGAATATGGAAGTCATGTATGGTTCTCCATACCGATATTTTAAAATATTACCAACTAGGTACAATTCGTATTTTTGTTATCTTTCTCAGATTTTTTACCAAAAGCATGCTGATATATTTAGTTTTGTTCTGAATGTAGCCCCTACATGTTAAAAATAATTTTATCAATAATTATAACATAGAAGTAATGTGTGTTTCCCCATACCGATTTTTCAGTTATAAATTACAGTTCAATTAAATATTACTTATCAAGCTAATGCATGAATCGTTCATGAAAAACTTCGGATTATTTCATTACACCCGTTTAACTGCATGATATATTAAACAGTATATAACAAATTTTACAAACACATGCACTCGCGCTGGAACTCGTAGTAACCGATCATATAATATTATTCTAAATATTTGGTTCTGTTCTTAACGTGCACATTTTACGCGGATCAAACTACTCCATACAAGGCGTTGTAGTTCAAAACAGATACGGTTCAGTTTCCCGACCGGATGCTCAACGAGGTATTCACCCCTGTAATATTGATGTTCTTTTCCATAGTTTGCTATGTATTTCAGTGCTTCCTGCCTCGCTAAGTTGGGTACAAAATAGCTCGCTTCCGATCAGCGCGTCTGAAATTAAATTACGTTTCACACACTGTCGGTTGTTATTCAAGTAATACTCTTCATTCAGTAGTTATTTTTTAGTTAAATTGCTAAATCCTTTCTGTACATAATTTTTAAGAATTAATCAGAACACATAAATATATTGCGACAGTACAATCATATGCTGTACTGTGCATGTAATAGATTATATAAATATTTAAATTAAGTTAATAGATATGTAATAAATAAGCAGGTCTGAGATTGAAAGCTGAGTTGATGTTAAAAATACGGCACATAGACATGCAGAAACCGACCTGCACGATCACGCGATTATCGCTGAGAGTGTGTACAGTAGTAAATAATGTGTGTGAGTGAGGCCGGTTCGAGCATGAAAGTTTGCAATCTCACCCTAAATAGGTGGTAAATTATAGTTTTTATTTAATTATAAGAAAACCATAAATGGTAGAAAAAATTTAAAGACCCTTAAATATGTATAAAATCAATACACATGTGTAGTGAGAAAACGGTGTGAAAAGGACGCGCAGTGCGAATTCAGTGCGATTTTAAGAGCGTAATAATTACACGAATTATGCGATTACGATGGTAATTACATTGAACATGTGTAATTAAATTAGCCATCGTTAGATCACCCTGTAGTGCACAGTAGACGTTGCAATTGGCAGAAATGTGCGAAAATATGAAATTGGATGATGGTGGGGGAACTGACGCCTCCAAGCAATTTCTGACAGGCAGAATTCTGTCCCAACAAGTGCGGTACGATGGTCGAATATAAATAAGGGCACGGAAGAAGCCAAGTTCTTCTCAATCAGTCTTCAGTAGCGGCGGGACGCTATGTCCAGTATAAACGCGAATTTTAAATTTTTTTAATTGAACAGTAAAGGCAGATGGACGCTATGTTCATCTAAGTATCAAACAATAAATCTTAGTCTAGTTACGAATACGATTATAGAACATACTTGACGATGTCTACTCACAAACGTCCGTCACTCAAAACAAGCTACGAGGTTACATCATGCAGAGGAACACTATGTTGAACAGCAGAGGCGTCTGATAGAGCAACAGCAGCTGGTGCAGAGCAACATATCACTCTACACTACAGCAACCATGAGGGACGAGTAACTGGAGGACGACAAGTGTAACCGGGGGAACGTGCAGGGAACTCCATCAGAAGAGGACCTACGGATCAACGGAGGACATGGGTACGATCTACAGAATCGAGGTAACAAATAATCAATTTATAATTTGTAAATGAGAGACTAAAGACAGTGAAAAGACACTTTGAAATTTAAAAATAAATAAGAGTTATGTAAAATGTAGATATAGAGATAAGAGAATCTAATTTAAATTCAATAAATATTTTCTTTGATGATTAACAATTAATTTAGTCAATTTAAATTTTATTTAAAGTTTGTAAAGCAATCAATGACTAAGATGTATGCAATGCATAAAATAACGTAGTTGGAAGTTATATAAAAAAAATTAAACAAAACAGCAGTAAAGCACACAGTGAGACTGAGCAGTCAAGATTTAAGATAAATAAATATTTAGAATATACCTTTGTTACTATAGAAGATAAGATTTATTTTATGATAAATGTACTGCAACAATTGAACGTTTACGCAAACCATAATGAAAATTTATGGCGAAGTAAATGAGATTTTTTAAACACGCTTGTGATTTATGAATAAAATTATGAAAACTCGTTACAATTCAATCAATGACCATTACTTACAATCAATTACTCTTATTACCATTACTCCCAAACTCCATTAATTTGTACACTTTACCAGTAATGTTATATACATTTTGGCACAGCACAAATTAATTTATATTTATTTTGCTATTTCTCTTGTTATAAATTGTCTCTCAAAAGCGTGGGGCTACACAAATTAAATTACATTTAAATTTGTAAACAATTTGTATTGTTATAATATATATAAAATAGGAAACCCAAAATTATAAATTAATATTAACAGTTGGCTTATAATAATAACTCACTAAAACTTCGATACGACTTAACTACTTTTTTTTTTCAAGTCTTTGTTTCACCTCAGTGATTACAGTTTTACGAATAGAATATTATAACAATATATTACATTAATGAAATAAAATAAGGGTACCCTAGAAATAACGGTGTGGGTTATATAAAGCCACATATCATCACCCATACATGAACATAAATGAGACAGCGAGCTGTTTCACAAACAATAAACTATAAACTAACAAGACTAGTAAAATTCCTTCTTCTTCTTAGTGAGTGCTTAGACTGTTTAGTCTGTTCCGGGTGTAAACTGGTCGGACCATCTCTTCTTGGGTCTTCACAGGTTTCTCTTCCCTTTCGGCTGATACAACAAGGCTACCTTGGGGAATCTGTCACTGCCCATTCTGCTAATGTTTTGTTTCCAGCTTTCTCTATACTTATTGATGATTCCGTTTACTTCTTCAATTGCTTCAAACAATTCAATTACTTCTTCCGTTTTCCTCTCTTATTTGATCGTTTCTTTTCATATCTAATTTTGTGTACCCAGCTACGGAACGCAAAAATTTTATTTCTGTAGCACGAATACTTGATATTTGTCTAGCAAACATTGTTTCTGAGCCTGTAAGTAAGGGTAGGAACTGCCATGAATTGGTATAATTTAATTTTCGACTATTCCCTTGCCTTGTGTTTTAGAGCATGTCGGAGAGTTCCCGTTATCTGGCTAAATTTATTAATTTACCCATTAATATCTTCTTCGTTTTTATATAAGAGCTTACAGCCTAAAATAGTTAAATTCTGAAACTCACTCTATAATTTTACCATCAAAACAATTTTAGATCTAACTGACCATGTTCCTTTAAAAGCCATACAGTTTGTTTTTTTAATCAGATACTTCCATATTAAATTCTTACACAATGTTACTTACGTTATTAGTGTTTAAAATTAATGTTATTACTAGTAAAATTAAGAACACAAATATTAAAAGAAATATAATACGTTTTTACAATACATCAAGATAGGCTAAATGTTTTATTGTAAAATAATTATTATAAAATATAATTTTGTTGTTGTTTTTATTTACGAATTTTCTAATTTTTTCAGTATTTGGGGATGAGAGCAACCATGTTTTTAGAGATTCAGAAATTTGCCAAGAGTGTCCTTAAGACTGACATACGGCTTAGCAAATTAAAGAAGCGTGGAACACTGTTGCTGTAAAACTGCTGATGAGCAATTAATTTTGATCACGGAACAACAACGGTATGAGTTTTTCAAAGTTCATAGTCTTTATATTTAGATTTATATTTATTATAGCTTCTAATATAAATGAGCCTAAAGACTTTGAAAACATCCATCTGTCTTAAGAGAAGAATTCTGAACTTCGAAAAAGTGGCCAGGGCCTCAAACTTGCGTTTCTTATAAATAAGTCGAATGATTGTCTTTCGTCATATGGTAGCTGGTTTTAATGATGTAATACGAGGTTTGATAAAAAAATTCGAGCAATTTTTGTTTATTTGAAATATTAAGCATTGGTTCATCTACATCTACAATGCTTCCTTCAACATACCATCAATTGGTTATGGGCGTTTTCGAACGCACTTTTCTGCGTAGACTTCAGCTCGCTCAGCGATTTTTTTTTTTACGCCTTTAACAGTCGCAAAACGGTGTCGTTTCGTAGAGCTTCTCATTATTCGGAAGAAGGAAGATCGTGTTTGGGCAAATATAGCAAATACGGCGTCAGTACAGTGTTTTCTGTTTGTCTAAATTTCTTGAAGAAGCAATGACTGCTGCATTATCATCGTGCAATTTCCATAAACTGCTCTTCCATAAACGGAAATTTAGTCGTTTCCTAAAAATAGCTTCACACACGTGTGTCGTAAAATGCTAGAATAATGTTTTTTTATCGTTGCTCCCAGTGATAAAAATTAAAGGAAAACAAAACTACATTCTTCATATGATAATCATGGTCTTCAATTTGTTCACGACAATCTTTGAAGATTTGAAATTCTTGTTCATGTATAGCAGGCTTGCCAGAAGCTTTCTGCAACATTTTCTCTACGTCCTAACAGTTTATCTAATTCTTTACACAAAATTACTCCATACTTTCTAATCTTGCATTGCAGAATAGTTTAAAAATTTTGAACAGTGTAAACATTTTAGGCGATTGTGACTGTGGTGGGTACAAACGTCACATAAAAACAATTTTTTAATTGGACGTTTATAGCGCACGAAATCCGAAAATTTCACAAACTTTTTAGCCAACGTTATATACGTTTCTCCCTAACAACTAATTCCGTTATTTATTTTAGAGCCAACCAGTGCATGATAGATTGTGATCAGCAAGCTTTCTGGACAAACGTCTTATGTGAAATAGAATTTTGGCAATAATGAACACAATTCTGTCTTCAGTTTATCCTTTTCGTGAGAGATTACTGTCTATTATATTTCGTAAGGCTAATATATATTTTATTTATTCAGGTTGTTCAAATTCTTTTTGACTTGGTGGTTCATGATGATATAACGAACGTGAAAATTCAAGCTTGTCTCTCAAACTGAAAATCGTATACATAGTTTTTTTTTTGCAATTAAATGACGAAATGTTTATTAATCCAATACTTTATATTCTTTTTTATGAAGCTGAACAGAATCCTAAAACAAATCCAATGTAGTGCCGGTATACGACAACGCAGTCTCATATGAGAATGGAGTAACCTGGCCATAGAATCTATCCACACATAAATTAACATAAATTTATTTATGTTAGAATAAATTTGGACCTAAAACAGAGCCCTGAGGCATTCCATACATTGGAGTACCTTTAGTGCTCCTGTCTTGTACAATACGTACAACCTGCCTCGGGCTCAAAAAGTAACTTGTAACCCACTCATTAGGAATTCCCCTGAAGCCAGCTTTCCACAGCTTGTCTAAAATATAACGTTTTGTACTGTATCGAAAGCCTTCGCTACATTAATAAATAATGCAGCACATCAGTTACCATTATTTATTGTTGTAAAATGTTTTAATCATGAAGTTGAACAGTACATCGTCTGCTGACATGCCGCACCTTAAAACATACTTATTCCTAGAGAATAAATTAATCAAATTTAGAATTAACGTCAAGATGTTTTTAAAAATTGTAGAAAATGTTGACAACAAAGATATTGGTATATATTTTCTTCGCTCTTTAGGATTACCACGTTTCTATACACTCGTTACCACTGGTTTACACTCGTTACCATGTTTATATCACTACGACAAGCACGCAACGCTCTCGTAAAGGCAAGAGCGTCATTCTACACGCTTCTCGACTAGCCCAGAGTGCGGCGTCTGTACCGAGGCCGTCCACTAACGTAGCACTCCAGACTGCTCTAGTACTTGTAACTATGCAAATTATGCAAGCACGCTGCCAAGAAAACTGAAAATTGTTCTGGACCTTCTGTGGGCTATATATAAGCAACAGCGGCCGGCTTAGTTAGTTAGTTACGCCTGGCGTTATTGTAGAGTGCGGATCAAATGATTGTTGCGGATTAGTGGAAAACGATTATTCTGTTATAATTAGTTAGTTATGCCTGCCGTTATTGTAGAGTGCGGATCAAATGATTGTTGCGGATTAGTGGAAAACGATTATTCTGTTATAATTAGTGTGGAACTCTTAATAGTTGACAATTATTATTGCGTGTGGTCAAATATAACTTGAATTATTGTACGCGAGTACCTGGTTGATTATAAATTGTTATTTGTGACTAATTAAAGCAAGTAATTAGTGACTACATGAATGCCTGTATTTTGTTTCCACTGTACAACGCAACGATCCTTCAGACCGTCGTAACAATAGGCATTTTTAGAAAGCTCACCTATCTGGGAACTAAATTTTATTAGGTATGACTAAATGTTCACAACACGGGGTAACATGGTCTTAACTGTGAATGACAGAATTTCGTAAATTCCCGCACTACCACTATGTTGCAATTCTTTTATTACTCTTAATACTTCAGACACATCAGCTGGAAACAAAAAAAATAATAATACTTGAATTGAATAAATAAACACTTGATATAGTTCTAGACATAATTGTTATTTTCCTAACATTGTGCTGTGATTTAATGGTGACCTAGGCGTACTGAATAACGTGCGCAATTAACACGATTATTACCAGCAAATTAAGTAGATGGTAATTAAATTACTGTCATAATTAATATGCGCTAACACATCAGAACTGTTCAAATCTAACCTTTGAAGCTGTCGTAATTGGTAAAACAATTGTTAGGAAAATAAAAATTATGTAGAGAAATATACCAAGTGTTTATTTATTTACTTCAAGTTCTAATAAAATATTCCACCTAGTGCCGACCGACCATTCGATGAGTGTAAAGAAAATAATAATTTTGATTCGTATTTTGCGGTAAACGCGTTGTCTAAACAACATGAGAGGTCTACATTACCTATATTACTTCTCAATTCACTTGCAGTGTTTACAGGATACTTATTAAAGGAAGATGAAATTTCCGTGTGTGTATTTAATATTATATTAGCCTTCACAAATTTGCTAATACCACTGTGTGCTGATATTACATATTTAAACTAATATAACTATTATTATTTTGTTTGCCAATAAAAAAAAATCGGTATGGAGGACCATACGTGACTTCCATGTCCTAAAATGTATATTTAAAATCATTTAAATATTAATTCAATGACTTGATGCTTGAGTTCTGAAGAAATGACGTATCAGCTAAAATGGTACCACCATGTCAGGTGGATTAAGACTATCCTCAACCTTCGTGAGGAAGGACTGTACTTTTGGATAAAATGTCTGTAGGTCCAACGAAGAGCTAGCTAAAGGTAGCTGCGATCTGATTCCTATAATGAAATTGGACTCGAGGGATGTCTATATAGTGTTATCAAAGTCCTTCCTGTCAATACTATACTAGTCATTTTTCTTCTTTAAATCGAGTCTTGATTTCTTTCTTTCCATTTCTCTTCTGATTTCCTAAACGACTATTCTGTTCACCAGTATAATTATAAATTTCTCAGCAAAACATTTCTTCCTTAATACGTTTGTGTCTCCTGTTTAACACCCACCATTCTGATCCATGTCATAACGCTATATTCCACACAGGCTAGTAAATAACTAGCCATCAGGGAGGTCAAAATATTTTCAAGGAGAGGCAAACAATTTTCCAAAGGAGAAAAATATTTATATATTTTTCATACATACACACATGCACATATTAGTTTATAATTCTCATATCATAATAGAAATAAGTACACAGATTGAATTAATTGCTTTAATACAACAACACTGCCCAGCGATCCACAGGAAGCAAATCGATGTTCACCTTTTCGGCTTGCACGCGTTGTGTTGGTGTTTTTTTCGGCACTTTCCATTTAAAAAGCGTGCAAACATATTAAAATAAACATGAGTGAGGCCAGAAATAACACGAATTGTGTGTGTGTGTGTGTGTGTGTGTGTGTGTCCTACCGGCCTTTTTATTGCGGTAATCACAATAATAAAACTTTGGAAAAGTGAACATTACATAATTTAGATATGCTTGCCTGCCAGGAACGATATATTTTCACTCATATGTGATTTAAATTAAAATGAAAAATATAGAATTTTGTTAAAGTGAAATGAAATGTTTCCATAGAAACTACTTCTTTGTTGTCATTAACGTACTACACATATTAAACTTATAAAAATTTTATAACTCCCCCCTTCCACTACCCTTTTCGTTTATAGATATTTCATCTACTTTTCTACAGGGGATTATTATGACCTTCTTTTCAGGATACTTTATTTATCAAAATTAAGCACTTTACTGTTCCTAAAACGTAAAACGTTACAGGCAAACTACCCCTTTCCCTTAACCGATCTTCACCAAAAACAACAGACCTTGAGTCCTCTACAATTCAGGACTGTATTCAAAATATTATTTGATTTTGTTTGAATTTGCGGCTGTTATCGTTTGCCATAGAAAACATTCTACCCACACACACACACACACACACACACACACACACACACACACACACTTTTTGAAAAATGACTTTTTTTCATGTTTTAATTGTAGTAGGCTACAATCAGAATCTGCCGTTATCTCGAACACGATTTTTTCGCCATGACCATATTTCACTTCCTTATGGAACATGGAAGGAAAAATAATCATCTTCCATTGTAATGTATTATTACCATCAAAAACTAAAATTCTGAATAATGGTATCTACCCTTCACTTCTTTAACGTCATGTTTTAGCTTGTTCCTGCCGCGTATGTAATAATTCTGTAATTTATTATTATTTGCGTACCGTTTCACTAACAAATATATTTTTTCCGACTCTGTACACGAGCACAGAGATTATCACTCATCCATTGCTTAATGCAATATAGTTTCTTTGATGGTTCTGACCTGATATCAGTATAGTACAATTTTAGACAATAGTATCTAAAACTCTTAAGAACTCTATATGCTGAAAACGATGTTTTGTCTTCCATAATGGGAGTCCACTAAACGAATATTAAATTAAGATCCCGTTACGTAAACAATTATTTTTTGTTCCACCACAATTTAAATATGGTTATTGATATCAACAAAGTGCAATTCGTTGTTAAATCTTCCTTTACTGTACTTTTGGTTTCGTCGTTTTTACAAATTTTCACTCCTGATTTGCTACTGTCAGTCTAGTTTCTGAACTGCGGATTCTTACTGTTCCCGAAAGTCGCTCTTCGTGGGTTCTTGAAGGTCCAATCCGAGGTTTTCTTGAAGGTTCCGTGGTGTGGTAGTTTTTCCGGGGGTAGGTTACCGGCCTACCGCCCAACCCCCAACCTGGAGGACCAAGGATTTTTCTGTTAGGGTTCCCTTCCCTTAGCCGATGGGTCCCAGTTTTCTGGCGCCGGGAACTCGCCATTCACCCTCTCTCGTCTGCTACATTACGTACTGCGGGGCTACGCGACTTTCGTCTTCGAGAACGTGAGAGAAGGATTTGTGGGTAGAGCTGAGTTACCTTCCGGGAACCTCTGACTCTTTCGTCAGAAACAGTCAGCGTTTCTCAGAGTTTTACTGTTGTATAGTATCGGCATCCTATACAATCTCCGAGATCTGTAACCCAGCTTTAACCCCCCCCCCTTGTAGTAGCTACACAAACAAAATTCCACGATACTAATAAGTAAACAATGTACGCCAGTCTGTTTCCTCCTATAATACTTTTCTTCCAAACTGAAACACTGCAAACTAGTCCATTCCTGGAAGCGCAAGGAAATTATGATGCACGAACAAACGTGTTAATCAAAGAAATCGTTGAACTATGAAACTCGTGATGTCATAGATAAGTCAGCTACGCAGGTTGTAGTGGTGGTGGCAAGATGGGAATAGTGTAAGGGTTAAGGTAAGGGGAAAGCGGTCACTTCCGCATTTGAATATATTAGCCTGCTTCCTAAATGATTTTCAACTCACCTAGTTATGACTTGATTTATATGTTTTGTGGATGTGTAGTGTTACACTGCCGGATAGACGAGGGGAGAGTAAAGGACAGATGGATGTAAATCTTATTTCATTAAAACTTATTTTTTTTAATTAAGAAAGTTGTGTCAGTGGTTATAATCACAAACAGAATAATCACTGTTGCACACCACTACAGAAATATTGGTATGGAGAACCATACATGACTTCCATGTTCTAAGATTTATATTTAAAATCATTTTCGAAATGAAATATTTCCATAGAAACTACTTCTTTCTTCAGCCTTAACCACAGTACTGTGGTCACTAACGTATTCCACCTCACGTTAGCGCATTCGATTTTCACTGATGATGGCAGTCGATACAACTGCCGAAACGTCTGGTTTTGTAGAAAACATTGGACCACTCCAAACAGCCCAGGAAGAAATTTTAACAAGAAACTACTTCTTTGTTGCCGATAACGTAGTACGCATGACATATAAATAAAAATTATCCCCTCCCCCTTCAACTATCATTTTCATTTATAGAAAATTACCCCCACCCCCTTCAACTAGCCTCTTCAGTTATAGATATTTCATCTACCTTTCTACAGTGGATTATTATTAAGTACTCTACTCTTGTTTAAACATAAAACGTTGCAGGTAAACTACCCCTTTCCCTTAACCGATCTTCATCATAATCAACTGACCTTGAGTCCTCTATAACTCAGGTACATATGCAAAACATTCTTTGATTCTGTTTGAATTTACGGCAGTTATCGTTCGTCATATACAACATTACTCTTGTTAAAACATAAAACGTTGCAGGTAAATTACCCCTTCACCTTAACCGATCTTTACCAAAATCAACGGATCTTGAGTACTTTACAATTCATGTATGTATGCGAAACATTATTTGATTCTGTTTGAATATGGGGCAATTATCGTTCGCCATAGAAATAATTCTCTACAGACACTTTTCGAAAAATGACTTTTCTTCATGTTTTGAGATTAGTAAAATCAGAATCAGCCCTTATCCCGAACACGATTTTTTTTGCCATCACCACACCTCCATTTCCTTACGGAACATGGAAGTAAAAATTATTCCAATTACCCATTTAGCACACCACTAATTTTTCTGTAGTAGTGTGCAACAGTGATTATTCTGTTTGCAAAACTCAGTTGTTTCTTCTCTCGTTATTATTTCTTACTAATTTTCATTTCAGTGCAAGAAATGAGGTGACTGTAACTAAGAAGTGTTAATTTTAAAACGTCAGCACTCTAACCCTGACGGAAACAACAAAATATTATAAGAAACTAAAATTTACTTCATGAAAGACAAAAGAAATCTATACACATAAAACTCAAAGTCTGAGGATTTATGTGTACTGAATACAAATCCACACCGTTACACCGATTGCCACCAAATTTTGCACAGGTAACCTTTTAAACAAGGCGAAAAACACTGTCTAACTTGGAATTTGATATTTTCCCCGCTCGCACGATTTAGACCCTTTTAATAATGCCTTTTTGTTGACCCGTATAAAGATGTCAACAACACAATGGAGATCAGAATTAATTACCATAGTAACAAAAAAATAATCAAAAGCTATTTAGCGGCATCGGAACTGTACACTTATTCATTCTTGCAGTACATTTTCGATGTTTTATACAATACGCGATTGTATTGATATATTACGATGTGGAAAAGAAGAAGTGTACTACTAACTATAAATTGTTCTATTACTTAATGCAAAGCGGAAATACGTGTTGTTTTCTTTTGTGAGGTTAGGTGACAACGGTTTTTGGTTTTTTAGTTTACTGCTGAAATAAATAAAAGCCAAGGTTGAGGAAAACATAACGTTTAATATGTTGTACAATACTTGTAACACAATAACGCTTAAAATAAACAATGTAGTGTTTCTGATATAACAGTTACTTTATAAATATCTACAAAGGCTTTATAAACGGGTACTTTTAAATCTCAAAAGGCTGTAGCACCAACATAATAATTTAGTACAAGCTAAAATATTACAAGTGTTGAAAACAGCTTTGGAGGGATTTTGACTAATGAGTACAAAATTGTTATACGAGCTGGCAGAACACCATATAGATATAGAGAATAAAAATTATATTAAAATACTTATTAGAAGTCAGATATTCGCTTGTGAAGCCGCGGGTAACAGCTAGTAATTTATAAAACGTAAAATAACAATTTTCTAATAGACACAAACGACAAAGAAGAAACGAAGGATGTCTTTAAAGTACACACAAATTTTACTTATAATATATGTCAATCATAAATTTTGGACAAATCACAAAAATTATAACATACTGTTACGACATCACAGAACAATCTACGTGTTTGTCGAATGTGCCAGAAGAATCTCGATGTAACGCGTGTGGCGTACGTGCTTGGCGACGCATTTTCCAGAGGTTTCTCGAAGGCGCCAGCCGCGCGGACTGTGTCAAGGCCGCAGTTAATTACGTAGTTCACACGAGAGATAAGACGCAGTTTGGAACCTTCTGGTGTGTGAGCGGGGATATAAATACATGGCGGCAGCGGCCTTAGTTTTCAGTATTAGTGCGAATTATTGACCGTGCGGTTCGAGAGTTATAGTAGCGATATTACTGTGCGCGTTCATGTGGTTATTAGTTAAGAGTGGTGTTTTACAATCGGACGGTATAATTGTAATAAAATTGTGTTTAATTTTAGTGGACATTTTATTGCGTGTGAACAATTTTCATTTGATTTGTTGTAAAAGACAGTTAATTACGAACTGTTTAACTGTAAAAATTAAAGGTGTGATTGGTGACTTAATTGATGTTTTGTACTTATTTTGTTTCCACTGTACCTACGACGATCGAGTAGACCGTAGTAACAACACATTTATGGATGACTTACACTTGTTGTTGAACTCATTTGAATGACCGTAACTCGCAAAAAATTATATGTGAATAATATTAAAAAATTTAGACACTACATTCATGTCTTTCTATTCAACACATATAATCATAGTTACTCCATATGACTTTATAAAAAAACCACTGTATTCAATTTTCTAGGTCAACCACAGTCTGACGGAAGCAATAAGGGTTTTCTATATGTGACTCACGCCGGAAGTGTTGTCTTCATTTCCGTTGGTCTGTTAATGACAAGGTTTGTACAACACTATACAACAGCCGTAGAGTACTTTCAAAGGTTTTCTCTTCGAACAAAATTGATTGACACAGCCTTTATTTTCTGTTTACTATTTAAAATAAAAAGAACATACTAGTTTATGAAACGTTTGTACTTTAAACAGACGCCGAAAGGCTTGTGTGTATCACACGGTTTTAAAAGAGTAGAACTAGCACTTTATAAGTTAAGTGTACACTAGTTAAGTATATTAAATAACGTTTCACAACTTATTTATAAATAGATAAACATAGCTTATTTGTGTACGTCAGAATAAATATTACACGTTGCTGTTAGTATTACTCTAGGTATTATTGCTAGGATAATATTACTAACAAATACGTTTTTGAAAAATAAACAACAATTCTACAAGAAAATCAATTTTAAGGTTTAAAGTAAATAATTAGTTTTCTTTTAAAAAGTAAGTAAGGTAAATAATGTTCCTATAACTTGAAATAGTATTAAAGGCAAAGTATGCCTTCTTTTCTATAGTCAGTAAATAACCTGACAGTTTTAACATTTCAACTGAAAGAGAAAAATTCCAGTTTGGTAAAGCTACGGGTGTTTCGACACTTATATATGCAAACCGGTAAATGGATCCTTCCACAGGAGATGTAATAGGAGACGTAAGTAAAACATAGGCTTGTTAATACGTTACATAGGCTTTCGTACGTACGTTAAAGGCCGCAACCGAAAAGGCTTTGCAGATCTACAATAATATGTAATTATGAAGGTCTGATTAGACAGAAATCTGTTTACTGCACCACACTGGAAAAATATTGTTTTAAAAACCACTTAATAGCCATTTTTCATAATTCAATCTAAAATAGGCTATACTGAGCTACTGAGCTACTATCTTCATTTACACAAAATGCTCTATGAAACTAGCTTTTATTTTTAAGCATGAAGAGATTTTTAACCTCAGGGTAAGTAGCACAGATAGACCTATATTACTCATTTTTACAAATAAATAGCACAATTAAATTACCTTTATTTAAGTTAATATAACAATCTATTAACATTTAGATCAAATTAAAATATTTTAAACTGCTTGGCTGAGAATGGCTACTTCCAACTCACGCCACCAGGTCATACTGCCATTACGTAAATAGTACACACAATAAACGACGCTAAAATATGAAACCAAGTTTATATTTAAGTACCCAATCAAACTCTAGGTAAATAACGGGGTTTTTTCTTTTAAATATTATAGTTTTATTGACAAATATCTAACCCCTCGAATAAGAATAAATAAGAATCTCCTGAAGAAACAAATCGTGGCTGCGCCGCCATCTTTTCTTTCAGTACTAGAAATATGTTCTTTTAACTTCGTGTAACTATATTTATTTTTTATTGTCATTTAAACGGAATAATAGTTTCACTATAAGATTTGAGGATATTCTTTTTACATACCGACGGATTAGTGGTAAAATTACCCAAGTCCAAGTTTTAATGATGTTTCAAGATATTTAAAAACGACATTTTTCATGCATTTCTCTGTCTATTTTTATTATTTAACAGCTATTTACTCAATAAAATAACTCTATTAATAATAAAAATTAACGGTAAAAGTCACTTCTATGATTTATCATTGCACTTGAAAACCTTTAATTTCACATTTCCATAAATTCATGAGTGGACTTGGATAAAACCCCACGATACACACCGTTGCTCTATTTTTTTATTCATAGCCATTACAAAATTTATCTATCTTACTGACAAAAGCAAAGTCAGTTTTCCACTTTATAAAGCAGAAAATAGAAAATATTGTTATTGCACTAGAAACAAACTTAAATTTTGGTTGTTTCTCCCAAATTAAGGCAAACAATTCTCTTCTAATGTTACTGACAGATGAAAACAAGAACTATCTGATATTTACCTGGTAATACTCTTATATATAAAGACGACAGTGTAATTAACTGCCTTAACAGCAAAATTACTGACTAGAAAAATATATTTATGAACATTTACTTCTAAACGTAATAACTCTGTTCGCTCAAACCTAATGTACTTACTTAGATTAATATAATCTATACTGTTGAAAATTCAGTGATACGTTATTTACTTCAATTCATAGTAATAAATTTTAAATATATTAAATTTATTAATTTGGTTTATGCTTTCATGTTTAAATAATACATGTTTTCCTCAGTCAAATTTTTTGTGTTTCCAGTCTTTATCACTTTGTTGTGTTAGCAGGTTTGTCGTACCTTGTTGCTGAAACTCTTCGTGTCTTTCGGTGTCATCACCATTATCAAGTCGTTTTCTTGACACCGAAAAGCGTTTTCTGGGCGAAGCAGCAACCAGCAATTTAGCAACGAACTACGACAAAGTTTGAATATACTTTTGTCTTAAACAGTTTTTACATTTGACTCAAGTACCTGTCACACTTTTATAAATGTTGTTTTCGTTTTCTTTATTAAGACCAATATTTCTGACGATATGAACTAACAAACATGGTTAGAACTCAAACCGCTCTCTTTTGTTATCACTTCATAGTTTTTACTTTACAAATCTATAAAACCTAATCAAGTTAAATAATAAACAAATTAATTTTCTTTAAAACATAATCAAGATTAGTTGGTCGTAACATTAGTTTTCAATAGTTGTTCATTAGTTTTGTATGAACATTTTACTTTAAATAAAATTGTAAATGCCGTATTTAATATAATATAAAATTATATCACTTCCCGGTTGCGATTTTAACTTTTTACGTCCCCCTTCCATTATTCATCCACTTTGTTGCGTGACATGAAACTGTTGCAGAGACTTGTGTTCTCGAGAAACTGTTACGCTGTGTTAAACCTATTTATAAAAATTATTCTTCAAGAAGTAACCTTTGATGTTTAACGACTCGGAAAATACGTTATGTTGAAACCGTTATATTGAAGACATCTTATATAAGGCAATTTCTTGTTTAATTTAAAACTATCTGATACTAAAGTGCCTACTTAATTTCGCTGTAAACAGATTTGTACGTATAGAGTATGAAGAACCTACTCGTTACAGTAGCGTATCTAGGATGTGGCCTTCGGGGAGGATCTGGTCAAGTCGGCTTCATACAAAAGAAAAAACAAGGTGAGACTAATGAACACTACTATCTTAAAAATAGTTGAAAAGTGTGCGATAACATTCTAAAGTCAATCCCATTAAATTAACGGTAATAACACAATAAAAATACGCGTTATTGAAACATTGTTTAGAATATACATATTGACTGAATTGATTTCATATTACAAACGCGAACTCTGTGTATTAAATTAATTCTGTGCTTGTATATTCAAAAAAAAGAGTTACTACTACTATAATAGCGTACAAAGCTGAAAAAATAATAACACAGTCTAAAAATTAAGAGCTTAAGATTGGTTAACCCTTTTCGAATGCAGGTGGGGGTGGGTCCGGTCCCGTGTATCCCCCCCCCCCGAAAATACGCCACTCCTCGTAAACGAGGAATTCTCATTTAAAATTTCAACTCTCGCTAACAAAATTTAGACGGATCTGTGGAACGATTCATGGGTACCTGAAAAATAAAACACGAAAGGATACCCGAATGAAATTTTATAAAACTGTGGCTGTCCCCACATATTTGTATGCTAGTGAGACATGGACTCTTGGTATAAGGGACGAGCGGAGATTCAGGCAGCCGAAATAAAATTTATAAGAGGGACGCAAGTTTGTTCTCTTTTGAATCGGAGAAGGGACGAGGATATTAGACGCGATTTAAACCTTGTATCAAGAAGATTGAAGACCACAGAAGTAGATGGTGTGAATACTTGAATTAGCATGCCTGATATCCGTCTACCTGTGGCTGCCTTGGGTTATCACCCTACTGGGAAGAGTGATGTCGGTAGACCAAGGAGAAGATGGGTTCCGGAACAGGACTATGGTCTATTCCGTGGAATAGTGGTGATGATGTTATTGTTGTTGTTGTTGATGATGATGATGATGATGATGATTATGATGAAGAAATTTCAACTTTCATAAGAAAATAACGTAAATGTACTTTAGTTTGATGTGACCAAAATTTACTTAATCATGACACAAAATCGAGTGATCTTCAATCGTCTCCCATAAAGATTTTTCAATAAAATGCTAAATTTAAAGCGTATAACGGTGTTCGGTCGAATGATCTTATTAATCTACGTTTCCCGGAGTATAGTCAGCCTATGCGCGGCCACTGTAATTTCGACGCAGCAAAATACTGGCCGTCGGTGTCACAAAACAATTTCTAGAAGGCAGTGCCCGTTAACACTGTAATCAATCTTAAGACCAGAAAAATCCCATTATTGTAAAATAAAAAGCTTGTGTAAGCCATTTTTTAAGCTGTTCTTAAAAGTTAATGTTATTCAGAACATATTTTTAAAATAAATTCTGTATGACGTAGATCAAACGCGAAAAACGCGAAACCTATTAAAACACATAAGAACTAAGAATCAGACTTATTATTCATTACTTTTATACCATATATTGACTTTTTTCACGTGTTGATAATAAGATAACATTTAAAGAGCAGAACATTAATTAATTAAAATTGTATATTCTGTTATATTAAAATGATTACACAGTTGCCGCTAAACACTTCGTTATAAGTTATATAGGTTTGGGGTGATGTAATGACATTCTATATTATAATAAAGTACAGTAATACTACTACTGATTGTTACCAGTTCAAAGACCACACAATCTTAAAAAAACACAAGAAAATCTAGAAAACTTTATAACCTCATTGCTAATAACGTTAAAATATATCTTACACTAAATATATTCTTCTCTAAGTGTAAAATCACTATTTGCTTTCGATATTATTAATCACATGATCAAATAAATAATTAGTCACTTTTCCGTGAAGTTAGTACCCACTTCGCACTTTTACAAGGAATTGCTTGTTCACATGTACTATTTAACTAAAAAAAAAACTTCCTTGAAAATTGGAGTATGTATAATGTATTGTTTATGGGATTGTTGAGTTTGAGTAACTGATTAAGGAAAAGTAACTTGTCTGAAGCGTAGAGATTGTTTGGCTTGATTACTGTACTGGAATATCTTAAACTGTATTATATTATTACTAATAATGAAAACAACAACTATTATTATTATTACTAATAGTAATGTAATTAATCATAGGCTCAATATGTAAAGTAATTATCACAGTACCACACACACACACACACACACACACGCGCGCGCGCGCGTAACCTGCTGATATGATTAACAGCATCTGTTGTGATTTACAATACACAAGGGACTTACATAGTTACATAGTTGGACAGACGCACATGCATACGAGATTCGCTCCCACACGCTCCCACACGCACGCACACACACACAATTACATTTAGATATCATATTGTTACGTAATGCGGAAAAAGAGTTACGCCAGTACAGAACGTTCTGGTACATTGGAGAACGTTGTTAAAATCTTTTCTCGGCTATTCCCGCAGTTGTAATGCGTACGTGACGCTTGACATGCGAGGCACTATTACGTAATGCGGAACGTCTCGTGCGTTGGATGGTGTCGTTCTAGAAGCTTCTCAATTAGCCCAACGGTGTGTGTTTCTGCCGTGGCCGCGCTAAAGTATTATATATAATTTTCATGTTTTTCTTAAAGACGCATATTATGGAACCTTCTAGACTATAAGTAGCCCATACCTGCCGCTTAGAGTTCAATGTTATGTCGGGCGATTTACACAGTGCGACGCAAGTGGTGTATTTGTGAAAAGTGATTATAGCGAGGAATTCTTTATATTCTCTCTCCTATGGCGCTACAGCCCAAGTCGGGCCCTGGCCTCCACCAATCTCCGCCTCCAATCCACTCTATCCACTGCAACCCTCCTCCAGTTTCTTATCCCCATGTCTCTCGCGTCCTCTGCAACGCCATCTTCCCACCTCTTCCTCGGTCTACCTCTAGGTCTCGTTCCCTCCCATGTACCCAGCAAAGCCCTCTTAGGGTTCCTGCCACCCTCCATTCTCATAACATGTCCGGCCCAACGCAATCTTTGAATTCTTATAAATTTTGAGACTGGTATCTCTTTATATATTTGATACAGTTCGTTGTTGTATCTCAGTCTCCATGAGCCATTTTCTTGTATTGGGCCTATAATGCGTCTGAGGATTTTCCTTTCAAAGGTGTCTACTATGTCGACTGTTTTCTGTGTGATTGCCCATGCCTCACACCCGTAGCATAGCACCGGTCTGATGACAGTCCTATATATTTTCATTTTTGTTTCCCTGTGCACATCCCCAGACCTAAATGATGGCAGCAATGCGAAGTACGCCTTGTTAGCCATGGTGGTCCGTCTTTGGATCTCCGGCTCATCTGATCCAGTCTTTGCTAGATTCACTCCGAGATACGTGAAATTGTCCACCACCTCAATTGTGTCCTCCTCTATCTCGATGTTGTTATGAACCTGGTCCCTTCTTGTTTGGATAAGCATTTTTGTTTTATCCATATTTATGGCTAGCCCAACTTCCTTGGCTTTGTTTTTAAGCTCTATAAATATTTCTTTAGCTGCCGTGATCCGTCTTGACATGATGTTAATGTCATCTGCATATGCGGCTATCTGTACAGTTTTATTTGTTAACAGATTGGAGCTATTTATTGATAAGCCTCTAATTACATATTCCAATGCAATATTAAGTAGTGTTGGGGCCAACCCATCTCCCTGCTTTAGTCCCCGTGTAATATTTATGGGTTCAGTTAGTTGGCTATCCACCTTTACTTGGGCTTCAGTCTGCTGCATAGTAACTTGGGTTAATCTTACCAGCTTGCCTGGTATTCCAAATTCATGCATTATGGTGTAGAGTTTATCTCTATTAATAGAGTCATACGCTTGCCTGAAGTCCACAAAGATCTGGTACACATCAATATCACGTTCCCATCCGCATCTTAGTATCTGTTTTACCGAGAAGAGTTGGTCGATTGTAGACCTTCCAGGTCGGAATCCAGCTTGGTATTCCCGTATTATATTTTCTGTGAGGGGTCTCAGCCTTTGGTTCAAGATGTACGCAAAAACCTTGTAGGAGGTGCACAGCAACGAAATGCCTCTGTAATTTCTACACTGAAGTTTGTCGCCTTTTTTATAAATGGGGCATATAATGCACTTATTCCATTCCATGTGGATTCGTTCCGTTTGCCATATGTCCACGATTAAGGAGTGCAGTGCGACCGCCACATCAGCACCTCCAGCTTTAAGCAGTTCTGCAGGAATCAAGTCTGTACCTGGTGCCTTGTTGTTCCTGAGGGCACTAATAGCTTCTTCTATTTCCTGAATTGATGGTGGGTCAGATTCCATCCCCCCCAATGTTTGCATTCCGCGGAGTGTGAGCGACAATTTCTCCTCCCTGTAGCATACCACCAAGGAGGCCATCGAAGTACTCTCGCCAGATAATTTTAATTTTCTCTGGATCACTGACAATTCTATTCTCTCTGTCTCTACATAGTGTTGTAGATGGTTTATAACCTTCCTTGAGATGCTTAAGATATTTATAAGCATTCCTTATTCTTCCATCTGCAAAGTCCTGCTCCATTTTGAGGAGCAGCCCGTTTTCAAAAGTTCTTTTCTTTTTTCTACATACTTTATTTGCCAGTCTTCTATTCTCTTCATATTCTTGCTTCCTTTCTCTAGTCCTACACTGAGAATACTTTCTGTGAGCCTCATTCCTCCGTGCAACACTCTCCCTGCATTCCTCATCAAACCAGTCCTCCCGCCTCCGTCTCTCCTCTATTCCTAGTACCTCTCTGGCGGTTTCCAGGAGTGCGCACTTAAGGCTCTGCCATTTCTCTTCCACCGTTCCTGCGACTGACTCATTCAATCTATTCCTCACTTTCCCAGCATATTCCTGTACCCTTTCTGGGTCCTTTAAACTCACTGTGTTAACCTTTTCCTGTCTTCTGAGTCTGTCCTTCCTATATACAGCCACCCTGCATCTAAACTTCATCTGCACCATATAGTGATCAGAACCAACTGACGCTCCTCTCCGGGTTTTGACATCAATGATACTTGTAGCTGCTCTTTTATCTATGATCACATGATCTATCTGGTTGACTGTTTTCCCATCCGGGGCTACCCACGTTTCTTTATATTAGATGACATTATTATTGCGTGTGAACAATTTTTATTTTATTTATTTGTTGATTATAAATGTTTTAATTGTGATAATTAAAGCTGGCGATTAGTGACTTAATTGGTGTCTTGTATTTTGTTTTACACTGTACCATACGACGATCAAGTTAGACGGTCGTAACAATATTAATGTTTGAGATTAAGTTTATTCTCTCAGACTGTACGTCTGTCGAGATGTACATTGAACTTCACTGAAATAATTAAGTTTAGCATATATAAAATATCTAGTGCTGTTTCGTAATGTAATACCTAATACTACTATTTTTGAACGTTTTACGTTAATGGAGGTTTCAAATAAACACAGTCTTTTCAAAGTAAAGCACTGTAAACATTAAAGATGGCAAAAGGATTAAAATGACGCAGTATGTGTAAGTAGTAACATTTAAACATTTCTTAAGGTGTCAACACATTTATTGCATGTTAATTAACAGCTGCAATTTAAAAGGGAATGGATTACAAACATACACAACCAATTTTGTGTTTAAAAGTGAGTTAATTGTGTAACGTAATGACAAAGAAAGGACGTTGTAGTATAGAAGATATCGTTGTGAAGGTCGATCAGATCGTCGTGTTTGAACAGTGGAAACAGAATAACTGGCACCAGATGAAGTCGCTATTTAGAACTTTATTGATAGTTTAGGACTAATTAAAATACCAAAACGGTTTGTATGAAGCAAGTTTTCAAGCATACGATTGTCTAGCACACACCTAATGTAAAACTCAATAAGTATAACTTATTTAAAAGCGGCACACTAGATAATACAAGTCACCAATTGCAGACGTCCGTACACAATAAGTCGCAATCGCTTTACACTAAAGCACAATAAATCGCCCTAAAAAAATAAAATCTCTGCTTCGGAAACGTCACTTTTATAGTTCGCCTGTGTGGTGTGACTCAATTGGCCCGGATGCCGATAGAACAATCGACAAACATCTGTAATGCCGAAAAATCGAGCGCATTGCGTAATCCTGCCGCTCACACAGCGCATGCAAAACGTACCAAACACGTTATCTATCGACCCGCGGTAACAATAATGTTTTCAGTCGACTGACGTCATAATGGAACTGCTACATAAAATACGAGTAATATTTCTAAGTGTAAAAACGCAGCACCATATTGTTTGCTTAATCAGTGAGAGTATTCTCTTGATAGTATTATCTCTTTTACAATCTGTCCTCCAACTGTTATCTACTATACCCTCCCCACGAAGGGATTTGCATGAGTTTAAGGTATATTGACAGTGTGCGTGTGTGCTGTGCACGCGCGCACGCGTGTGTGTTTTATGTTGTAGTAACAATACAACGTAAATAAACAAACGCCAGTCTAAAAGGAGAGTAGGGGTTTATAGGAGTCTGAATTTTGGTATTTTAAAAACAAAGAATTAAAAAACATTGTCTATTGACACAGCTAACATTAAAGGATAAAAGAGTTATTGCTTTCATTGTTTTACTAATTTATTGTAATGGATATCTGTCATGCGTCCCGTGCTAAATTTTGCCGTTTTGACGTAAATGTCGTATATAATCTACTATGAACTCAACTTTATTTTCAGAAATATATATATATGACAACTCAGAGATTAATATCCAGCATTGTGTCTGTTTATAAGAAATTCAAAAAGACATGTTTGTCTGTTACATTCGAATAATATGTAATGTGTAAAGTAAAAACAGAAAAGACTAGACCGAGTCGTATAAGTTTGACGATAACTGAAGAACTGCGATAAAAATATACTCGTGGGTTGAATTTTAATGAGGTTGACTGGGTTACCCACTTTTGAATTTTCAATACAGAATTGTTGCAATAAAATTACTAGCTTGCACCACTAACAATATAAAATAATTGTGACGCGAGACAGAATTACACACAATAATTGTGACGCGAGACAGAATTACACACAATAATTGTGACGCGAGACAGAATTACACACAATAATTGTGACGCGAGACAGAATTACACACAATAATTGTGACGCGAGACAGAATTACACACAATAATTGTGACGCGAGACAGAATTACACACAATAATTGTGACGCGAGACAGAATTACACACAATAATTGTGACGCGAGACAGAATTACACACAATAATTGTGACGCGAGACAGAATTACACACAATAATTGTGACGCGAGACAGAATTACACACAATAATTGTGACGCGAGACAGAATTACACACAATAATTGTGACGCGAGACAGAATTACACACAATAATTGTGACGCGAGACAGAATTACACACAATAATTGTGTTCCGCGTCAGAATTATTTTACATTGTTACGTCATTACAGAACGTTCTACATGTTTCTCGGCTATCCCAGCAGAGCCCAGCTGTAATGTTGTGTGCGTACGTGACACTTAACATGCGTCAACGGGGCTCTTCCAAACCATACCAGTCGGCGCACTGTGTTCAAGGCCGCAATCAATTACGCTCTAGTGTTTTCTAGTAGTGTTGACGCGTATTATGGATGATTCTGGAATCTCAACGGGGTGTAAATATAAGCATTCAGGGACGCTTAGTTTCAGTTTAAGTGGCGATTTATTCCAGTGAGGTTCCAAGTATTGTGGCGAAGTGTTATTGTTGTGCGGGGCTCTATTAGTTGACATTAATATTGCGTGTGGACAAATTTTGCTCGGATTATTGTACAAGTTGATTATGAACTGTATTTGTAATTAATTAAAGCTGGTGATTAGTGCCTTCATTGGTGTCTTGTATTTTGTTGTCCACTGTACCGTACGACGATCAAGGAGACCGTCGCAACAATATAGTCAGTGATAACATCGGACAACAAAGTCCAAGCCTGCAACAATGAATACACTGTAGTACGATCATGTACTGTGTAAGGCAGTATAACCTGTTTTCAGCACTGTTTAAGCGTCATAAATCGTATAGCAAATGACAAACAAATCTGGGAGAAAAACTGATGAAAAAGAATTTTTCCTTAATACGCTTTTCAAATCGGAAACGCCAAACATGTTATATATTTTAGGGTAAACAGTGCTTAACTTTTTCAATAATAGAAAAAAGTACCAGTGGAGAGAGAGAGAGAGAGAGAGAGAGAGAGAGAGAGAGAGAGAGAGAGAGAGAGAGAGAGAGAGAGAGAGAGAGAGAGAGAGAGACAGACAGACAGAGGAGAGAGAGTGGGGGGATATAGATTGGTCCTATTATCTGTTTCTATATAGTCTTTCATTGCCGCTTTATTATTTTATTTGCCTGTTTCATATACATAGCTGTTTACTTTCCGGATTTTGTTTTTTCTCTTCCTCTATGAGTTTCATTATATTTGATATATCCAGTAACGTTTATGTTTTCAGTTAACCTCTTTATACAATATTTGGCAGCATATGTTATGAGACAATCAGTTATATCCTAATTTTAATTGCTTATGAGTGATTTATATTATTTAGAGATATATTTTTTTCTTTTGAATAATGTGGATTCCTCTTTTAGACTCTATTTACGTAATCCTTCATAACCGGTGTTGCAATAATTGTCTTCATCTATCTTTTTCGTTGTTACACAATATTTTCTTCTAGGTTACAATAATAATTAAGAATGTTAGTTCTCGGTAATTTTATGAATCCTGGAGTCCTGTATTTTGTCATAGCAAATAATTTAATACACATACTGACTCAAGGTTATGTATTCCTATCCCATGACATTTCCATATTAATATTCCTTAGGTAATAGTTAAAGAATATGTTGGTTGGCAATCGTCAGTTCTTTCCGTGAATACAACGAAAGCTTTGACTGACTTTTACTACAACCTCTGTCCACCTTTACAACCGCAATGTTTCCAAGAAAAAACTTACAGCATACTAGCCTCAATAGAGAAGGTTTTACCAAATTTAATTATGTATAGTAAATTGGGCTTTTCTGAATTTAAACTATGATTGTTTAGAAAATATCGGTTTTTTATTATCAAAAATGTTTAAATTTAAATAACCTAAATAGCTTAAGACTTAGAGTCAATAAACGTTAACGTTAAAGACACTTGATATTATTAAACAATATAGAAAATTTTATTGTTTTCTTCATATTAATAGTTGCAGCTTATTGTCATTCTGTGTCTACAGCAGTAAATTGCACGAGACAATTGCTTGCGTTTTCTCAGAATTAAAACATTAGTTACAATATTTTTCTTGTTAAAATTGTAAAGTTAATTTTAAAAACTGCTCCTCTATGTGGGAGCGAGGAGTGAAAAATGTTAAATAAACGTTTCCCAGATAGGCTAGTTGCCAGGTTAACACATTTTCCGGGAGTTGGATGCGCAAATTGAATGTACAGGTCTTGTTGTTGTTGTCGTTGTCGTTGTCGTTGTCGTTGTCGTGGTCGTTGTCGTCGTCGTCGTCGTCGTCGTCGTCGTCGTCGTCGTCGTTGTTGTTGTTGTTGTTGTTGTTGTTGTTGTTGTTGTTGTTGTTCTTCTTCTTCTTCTTCTTCTTCTTCTTCTTATTATTATTATTATTATTATTATTATTATTATTATTATTATTATTCATTTAGGAGGTTCTCTTAAAGTTGGTTAGTACTCAATACTCTTGCCCCATAGCATTAATGGTGGACTTGTGGACTATTAACACGAGCCATCTTGGTTAACCTGTCATCACCCATCCTCTCGACATGGTCAATGCATAGTTATCGCCTTTCCTGTATCCAGTCCATTAAGTATGTCACACGGTAGGTTTCTCAAACACAGACATTTCTTACTCTATCTCGCCGTATTCTGCCCGTCTGTCTTCTTAATGACTCCATCTCAGCAATTCGTGTTTGTCCTTCCAGTTGTGGTTCCTGATATTCCCTCTGCTCCATACGTCAGAATAGGCGTCGCTGTCTTTGTGTACCAGTCGTGGCCCGGAGGCACGGATGATGTCTTTGTGTTAGCGTGGGGAACGCTTGTAGTTGATTCTCACAACGTACAGAACCATAATTCAGAGACGGCCAGTTGAGGTTCACGCATCTATAATTATTTCTTAATATTTAAAATAAAATTATCGCTCAATGTAATTGTTCAAAATAAATTTTTCAAATACGTTACGCATGTTATACATATTTTACAAGTTGAACCGATACTCTGAATAAAGGAATACGTAGGATTTCATTTTATGCACAAATTTCGTTTAGTTGGCGGTTACGGTTTGAATACATTGGTTTACTTGTTTGCATCGTTAAATGAAATTACAAATTACTTTTCTCTAATTGTATCTTTAATTATGAGGTGAATCAAACCTATTATAGACATAACATGGGAATGTGTGTGTTGTTCGTTCTTGTCTTTGTGCTACAAGTGATTAGTTACCACCAGTAGCAGACAGTAATATTGTTATCTGCGCATTGTAGCTGTATTGTCTTTGATAGTGTTATTAATCTTCTGTTGTGAATTGCAATTAGTTGGAAACAGGGAAGTTGACGTTATATGACGGCAGTTAAAGTAACACATTGTTTAATACATAATTGACATTACTGAAGAAACTACTTTATTGGTGGCAACAGTAGCTTGAGTTTTAATCCTAATTCTATTTAGCATAATGTACAGTACTAACATCATTTCAAAAGTTGATACATAATATTATTCTGTAACTCAGTACTACCGTAAAGATAGGACTGTAAAGACTGTAAAGGCTGTATCATCAGTATTTCTTTACTTGTTTTCAGGGAAAAAAATAATGACTATGTGCCCAATGACTCTTACAACACACACGTATTAACAGTTACACAGTGTTGAAATCATATTCGTTAATTCTTGGTTTTATGATAGGGCTACTTTTGCATACAGTCATAACATTTTTTTTTATTAACAAGCTGTGCAAATCTTCCATCTACCTTTGTAAAAAAGTATAGTGCTCCTATTACTACTACTAGTATAGTAGTAGTAGTAGTAGTAGTAGTAGTAGTAGTAGTAGTAGTAGTAGTAGTAGTAGTAGTAGTAGTAGTAGTAGTAGTAACAGCAGCAGCAGCAGCAGCAGCAGCAGCAGCAGTAGTAGTAGTAGTAGTAGTAGTAGTAGTAGTAGTAGTAGTAGTAGTAGTAGTAGTAGTAGTAGCAGCAGCAGCAGCAGCAGCAGCAGCAGCAGCAGCAGCAGTAATAGTAGTAGTAGTAGTAGTAGTAGTAGTTGTTGTTGTTGTTGTAGTATAGCAGTAGTAGTAGTAGTAGTAGTAGTAGTAGTAGTAGTAGTAGTAGTAGTAGTAGTAGTAGTAGTCGAAGATACAAAAGCCTATTCTAAGCGTGAAGCAGAACAGAATTAGTAACTCCTTTGTTTCAAACAAATTGGAGATATTAAAATATACTTCTCATCCAACTTGGATCCGTAATTCGTCTTAATACGTAAACATGAAGAGAATTTACTACGGTAATTGGACCATGGTAGATTAAACTGCATCATTCCTGTTATTACATATTCTAAAGTAATATTATATATTGTATTACACAATATATGGTCTACCGCCAGAAATTTTCTCGAGTCAGCCTTTACTATGTAGCATTTTCTGCTCTCTCCTCTACTAAGCTACGTAATACTCGTACTTATTCACCTACGCCTTGATTCTGTGCCATTAGATGAACGCTCTGCACCTATGAACCAATTACTCTGTGTGTCTGTCCATATCCCTTCACTTTCTTCCTCCCCCCTTTCATTTTTTCCTTTTTATCACTCCTAATTTGATTTCATCCGTTATATAAAAACTTCAGAGTAATACACAGAAGCAGTTACTTCATGGAATTAATAAGAACCCAAAAAGAGAATGAGTAAATACAGTGAGAGGTAACGAAGACAATGTTAACAAAGTGTCTCAGAGAGCACGAGAGAGAGAGCGAGAGAGAGCGCGGGAGTGATAGAGAGAGAGAGAGAGAGAGAGAGAGAGAGAGAGAGAGAGAGAGAGAGAGAGAGAGAGAGAGAGAGAGAGAGAGAGAGAGAGAGAGAGAGAGATAGAGAGAGAGAGAGAGAGAGAGACTGTATTGAGGAATTCGCTGTGTGCTTGTCTGACCAACATGCTACAACTAGACGACGTTTTTAGTTACAACTACTAGACATACAAACAGTGTTGCTGATAGTACGGATAACATTAGAGCCGATACCCATTAAGGCAAACACACGGTCAGCCAGTTCGAAAATGATAAGGGTTAACTAATGGTTCACTAAATTATTGGGTGAAGTTGTGTAAAATATGAGCGTTCCACTAACGAAGTATCCTGACATTTCGCTAGCACACTGTACGCAAACGTAATGTCAATAAGCGATAACATTATTTGGTCCAACTAACGTAGCAGCGTAATGTTTAGGTGCAACGTTGAACTTACAAATGTAGATAACGGTGGTGTAATCTAGATCAAAATTAGCGACCTCAATTAGGTACACGGTAATAATATGTTAATTTGAGTATTAGTGTTCGTTCGTGGTGAGCAGGACTAATTGTCAATTATGCCTTGGGTTAAAAAGTGTAACGTAAAAGAGTTACGTAATTTTCACGTCTTACTTATAAAACAAAAAAAGTGATGTGAGACGTGTCGTGAAAATTATTTCATGATTATTAAATTTTATTTGTTGTTCGTTTGTTGTTGGCTGTTGATTTTTAATCTCCATCAAAACGTATGTTTAAATTAGTGTACGATGTTGTCACGGATCGCTGTGTGTTACAGTAGAAACAAAATACAGACACCAATTAAGTCACTAATTACCTGCTTTAATTATTCACAAACAACAATGTAAAATCAACAAGGTAATTTCAACACAATAAATCAACTTAAATTTGTCTACACTCAATAGTAATATCAACTATTAAGGGTTCCGCACTAATTATAACACATTAAACACTTTTCACAACCACTTGATCCGCACTCTACAATCTCGCCAGGTTCAACTAACTTCTAAATTGCTCGCTTTGCTTATATAGGTTCCCCAGGTCTTCCAGAATAATCGTCCATTCTGTTGGTGGTGTTCCAGCAAAATTTCCATAGTTAAGTGTACTTGAATAGTCTGGAAGGTACCGTTGTTCACGACCTTGACAGAGACACTGCACCTGCTCGGCTACTCGATAAACGTGTAGAAGGTTTAACGTGTAACTGCTCCTGCCAACTTTTCGAGAGCGTTATGTAATTTCGTAACAATATATAATGCAGTAATTCGTTCATTTTTGCTTTTGCTGACATCAATTAATAACAACTGTTTACTTATTTAAATAATAGAAAGCACATTAATTTTGTTACGACGGTCTACTGATCGTCGTATGGTACAGTGGAAAACAAAATACAAGACACCAATGAAGTCACTAATCACCAGCTTTAATTATCACAATTAACAGTTTGTAATCAACAAGACAGTCTCTTACAGCAAATCAAATAAAAATTGTCCACACGCAATAAAAATGCCAACTAATAGAGTACCTCACAATTATAAAACACATAACACTTCGCCAAAATACTTCAAACCGCACTGTGTAAATCGCCCGACAATAACTAAACTAAGGCCGCTGACGCTTTGTATTTATACCCCGCTCAGACACCACAACATTCCACATACTATACATCAGCGCTACACTAGGACGTTATTGATTGCGGCCTTGACACAATGCGCGCGGCTGGCGACGTCTAGAAACGTCTCGCGAACGTACGTTGCAATCACGTACGCACACAACATTACAGCCGGATTCCACTGGAACATTCGAGAAACACGTAGATTGTTCTGCAATGTCGTAACAGTATTAGCGGGGCTTAGTAGACTGGTGTTGTTTGGCAGCTGGCTACTAATCTAAAAGTCCTGAGTTCATTTCCTGGGCTCATCATAAGGACAAGGGGTGGTTTTCCGTCTCCAGATCGACCCAGCCGATGGAAACGTATAAATGGTACACCAGCCTCGAGATAACAATTGGCGTGTGCAACACAATACTGCCACGATAGTACTGTCTTGCATGCCGCAGCCTACTCTGCGTAATTCCAAACTACTTCAGTAGTACAAAAAGGAGCTACTGTATTATATTGTCACTACAGTTAACAAATCTCTATAAAAACAGGATTGCTTAAAGAAACTGTGCATACGACCGAGCTTTTGGAACTGGTCGATAGAAATTAAGTCTACCTGGCTCAATAAATTCAACTAAAAACTGAAACCTGACGTTTGTTGTCGTTGCTTTGGTATAGAGTACACAGAATTTTATGTTATGTTAGGTTAGGTTAGGTTAGGTTAGGCTAGTTTAGGTTAGGTTAGGTTAGGTTAGGTTAGGTTAGGTTAGGTTAGGTTAGGTTTACAAACCACTTACGTTTACGGAGAAGTCCAATCCAATATTCAATACATCCATACATCCAATGTGGGTTTTGCAAAACAATCCAATATTGTTTCGAGAAGCCTACCGAACAACCCAGAACATTCTCCACCCTCCCCCCGTCCATTATGGCAGGTGTTGCTCAGTCAAGTCTGCTCTCAAGTGGGTTCTAGTGTATTCAAGAACACTTAAGATACACATTAAGCGGGCGTGCAATAAGGAGGGAAAGCTGTACTGGACCTCTGCACGGCCTATATAAAGCCATAGCGGCTGGCTTGTCAGTTCAATTACGTGAGCGATTTCCGTTAGCGTGGATCGAGTGTTTTTCGAAGTGAAGAAATATTGTGTTAATAATTGTGTGGAACTCTATCAACAGAGAGTGTTATTGCGTGTGAATAATTTTTATTTAATTTGTTGTAAGAGACTATCTTGTTTATTACAAACTGTTTAATTGTGATATGTAAAGCTTGTGATTAGTGACGTAATTGGTGTCTTGTATTTTGTTTCCCACTGTACCATACGACGATCACTAGACCGTCATAACACAATATTTTTACAATCGATTCCACAAAATGACGGAACTATTATAATAATACAAAATTAGTAGACAGTATCAAACAAAAAACGAAATACTATACTACTTTGTATAGAAAAACACGTGAAAAGAAACAAATTAACTTATAATTGACATAATTATATTCTTCGATTAATTAAATCAAACGTACTAAGGCTAACGTAAACGCAAACGTAAAAGTAGTAAAGCTACTGTAAAGATTTATAGAATGGAGAAGTATCAAAAACATAATAAATAAGTAAAATATGAAATATCAACTACACATGAATGTAATAAAAAGTGTTTGAATGAATATTTTCCTTACTCTTACGTGTTACAGAAAGAATAAAGAATACGTATAAAGAACGTATTAAAGAAATTTGTTCATAAAACAAGTGCAACTGTTTATCTGTAAATAAGAACAAGAGAATTATGAATATTCTTGGGTTTTGTTGTCCATGACGTGTCCATTGATTAAGTAATTATAAGTATAACACTACTGACTCGGAACACAAAGTTTTCCAATAAAAAATTTTCCAATGTAAAATTTTTACCAAATACCGAGTGAGTAATGTTATACTAATAATTAGTTATGAATAACCAGAATATTATTTTAACGTTAAAAATAGGTCCCATTTTATTTTAAATATGAAGTTAACAAATTATCTGTTACTGTGTACAATGAAACACTAATGTTTTCCCAGTCTACAAATACGTTGCGAAATTGGAATTTATTGACTTCTGTAAACTACGACAAAGTCTATGGAAGGCAAATGAGCGTTTAGGTAGTTAATATTCTTGAACACAAACTTGTACCAACCAACGAACACCTGAGGCTCAGGACAGTGTAGGCTTCAATTCTCACTATAATCTTAAGTTTGGTACAAAGTTTCGTTCTGTCTTGTAGTACGTTTTGCCGTTTGATATACGCGTTACGTAAACTGTTGTCAATTTTGGTTAGTTACTTTGCCATGATGCGTACACAGTTACAACCGACTAAAATTGTAATCGAATTCTTGGGATAAATGAAAACAACGGGAACATGTTTATACCGTGTTAATACCTTGTATTACCTCTTGTAAAGCTATTAACATATATTATTTTTAGAGTCACCTTCCCGAACTGCTGAACTACTTTAGTGGGTCCCTAGGCTGAACATATGGTGCGGGCCCCTTAACTACCGGAGGGGCCTGAAGGGTATCGAAAACCCTCCAGTAAAACGGGGGTTCGGGTCCTCCCCCGGAAAATTTTGAAAAATTTATCTTCCAGAACTGCAAATAAAATCATTGCGAAGTGCACACATTAAATTGGGTTACACTGTTTTTTTTTTTAATTTTCATTAACATGTTAAACAATTTAAGGTTTCAAGGTATCTCAATCTACAATAAAATTCTGTAATCTATAAAAATAATAATACAAGATTGCACTCGTTTTTGTATTACACTAAAAAAAACTGAATGTAATAAAAGTGTAGGAAAAATAAAACAACTGATTTCCAAAGGAATTTATTCAAATTACTTTAATTGCACATTTTTGCCGCACCTATGGGGGGCAAAACATCCCATTTGATACGTTTTGGAAATATATTTATTTAAATGTGTTGCAGTGATTGAAATTAAAAGGGAAGTCTTAATGGAACCTTAAGGGATTCATGATATTTCTGTCAAAATATTATGAGTCAGTGCAATGAGTGCAGTTTGATATTAATTTAAAATTTAAAATTTAAGTGCTCACTCTTTCCCCACGCTACCCTATACATGGCTCAAACGCAAACCAAATACTTTTTATACAAGTTCACTGTTCTTTTCTTCTTTTTGTTTGAGGTGCGGGCCCCTAGTCTCCAGCCTATATAGCCTATGCTTAAATCCGGCACTGATCGTCATGTTCTATTGCCGTAAATGCGTTTCTTCCATAACTGTCCTAATTCCATCGCCCACTTTATTTTATTCCAGGTTACCTTCTTTCTGCACGTGCCCACTTACAGTTATTTTGATGTTTTAATCCACTACTAGGCCTAGTACAACAAACAACGATTAGATGAGTCAGAAAAATGGAATGCGCTGAAAATTAATTATAGCATATTTTAAGTACGTTCAACTTGGAACTTCAGCTCGGAATTTAACACGATCCAGCTGAGGCGTAATACTCATCAGTAGCAGTAGAAGGAAGAGTAAATGATGTCTTGGACCAACATTATTTATTATCAGGAGCGATAGTAATACCTAAGGTATCAATGCAAAGACTAAACATACCTGGCTACTGCAGTACTAAAGCATACCATGGTAGATAAACCATTTCCTAAAGAGCGACGATACTTAATGTAGAACCAAATGGGCTTTTGTGTTGAAACAACCAAACGGTTTGGCCACTGTCGTTGACGTCACAATCAAGACTACCTGACTGAGGACGATGTCCGCGCTAGATATCAAAACTACTGGGCGTCTTGAATGATAGAACAAATTAATTGCCCAGAAATGTTGTAATAGACTTCGACAGAACGTGCTTAAATGTTATGAGATTAACTGGTATTATATTAAATAAACTGCAGCAGTATGTAAGGAACGATGATATCCGTCGAGACCAGAAAATTATAGGTGAGGTCAAACGGTTTTGGTACTGGACCTCTGCGCGGCCTACATAAAGCCATAGCAGCTGGCTTGTCAGTTTAATTACGTGAGCGATTTCCGTTAGCGTGGATCGAGTGTTTGTCGAAGTGAAGAAACATTGTGTTAATAATTGTGTGGAACTCTATCAACAGAGAGTGTTATTGCGTGTGAATAATTTTTATTTTATTTGTTGTAAGAGACTATCTTGTTGATTACAAACTGTTTAATTGTGATAAGTAAAGCTTGTGATTAGTGACGTAATTGGTGTCTTGTATGCCGTCGTACCCTTCCCCCCGTCGATTGTGGCAGGTGATGCTCAGTCAAGGCTGCTCTCAAGTGGGTTCTAGTGTAATCAAGAACACTTGAGATACACATTAAGCCAGCGTGGAGTTAGGAGGGAAGTAAATCTTTAACGTCCTATTTATGCCTTCTATTGTCGATATATATTTGAATAACAAAGATTAAACAATTTGTTAACATAATTAAGTTTAGTGTTGTGAGAGAATGTAAAATCTTGCTTGCAACATTGTAAAAAATGTTTACAGTAAAACTTGCTTATTGAGTTATTGGGGCGTTTGTCAAAAAACCAAAAATGTAGAAAGCATAATTCGCTGTGCTTGCAGTTCTCTGACTGCACTTAGAACAATCAGAATCATGCATCATTAGGTGGGGTCAAACGGTTCCCAGGTCATATAACCAAAGGATACAAAAACATCGAAATTATGAAGCTCTACAACTTCTTGATAATGCTGTACCTGTTCGACGATTGCAGAGACAAAAACCGTTTGAACTGGTGTAAGAAAGTGAAGGGTTTCAAGAAATATCCTCACATGAACGAAGTGTAAACTATAGTGATATGTGAAGTGCGCCAATATTCTACTCATTACTAAATAGTTTTTAGAATAAAACTACCTGTTAGTTTGTGACTAGTTGCAATATAAATAAATAAACAAAAAATACAACATCGTATTCGTATGCCACATTTACTACATAGATATTGTACTAATCTGTGTAGTTTATTTGTAGTTTTAACTAATTACATGTTCGCTTTATCTAATGAATAATGAAATAAATATTGTGTTTATTAATTTACCCCTAACTTAATGCTATTGAAATAAAACTGACTGTTACTTAAATGTTTTAGTTTGAGGAAATATATTATTGAATTACTAATAAATGTGACGACCTGACCTTTAAATTTTATAATTTCATTAAATTGACAAAAATTTTTATTTACTGGAAAACAATATTGTGTTTATAACTTATACCATAAAAAATTCAAACATCAATACATTTTAGAAAATGAATCTTACATACTTAAGTAAATCTTTAACGTCCTATTTATATAATAATGGCTCCCATGTGTATCACCGAAGTAGCTTAGGAGAAGGCAGGGTAGGCTGCCTTATGTGAGCCGTACGGCATAAAAGGAAAGCAGTGTGGCCAGCACTACGCTTCAGCCGCCCATTATTATCCCCAGGATGTTACCCCAGGTACTCATTTTCAACAGGCTGAGTCGACCTGGGGGCTGAAAAACGCACCTTGATTTTATGGTGAGGGCCCGGGAATCGAACCCGGGACCTCTAGGTTAGTAGCCAGGTGACATACCCACTGGTCTACTGAGCCACCTAACGTCCTATTTATGCCTTCTAATCGTCGATATATATTTGAATAACAAAGATTAAACAATTTGTTAACATAATTAAGTTTAGTGTTGTGACAGAATGTAAAATCTTGCTTGCAACATTGTAAAAAATGTTTACAGTAAAACTTGCTTATTGAGTTATTGGGGCGTTTGTCAAAAAAACCAAAAGTGTAGAAAGCATAATTCGCTGTGTTTGCAGTTCTCTGACTGCACTTAGAACAATCAGAATCATGCGCCATTAGACACGTTTAGATGTACGGTTAAATTACAATTAAAAACGAAACTAAATCAGAAAGTGATCGACTCATTTTACTCTGCATTACTTGGTAACTCCTGCTTCTCAATACAAATTACATTTAGAAACAGAAAATTACTTAACGTCTGATTTTATTCAATTACAAGCATTTCATCCGCCAAATCTGCAACATATCCTTAATCACACTTCTCTCATTAACTAATCCTATTAATGTTGTCACTTTCTGTGCATAGCTCGTCTGTGGTATGTTTGTATGCTTAGAACAGCATCTTTCCGTAAATGATTACATTTTAATTGTAAGTGTTGTATATTAAATTACACTATCTGCAAAGGACAATGTTGAATTAGTTGTTAGGGATTTAAATTGTTTTTATATTTTTAATGATTTTTTTTTTTGAATGTCAGTACATACCTGGGAGAGTTGCATAAAACAATGCAACTTCCAAGCACTCCATTACATGTTACAGTTATTTTATTCAACAGCAATGCACTGGACAAAATGTCATTCATATAAATAAATCTTTTATAGAAAAGAGGAGTTGAGTAAAGACATAACTGGAGGGTAGGGTCAGTTATTATAAAGTCATCAGGTTGGAGTATGCGACTGTGATCAGACAGTTGAAATGGGACTGTGGTTGGCTTCAATTTGTTACAGCCAATACAAGCTTGTGATATGA
The DNA here is from genome assembly GCA_034769895.1 of Magicicada septendecula. NCBI lineage: Eukaryota > Metazoa > Arthropoda > Insecta > Hemiptera > Cicadidae > Magicicada > Magicicada septendecula. The sequence goes on along the minus strand of CM068374.1, from coordinate 455,449,399 downwards.
ATGTTTATCTTTCCATGATCTATCTTTCTCTTATTTACTTTTAAGGTTCATCAAAACTTCCATTACCCATAGTATGATGGGGAGGGAGGGTTGTGCCTAAAAAGCATAGAATACGTATAACATATTTTTTACACATTTTAAAGCCGACGGTGATTTGTTCGTTTGAAAGCCGAAGGAAGCGCCAAAGAATTATGACGAACGATGACGGGAGTGTTTCATTATGTAAAAGTCGTTGTCCTCATATGGGCCTTGTTTGACACGATTGGAACGGCCTGTATCAGACGAGAGCTTCTCCACAGTCGCTCCGCCTAGCGCAGCAGCCAGCCCAGAGGTACATGTTTCCTCAAGGCCGTAAGCAGTTAAGCTCTATAGTGTTTCTGAGTACTTGTTGACGCGTATTATGGAATATTCTGGAACACTTGTGCTATCTATTTGAACAACGACAACTGCCACTTAGAAGTCAGTTTACGTCGGGCGATTACACAGTGCGTTCAAGTGGTTATTAGTGAAAATTGGTTATTGTGCCGGACTCAGTTACTTGACATTATTATTACGTGTATACAAATTTCACTTGAATTATTGTACGAGTATAATTTTGTTGAATAACTTACAGATTTCAAACTGTTAATTGTGATTAAATAAACTAGTGATTAGTGACTTAACTGGTGTCTTGTATTTTGTTTTCCACAGTACCAAGGAGACCGTCGTAACAATATGCTCTTCGTAATGCGCTTGAAATTAAACCGCTGCCATAATACAATTATTTTAGGACATTTTGTTACACGTAATTAACTAATGAGTATACAAACTTCGCAATATTCTCTGCATTAAAAATTGTAATAAATCAATATTCATGTATTCAAGACAGTAAATTAGGGTGTATACGTAGGGGGACCCAAAAGTAACGAGAATTTCTGCTGCTGATTTCCCTAACAGGAAACAGAACCTGATGTTAGCACGTTGGTATTTAATGTTTGCCATTAAATTAATTTAAAAATCGCCGAAAACGTGAAACAGCGCTTACAAAAAATAGTCACACTGACCGCGCTAATGTTTTCACAACAACGCCGCTAGGGCAACTGATACAAAATGGTGTCTAGTGAAGGCACCTAGCGGGAGAAGTCGGAACTAGCGTTCTACCAACTGCCAGAGAAAAATTCTCGTTACTTTTGGGTTCCCCCTCGTATGTATGTGTAGTTTGCACGTGTTAGCTTGCATTCACAGTCACACTCACGCGCGCGCACAAGCATGCAGTGCAGACACGTGTACAGATAAATACGCACATCTTGAATAATATCGTTCGTTAAAATTATTTATAACATTTTTACATTTCAGTTTGCTCGTCAGAACGTCTGTGTCTTCGTTATGTTTCCAGTCGTCCATTCCGAATGTAATTAACGTAGGCTACCACTTCCTTGTTAACAAACTGAATATACGCAGAACATTCTATATGAAGCATCGCCGTATCTCTGTATACAACATTTTAAGTTACACACTTTAGTTAATGTGCAGCATACATGCATTAACAGCGACAAACTGTTCACTTTGTGCTTTTTGCAGCTTGCAATCTCTAAGTAAATTAAAGTTTCATTCACAATATTCATTTCTGTTTGTACTTATTGCAACAAATTAATATGCTAGTCTCTTATGTTAGTAGCCATATAAGAACAGTAAACATACTGTAATTATGTTATGCGTTTTTGTACTTTTCCTTACTTAAGTGAATTAAAAGTAATACAAATAGTAGGCCTATTAAACCATATTTACTGTATTCACAATTTTTCACTCAAAACTATAACGAACAGATACAAATCTAAGTATACAATTTTTAAATTTGTTTTATTAACATAACAATTTTTTGTAGAAAACTGAAGGTTGAAAAAGACTATACTTGATGATGTTTACTTTGAACCAACTTGAATTGGTGATATGTAGTTAAGTGCATTTAAAAAATAAAATGATCACAAAATAAGACAGCTATGGTAATGTTACGACAGTCGGACAGATAGTGATCTTATAACAGTGGAATAAATAAAACAACACCAGAAAAACCGATACTCGCAACTTTGGTCAATACACAACGATAGGCCTACTATATAGTCAATAAACTTGTAATTTTCTAATTTCACAATTTTCCAATGCACAATAATAAAAAAGCGACCAAGTATGAAAATCGGCACACAATAATTATCAAATAACACTATACTAAATACCATTATCCAATAACACGCTCCGAATTTTAAACTAACTCACAATGTAGCCTATATCGCATGGATTCCCCAACACAATTAAATAACTCTACAACGTGGGTTGGTATTTACAATCGATAAGAACAGTTTCGAAATAATAATTTTTTTCCAAGGGTTCAAGTTGCCGTAGAGCTGAACTATTGGTCAAATTGAGCAGTACTCAAATTGCTCTACACCAAAAATTTCTCACCCTCTCAAACGCGTTGAAAGTACGAAGAAACTACCTCCAAAACCGAAAGCGTTGCGTCATAATGCCGCTTACGTAATGCGTGCCAAATGTTATGTATATTTCAGTTATCACGTATATAATTCCCTACATGAGCTTCACATAATCACACATTTAATTCACATACATATATGTACGTAACGAGTGTGGGTATGTACGAACGAATCAGTTAATACTATGCGCAATAGTTAATACATGTGCTTGTATATAAAATGTCTCTGTCAGTCTACAGTTTGTTGTTTATTATAAATTACTATTTCAATATTTCTATTAAAACAATAAAAAAACATTCATTGAGTACAAAATTAATTCAGAGTGCCAACTAAATATAAGTGAACATAATTCAAACTGTTAGCACAGCCGTTTAAAATGAATTGGCCATTTGCTGACCACAACATTGATTCATTGCACCCCATTGCATTCCTCTCCGTAGTTGTTGAGTGTTAATGTAGTTGTATGTTGTTCACAACTTTGGTACTCACACGCATCGAGACAAACGTGAAACACACATTGCAGTCCAAAGTTCTCTCATTTACGTAAAATATATTGCAGCGTCAGTACGTAGTATCGATTGACATCGGTAATGAATAACCAATAAAACGCCCATCCCCGCCATGTAGTTAAACACACTCAGAAGTGTCTGCGGTCTCCATTAAATAACGTAATAGACAAAAATAGATTCACACGATTACTTTGTCCTCTCACACGTTTTGATGATAAAACAGCTTCCGTTTCCTTTTGAAACAGAGATGTTATGAATGCCGTTTGCTTCTCAATCTCCTTTTTCCTTTGATTTGTGTCTCCGTCAGTGGCGGCTGGCGGTTGAAAAACTTGGAAGTTGCAGTTGGGTTGGATGGTATTAAATTGTTTAATTCTCTCCATAGAAAATGTCCAAGCCTCCTTTCCTCCAAGCAATACACAAAAAAGCAAAAGAATGCAATTTTAGTGTCACACCCATATAAGCAAGAATATTTATAGTATGAATCTTTTTGAATTTACGATTAAATATTCTGTTACCTGATTTTACACTTTGATTAAAATTTGAAAGGTCTGGTGTACGCTAGCCTACTCTCTTAGTTTCAATTTTTTAATCAATAGGACGTAAACTGAACAGCATTTTCGTTAAGTTTACGACAGAATTCATTATGTCCTACCAGTTAAATATAATAAATATCTTACACTAAGACAACTTGTATGTACTATTATTTACATTTGACGATGAATTAGACTGACACTTAACTAACACTAACGAACTCAACTAACGTAACAAATTGTTAGTAACAAACTGGCATACCATGTGTTAGTTACCAACACACAGACTGGTGGCGCCGTGACGTACAAGCGGAGTTTGCAGTCCCTAATCACACCAAGCGAGCCTATACCGCTGCAATACGAACACCCGAGTCTAGCCAGCCAGAGGACTACTCCATTGTATTTCCCCGTATACAAAGCGCGTCACAGTTGGTCCATACACCGCGGCAAGAGCGTGTACGGTTTTTAGTATTCCTCTGCGCTTTTCAATCGGCAAATGATTAATTACGGTGATTTAGCTTGAAAACACTATTATTAGTTATTGTTTAATTCATAATTCTATAATTTAAAATACAATTCTGGATGTAATGGGGGTTGTACAACCGTGCAACCTAAGCACGCGTCGCCACTGGTTACCGCAGTATCGGTGGTAAGTAAGCTAAGTTCACAAGCTCTGAAAGTGCACAGTGGCAGTTATACTCTGGTTGCACACAGTTACAGTTGCTTCATGAAAAACCGTTCTCAATTGCAGAGTCACGCAAGCTCCAAGTCTGGAAGTGGAGTCCGAGAGACCGGTTGCCGCTCCTCCCCCTCCTAGCTCCTAGTGGTCTCTGCTGGTTTCTCTTTAAAACGTTTGTCTCTTCATCTGTTGTTACCAACTGTACTATGATAATAAATTCGACAGTTTACTATTCGCTCAAGTGGCTAAGCAAACAGAGTTTAGTAGGAGTACGTTGCCTAATTAAGAGTTAAGAAACTCAAAAGATACCAACAAAAGAATAATTTATTTCACTATAAGTAGATTACTTGAGTGACAAAGGACATTACCACAAGGTTACAGACTTTCATAAACCGTTGCCTGAGGTACATAATGAGAATTTGGTGGCCCAAGACCATCTCGAACAAAAAGACCACCAGAGCAAAAAAATCGCCGAACGTATACCGAAGTGCATTATGCCTACCATATCTGGAAAAACCTACTCTTACGCATGTTGTCGTCTCCTCGAAAATGAAAGGCTTTCTTCTTAGATTTTCCGGGCCTTCTTCTAAATGGATTTAAAAAGTACAAGTCGGAAGGTCAGACAGCTGCTCCTGGCGTCTGTCTTTAAAGTCACTCTTAGATTTTCATTAATACTATTGATTTTCAAAATGGCTACTAACGCATACAGACTTGTGTGTTCATTCTGGGTAGATACATGACACATTTTGAAGTCGGTGCCAAGCCAAACTAATTATATTGTATTTTAATTTATAATGAAAATTATAAGTTGTACTTTATTTATTTATAATCAAATAAACTCCACTTTTCTGCATTTCATTATAAACTAAAATGCAATGGATGTAACAAAGTGTACCCCGGCGTAACAGGGCGGAAATTCGAATGGTTTTTGTCTGACCGTAAACGAGGAGAAGGTAAAAGAACCACAAGTTCTCTATATACAAGACGTTTCGTATAATAGAATTTGGTTATTTACTTCAAAAGTGCGAGATTTTAAAATTAATTGATAATACAGTTGAAAGAAGGGTTAGAGAGGAGTTAGACATATTGAAAGAAAGGCAGTAAGTGTTAGGTAATTTAATTAATATTAAATATAATTTTGATAAAGAAGACATATTTACAATATAATTAAAATTAAAAGGTACTGGGCAGACAGAGAACATTAGAGATAGAAAGTAAGCAGCACACATGGAATATTTTGAAATAAGGGTAAATAAGTGAAATGGGTGAGTGACCGTCCCCATAGGCGGTGATAGGACTGGATAAAAAGGGTGTTGACCTGAGTTGTTGTTTAAGTTAAAATTATTGAAAAAATAGGGAATGGTTTTGACAATATTATACATACCAAATTATGCCGAAAAGGAACTTATAATATAGTTAAAAGTAATGAATTAGTGAGGTTTGAAGCGTTAGGTATAGAAAGGGATACACACACACACACACACACACACACACACACACACACACACACACATATGCATACACACAGAATGTACTAGAAACATATGTAAAAAATACCTACACGGTTGACTGAACTCGCCAGTGAGTTAATAGCCAGAAGGTAAGAGCGTTTACCTCAAGACTTCTTCAGGAAAATGTGTACGCGCTGTAGGACAAGTAGAGTTATAAAGGAATTGTATCGTTTTATTATTATATATTTCAGATCTGATGATGAGGTCTGAAGCTTGAAAGCGCTAATCGGAAAAATTTGTGTGTAGTGGTGTGCAACAGGTTTATTAATTACCATAGTAACAAGTAAATAAACAAAAACTATATAGCGGCATCGGAACTGTACATTTATCCATTCTTGCAGTACATTTTCGATGTTTTATATAATATGCGATTGTATCGATATATTACGATGTGGAAAAGAAGAAGTGTACTAATTGTAAATTGTCCTATTACTTAATGCAAAGCGAAAATACGTGTTGTTTTCATTTGTGAGGTTAGGTGACAACGGTTTTTGGTTTTTAGTTTACTGCTGAAATAAATAAAAGCCATGGCTGAGGAAAACATAAGGTTTAATATGTTATGCAATGCTTCTAACACGGTAACACTTAAAATAAAGAACTTAGCTTTATTGATTTAACAGGTATTTTATAAATATCTTCAAAGTCTTTACAAACGGTACATTTAAATCTCCAAAGGCTGTTGCACCGACATAATAATTTAGTACAAGTCAAAATAGTAGAAGTGTTGAAAACAGCTTTGGATAGAATTTGACTAATGAGTACAAAATTGTTATACGAGCTGACAGAACCCCATATAGACGTAGACAATATAAATTATATTGAAATTCTTAATAAAAGTCAAATATTCGCGTGCGAAGCCGCGGCTATCAGCTAGTCTGTGTATAAACAACGACATATTAATTGTGTGAAAATGCATTATTGTTGAGATAACTAATCTTCCATTTACATGTTAATTTGTTACCACTTAACACTAGATATACTGTACGTACATGCAACACGATCTTTGTCGTTACAGCTGCAGTTTCACTTTGCATCTCCGATGGTCGCCGTAACTAACGTTACCGCATTTACGGTAGTTTTGTTACAGACATTAATTCAAACGGCGCCGGCCAATTGTTAATTACTTACACCCTAGTAAGTAATTTAACTATCACTGTGGTACAACCGTACATTCTGCTATAAATAATAACAACAGGATTTAACGTGTCTAACCACAGGTGTTAAATTTCTACTCTTGTATGTTTTTCAAGATACTTTATTATCAAAACTGTTAAAACGAGTCTTAGTTTAAATATCGGTATGGAGAACCACACATGACTTCCATGTTCTAAGATTTATATTTAAAATCATATTCGAAATGAAATATTTCCATAGAAACTACGTCTTTCTACTTATTGCTTCAGCATTAACCACAGTACTGTGGTCACTAACGTATACCACCTCACGTTTTCGCACTCGATTTTCACCGATGATGGCAGTCGATGGCACTGCCGAAAAGTCTGGTTTTGCAGAAAACATTGGACTACGGCTAAACAGCCCGGGAAGCAATTTTAATAGAAAACTACTTCTTTGTTGCCGATAACGTAGTACACATATACAAAATTCTCCCCTCCACCTTCAACTATAATTTTTAATAATAGAAAATTACCCCCACCCCGTTCACTTAACCTCTTCATTTATAGATATTTCATCTACGTTTCTATAGTGGATTATTATGAGCTTCTTATCAGGATATTTTATTTATAAAAATTAAGTACTTTACTCTTGTTAAATCATAAAATGTTTCCGGTAAACTACCCCTTTCTCTTAACCGATCTTCTCCAAAATCAATAGACCTTCAGTCCTCTACAATTCAAGGATACATGCAAAAAAATATTTGATTCTGTTTGAATGTGCGGCAGTTATCGTTCGTCTGGAAACATTTCTCTTGTTACAACATAAAATGTTGCAGGTAAACTACCCCTTTCCCTTAACCGATCTTCACCAAAAACAATAGGTCTTGAGAACTCGACAATTTAGGGTTGTATGCAAATAATCATTTGATTCTCTTTCAATTTTGGGCAGTTATCGTTCGTCATAAAAAAATTACCCTTTTTAAAACATAAAAGGTTGCTGATAAACTACCCCTTTCCCTTAACCGATCTTCAACAAAATCAACAGACCTTGAGTTCTCTTTAGTTCAAAAATTCAAAGATTTAGCTGATCATCACATTGCAATAGTGTAGCTCATCATCTTCAGTAGTGTGGATTTTATTCCAATCTGATGACGAGCTAAATCGCTCCAAAGAGTTTATCGGGAATCGCAAAACTATTGTTGGGAAATGTATGATTTTCTATATATAAAATTTTATAAGTATTGCAATAACTGTTTAAAACAAATGGAATTGAAAAAAATCCAAAACTGATTAAATATTACGAATATTTGAGAATACTGCGCGCGATCAGCTGACCTGTTTTTTATTTGTCTCTTGTTTCGATTGTATTGCACTAATAAAGATCCTAAAAACCCAATACATGATTAAAAACTTAATAAATAACACTAAACCACTATTTAGTAACACACTTGTATTACAAAATATAAGAGCTGTGACAACTTTGAGCTTACAGTTTTTAGTTCCATGTTCTATAAGGAAATGGCGTAAAAAAATCGTCTTCCAGATAAGGGCTGATTCTGATTGTACTATCCTCAAAACACGAAGAAAAGTAATTTTCCGAAATGTGTGTGTGTGTGTGTGTGTGTGTGTGTGCGTGGAATTTTTCTAAGGCAAACGATAACTGCCACAAATTCAAACACAAACAAATACTCTTGTGTATGTGTTCCTTGTAGAAGACTCAAGGCCTATTGGTTTTGGTGAAGATCGACTAAGGGGGAGGGGTAGTTTACCTGCAACGTTTTACGTTTTAGCAAGAGTAAAGTAGTTAATTTTGATAAATAAAGTATCCTGAAAAGAAGGCCATAATAATCCACTGTAGAAAGGTAGATGAAATATCTATAAATGAAAAGAGTAGTTAAAAGGGGAGGGGTTAACGTTATTTTTATTAGTTTTGTATGCTATTTTGATATCTGTGTTTTTAAATAATTTTGTTAGCTTTGTCATTTTATTGTTTATGTATGTGAATGTGGCCCAGTTTTTGTTGTTGTTATTATTTATGTGTTGTTCATTTTTATTAATTCTTAATTGTTCAGTTTTTATTTCATATTTGATTTTATTTTCTATTTTGTTTATAGTATTTTTATTGTATCCATTTTCATGAGCAGTTTGGTATATTATATTTTTTTCTTTGTCTGTTTCTTGTTTGTTTAGGGGGATTTTGTACATTCTGTTAAATAGCGATTAGAATGCTGCCATTTTATATTGTGGTGGGTGGTCAGAATGGTTAGGTATGATGATGTTGGTAGAAGTTGGTTTTCTGTATATTGCATATTGTATGTGGTTTTTGTATCTTGTGATGGTTATGTCTAAATTGTTGATTTTGTAATGTTTTTCTTTTTCTTCTGTGAATTGTATTTTTGGATGTATATTATTGATTTGTTTTAGTATGTTTATCAAATAACATATATATGTATCAAATGACAAAAACACAAATGCAGAGAAATAAATAACACTTCACATTGGAAATAAATACCCATAAATCCCTTTAGCTTATGCTGCTCACATAAAGGAGTCATAGAAAAACATGAAACTTGTATTGAGCAGGATTCAGTATGAGAAATAATCATGGCATATTTGTGGAGATCTGAAAGTGATAGAACTTTTACTTGGATTGCAACTTGAGTACACTAAATTCTGTTGCTTCTTGAATGGGTCAGCAGGGATAGGAAGAATCATTACATAAAAAAGCAGTGGCCAAAGAGAGAGGCACTGACTGTAGGAGAGAAGAATGTTGTAAGTCAAGCACTAGTAAAACCTGAAAAAGTTTATCTTCCCCCACTACACATTAAGCTCGGTTTAATGAAACATTTTGTTAAAGCAATGAATCGTAATGGCGCCGGATTTTAGTTTATAAAAAACAAGTTCCGTAATATAAGTGATGTTAAGATTAAGGAAGGTATATTTGTTGGACCTCAAATAAAAAAACTAATGAATGATCCTGAATTTGAAGAAAGTTTGAATGAATTTGAGGTTGCTGCATGGAAATCATTTCAAAATGTGGTTAACAACTTCCTGGGAAACCATAAGGCGGATAACTACACAGAACTTGTAACTGAACTTCTTCAAAACTACAGAGAACTTGGATGTAATATGTCACTCAAAATTCATTTCTTAGATTCACATTTGGATTTTTTCACTAACAATCTTTGCGCCGTGAGTGACGAACATGGTGAACCCTTTAACTAGGAAATATCCACCATGGAAACACTCTAGCAGGGAAAATGGAACCCAAAAATGCTAGCTGACTACTGCTGGAATCTAAAGAAGGATCTACCCATAGTAAATTACAGCAGAAAATCCAAAAGAAGTAGATTTTAGGTAAGTACAAAGTGCATGTAACATATTGTTATATTACCGTCACATAATTTTCTTTTTGCAACAGAAATTTTTTAATTACTAAAAAACTATGCCCGATAGAAAAACTGTTAACATATGTGAAATCAGCGCTAAAAATACTATAAGAATTAGTTATTCACTTTCATTTAACAGACAAAAAATTAAATTTTGTTGACCTGTGTAATGGGCGGCTGAAGCGTAGTGCTGCCCACACTGCCTTCCTTGTATGCCGTACGGCTTGCATATGGCAGCCTACCCTGCCTTACTACTAAGCTGCATCGGTGGTACACGTGGGAGCCATTATTATTAAGATATGCAAGTAAGCAGTTGAATCAAAACAGTCGTCAGGTTTAGCAATCTCCTAAATTTTCATTCGATCATTTCCTCTCTCCTGCTCCCCACATTTCTACTCACTCTCTCTCTCACTTTCTCTCTCTCTCTCTCTCTCTCTCTCTCTCTCTCTCTCTCTCTCTCTCTCTCTCTCTCTCTCTATCTCTCTCTCTCTCTCTCTCTCTCTATCTCTCTCTCTATCTCTCTCTCTCTCTCTCTCTCTCTCTCTCTCTCTCTCTCTCTCTCTCACTCTCTCCCTTCCACTCCATCTCTGTCCCCGTTGCTTAATGGACTTAATTACACAGTACTTTAATCGTTTGCAGCGTAAACACTCAACGCGAGTCATTAAAGTTTATGTTTAACGGTGAGTAATTGAAACCCGTCATCAACGTACTCTGGCCACCCAACAGTACACATAAAGCATTTAATTTAAACGCTTTAGCGACTCCACTCACACTACATAGACATCAAATATAGCTGCCAGTGAGTGTCAAAACAAACACAGGTTTAAATACTAAAGCGGGTCCAAAGGTTTGTTGAATTAGTGATTTAATATCGTCAGGCATCTAAAAAAACATATCAGAATAACCATATTCCGTATATTATGCATCATGCACAATGAGGTTTGAAAAATAGCTGGCAGGTAAACATTTATTGGTTCTGACTTAACATTATTATTGTAATGGTGGAACCCTCTCGAAAAGGCTCGAGCGTACTTGTACGCGTTTCCCGGCCAGCCCAGCAGGAGCGTGTTTCTGCAAAGCCCGCAATCAAGTATCCTCTAGAGTTTTCGAGTGCTTGTTAAGGACGTTCGAGTCCTTGTAGAGAGAGTAAGGTGCTTAATGGACAATTAGTCTGGAACCCTGCAGGCTATATATAGGCGACAGCTGCCGCTTAGAAGTCAGTTACGGTGAGCGATCTCCTTAGTACGGATCGAGTTATTGTTGAAGATTAGTGGAAAGTGTTGACTGTGTTATCTTTAGTGCGGAACTCTATTACTTGACATTATTGTTGCCGGTGGACAAATTTGTTTGATATTGTACGGGTTGATTACAAATTATTAGCTGTAATTAATTAGATTTGGTAATTAGTGATTTCATTGGTGTCTTTATTTGTTTTCCACTGTACCATACCATTAATAAGACCGTCGTAACAATATAAAACTAATTTTTATATTGTGTAGCATGACAGATAATCCACACAAATACATTACTCAATGATCATTAATAAAGCTCTAATATATGGAATATCCAGATGAGAATCAATTAAAAGGCACTATTAATTAATATACTCACAAGAAAAGTTAAAATAAAGAAAAAATCTGCAAATAATATATATACTACAAATTTGAAAACCCAGAAAACTAAAAATGTGAATAACAAAATTACCCAGGTAAGATAGAAGCAGGCAATTAAGATACCCCGACAAAGAAACCAGACCAGAAGAAACAAAAGCATACACAGCAAAATGGTACTGAAGAAAGAAGAAAGAAGAATGACCAAAAATACTGAAGAAAGAAGAAAGAAGAATGACCAAAAATACTGAAGAAAGAAGAAGGAAGTGAGACGACCCATATAAAATAGAAACCCCATAGGGAGAGAACCCAAAAACCCCAAAAATAAATGAATGTCCAAGCCAAAGTATAACACCCCAAAAAACCATATCACAATGTAAAACTGACAAAAACCAAAAGTGTTAATAGTATTAAATAACAGTGCATCCAAAAAGTTATTGTTTAGTTTGTATGAACAAATCTTCACAGTCCCCCCATGGTTGAATATTCCATGTTATAAAGCTAGAAAAGGACTACTAATAATATTAATAAATCACCATGGACAAGTGTAAGTTATCGAATTATAACTGATAAACTTTAAAAAGGTGCATGAGTTGCAGTACAAAGTAATAAACTTTAAGTGTTTTGTGAACAGTATCTATTTTGATATGAAATATTAATATTACTAATGAAAGGCTACTGAAGCTATATGAACATTCCATAGAATGAAATAAGAAACAGATAGCCAGTGTTATACTTAAAGAGGGGGAATAAACCTTTAAAATTGGGAAATACAGAGCAGACTGTTAATAATTAGTTTTAAGAAGTATTAACCATTATATGGAACCAAGATGTTATGTTCCTGTTCCATATAATAATTAGACAAATAAGAGTTATTAGTAAGAGATATTATTGTTATAAGCTGTTATTTTGTTGTCAATTTAAATTTGGAATACCCTATCTAAAAGTAGATATCATTCCCAATGTTATAAAATATTTTTTAATTATGTTACTAGGTAATCAATACACATAAAAGGTATTATTCAAAGTACCAGTTTTGATAGAGATAGGTGTTATATTTTAATTGTACAATCAATAATCACTGTTATACCAGTCAAAGAATTAATTGTTAATAAAGTATATAAATATAAGAAGTCAGAGAAGGATATAAAATAACTACATTGGTAAAAAGTTTGCAAATAGCAACACATCAAATCTAGGCCATATAATGAATTTAAACTGCAGAATAATTAATAAATCTAGTCTTATAAGCCAGTTAAACTGACAATATTTATGCAAGGTAAACCCAACATATAGTATACCATGTAAATAAGGCTTTCTAAAGATATGGCCATTATATAAGTAAAATTATTTATTTATCTAATAAAATTACCATTAAAACTGGAATGGACTAACTGACATTATCATAGGAGGAGTCATATACAAATGAATTGTATTTAAAAACCATCATTAATAAACTAAATTGCAATAAATTAAGTAAGAATAGACAATTATATCAATTTCAGATTTAATAGAATAATAATTATATTAGGGAAAATGGCTATTATTTGCTTAGACAACAGGAAGTATAATTTTAGGCCTACCTTCCAAAAATTTAATAAATATAATTTTCTAATGAAACTTTGTAACACTAAATTAATTACTAGAAAAATAAGCAGAATAGAATAATGAAACCGAATATGTATTTAATATTTCGTACAGTTAACTAATAACGAAATTATTTTCTGAGCATAATGTATCAAAATAAAATATATCGGAAGCTAAGATAATTTGAAACAATGTATAAGATATATTAAATAGGCTAAGATTTTCAGGAGACGAAGGAAATCAGAACAGTTCATTATTATACGTTGACGAGTGCACTTAATGTGAATTTTTGCTAGAAATAACCTTTAATGGCGGTTACGTTGTAAACCGAGTTCCTTGAAATTTTGTATAAAATTATTTTGAACTATTTTATTTATTGTGAAGTGGTGAAGTTAACCTATGAACAGTGTAACACCAATAAACTGAACCACATATAACTAATTAAATGAAATAACACTAATATCGCACCATATACAAACTGAAATTTCGAGGTTAAACCGACACACATAGACACAATGAGATATATCCAATAACAACATTTTACACCAAGTGAAGTATTCCATCATACACCAGTGACATTTAAATATATCCAGGACGATCATATACAATTGCTGAGACCATTTACACGAAGAAAGGACATCTTTATTTCAACAAATACTTCGTCAATGTTAGAGGCTTCATCGCGCATGCGTCAGTCGGCCATTTTGATCCATTCTCATTGCTGTGAAAAAACGACATTTGGCTGAAATTGGTTTGAATAAAAATCATATATAAACTTTTATTATTTCTAATTATCATTGTATTGTTTAATATTAAGGCATTTTATAATTGTAAGTGTTATACTTTCCTGCCCATAACCTTCTCTGGCTATATCTTAAATAACCGTTTAAAGAACCATATTTTTATAATACTAATGTAAACTGTTTATATCGACCGGCCCTGAGTGAGTCGATACTACATTGTAACATCGATTTTAATCGAACAAATTCATTATTTTTATTAATAAACGTTCTGTTTTGGTAATTTGGAGTTGATTTTTATTATAAAAAGGCTTAACAGGTAAATTAATCAAGAAACCCAACTAACCGAAAGGCGGTATATACGAAACGACAACGTTTCAAGAAGAAGAAGAAGAAGAGAGCCGTTTTTCGCCTAAACTTGGAGTTAACCAGATTGTCTTTTAAACAAATTTACTGAAAGTGACACTATTATCAAAATAAAAACGATACCATCACATTTCTAATTACAATCAATAAACTCGATTTGTTCCTAAATTTTAAGAACCAAATTACTCAGAAAACATTTTTTCAGAAAAATTTTTTTGTTTTAATAAATTTTAAATTTATTTTTATTTTCAAATTGTTACAACAGCAATTCACACAGATTTTATTTAGTAACCACGAAGACCAGGAACGTTACCAAATCGACGTTTCCAAAGTGAACATTATTACACATTCATACATACATAAAATATAATCTAATATTTTGTTTTATTACAATTGTTATGAAGTTTAATGCAATTAATATCTCAGTTAATGTTTCTTCGGATATTTTAGCAAAAAGTAATGAAAACAAGATGAAAGAATTTCGACGAAACCGAAACATCGAAACATGATAATGTTTTTAATATTTACTATATAATACAAATATTTACTATATAACAAACATTATCATGTTAAAACGATAGAGACCGAAGATTTCTAGACTGTGGGGAAGCGAAAGTGTGGAAGCGTTACGTTTTTCGATGGCGTTATATTTTTGTGGAATAACCCCCAGCCTAAAAACATTATCATGTTAATATTTACTATATAACAAACATTATCATGTTAAAACGATAGAGACCGAAGATTTCTAGACTGTGGGGAATCGAAAGTGTTGAAGCGTTACGTTTTTCGATGACGTTATATTTTTGTGGAATAACCCCCAGCCTAAAAACATTATCATGTTAATATTTACTATATAACAAACATTATCATGTTAAAACGACAGAGACCGAAAATTTCTAGACTGTAGGGAATCGAAAGTGTGGAAGCGTTACATTTTTCGATGACGTTACATTTTTGTGGAATGACCCCCCAGCCTAAAAACATTATCATGTTAAAAGCCATAGAAAGTTTTGAGTAAGACAAAATTCACCAAAAATGGTGACGAGAAGTAAGACTCGACACGAGTTGCAAAACATCGTATTTGCGTATGTATTTGGGGGGAGGTAGATAGGTTTTCCGTTAAAAATTAAGTAAAAAATCGAGAACCATGAACATTAAGTTATGGACAACCATACAGGACTTCCATGTTGTAAGATTTATATTTAAAATAATTTACTTGAATTCGGTTCAATAATAATTTCTAAAACAAGACATAACAGGTGCAGAATTTTACGTTTGTGTTTATGATATATATTTGACAAGAAGCATAGCTAGATACGGTGACAAAACTTTAAATAAGTGGATGCTTGAGTACTGAAGAAAAGACGTATCATTTAAATGGTACCCCATGTCAGGTGGGTGAAGACTATCCTCATACTTCGTGAGGAAGGACTGTACTGTTGGATAAAATGTTTGTAGGTCGAACGAAGAACTGGCCAAAGGGAGCTGTGATCTGATTCATGTAATGAAATTGGACTCTCGCTGCGAGATTTCGACCAAAGGTGAATGGTGTCTATAGTGTTATCAAAGTCTTTCCTGTCAATACTATAGTAGTCATTTTTCTTTTTTAAAATCGAGATTTTCTTTCTTTCCATTTGTCTTCTGATTTCCTGAACGACGATTCTGTTCACCCGTATAATTATAAATTTCTTAGCAAAACATTTCTTCTGTTTAACACCCACCACACTGATCCATGCCATAACGCTATACTCCACACAGTCTAGTAAATAACTAGCCATCAGTGAGGTCAAAATATTTTCCAGGAGGGGCTGTCTGTGTGTCTGTCTGCAGAATTGTTTCATGGGAAACGATAACTGCCGCAAATTTAAACAGAATCAAATAATGTTTTGCATACCTGCCTGAGTTGTAGAGGACTCAAGGCCTATTGAATTTGGTGAAGTTCGGTTAAGGGAAAGGGGTAGTTTACCAGCAACGTTTTACTTTTAACAAGAGTAAAGTACTTGAAAATATAAACTTCATATCAACTTTTTCAAACAATGGTAATTGTTAAAAATAAAATAATTTTGCTGCCAGGCAATAAAATTATAATTTTTTCATTTTAATTTATATCATGTATGAGTGAAAATATATCGTTCCTGGCAGGCAAGCATATCTCAATTATGTAATGTTTACGTTTCCAAAGTTTTATTATTGTGATTACCGCGCAATAAAAAGGCAGGCAGGACACACACACACACACACACAATTTGCGTAATTTCTGGCCTGACTCATGTTTATTTTCTTACGTTTGCACGCTTTTTAAATGGAAAGTGCTGAAACCCACACCAACACAACGCTTGGAAGCCGAAAAGGTATCCAACGTGGATAGCGATTTGCTTCCTGTGGATCGTTGGCCAGCGTAACTGCACGTGTTTACAGAGTCCTTAGACAGACTTTTCGTCTTTAGGGAATGAACCCTCTGCAAGATGCTCAGGGTCCATGAGAGACTTCGGAGTGCTCCTTCTTTTCCGCGTGTTTGTTCTGTGAAACGTACACTGTAGATTCACAGCTTTACACTGAGCAACGCTCCATAGGGAATGTTGAAAATTTGTGTTCACGGTGTATCCCCATACAGATTAAAACCTGCTCTGATATTTTGATTACGGACATCATAATTTTAAAACTTTGGAAACTTGAACACTACTCAATGGAGACCAAACATTAACTTTTACAAGCCTTCCATAGGTGAAAGCCGGTTTAGGCTGTAAGGTAAAACTTTACGTTTTTACTTATAAAAAACTTAGTGTTCCGAGTCGTCAATATTATAGTGATTTTTACAAGCCATTAATTTTATGAATATTTTGAAGAAATAATTGTAATAAATTAATACAATCTGTGTACTTATTTCTATTATGATGTAAGAATTACAAACTAATATGTGCATATGTGTATGTATGAAGAATATATAAATTATATAAATAATTTTCTTCATGTTTTGAGGGTAGTACAATCAGAATCAGCCCTTATCTCGAACACGACTTTTTTCGCCATCACCATACTTCCATTTCCTTATGGAATATGGAAGTAAAATTTGAGTAAAGATGTAAAATATTTGACTAGTTGTCAGTAAAAGGTGCGATGTTATCAATCAAATGTAAAATAAGTCGCTATCGTTAAATCCCTTCTCAAAAATAAATTTCTATATATAGCCTAAAATTTTAAATTAATTTTTTTGTACAAATATACTACAATATAAGGTTTTCACTGAGCATTACGTGACAAGAGTCATGTCTGTTCTACGTATTGTACAACGTAATTTGTATAATGTGTAATATAGAATCTCACTGGTACTCCCCACACATTATCGCAGCCAGTGTTCGTTCACATCACGTGTAGTTTAAAAACCCCACAAGTTTTCGCCTCCTAACTGTTGATAGCACATCACAGAATGCCGGAGATACTGTTGCTTGCAAAAACATTGTTAATAATAAAACATCATTAATTGTAATGATGTACACAGTTTATGATAATGCTAACCGCAACAGTGGGAATAGTGTACCAGAGTGACCGACGTTTGCAACAGTGATAAATAAACCACGGTTCCAAATAAGTAGTGTTGCTGAATCTCGTAAATATATTCGACTAATTGTACAGCCAAAATATATGCTGCCCGTATGAAGACTAGCCCGGCTTCTCTAAACTGAATATATTGTTACGACGGTCTAACTGATCGTCGTCCGGTACAGTGGAAAACAAAACACAAGACACCAATTAAATCACTAATCACCAGCTTTAATTATCACAATTAATAATCTGTAATCAACAAAATAGTCTCTTACAACAATTCAAGTAAAAATTGGCCACACGCAATAATAATGTCAATTATAAAGAATTCCGCACTAATTATAACACAACACTTCACTACAATACTTCTGCAAACACTAGATCCGCACTAAGGAAAATCGCTGACGTAACTGACCTGATAACGCCAGACGCTCTCGCTTTTATTGGCCGCGCACAGGTCCAGTAGAACTTTCCCTCCTTACTCCACGCCGGCTTAATGCGTATCTCAAGTTAATCACACTGAAACCTACTTGTAAGAGGCCTTGACTGGGGCAACACTGTCCGGGGGGGGGGCGTGGAGAATGTTCTGGTCTGTTCGATAGGCTTTTCGTTGCAATATTCAGAGGAATTTTTTGGGTTACGGATACATGCCTCGGTGTGTTCACTTTGTTTGATTTACCGTATATTGAGGCCGGACGTTGTTTAATACTTTCTTTAAGAAGACATTTCAGATATAGGCTCGGTAGCCCCTGTTCAGAGACTGCGTTGACGAGTCTCCGTTGTTGTCTTGCTCTATCTTCTGGCTACGTATGCTACGCTAAGGATGTAGACAGTACCACATCGCTGAATGACTACGTGACGTCTTGCACGTATATTGAGACCGGACGTTGTTTAATACTTTCTTTAAGATGACATTTCAGAAATATGCTCGGTAGCCTCTGTTCAGACACTGCGTTGACGAGTCTCCGTTGTTGTCTTGCTCTATCTTCTGGCTACGTATGCTACGCTAAGGATATAGACAGTACTACATCACTGAATGACTACGTGAAGTCTTGTACATATACTGAGGCCGGAGACTTGCTCTATCTTCTGGCTACATATGCTACGCTAAGGATATAGACAGTACCACATAGATGATTGACTACGTGACGTCTTGCACGTATATTGAGGCCGGACGTCTTGCTCTATCTTCTGGCTACATATGCTACGCAAAGAATAGACAGTACCACATAGCTCAATGACTACGTGACGTCTTGCACGTATATTGAGGCCTGACGTCTTGCTCTATCTTCTGTCTACATATGCTACGCTAAGGAAATAGACCTTATAAATAAAGAAGTGTTATTTTTGTTAAAGAAGTGTTATATTCATGTGGTTATTAGTTAAGAGTGGTGTTTTACAATCGGACGGTATAATTGTAATAAAATTGTGTTTAATTTTAGTGGACATTTTATTGCGTGTGAAGAATTTTCATTTGATTTGTTGTAAAAGACAGTTAATTACGAACTGTTTAACTGTAAAAATTAAAGGTGTGATTGGTGACTTAATTGATGTTTTGTACTTATTTTGTTTCCACTGTACCTACGACGATCGAGTAGACCGTAGTAACAACACATTTATGGATGACTTACACTTGTTGTTGAACTCATTTGAATGACCGTAACTCGCAAAAAATTATATGTGAATAATATTAAATACTTAGACACTACATTCATATCTTCCTATTCAATACGTATAATCATAGTTACTCCATATGACTTTATAAAAAAACCACTGTATTTAATTTTCTAGGTCAACCACAGTCTGACGGAAGCAATAAGAGTTCCATATGTGACTCACGCCTGAAATGTTGTCTTCATTTCCGTTGGTCTGTTAATGACAAGTTTTGTACAACACTATACAGCATCCGTAGAGTACTTTCAAAGGTTTTCTCTTCGAACAAAATTGATTGACACAGACTTTAGTTTCTGTTTACTATTTAAAATAAAAAAAGAACATACTAGTTTATGAAACGTTTGTACTTTATACAGACGCCGAAAGACTTGTGGGTATCACACGGTTTTAAAAGAGTAGAACTAGCACTTTATAAAGTTAAGTATATTAAATAACGTTTCACAACTTATTTATAAATAGATAAACATAGCTTATTTGTGTACGTCAGAATAAATATTACACGTTGCTGTTAGTATTACTCTAGGTATTCTTGCTAGGATAATATTACTAACAAATATGTTATTGAAAAGTAAATAACAATTCTACAATAAAATCAATTTAAGGTTTAAAGTAAATAATTAGTTTTCTTTTAAAACGTAAGTAAGGTAAATAATGTTCCTATAACTTGAAATAGTATTAAAGGCAAAGTATGCCTTCTTTTCTATAGTCAGTAAATAACCTGACAGTTTTAACATTTCAACTGAAAGAGAAAAATTCCAGTTTGGTAAAGCTACGGGTGTTTCGACACTTATATATGCAAACCGGTAAATGGATCCTTCCACAGGAGATGTAATAGGAGACGTAAGTAAAACATAGGCTTGTTAATACGTTACATAGGCTTTCGTACGTACGTTAAAGGCCGCAACCGAAAAGGCTTTGCAGATCTACAATAATATGTAATTATGAAGGTCTGATTAGACAGAAATCTGTTTACTGCACCACACTGGAAAAATATTGTTTTATAAACCACTTAATAGCCATTTTTCATAATTCAATCTAAAATAGGCTATACTGAGCTACTGAGCTACTATCTTCATTTACACAAAATGCTCTATGAAACTAGCTTTTATTTTTAAGCATGAAGAGATTTTTAACCTCAGGGTAAGTAGCACAGATAGACCTATATTACTCATTTTTACAAATAAATAGCACAATTAAATTACCTTTACTTAAGTTAATATAACAATCTATTAACATTTAGATCAAATTAAAATATTTTAAACTGCTTGGCTGAGAATGGCTACTTCCAACTCACGCCACCAGGTCATACTGCCATTACGTAAATAGTACACACAATAAACGACGCTAAAATATGAAACCAAGTTTATATTTAAGTACCCAATCAAACTCTAGGTAAATAACGGGGTTTTTTCTTTTAAATATTATAGTTTTATTGACAAATATCTAACCCCTCGAATAAGAATAAATAAGAATCTCCTGAAGAAACAAATCGTGGCTGCGCCGCCATCTTTTCTTTCAGTACTAGAAATATGTTCTTTTAACTTCGTGTAACTATATTTATTTTTTATTGTCATTTAAACGGAATAATAGTTTCACTATAAGATTTGAGGATATTCTTTTTACATACCGACGGATTAGTGGTAAAATTACCCAAGTCCAAGTTTTAATGATGTTTCAAGATATTTAAAAACGACATTTTTCATGCATTTCTCTGTCTATTTTTATTATTTAACAGCTATTTACTTAATAAAATAACTCTATTAATAATAAAAATTAACGGCAAAAGTCACTTCTATGATTTATCATTGCACTTGAAAACCTTAAATTTCAGATTTCCATAAATTCATGAGTGGACTTGGATAAATTTCCCATTAAACCCACGATACACACCGTTGCTCTATTTTTTTATTCATAGCCATTACAACATTTATCTATCTTACTGACAAAGGCACAAAGTTAGCAAAGTCAGTTTTCCACTTTATAAAGCAGAAAATAGAAAATATTGTTATTGCACTAGAAACAAACTTAAATTTTGGTTGTTTCTCCCAAATTAAGGCAAACAATTCTCTTCTAATGTTACTGACAGATGAAAACAAGAACTATCTGATATTTACCTGGTAATACTCTTATATATAAAGACGACAGTGTAATTAACTGCCTTAACAGCAAAATTACTGACTAGAAAAATATATTTATGAACATTTACTTCTAAACGTAATAACTCTGTTCGCTCAAACCTAATGTACTTACTTAGATTAATATAATCTATACTGTTGAAAATTCAGTGATACGTTATTTACTTCAATTCATAGTAATAAATTTTAAATATATTAAATTTATTAATTTGGTTTATGCTTTCATGTTTAAATAATACATGTTTTCCTCAGTCAAATTTTTTGTGTTTGCAGTCTTTATCACTTTGTTGTGTTAGCAGGTTTGTCGTACCTTGTTGCTGAAACTCTTCGTGTCTTTCGGTGTCATCACCATTATCAAGTCGTTTTGTTGACACCGAAAAGCGTTTTCTGGGCGAAGCAGCACCCAGCAATTTAGCAACGAACTACGACAAAATTTGAATATACTTTTGTCTTAAACAATTTTTACATTTGACTACAAATACCTGTCACACTTTTATAAATGTAGTTTTCGTTTTCTTTATTGAGACCAATATTTCTGACGATATGAACTAACAAACATGGTTAGAACTCAAACCGCTCTCTTTTGTTAACACTTCATAGTTTTTACTTTACAAATCTATAAAACCTAATCAAGTAAAAATAAATAAACAAATTAATTTTCTTTAAAACATAATCAAGATTAGTTGGTCGTAACATTAGTTTTCAATAGTTGTTCATGAGTTTTGTATGAACATTTTACTTTAAATAAAATTGGAAATGCCGTATTTAATATAATATAAATTTATATCACTTTCCGGTTGCGATTTTACCTTTTTACGTCCCCCTTCCATTATTCATCCACTTTGTTGCGTGACATGAAACTGTTGCAGACTCGTGTTATTGAGCAACTGTTACGCTGTGTTAAAACTATTTATAAAAATTATTCTTCTAAGAAGTAACCTTTGATGTTTAACGACTCGGAAAATACGTTATGTTGAAACCGTTATATTGAAGACATCTTATATAAGGTAATTTCTTGTTTAATTTAAAACTATCTGATACTAAAGTGCCTACTTAATTTCGCTGTAAACAGATTTGTACGTATAGAGTATGAAGAACCTACTCGTTACAGTAGCGTATCTAGGATGTGGCCTTCGGGGAGGATCTGGTCAAGTCGGCTTCATACAAAAGAAAAAAACAAGGTGAGACTAATGAACATTACTATCTTAAAAGTACTTGAAAAGTGTGCGATAACATTCTGAAGTCAATCCAATTAAAATAAACGGTAATAATGTTGTAATTGTCAATTGTAATTACAGTAATTATATCATAATTGTATTTGAAGTGAGAGGGAGAAACTTTGTCATTTAGCTAGCAGATGTTTTGAACACAAAAATCGTTTTTAGGAACTTTCCGAGGGTTTGTTAATTAGATGTAACCATGTTTCTTAAAAACAACTGTCAGGAAGCAATAATCGTAAAGTTTAGTTTATGGATAACCCCAAGTCACTTAGACTGATGCAGCTGTGGGAGGTTAAAAGCCACTCTAATTAGATAAGAAGTTGACAGATTTATGAAAAACAAAGGAAGTGGAATAACAGATACAGGCTAGGCAAGAGCCAGACAAAACACATAAAAGTCGTAATAAATTTGATATGTTTTTAAGGGAAAGTCATGTAATGGGTCAGAGTGTAAAGATGTGTTCTATCTGCGTGAGAACCTTTTGTCTAAAAGGGAAATACCCCACCAAAGTGACGTACAGAGTCACATGATAGTTTCTGACGAATAGTAGCGATAGTTATAAAATTGTAAGGGAATTACCCTCACTTCCAATAGATTTAGCCTATCATAGTTAAGCTTTTAGAATTAAGAGAAGGGAACAGTCCCACCACTAAACTAAGGGTTAACTATGATGTACTATAAAAAGACCAGCACACGCTGGAGAAGACAGATCTGTTTGTGTAAAGGTCCAAGAGACGTACGCATCTTTTCTCATTTTTATTTGACTTTGATCTGTGTTGGAAGGTGTTCTTAGAGAGCCGGAAAACCAGATGTTGTCAATATTTTTGTCTTTGTAAATTTTTGAAGTAACTAAAAGTGTTACATTAATTTGTGAACTAAGTACTAGTAACTGAAGGTACTTAGAGTATAAAACAGTAATTGAATTAACTGACTTATAATTATCAAGAAGAGTTGTATAAAGGAACTTGTAAACTTTCGTTGTATTAATCACAATAAATTGTCTTCAAGAAGAACGGTTCATTCTAATGATTCGACTTCACCTCCGGAACCACGTCAAACAAACAGTTGTAACTTAGCAGCCACTCGATAGGTTACAACAATAACACAATAAAAATACGCGTTATTGAAACCTTGTTTAGAATATACATATTGACTGAATTGATTTCATATTGCATATTACAAACGTCTACGCGAATTCTGTGTAATAAATTAATTCTGTGCTTGTATATTAAAAAAAGAGTTACTACTGCTATAATAGCGTACAAAGCTGAAAAAATAATAACACAGTCTAAAAATTAAGAGCTTAAAATTCGTTAACCCTTTTCGAATGGAGGTGGGGGTGGGTCCGGTCCCGTGTATCCCCCCCCCCCGTAAATACGCCACTCCTCGTAAACGAGGAATTTTCATTTAAAATTTCAACTCTCGCTAACAACATTTAGACGGATCTGTGGAACGATTCATGGGTACCTGAAAAATAAAACACGAAAGGATACCCGAATGAAATTTTATAAAATTGTGGCTGTCCCCACATATTTGTATGCTAGTGAGACACGGACTCTTGGTATAAGGGACGAGCGGAGATTCAGGCAGCCGAAATAAAATTTATAAGGGGGACGCAAGTTTGTTCTCTTTTGAATCGGATAAGGGACGAGGATATTAGACGCGATTTAAACCTTGTATCAAGAAGATTGAAGACCACAGAAGGAGATGGTGTGAATACTTGAATTAGCATACCTGATATCCGTCTACCTGTGGCTGCCTTGGGTTATCACCCTACTGGGAATAGAGATGTCGGTAGACCGAGGAGAAGATGGGTTCCGGAACAGGTCTATGGTCTATTCCGTGGAATAGTGGTGATGATGTTAGTGTTGTTGTTGTTGTTGATGATGATGATGATTATGATGAAGAAATTTCAACTTTCATAAGAAAATAACGTAAATGTACATCAAACTATACTCCGGGAAACGTAGATTAATAAGATCATTCGACCGAACATCGTTATACGCTTTAAATTTAGCATTTTATTGAAAAATCTTTATGGGAGACGATTGAAGATCACTCGATTTTGTGTCATGATTAAGTAAATTTTGGTGACATCAAACTAGTTTAATCAAAATTAGTTTGATGTGACTAAAATTTACTTAATCATGACACAAAATCGAGTGATCTTCAATCGTCTCCCATAAAGATTTTTCAATAAAATGCTAAATTTAAAGCGTATAACGATGTTCGGTCGAATGATCTTATTAATCTACATTTCCCGGAGTATAGTCAGCCTATGCGCGGCCACTGTAATATCGACGCAGCACAATACTGGCCGTCGGTGTCACAAAACAATTTCGAGAAGGCATTGCCCATTAACACTGTAATCAATCTTAAGACTTTGTAAGATGACATGCTGTCACTAGAAAAATCCCAGTAGTGTAAAATAAAAAGCTTGTATAAGCCATTTTCTAAGCTGTTCTTCAAAGTTAATGTTATTCAGAACATATTTTTAAAATAAATTCTGTATGGCGTAGATCAAACGCGAAACCTATTAAATCACATAAGAACTAAGAATCAGACTTATTATTCATTACTTTTATATCATACAGGGTAAGTCAAAAAGTAAAGGCAAATTTGATTTTCCCTGCTGCAATGGATGGCAGCACTGACTGAACAATGACATATCATAACCTCAAAGTTTTTTTGTTCTTTAGCTGTGTTGGTTCAGTGCTCAGCTCCATTCGTAGTGATTTCAGGGCATTTTATTATGAGTGCCCCGTTGTCCGTGTGCACCAAGGAAGAAATGAGGGGAGTGGTACGTTTTCTGCACTCTGAAGGGACTAAACCTGCGGAGATTATTCGCAGAATGCAGCAGCAGTACGGTGAGAGCTGTCTTAGTGAACGCAAAATTTATGAGTGGATAAATCGCTTTAAAAATGGTCGTGTATCTATCTGCGATGAAGAGCGTTCAGGTAGGCCATCCACTTCGAAGACGGACAAGAACATCGAGACAGTTGAGCGAATGATTCATGATGATCGTCGTGTCGAAATTGATGATATTGCGCATGCGTTGAACATTAGCCACGGTTCAGCAGTTGCAATCATCCACGAATCACTAAATTATCGCAAAGTGTGTGCTCGTTGGGTACCACATCGACTGACAGACCAGCACAAACAGAAACGTTTGGAAATTTCGAAATCACATTTAAGGCGTTTGGAAGAGGAAGGAGAAGAGTTTCTCAGTCGCATAGTAACCGTTGATGAGACGTGGGTCCATCACTTCGAACCACAGAGTAAGCGGCAGAGTATGGTGTGGAAACATCCATCCTCGCCTACAGCAAAAAGTTCAAAAGACAAGTTTCTGCAGGAAAGTTGATGATGACAGTGTTTTGGGATATGAAAGGTCCACTTCTAATTCATTACACACCTAAAGGTCAAACAGTGAATAGTGACAGCTAATGTGAGCTACTGCGAGATCTGAAAACCAAAATCAAAACAAAGAGGCGAGGAAAACTTTCAAAAGGTGTGCTTTTGCTTCAGGACAATGCCCGTCCTCATACTGCAGAGAAAACGATCCAGTGCATTCAAGATCTTGGTTTTGAGGTGCTGGAGCATCCGCCGTACAGTCCTGACCTAGCTCCAAGTGATTTTCACCTTTTTGGTCCGAGGAAGGAGCACCTGCGTGAATCCAAGTTTTCGTCGGATGACGAGGTTGTGGAGGCGGTGCGCGAGTGGCTGTGCACGATGCCACAAATCTTCTTCCAGGACGGAATTACGAAGCTTGTCAAGAGATGGACCAAGCGCATAGAAGTTGAGGGAGATTATGTAGAGAAATGATGTTAGTTGTCATCTTGTTTTCACAATAAAAAGTTCCTTTTTAAAAATTTGCCTTTACTTTTTGACTTACCCTCGTATATTGACTTTTTTCAGGTGTTGATAATAAGAAAACATTAATTAATTAAAATTGTATATTCTGTTATATTAAAATGATTACACAGTTGCCGCTAAACACTTCGTTATGAGTTATATAGGTTTGGGGTGATGTAATGATTTTCTATATTATAATAAATTACAGTAATATTACTACTGATTTTTACCAGTTCAAAGACCACACAATCTTAAAAAAACACAAGGAAATCTAGAAAACTTTATAACCTCATTGCTAATAACGTTAAAATATATCTTACACTAAATATATTCTTCTCTAACTGTAAAATCACTATTTGCTTTCGATATTATTAATCACATGATCAAATAAATAATTAGTCACTTTTCCGTGAAGTTAGTACCCACTTCGCACTTTTACAAGGAATTGCTTGTTCACATGTACTATTTAACTAAAAAAAAAAACTTGCTTGAAAATTGGAGTATGTATAATGTATTGTTTATGGGATTGTTGAGTTTGAGTAACTGATTAAGGAAAAGTAACTAGTCTGAAGCGTAGAGATTGTTTGGCTTGATTACTGTACTGGAATGTCTTAAACTGTATTATATTATTACTAATAATGAAAACAACAACTATTATTATTATTACTAATAGTAATGTAATTAATCATAGGCTCAATATGTAAAGTGATTATCACAGTACCACACACACACACGTAACCTGCTGATATGATTAACAGCATCTGTTGTGATTTACAATACACAAGGGACTTACATAGTTACATAGTTGGACAGACGCACATGCATGCGAGATTCGCTCCCACACGCGCACACACGCACGCACACACACACACAATTACATTTAGATATCATATTGTTACGTAATGCGGAAAAAGAGTTACGCCAGTACAGAACGTTCTTGTACATTGGAGAACGTTGTTATAATTTTTTCTCGGCTACTCCCGCAGTTGTAATGCGTACGTGACGCTTGACATGCGAGGCAGTATTACGTAATGCGGAACATCTCGTGCGTTGGATGGTGTCGTTCTAGAAGCTTCTCAATTAGCCCAACGGTGTGTGTTTCTGCCGTGGCCGCGCTAAAGTATTCTTTATAATTTTCATGTTTTTCTTAAAGACGCATATTATGGAACCTTCTAGACTATAAGTAGCCCATACCTGCCGCTTAGAGTTCAATGTTATGTCGGGCGATTTACACAGTGCGTCGCAAGTGGTGTATTTGTGAAAAGTGATTATAGCGCGGAATTCTTTATATTAGATGACATTATTATTGCGTGTGAACAATTTTTATTTTATTTATTTTTTGATTACAAAGTTTTAATTGTGTTAATTAAAGCTGATGATTAGTGACTTAATTGGTGTCTTGTATTTTGTTTTACACTGTACCATACGACGATCAAGTTAGACGGTAATAACAATATTAATGTTTGAGATTAAATTTATTCTCTCAGACTGTACGTCCGTTGAGATGTACATTGAACTTCACTGAAATAATTAAGTTTAGCATTTATAAAATGTCTAGTGCTGTTTCGTAATGTAGTACCTAATACTACTATTTTTGAACGTTTTACGTTAATGGAGGTTTCAAATAAACACAATCTTTTCAAAGTAAAGCACTATAAACATTAAAGATGGCAAAAGGATTAAAATGACGCAGTATGTGTAAGTAGTAACATTTAAACATTTCTTAAGGTGTCAACACATTTATTGCATGTTAATTAACAGCTGCAATTTAAAAGGGAATGGATTACAAATATACACAACCAATTTTTGTTTAAAAGTGAGTTAATTGTGTAACGTAATGACAAAGAAAGGAGGTTGTAGTATAGAAGATATTGTTGTGAAGGTCGATCTGATCGTCGTGTTTGAACAGTGGAAATAGAATAACTGGCACCAGATGAAGTCCCTATTTAGAACTTTATTGATAGTTTAGGACTAATTAAAATACCAAAACGGTTTGTATGAAGCAAGTTTTCAAGCATACGATTGTCTAGCACACACTAATGTAAAACTCAATAAGTATAACTTATTTAAAAGCGGCACACTAAATAATACAAGTCACCAATTGCAGACGTCCGTACACAATAAGTCGCAATCGCTTTACACTAAAGCACAATAAATCGCCCTAAAAAAATAAACTCTGCTTCGGAAACGTCGCTTTTATACTTCGCGAGTGACATACTGTGTGGTGTCACTCGATTGGCCCGGATGCCGATAGAACAATCGACAAACATCTGTAATGCCGAAAAATCGAGCGCATTGCGTAATCCTGCCGCTCACACAGCGCATGCAAAACGTACCAAACACGTTATCTATCGACCCGCGGTAACAATAATGTTTTCAGTCGACTGACGTCATAATGGAACTGCTACATAAAATACGAGTAATATTTCTAAGTGTAAAAACGCAGCAACATATTGTTTGCTTAATCAGTGAGAGTATTCTCTTGATAGTATTATCTCTTTTACAATCTGTCCTCCAACTGTTATCTACTATACCCTGCCCACGAAGGGATTTGCATGGGTTTCAAGTATATTGACAGTGTGCGTGTGTGTTGTGCACGCGCGCACGCGTATGTGTTTTATGTTGTAGTAACAATACAACGTAAATAAACAAACGCCAGTCTAAAAGGAGAGTAGGGGTTTAAAGGAGTGTGAATTTTGTATTTTAAAAACAAAGAATTAAAAAACATTGTCTATTGACACAGCTAACATTAAAGGATAAAAGAGTTATTGCTTTCATTGTTTTACTAATTTATTGTAATGGACATCTGTCATGCGTCCCGTGCTAAATTTTGCCGTTTTGACGTAAATGTCGTATATAATCTACTATGAACTCAACTTTATTTTCAGAAATATATATATATATATGACAACTCAGAGATTAATATCCAGCATTGTGTCTGTTTATAAGAAATTCAAAAAGACATGTTTGTCTGTTACATTCGAATAATATGTAATGTGTAAAGTAAAAACAGAAAAGACTAGACCGAGTCGTATAAGTTTGACGATAACTGAAGAACTGCGATAAAAATATACTCGTGGGTTGAATTTTAATGAGGTTGACTGGGTTACCCACTTTTGAATTTTCAATACAGAATTGTTGCAATAAAATTACTAGCTTGCACCACTAACAATATAAAATAATTGTGACGCGAGACAGAATTACACACAATAATTGTGACGCGAGACAGAATTACACACAATAATTGTGACGCGAGACAGAATTACACACAATAATTGTGACGCGAGACAGAATTACACACAATAATTGTGACGCGAGACAGAATTACACACAATAATTGTGACGCGAGACAGAATTACACACAATAATTGTGACGCGAGACAGAATTACACACAATAATTGTGTTCCGCGTCAGAATTATTTTACATTCTTACGTCATTACAGAACGTTCTACATGTTTCTCGGCTATCCCAGCAGAGCCCAGCTGTAATGTTGTGTGCGTACGTGACACTTAACATGCGTCAACGAGGCTCTTCCAAACCATACCAGTCGGCGCACTGTGTTCAAGGCCGCAATCAATTACGCTCTAGTGTTTTCTAGTAGTGTTGACGCGTATTATGGATGATTCTGGAATCTCAGCGGGGTGTAAATATAAGCATTCAGCGACGCTTAGTTTCAATTTAAGTGGCGATTTATTTAAGTAAGTTTCCAAGTATTGTGGCGAAGTTTTATTGTTGTGCGGGACTCTATTAGTTGACGTTAATATTGCGTGTGGACAAATTTTGCTCGGATTATTTTACAAGTTGATTATGAACTGTATTTGTAATTAATTAAAGCTGGTGATTAGTGTCTTCATTGGTGTCTTGTATTTTGTTGTCCACTGTACCGTACGGCGATCAAGGAGACCGTCGCAACAATATAGTCAGTGATAACATCGGACAACAAAGTCCAAGCCTGCAACAATGAATACACTGTAGTACGATCATGTACTGTGTAAGTCAGTATAACCTGTTTTCAACACTGTTTAAGCGTCATAAATCGTATAGCAAATGACAAACAAATCTGGGAGAAAAACTGATGAAAAAGAATTTTTCCTTAATACGCCTTTCAAATCGGAAACGCCAAACATGTTATATATTTTAGGGTAAACAGTGCTTAACTTTTTCAATAATAGAAAAAAGTACCAGTGTAGAGAGAGAGAGAGAGAGAGAGAGAGAGAGAGACAGACAGACAGACAGACAGACAGACAGACAGGCAGGCAGGCAGACAGACAGATAGACAGACAGACAGAGACAGAGAAGATAGAGGGTGGGGGGGATATAGATTGGTCCTATTATCTGTTTCTATATAGTCTTTCATTGCCGCTTTCTTATTTTATTTGCCTGTTCCATATACATAGCTGTTTACTTTCCGGATTTTGTTTTTTCTCTTCCTCTATGAGTTTCATTATATTTGATATATCCAGTAACGTTTATGTTTTCAGTTAACCTCTTTATACAATATTTGGCAGCATATGTTATGAGACAATCAGTTATATCCTAATTTTAATTGCTTATGAGTGATTTATATTATTTAGAGATATATTTTTTTCTTTTGAATAATGTGGATTCCTCTTTTAGACTCCATTTACTTAATCCTTCATAACCGGTGTTGCAATAATTGTCTTCATCTATCTTTTTCGTTGTTACACAATATTTTCTTCTAGGTTACAATAATAATTAAGAATGTTAGTTCTCGGTAATTTTATGAATCCTGGAGTCCTGTATTTTGTCATAGCAAATAATTTAATACACATACTGACTCAAGGTTATGTATTCCTATCCCATGACATTTCCATATTAATATTCCTTAGGTAATAGTTAAAGAATATGTTGGTTGGCTATTGTCAGTTCTTTCCGTGAATACAACGAAAGCTTTGACTGACTTTTACTACAACCTCTGTCCACCTTTACAACCGCAAAGTTTCTAAGAAAAATCTTACAGCATACTAGC
This sequence comes from Magicicada septendecula, assembly GCA_034769895.1. Classification (NCBI taxonomy): domain Eukaryota; kingdom Metazoa; phylum Arthropoda; class Insecta; order Hemiptera; family Cicadidae; genus Magicicada; species Magicicada septendecula. Next base: position 455,417,479 of record CM068374.1, on the reverse strand, counting down.
CTCAATAGAGAAGTTTTTACCAAATGTATAGTAAAATGGGCTTTTCTGAATTTAAACTATGATTGTTTACGAAAATATCGGGTTTTTTATTATCAAAAATGTTTAAATTTAAATAACCTAAATAGCTTAAGACTTAGAGTCAATAAACGTTAACGTTAAAGACACTTGATATTATTAAACAATATAGAAAATTTTATTTTTTCTTCATATTAATAGTTGCAGCTTATTGGCATTCTGTGTCTACAGCAGTAAATTGCACGAGACAATTGCTTGCGTTTTCTCAGAATTAAAACATTAGTTACAATATTTTTCTTGTTAAAATTGTAAAGTTAATTTTAAAAACTGCTCCTCTATGTGAGAGCGAGGAGTGAAAAATGTTAAATAAACGTTTCCCAGATAGGCTAATTGCCAGGTTAACACATTTTCCGGGAGTTGGATACGCAAATTGAATGTACAGGTGCATGCAAACGCTGTAACGTTATCTATGTCCCGTCTTGTTGTTGTTGTTGTTGTTGTTGTTGTTCTTTTTCTTCTTCTTCTTCTTCTTCTTCTTCTTCTTCTTCTTCTTCTTGTTCTTCTTGTTGTTCTTTTTCTTCTTTTTCTTCTTCTTCTTCTTCTTCTTCTTCTTCTTCTTCTTCTTCTTCATCATTTAGGAGGTTCTCCTTAAAGAAGGTTAATTCTCTTAAAGTTGGTTATTACTCAATACTCTTGCCCCATAGCATTAATGGTGGACTTGTGGACTATTAACACGAGCCATCTTGGTTAACCTGTCATCACCCATCCTCTCGACATGGTCAATGCATAATTATCGCCTTTCCTGTATCCAGTCCATTAAGTATGTCACACGGTATGTTTCTCAAATACAGACATTTCTTACTCTATCTCGCCGTATTCTGCCCGTCTGTCTTCTTAATGACTCCATCTCAGCAATTCGTGCTTGTCCTTCCAGTTGTGGTTCCTGATATTCCCTCTGCTCCATACGTCAGAATAGGCGTCGCTGTCTTTGTGTACCAGTCGTGGCCCGGAGGCACGGATGATGGCTTTGTGTTAGCGTGGGGAACGCTTGTAGTTGATTCCCACAACGTACAGAACCATAATTCAGAGACGGCCAGTTGAGGTTCACGCATCTATAATTATTTCTTAATATTTAAAATAAAATTATCGCTCAATGTAAATGTTCAAAATAAATTTTTCAGATACGTTACGCATGTTATACATATTTTACAAGTTGAACTTCTGAATAAAGGAATACGTAGGATTTCATTTTATGCACAAATTTCGTTTAGTTGGCGGTTACGGTTTGAATACATTCGTTTACTTGTTTGCATCGTTAAATGAAAATACAAATTACTTTTCTCTAATTGTATCTTAAATTATGAGGTGAATCAAGCCTATTATAGACATAACATGGGAATGTGTGTGTTGTTCGTTCTTGTCTTTGTACTACAAGTGATTAGCTACCACCAGTAGCAGACATATTACGTAATATTGTTATCTGCGCATTGTAGCTGTATTGTCTTTGATAGTGTTATTAATCTTCTGTTGTGAATTGCAATTAGTTGGAAACAGGGAAGTTGACTTTATATGCCGGCAGTTAAAGTAACACATTGTTTAATACATAATTGACATTACTGAACAAACTACTTTATTGCTGGCAACAGTAGCTTGAGTTTTACTCCTAATTCTATTTAGCATAATGTACAGTACTAACATCATTTCAAAAGTTGATACATAATATTATTCTGTAACTCAGTACTACCGTAAAGATGGGACTGTAAAGACTGTAAAGGCTGTATCATCAGTATTTCTTTACTTGTTTTCAGGAAAAAAATAATGACTGTGTGCCCAATGACTCTTACAACACACACGTATTAACAGTTACACAGTGTTGAAATCATATTCGTTAATTATTGGTTTTATGATAGGCCTACTTTTGCATACATTCATAACATTTTTTTTTATTAACAAGCTGTGCAAATCTTCCATCTACCCTCGTAAAAAAGTATAGTGATACTATTACTACTAGTAGTATAGTAGTACTTGTAAAACTTGTAGCAGTAGTTGTGGTAGTAGTAGTAGTAGTATTGGTGGTGGTAGTAGCAGTAGTAGTAGTAGTAGTGGTGGTGGTGGTGGTGGTGGTGGTGGTGGTGGTAGTAGTAGTAGTAGTAGTAGTAGTAGTATTGGTGGTGGTAGCAGTAGTAGTAGTAGTAGTAGTAGTGGCAGTGGTAGTAGTAGTATTGGTGGTAGTAGTAGTGGTGGTGGTGGTGGTGGTAGTAGTAGTAGTAGTAGTAATAGTAGTAGTAGTAGTAGTAGTAACATCAACAGCAGTAATAGTAGTCGTAGTAGTAGTAGAGAGACAAAAGCCTATTCTAAGCGTGAAGCAGAACAGAATAAGTAATTCCTTTGTTTCAAACAAATTGGAGATATTAAAATATACTTCTCATCCAACTTGGATCCGTAATTCGTCTTAATACGTAAACATGAAGAGAATTTACTACGGTAATTGGACCATGGTAGATTAAACTGCATCATTCTTGTTATTACATATTCTAAAGTAATAATATATATTGTATTACACAATATATGGTCTACCGCCAGAAATTTTCTCGAGTCAGCCTTTACTATGTAGCATTTTCTGCTCTCTCCTCTGCTAAGGTACGTAATACTCGTACTTATTCATCTACGCCTTGATTCTGTGCCATTAGATGAACGCTCTGCACCTGTGAACCAATTACTCTGTGTGTCTGTCCATATCCCTTCACTTTTTCCCTCCCCGCTTTCATTTTTTCCTTTTCATCACTCCTAATTTGATTTCATCCGTTATGTCAAAACTTCAGAGTAATACACAGAAGCAGTTACTTCATGGAATTAATAAGAACCCAAAAAGAGAATGAGTAAATACAGTGAGAGGTAACGAAGACAATGTTAACAAAGTGTCTCAGAGAGCACGAGAGAGAGAGCGAGAGAGAGAGAGAGAGAGAGAGAGAGAGAGAGAGAGAGAGAGAGAGAGAGAGAGAGAGAGAGAGAGACTGTATTGAGGAATTCGTTGTGTGCTTGTCTGACCAACATGCTACAACTAGACGACGTTTTTAGTTACAACTACTAGACATACAAACAGTGTTGCTAATAGTACGGATAACATTAGAGCCGATACCCATTAAGGCAAACACACGGTCAGCCAGTTCGCAAATGATAAGGGTTAACTAATGGTTCACTAAATTATTGGGTGAAGTCGTGTAAAATATGAGCGTTCCACTAACGAAGTAACTTGACATTTCGCTAGCACACTGTACGCAAACGTAATGTCAATAAGCGATAACATTATTTGGTCCAACTAACGTAGCAGCGTAATATTTAGGTGCAACGTTGAATTTATAAACGTAGATAACGGTGGTGTAATCAATATAAAAATTAGCGACCTCAATTACACCCTTATCATTAGGGACACGGTAATAATATGTAAATTTTAGTAAATAAATTTGAGTATTTGAGAATAAAGAATACGTATAAAGAACGTATTAAAGAAAATTGTTCATAAAACAAGTGCAACTGTTTATCTGTAAATAAGAACAAGAGAATTGTGAATATTCTTGGGTTTTGTTGTCCATGACGTGTCCATTGATTAACTAATTGTAGTATAAGTACTATAACTCTACTATAACACAAAGTTTTCCAATGTAAAATTTTTACCAAATACCGAGTCAGTAATGTTATACTTATAATTAGTTATGAATAAACAGAATATTATTTTAACGTTAAAAATAGGTCCCATTTTATTTTAAATATGAAGTGAACAAATTATCTGTTACCGTGTACAATGAAACTCTAATGTTTACCCAGTCTACCAGTACCTTGCGAAATTGGAATTTATTGACTTCTGTAAACTACGACAAAGTCTATGGAAGGCAAATGAGCGTTTAGGTAGTTAATATTCTTGAACACAAACTTGTACCAACCAACGAACACCTGAGGCTCAGGACAGTGTAGGCTTCAATTCTCACTATAATCTTAAGTTTGGTACAAAGTTTCGTTCTGTCTTGTAGTACGTTTTGCCGTTTGATATACGCGTTACGTAAACTGTTGTCAATTTTGGTTAGTTACTTTGCCATGATGCGTACAGTTACAACCGACTAAAATTGTAATCGAATTCTTGGGATAAATGAAAACAACGGGAACATGTTTATACCGTGTTAATACCTCTTGTAAAGCTATTAACATATATTATTTTTAGAGTCACCTTCCCGAACTACTGAACTACTGAACTACTTTAGAGATAGTGGGTCCCTAGGCTGAACATATGGTGCGGGCCCCTAAACTACCGGAGGGGCCTGAAGGGTATCGAAAACCCTCCAGTGAAACGGGGGTTCGGGTCCTGCCCCGGAAAATTTTGAAAAATATATCTTCCAGAACTGCAAATAAAATCATTGCGAAGTGTACAAATTAAATTGGGTTACACTGTTTTTTTTTTTTTTAATTTTCATTAGCATGTTAAACAATTTAAGGTTTCAAGGTATCTCAATCTGCAATAAAATTCTGTAATCTATAAAAATAATAATACAAGTATGCACTCGTTTTTGTATTACACTAAAAAAAACTGAATATAATAAAAGTGTAGGAAAAATAAAACAACTGATTTCCAAAGGAATTTATTCAAATTACTTTAATTGCAAATTTTTGCCGCACCTATGGGGGGCAAAACATCCCATTTGATACGTTTTGGAAATATATTTATTTACATGTGTTGCAGTGATTGAAATTAAAATGGAAGTCTTAATGGAACCTCAAGGGATTCATGATATTTCTGTCAAAATATTATGAGTCAGTGCAATGAGTGCAGTTTGATATTAATTTAAAATTTAAGTGCTCACTCTTTCCCCACGCTACCCTATACATGGCTCAAACGCAGACAAAATAATTTGTATGCAAGTTGACTGTTCTTTTCTTCTTTTTGTTTGAGGTGCGGGCCCCTAGTCTCCAGGTTAGATAGCCTATGCTTAAATCCTGCACTGATCGTCATGTTCTATTGCCGTAAATGCGTTTCTTCCATAACTGTCCTAATTCCATCGCCCACCTTTTTTTTTCTTCCAGGTTATCTACTTTCTGCAGGTGCCCACTTACAGTTATTTTGATGTTTTAATCCAGTATTAGGCCTAGTACAACAAACAACGATTAGATGAGTTAGAACAATGGAATGCGCTGAAAATTAATTATAGCATATTTTAAGTACGTTCAACTTGGAACTTCAGCTCGCACTTTAACACGATCCAGTTGAAGCGTAATGCTCATCAATAGCAGTAGTAGGAACAGTAAATGAATGTCTTGGACCAACATTATTTATTATCAGGAGCGATAGTAATACCTGAGGTATCAATGCAAAGACTAAACATACCTGGCTACTGCAGTACTAAAGCATACGTAGATAAACCATTTCCTAAAGAGCGACGATACTTAATGTAGAACCAAACGGGCTTTTGTGTTGAAACAGCCGAACGGTTTGGCCAGTGTCGTTGGCGTCACAATCAAGACTACGTGACTGAGGGCGATGTCCGCGCTAGATAGGCTATCAAAACTACTGGGCGTCTTGAATGATAGAACAAATTAATAGCCCAGAAATGTTGTAATAGACTTCGACAGAACGTGCTTAAATGTTATGAGATTAACTGGTATTATATTAAATAAACTGCAGCAGTATGTAAGGAACGATGATATCCGTCGAGACCAGAAAATTACAGGTGAGGTCAAACGGTTTTGGTACTGGACCTCTGCGCGGCCTATATAAAGCCATAGCAGCTGGCTTGTCAGTTCAATTACGTGAGCGATTTCCGTTAGCGTGGATCGAGTGTTTGTCGAAGTGAAGAAATATTGTGTTAATAATTGTGTGGAACTCTATCAACAGAGAGTGTTATTGCGTGTGAATAATTTTTATTTAATTTGTTGTAAGAGACTATCTTGTTGATTACAAACTGTTTAATTGTGATAAGTAAAGCTTGTGATTAGTGACGTAATTGGTGTCTTGTATGTCTCGTATCCTTCCCCCCCGTCGATTGTGGCAGGTGATGCTCAGTCAAGGCTGCTCTCAAGTGGGTTCTAGTGTAATCAAGAACACTTGAGATACACATTAAGCCAGCGTGGAGTTAGGAGGGAAGTAAATCTTTAACGACCTATTTATGCCTTCTAATTGTCGATATATATTTGAATAACAAAGATTAAACAATTTGTTAACATAATTAAGTTTAGTGTTGTGAGAGAATGTAAAATCTTGCTTGCAACATTGTAAAAAATGTTTACAGTAAAACTTGCTTATTGATTTATTGGGGCGTTTGTGAAAAAAACCAAAAGCATAATTCGCTGTGCTTGCAGTTCTCTGACTGCACTTAGAACAATCAGAATCATGCATCATTAGGTGAGGTCAAACGGTTCCCAGGTCATATTACCAAAGGATACAAAAACATCGAAATTATGAAGCTCTACAACTTCTTGATAATGCTGTACCTGTTCGACGATTGCAGAGACAAAAACTGTTTGAACTGGTGTAAGAAAGTGAAGTGTTTCAAGAAATATCCTCACATGAACGAAGTGTAAACTATAGTGATATGAGGAGTGCGCCAATTGGAGCATATTCTACACATTACTAACATAGTTTTTAGAATAAAACTACCTGTTAGTTTGTGACTAGTTGCAATGTAAATAAATAAACAAAAAATACAACATCGTATTCGTATACCACATTTACTACATAGATATTGTACTAATCTGTTTAGTTTATTTGTAGTTTAACTAATTACATGTTTGCTTTATCTAATGAATAATGAAATAAATATCGTGTTTATTGATTTACCCCTAACTTACTGCTATTGAAATAAAACTGACTGTTACTTAAATGTTTTAGTTTGAGGAAATATATTATTGAATTACTAATAAATGTGACGACCTGAGCTTTAAATTTTACAATTTCATTAAATTGACAATAATTTTTATTTACTGGAAAACAATATTGTCTTTATAACTTATACCATAAAAAATTCAAACATCAATACATTTTAGAAAATGAATCTTACATACTTAAGTAAATCTTTAACGTCCTATTTATACAGGGTCCGTCACGGGAATCGCATGGTTTTCAAATAAGATGTACTTAGTCAGTTTGGCTTAAAAAATAGTTTTATTTATGACAATACATAGTGTATGTTGGGAATTTCATTATTCATTTATGTTTTGAAGATCACGTCGCTCAGATGTTGGCCATTTATGTTTATGCATGATTGTAGCCGGTCCCGAAAACTCCGAATAGCGTTAATTAACATCTGACGTGGAATACGAACGATTTCCTCCTGGATTGTCGTCTTCAGATCTTCAAGGCAGCGTGGCTTGTTAACATATACTCGGGACTTGAGATATCCCCACAAAACGAAGTCACATAAGCTTAGATCGGGGGAGCGAGGAGGCCAGCGAAGATTGCCATATCTGGAGATAAGGTGGCCTGGAAACTGATCCCGTAAGACAGCCATTGAATTACGAGCTGTGTGTGCAGTTGCACCATGCTGTTGAAACCATACTCTCCTCATTGCCCATCTGCGACGTCGAAGTTCTGGGAAGAAGAAGGTTTGGAGCATCGTAATGTAGCGCTCTGAACAGTCACAGTAATGTTGTTTTCCTCAAAAAAGTACAGGCCAATAATGCCCTTCTCCTCAACTGCACACCATACTGTTACTTTTGGGCTGTGAAGAGGGGACTCATGTAACATCTGAGGATTTTCATTACACCAATATCTACACTTTTGTTTGTTAACGAACCCATTTAAATGAAAATGGGCTTCATCACTCATGAGAAAAATCATGTTTTCATTATTGACCATGGTTTCAAGCATGGTTTCACAAAAGACACGACGCTGTTCATAATCACCTGCACTAAGTTGCTGACATACCTGAATTTTGTATGGGTGATAATGAAGATCTTTGTGCAGAATCCTTCGCACTGTTGACTCGTTAATCCCTAAACTCGCAGCACGCTTGCGAACCGACCGTTTAGGGCTCTGTATCGCAGACGTCCTAACTCGCTCGATGTTTTCGGGCGTACGGGCTGTGTTGACAGGGCCAGGTGGTTTTTTCTTCATTACGGAGCCAGTTGTGTTGAAGTTTTCAAACCATCTCAAAGTGGTGTTGCGGTCTGGAACAGGTCGGCGGACCGGAATATTAAAATGGGTGCGAAAGTCACGTTGTGTCTGCGTCACTGACTCACTGTTTACGAAAAACCGCCGGAGAGCGAACGTACGATGCTCCACGTTCCACGACATGGCGGCAACTAAACTTCCCACTCTAACGAACAAATCAATGCCAACCCACACTCACTGATGCCAACCGCTCGGCCGTACTACCCAATACAAAAACATGCGGTTCCCGTGACGGACCCTGTATAATAATGGTTCCCATGTGTACCACCGAAGTAGCATTGGAGAAGGCAGGGTAGGCTGCCTTATGTGAGCCGTACGGCATACAAGGAAAGCAGTGTGGCCAGCACTACGCTTCAGCCGCCCATTATTATCTCCAGGATGTTACCCCAGGTACTCATTTTCAACAGCCTGAGTCGACCTAGGGGCTGAAAAACGCAACTTGATTTTATGGTGAGGGCCCGGGAATCGAACCCGGGACCTCTAGGTTAGTAGCCAGGTGACATACCCACTGGTCTACTGAGCCACCTAACGTCCTATTTATGCCTTCTAATCGTCGATATATACATTTGAATAACAAAGATTAAACAATTTGTTAGAATAATTAAGTTTAGTGTTGTGAGAGAATGTAAAATATTGCTTGCAACATTGTAAAAAATGTTTACAGTAAAACTTGCTTATTGAGTTATTGGGGCGTTTGTGAAAAAAACTAAAAGTGTAGAAAGCATAATTCACTGTGTTTGCAGTTCTCTGACTGCACTTAGAACAATCAGAATCATGCGTCATTAGACACGTTTAGATGTACGGTTAAATTACAATTAAATACGAAACTAAATCAGAAAGTGATCAACTCATTTTACTTGGTAACTCCTGCTTCTCAATACAAATTACATTTAGAAACAGAAAATTACTTAACGTCTGATTTTATTCAATTACAAGCATTTCATCCGCCAAATCTACAAAATATCCTTAATCATACTTCTCTCATTAACTAATCCTATTGATGTTGTCACTTCCTGTGCATAGCTCGTCTGTGGTGTGTTTGTATGCTTAGAGCAGCATCTTTCGGTAAATGATTACAATTTAATTGTAAATGTTGCATATTGGATTACACTACTTGCAAAGGACAAATGTTGAATTAGTTGCTAGGGATTTAATATGTTTTTATATTTTTAATGAATTTGTTTTTGAATGTGAGTACATACCTGGGAGAGTTGCGTAAAACAATGCAACTTCCAAGCACTCCATTACATGTTACAGTTATTTTATTCAACAGCAATGCACTGGACAAAATGTCATTCATATAAATAAATCTTTTATAGAAAAGAGGAGTTGAGTAAAGACATAACTGGAGGGTAGGGTCAGTTATTATAAAGTCATCAGGTTGGAGTATGCGACTGTGATCAGACAGTTGATATGGGACTGTGGTTGGCTTCAATTTGTTACAGCCAATACAAGCTTGTAATATGAATGTTTATCTTTCCATAATTTATCTTTCTCTTATTTACTTTTAAGGTTCATCAAAACTTCCATTAACCATAATATGATGGGGAGGGAGGGTTGTGCCTAAAAAGCATAGAATACGTATAACATATTTGGGACATTTTAAAGCCGACGGTGATTTGGTTCGTTTGAAAGCCGAAGGAAGCGCCAAAGAATTATGACGAACGATGACGGGAGTGTTTCATTATGTAAAAGTCGATGTCCTCATATGGGCCTTGTTTGACACGATTGGAACGGGCTGGATCAGACGAGAGCTTTCCTCCACCGTCGCTACGCCTAGCGCAGCAGCCACCCCAGAGGTACGTGTTTCCTCAAAGCCGCAATCAGTTAAGCTCTATAGTGTTTCTGAGTACTTGTTGACGCGTATTATGGAATATTCTGGAACACTTGTGCTATCTATTTGAACAACGACAACTGCCACTTAGAAGTCAGTTTAGGTCGGGCGATTACACAGTGCGTTCAAGTGGTTATTAGTGAAAACTGGTTATTGTGCCGGACTCAATTACTTGACATTATTATTACGTGTATACAAATTTCACTTGAATTATTGTACGAGTATAATTTTGTTGACTAACTTACAGATTTCAAACTGTTAATTGTGATTAAATAAACTGGTGATTAGTGACTTAACTGGTGTCTTTATTTCGTTTTCCACAGTACCACACGACGATCAGTGAGACCATCGTAACAATATGCTCTTCGTAATGCGCTTGAAATTAAACCGCTGCCATAATACAATTACTTTTAAGACATTTTGTTACACATAATTAACTAATGAGTGTACAAACTTCGCAATATTCTCTGCGTTAAAAATTTTAATAAATCAATATTCATGTATTCAAGACAGTAAATTAGGGTGTATACGTAGGGGGACCCAAAAGTAACGAGAATTTCCTCCCCATAAGCCAACCGAAGCATTGCGACAGTTTCTGCTGCTGATTTCCCTAACAGGAAACAGAACCTGATGTTAGCACGTTGGTATTTAATGTCTGCCATTGACAAATCGCCGAAAACGTGAAACAGCGCTTACAAAAAATAGTCACACTGACCGCGCTAATGTTTCCACAACAATGCAGCTAGGGCAACTGATATAAAATGGTGTCTAGTGAAGGCACCTAGCGGGAGAAGTCGGAACTAGCGTTCTACCAACTGCCAGAGAAAAATTCTCGTTACTTTTGGGGCCCCCCTCGTATGTATGTGTAGTTTGCACGTGTTAGCTTGCATTCACAGTCACACTCACGCGCGCGTACAAGCATGCAGTGCAGACACGTGTACAGATAAATACGCACATCTTGAATAATATCATTCGTTAAAATTATTTATTATATTTTTACATTTCAGTTTGCTCGTCAGAACGTCTGTGTCTTCGTTATGTTTCCAGTCGTCCATTCCGAATGTAATTAACGTAGGCTACCACTTCCTTGTTAACAAACTGAATAAACGCACAACATTCTATATGAAGCATCGCCGTATCTCTGTATACAAAATTTTAATATAAGTTACACACTATAGTTAATGTGCAGCATACATGCATTAACAGCGACAAACTGTTCACTTTGTGCTTTTTGCAGTTTGCAATCTCTAAGTAAATTAAAGTTTCATTCACAATATTCATTTCTGTTTGTACTTATTGCAACAAATTAATATGCTAGTCTCTTATGTTATTAGCCACATAAGAACAGTAAACATACTGTAATTATGTTATGCGTTTTTGTAGTTTTCCTTACTTAAGTGAATTAAAAGTAATACAAATAGTAGGCCTATTAAACCATATTTACTGTATTCAGAATTTTTCACTCAAAACTATAACGAACAGATATAAATCTAAGTATACAATTTTTAAATTTGTTTTATTAACACAACAATTTTTTGTAGAAAACTGAAGGTTGAAAAAGACTATACTTGATGATGTTTACTTTGAACCAGCTTGAATTGGTGATATGTAGTTAAGTGCATTTAAAAAATATAATTATCACAAAATAAGATAGCTATGGTAATGTTACGACAGTCGGACAGATAGTGATCTTACAACAGTGGAATAAATAAAACAACACCAGAAAAACCGATACTCGCAACTTTGGTCAATACACAACGATAGGCCTACTATACAGTCAATAAACTTGTAATTTTCTAATTTCACAATTTTCCAATGCACAATAATAAACAAGCGACCAATTATGGAAATCGGCACACAATAATTATCAACTAACACTATACTAAATACTATTATCCAATAACACGCTCCTAATTTTAAACTAACTCACAATGTACCCTATATCGCATGGATTCCCCAACACAATTAAATAACTCTACAACATGGGTTGGTATTTACAATCGATAAGAACAGTTTCGAAGTAATAATTTTTTCCAAGGGTTCAAGTTGCCGTAGAGCTGAAGTATTGCTCAAATTGAGCAGTACTCAAATTGCTCTACACCAAAAATTTCTCACTCTCTCAAACGCGTTGAAAGTACGAAGAAACTAGCTCAAAAACCGAAAGCGTTGCGTCATAATGCCGCTTACGTAATGCGTGCCAAATGTTATGTATATTTCAGTTATCACGTATATAATTCCCTACATGAGCTTCACATAATCACACATTTAATTCACATACATATATGTACGTAACGAGTGTGGGTACGTACGAACGAATCAGTTAATACCAGTGAGCTATAGCTAATACATGTGCTTGTATATAAAATGTCTCTGTCAGTCTACAGTTTGTTATTTATTTTAAATTACTATTTCAATATTTCTATTAAGACAATAAAAAAACATTCATTGAGTACAAAATTAATTCATAGTGCCAACAAAATATAAGTGAACATAATTCAAACTGTTAGCACAGCCGTTTAAAATGAATTGGCCATTTGCTGACCACAACATTGATTCATTGCACCCCATTGCATTCCTCTCCGTAGTTGTTGAGTGTTAACGTAGTTGTATGTTGATCACAGCTTCGGTACTCATACGCATCGAGACAAACGTGAAACACACATGGCAGTCCAAAGTTCTCTCATTTACGTAAAATATATTGCAGCGTCAGTATGTAGTATCGATCGACATTGGTAATGAATAACCAATAAAACGCCCGTCCCCGCCATGTAGTTAAACACACTCAGAAGTGTCTGCGGTCTCCATTAAATAACGTAATAGACAAAAATAGATTCACACGATTACTTTGTCCTCCCAAACGTTTTGATGATAAAACAGCTTCCGTTGCCTTTTGAAACAGAGATGTTAAGAATGCCGTTTGCCTCTTAATCTCCTTTTTCCTTTGATTTGTGTCTCCGCCAGTGGCGGCTGGTGGTTGAAAAATTTTGGGGTTGCAGATGGGTCGGATGAAATAAAATTGTTGTATTCTTTGAATAGAAAATGTCCAAATCTCCTCCCCTCCAAACAATACACAAGGAAAGCAAAATACTGCAATTTTAGTGTCACACCCACGTAACCACGAATATTTATTGTATGAATCTTTTTTGAATTTATGATTAAATATTCTGTTACCTGATTTTACACTTTGAATAAAATTTGAAAGGTCTGGTGTAGGCTAGCCTACTCTCTTAGTTTCGATTTTGTAATCAATAGGACGTAAACTGAACAGCGTTTTCGTTAAGTTTACGACAGAATTGATTATGTCCTACCAGTTAAATATAATAAATATCTTACGCTAAGACAACTTGTATGTACTATTATTTACATTTAACGATGAATTAGACTGACACTTAACTGACACTAACAACGAACTTCCAACCTGGCGCACCACGTGTTATTTACCAACAAACAAACTGGTGGCGCCGTGAGGTACAAGCGGGGTTTGCAGTCCCTAATCACACCAAGCGATCCTATACCGCTGCAATAGGAACACCCGAGTCTAGCCAGCCAGAGCACTACTCCATTGTATTTCCCCATATACAAAGCGCGTCACAGTTGGTGCATACACAGCGGCAAGAGCGTGTACGGTTTTTAGTATTCCTATGCGCTGTTCAATCGGCAAATGATTAATTACGGTGATATAGCTTGAAAACACTATTATTAGTTATTGTTTAATTCATACTTCTATAATTTAAAATACAATTCTGGATTTAATGGGGGTTGTACAACCGTGCAACCTAAGCACGGGTCGCCACTGGTTACCGCAGTGTCGGTAGTAAGCTAAGTTCACAAGCTCTGAAAGTGCGCAGTGGCAGTTATACTCTGGTTGCACACAGTTACAGTTGCTTCATGAAAAACCGTTCTCAATTGCAGAGTAACGCAAGCTCCAAGTCTGGAAGTGGAGTCCGAGAGACCGGTTGCCGCTCCTCCCCCTCCTAGCTCCTAGTGGTCACTGCTGGTTTCCCTTTAAAACGTTTGTCTATTTATCTGTTGTTACCAATTGTACTATGATAATAAATTCGACAGTTTACTATTCGCTCAAGTGGCTAAGCAAACAGAGTTTAGTAGGAGTACGTTGCCTAATTAAGAGTTAAGAAACTCAAAAGACACCAATAAAAGAAGAAGAATTTATTTCACTATAAGTAGATTACTTGAGTGCCAAAGGACATTACCACAAGGTTACAGACTTTCATAAACCGTTGCCTGAGGCACATAATGAGAATTTGGTGGCCCAAGACCATCTCGAACAAAAAGACCACCAGAGCAAAACATTCGCCGTACGTATACCGAAGTGCATTATTCCTACCATATCTGGAATATCCTACTCTTACGCATGTTGTCGTCTCCTCGAAAATGAAAGGCTTTCTTCTTAGATTTTCCGGGCCTTCTTCTAAAGGGATTTAAAAAGTACAAGTCGGAAGGTCAGACAGCTGTTCCTGGCGTCTGTCTTTAAAGTCACTCCTAGATTTCATTAATACTATTGATTTTCAAAATGGCTACTAACGTATACAGACTTGTGTGTTCATTCTGGGTAGATTTCAAATACATGACACCTTTTTGAAGTCGGTGCCAAGCCAAACTAATTATATTGTATTTTAATTTTTAATGAAAATTATAAGTTGTACTTTATTTATTTATAATGAAATAAACTCCGCTTTTCTGCATTTCATTATAAATTAAAATGCAATGGATGTAACAAAGTGTACCCAGGCGTAACAGGGCGGAAATTCGAATGGTGTTTGTCTGACCATAAACGAGGAGAAGGTAAAAGAACCACAAATTCTCTATATGCAAGACGTTTCGTATAATAGAATTTGGTTATTTACTTTAAAAGTGCGAGATTTTAAAATTAATTGATAATACAGTTGAAAGAAGGCTTAGAGAGGAGTTAGACATATTGAAAGAAACGGAGTAAGGGTTAGGTAATTTAATTAATATTAAAACTAATTTTGATAAAGAATAAATATTTACAATATAATTAAAAATTAAAAGGTAGTATAGTGGCCAGACAGAGAACATTAGAGATAGAAAGTAAGCAGCACACATGGAATGTTTTGAAATAAGGGTAAATAACTGAAATGGGTGAGTGACCGTCCCCATAGGCGGCGATAGGACTGGATAAAAAGGGTGTTTACCTGAGTTGTTGTTTAAGTTAAAATTATTGAAAAAATAGGGAATGGTTTTGACAATATTATACATACCAAATTTTGCCGAAAAGGAACGTATAATATAGTTAAAAGTAATGAATGAGAGAGGTTTTAAAGCGTTAGGTATAGAAAGGGATCTACACACATACACACATACACACACACACACACACACACACACACACACACACACATGCATAACCGCAGAATGTTCTAGAAACATATATGTAAAAAATACCTACACGGTTGACTGAACTCGCCAGTGAGTTAATAGCCAGAAGGTAAGAGCGTTTACCTCAAGACTTGTTCAGGAAAATGTGTACGCGCTGTAGGGCAAGTAGAGTTATAAAGGAATTGTATCGTTTTATTATTATATATTTCAGATCTGATGATGAGGAGCTTGAAAGCGCTAATCGGAAAAATTTGTGTGTAGTGGTGTGCAACAGGTTTGTTAATTACCATAGTAAAAAGTAAATAAACAAAAACTATATAGCGGCATCGGAACTGTACATTTATCCATTCTTGCAGTACATTTTCGATGTTTTATATTATATGCGATTGTATCGATATATTACGATGTGGAAAAGAAGAAGTGTACTCATTGTAAATTGTCCTATTACTTAATGCAAGCGAAAATACGTTTTGTTTTCATTTGTGAGTTTAGGTGACAACGGTTTTGGTTTTTAGTTTACTGTTGAAATAAATAAAGACCATGGTTCAGGAAAACATCAGGTTTAATGTGTTATGCAATGCTTCTAGCACAGTAACACTTAAAATAAAGAACTTAGCTTTTTTAATTTAACAGGTACTTTATAAATATCTTCAAAGTCTTTACAAACGGTACTTTTAAATCTCCAAAGGCTGTTGCGCCGACATAATAATTTAGTACAAGTCAAAATAGTAGAAGTGTTGAAAACAGCTTTGGATAGAATTTGACTAACGAGTACAAAATTGTTATACGAGCTGACAGAACCCCGTATAGACATAGATAATATAAATTATATTGAAATTCTTATTAAAAAAAAATATTCGCGTGCGAAGCCGCGGGTATCAGCTAGTCTGTGTATAAACACCGACATATTAATTGTGTGAAAATGCATTACTGTTGAGATAACTAATCTTCAATTTACATGTTAATTTGTTACCACTTAACACTGGATGTACTATACGTACATGCAACAAGATCTTTGTCGTTACAGCTGCAGTTTCACTTTGCATCTCCGATGGTCGCCGTAACTAACGTTACCGCATTTACGGTAGTTTTGTTACAGACATTAATTCAAACGGCGCCGGCCAATTGTTAATTACTTACACCCTAGTAAGTAATTTAACTATCACTGTGGTACAACCGTACATTCTGCTATAAATAATAACAACAGGATTTAACGTGTCTAACCACAGGTGTTAAATTTCTACTCTTGTATGTTTTTCAAGATACTTTATTATCAAAACTGTTAAAACGAGTCTTAGTTTAAATATCGGTATGGAGAACCATACATGACTTCCATGTTCTAAGATTTATATTTAAAATCATATTCGAAATGAAATATTTCCATAGAAACTACGTCTTTCTACTTATTGCTTCAGCATTAACCACAGTACTGTGGTCACTAACGTATACCACCTCACGTTTTCGCACTCGATTTTCACCGATGATGGCAGTCGATGGCACTGCCGAAAAGTCTGGTTTTGCAGAAAACATTGGACTACGGCTAAACAGCCCGGGAAGCAATTTTAATAGAAAACTACTTCTTTGTTGCCGATAACGTAGTACACATATACAAAATTCTCCCCTCCACCTTCAACTATAATTTTTAATAATAGAAAATTACCCCCACCCCGTTCACTTAACCTCTTCATTTATAGATATTTCATCTACGTTTCTATAGTGGATTATTATGAGCTTCTTATCAGGATATTTTATTTATAAAAATTAAGTACTTTACTCTTGTTAAATCATAAAATGTTTCCGGTAAACTACCCCTTTCTCTTAACCGATCTTCTCCAAAATCAATAGACCTTCAGTCCTCTACAATTCAAGGATACATGCAAAAAAATATTTGATTCTGTTTGAATGTGCGGCAGTTATCGTTCGTCTGGAAACATTTCTCTTGTTACAACATAAAATGTTGCAGGTAAACTACCCCTTTCCCTTAACCGATCTTCACCAAAAACAATAGGTCTTGAGAACTCGACAATTTAGGGTTGTATGCAAATAATCATTTGATTCTCTTTCAATTTTGGGCAGTTATCGTTCGTCATAAAAAAATTACCCTTTTTAAAACATAAAAGGTTGCTGATAAACTACCCCTTTCCCTTAACCGATCTTCAACAAAATCAACAGACCTTGAGTTCTCTTTAGTTCAAAAATTCAAAGATTTAGCTGATCATCACATTGCAATAGTGTAGCTCATCATCTTCAGTAGTGTGGATTTTATTCCAATCTGATGACGAGCTAAATCGCTCCAAAGAGTTTATCGGGAATCGCAAAACTATTGTTGGGAAATGTATGATTTTCTATATATAAAATTTTATAAGTCTTGCAATAACTGTTTAAAACAAATGGAATTGAAAAAAATCCAAAACTGATTAAATATTACGAATATTTGAGAATACTGCGCGCGATCAGCTGACCTGTTTTTTATTTGTCTCTTGTTTCGATTGTATTGCACTAATGAAGATCCTAAAAACCCAATACATGATTAAAAACTTAATAAATAACACTAAACCACTATTTAGTAACACACTTGTATTACAAAATATAAGAGCTGTGACAACTTTGAGCTTACAGTTTTTAGTTCCATGTTCTATAAGGAAATGGCGTAAAAAAATCGTCTTCCAGATAAGGGCTGATTCTGATTGTACTATCCTCAAAACACGAAGAAAAGTAATTTTCCGAAATGTGTGTGTGTGTGTGTGTGTGTGTGTGTGTGTGTGCGTGGAATTTTTCTAAGGCAAACGATAACTGCCACAAATTCAAACACAAACAAATACTTTTGTGTATGTGTTCCTTGTAGAAGACTCAAGGCCTATTGGTTTTGGTGAAGATCGACTAAGGGGGAGGGGTAGTTTACCTGCAACGTTTTACGTTTTAGCAAGAGTAAAGTAGTTAATTTTGATAAATAAAGTATCCTGAAAAGAAGGCCATAATAATCCACTGTAGAAAGGTAGATGAAATATCTATAAATGAAAAGAGTAGTTAAAAGGGGAGGGGTTAACGTTATTTTTATTAGTTTTGTATGCTATTTTGATATCTGTGTTTTTAAATAATTTTGTTAGCTTTGTCATTTTATTGTTTATGTATGTGAATGTGGCCCAGTTTTTGTTGTTGTTATTATTTATGTGTTGTTCATTTTTATTAATTCTTAATTGTTCAGTTTTTATTTCATATTTGATTTTATTTTCTATTTTGTTTATAGTATTTTTATTGTATCCATTTTCATGAGCAGTTTGGTATATTATATTTTTTTCTTTGTCTGTTTCTTGTTTGTTTAGGGGGATTTTGTACATTCTGTTAAATAGCGATTAGAATGCTGCCATTTTATGTTGTGGTGGGTGGTCAGAATGGTTAGGTATGATGATGTTGGTAGAAGTTGGTTTTCTGTATATTGCATATTGTATGTGGTTTTTGTATCTTGTGATGGTTATGTCTAAATTGTTGATTTTGTAATGTTTTTCTTTTTCTTCTGTGAATTGTATTTTTGGATGTATATTATTGATTTGTTTTAGTATGTTTATCAAATAACATATATATGTATCAAATGACAAAAACACAAATGCAGAGAAATAAATAACACTTCACATTGGAAATAAATACCCATAAATCCCTTTAGCTTATGCTGCTCACATAAAGGAGTCATAGAAAAACATGAAACTTGTATTGAGCAGGATTCAGTATGAGAAATAATCATGGCATATTTGTGGAGATCTGAAAGTTATAGAACTTTTACTTGGATTGCAACTTGAGTACACTAAATTCTGTTGCTTCTTGAATGGGTCAGCAGGGATAGGAAGAATCATTACATAAAAAAGCAGTGGCCAAAGAGAGAGGCACTGACTGTAGGAGAGAAGAATGTTGTAAGTCAAGCACTAGTAAAACCTGAAAAAGTTTATCTTCCCCCACTACACATTAAGCTCGGTTTAATGAAACATTTTGTTAAAGCAATGAATCGTAATGGCGCCGGATTTTAGTTTATAAAAAACAAGTTCCGTAATATAAGTGATGTTAAGATTAAGGAAGGTATATTTGTTGGACCTCAAATAAAAAAACTAATGAATGATCCTGAATTTGAAGAAAGTTTGAATGAATTTGAGGTTGCTGCATGGAAATCATTTCAAAATGTGGTTAACAACTTCCTGGGAAACCATAAGGCGGATAACTACACAGAACTTGTAACTGAACTTCTTCAAAACTACAGAGAACTTGGATGTAATATGTCACTCAAAATTCATTTCTTAGATTCACATTTGGATTTTTTCCCTAACAATCTTGGCGCCGTGAGTGACGAACTTGGTGAACCCTTTCACTAGGAAATGTCCACCATGGAAACACTCTACCAGGAAAAATGGAACCCAAAAATGCTAGCTGACTACTGCTGGAATCTAAGGAGGGATCTACCCATAGTAAATTACAGCAGAAAATCCAAAAGAAGTAGATTTTAGGTAAGTACAAAGTGCATGTAACATATTGTTATATTACCGTCACATAATTTTCTTTTTGCAACAGAAATTTTTTAATTACTAAAAAACTATGCCCGATAGAAAAAACTGTTAACATATGTGAAATCAGCGCTAAAAATACTATAAGAATTAGTTATTCACTTTCATTTAACAGACAAAAAATTAAATTTTGTTGACCTGTGTAATGGGCGGCTGAAGCGTAGTGCTGCCCACACTGCCTTCCTTGTATGCCGTACGGCTTGCATATGGCAGCCTACCCTGCCTTACTACTAAGCTGCATCGGTGGTACACGTGGGAGCCATTATTATTAAGATATGCAAGTAAGCAGTTGAATCAAAACAGTCGTCAGGTTTAGCAATCTCCTAAATTTTCATTCGATCATTTCCTCTCTCCTGCTCCCCACATTTCTACTCACTCTCTCTCTCACTTTCTCTCTCTCTCTCTCTCTCTCTCTATCTCTCTATCTCTCTCTCTCTATCTCTCTCTCTCTCTCTCTATCTCTCTCTCTCTCTCACTCTCTCCCTTCCACTCCATCTCTGCCCCCGTTGCTTAATGGACTTAATTACACAGTACTTTAATCGTTTGCAGCGTAAACACTCAACGCGAGTCATTAAAGTTTATGTTTAACGGTGAGTAATTGAAACCCGTCATCAACGTACTCTGGCCACCCAACAGTACACACAAAGCATTTAATTTAAACGCTTTAGCGACTCCACTCACACTACATAGACATCAAATATAGCTGCCAGTGAGTGTCAAAACAAACACAGGTTTAAATACTAAAGCGGGTCCAAAGGTTTGTTGAATTAGTGATTTAATATCGTCAGGCATCTAAAAAAACATATCAGAATAACCATATTCCGTATATTATGCATCATGCACAATGAGGTTTGAAAAATAGCTGGCAGGTAAACATTTATTGGTTCTGACTTAACATTATTATTGTAATGGTGGAACCCTCTCGAAAAGGCTCGAGCGTACTTGTACGCGTTTCCCGGCCAGCCCAGCAGGAGCGTGTTTCTGCAAAGCCCGCAATCAAGTATCCTCTAGAGTTTTAGAGTGCTTGTTAAGGACGTTCGAGTCCTTGTAGAGAGAGTAAGGTGCTTAATGGACAATTAGTCTGGAACCCTGCAGGCTATATATAGGCGACAGCTGCCGCTTAGAAGTCAGTTACGGTGAGCGATCTCCTTAGTACGGATCGAGTTATTGTTGAAGATTAGTGGAAAGTGTTGACTGTGTTATCTTTAGTGCGGAACTCTATTACTTGACATTATTGTTGCCGGTGGACAAATTTGTTTTGATATTGTACGAGTTGATTACAAATTATTAGCTGTAATTAATTAGATTTGGTAATTAGTGATTTCATTGGTGTCTTTATTTGTTTTCCACTGTACCATACCATTAATAAGACCGTCGTAACAATACAAAACTAATTTTTATATTGTGTAGCATGACAGATAATCCACACAAATACATTACTCAATGATCATTAATAAAGCTCTAATATATGGAATATCCAGATGAGAATCAATTAAAAGGCACTATTAATTAATATACTCACAAGAAAAGTTAAAATAAAGAAAAAATCTGCAAATAATATATATACTACAAATTTAGAAACCCAGAAAACTAAAAATGTGAATAACAAAATTACCCAGGTAAGATAGAAGCAGGCAATTAAGATACCCCGACAAAGAAACCAGACCAGAAGAAACAAAAGCATACACAGCAAAATGGTACTGAAGAAAGAAGAAAGAAGAATGACCAAAAATACTGAAGAAAGAAGAAAGAAGAATGACCAAAAATACTGAAGAAAGAAGAAGGAAGTGAGACGACCCATATAAAATAGAAACCCCATAGGGAGAGAACCCAAAAACCCCAAAAATAAATGAATGTCCAAGCCAAAGTATAACACCCCAAAAAACCATATCACAATGTAAAACTGACAAAAACCAAAAGTGTTAATAGTATTAAATAACAGTGCATCCAAAAAGTTATTGTTTAGTTTGTATGAACAAATCTTCACAGTCCCCCCATGGTTGAATATTCCATGTTATAAAGCTAGAAAAGGACTACTAATAATATTAATAAATCACCATGGACAAGTGTAAGTTATCGAATTATAACTGATAAACTTTAAAAAGGTGCATGAGTTGCAGTACAAAGTAATAAACTTTAAGTGTTTTGTGAACAGTATCTATTTTGATATGAAATATTAATATTACTAATGAAAGGCTACTGAAGCTATATGAACATTCCATAGAATGAAATAAGAAACAGATAGCCAGTGTTATACTTAAAGAGGGGGAATAAACCTTTAAAATTGGGAAATACAGAGCAGACTGTTAATAATTAGTTTTAAGAAGTATTAACCATTATATGGAACCAAGATGTTATGTTCCTGTTCCATATAATAATTAGACAAATAAGAGTTATTAGTAAGAGATATTATTGTTATAAGCTGTTATTTTGTTGTCAATTTAAATTTGGAATACCCTATCTAAAAGTAGATATCATTCCCAATGTTATAAAATATTTTTTAATTATGTTACTAGGTAATCAATACACATAAAAGGTATTATTCAAAGTACCAGTTTTGATAGAGATAGGTGTTATATTTTAATTGTACAATCAATAATCACTGTTATACCAGTCAAAGAATTAATTGTTAATAAAGTATATAAATATAAGAAGTCAGAGAAGGATATAAAATAACTACATTGGTAAAAAGTTTGCAAATAGCAACACATCAAATCTAGGCCATATAATGAATTTAAACTGCAGAATAATTAATAAATCTAGTCTTATAAGCCAGTTAAACTGACAATATTTATGCAAGGTAAACCCAACATATAGTATACCATGTAAATAAGGCTTTCTAAAGATATGGCCATTATATAAGTAAAATTATTTATTTATCTAATAAAATTACCATTAAAACTGGAATGGACTAACTGACATTATCATAGGAGGAGTCATATACAAATGAATTGTATTTAAAAACCATCATTAATAAACTAAATTGCAATAAATTAAGTAAGAATAGACAATTATATCAATTTCAGATTTAATAGAATAATAATTATATTAGGGAAAATGGCTATTATTTGCTTAGACAACAGGAAGTATAATTTTAGGCCTACCTTCCAAAAATTTAATAAATATAATTTTCTAATGAAACTTTGTAACACTAAATTAATTACTAGAAAAATAAGCAGAATAGAATAATGAAACCGAATATGTATTTAATATTTCGTACAGTTAACTAATAACGAAATTATTTTCTGAGCATAATGTATCAAAATAAAATATATCGGAAGCTAAGATAATTTGAAACAATGTATAAGATATATTAAATAGGCTAAGATTTTCAGGAGACGAAGGAAATCAGAACAGTTCATTATTATACGTTGACGAGTGCACTTAATGTGAATTTTTGCTAGAAATAACCTTTAATGGCGGTTACGTTGTAAACCGAGTTCCGTGAAATTTTGTATAAAATTATTTTGAACTATTTTATTTATTGTGAAGTGGTGAAGTTAACCTATGAACAGTGTAACACCAATAAACTGAACCACATATAACTAATTAAATGAAATAACACTAATATCGCACCATATACAAACTGAAATTTCGAGGTTAAACCGACACACATAGACACAATGAGATATATCCAATAACAACATTTTACACCAAGTGAAGTATTCCATCATACACCAGTGACATTTAAATATATCCAGGACGATCATATACAATTGCTGAGACCATTTACACGAAGAAAGGACATCTTTATTTCAACAAATACTTCGTCAATGTTAGAGGCTTCATCGCGCATGCGTCAGTCGGCCATTTTGATCCATTCTCATTGCTGTGAAAAAACGACATTTGGCTGAAATTGGTTTGAATAAAAATCATATATAAACTTTTATTATTTCTAATTATCATTGTATTGTTTAATATTAAGGCATTTTATAATTGTAAGTGTTATACTTTCCTGCCCATAACCTTCTCTGGCTATATCTTAAATAACCGTTTAAAGAACCATATTTTTATAATACTAATGTAAACTGTTTATATCGACCGGCCCTGAGTGAGTCGATACTACATTGTAACATCGATTTTAATCGAACAAATTCATTATTTTTATTAATAAACGTTCTGTTTTGGTAATTTGGAGTTGATTTTTATTATAAAAAGGCTTAACAGGTAAATTAATCAAGAAACCCAACTAACCGAAAGGCGGTATATACGAAACGACAACGTTTCAAGAAGAAGAAGAAGAAGAGAGCCGTTTTTCGCCTAAACTTGGAGTTAACCAGATTGTCTTTTAAACAAATTTACTGAAAGTGACACTATTATCAAAATAAAAACGATACCATCACATTTCTAATTACAATCAATAAACTCGATTTGTTCCTAAATTTTAAGAACCAAATTACTCAGAAAACATTTTTTCAGAAAAATTTTTTTGTTTTAATAAATTTTAAATTTATTTTTATTTTCAAATTGTTACAACAGCAATTCACACAGATTTTATTTAGTAACCACGAAGACCAGGAACGTTACCAAATCGACGTTTCCAAAGTGAACATTATTACACATTCATACATACATAAAATATAATCTAATATTTTGTTTTATTACAATTGTTATGAAGTTTAATGCAATTAATATCTCAGTTAATGTTTCTTCGGATATTTTAGCAAAAAGTAATGAAAACAAGATGAAAGAATTTCGACGAAACCGAAACATCGAAACATGATAATGTTTTTAATATTTACTATATAATACAAATATTTACTATATAACAAACATTATCATGTTAAAACGATAGAGACCGAAGATTTCTAGACTGTGGGGAAGCGAAAGTGTGGAAGCGTTACGTTTTTCGATGGCGTTATATTTTTGTGGAATAACCCCCAGCCTAAAAACATTATCATGTTAATATTTACTATATAACAAACATTATCATGTTAAAACGATAGAGACCGAAGATTTCTAGACTGTGGGGAATCGAAAGTGTTGAAGCGTTACGTTTTTCGATGACGTTATATTTTTGTGGAATAACCCCCAGCCTAAAAACATTATCATGTTAATATTTACTATATAACAAACATTATCATGTTAAAACGACAGAGACCGAAAATTTCTAGACTGTAGGGAATCGAAAGTGTGGAAGCGTTACATTTTTCGATGACGTTACATTTTTGTGGAATGACCCCCCAGCCTAAAAACATTATCATGTTAAAAGCCATAGAAAGTTTTGAGTAAGACAAAATTCACCAAAAATGGTGACGAGAAGTAAGACTCGACACGAGTTGCAAAACATCGTATTTGCGTATGTATTTGGGGGGAGGTAGATAGGTTTTCCGTTAAAAATTAAGTAAAAAATCGAGAACCATGAACATTAAGTTATGGACAACCATACAGGACTTCCATGTTGTAAGATTTATATTTAAAATAATTTACTTGAATTCGGTTCAATAATAATTTCTAAAACAAGACATAACAGGTGCAGAATTTTACGTTTGTGTTTATGATATATATTTGACAAGAAGCATAGCTAGATACGGTGACAAAACTTTAAATAAGTGGATGCTTGAGTACTGAAGAAAAGACGTATCATTTAAATGGTACCCCATGTCAGGTGGGTGAAGACTATCCTCATACTTCGTGAGGAAGGACTGTACTGTTGGATAAAATGTTTGTAGGTCGAACGAAGAACTGGCCAAAGGGAGCTGTGATCTGATTCATGTAATGAAATTGGACTCTCGCTGCGAGATTTCGACCAAAGGTGAATGGTGTCTATAGTGTTATCAAAGTCTTTCCTGTCAATACTATAGTAGTCATTTTTCTTTTTTAAAATCGAGATTTTCTTTCTTTCCATTTGTCTTCTGATTTCCTGAACGACGATTCTGTTCACCCGTATAATTATAAATTTCTTAGCAAAACATTTCTTCTGTTTAACACCCACCACACTGATCCATGCCATAACGCTATACTCCACACAGTCTAGTAAATAACTAGCCATCAGTGAGGTCAAAATATTTTCCAGGAGGGGCTGTCTGTGTGTCTGTCTGCAGAATTGTTTCATGGGAAACGATAACTGCCGCAAATTTAAACAGAATCAAATAATGTTTTGCATACCTGCCTGAGTTGTAGAGGACTCAAGGCCTATTGAATTTGGTGAAGTTCGGTTAAGGGAAAGGGGTAGTTTACCAGCAACGTTTTACTTTTAACAAGAGTAAAGTACTTGAAAATATAAACTTCATATCAACTTTTTCAAACAATGGTAATTGTTAAAAATAAAATAATTTTGCTGCCAGGCAATAAAATTATAATTTTTTCATTTTAATTTATATCATGTATGAGTGAAAATATATCGTTCCTGGCAGGCAAGCATATCTCAATTATGTAATGTTTACGTTTCCAAAGTTTTATTATTGTGATTACCGCGCAATAAAAAGGCAGGCAGGACACACACACACACACACACACACACAATTTGCGTAATTTCTGGCCTGACTCATGTTTATTTTCTTACGTTTGCACGCTTTTTAAATGGAAAGTGCTGAAACCCACACCAACACAACGCTTGGAAGCCGAAAAGGTATCCAACGTGGATAGCGATTTGCTTCCTGTGGATCGTTGGCCAGCGTAACTGCACGTGTTTACAGAGTCCTTAGACAGACTTTTCGTCTTTAGGGAATGAACCCTCTGCAAGATGCTCAGGGTCCATGAGAGACTTCGGAGTGCTCCTTCTTTTCCGCGTGTTTGTTCTGTGAAACGTACACTGTAGATTCACAGCTTTACACTGAGCAACGCTCCATAGGGAATGTTGAAAATTTGTGTTCACGGTGTATCCCCATACAGATTAAAACCTGCTCTGATATTTTGATTACGGACATCATAATTTTAAAACTTTGGAAACTTGAACACTACTCAATGGAGACCAAACATTAACTTTTACAAGCCTTCCATAGGTGAAAGCCGGTTTAGGCTGTAAGGTAAAACTTTACGTTTTTACTTATAAAAAACTTAGTGTTCCGAGTCGTCAATATTATAGTGATTTTTACAAGCCATTAATTTTATGAATATTTTGAAGAAATAATTGTAATAAATTAATACAATCTGTGTACTTATTTCTATTATGATGTAAGAATTACAAACTAATATGTGCATATGTGTATGTATGAAGAATATATAAATTATATAAATAATTTTCTTCATGTTTTGAGGGTAGTACAATCAGAATCAGCCCTTATCTCGAACACGACTTTTTTCGCCATCACCATACTTCCATTTCCTTATGGAATATGGAAGTAAAATTTGAGTAAAGATGTAAAATATTTGACTAGTTGTCAGTAAAAGGTGCGATGTTATCAATCAAATGTAAAATAAGTCGCTATCGTTAAATCCCTTCTCAAAAATAAATTTCTATATATAGCCTAAAATTTTTAATTAATTTTTTTGTACAAATATACTACAATATAAGGTTTTCACTGAGCATTACGTGACAAGAGTCATGTCTGTTCTACGTATTGTACAACGTAATTTGTATAATGTGTAATATAGAATCTCACTGGTACTCCCCACACATTATCGCAGCCAGTGTTCGTTCACATCACGTGTAGTTTAAAAACCCCACAAGTTTTCGCCTCCTAACTGTTGATAGCACATCACAGAATGCCGGAGATACTGTTGCTTGCAAAAACATTGTTAATAATAAAACATCATTAATTGTAATGATGTACACAGTTTATGATAATGCTAACCGCAACAGTGGGAATAGTGTACCAGAGTGACCGACGTTTGCAACAGTGATAAATAAACCACGGTTCCAAATAAGTAGTGTTGCTGAATCTCGTAAATATATTCGACTAATTGTACAGCCAAAATATATGCTGCCCGTATGAAGACTAGCCCGGCTTCTCTAAACTGAATATATTGCTACGACGGTCTACTGATCGTCGTATGGTACAGTGAAAAAAAAACACAAGACACCAATTAAATCACTAATCACCAGCTTTAATTATCACAATTAATAATCTGTAATCAACAAAATAGTCTCTTACAACAATTCAAGTAAAAATTGGCCACACGCAATAATAATGTCAATTATAAAGAATTCCGCACTAATTATAACACAACACTTCACTACAATACTTCTGCAAACACTAGATCCGCACTAAGGAAAATCGCTGACGTAACTGACCTGATAACGCCAGACGCTCTCGCTTTTATTGGCCGCGCACAGGTCCAGTAGAACTTTCCCTCCTTACTCCACGCCGGCTTAATGCGTATCTCAAGTTAATCACACTGAAACCTACTTGTAAGAGGCCTTGACTGGGGCAACACTGTCCGGGGGGGGGCGTGGAGAATGTTCTGGTCTGTTCGATAGGCTTTTCGTTGCAATATTCAGAGGAATTTTTTGGGTTACGGATACATGCCTCGGTGTGTTCACTTTGTGTGATTTACCGTATATTGAGACCGGACGTTGTTTAATACTTTCTTTAAGAAGACATTTCAGATATAGGCTCGGTAGCCCCTGTTCAGAGACTGCGTTGACGAGTCTCCGTTGTTGTCTTGCTCTATCTTCTGGCTACGTATGCTACGCTAAGGATGTAGACAGTACCACATCGCTGAATGACTACGTGACGTCTTGCACGTATATTGAGACCGGACGTTGTTTAATACTTTCTTTAAGATGACATTTCAGAAATATGCTCGGTAGCCTCTGTTCAGAGACTGCGTTGACGAGTCTCCGTTGTTGTCTTGCTCTATCTTCTGGCTACGTATGCTACGCTAAGGATATAGACAGTACCACATCACTGAATGACTACGTGAAGTCTTGTACATATACTGAGGCCGGAGACTTGCTCTATCTTCTGGCTACATATGCTACGCTAAGGATATAGACAGTACCACATAGATGATTGACTACGTGACGTCTTGCACGTATATTGAGGCCGGACGTCTTGCTCTATCTTCTGGCTACATATGCTACGCAAAGAATAGACAGTACCACATAGCTCAATGACTACGTGACGTCTTGCACGTATATTGAGGCCTGACGTCTTGCTCTATCTTCTGTCTACATATGCTACGCTAAGGAAATAGACCGTATCACATAGCTGAATGACTACGTGACGTCTTGCACGTATATTGAGGCCGGACGTTTTGCTCTATCTTCTGGCTACATATGCTACGCTAAGGATATAGACAGTACCACATAGCTGAATGACTACGTGACGTCTTGCACGTATATTGAGGCCTGACGTCTTCTCTATCTTCTGGCTACATATTGTAATTAGCCGAATATTATGTTTGTAATGTCTTGTTACGTTTGTACAAGTACTTACGAAGGTCTATCGTCTACTCACCAGTTCGGCCGTTCAATTCGAACTTTCTTCCTCGCCGTCTGGATGACCAACTCTGCTTACTGAAACGAATTCGTAAATTGTATTATTCTAATTTTTATTTGCTCAAGTAAATTAATTAAATTGCTTTAAGTAATATAAAATACGGTTATGTAATAAAATCGAAAATACGGTTTAAAGTGTGTACGTAGTTTTATTAACAGATATCGATATGGTTGATAATTACAATTTCTTAACAATATAATCCCTAATCTTGCGCCTGAATGTTTACTTTTTCGCGGTTGCCTATGCTGTTCGCTTACGGTGATGATGGAGACTTCTTCTCTACCGTTGACAATTTCGTTAATTTAAATCTCAGGTGAAAGTTCTTTTGACTACAGAAAATGTGGTTTTACAGACTAATAAATGTACAAAATCTTACAATATACCTTATAACTATTATTGAACAGGTGATATACTTAAATAATAATAGTAAATTACCGATGTAGGAATTAGTACTTTAGAGGTTATTGACGCTTAGCAACCTTCCGTTTTTAAAACAGATTCATGAAAAATCCAAATTGGAGTGATATATTTATTCTATTTGAGGTGTTTGTGAAATAAAATTAAGTTCCAAAAGTTTATTAAAGTGATTAGTGAAGTGAAAAGTTTACTTCAATTATTGTGGATTGTCTGGTGTTTTTTCGGTGAAGTTGTATTTAAAATATACTTAACGCTCCTTCGTCTCTGCTTATCATGGGTAACAATTCTCTGGAATACTGCTGCTTGTCCTTTCTTGTGTAGTTCGGTGAATTCCAGGTTCAATTTTTATTAATGGTCCAGTTACGGTGTTTAAATTCC
The DNA here is from genome assembly GCA_034769895.1 of Magicicada septendecula. Lineage (NCBI taxonomy): Eukaryota > Metazoa > Arthropoda > Insecta > Hemiptera > Cicadidae > Magicicada > Magicicada septendecula. The sequence goes on along the minus strand of CM068374.1, from coordinate 455,387,389 downwards.
CTCAGTCCTGCTGGCGGATGTTGGTATCAGGGTTTGGTTAGGTGTTCATCTATATTCTTTCTTCTGTTGGTTGTTGATTCTTCACTGGGACTTCTTCAGCAATTTCTCCAGATTATTTCTTGTTTCTTGGGTTGAATTGATTTAATTCTCACTATTAGGTTTATTATTGTTATTATGTTTATCTGCTTAATCAATGTTGTAGATTAAATAGGCTGATTTACTTCTTTTTATATCTTAGTGGGATTCATACATCCACCCTACTCAACTTTCAATAATGGAATGATGATTTATTAACGGTTTCCTATGTAACAAGGTTTTGTTGTCATGGCAACTCTCTGTAAAAAATTAATTCCCATTGGCTGATAATTTATAACTTTTTTATATTCAAACTAACGTTTTCTATTCAAAATTATTAGATAATTTATAACTTTTTTATATTCAAACTAACGTTTTCTATTCAAAATTATTAATATCCTTTAAAGTATTATAACTTCCTTATACTATTTGTAATATTAAATACAATAACACCATTATTTTGCTTTTTGTCTACACATTATTTTGATACCACTCAAAGTTACCTTTGGTCAATTTATAACAGATTACTAATTTTTCAGTTTGGTATTTCTTTAGTTAATTACATTTAACCTAATTATTATTTATCCAGTTTTGTACCCTACCCTTTTACTTTGATACCTAATCAAATTATACACTTTATTTTATTATTGGCTATTGTTTTATCTTAAAATTCACAAAATTCTGCTCCTTAGTGCAAAGCCTAATGCCTAGATTTCATACTTCACCTACCCTATTCTCTTAACAATATTTTAAAGTTATTTACGTTAATTTATTAGATTACTAAACATTATTAATGAAACAAACTAACTTAACTCATAACATTTGATTGTTTTTAATCATCACATAACATTATATAATTATTTAATACCTCTTTATAGGTCCATGCCTGTATCTGAATTTTTAAAATGTTTTTAAGGTTTTGGTTTAACATAATTTGCCATCTAACAATACATTGGTTATTTACCATCAAAGAATTGTATAACAAACTTGAACATGACCTATGCACTATTATTCCCTTATAAACTCATTTAAGGGAATATAGTGTCTAACTCACCTCTGTTTTCAATCTAACATATTACTTTTTATATTCACTTTCTAAGTGTTTCTTACATAACTTTATAACATTCCTTAACAATAACACAATATATCTTTTATCTTACTTATACTATACTAACAAATTATTGTAACTGGGTTGCTATATTACTTATAGTTTGTTATTACCAGTTTATTATTTTATAGTTAACTACACTGCACTTTCTTTAACTAGTGTTTATGTAGTTTATTTTACTGTCAATGGGTCCTATAATGGTCTTTTATTGATTTTCAAACTTTTTATTCACTTATCACCTCTTTACTAATAACTATTGTTAATCAGGTTCATTTTATTTTAGTGGCTTTTTGATAGCTTTTTATTTAACCTTGTATATTTTATTCATATCTTTGATTTTACATTTCCCTTTCCTTTATCTTGTCTATAGATTACAAATTATATATAAATTACATGTGTATTTTCTATAGATTACATATTTTTTCTTGCCTTATCTAATTTTGTACCATTATTTAATATATATTATTTTAGATAATATTTGAGCTCTCATAATTGTAGTCATATCGTGGTTTGGATTATTGATTTGTCTCACCTTATCCAATCTATTGGGTTTAGTCCTGGTCATTGTCTAAGTCTAAAATTAGTTAGTAGTGTTGTGCTATCATTCTTCATGTTATAACTTTTTATTTCCTTCAGTTTTCAGCCATTTGTCCATTAATTATACTAGTAAGTTTTGTGCTATATTATGTCACGTTACAATATGCTACGCTAAGGACATAGACAGTACCACATCCCTGAATGACTACGTGACGTCTTGCACGTATATTGAGGCCGGAGTCTTGATCTATCTTCTGGCTACATACGCTACGCTAAGGTTATAGACAGTACCACATAGCGGAATGACTACGTGACGTCTTGCACGTATATTGAGGCCGGACGTCTTGCTGTATCTTCTGGCTACTTATGCTACTCTAAGGCTATAGACAGTACCACATCGCTGAATGACTACGTGACGTCATGTACGTATATTGAGGCCGGACGTCTTGCTCTATCTTCTGGCTACATATGCTACCCTAAGGATATAGACAGTACCACATCGCTGAATGACTACGTGACGTCTTGCACGTATATTGAGGCCGGACGTCTTGCTCTATCTTCTGGCTACATATGCTACGCTAAGGATATAGACAGTACCACATCGCTGAATGACTACGTGACGTCATGTACGTATATTGAGGCCGGACGTCTTGCTCTATCTTCTGGCTACATATGCTACCCTAAGGATATAGACAGTACCACATCGCTGAATGACTACGTGACGTCTTGCACGTATATTGAGGCCGGACGTCTTGCTCTATCTTCTGGCTACATATGCTACGCTAAGGATATAGACAGTACCACATCGCTGAATGACTACGTGACGTCATGTACGTATATTGAGGCCGGACGTCTTGCTCTATTTTCTGGCTACATATGCTACGCTAAGGATATAGACAGTACCACATCGCTGAATGACTACGTGACGTCATGTACGTATATTGAGGCCGGACGTCTTGGACTATCTTCTGGCTACATATGCTACGCTAAGGATATAGACAGTACCACATCGCTGAATGACTACGTGACGTCATGTATGTATATTGAGGCCGGACGTCTTGCTCTATCTTCTGGCTACATATGCTACCATAAGGATATAGACAGTACCACATCGCTGAAACACCGTTAATTAATTGATTTTAATTAATTAATTGATAAAAAGAATTTTTTTTTAAATTATAAAAATTTTTTTAAACGCATTTTTTTTATTTCTTCAACAAGCAATTTTTTTTTTTTAACATTTTGTGACACGACACAGATATATCTTCAACAGCATAACACTATTTGACAGGTTTTGCTACATTTGGGACTCGATCAACTGGGAAACGAGAGGAAGTGTTTCAGACCAGGAAGACTCGAGAGCCACACCAATTATAAACACCAGTCATCTGAGTTATTTGATTTTATTACAAATTGGCGCACAACTGAGGGGCTTTAATTAGCGATTGAAAGGCCAATACAATCTGCCCAATCACTAATTGGAGTTCGGCAGCAGCTATAAAGCCAGAGAAAGACGGGAAAATGCAACGACGTGCAACATCCAAGAAACGGGCGGCGGAGGCCGAAAAAGAAATAGACATTGACATGGAGAATAAAGAGGCGACGCCAGTAGGTGTGGAAAGTTCATTGCCGCCGGTGTTGTCCAAACAACCTGAACAACCGGAGATACCCACACAAACAAGGGAAATCGATGTCCGGAAGGAACCATTGGAAAAGCCGACACGAACGGAGGATGGGAGTATACAAGAGGTGATGAGAATGATAATGGAAATGAGTAAGAAAATGGGAAGCGATAACCAGTCTTTAAAAGAAGATTTGGGAAATAAAATAGAAAAAACAAAAGAAGAATTGAAGAAGGATAACCAATCCACAAAAGAAGAATTGAGTGAAATGAACAAGAAGATGGAAGAAGAGATGGGGAAGAAGTTAGAAGAATTGAAGGAAGACAACCAATCTTTTAAGGAAGAATTCAAGGCGACTAAAGAAGAATTGATTAATAACGTTGAAAACACCAATCGGAAAATCGATGAAACCAGAAAGAAGATAGAGAAGAACAACCAATCTTTGAAGGAAGAAATGAGGGTGAATAGCAAGAAGATGGAAGACAAATTGGAAGAGAATAACAAGAAAATGGAAGAGAAAATGGGGGAGAAATTAGAAGAATTAAGAGAGGACAACCAAATGTTAAGAGAAGAATTAAGAGAGGTCAATCAGGAGAATTTGGACAAACTGGACGAAAGAATGGAATTGTTAAGAGAAGAACTGAATAAGGAAATCAATGTTAACAAGAAAGCGATGAATAAGAAGATGGAAGAAGAAAACATAATGGTAAATCGACAAATTCGAGAGATTGACGGGAAGAGTAACCAGACCGAAAAGGAGGTACAAGAGTTTAAAGAAGTAGTGAACATCAAGTTTACAAATATCGAAGAACATAGCCGCAGGAAAGTAGAAGAACAGAGGAAGGAAACTCAAGAAGAATTTGGGAGAGTACGCAACCAAGTCGCGGAACGGTGTGATGATATGCAAGAGACGATGACCAATATCACAGGTCAGGTGCGACAAAGCCGAGAAGAGATGGAAGCCATAAGAAATAGACCGACTCATTTCACCGGATTGCCCATCAACGAAAGCCGAGAGTGGCTCAACTTCCGACAGTATAAGCGTAAACCGATGGAGTTCCTGGCCAGGGTAGAGGAATACTTCGCTAAACAAAAAATCACGCAATTGAGCCATAACAGAGAAATTTTAGATGAGTCATTCCGGGAAATGACGGATAATTGGTGGATGGCCAACCGGAGTGAAATTCCCGACTACCAGCAGTTCCGGAGGATGTTTAAGTCGAAGTACTGGTCTGAGACTACCCAGAACCTGATCCGTGATAATATATGTAACGGACGATACAGGGCACAACTAGGCAGTAGTATGACAGCATATTTCTTGGGGAAGGTGTGCATGGCGAAACACCTCGAGCCGGCCATACCAGAAGAGTGTCTAGTGAATAAAATATCATATCACTATGATGAAGACATCGTCAGGGCCCGGAGAGGTAGCCAGATCAATACGATACACGCAATGACCGAGTTGTTAGAGGGATATGAAAATGAGGAATATTATCGGCAGAGCAGGAGGAGAAATGAAAGACCAGAGGCAAGGCCGAATCAATACCCAAATAACGGCAATAACCATCCCGGTAACCGGAACCAGCCCAGTAATTACGACGGCCCTAATAACCCGCCGCGTAATAACAATTTTAACAGCAATACTAACGGTATTAGGAATAACAACCCATATCCTAATAATAGGAATAATTATTATCAGCCTAATAATAGCCCATACAGTCAGAGAAATCCATACCCCAGCAATAATGGTGATAGACACTACCCACCCAACCGAAATTACTATAACAATAATTATAGTAATAATAATAGTAATAATAATAATAATAACAGAGTGTCGCGCCCTAGGGTTAATTTTATAAGAGCGGAAGATCGCGGCCCCAGGAGATATTATCAACCACGGAGGAACAGCTTCCACGGCGCCGACAGAAGATGGAGAAGTGCGGAACGGGACGGTCCACGACACGAACAGGGAAGAAGAAGTACCAGCCTGGAGGATCTTGGCCGACAACAGAACAGGGCGCTAAACCTCGAACAGGGTACAGAGCGTCAGGAAACGAATCAGAGTTTCCCGAACGAGGCCTCGGTCAATACAAGTACGAACAATGACCAAAATGCTTTAAACGGGAGGAGGCAGTAATTAACAACAATGACCCGTACTGCTTATACTTCCTGAGTTAGACAAGGATGAGTTGCAACAAGCAACAAATAGTAAAAACATCACTATAATAAGTAACCACTACCTAAAAGATATTCGAACGGAACTTTTGGAAGAGAACGAGAAGAGTCTCAACAACAATAATAATGAAATACTTTATATAACAGCGGAGGTGGAAGGAATTCCCGCTAAAATAATGATTGACACAGGTGCCAATATTTCAATAATAAACGCAAATGAACTGGAGAGGATCCAGAATAAATGTGGAAAAACCTAACATTTGAAGGAGTAAGAGGAGCCAACCATCAAAGAGCGACATTTAGAAGAGAAGGCATTTATAAAGAAAGAAAAAGAGAAGATCAACTTACAAAAGTATAAATAAAATGGTCCTGTATAGAGTACAATATATAACCATATGTTGTGGTAAAGGATAAGCATAACAATACCTATGAACTGAGGGAAATCGTTTCAGGAAGAATCAAAGGTGTGTACAATCAAGCATCTATGAAAAAGTATTATGAAGAATGAGTTGGGAATTTTGAATTTTGAATTTAAACAAAAAAATTCTAAAATAATGTAAGAACATCTTACTACCACTGATTTATGAGAAAACATTTATTGGCAGAATTAAAAAGAAAGAAATTTTGTATTTAAACATAAAAATTTAAAATTAAGTAAGTACAACTTACAACTATATATATTGAGAAGAACATTCTGGAGAATTATAAAAGAAGGAATTTTAGAATTTATAAACATAAAAATTTAAAATTATGTAAGCACATCTTACTACCTATGATTTAGAAGAAATTTTATGGCAATTTAAAAAGAAAGAATTTATTTAACATAAAAATTCTAAAATAATAGCAAGTACAACTTACTACCAATGATTTGGAGAAAACACTTTATGGCAATTTAAAAGGAAGAATTTTTTTTATAACTAAAAAATTTAAAAATAAGTAAGTACATCTTACTACCAATGATTTATGAGAAACAACTTTTTGGCAGAATTTAAAAGTGAAAGAATTTAGAATTTAAACACAAAAAAATGCTAAAATAATAGCAAGTACAACTTACTACCAATGATTTGGAGAAAACACTTTATGGCAATTTAAAAGGAAGAATTTTTTTATAACCAACAAAATTTAAAAACAAATGTAAGTACATCTTACTACCAAATATTTAAGAAGAAACTTTATGGAAATTTAGAAGAAAGGAATTTTGAAGTTAATATACAAAAAAAATTTAAAAATGAAGTAAGACCAACTTACTATAACTAAGTTTGTGAGAAAACTTTATGGTAAATAATTAAGAAGAATTTGAATTTAGAGAAATACCAAAACATTCAGAAATAATTGTAAGATCACCTTACTATAAACAATTTTGAAGGAAACAATTCTGGAAATAAATGAATCAAACAGAATTTGAATGTTGATAGAACGTCAGAACTTTGAAACAAGATGAGATCAACTTATTACAATGATTTAGGAGAAATATTTTGCCATTAAATAACAAGAAGAGTTTGAATTTTGAATAAAACTAACAAAGTTCAAAAATAAATATGTTCCATTGATAATTGAATTTAGAAGAAAATAAAATGATTAATTCAGAAAAGAGAATTAACTTTAATCCAGAATAAATGCTAGATATTCACATTAGCATTTGAAGGAGTAGAGAAGAAAAACAAAAAGAGTGTAATATGCAAGAGAAGGAAAAAATTTGGAAGCAAAGAGACTAATTACTTATGAAACGATAATGAAAACAGTTAATTAAGAACAAATAAGAACAACTCATACCAAACATATGGAGAAGATGATTTTGAACAAATGATAATAATAAGATCTATATGAAATGCAAAGAGAAGAAATACCACATGAAATATAATATAAATGAATTAATGTTAATGAATGCGAAGGCGGATTAATGACTTTCTAAGAGAAAGGAAAGAAACAAAATGTTTAAATAAAATGATCAAAATAACAACCTGTATATCTAATATAAAGATACAAATTTAAAATTCAATATAATATAATAAGACCATTCGAATAATGAATAAGAAAATGCTATATGTAAAGACCATGCTAACACTAAGTAACCAGAAGGAAGTATAAAGAGAATTCAGATGGAGAAGAAAAAGAGTTACACTATGACCAGTAACAAGAATTATAAATAAGAAAGGTTTTCAACCATAATTAAAAAAATATATCAGACAAGTTAAGAGTTTAGAAAAATATATATATAATGAGTATAATAATAATTATGAAGATTTATTAAGATAGAAAATATGAGATAATCTGAGAAACTACGAAGTGAAGAATCCAAAGATATTTTTATTAGTCGAAAATGAGACTACTTTTTATTTATTTATTCGATGACTGACTGAAGATAATTCCAGCAGCATTATGTTTTTTGAGCAGAGATGGATATGCCTCTGGACTCAAATTGTAGAAGTGGTGTATGGCCAGCAGAGATTGTGTAGCGTACAGTGCCCCTCTGAACTGCCCCAGCCCACGTGATAGGGAATGTTAGGGAATTAATATCCCAAGGATGCAACACGAAGTTTATAAAGAAAGGAAATGTATTACAATAATAATAATATCTCAGAAGGCACTAACTATCCGAAAAGGATCAGTAATAAAATAAGTAACTATATATATAAAATTAATTAAACTCTAATATAAAAAGTCGATATAGAAATGGAGAAGAAAATGAAATATAATAAATGATGAAATTATCATAAGAAATTATTTCATCCATAAACATGTCTGAAATAATTACTTCTGGAGGAGAGCAATCTGTAACGTGACAGATAAATGAATAATAATGAATGGCATTTGATCATTAGAATAATAAGATTATAACATTTAAATCCGGAAAAAAGCATTAAATTTGATAGAAAGAATTAATTCATAGCAACTGTGCAAAACAATAATTATTATTTTAAAAAAAAATATAAGTTCAAATAAAATAAGTTACTAGTGATGAGTCATCCAAAACCAGTCTAATAACCCAAGGTTTTTAAAAAAATATAACCCAGGAAGGTAAGGAGGATATAAAGAAACAATAAAGTATGACTAAACCCACAACGAGGATATAAATTAAAAAGAAACCCTGAATAAGGCAAGATCCACCAATAAAGGTGATGTATTTCTAAAATTCCGAAGAAGATGAAGAAATCCCAAGAAACCCGATGGCATCAAGAAGAAGATGGAGAAGATACCAGTCCAGGAAGACAGAAGAAAAGAAGACAGAAGAAAGAAGAAGAAGGCAGCATCCTGAGGAAGATGTTATGCTCTTATAAAAGACACCCATATCCCCATATCCCTAAAATAAATAGTAAAATACAAATAAAAGTATAACGAAATAGTATTGGACAGTAACAACATGTACATAAAATTAAGAGAGAAAAGTGTGTAGAGTAAGAGTTGCCAGTGAACCAAGATGAAACAATAATATAGTACCCAAGGAACAAATCTCCATTGTAAAACACTAACCAATTTATTGATGTTAATAAGACTACACAACCATTTAGAAATAACAAAATAAAAGTGTAAAGTGAATCAGTGCTAGTTTTGGGTATTGTAGAAAATAAACCTTATGTTTCATTCTTGGCAATCACAAACATTGAATACAATGAAACATGCAACTTTCAGTGACTTAAAATGTGTACCATGTGAATATGTTACAGTTAATAATAACAAGATATAAATCTGTTTAAAGTGACATTTTGTTTTATATAAAATGAGTAAAAACAGATTTAATTATACGGTGACAATACAATATTTAAAGGACAGTTCAAAAAACTGCATAATCCAACTTAGTATAATAGTTAGCAAATAAGAATATAGATATAAGGTTTTGTAAATATAGGATAAGGATTTTAAAAATGTGTTAGATATAAGGACCTTTATTTAAATTTGCAACAACTAACATCATGACTGTAAATATATTTATTACTTGTATTAATAGTAATAAGTAATTAAGATGTTAGTTGGTAAAAAACCTTTTTTGTGAATAATCCTATATTAGTGATAAGTATTTGATTGTAAAAAAATGTCTGAATGTTGAAGACAATCATTTGTTTGAAAATATTTCTTATTTGTTTAACTGTTCATTGTATTGAAACCAATACTAATTATTGTTGTGTTATTTGAAAAAATGTTTAGTTTATAATACCATATTTAAAAGTCAGAGAGGGTATAATACAGTATTTATTGTTTGTATAGAAATTTTGTAAGAAAAAACTTGTTAAAAAATCTAGGCAAAAGAATGAAAACCAAACTTCATCAAAACAGAGAAATTACTCATTTAAATGTAATTAAACAAAAGGGATTTAGATAAAATAAACCTGAGATGAAGCCATGTAATTACAGATACCACTTAGAAAGATTTTATAAAATTATATTCAGAATTATAAATAAAAATGAAAATGACAAAACTCAGAAATTTGGAGAGGGGAGTCATATATTCCAAAATAATATTTTAGAATTTAACCAATTCAAATAATTACAAGAAAATAAGGGAATAAAAACCTTTTAATACAATATAATATTATTAATACTAAATATAACTGAAAAATGGCTGAATTTGCATAATGACAGGAAGTTAATTTTGGAAATTTACTAAATACAAAATGAAAGTAAAATTACTAATTTTAGACAGAAAAACATAATAAAACGGCATTATTCAATATTAAAATACGCCGAATGAACTGAAGGATTAACTTAAATTACATCTAGCAAATAAAATTGATTAATAACCAAAGTTTAGGCAGTTATATAATGTATTTGAAAAAAATGCACAGGATGGAAATTATATTTGAACAATGTAAAGAATAATATTGTATTGGCTAAGATTTTAGTCGAAACTGAAGGAAATAGTAGTTGATTATTGGAATTTGTACGGAGTACTTGACGAGCGGAATATAACGAAATTAACCTAACTAATCGTACGGTAATGGCGAGTCAGTGAACGACACGTTTTTGTAAAATCGCGAGTGGCGAATAAAACAATTTTGGAACGTCAACATAGTGACAGATACTATTATTAAAGATTAAATGACACTGAAGAGCACCTAACTACACCGAATAACACTATTAAACACAAGAAAACAGTACACAACATAACCGTTAATTAGTGCCGAATGACAGAAAAGTGAACTAACTTATACATACACAGATATACAAAATACAACACCGAAACTTCACTCAAGACACTACACAACATCAGAAGGAAGATTTGCGGACACCAGGACGTGAATACTACAAGAAAATATCTTATTTGGAACGTCGCATTTCCGAAGGACAATTTTACCAACTTCACGGCAGCCATTTGCATTTGTCGTGAGCAACGCCTCCTTGTTTCCGTCAGCTGTATGGTGATAACAAATTATTTTATTTCAATTTATTTTCAATGTATGTACTTAGTATTAGTAATTACTGTTTGTAACGTTATACTTTTTTAATATTGGCCCGATTTCTCTGACTTTAACCATAACTAGCTGTTTAAAGAACCCTATTGAATTTTATATATCAAACCTTGTAACTGTTCGATACCCTGAGAGTCGATTTTATAATCGAAAAGAGTCCATTATACAATTATTTAATAAAACATTTATACTTTTCACCTCAAAATAGTTCTTTCTTTCATTATTATAACAAATTACAATTAATATTATTTTAAGAGTAAACTACCAGAACTTTACCATATACAAAGGAAGATAACCTCCAAAACGACAAAGTAAACAAATATCGATTGTCCTGGAGACAATCTTATGAGTGGTTGTAGTTTATTGGAAAATTCAAGAACATCAATACAATTTCATAGAGAAGTGATACACGTTTTAAAACTTCACAAAACACCATTAATTAATTGATTTTAATTAATTAATTGATAAAAAGAAAATTTTTTTTTAATTATAAAATTTTTTTTAAACACAATTTTTTTTTATTTCTTCAACAAGCAATTTTTTTTTTTTTACATTTTGTGACACGACACAGATATATCTTCAACAGCATAACACTATTTGACAGGTTTTGCTACATTTGGGACTCGATCAACTGGGAAACGAGAGGAAGTGTTTCAGACCAGGAAGACTCGAGAGCCACACCAATTATAAACACCAGTCATCTGAGGTATTTGATTTTATTACAATATTTGCGCCGCATAATTACGCAACGCTCAGGACTGTTCGACACGTTACTCGACTACACCGGCGCCTCTGTGTCACTATACTAAAGATGTACTCTTTCCCACTCACATACAGTATATGTCTCCCCCACAATATCAAACTTTGTCGTTCTTGACTCAGCCCCTAAGAGCTAGTCACTGCTTACTCTCGCTGATTGAATGACTACATATTGATGTATTTGGAAAAAATACATAAATAAAAATGATAAATGAAATGTGATATACTTATTCCGTAGAGAACCATGTGCTCTAAGATTAATTTTTTTTTAGGAACACTGATTATGACATTATTTTATTACAGTTGATACAGTGATAGTATGGCACAACTTATAGAAATTTGCATTCATTTTCTATAGTAATACGTACATAAATAAGAGCTATCTCTTGTAAGCATAAAAGTTTAATATTCAGATGAAATTCTATCTCGTAGTTCAATAAATAAAATTAGTATTGTTGAATTTAAATTAAATTTTAGTTTTAAATTGTAGGACTACAGTTTTTGTTGTTGTCAGACAACAGTGAAGGTGTGATTTTACGAAAGTGAGCTACGAAAATAAATGAATAAAAGATGTATTGGTTGACTGTAGGAAATGGTGTAAAAAAGTAGTACGGACTACCAAGACTGAAGGCTGTGCCCACCGCAACCCTCCTCTTGTTTCACGCTATGTCCACGTCCACATTATTTGAGGCACTGAATATTTTAGCAAGCAAAAATTGTTGACATATTCCAATAAAATGAATACAGCAGTTAGCATTATGTGACAGAATTGAAATAGGTGGTCTGTGCTGAAATGATAATTGAAACGTATTTTCAGTTATCAGTTTACATTTACATCCCCACTCTTCATTAGCAAAAATATGCTAATCATTTCACTATTTTTGTTATTTTATTATACTTTTTTTTGAAGTAAAAATTTCTATATATTAGGAGGAAACATTATGGCTCCTCCATAAGATGTAAATAATTTTAATATTAAATAATTAATAGCACAATTATCTCACTTGAATGGTTCGTTACGTTGAGTGCTTTGTTGCACTCTTCTACTTCATTTACGTGTTAATTTGTTTAATACTTGTTAACCGTTGTTGTAGTACAACAGACTATAAAGGTTTCGTACAAAAGTGGCCGCTGTTTCAATTTACATCTACACGTCTACTATGACCAAAATTAATTTAGTTGTTATTAATTGGTGTTGTCATCTTTCTGAGTTTTTCACTACAAAGCGTGTCTATATTATGTTGCCTTTTGCTCTATTTAATTATTTATAATTTTTATTAAATTTGTTTACTCTAAATTTATTTACGTTCAGTAGTTATATAAGTTTTAAGTTTTCATCGTTGTTAGACACATTATCAAACTTAATTAGCGCGTATGCAATCAGTAATGCTTCTACACATTAGATACTTATTTAGTTCATTTTTTTGATCGGTATCTAAATTTATATTTAAAAACGGCAGGAGGTTATAAAAGTAAAATATTTGTGCGTTGAGGGCAATAACGATTGTTTATGAAAAATAGCATCGTTCCTTGACAAGTGTGACAAGTTGTTTTGTAAATGTAAATTATCCAACCAAATATTAGAAAATATCTGCTCTATTCTTGTCCCAACATAAAATATTACTAAATAAAACAAAAAAATTCGTTTGCATATTTATTCTTTATGAGATACATCAAGCAGACAGTACTGTTTATTATCAATGGTAAAAATTTTACCTATACTGTAAGAAACACCAATACTAGAAAATTACCTATGCAAGCATGCATCTTTGAAAACTCCTACATATAAAATATACTGTTGGAAGATGTAAAAGACTGCTGGAAGATGTAAAAGACTGTTGGTAGATGTAAAAGATGGTAAAAGTAATACATCGTACGTCCGAAATTACCACAGCTGCAACTAAATACAAGTTTTGGAAAAAAATGTTAAGATTATTCACTTGTTATAACCATGAACGAAAACCAAGTAGCACCAGTATACATGATCGATATAAATTTGGTTTCACGCCGAAACTCCTTTGGCAGTAGAAAAAACTTGACAAACACAAATAAATAAATTAATTGTGATAAAAAAGGCAACTTAAATTTTAATTGATTTATCAGATTATTACTAATACTTTTACTTAAGTAGTAGGAGCACTTTTGTACATTATCAAACCAATAGGTGAAAAGTAGTAGGTTATTTAGAGGATTAATTTTTTTGTAATGAAAAAAAAATGTTTTTTACGTTTATAAAACAAAAATGTCAAAAAATAAAAAATCGGTATGGAGAACCATACATGACTTCCGTGTTGTAAGATTTAAGTTTAAAATAATTTACTTGAATTCGGTTCGGTGATTTCTAAAAAATTATCGCCCATCCTCAAATTAATTTCACTGTTTATAGATATTTTTGTTATTGTGGGGCAGTCGTTCAATATAATGTTATTTTCAGTCACTTTATCCATAAAAATTAGGTAGGCTTACTTTATTCTTATAAAGAAACCGAACTACGGAGATAATCATCCCTCATCCGAAGCGCTCCGAAGTCACTCATGGACCCTGAGCATCTTGCAGACGGTTCATTCCCTAAAGACGAAAAGTTTGTCTATGAACCGTTTCTCTGTAAACACGTGCAGTTACACTGCTCAGCGATCCACAGGAAGCAAATCGCTATCCACGCTGGACACTTTTTCGGCTTGTACGCGTTGTGTTGGTGTGGGTTTCGGCACTTTCCATTTAAAAAGCGTGCAAATGTAAGAAAATAAACATGAGTGAGGCCAGAAATAACGCGAATTGTGTGTGTGTGTGTGTGTGTGTGTGTGTGTGTGTGTGTGTGTGTGTGTGTGTGTGTGTGTGTGTGTGTGTGTGTGTGTGTGTGTGTGTGTGTGTGTGTGTGTGTGTGTGTGTCTTGCCTGCCTTCTTATTGCGGTAATCATAATAATAAAATGCAAACGTAAACATTACATAATTGAGATATGCTTGCCTGCCACAAACGATATATTTTCTTTCGTACATGATTTAAATTAAAATGGAAAAATATGGAATTTTGTTAAAGTTAAATGAAATGTTTCCATAGAAACTACCTCTTTGTTGTCAATAACATATTACACATATAAAACTTATAAAAATTTACCTCCTCCAGCAACTACCATTTTAATTTATAAAAAATTACCCCTTCCCCCTTCAGCTACCCTTTTCATTTATAGATATTTTATCTACCTTTATACAGTGGATTATTATGACCTTCTTTTCAGTATTCTTTATTTATCAAAATTAAGCACTTTAGTCTTGATAAAACGTAAAACGTTGCAGGTAAACTACCCCTTTCCCTTAACCGATCTTCACCAAAAACAATAGACTTTGAGAACTCTACAATTCAAGGCTGTATGCAAACAATTATTTGATTCTGTTTGAATCTGCGGCTGTTATCGTTTGCCATAGAAGAAATTCTACACACAGACACTTTTCGAAAAAAGACTTTTTTTTCATGTTTTGATGGTAGTACAATCAGAATCTGCCGTTATCTCGAACACGATTTTTTTCGGCATGACCATATTTCCATTTCCTTATAGAACATGGAAGTAAAAAATTACTATGAAAATACTGTGTACAATTAGCATTATGTGACGTATGCCTTGCTCTGATTTGTTAGACCTGTTTCACGTTTCACGATACTCAACACATAAGAGTACATATTGTAGTCAGGTATAACACGTATAGTCTGTGTGTACTGCAGTATAAACCTGTAGTTCTCCATAGAGTATACAAACACCGTATAAAAAAAAAATGTGTAAATTGTATGTTTCTAAATTATGATTGTTTTTTTTAATAGTAGTGAGTGAAACATGTTAAAAATAACTTTAAATAATTACATAGTTGAACATCGCCTAATCTGGTTTTAATTATAGGTAATATATATACTATGCTATATGTTGACTGCTTATGTATAAACAATTTGTGTACCAATCTAATATCCAATTGTTGATTACTGTTTGTTTAATTAATTAAAATATCATTACATATAGTAATTTAAATTGTAATACTGTATAAATTAAGTTCTGTCATACTATAATTTTCTCGTTTTCTTAAAGATAATATTGGAAGATGTAAACAAACTATCTTAAGTCTTTACATATACAATGATACCCATACGCACGCACACACACTCACATACACGAACACGTTCACCCAAATATTCAAATATTTAATTGTTCTGTTGTGTTTGACATTTCTTTTGTATTTCATACACAGGTCCTGATGATGACAATAAACATTGTCGAAACGTCGACACAAATAAATTAAATATTTGTGTAATTTTTTGACTGATCCTCACTAACCTCCACTGAAAAATTCATATTATTATTACTTTATAGTATGGTGCTACTGTACTTAAGCTAAAACATCAAAACTTCGGCCTACCTGAGGTTTACTACTCTGTGGTAAACGTATAACCATATTGATATCTCAGACATACGTCTATATTAATGCTAGGAAGGGCAAAATTACGAGTAACATTTCGTACCATAATAAGCTAGTATATATTTCTAATATACAGTTGGTACGTTTGGTTCCGGAAACATAAGCACAAACGAAGACTAGTACACGGAACGAGACAAGAGAGAATTTTCTGACAACAGAGGTTACAGTTTACCTGAAGTTCCGCGACTTTTGGGAAGTGAATATACGACACACATATATACACGTTCGCTGTTTGTCTCTACAATTCACACACGTGATGATCAAATATAAACATCGTTAACTGTAAATACAGTCATTCTGTTCCAACAGAACAAATTCTTGAATACGATTCATATTCCAATAAAAATAACCATTGGCTATTCACTTTTCGCTTGGGTATGACAGCTGAAAACTTGCACCAAAATATATAACCCTTTATAGAAAGCTATACAGCCAGCAAAACCGGAGATATTGCTTTATATTTACATACTTAAAGTGACTGTATTGTTATTTCACTTTCCGTTTCAGTGTGTATTATATTCAGGCGTTTGTCCAATGAAAAACTCATAAAACGTGATACGACCCGTTCTCAAAAAGGGTATTTTGCTTTGTTGTCAAACCACGAAACTGTAGAAACACAGACACTATATGTTTACAATTTGATATAACTGTTTGTTGTTTAAAGTAAGTATGTTGACATAAAGGCATCTTAATTACACTTTATTGTGAATAATTATTCATTGTTTACTTTAAAGAATTCCTTCTTTATATTTGTTATATTTATGTTAAAGTAGTCTACATATTTAAACAAATATAAATTATAATTATAAATATTAAATACAATAATAAATGTCTTATCGCATGCAAATATTTATTTTGTTATACACCTATTTTTAAATTACTTAAATTTAACAGTAATCAGAAATTAAACAAAGTTTTAATACTAGGTAAACAGAAAACCGTTTCAAGCTAATACCATAATATTCCAAACAAACTCATCCGTCGCCTAAAAAATAAAATGGTTGTATTTTTTTCTCTAATATACCAAATGCTTAAATGACAAAGAAATAAATAGCAATAAATAACGCATTAAAAATAAACAATATAAATAAATTAGAATATGAAATAAAAAACCCAGTACTTAAAAATAAAAAACCCAGGCACTTAAAACCTACACATAAAATAAAATTATGATTAATTAATTATAATTAAAATAAGGTTAATGTATTTTAATAATCCTTTACTTATTATTATATTACAAATACAGTCCTTTACTTTTAACAGGACGTTTAACGCGAGAAATGACCAGTTAAAGTAACTCTTTAAGTAAACTGTAAATTCAAATAAAGCAAAATATGATGATATATTTAGAATTTTAAATATGATTTTATAAAAAATTGTTGAAAAAAAAATTAAACCAACTTCAACAAGAAGAAAATTGTTTTAACACACCTGAAATAATTTTATGGAAAGCTGTAAATAGTGAAAAATAATTTTAACATTCAGTGATACCAGTATGGAATGGAAAACCAGTAAAGCAGTATGGAATGGATACCAGTAAAAACAGTATTGAAAACATGAAATTTGTAAAAACTATATTTGCATAATTTATTATGAATTTGTGTACTTAGTACACACAGTATGCCACCTGGCTGAAAAAGAAGTTTTCACTTAACTTTACATCAATAACTTTCTGAAGTCGGTACTAATTCACTTTTTGAAGTAAGAACTTCATATATGGTCCCCGTCTCACTCCCGTATACCTCGCGCCCCTAGGCCAGCAAACTGATTCAACGCGTAACTACATAAATGAAGCAGTGTTGCCAATTTAGTGCTACAATATTTCACACTCCAAAAATTACCTTAAACATAAGTTAAAAAAGACGATTTCACATTCGTAGCTTCTCATATGTGTAGCCTACCGATCATTATTCTCTTGCTAGTGCAGGAAATCCCTTCTGGCTAACACTGTTCAAACTCTATGCGACTCCTAGCGGTCTCTAACGTAATTACTTAACTATGACTTGGGTTTTAATTTTAAAAACGTTATTTGATGTTATGCTTGATGACGTAAAATTTAAAAAGTGACTAAATTATAATATAATTTAACTATAAATATAAATTATAATATAAACATAAATACTATGTGCAATCAGATATTCTATTGGCAGTTTCAGTTTTAGATTTGTCAATGCAATTTCCCCAGCAATGATTGCTTTCTATAGGACAAGATATATCGCTATGTTTTTCCTGCTCACTACCGTTAGTTTTGAAATTATATAGACATTAAACGGCCTCGACTATACAGAACGAACAGTGATTGAACAAAATAATAATGACAACGTTCATAATTTGTATTTAATTAACTGTACCTTAAGTTCTCTAACATGTGTTGGAACCGTAGCGTCAAGGGTTGGAAAAACTCTTCAGCTCGTGTTTTTCTGCAAGCTTTCTTATGTGCTTTACAGCTGTGAGTTCTGCTTAATCCCTCCCCCACCATTTCTTTCCATAGTTGCATTTTATAACCCATTACAACATGTCTTCTTTACGCCCACCATACCTTAGACCAGTCATAGGTAACCTTTGAATTTATGGGAGAGCATATAATTTATGACTGAGGACCAGTTCGATGGGCGCAACCCTCCCCACCCCATCAATTTTAAAATAGAAAGGTGCGGAGTCCAATACCCGGACTTTATAAACATTACCTGTTGTTTTATAATACCTCTGCGCTTATATTTAGTGACGTGGAACACCGCATCAATAAAAGGTTTGCAGTAATTTTCAAATAAATTTGTGAAAATTTTTCACATTAGCAGTAAGGTCATCAACAATCTGTCATTATGTACACTCACGTTAAACCTGACAAAACGTTAAACGAAAAAATGGTTAAAACAGGTAAACATTTTAATAAAAATAAATTAAAGAAGTTTCCACAATAATACTATTTTTATTTTTCATTAAGTGCACAGAAATGTAAAACTTAAAAAAATTGTATTTAAAACATAAATGAAGGTTTCAGTTCTATTGAAAAAACTAAATCACAGTAATTATTCTATTAGAAAAAGTAAAATTTGAAGCGTTTTATCCTATTTTATAATACAGTACTTCTAATCAGGTACAATGCGAGTGCGTTTCTTTGTTCAAAAGAAAATAAAAGTACAAACTAGTTCACGGGCGCGTCAAATCCTATCTACGGGCGTAGGGTTGTCGACTACTGCCTTAGACGATTCATCTTATATCTTTCCCTCGCTCTTTTTCGTTTCCGATCCGTCACGTTTTTAATACGTTTTGTAGTTTTCTATATGTTCGTGAACCACATTAGTCGTTGCGTTTTAAAATAGCTTGTTGTCTCTACTTCATATAACGTCTTGGCCAATAACAATAACAATATCAAAATTGTAATCACTTGTTAAACCTCTGTATAACACATCGCTGCCTTTGGATAAATCTGGGACTAGTAGATTTCTATTATTTTTACGCTTTTAGCTTCTCTTTTCCCTTGTTTATAAGACACGCTGTCCTTCTTCTTATTATTTTAAAGTAAGACTCTATAGCAATACAAAATGTGTCTTCATTGTTGTCCTCTTGCATTTATTAATTAATTTCTCTTTTAATTCACCCTGTCAATACAGTGCCTAGTTATCAGGAGTAATCTACTTTTATTTTCATTAACTCTAGCTTCTTAAAAAAATTTCCTATCATTTATTTTCTATAACATTATAAGAAACATGTATTTACGTAGGGCTTTAAGTATGCAAAATATACTAGAATTCACTTGTAACAAAAACAATCGTGTTTTGTAAAATAAATTCTTTACAACACAATTCTTTCAGATCAACAACATATACGCCTCGCTGCACTTCTTACATTCGACTCAAAATGCGATACGTTATTTTTATCCACATTAACATAATTCACGTCCTACTAGCATCATAACTTTTAGAAACTAGGATGTTATGAATTTGAATCAAAACAGTAGCGATTTTGTAATCTCCTAAATAATCCGTCATTCACTTTCATATCTTTTTCTACACAAAATTTCTCTCTCTCCTGCTTCACACATTTCTACTCTCTCTCTCTCTCTCTCTCTCTCTCTCTCTCTCTCTCTCTCTCTCTCTCTCTCTCTCTCTCTCTCTCTCTCTCTCTCTCTCTTATTTACCTTTTTTTCCCGTCATTCAATGGAGTTGGACTTAATTACACCGTGCTTTGTTACATAAACACTCAACGAGAGTCATTAAACTCCTGTTTAGTTGGTAAGTAATTGAGACCCGGTATCTACGTGCACTGTCTATGCAACCAGTACACACAAAGCATTTAATTTCAACGCTTTAACGCTTGCCTTCAGACCACACAGACTTCAAACGAAGCTGTCAGTGCGTGGCACAACATACACACAGGTTAAATACCAAAGCGAGTCCAACAGTTAATTGGAATCGTGATTTAATTTTCTTAATTAACGTAAAAAATTCATTACACACACGTATTACAATTTCCAGTAATCTATACTTTATGAGATTTGAGAACCAGTTGACAGAAAATTTAGTTGGTGATAATTTTAAAAAAATAATGTAAACGCTCTCTTGAACTATTTGAATACAACATTATGTTCTCTATTAATTCCGTCTTCCATATTTAAGCAGAAGACATATAAAGAAAATAATGGAGACCAACAAACTTGGCGATGAGGAGTAAGACACGGTAGGGGCTACAAGAAACCGTGTATGTGTGTGGGGGGGGGAGGGTTTGTTAACACCACATCCTGTAACCACGTTTGATTAGTTTCTTTCCCATAGATTGCTTTACCGAATAACAATGTTTAAGTGACACCGACTTTTTATGAACTTCTATGAAATCCGATGATGTATAAATACCTTCAAAAGTTATCCAGAAAATCAACGCCTGGTTGTAATACGTAAAGGCGGTCACAACCAATCTACGTTCCTGGTTATAGCCTTTGAATTATCATTCCCATTGACATTTTCTACGTGCGGTTAATTATTATAGTTGATACTGCGAGGAAAACATTAAGGGAAGCACAGTCAACCAGTAATCTTTACTTCCATGTTCTGTAAGGAAATGGAAGTATGGTGATAGCCAAAATATCGTGTTTGAGATAAAGATAGATTCTTATTCTACTACCCTCGAAACATGAAGAAAAGTTATTTTCTGAAAAGTGTCTGTGTGTAGAATTTTTTCTTTGGCGAACGATAACTACCGCAATTTCAAACAGAATCGAATAATGTTTTACATATGTGCTCGAGTTGTAGAGGACTAGATGCCTATTGATTTTGGTGAAGAGCGGTTGAGGGGAAGGGGTAGTTTATCTGCAGCGTTTTACGTTTTAACAAGAGTAAAGTACTTAATTTTTATAAATAAGTTATCCTGAAACTGAAAAGAAGGTTATAATAATCCACTGTAGAAAAGGTGATGAAATATCTATAAATAAAAAGGGTAGTTGAAAAAAATGTTAAAAGGGTAGTTAAAAGAATGTTTGTAAATTTATTCGACCGAAAACTTCAACATTTTAATAAAATATTAACAATTGATGTCGCTCTATTCTATGTTTGTACGTAAACAAAATAATTTTTCGTTTTCATAAATTCATAGATAACAAACGCCGGCCAGTATTCGCTTTCTTTCGCGTTGTTTCAAAAAATATAATTTAATAAAATTATTTTTTTTTAAATATTAACAACTAGGTACACTTCGTATTTTGATTATATTTCTCAGCATTTTTACCAAAAGCATGCTGATATATTTGGTTTCGTTCTGAGTGCACATATTAAAAATAATTTTATAATTAACTAGCTGTTACCCGCGGCTTCGCACGCGAATATTTGACTTTTAGTAAGTATTTTAATGTATTTTATTGTCTACGTCTATATGGCGTTCTGTCAGTTCGTATAACAATTTTTTACTCATTAGTCAATTTCTCTCCGAAGTCGTTTTGAACACTTGTACTAAATTATTATGATGGTGCAACAGCCTTTGGAGATTTAAAAGTACCCGTTTATAAAGCCTTTGGAGATATTTATACAGTACCCGTTAACTCAAAAACGTTAGGTTCTTTATTTTAAAAGTTACTGTCTTATAAGCAGTGTCTATCACATTAAACGTTATGTTTTCCTTAATCGTGGCTTTTATTTATTTCAGCAGTAAACTAAAAATCAAAAACCGTTGTCACATAACCTCACAAATGAAAAGAACACGTATTTTTGTTTTTCATTAAGAAATAGGACAATTTACAATTAGTACACCTCTTCTTTTCCGCATCGTAATATATTGATACAATCGCATATAATATGAAACATGAAAATTGTACTGCAGGAATGGATAAACGTACAGTTCTGATACCGACAAATAGATTTTGTTTATTTACTTGTTACTATGGTACTATAGTCTCCATGATGTTTTTGACATCTTTATACGCCTCAAAAAAAGGGTATAATTATAAGGGCCTAAATCGTGTGAACGGAGCAGAATATCAAATTCTAAGTTAGTCAGTGTTTTTCGCCTTGTTCAAAAGGTTACCTGAGCAAAATTTGATGGCAATCTGTGTACCGGTGTAGATTTGTATTCAGTACAAAAAAGACCTCAGACTTTGAGTTTTATAAGTTTTATAGATTAGAACATGGAAGTCGTGTACCGATTTTTTAGTTTTGGTATCAATATGTAGTCTGTGGGAGCAAGTAGTGTGGCAGTAAATATTTATGTTTCCCCCATTTCCAAAAACTGATCTAAATGCAACTTAAATTGTTATTGTCTCTCTCTGGCTGTTGCATTTACTCTCTGGCTCTCGTGTAGAGTGCATAATTATTGACCTGGACAGACTGTCAGTATTTCGCCGGTAAAAGTGGGCATGCAATTACCCTCTTTCCTGTTTTGTATTACACATATACTTGGATTTCGATCGACTAAACTTCTTGCGTTTTCGATGAGTGATATATCATCACTCGAACCACAATCAGTGGCGTATCTAGAATTTGGACTTAAAGCGGGGGGTCCGATCGAGTCGGCCTCATATAAAAGAAAAAACAACTTAAGATTAATGAATATTACTATCTTTAAAGGGGCTGGAAAAGTCGTGAATCAATCTTGTTAATGTAAACAGTAATGAAACAATAAAATTACGCGTTACTGAAACTTTTACAATATATTTATTGACTGCATTGATTTTCCTACATTACATATTTCAAACGTATACGCAAATGCTGTGTAATAATCTTGTTTGTATATTTAAAAAATAGTTACTATTATATTATACAGTTGAAAAAATAATAAGACAACCTAAGAATTAAAGAATTAACAATATTCCTCAACTTTTTCTATCCTCTGGGGGGAGTCCAGTCCCCCCTCGTAAATACGCTCTAGACCTAAATATTCTTCTCATGTAACAGTCGTTCGATAAAGTTCAGTTCTATTCTCTAAATAGTTATTTACGCTTTGTTTCTCTACAATTACCTCATTACTATTTGAATACCCAGTTTGTCCCATTACATCGAATATTGAACATAATAAATTTTTTCTAAGAACATACTAAATTCATACAAAATAAACATAGCAGACATAATTAACATACATGTCTGGAGTATTTGACAGAATTAAGATACATGGTCCGTACAGCAGGCATTGCTAAGAACCCTAGACCAGAGATACATGGTCCGTACAGCAGGCATTGCTAAGAACCCTAGACCAGAGATACATGGTCCGTACAGCAGGCATTACTAAGAACCCTAGAACAGAGATACATGGTCCGTACAGCAGGCATTGCTAAGAACCCTAGACCAGAGATACATGGTCCGTACAGCAGGCATTGCTAAGAACCCTAGACCAGAGATACATGGTCCGTACAGCAGGCAATGCTAAGAACCCTAGACCAGAGATACATGGTCCGTACAGCAGGCATCGCTAAGAACCCTAGACCAGAGATACATGGTCCGTACAGCAGGCATCGCTAAGAACCCTAGACCAGAGATACATGGTCCGTACAGCAGGCATTGCTAAGAACCCTAGACCAGAGATACATGGTCCGTACAGCAGGCATTGCTAAGAACCCTAGACCAGAGATACATGGTCCGTACAGCAGGCATTGCTAAGAACCCTAGACCAGAGATACATGGTCCGTACAGCAGGCATTGCTAAGAACCCTAGACCAGAGATACATGGTCCTTACAGCAGGCATTGCTAAGAACCCTAGACCAGAGATACATGGTCCTTACAGCAGGCATTGCTAAGAACCCTAGACCAGAGATACATGGTCCGTACAGCAGGCATTGCTAAGAACCCTAGACCAGAGATACATGGTCCGTACAGCAGGCATTGCTAAGAACCCTAGACCAGAGATACATGGTCCGTACAGCAGGCATTGCTAAGAACCCTAGACCAGAGATACATGGTCCGTACAGCAGGCATTGCTAAGAACCCTAGACCAGAGATACATGGTCCGTACAGCAGGCATTGCTAAGAACCCTAGACCAGAGATTTATACTGGTCATGAAGGGAGTTAGCAATATTGCTAATCATTTTTATTACTTCTTCTCTCCTTGTCTTTTAGTATACATAACAACATGCATGTTAATGTTTAATTCGTTTAAATATTATCCGTAGCCGAGGAAGCTGTTTAACACCACAAAAGTGTTATAAATCTATTTAGTAAGATAATTCTAGCTAATAATATTACTATATATGTAAATAGCAAAAAACTATGGCTGCGTCACACGGCATCAATAAATGTTGATATTGATTAATTAGTCGCACAGCAATTCCAATTAAATGTTTTATTACCGATTAATTACAAGTTGTTCTTTTCAATTTGTTGTAACATTTACATTTTAATTTGTTGAATAGTTATTAACTGTTTCAATTTATATCTATGCATCCACTGTAACCAACATTAATTTAGTTGTAACTTTATGCAGTTTTCACAGCAATGCAGAAATTATCTTATACATTTTCTTTCTCTTTCTTTTGCCTGAGACGTTTAAATTCCTTTCGGTTTTATCATAATATTTTCAAAACTTGTTTCATTTGAATTTATTTGCGCTCAGTGGCTACATTAGTTTGCATCTTCATTGCCATTAGACGTTTTATCAAAACCACTTACTCGTGTGCTTACACAAATGCTTCTACAGATTAGCTATTTAATTTTTCAACCGTCATCTAAATTTTTGTCTAAAAGCTGTTGCGGTTTAAAAAAGAGACACTGTTACTTTGTGTGTTGAGGGTAAAATAGTTCTTTAATTTAAAAAAAGCGTGTGCACGTAAATATATTTCGAATGAAAATCCTCTACCTAAATAATAAACAATTTCTGTTGTGTTTTTCTCGTCAGGGATGCCCACAGCATGGTGCAAGTCGCACCACTGGATTTTTTATGGGGGAGGGATGGATTTTTCTATCAGTGAAGAAAAAATGGAATTACAAACCAAGTAGATTATCTTGATAAGGCTTAATATACTACTAATTATGTTAGGCCAGGTTTGACCAGGCTTTTACATTTCTCATAATTTAGTTATTGATTAGGTATACTAGAAAATATTTTTGTATTGATAAGAAGAACAAAATTAGTTTTTTGATTCCAATAATTGCTTAAATTGCTTTAATTTTTCAAATATTTTTGGATAAAGCCCCAAGATACACCGTTATCTATACTTCCATACCTCAGTATTGTGATTCCCCCTACCAACGAAAACAATTTTTGGGGGAGAAATTTTGGAATACTGGGGGGGGGGGAGATTGCACCATGGCCTTTGGGGGCGATAAGGCTCATCTGTTTCTCGTAGTATACATTTATGATATAAATAAGGCAATAATAAAATACTGCTTACGGGAGACATCCAACAGATAGTTGCCACTTTGAATAGCTTTATTTACAATTTGGTAAGGACGGTATAATTTTTACATAAACTACAACAAACTTGAACTTCAAAAGATTCGCGTCAACCATTTTCTAAATGGGAAAGCATCTGTTGGCAAACAGATTTTTTTCTCAAAAGCGATTTAATTATTTAATTTTTTCAAACACAAAGCTTGATAACCACAAAAGCTCTTGCAGACTATAAAAGAAAAGGCGTTATTAGTGTGTTAAAGATAAAGACGTTCCTTCATAGAAAAAAACGTTATATATTATGACAAAGACATATCCATGTATGTGTTTTAACCACAAAAGTTTTATTTTGAATATACGAGGGTGGTCTGAAAATTTCTCGGCCTCGGTCATAGACATCAACTCTATGAGCATGATTTTTTATTTTTTTTAGGTTGGTATGCCTGCCACAACAATTCATGTGAAATTGTGAGTCAATCTATCACGTAGTTTTTGTATACAGCTATTTGAAGTAGCGTAATTGTGTATATTTTGTATAATGGATAAAATTGAATATCGTGCAGTGATAAAATTTTTTGTTAAAGAAGGTTTGATGCCAAATGAAATTCATTCGAAGTTCACAAAAGTTTATGGGGAATCTTCTCCTTCATTTTCGACAATTAAGAAATGGGCTGCCTAGTTTAAACATGGCCGTACAAGCCTTGAAGATGATCCACGTAAGGGACGCACAAAAAGTGCAACAACATCAGAAATCATCGAACAAATACAGGATTTAGTATTGGATGAACGACGGATTCAGGTGCGTGAAATTGCTGAGGCTGTAGGCATTTCGAAAGAATGTGAAGGTTATGTTTTGCATGAAGAATTGCATATGAAAAGGCTTTGTGCAAGGTGGGTGCCGCGCAGGCTCACAGCAGATCAAAAACGCATTCGCATGAAAATCTGTGAACAGCGCTTGGAGCGTTTTTACAAAAATAAAACTGATTTTGTGCGTTGGTTTATTACTATGGATGAAACCTGGATTCACCATTACACACCAGAATCTAAACAGCAGTAAACAGTGGACAGAAGCTGGCTGTTCAGCGCCAAAGAAAGCAAAGTCAGTCCCATCAGCTGGAAAGGTCATGGGCATTGGTGTTTTGGGATGCTAAAGGCATTTTGTTAATCGATTACCTCGAAAAGGGTAGAATAATAACCGGGGAATATTATTCTAATCTTTTAACCAAACTAGACAAAAAAATTCGTGAGAAAAGACCCGGTTTGGAGAAGAAAAAAATCATCTTTCATCACGACAATGCACCCGCCCACAAAATTGTTTTGGCAATGGGAAAATTGAGAGATCTGCACTATGAATTGCTGGAGCATCTCCAGATCTGGCTCCCCCTGATTTTCATCTCTTTCTGAAACTCAAGCACTTCCTCACAGGAGAGCGAATTTCTTCTAATGAAGAGGTGGTTGCAGCTGTACAGGGGTATTTTGCGGACCTTCCAGAGAATCACTACAGAGATGAGATAATGGCATTAGAGCATCGCTGGAACAAGTGTATTAGTATTAAGGGAGATTATGTTAAAAAATAAAAACCAATTTGAAATTATAAATTTGTTTTTATTTTTATATTTTGAAAACAGTAGTGTTCAAAACAAGAATAAAGAAAATACAAATTTTTAACTGAGCTCTACGATATTCAATGTAAATGAATTAAAGCGAAACAAATTGAACGTAATGGGGTTGCTTGGTACATTTGCATAAAAGTTGCCATACAAGCAAAAGAAGGTTGCCATACAACCTACAGTAAACATTGCTACAGTACAACAGGAAGTATGTAAACTGGTAAGAAATATATATATAAGCTGACACTAAAAAATAATCAAGTCTTCAGTTGTTAAAAATTACGTTAACATATGTACTTGTCATAACTTGTAGGTAACTGAACAGAGAATATTTGCGAGAGAGAAAAACAATGTTCATAATTGAACTATGAAACTGTAACAAATTGAAGGTGTAAAAATTGATGTTAATAAAGGCTACAACAACGTCTATTTGTTGTAATTTCGAATTAAAATAAAATCAGTTTGTAAATTGAAACATATATAGTTAGTGTAAATATTGTTATCACGGTCTCACAATCGTCGTATTGTGCAGTGGAAACAAAATACAGACACCAAAGAAGTCACTAATAGTCACTAATTACCAGCTTTAGTTAGTCACAAATAACACTTTGTGATCAACAAGGTACTTTCATACAATAATCAAGTTGAATTTGTCCACACCCACACAAAATGTCAACTAAGAGGACCGCACTAATTATAACACAATAATCACTTTCCACTAATCCGTAACATCACTTGATCCGCACTCTACAACATCGCTAGGTGTAACTAGAAAACCGGCCACTGTTGCATATATATATAGCCTGCAGAAGTTCCAGAATAATTTCCATTCTTTTTGCGGCGAGCCAGCACAACTTGCGTAGTCACAAGTCCTCGAACAGTGTGGAGCGCTACGAGAGTGGACGGCCTTGAGAACACGCCGTACGCTGGACTAGTCGAGAAACGTGTAGAAAGACACTCTCAACTTTTAGAAAGCGTTAAGTAATTGTCATAACAATATACTTCTGGAGATGAGTTTTGCCATTAGTATGTAAAAATTAGGAATGAGAATAAATAGTTGATAGTTATGCAAAAATCCAACTGACGTAATATGTTGTTGTTCATACTGATAATACGTTTTTGGTTTGTATCTGAATTTTTCAATAAAAATTATAAATATATATATATATATATGTGTGTGTGTGTATGTGTGTATAAACCAGTAACTTTTTTACGAAATCTAAATTTTATACACACTCAACATTCGTTACTGTTGGGAGCATGTTCGGCGTGTGTGTGTTTGCCTGCCTATGAGGTATATAATCCTAAAAAAGGAAACAATATAAAATTTTCAAAATTTTGCAGCGTAGCTAATGGAAGGGGGGTTACCACAGTAAAGTAAAATAAAATACATTCTTTGCAGATTAGTATCACACAAATGCGAATTAGCTAGGTAAATATGTTCTGGCTATAAATTACCTACTATTTTGCTATTTATTTTGCTATAAATGACAAACGTTTCAGTGAGAAATCACTTATGCTGTCGCTATTACGCAGGGCTGTCAGTGTGCAGAGCATTGCTCTCTGTCATGTTCAATTACCACAGTTCACACTACACATACTAAAGCGTTTTTTATGCATATGCAACATTTGTAAATAATACTATGTAAAACGTTTTCACTTCGAGTTAACTTGTTATTCAAACAAACAATTCAATTTTCCTTGCTAGGATTGTAAGAAAAAATAATTTTAAATATTTACTCTTATAACTAATTCCTTACTTAAAATTTCTTCAACTTTTTAATATTTTTATTTTTATTAACAATGATACAATATAGTCTTCTACATAAAATGGTGTAATACAGTACAACATTTTAGGTTAACTTATGTTTCACAAAATATTAATTGTTCAGTCTGTGTGTGCCTGTTTAGGCAGTTAGTCCAGTACCCTAACTGGACATTTATGGATAAAATGACATGATATCATACAGTTGTCACTTTAAAAAGTAGCATGAACATGATGCAATAAGACATAACATTATTATATGATTATCGCAATCATTTTTCGTATGTCTCTATTATTATATTATTTGGTGTTCTGCCGTCTTCAAATGGTAAAAGCTCTCCAAGCTGTCCTATCGCATGCCAATCTTTTCGTTTCTTCGTAACACCCTCCGATTTTAATGCTACCTGTTAGCTTCATTTTTCTACGCCCTCTTCTTTTTTTTCTTTCTATGCACCCTCCATGGCAGTTTCAAACAACCAGTCTCTTCTTAAACAATGACCTAACCACTTCCTTTCCTATTTTCTGTTACCTTCAGGATTCTTCTCTCTTTCCTTATTCTTCTTAAAACTTCATCATTCTATGAAGTTAGCAAATTTGTTGCAGTTATAAATATTAAAATATAAATACTACATCATGTTAATGTACACGTTTGGGAACTCTTATTTTTTACTTACAATATTAATTCTTTTATATTATATAATATTAATTAATATATATAATATATTACATATAACTGTAAAACTTTCTGATAACAAAATTCACCACATGTTATGCTGTAATTATAGTCATAATCTATGTACAGTATGTTGATTATATTTGGTCGGACAAACTTACTTCAACGAGGAGTTAAATCATACAGAGCGGTTCCTCAGCACACACACACACACACACACACACACACACATCATGTTACTCACACTTTACTAAAAATTTGGTAATTACACACTTAATTACTGTAACTACCACTTATGCCGTTACGTAAAATTTTAAAACTAGACACTTGGCCTAGATGGAGCGAAAATGTGCTGGAGCCCAGAGTGACAGGACGTGTAATAAAACACTCATGTAACCAGTAACAACTTTTTTATTAGTGTTTCCTCATTTCATCTTCACAACATGTTTAGCTACAGTGTTCAAACGATTGAATTCTTGTGTATTTTATAGCAGTTCTTAGTTTTCATTTTATCGACAAATATATATATTCAATTTGTATTAATAACAATTATCACTACTATTAACAATAAAAATTAATCAAACAGTATAACAAGTGGATCCTTTTTTAACACAGTTAATAATATAAATCACAAATATACATCCATAGGACATGTTCTAACAAAATTTTTATTCATTATAAATATAAAAAAATACTGTTTATATGTATGCTTTTTTTGGTTTGAAAACCGGTGGAGTGTTGTTGTTGAGGTTTAGTAAATGGAATCCTCCCACTTGTGCTTTTGAAGAATTAATGATACTAGGTAGAGCCTGTGATGATGAGTGTGGGTAATGGTACTGGTTAGTTCCGAAGCTCCTGCTCGTCTCCTTCTGGGCAGCTGTCTTTGGTGTTCTGGAATATTTCTGGGTCTGACAGCGTTAGGGAGCTTCCTATTGCACAGCTCTGTAGATGGTGACGGGTGTTGGTGTCACCATCTCCCCATTTTCCTCTCTCCCGGCTGTACGGGGACCCTGTAACATTTTTTATTTGTAGTTGGCCGTCAGAAAATACAGCTACCCCAACTCTCTCTTGCCTCGGAACACAGACACCACACACACACTGTCACAATTTTATCCACACTACTACTCTGTTATCACCAATAACTTATACTGTTCTGTGTAATACGGAAGCTTGAAATTCACATTTACATTTTCATTAACATTTACAAATTTCACGTCACGTCCAAACATTTACATGAAACTACTTTTACATTCACTTTTACTTCTACCTGCGCATTTACTTTAAAATGTTTTAAGGCAGTTAAGTGCAAAGTCGCCACGTGCTCCCAGACCGGAAGTAACGTGTGAGTCCATTTTAGCATAGACTTTACAAACGATCACACACACATATGGAGATCACACACATACACAAACGCAACACACATAGCCCATTATTAAATTAACATTGAATAATGTAACGATTCTCACCTGAGACTCTTTAGAAATTTACGAACACATAATAAGTTGAACAAGTAGTTTGCCAAGCCGTCAGACCACGAGACGCCTTGTCGGAAGGTTGGAGACGAAGTGAGACAGCTTGTAGGATTCTAACCGACCATGCCACAGGAAAAAAAAACTTGTTGTGGATTGTGAACCTTTACCCGAACAGCTGGTGCGGGTTGCTGAATTACATCGCCGTAGCGCGGGCACGGCCTTACTGATCAAGGTAGCTGGGCTGCCCCACTGCCGCACTTTGGCGGCCTTCCACGTTTAAATCATGCCTGGAAAATTCAAATCCCGGCACATTACAGTTCAATAAACTGACTAATAATAGGTATTGGAAATTAAACCGATCTTTTCTTGACCAAACGGTGATGGTTATTTAGATTGTGGGAATGTACAAGTGTAGTTGAGTTAGTAAGTGCCCTTGTGTGTGAGTTTGAGTATGATAAAATAGTTACAGTAATAATTATAGTAATGACTATAAAAGTGCATGTAATCTACAGTACGAAGTACAGACGCACGGTACTTAATAGATCAGTTAAAGTTACCTGTTGTGGAATATTGACGAGAAACTTCCAGATGTTTAGACTTTAATACGGGTGTCCCCCGGGATATGCAAACTAGCGTCTAGCTGTACGTTTTCCTACCTAGATGTGCAATTAGTACAGTGGGGGTGGGGGGGCAACACTGCCGCTCTATCGACGAATCTAACAATTACGTCAACAGCGAGATATTTTGTAAACCTAACCTATAGACCGTAACTTATTTTCGATTTGTTTAAGGGTTAGGGGTATTCCTACAAGCGTCCTCTCGGGTTTATTAACAATTTAAGAATATGATTATAATATTTGGTTTAATGGTAAAAGATTTAGTAACAGAATTCTCAATTATCTTGGGAATTTTGTGACCCACAGCATCTAAACAATTACCGAAAAAACTTCATCCATAACAGCAATTCGAAATAATTGTTACAAAATGAAATTATTTAGCAATCTATTCTGCTTGTGACGGAAAACCTAAGTGAACTATATAAAAACAATGATAAATAACCAAAGTGTAAGTACTTGTTTTTTTATTCGTTTTCTTGCATTAGTTAACGTGACATTATTAGTAGAAATTTTCTATATTACTAGCAAAAGATATAGTGTTGCTGCCCAGACATGTTATAATAGTTTCAAGTATTGTATTAATAAAGCGAGAGACAAATATATTTGTTATCCAGCTCTCATTTGACTTTAATCTGGAATATGTATTTGTACAAAGTATACTTAGTAAGTTTAATATAAACTGTGAAATAAATGTCGTAACAAAAAATTGATGTGGGTATCAGTTCTGTCACTGCACTAATTATGCCTAATTTATTAGTACAAGGTAATAATAAAGCTTTATAGTTTTTTGTTTTATGATGTAATTACCATTTTATGTGAAGTATAAAACTACTTGTATTTTGCACTTTCACTAAACAGTGTACAGTGTAAACAATAAATATATAAGAAAGATTCATTAAAAAAAGAAAGTTTTAATTAAACGAGGCTAGTGTCAGCAGATACAGAGACTGTGCCCCCCCCCCCCACCAATTTTACTACTCGCACAAACTGGATAGGAAAACGTACAGCTAGACGCTAGTAATATTCAAAGCCTACTACATTACACTAGACGGTTTTGGAATACCGCGCCTACTCGTTGGCTGATCAGATCGCGCGTACGATATCTTCTATGACAAAATTTGATAAACCTGATTGCCTGTGATCGTTTATCCTAACCGGTTAATCCTAAATCGGTTAGGTTAGGTTAGGAAAACATCGGCATCACCTTATAGGTTTTTATCTTTAACAAGAAAAAAATGTTGATCATCTTCCTTTAGTTTTTTTATAATAACTTTTTTTTTTAGATTTTACTTTCTCCTTTGTTTTTGTGTAAAACATCCCGCCCTCCTTCCAAATACGCTACTGACCTAAATATTCTTTTCATTTATGACTCTTTTGATAAAGTTCAGTTCTGTTCTCTAAACAGTCATTTATCCTTTGTTTTACCACAATTGTTTCATTACCATGTGAGACTCATTACCCAGTTTGTCTCATTACATCGCACATTGATCATGCTAATTTTCTTCAGATTCCATTAAAAATAAGCATAAGCGTATTGAATAATAATTAGTCGCTCGCACAGTTATTCCACTTCAATCTTTTATTTCGGTTTAAGTACACGTTGTTCTTTACAACTTGTTGTAACATTTACTTTTTAATTTTTGAATAATTGTTAAACTGTTTCCATTTACATATATGCATTCACTGCAACCAACATTAATTTACTTGTAACTTTCTGCGGTTTTCACAGCAATGCCATTATACTGTTACGACTGTCTCACTGATCGTCGTATGGTACAGTGGAAAACAAAATACAAGACACCAATTAAGTCACTAATCACCAGCTTTAACTATTACAATTAAGCAGTTTGTGATTGACAAAATTGTCTCTTACAACAAATCAAATAGAAATTGTTCACACGCAATAAAAATTTTAACTGATATAAAGCACAATTGTATTACAATAGTCTTGCACAATTATAAAACACGTAATAGTTCTCCACAACACTACAAACCGCATTCCAATAATTCGCAACTCAAACTGAAACTGAACGTCGCCGAGTACTTGTATTTATACCCCCCCCCCGATGTTCAAGAATATTCGCTAATAGGCGTCTACTAGAAAACACTACGCATCAGCTCTACAATAGGATGCAATTGATTGCGGCCTTGACACAGTGCGCGGGACTGGCGACGTCCAGAAAGTCTCGCGAGCGCATGTTGAAATCACGTACGCCACAACATTACAGCCGGATTCCTCTGGAACATTCGATAAACACGTTGATTGTTCTGTAATATAGTAACAATACTCTTTTCCTTTGCTTTCTCTTAGACGTTTTATTTTTTTTTGGTTCTTCATCATAAAATTTACATACCTTATTTCATTTGAATTTATTTGCGCTCAGTGGCTACATTTGCTTGCGTCTATATTGTCATTAGACGTTTTACCAAAATCCCCGTATGATACGGTTGAAACGATATCAGTTCACACGCCTTTTGTATTTCATATTTATCAACCGTTGCTTTTGCAGTTGTTATTCACAAATTGCACACGAGTTGAAACCACAACTAAATTCGCGCGCGCGCGTGTGGGTGGGTGTGCGGGTGTGTGTTGGCGCTCCGTATGTTGTCCGATTGGTTACGCTCAAACAGTGACCGATATCCAGTCAAAGAAAAGTTTCATTAACGACAGTTTAATTAATTCCGTTCACAGTTTATTCACTGCAGCAATAAACTGACATGTAATTAAACGGACTGAGCAAATGTGGGAGAGTTTCAGGGCGTGTAGGATTAATCAGTGGGTGTTAACGGTTGTTGTACACCAAAATTTGACAGTAAGCTGACGAAATCGAGTAAATATATTTGTACAGACAAATTTCGTAATGATGAATTTTCTTGTTGTCCCTATAATATTGCATTCGAACCATGCGATGGCAGTTTCCCACAACCGGTTCAAACATTCTTACGTAACGGTTCTCTACGTAACGATCATTTTATATTGTTACGATAATTACGTAACGTCTCGACAAGACGAGAATGTCGTTCTGAACGTTTCTCGCTAGCCGAGCAAGTGTGGCGCCTCTTTCAAGGCCGTGCAGTAAAGTACCACTCCAAACTGTTCTAGTACTTTTAAATACGCAAGTTATGCTGGCTTGCTCCCGAAAGAATGGAAAATTATTCTGGAACATCTGCGGGACCTATATAAGCAACATCGGCCGGCTTAGTCAGTTAGTTACACCTGGCGTTATTGTAGAGTGCGCATCAAGTGATTGTTACGGCTTAGTGGAAAGCAATTATTGTTTTATAATTAGTGCGGAACTCTATTAGTTGATATTATTATTGTTGCGTGTGGACAACTTTAACTTGAATTTATATATGTGAGTATCTTGTTGATTATAAATTGTAATTTGTGACAAATTGAAGCTGGTAATTAGTGACTTCCGTGGTGGCTGTATTTTGTTTCCACTGTACCATACGACGATCCGTGAGACCGTCTTAACAATATTTTATTATTATCTGACTAGAGAATATTGCAACGAACAGAAACAAGAGAAGTCATTAGGTTAAATTATAATCAGAGTATGGCCTCAGTAATGTCATTTCACAAAATCCTTGCACTTCGTACGTATTTTTGACGTGTACAAATTTAAATATTCTGCACTTGTCAGTAATAATAAAAAATAAATAAACATGCAAATATAAAACATCTAGCGTCAACACACACAAGCACTCGTACCTACTTAAAAACTCCGCAGAACTCCTGTCCAGAAATTCTACTCACAAATAGTTCCGCAATTCTGTAGAGAGCTTTACAAAACGTGCGCGAACAACCGTATACACGCGCGCACACGACTGAAAAACGACTCATGTCTAGAAACGCCTTTCCCAGTGGCAACAGCGTGTTTTTCTAACACCTCAATACCGATATGAATAAGCAAAACAACAACATATGTTGTATAAGAAGAGTTTACCGGTTTCGCGCCTCACTACCAACGCATCCCTGAGGAAGTCTCTCTTCTCGCTCGCGAGAAGAATTACTTCCGGAAACGTTGGCAGAGGACCCGTGATCCGGCTGATAAGGCAGCATGCAATCGGATCACCGGACGACTGCGTGGTAGTCTCAAGGCGTTCCGACGAAGCTGTTGGGAACTCGCTGTGGCTCAAACGGGGGATGCGGACTCGCAAAGTCACCCGTACAGAATACCTTCCGCGATGACGGGTTGGAGGCGACGACCTCCACTCCCCGCCATCGTTGGGCCGTTCGGACAACTCCTGGGTCGCCCGGAGGAGAAGGCCGAGTACTTGGGTTTGTGTTTCGAGCGCCAGCTCGCTCCCAACCCGCCCATGGACTGGGACTTCGACGAACAAGTCGAGATGGCTGTGGAAGACTTTCTATCTCTTTCGATCACGGCGGAACCCGAACCTATTTCTTTGGAAGAGGTCTCAGATCGGCTCGCTGAACTTCAGCCAAGAAAAGCTCCAGGCCCGGACGGCGTCACGAACACCGCTCTACGACTTCTCCCCGAGCCTGGAGTTAAATTCTTGACTGAATTGTTCAACGCGTGTCTCAGACAGGCCTACTTTCCCAAGAAATGGCGAAAGGCGACGGTCGTCGTGATGCCGAAGCAGGGAAAGGATGCTTCCCGCCCCGACAACCTCCGGCCCATCAGCCTACTCTCCGCTACGTTCAAGGTTTTTGAGCGACTCGTGCAGCGTCGTGTGCGAGAACATATAATTAACTTTGACGTGCTGGTCCCCGAACAGTTCGGCTTCCGTGTGGGACTTTCGACCACTCATCAACTGATGAGAATGGTGGAATAGATCACTTGCACGAAAATTTTATGCACGTGCGGCGAGGTTCTCAGACAATCCTCTTGTGGCTGGGCTGGGCAGGTACCGTATACGTCCAGGTGATTCGTGGAAACGCCCTCGGTGTATACTGCGCTAGTGTAGGCTAGCACAACAGCCCAGAACCGGCCTGCTATAGAGCACACGCCCTACTTGGGCAAGGCCACAAGGCAGGAGCTCCACAAGGTAGCTCGGAACTCAGTTACCGAGCGGCTCGTCTCTGCGACGCACAACCGCACAGCCCGGAGCGTCGTCGCCGCCGATTCACAGCGATCGCAGCACCCTTCTGAATCAAGACGGACTCCATATGAAGACGAGGGAAGTACGCACTCACTGTCGACAAGAGCTTCGTCTCATCGAAGAGGATCCAATGGTCGGCTATGAATCAGCGGATCACTAATACAATATAAAATATAAATATAAACATCTCAGCGTACTCACCTAACGAGTAACTCTTATGTCAAAGCTCCTTCAGAAACATCACAATTTCACAAGGACAATAACTAATTCGTCTTGCAAGTAAAACACTATTTTGTCGTAGACACGTTTCACAGACTACATCTAAAAAACAGACGACTCTGTATCCAAAAATAAATTAAATATTCCCGTAATAATTGCGATGTAAATATGATCAAAATTAGAAACTTGAAATTTAATTGAAAACAGAACAAAAACGTAAACATCAACATAGATTTCCATTGAGAATAGTCACTTGAATACACACACACACACACACACACACACACACACACACACACACATACGCACGTATGTATATATGTATTACAGTATAACGTTTTGGGGACGAGCTATATTTTTTTATATAACTCTACTTACGTTATAAATTTTTACTGGGTGTAATCGTAATAATAATAACAACGTAAAATTGTTTAAAAATTTAAAACATTTATTAATTAAAATTTCAAAATAAATTGCGAGCTAAAACTTCATTATTATTACATGTGTATGGGTAGTCGTAGTGCACATACATGTTGATTACCTACACGTAATATCTCATAATACATACAAACATAAAATACTCTTATAATTATAAATACATTTGATTATTATATAATATTGCTCTCGACTTCCTCAGTATTTTATGATTAATTTATTATATTCTCAAATCTTTCTTTTTAAATAATTCTTATTTTTGTTGCATATGCGTTTATCATTTATATTAATTACTTTAGCAAACTTTCTATTCTTTCAAAATTACATTTAAATATTTTCAGTAAATTATCAATTCAAAAATTATGCTTTCATAATTCAACAAATTTAAATTTAAATATTTTTATTAAATTATCAATTCAAAAATGATGCTTTCATAATTCAAATATTACTATAATTACTATACAAGAACATCTACATTTACAAGTTACAAATTACACTTTTAGAAATTATTGTCCTTCTTTTTCAAAGTTTACTGTATTTGTCTTTGATTACGTCAATTGTTATGATGAATACATGGCTTTCTTTCACCTTAATCGTAGCGGTTCCTCAGCGTACCCTCTTCTGGTCCTGAGTCCTTGATGTTGGTGAATCCTGCGTAGTCGTGAAGTCCTGGATCTTTTCCTCGTACCTCCGGATCCTCTCGGAAGTCCGATGACTCGTCCTCTACGTCTGGAATTTATGCCATGTAGTGTGCTGCTCCCTCGTCCTCCGTAATAGCCTCTGGCTGCAGCGGTGATGTCACGCAAGTGATGATGTTGTCGCACATAGCCTCCGGCTGCCGCTGTGGTTGATCCAGAAAGAGAACAAGGCTGGTGTGTCTCGCGTATTTATAGTCTAGGGAGCAAAAATCATGTTTCGACAATTCTCTGCAGGAATCAGTCTGTCGTAGCGTCCTTTTACAAACACGATTATTTACACACTTCTTTCACTTGTCTTCGCAACATGCGAAGTCTTTTGCAAATTACCCGACATTCCTCTGGTCGGTAATTTTTATGTGTACAACTGTGTTTAAACCGTTTCTCGTTATCTTAATTATTATGGGTTTTATTTATATTTATTTTCAATACATTCGCACCTTTTATTATTTTCGCACTCTCTTTCGTACACACGTGCGTCTTTATATTATACACACTGTGGCGTATTTGGTTTTGTGATATTATGCACACACCCTTTACAATTTAAATATATCATATATTTATTAACGTTTATTTAGGGGTGACGCTTTGCAGGAATGAACTGGCCACACACACACACACGTAAGACACACGTGTATACAGACGCAGCTGTGTGTGACGTGATTAACCTGTACGAACAGGCAAGTTTGTTGTTCCCCCTTTACAGCTTTAAATCTGGATTATTATTACTGCTAACAATAGTGATTATTTATTTAAATTTATATTAATTATCTTAACTAATTGTGCAATGCACAGTACCCTATACATTTGTACTATTACAGTATGTTAGTATGTGTGTAAGTATGTATGTATGTAAGTATGTATGTATGCACACACACTAGCACAAACATAAGCGTCAGCATAAATATAAACATTAACATGAATTACGTTTTAGAAATCAGGTTTGTAATGTACACAGTTCATGGGGCGTTGAGCCCCACGTCAACAGTACTGCTTCCATTTAACTGTACTAGACTGTAGACTAATCACTTCACGCGAGTTCATTTGAATACGTTTGACAAGTTACCAGTGATTTAAATATTAATTTGTTGTGTGGTAGTAGTACACGTCCGCGCGCGCACGAATTTCATTACAAGGCACACAAATTTCGACACTCTATAACGTCTATTACTGCTCTGATCTGGATGTGCAGACTGGAAACGAATAACTGTGCAACAAGCTCGTTTTTCGTTCCTGACCAACAAGAAACGCAAAACCTTTTGTCACGCCTTCTGTTTTAAGCAAAGCGCTAGAAATTATGTATTGAGTGTGACGATAAGAAACGTTCGTTGCAGAAACACAAAATGGCTTCTATTTGGCATCGGTGAAGACGCTATGAGGACGTCCATTATATTAGTGTGGATACAAAGAAAGCAATGAGATCTATCGTCGAGATGTATACGTTGTTGAACTGAAAGAAACGTGTTACCTAAAGTTCATTTTGCAATAAAATGTTAGTTTTTGCGGTATGTAAATTATATATTATATATTATGTGTGTGTGTGTGTGTGTGTGTGTGTGTGTGTGTGTGTGTGTGTGTGTGTGTGTGTGTGTGTGTGTGTGTGTGTGTGTGTGTGTGTGTGTGTGTGTGTGTGTGTGTGTGTGTGTGTAAATTGTATGAAACTAAACTAAATAAACAAAGTAGGAATCAAGAATTCTGTCTGTTCGTTTTTTACATTTTTGTTACTTTTCATTGCTTTCCTTTATTTTTAAAATTTTTAATAAATACATTTGTTTACTTTTTTAACATGGTAATATTTTTATGGCTGGGGGTTATTCCACAAAAATCGTTATCGAAAAATGTAACGCTTCCACACTTTCGATTCCCCACAGTCTAGAAATTTGATATGTAAACGCATCAAGACAGAAATAATCGCTGCTGACATCGAGTTTAGCAAACGTTTTAGTGAGAATAAATTTGGTTTTACATGCTCTGTTTGTGATCGTCTGTGGTTTGGAAATGATTTACGTAATCCACCAAATGTAATCCACATTATACGTTTCAAAGCCTAAAAAACATTATCATGCTTCGATGTTTCGGTTTCGTCGAAATTCTTTGAATGCTTAGGTGCATAAATAGAGAGAACGGTGAGAGGGAGAAAGGGAGAGAGAGAGAGAGAGAGAGAGAGAGAGAGAGAGAGTGGCAGACAGACAGACAGACAGATTTAACTGTACTTTTCTATGTTATGCAGTAGTATTATGTTTTCTGTGTCTAAAAAGTGGTTGTGTTTTCAGCAACGATCTGTGAAACCTGTATTCACTGTATTGTTTAAAACCGCATGCTTATGTTCAGAATCACGATTTTTCAGAACACGCCACATTGCCCGATATAAATAACATCGGGTTCTGGACAGCGTATTTGATAAATTCCATTTTTGTAGTATGTTTGATTTTTCTTTATTGTTTACCAATAATGAGAAAAATTACATTTATTTACCAATGCCATGTCAAAACCTTGCTTTTTAACCTATTATTAATCTTATCTGATGTAAACGGATGTAATTTGTTAATAATTTTTTTATTATTTTGATATGGCTCTATAGAATAACATACTTTTAAAATAATTTTCTTCTGTTTTTTTTTTAATTAATCAGGTTATTATTCTTTTGTAATAACTGCTTTTTTCTGTAATGGTTTTTATTACATAATTTTCTTTATTAAAATTTTATTTGAATAATATCAAGTGTTTGAGTTTTTTAAAACCTTTCTAATAGTAAGTTTTTTCAAGTGCCCAACGAGTCTTTAATCAATATCGTGACAAGTATTATTTGAATACTGATACTTTAAACTTATTTTCAGCATCTTCTTTATCATATGTACTGTACACATGTAACTAGTGTTATCTGTGTTCTTGTTACAGCTAACAAGCTCTATTATAGTCAAGCCTGATTATTAGATGTTTTGTAAAACGTCCTATGTTTTTTTTCTGTTAAAGGTTATTACTAAAAAAGTAAAAGACATATTAATAGACTGTAGAGTGTTTTTGAGTTATACGAGTTAACTAAATTGCAAACTTTAATATCTCACTTACTAATTAAATAATTAAAATAATTAAATGTATTATCCTCAATAATTAAAATTAATAATTACAATTTAAGGTCACCAAAATTGTACAGTTTCTTTCTTATTATATACACCAATCAAATTAGATGTAATCCTCTGTGAACCAAGTCACTAACCGGATGTCAAGTGAAACTGAAATAATAATTAAACACACACAAACATATGTGTATACAAATACACAGACGTATACGGTACCTTACACATAGCATGTTATGTAAACACATCGTAATAATGTTTGATGTTAGTCAAAAAACCAAAAGCGTTTTATCATATTTGCAATCCAAATTCTTGTAACGAGTTACCAATATTAAATTTCCTCTTTTCTATTGACATGACAAAGAACACATAATAACGGCGCTACAATGATACAAGTGCGAGACAGGAGTGAAACA
This sequence comes from Magicicada septendecula, assembly GCA_034769895.1. Classification (NCBI taxonomy): domain Eukaryota; kingdom Metazoa; phylum Arthropoda; class Insecta; order Hemiptera; family Cicadidae; genus Magicicada; species Magicicada septendecula. The sequence continues at coordinate 455,345,395 of CM068374.1, read as the reverse complement.
TATACAAACAGACAAAAGTATTAAAACAGTAAACATGTAAATATTTAATAAAGAAGTTCTTGTGAATCTGTTTTTTTTTTATTGTCTGCTACATACGTTGCTTTGTGTTACTATATGAAATAACATACGTATCATATACAGACCTGTGTGTGTGTGTGTGTGTGTGTGTGTGTGTGTGTGTGTGTGTGTGTGTGTGTGTGTGTGTGTGTGTGTGTGTGTGTGTGTGTGTGTGTGTGTGTGTGTGTGTGTGTGTGTGTGTGTGTGTGTGTGTGTGTGTGTGTGTGTGTGTGTGTGTGTGTGTGTGCAATAATCTTGTGAATAAAGCAGATTATAAAAAGAAATGTAAAGCAAAATTTATTTGAGACCGAAAGTAAGGAAATAATAAAACGTTACAAAAGTAAATAAAATTTGTACATCAAAGCTAAAAAAGCTAAAATTGAATTAAGTGTTCTTTTTGTCTGAAATGCCAATTACTCTTATGCTGTTTACTGTAGATGAAAAAAATTTACCTTAAACTAGAAAATGTAATGAACACAAATTTTAAAACAACTCGTTACAAGTAAGCTCTAACGAGTAAGAAGTAAGGTCTAAAACTACTAGTAACCTCCCTGATCTCCAGATGTCGCTCACTAATTTAAGCAAAACACTTTTATTATTACATTAATACTAGATAATTTTTTAAATATGGGAAAAATTACAAAAACCTTGGTTACTCTATTTTTTTTACTGCAATTACAATTGTAAGGCAATTGCTTGGCTCCTTATTAAGGGATTAAGATGTGATAAACTACTTGAAGTTCAAAAAATCATGCAGTCCTACTTACTCAAATATCCTCCAAGCTAAAAAAAACTCCCTAAAAAAATAAAATAACAAAAATAAACATTCGTGTTACCCTGACTGCGTCTTATTGGAGTTGGCCCCAACGGTTAGTTCACTTATAAAACGGTCAGATGAGATCAGTTCTAGTAAGCTGTTCTATGTTGATTACTTTGTTTGTAACTGCGATTTACTAAAGTTTATGGCTTTAGTTGTTGTTATCGTTTGTTCTTAATATCCCATTTACATGCCTTTTGCTCATTGTTTCTAATCCATTAAGTAAAAATAATATTAAAAGTCATTGTCGTTTCATTCTCTTTTACTACTTCTAAGTTGTTGTAACTTAATGTTTACGCTGGTAGAGACTGTTATTAATCGCTCAGAATTACTTTTCGTTATAATATTTGAAAATTTTTGTTTCAGTAAAGTTTTTATTACTTTTCTTTTTACTTACTCGAAAGTAAAAAGAAAGCTTTTAATATAAATGTAAATTTCAAAATAATGTGTACATGCTGACCTACCTAGCGTTTACATTCTAGCTCCTTATGTTTAGAAATATGTAAGCATCTAGAACAGAGTATAAATTGGTATAAAATTACTTTGAAAAGTTATTACAACTTTTGTCTCATTGCGGTAGTATATTCAAACACGTACGAGTTCATTATCCGTGAAACATCGGACTTTACGTTCCCCTTACAAAGTAGAACAATGTCGGACTCTTAATTACATCGTTTTTTTTTGCTAACTTAATTTCAGTTTTAGTGAACACAGATTGAAATTAAAAATTTCACCAACTACGTACCGCAAAATATCATACAGTAAATGACAGCCAGTCAACAAATTATCTTTCCCAAGCTACATATTTGCTTGTATGTATATGCCTATATACAGCCTAAATATCGCCTCATTGTTCACTGTGTGTACTGGTGGTAGCCTCGATATTTTGGTGGTTTGCGTTGGGTTTATAAAAATATTTTGATTTAAACATACTGTATCGGTTGTGAGTTAATTTTTTTCGTGTAATTTGAGACTGGTGCAGAAGGACAGGGCTTGGGATAATCTGGGGCAAGCCACCTTCAGCCGAATGGAAGGATGTGAGGAGGCGCACGCCAGTGCACGCCGGAAGCGAAGAAGATGGAGGCACATTGGATGTAGAGTAATGCGTGTATGTGTGTGTATAGTGTGAAGCCATGTAGGTAATGAAGTGGCTGATGGAAGTGGCATAAAGTTTATACATGAGGGCAACCAAGACAGGGACGAGTAACGCAGATCACCAAAGCTGGAGGTAAGCGAGAGAGAGTCAAGGTAGGACCTCTTATAAAACAGCTTTTATAAAATAGCTGTTTTATATACGATATATTTCTTTAGTCCATCATACAAGTGTTGGCCTTTAACTGTAACGTCAGTTCGAGGGTTGATTCGGTGTTTTTATATACCCTATATATATTTTTTTTTAATTGACATTCTTCCGACTAAAATTTACTAAATTTTACAATCTGAGACACGATCGAGATCGAGGAGAGAAATTTAACACTGTTTGTAAAAGTATTTAACTGACATACATGCAAATAACTATTAAAATAATAGTAACAATAATAATAATCATAACACGAAAATTAACATGTTAATTAATATATCTAATTTATGTTACTGTAAATAGTACAATACTATGGACCGCTAACTGTGGAGAAAGCGCGAACAAGTGATATTCCTTTTGACTATTTCCAATCAAAAACATCATCATCAACTTCTGGGTCTAAACAATTTCTGACTTGTTTCGTCTGCATTATGGTTTGATCACTGTTCCTTTTCCTTGAACAGCCCACGCTTATGTTTTTAGACATTCAAATTAAATTCAAAATAAATTGAAATACGTCATAATCGTTATAATTTTATGACCTGCTTAGTACTGAGATATGCGATTTTATTGGTACAGTGTAGACGCTAGCGTGAGCTGATGTACCCGTTTAGACCAGTCATAGGCAACCTTTGAATTTATGGGGGCACATATATAACTGAGTACCAGTTCGATGGGCGCACCACATCAATGGAAAATAGAAAGGTGCGGAGTTCAATAGCCGGACGTTACAAACATTAACTGTCGCTTTATATTAGCCTTGCGCTTATATTTAGCAACGTGGAACACAAAATCAAAAAAAACTTTGCAGTATTTTTCATATAAATTTCTGAAAAAATTCTTTACGTTAGGAATAGGTCATCAACAATTGGTCATCATACACACGCACGTATAAACTAAAAAAATTATGCAAAAAAAAAATTAGTTAAACAGGAAAACATTTTAATAAAAATAAATTAAAGAACTTACCACAGTGACAATATTTATTTTCACAAAGTGCACAGAAATGTAAAACTTGAAAATATCAAGTTTCTCCTTTGGGGAAAAAGGCGTTTACAGGCTCTGGCGACAAGCTCGACAATCGTATTGGGGGAAGCCGTAGCGCGGATCGGTAAATGGCTGGTACTATTTTATAATACAGAAGGTATTATTATATTATTATATATTCGAAGAAGGTACAATGCGGGTGCGTTCCTTCGTCCAAGAGAAAATAAAATTACAAGTCGGTTCGCGGGCGCAGGGTTGCCGACTGCTGGTTTAGACAATACAAATTGTTAGCCCCACATTTATTATCATTGTTTTACACTCATATCAAGCCTAATATTTGCCTATATTGTAACGGCAAGCGTACTCTTGCCTGAATAACATGAATGTTCGTTACTAGACCTAATTAGTTTTAATCAGGTAGAACATATCGCAGTGTTCCAATATTTTTTGGAACCCCTAAAACCTTTAACATCTGGTACACTCTACCTCGTGGTGTATCACAACCATGGATAGCATATGTAAACATAGACATAGAAAGCAAGCATTTAGAGAGTTACGTTTACATCTTGTGACGGCAGCGAGGCAAACATCTGCTCTCCGGTACCAGCGCCGCGAACACCTGGCGGCGCGTGACACCTGACGGGTTCGCAGCGAGCCAATCAGGGATCCCGGTCAGGTCATAAAAAAAAGGGGCTAGAATTTTTTGGCGCACTCCATCTCCACGCCATCGTACGTACTTCATCACCTCTCCTCTATCGGACGACATCGACGCGGAGCCAGTCGGCAGGAACAGAAAGAGGAGTAACGGGCGTTCTTCGCATTCTACGACCTATGACAAACCAGCGATGGACATCGCTGGGCCGGCTGCAGAGTCTACAAATCGAAGCCGAAAGAAGAGGAGGACTGCAGTATGCCACGAACAGCAGGCGCAGCCGCCGAACATCTCAGCGCGGCTCGGGCGGAACAATCATCACAGCGTTTTCGCCACACGGGACTTCGAAGGGTGACCAAAAACACGAAGAGATGTACGATTGGCGCCATTTTTCCTGTGACAATCTCTTTAGAGTTATTTTGGTTTGTGCTGAGTAGTACAAATTTTTATAAAGTTACTCATTCAGTCGTAATTGTTTTTGCATATATATCGCGTCATAGACATGTGTGTTTACGAAGAAGTGTTGCATTCAACACTGGAGCAACGGATGCATGTAGCTGGCCCTGGACTGTTCAAACACTGTTCGTCCATATCCGTTCTGAGTAAGGGAGGTGTTAATCTCCAACTGTTTGAGATCACTCAGGACACTGTCTCTCCACCGACTGCTGGGTCGTTCTCTAGGTCACACTCCACCAGGAGAATCCTAGAACAGTTTTTTGACTATTCTGCTGTCTTTCATTCTCAGGGCATTACAAAGTCATTTCAATCTTTGTATTTTAATAAATATTTTAAATATTTTTATTTGCATAAATTTTATTTTAATGCTGAGATCATCGTGAGCTGCATACAATTCTCTATTTTTTGTCAGCCGCCATATCCTAATTTCAAAAATCCTCATAAGTAATTTTGTTTCGAATCTGTCCAGCAGCTACATTACCGGGCTACTCAACTTTCACCGACTGGCGGTACTGGTTGTATTAAGGTCTTATACAACCTGAACTTCGTTGATTGGCTTACTAACCTGTCCCTCAAGGCTTTTTTTGTCTTTTTCGATCACACGAATTCCATGGAGAGTTCCCTACGTTCTTAATTAGATAGAAATTAGAATCTATTCCTAAATAGATCACTACTAACTATTCATATTAGTCAAACTTTCTAAAACTGTTTACTAAATTATCCTACCAAATCGTCTACCGAATAACATTTACTTACTTTACACTAATCGAATGGTCGCTGGGCACTTGGTGGAACATGGTGGTAATATTTCAATTTAATAAGTACACACTCAGGTAACAAGTACACACACACTGTATACTTCTACAGGTGCTTTTTATTTTCCCGACAATTGTTCCACCAGTTCCGGCAGCTTTAGAGGTTAGATGTGAGTTCTATTTACGTCTTATAGTATTATCAACTAGGGAGTGCGGCTGGGCACACACTTGTAATGGTGTGTAGAATTGATATATATATTAAACATTTTAAGATAAACTGTCAAATAAAATAAATCAAAGTTTGATCAACTGAAGTCCACTACGTGACTAATGGGCCGAGAATCCGGCCGGTCCTAATCCCCTGCGCTTGTGTGTGTGCGGGCTGTGTGTTTGTGAGTGAGCCTGACCGTCGCCCAGCCTTATTTGTTAATAGTATAGTACCGTGGATGTCCGCTTACATGCGGCGTTTCTCGTAATGTCTTCTTCGAGTCACCTTAAGACGGGACACATTTCTCCCACTTCTCACTCTTTAATAATAATTCCTTTTGTGCTTTTTTATGGTAAATGTTAGTTATTTCTGCCCTGCCTTGGAAGGCAACAATTGGCAAATGTTTGCCTTTGTCAGTTGCAATCCGTGCGTTACACCACTATAATATTGTCTTTACACATTATTGTTGGACATTTCTACTGCGTCACTGGGTTAGTGTGTAACAGTGTAACAGTGTGGTCGAATTTGTGAGCATGTATATGGTGTAATAAAATTGTATTTTAAATAGTATATACCCGTATGTGAAACGTCATGTGTAATAAATAGGATAAAACACATGCAAACGTGCGTTTAAATTAAATAATCTTTGACATGACACATGTTCCCTTGTTAGGTGTTTTCATGAATGATAGATGAAAATGTAGAATTCAGACGAAGTCTTCTTTTTAATCGAAGTCTGATTATTTGAAAACTTTCAAAATGCGAAACAGTTCTCATTGAGTGTCACGTTTCTCATGTATTCTACATTCGGTATTTGTTGTCTTCATATTTTCTGTACTTTATATTTTAAAATCCCATTATAAAACAGACTATAAAAATTAAATAAATGACGATAGGACTTCCATAAGAGAAGTGACTTCCATAAGCCAACACAGTCATATTGTTACGACTGTCTCACTGATCGTCGTATGGTACAGTGGAGAGCAGAATACAAGACACCGATTACGTCACTAATCACCAGCTTTAATTATCACAATTAAACGGTTTGTAATTAACAAGACAGTCTCTTACAACAATTCAAATAAAAATTGTTCACACGCAATAAAAATGTCAACTGATATAAAACACAATTGTATTACAATCGTCCCGCACAATTATAAAACACGTAATACTTCGCCACAATATTACGAACCGCACTAATAACCACTTGAACGCACAGAGTAATCGCCGACAATAATGGGCAACTCAAAACTGAAACTGAACGTCGCCGAGTACTTGTATTTATACCCCGCCGAGGTTCCAGAATATTTGCGAATAAGCGTCTACTAGAAAAAACTACGCATCAGCTCAACACTAGTACGGAATTGATTGCGGCCTTGACACAGTGCGCGGGGCTGGCGACGTCCAGGAAAGTCTCGCGACCGCACGTTGAAATCACGACATACGCCACAACATTCAGCCGGATTCCTCTGGAACATTCGATAAACACGTAGATTGTTCTGTTGTGGAATATTGTAATGTTGTAGAATGTTGTGGAATAATTTTGTAACAATATCATCTCGGGCAAACACAAGGGGAACAGCAAAAATGAATATTTCTGTAATATCATTTGCCTAACAAGGGGGATACTACAGTCCTAAGCCTGAGGTTTGTTTTATGGGTTTTGACCACTAAAGTTTACTGCTTGAACGACACCGTTCTGAGTCATCTCATCTCGCCTTAGCTGCCTACGCGTAGTATCTAATGACACCTTTGTTTCATTGACGTTCTGTTACGTGTGGCAGAGAATCCTTTGTACCGTATAAATCCATTTTGTCTTTTTGTTAATTTCGCCTCAACGTGGTTAACAAAGCAGCTAAACCGTTTTTTTAAAAATTGCATCTACTACTACTACTCTCCAGCACTACAGCCCATGGTGAGCCTTGGCTTCCGCTACGACCCGTCTCCACTCATCTCTGTCCACTGCCTTCAGTCTCCAGTTCCTAATGCCCATCTTTCTTAGATCTTCTTCCACATCCTGCTGCCATCTTCTTCGAGGCCTGCCTCTTCTTCTTTTGCCCAGTATCGTTCCACTTAATATAGTTTTGGGCATCCTCGTAACATTCATACGGGATACGTGTCCCAGCCATCTAATTCTAGCTGATTTTATGTGCCTCACCAGGTCTTGTCCACCAATCAACTCATTTATTTCACCGTTATTTCGGATCCTATACATATTCCCTTCCTTCACCGGTCCAAATATCTGCCTCAAAATTCTTCTTTCAAAATTCTTAGTGCACTTATATCCTTATTTACGACAGTCCATGTCTCGGATGCATAAGTAACAACAGGTCTGATCAGTGTTTAATATTTTAAAAATTGCATCATATGTAATTTCATGTTATGAATATACACATAAAGTAGAAGTAATATAAATGTTGACTGAATCAAGTGAATACTCATTTATCTGAAACTATCTCGTACGTTTATGTTAGCGAGACAGAGAATGACGGATCGCCTGCTAGACGTGTGACGCGAGAATGTATTGTTTCAATAAATTACTAGCGTTGCCGCTGCGCCGGTACTATTTAACCAAACACACGGAATAACTTTACATATGTGTAATTGTTTCTGAGTCTGCGACTGATTGATATGTCTATAGTTGAATGTTTATAGTCTACAAGGTAATGAAGCTCCCGACGACGTAGAGATAAGCTCTTCTATACGAGACGGTAAACTGAGTTTAGAGAATAGAGTAGGCTGTGAACGTACCAAAGCTAGCAAATTTGACAACTCTGACTGATAGCAATTATCTAAGTTATTTTAAAAAAAATTGCCTCAAAACGTACTTCGTTAAGTACCTCAGCCTGATACTGATAATGTACGTAAAAACAACTATTAAAAGAAACTAATTCTGATAATAAGAAGAGATGAAAAGTTAAAAAAAAGAAACTTGGAATAGACATTCTTCTTGTTCTTGTTCTTGTTCTTGTTCTTGTTCTCGTTCTCGTTCTCGTTCTCGTTCTCGTTCTCGTTCTCGTTCTCGTTCTCGTTCTCGTTCTCGTTCTCGTTCTCGTTCTCGTTCTCGTTCTCGTTCTCGTTCTCGTTCTCGTTCTCGTTCTCGTTCTCGTTCTCGTTCTCGTTCTCGTTCTCGTTCTCGTTCTCGTTCTCGTTCTCGTTCTCGTTCTCGTTCTCGTTCTCGTTCTCGTTCTCGTTCTCGTTCTTGTTCTTGTTCTTGTTCTTGTTCTTGTTCTTGTTCTTGTTCTTGTTCTTGTTCTTGTTCTTGTTCTTGTTCTTGTTCTTGTTCTTGTTCTTGTTCTTGTTCTTGTTCTTGTTCTTGTTCTTGCTCTTGTTCTTGTTCTGTTCTTGCTCTTCTTTTTATTTTTTCTCCTTCTTCTTTCTACTGACGTGGACATCATTTGATCGCCATCTGTTCTAATTTTCTTGAGTTCTCTGGAATCCTAATAATTCAAATTCTACTACTGGAATTGATTAATAACAAATGTTTTCTTGCACATCACATAGTACTTTTCTTTCAATTGTTTTCTTCAATACTTTTACTATGGCCGTATCGTTATTTTGCCTACTTTAACTTTTAAATTCATAATTTCAGTTTCCAAGCCACTTGTACGTACATGTATATGAATAAAATAAAATTTACCTGTTTTATCCGTCTAGTGGCTTCTCCTTATTTTATATTTCACTGTAATCAATAGTGTTACCGTGATGCGCTCCAATAACACCGCGTGTGTTCCGTGTTCATATATTTTATATTTATTTACGACATGTGTGTAAATTATAAGTAATTTATTTTCGTTATCTGAGGATCTTTACTGAGGGATTGTCCCCTGAAGATAAGACATATGACCAGAAACGCGTAGTGAAGTATAAAAAAAAGCCACTAGATGGATAAAAGAGGTAAATTTTATTCTATTCACTACTTAAAGTCCTCACCCAAACCTACTTCCTTCTCGTAATATTCTTTACAGTCGTTTTCTTAATTTTATCTTCTCAAATGCATTTTGTACATTTATTTTAATAAAATATTGCATCATGGATTAATAGTATCGTGTGGTTGAAAAGTCATGAAATGCAGGGTTTGAAACCGTTCTTCTCTAGAGTAAGGATAACTAGGACAATTAGAGGTAAACACGATATAAATAAGATACAATAGTAGTAAACACTGGACGTATTCTTAATGTGGCATGTCTGTATAACAATAGCTTGTATTAATTATACAATCAAAATATTTGTTTTTAAAATGTGCACTGTTTGGACATAAACCTATCGCGCAAATGAGATTTTTGCAGCAGAAACAAAAAAAAAAGAAACATTCAAACATTTAGAAAATTATGTGTGTTTCATTCAGAAATCGTAACTTAACGAATTCTTATAACTAAACTTATAAATTATTTTAGAATAACTATCGTAACAGCCACATGAGAAATAAACAAAAAGTAGAGAATAAAACGTTTTTAGTTGTTTACTCATTTTAACTTATTTTTTATATTATGCTGTATTTCATGTTCAAGAAATGTGTACAATTGTATTCTCGTCCAAACCAATTATGACTGTAACTGTATTTTCACAATAATATTATGCAAAAAGAAACAATATAACTTTGAATTATTGTTGCGCCATAGATATAAATGGCAGATATTGGTTTACCTACATAATATGTACGCAGACATACATACGAAAAATGTGAAACATCGTGAAACCTAACTGTACACCGACGTATCAGTAACTGATTTCATTCTTCGTCTTATATTTTTACATTAAATCTCAAGGGGAAAATATGTAAACATTTCCACAATCTATGATCCTGTTGCAACATGTTCAATGAAAGTATGCAAATAAAAATTATGTAAGTTGAGATTAACTAAATACTAAATATTTAACGTCCACATATATGTTGAGGCAGGGCAGGTGTGCCTCATTATAGTGAAATATCCAAGGAATCGAAAGAAATGCAAAAATTCTCACAATGGGTGAACAGTCTTAGTGATAATGTTATGCAGCGTGATAGGCAATTTTCCGTCCAATTTTGTATTTTCTGTCTTCACTACGGCAGAATGCTCAGGTCGTTAATGCATATTTCATACCATTTACTTGCAAGTACATAACCCAAAAAGACATTTTGCAAAATGGGTGAGAGACAGTCTAAAAGGGAGAATGATACGGATTTAAATCAGCACCGACTACAAAATTCTGTAGGGTAACTGTCATCCTAAATGTGTTTTTAATGCTTTTTAGCTCGTTGGAATTTATCACATGAGTCCAAAATGTAAGGGTGAAATTCAAAGTGACTGTACCGTCCGATTCTGCGAAGGAGTCATTAACCTGAAGGGTCTTATTGTTTAAGACAATCTGACGACTACACAATTTGCAAACATATTGAAAGAAAAAATGTTCAATCGATAAAGTGCGAGGATACCTGTTTAAGACAATCTGACTACTACACAATTTGCAAACATATTGAAAGAAAAAAATGTTCAATCGATAAATTGCGAGGATACCTGTTTAAGACAATCTGACGACTACACAATTTGCAAACATATTGAAAGAAAAAAATGTTCAATCGATAAATTGCGAGGATACCTGTTTAAAACAATCTGACTACTACACAATTTGCAAACATATTGAAAGAAAAAAATGTTCAATCGATAAAGTACGAGGATACCTGTTTAAGACAATCTGACTACTGCACAATTTGCAAACATATTGAAAGAAAAAAATGTTCAATCGATAAAGTACGAGGATACCTGTTTAAGACAATCTGACGACTACACAATTTGCAAACATATTGAAAGAAAAAAATGTTCAATCGATAAAGTACGAGGATACATGTTTAAGACAATCTGACGACTACACAATTTGCAAACATATTGAAAGAAAAAAATGTTCAATCGATAAATTGCGAGGATACCTGTTTAAAACAATCTGACTACTACACAATTTGCAAACATATTGAAAGAAAAAAATGTTCAATCGATAAAGTACGAGGATACCTGTTTAAGACAATCTGACGACTACACAATTTGCAAACATATTGAAAGAAAAAAATGTTCAATCGATAAATTGCGAGGATACCTGTTTAAAACAATCTGACTACTACACAATTTGCAAACATATTGAAAGAAAAAAATGTTCAATCGATAAAGTACGAGGATACCTGTTTAAGACAATCTGACGACTACACAATTTGCAAACATATTGAAAGAAAAAAATGTTCAATCGATAAATTGCGAGGATACCTGTATAAAACAATCTGACTACTACACAATTTGCAAACATATTGAAAGAAAAAAATGTTCAATCGATAAAGTACGAGGATACCTATTTAAGACAATCTGACGACTACACAATTTGCAAACATATTGAAAGAAAAAAATGTTCAATCGATAAATTGCGAGGATACCTGTTTAAGACAATCTGACGACTACACAATTTGCAAACATATTGAAAGAAAAAATGTTCAATCGATAAAGTGCGAGGATACCTGTTTAAGACAATCTGACTACTACACAATTTGCAAACATATTGAAAGAAAAAAATGTCCAATCGATAAAGTACGAGGATACCTGTTTAAGACAATCTGACGACTACACAATTTGCAAACATATTGAAAGAAAAAAATGTTCAATCGATAAATTGCGAGGATACCTGTTTAAGACAATCTGACGACTACACAATTTGCAAACATATTGAAAGAAAAAATGTTCAATCGATAAAGTGCGAGGATACCTGTTTAAGACAATCTGACTGCTACACAATTTGCAAACATATTGAAAGAAAAAAATGTCCAATCGATAAAGTGCGAGGATACCTGTTTAAGACAATCTGACGACTACACAATTTGCAAACATATTGAAAGAAAAAAATGTCCAATCGATAAAGTGCGAGGATACCTGTTTAAGACAATCTGACGACTACACAATTTGCAAACATATTGAAAGAAAAAAATGTTCAATCGATAAATTGCGAGGATACCTGTTTAAGACAATCTGACGACTACACAATTTGCAAACATATTGAAAGAAAAAAATGTTCAATCGATAAAGTACGAGGATACCTGTTTAAGACAATCTGACGACTACACAATTTGCAAACATATTGAAAGAAAAAAATGTTCAATCGATAAATTGCGAGGATACCTGTTTAAGACAATCTGACGACTACACAATTTGCAAACATATTGAAAGAAAAAAATGTTCAATCGATAAATTGCGAGGATACCTGTTTAAAACAATCTGACTACTACACAATTTGCAAACATATTGAAAGAAAAAAATGTTCAATCGATAAAGTACGAGGATACCTGTTTAAGACAATCTGACGACTACACAATTTACAAACATATTGAAAGAAAAAAATGTTCAATCGATAAATTGCGAGGATACCTGTTTAAGACAATCTGACGACTACACAATTTGCAAACATATTGAAAGAAAAAATGTTCAATCGATAAAGTGCGAGGATACCTGTTTAAGACAATCTGACTACTACACAATTTGCAAACATATTGAAAGAAAAAAATGTCCAATCGATAAAGTGCGAGGATACCTGTTTAAGACAATCTGACGACTACACAATTTGCAAACATATTGAAAGAAAAAAATGTCCAATCGATAAAGTGCGAGGATACCTGTTTAAGACAATCTGACTACTACACAATTTGCAAACATATTGAAAGAAAAAAATGTTCAATCGATAAATTGCGAGGATACCTGTTTAAGACAATCTGACTACTACACAATTTGCAAACATATTGAAAGAAAAAAATGTTCAATCGATAAATTGCGAGGATACCTGTTTAAGACAATCTGACGACTACACAATTTGCAAACATATTGAAAGAAAAAAATGTTCAATCGATAAATTGCGAGGATACCTGTTTAAGACAATCTGACGACTACACAATTTGCAAACATATTGAAAGAAAAAAATGTTCAATCGATAAATTGCGAGGATACCTGTTTAAGACAATCTGACGACTACACAATTTGCAAACATATTGAAAGAAAAAAATGTCCAATCGATAAAGTGCGAGGATACCTGTTTAAGACAATCTGACTACTACACAATTTGCAAACATATTGAAAGAAAAAAATGTCCAATCGATAAAGTGCGAGGATACCTGTTTAAGACAATCTGACTACTACACAATTTGCAAACATATTGAAAGAAAAAAAATGTCCAATCGATAAAGTGCGAGGATACCTGTTTAAGACAATCTGACTACTACACAATTTGCAAACATATTGAAAGAAAAAAATGTTCAATCGATAAAGTGCGAGGATACCTGTTTAAGACAATCTGACGACTACACAATTTGCAAACATATTGAAAGAAAAAAATGTCCAATCGATAAAGTGCGAGGATACCTGTTTAAGACAATCTGACTACTACACAATTTGCAAACATATTGAAAGAAAAAAATGTTCAATCGATAAATTGCGAGGATACCTGTTTAAGACAATCTGACTACTACACAATTTGCAAACATATTGAAAGAAAAAAATGTTCAATCGATAAATTGCGAGGATACCTGTTTAAGACAATCTGACGACTACACAATTTGCAAACATATTGAAAGAAAAAAATGTTCAATCGATAAATTGCGAGGATACCTGTTTAAGACAATCTGACGACTACACAATTTGCAAACATATTGAAAGAAAAAAATGTTAAATCGATAAATTGCGAGGATACCTGTTTAAGACAATCTGACGACTACACAATTTGCAAACATATTGAAAGAAAAAAATGTCCAATCGATAAAGTGCGAGGATACCTGTTTAAGACAATCTGACTACTACACAATTTGCAAACATATTGAAAGAAAAAAATGCCCAATCGATAAAGTGCGAGGATACCTGTTTAAGACAATCTGACTACTACACAATTTGCAAACATATTGAAAGAAAAAAAATGTCCAATCGATAAAGTGCGAGGATACCTGTTTAAGACAATCTGACTACTACACAATTTGCAAACATATTGAAAGAAAAAAATGTTCAATCGATAAATTGCGAGGATACCTGTTTAAGACAATCTGACGACTACACAATTTGCAAACATATTGAAAGAAAAAAATGTTCAATCGATAAATTGCGAGGATACCTGTTTAAGACAATCTGACGACTACACAATTTGCAAACATATTGAAAGAAAAAAATGTTCAATCGATAAAGTACGAGGATACCTGTTTAAGACAATCTGACGACTACACAATTTGCAAACATATTGAAAGAAAAAAATGTTCAATCGATAAATTTCGAGGATACCTGTTTAAGACAATCTGACGACTACACAATTTGCAAACATATTGAAAGAAAAAAATGTTCAATCGATAAAGTACGAAGATACCTGTTTAAGACAATCGGACGACTACATAATTTGCAAACATATTGAAAGAAAAAAATGTTCAATCGATAAATTGCGAGGATACCTGTTTAAGACAATCTGACGACTACACAATTTGCAAACATATTGAAAGAAAAAATGTTCAATCGATAAAGTGCGAGGATACCTGTTTAAGACAATCTGACTACTACACAATTTGCAAACATATTGAAAGAAAAAATGTTCAATCGATAAATTGCGAGGATACCTGTTTAAGACAATCTGACGACTACACAATTTGCAAACATATTGAAAGAAAAAATGTTCAATCGATAAAGTGCGAGGATACCTGTTTAAGACAATCTGACGACTACACAATTTGCAAACATATTGAAAGAAAAAATGTTCAATCGATAAATTGCGAGGATACCTGTTTAAGACAATCTGACGACTACACAATTTGCAAACATATTGAAAGAAAAAAATGTTCAATCGATAAATTGCGAGGATACCTGTTTAAGACAATCTGACTACTGCACAATTTGCAAACATATTGAAAGAAAAAAATGTTCAATCGATAAATTGCGAGGATACCTGTTTAAGACAATCTGACGACTACACAATTTGCAAACATATTGAAAGAAAAAAATTTTCAATCGATAAATTGCGAGGATACCTGTTTAAGACAATCTGACGACTACACAATTTGCAAACATATTGAAAGAAAAAAATGTTAAATCGATAAATTGCGAGGATACCTGTTTAAGACAATCTGACGACTACACAATTTGCAAACATATTGAAAGAAAAAAATGTCCAATCGATAAAGTGCGAGGATACCTGTTTAAGACAATCTGACTACTACACAATTTGCAAACATATTGAAAGAAAAAAATGTCCAATCGATAAAGTGCGAGGATACCTGTTTAAGACAATCTGACTACTACACAATTTGCAAACATATTGAAAGAAAAAAAATGTTCAATCGATAAAGTGCGAGGATACCTGTTTAAGACAATCTGACTACTACACAATTTGCAAACATATTGAAAGAAAAAAATGTTCAATCGATAAATTGCGAGGATACCTGTTTAAGACAATCTGACGACTACACAATTTGCAAACATATTGAAAGAAAAAAATGTTCAATCGATAAATTGCGAGGATACCTGTTTAAGACAATCTGACGACTACACAATTTGCAAACATATTGAAAGAAAAAAATGTTCAATCGATAAAGTACGAGGATACCTGTTTAAGACAATCTGACGACTACACAATTTGCAAACATATTGAAAGAAAAAAATGTTCAATCGATAAATTGCGAGGATACCTGTTTAAGACAATCTGACGACTACACAATTTGCAAACATATTGAAAGAAAAAAATGTTCAATCGATAAAGTACGAGGATACCTGTTTAAGACAATCTGACGACTACACAATTTGCAAACATATTGAAAGAAAAAAATGTTCAATCGATAAATTGCGAGGATACCTGTTTAAGACAATCTGACGACTACACAATTTGCAAACATATTGAAAGAAAAAATGTTCAATCGATAAAGTGCGAGGATACCTGTTTAAGACAATCTGACTACTACACAATTTGCAAACATATTGAAAGAAAAAATGTTCAATCGATAAATTGCGAGGATACCTGTTTAAGACAATCTGACGACTACACAATTTGCAAACATATTGAAAGAAAAAATGTTCAATCGATAAAGTGCGAGGATACCTGTTTAAGACAATCTGACGACTACACAATTTGCAAACATATTGAAAGAAAAAATGTTCAATCGATAAATTGCGAGGATACCTGTTTAAGACAATCTGACGACTACACAATTTGCAAACATATTGAAAGAAAAAAATGTTCAATCGATAAATTGCGAGGATACCTGTTTAAGACAATCTGACTACTGCACAATTTGCAAACATATTGAAAGAAAAAAATGTTCAATCGATAAAGTACGAGGATACCTGTTTAAGACAATCTGACTACTGCACAATTTGCAAACATATTGAAAGAAAAAAATGTTCAATCGATAAAGTACGAGGATACCTGTTTAAGACAATCTGACGACTACACAATTTGCAAACATATTGAAAGAAAAAAATGTTCAATCGATAAATTGCGAGGATACCTGTTTAAGACAATCTGACTACTACACAATTTGCAAACATATTGAAAGAAAAAAATGTTCAATCGATAAATTGCGAGGATACCTGTATAAAACAATCTGACTACTACACAATTTGCAAACATATTGAAAGAAAAAAATGTTCAATCGATAAATTGCGAGGATACCTGTTTAAGACAATCTGACGACTACACAATTTGCAAACATATTGAAAGAAAAAAATGTTCAATCGATAAAGTACGAGGATACCTGTTTAAGACAATCTGACTACTACACAATTTGCAAACATATTGAAAGAAAAAAATGTTCAATCGATAAAGTGCGAGGATACCTGTTTAAGACAATCTGACTACTGCACAATTTGCAAACATATTGAAAGAAAAAAATGTTCAATCGATAAAGTGCGAGGATACCTGTTTAAGACAATCTGACGACTACACAATTTGCAAACATATTGAAAGAAAAAAATGTTCAATCGATAAAGTGCGAGGATACCTGTTTAAGACAATCTGACGACTACACAATTTGCAAACATATTGAAAGAAAAAAATGTTCAATCGATAAAGTACGAGGATACCTGTTTAAGACAATCTGACGACTACACAATTTGCAAACATATTGAAAGAAAAAAATGTTCAATCGATAAAGTACGAGGATACCTGTTTAAGACAATCTGACGACTACACAATTTGCAAATATATTGAAAGAAAAAAATGTTCAATCGATAAATTGCGAGGATACCTGTTTAAGACAATCTGACTACTACACAATTTGCAAACATATTGAAAGAAAAAAATGTTCAATCGATAAAGTACGAGGATACCTGTTTAAGACAATCTGACTACTACACAATTTGCAAACATATTGAAAGAAAAAAATGTTCAATCGATAAAGTGCGAGGATACCTGTTTAAGACAATCTGACTACTGCACAATTTGCAAACATATTGAAAGAAAAAAATGTTCAATCGATAAAGTACGAGGATACCTGTTTAAGACAATCTGACTACTGCACAATTTGCAAACATATTGAAAGAAAAAAATGTTCAATCGATAAAGTACGAGGATACCTGTTTAAGACAATCTGACTACTGCACAATTTGCAAACATATTGAAAGAAAAAAATTTTCAATCGATAAAGTACGAGGATACCTGTTTAAGACAATCTGACTACTGCACAATTTGCAAACATATTGAAAGAAAAAATGTTCAATCGATAAAGTACGAGGATACCTGTTTAAGACAATCTGACTACTGCACAATTTGCAAACATTTTGAAAGAAAAAAATGTTCAATCGATAAAGTACGAGGATACCTGTTTAAGACAATCTGACGACTACACAATTTGCAAACATATTGAAAGAAAAAAAATGTTCAATCGATAAAGTACGAGGATACCTGTTTAAGACAATCTGACTACTGCACAATTTGCAAACATATTGAAAGAAAAAAATGTTCAATCGATAAAGTACGAGGATACCTGTTTAAGACAATCTGACTACTACACAATTTGCAAACATATTGAAAGAAAAAAATGTTCAATCGATAAATTGCGAGGATACCTGTATAAAACAATCTGACTACTACACAATTTGCAAACATATTGAAAGAAAAAAATGTTCAATCGATAAATTGCGAGGATACCTGTTTAAGACAATCTGACGACTACACAATTTGCAAACATATTGAAAGAAAAAAATGTTCAATCGATAAAGTACGAGGATACCTGTTTAAGACAATCTGACGACTACACAATTTGCAAATATATTGAAAGAAAAAAATGTTCAATCGATAAATTGCGAGGATACCTGTTTAAGACAATCTGACTACTACACAATTTGCAAACATATTGAAAGAAAAAAATGTTCAATCGATAAAGTACGAGGATACCTGTTTAAGACAATCTGACTACTACACAATTTGCAAACATATTGAAAGAAAAAAATGTTCAATCGATAAAGTGCGAGGATACCTGTTTAAGACAATCTGACTACTGCACAATTTGCAAACATATTGAAAGAAAAAAATGTTCAATCGATAAAGTACGAGGATACCTGTTTAAGACAATCTGACTACTGCACAATTTGCAAACATATTGAAAGAAAAAAATGTTCAATCGATAAAGTACGAGGATACCTGTTTAAGACAATCTGACTACTGCACAATTTGCAAACATATTGAAAGAAAAAAATTTTCAATCGATAAAGTACGAGGATACCTGTTTAAGACAATCTGACTACTGCACAATTTGCAAACATATTGAAAGAAAAAATGTTCAATCGATAAAGTACGAGGATACCTGTTTAAGACAATCTGACTACTGCACAATTTGCAAACATATTGAAAGAAAAAAATGTTCAATCGATAAAGTACGAGGATACCTGTTTAAGACAATCTGACGACTACACAATTTGCAAACATATTGAAAGAAAAAAATGTTCAATCGATAAAGTACGAGGATACCTGTTTAAGACAATCTGACTACTGCACAATTTGCAAACATATTGAAAGAAAAAAATGTTCAATCGATAAAGTACGAGGATACCTGTTTAAGACAATCTGACGACTACACAATTTGCAAACATATTGAAAGAAAAAAATGTTCAATCGATAAAGTGCGAGGATACCTGTTTAAGACAATCTGACGACTACACAATTTGCAAACATATTGAAAGAAAAAAATGTTCAATCGATAAAGTGCGAGGATACCTGTTTAAGACAATCTGACGACTACACAATTTGCAAACATATTGAAAGAAAAAAATGTTCAATCGATAAAGTACGAGGATACCTGTTTAAGACAATCTGACGACTACACAATTTGCAAACATATTGAAAGAAAAAAATGTTCAATCGATAAATTGCGAGGATACCTGTATAAAACAATCTGACTACTACACAATTTGCAAACATATTGAAAGAAAAAAATGTTCAATCGATAAAGTGCGAGGATACCTGTTTAAGACAATCTGACGACTACACAATTTGCAAACATATTGAAAGAAAAAAATGTCCAATCGATAAAGTGCGAGGATACCTGTTTAAGACAATCTGACTACTACACAATTTGCAAACATATTGAAAGAAAAAAATGCCCAATCGATAAAGTGCGAGGATACCTGTTTAAGACAATCTGACTACTACACAATTTGCAAACATATTGAAAGAAAAAAATGTTCAATCGATAAATTGCGAGGATACCTGTATAAAACAATCTGACTACTACACAATTTGCAAACATATTGAAAGAAAAAAATGTTCAATCGATAAATTGCGAGGATACCTGTTTAAGACAATCTGACGACTACACAATTTGCAAACATATTGAAAGAAAAAAATGTTCAATCGATAAAGTACGAGGATACCTGTTTAAGACAATCTGACTACTACACAATTTGCAAACATATTGAAAGAAAAAAATGTTCAATCGATAAAGTGCGAGGATACCTGTTTAAGACAATCTGACTACTGCACAATTTGCAAACATATTGAAAGAAAAAAATGTTCAATCGATAAAGTGCGAGGATACCTGTTTAAGACAATCTGACGACTACACAATTTGCAAACATATTGAAAGAAAAAAATGTTCAATCGATAAAGTGCGAGGATACCTGTTTAAGACAATCTGACGACTACACAATTTGCAAACATATTGAAAGAAAAAAATGTTCAATCGATAAAGTACGAGGATACCTGTTTAAGACAATCTGACGACTACACAATTTGCAAACATATTGAAAGAAAAAAATGTTCAATCGATAAAGTACGAGGATACCTGTTTAAGACAATCTGACGACTACACAATTTGCAAATATATTGAAAGAAAAAAATGTTCAATCGATAAATTGCGAGGATACCTGTTTAAGACAATCTGACTACTACACAATTTGCAAACATATTGAAAGAAAAAAATGTTCAATCGATAAAGTACGAGGATACCTGTTTAAGACAATCTGACTACTACACAATTTGCAAACATATTGAAAGAAAAAAATGTTCAATCGATAAAGTGCGAGGATACCTGTTTAAGACAATCTGACTACTGCACAATTTGCAAACATATTGAAAGAAAAAAATGTTCAATCGATAAAGTACGAGGATACCTGTTTAAGACAATCTGACTACTGCACAATTTGCAAACATATTGAAAGAAAAAAATGTTCAATCGATAAAGTACGAGGATACCTGTTTAAGACAATCTGACTACTGCACAATTTGCAAACATATTGAAAGAAAAAAATTTTCAATCGATAAAGTACGAGGATACCTGTTTAAGACAATCTGACTACTGCACAATTTGCAAACATATTGAAAGAAAAAATGTTCAATCGATAAAGTACGAGGATACCTGTTTAAGACAATCTGACTACTGCACAATTTGCAAACATTTTGAAAGAAAAAAATGTTCAATCGATAAAGTACGAGGATACCTGTTTAAGACAATCTGACGACTACACAATTTGCAAACATATTGAAAGAAAAAAAATGTTCAATCGATAAAGTACGAGGATACCTGTTTAAGACAATCTGACTACTGCACAATTTGCAAACATATTGAAAGAAAAAAATGTTCAATCGATAAAGTACGAGGATACCTGTTTAAGACAATCTGACTACTACACAATTTGCAAACATATTGAAAGAAAAAAATGTTCAATCGATAAATTGCGAGGATACCTGTATAAAACAATCTGACTACTACACAATTTGCAAACATATTGAAAGAAAAAAATGTTCAATCGATAAATTGCGAGGATACCTGTTTAAGACAATCTGACGACTACACAATTTGCAAACATATTGAAAGAAAAAAATGTTCAATCGATAAAGTACGAGGATACCTGTTTAAGACAATCTGACGACTACACAATTTGCAAATATATTGAAAGAAAAAAATGTTCAATCGATAAATTGCGAGGATACCTGTTTAAGACAATCTGACTACTACACAATTTGCAAACATATTGAAAGAAAAAAATGTTCAATCGATAAAGTACGAGGATACCTGTTTAAGACAATCTGACTACTACACAATTTGCAAACATATTGAAAGAAAAAAATGTTCAATCGATAAAGTGCGAGGATACCTGTTTAAGACAATCTGACTACTGCACAATTTGCAAACATATTGAAAGAAAAAAATGTTCAATCGATAAAGTACGAGGATACCTGTTTAAGACAATCTGACTACTGCACAATTTGCAAACATATTGAAAGAAAAAAATGTTCAATCGATAAAGTACGAGGATACCTGTTTAAGACAATCTGACTACTGCACAATTTGCAAACATATTGAAAGAAAAAAATTTTCAATCGATAAAGTACGAGGATACCTGTTTAAGACAATCTGACTACTGCACAATTTGCAAACATATTGAAAGAAAAAATGTTCAATCGATAAAGTACGAGGATACCTGTTTAAGACAATCTGACTACTGCACAATTTGCAAACATATTGAAAGAAAAAAATGTTCAATCGATAAAGTACGAGGATACCTGTTTAAGACAATCTGACGACTACACAATTTGCAAACATATTGAAAGAAAAAAATGTTCAATCGATAAAGTACGAGGATACCTGTTTAAGACAATCTGACTACTGCACAATTTGCAAACATATTGAAAGAAAAAAATGTTCAATCGATAAAGTACGAGGATACCTGTTTAAGACAATCTGACGACTACACAATTTGCAAACATATTGAAAGAAAAAAATGTTCAATCGATAAAGTGCGAGGATACCTGTTTAAGACAATCTGACGACTACACAATTTGCAAACATATTGAAAGAAAAAAATGTTCAATCGATAAAGTGCGAGGATACCTGTTTAAGACAATCTGACGACTACACAATTTGCAAACATATTGAAAGAAAAAAATGTTCAATCGATAAAGTACGAGGATACCTGTTTAAGACAATCTGACGACTACACAATTTGCAAACATATTGAAAGAAAAAAATGTTCAATCGATAAATTGCGAGGATACCTGTATAAAACAATCTGACTACTACACAATTTGCAAACATATTGAAAGAAAAAAATGTTCAATCGATAAAGTGCGAGGATACCTGTTTAAGACAATCTGACGACTACACAATTTGCAAACATATTGAAAGAAAAAATGTTCAATCGATAAATTGCGAGGATACCTGTTTAAGACAATCTGACGACTACACAATTTGCAAACATATTGAAAGAAAAAAATGTTCAATCGATAAATTGCGAGGATACCTGTTTAAGACAATCTGACTACTGCACAATTTGCAAACATATTGAAAGAAAAAAATGTTCAATCGATAAAGTACGAGGATACCTGTTTAAGACAATCTGACTACTGCACAATTTGCAAACATATTGAAAGAAAAAAATGTTCAATCGATAAAGTACGAGGATACCTGTTTAAGACAATCTGACGACTACACAATTTGCAAACATATTGAAAGAAAAAAATTTTCAATCGATAAATTGCGAGGATACCTGTTTAAGACAATCTGACTACTACACAATTTGCAAACATATTGAAAGAAAAAAATGTTCAATCGATAAAGTACGAGGATACCTGTTTAAGACAATCTGACTACTACACAATTTGCAAACATATTGAAAGAAAAAAATGTTCAATCGATAAAGTGCGAGGATACCTGTTTAAGACAATCTGACTACTGCACAATTTGCAAACATATTGAAAGAAAAAAATGTTCAATCGATAAAGTACGAGGATACCTGTTTAAGACAATCTGACTACTGCACAATTTGCAAACATATTGAAAGAAAAAAATGTTCAATCGATAAATTGCGAGGATACCTGTTTAAGACAATCTGACTACTGCACAATTTGCAAACATATTGAAAGAAAAAAATGTTCAATCGATAAAGTACGAGGATACCTGTTTAAGACAATCTGACTACTGCACAATTTGCAAACATATTGAAAGAAAAAAATGTTCAATCGATAAAGTACGAGGATACCTGTTTAAGACAATCTGACGACTACACAATTTGCAAATATATTGAAAGAAAAAAATGTTCAATCGATAAATTGCGAGGATACCTGTTTAAGACAATCTGACTACTACACAATTTGCAAACATATTGAAAGAAAAAAATGTTCAATCGATAAAGTACGAGGATACCTGTTTAAGACAATCTGACTACTACACAATTTGCAAACATATTGAAAGAAAAAAATGTTCAATCGATAAAGTGCGAGGATACCTGTTTAAGACAATCTGACTACTGCACAATTTGCAAACATATTGAAAGAAAAAAATGTTCAATCGATAAAGTACGAGGATACCTGTTTAAGACAATCTGACTACTGCACAATTTGCAAACATATTGAAAGAAAAAAATGTTCAATCGATAAAGTACGAGGATACCTGTTTAAGACAATCTGACTACTGCACAATTTGCAAACATATTGAAAGAAAAAAATTTTCAATCGATAAAGTACGAGGATACCTGTTTAAGACAATCTGACTACTGCACAATTTGCAAACATATTGAAAGAAAAAATGTTCAATCGATAAAGTACGAGGATACCTGTTTAAGACAATCTGACTACTGCACAATTTGCAAACATATTGAAAGAAAAAAATGTTCAATCGATAAAGTACGAGGATACCTGTTTAAGACAATCTGACGACTACACAATTTGCAAACATATTGAAAGAAAAAAATGTTCAATCGATAAAGTACGAGGATACCTGTTTAAGACAATCTGACTACTGCACAATTTGCAAACATATTGAAAGAAAAAAATGTTCAATCGATAAAGTACGAGGATACCTGTTTAAGACAATCTGACGACTACACAATTTGCAAACATATGGAAAGAAAAAAATGTTCAATCGATAAAGTGCGAGGATACCTGTTTAAGACAATCTGACGACTACACAATTTGCAAACATATTGAAAGAAAAAAATGTTCAATCGATAAAGTGCGAGGATACCTGTTTAAGACAATCTGACGACTACACAATTTGCAAACATATTGAAAGAAAAAAATGTTCAATCGATAAAGTACGAGGATACCTGTTTAAGACAATCTGACGACTACACAATTTGCAAACATATTGAAAGAAAAAAATGTTCAATCGATAAATTGCGAGGATACCTGTATAAAACAATCTGACTACTACACAATTTGCAAACATATTGAAAGAAAAAAATGTTCAATCGATAAAGTACGAGGATACCTGTTTAAGACAATCTGACTACTACACAATTTGCAAACATATTGAAAGAAAAAAATGTTAAATCGATAAATTGCGAGGATACCTGTTTAAGACAATCTGACGACTACACAATTTGCAAACATATTGAAAGAAAAAAATGTTCAATCGATAAAGTACGAGGATACCTGTTTAAGACAATCTGACGACTACACAATTTGCAAACATATTGAAAGAAAAAAATGTTCAATCGATAAAGTGCGAGGATACCTGTTTAAGACAATCTGACTACTACACAATTTGCAAACATATTGAAAGAAAAAAATGTTCAATCGATAAAGTGCGAGGATACCTGTTTCCTTGTAAAAACTTCACTCAAGTGTAGAGTTGAAAACTGTTTGCTAAAATTCTACGTTTATTGGTGATTCCAATATGATACAATGCTGACTATCTGACACCGTCAATTTTACGACATAACCTTAATTTCATAATTTCAGCTTAGTTTCAAACAAACTCTTGTCTTCATAAGAACTGTAATAGAGCCATTGCCTTGATGTAGAAGCAACAATTAACATTAAAATATGATTAAAGAAGATAATAATTGAAAACTATATAACATAAATTTATGTTTATGTATAAAAAGATTAAATATTTTGATTATGTTATGTTTTTCAATAAAATAAAACAAATAATGAAACTGATAAATGAAATTAACTGGAAAACTACATCGAATTTTCCTTTACTTGATTGTTGGTCATTCTATAAAGATAAAGAACAAGTCAATCGACACAATGACCTTTGTCGCATGATTGAAAGGCATATTTTCGACATTTATGCCGGTATGGGAGATCAAATTTTTGGCACACATAATTAAGGGCTGTTGAAAACTAAAGTAAATCACTATTAGTATATTCCTTCAATTCTCGCTTTTAACACTTCAAGCCTTAATTTGTCTACGCTTACATCAAATCTAATTATAATGTTTATGTACTGATAATGAGACTGTCCTCTAAAAATCCGGGGGATTTTGATTCATTTTGACTTGCTGTAATAATATGTTGTTGATTATTACTATTGTAAACATTCTAACGAAATAGCTTATACATTCTAAACAAATAGCTTATAAAACTTTTATTAAATGACTATTTGTCAGAATACGAAAACACTACTTGTATGATTTTTTTTCTATTATAGAACTAATAAAATTACATTTACCTACTTTTGAATGTCACCTGAGAAATACTCTGAGTAGGCATAATGCCAGTGGGTTGATTTACGGCCAACATGCATTTGTGTAAGAACGCAATTGCAAAAGATTTTGAAACTGTCATCCTAAAAACGCTACTTTTACACATAACTATTAAATAATTATACCAACCATTGGCAGTTACAAATTCTGTTATCTTCTAATTGTTTACAATTAACAAAAACAAGAAGGCTACTACCATTTCAAATTTTAGTATAAAATTCCTTTAGTATAAAATATTAGTATAAAGTTTTCCTTTATAATGTCATGACATAAACAGAGTTTTTCCTTGGTGGAAAAGTATTAGCTCTCTGTGAAGCAGCCAAATTGTTTTTATGTGTCTAACTGCTCTTACATTGTTACTATCGATTAAGTTCTCGCTGTTCAGCTTTTGGTCGCCTTACTTTCGACACAGTGTGACAGTACTTTCATTAAACAATTAAAGGCTTTTCACATATGTCACATAAATATTAGCCAGGTGTGAGCGTCCCTGTGACTTAAGAAACATAATAAAACCTACAGATCATTTGTTATTGTTTACAATTACAAATAAAACGAAACTAATGATAATAATAATAATAATATGTTTAATGATCAATCACAAAGATGAGATCATAGAACATGGGAGAATATATTGTTACGACGGTCTCCTTGATCGTCGTATGGTACAGTGGAAAACAGAATACAAGACACCAATTAAGTCTCTAATCACCAGCTTTAATTAATCTGAATGAACAGTTTGAAGTCAACACGTTATTCAGCAAGATTATACTCGTACAATAATTTAAGTTAATCGGTCCACACAAATAACGAAGTCAACTATAAAGCATTCCGCACTATAATCACCACTTGAGACGCACTGTGTAAGTCGCCCGACAATAACTGAACTAAACGGCAGGTGTGTGCTATTAATAGTCTTGCAGGGTTCCATAATATGCGTCCTTAACAAGCAATCAAATTTTTAGAGGATACTTCAGCGCGACCACGCAGCGTTCGAGGCTAGTTGAGAAGCTTGTCGAACAACACTATCGAATGTACTAGCATGTTCTGTATTACGTAACGCTGCCTCGCATGTTAAGTGTCACGTAGGCACACAGACATTGTTGGAATAGCCGAGAAACATGTAAAACGTTTTATAATGGCGTAACATTGCCTCCTCCTTAAGCCTGTTCGTCCCGAACTGGCAACCCTCTCTGAAGTAATGCTTAGCCAGGCGATCTAGGTGAACGACCTTGAACTTTCGCTGTCCCTCCTGTTGAATCCGATAAACAACACTGTTGATTCTCTTTTATACAGTGTAAGGTCCTTTCCAGTCATTCTGAAGTTTAGGTGAGCGACCACGACGGCGCTTTGGGTTGTACAACCAAACCTGACCTCCTTCTTGGAAACCCACACTATTGCTGCGAATGTCATAACGAGTTTCCATTTTATCACCCGTTATCTTTTGCCGACCTCTTATCAAGCGATTCATTTCTCGCAGTTGGTTTTCTAGTTGCGAGCAATACGTACGTCTGTGACTCTTGGGACTGAGTCTCAGGTGATTCGAACATCAAGTTCGCAGGAAGACGGATCTACCACCCAAACACCAATTTTGCTAAAGTCATGTTGATTGTGTCGTTTACTGATGACCTATACGCCATTTTGAGTGTCACGTACGCACACAAACATTGTTGGAATAGCCGAGAAACATGGAGAACTTTCTGTAATCGCGTAACAATATCAATTGTTTACAGACATGAGTCGGATTGTACTTCAACACTTCCAGCTATTTCTTTCCCTTTAATTACGTACTATATTAAAGGACTGAAAAAAAATAATAAATATTATACAGAGGGATCACTGAGGTCAACGCTTCAGTGATAGGTGCTGAGTAAAGGCATTAAACATAACGTCCCCAATCAAAGAAGAGTACATAAAGTTTTCTCATAAAGGGGAGAGTGGTGACGCTGAATGAATACAAGGAAGTTAATATACTTTCCTAAAGGATAATAAATCTGAGCATGAAATGGCCTTTAAGTGAAAAAATAATACAAAACCAAAGGCGCTTTATTATCAAATAAGTAAAATGCGTTTTCCGTTACTCACCGAAAGCATTTATAAAACTGACAGATCACTGTTTTTTCGCTGTGGTGAACGGTTTAGGAAAACCCCATTGATTGTATGTAGACATAACATAGATATCTGTTTATTAATAAACAATTTTGTAATGTTAGAAAGGGTGATTATATGTAACAGACACACGTGCGCGCACACACACACAAGCGCATCATAGGTGAGCCCTACATAATTAGCGTGATACAGATTCTTTTCTTGATATGTTAAATAATTGAAAACGTAGTAGTACTCAATCTGTATTAGACAAAATAGTAATTATTATTATGTTGTTGGTCCACAACAATCAAACAATACTGTTTTGAGCTCACAAAAAACGAAGACTATAAAATTTTGTTACGCCTTCAGTTCTACTGAAGTTTTTACCAAGTCGTATTGGCATTGCATACCTACGAATTTACGGCGCACACGTTTTCAAAACGTATATTCTCAGAAACACAGATTTCAACAAAATTTAATCCCTTTGACATGCAACAGAAGGCATTTCAGTATTAACTATTACAACTTACATACATTTTTCTTTTAAAATAATGTATAGACGTCAAAAGAATTATATGGTCCCTTCAAATCGTTGTGAAGCAATTAATCATACTTCAAACTATCTAACTTGAAGATATTCAGAGGTTTAGAAAAAATTGTTTAAAGTTAAAAAATAATCTACGAACATAATTTTGTACTTTATGTTTAAAATCTAATTGGCTGCCGTTTTCAATATCAACTTTCACAGTGATTTTTCAGTTTGAAGTTTTTTTTTACTTGCACCGTTACACAGTTTATTATAGTTTATTCAAAAGGTCAATAAAATCAATTATATTCAACCAAAGAAATCTGTTTAAATGTTATAAGGTCATATTCATTAATATGCTCAAATATTATTTTCGTATATATTACAAAAAATAAATTAATGTCCTTATAATTACATTATATACCTTCTTTTATTTGTTTCACATTCTAAACGATATTTTTGGTTTTGTAGTAATTCGATGTCAGAAATATCTTGGATCAGACCGGTTAAGAAATTATAGAACTATTACTTGTTACGGAACACTAAACACCTTGTACGTACCTGAACATACCTTGTTACGTTTGACAAGGTAACGTAAACATAACTTAAATGTTAATTTGTTATGGAATGGAACAGATGTGTGCATCTCAGTGGTAAAGCGTCAGGGGAGACACGGTTGACAGTGTTTCCCCAAATAATTTATCCATAAAATAATTAATTTTTATTTATGAATTAAGTTGTGTAAGTTACTAAGAAAGGATACAAAACGAATTTAATAGGTTAAATATCACGCGACATGATGAGAGTATGAGCCATGGAACCTTGCAACTGTAAGGTGAGTTTCAGGGTAGACGTTACTTGAAATGTCTTTTTAACAAGAGGAGGGCTTTGGTGAATGACAACGGGTGGGGACCTGCGCGCGCAGCACAAAAATGCGACCCCTACATAACACCAGAAGACACGTCTCCCCCACACTAAAGAGCACAGAATTCTCGCTTGGCCACCTGTGTTGGTTTCATTGTGCTCACGTGTATTTGTTTTTGTTGAGTTTACAAATTATTTTTAATTTTGATAATAGTGTTATAGACTAAGAAGTGTGTAACCATTTACGTACTAATTATTTAATAATACATTGTTTTAAGAGTCATCCTTTTGATTGCTTTAAACATACTGTTTGCTTGGTTTAAATGAGCAAAATGAATACAGTTAGTACCAGTTCTATCGCAGAAGTATTTGATATAATCTCTGACAACTTTGATTCACTAGAATGTTTGTTAAAATACGAAATCAGTACGTTACATTTAGAGTGAAAGGTATTGATAAAGTTAAAAATATCTCAAGCGCTTTTAGATTTGTCGCGAAAAGATGGAAAAGTTGTCAGAATATTTCAAAACGTTTTGTATAGGTGGCTCTCTGGTTGTAAGCAAAACAAAACTATGCACTGCTATTCTTGTTTTTCATATTTAATAAAGAGGAACCATGGAAGTATAGTTGGAGTAGGCACTGTAAAAAAATTTGAAGCTAAATTTGCTAAACATGCTGGTAGCAAAACTCATATAAAAAATTATGAGATGTTTCACATGCTAGAACGTAACAAAATTGAACATTGTTTGTCCGAAACGTCTAGAATTTAAGCAGTACAGCGCAATGAATATGTGGCGCCAAATCGAAGGGTAGTAGGCCGTTTGATAGATATTTGTTATTTAGGGAGGAAAGAGTTAGCTTTTAGGGGTCATAAGGAAAATGAGCAATCTCTTAATAAGGGTAACTATTCAGAAACTTAAAATTTATTGGCTTCGGAAGAGTCTTTCATGAAAGAACATACATAGAGTGATTCAAAATTGCACGGCAATCTCTCGGGAGCTGATACCATTTCTAAAACTAAGAAAACATGAGACACAGCGTGTAAAACTCATTTATAAGAAAATATGAAAGTTTGTGTAATGCCTACAGTAATCCGGATTTGTCACCATTAAAAAAGTGAGTAAAATTTATATTTTTCTAGGAATATTTTCTAATTGAGATTCATAAAGGACATCAATAACAATACGATAGCTTTTCCTTGTTATTTAAGGCAAAGTATATAATGAATGTTGTGTTTCAGACAGTCACTTAGATATTAGATTAGATAGAGGTAGCATTAACTCTGTTTACCATAGTTTTACTGGCTCATTAAGAACGTCAAGAATCTTAGTACCAGCCTTTTCGCTGGTATTTTTATCATCATCTTCACTACAGGGATTAGGCCCTAGTTGGCCTGTTCCGGAACCCATCTCCTCCTCGGTCTACCAACATCCCTCTTTCCACTCGGCTTGTACTTGAGAGCTGCCACTGGCAATCTGGTATCTGGCATTCGGGCTACATGTCCACACCGTCTCCTCTTATACTCCTTAATCGTCTCATTTAAAGACTGGATCTTTAAGTCTTGTCTAATGTCTATGTTTCTTCTCCTATCCAGAAGGGAGGATCCTTGGACACTTCTCAGAAATCTCATTTCGGCAGCCTGAATTTTCTTTTCTTCCCCTTTACCGAGGGTCCATGTCTCATTTGCGTAAAGGAATGTCGGAACAGCTACTGTTTTATAAAATTTCATACGGGTTTCCTTCCGAGTTTTATTTCGTAAATTTCTATGAATTGTCCCACAGATGGATCTAAATTTTGATAGTTTATTAACCCAATCGGCATCAACGTTGTATGAGATGTTATATCCCAGATAATTAAAATCACAAACTTGTTCCAAAATTTGATTGTCTACCACAATTTTTGTTCTAATGGGACGTTTGCCTATAAACGCCATAGTTTTTGATTTATCGGCAGAGATCCTCAACCCATAATGTCGCAAAATAGTATTAAATGTAAATATCGCTTTTTGTAACTGGTCTTCCGTTTCTTCTGTCTTTCTGGTATTTTTATGTCTACCCAAATTATTTTGCCACGCTTCGCCATTGATGCACCTTATAGCATAAGTACATCAGACATACGTACATGATGCACACTCGCCTTTTATACTCCTCGTTCCCGCAGCCATCACTTTTATCGTTATGGTGTCTTTATCGATAGTGACCATCGATAGATCTGTCACAACGTACAATCAAATTTATCCAGTTTTTTTTAATACTCAAATTATTTAAAGTCAACAAATTTAAAATAAATAAAATACTGACTATCCGGTATCGCTAAATACTCCCAATTATGCGCACTTGAGTATTAGGATTTGTTTGCAATGATGTGCATTCTCTATAACACATAGTTATCACCTACTATAACTGTGTGATCTACGTCACCTTTTCTACGTCAGTTCAACAATATTATATTCGTACAATAATTGTCCACACGCAATAATAATGTCAACTAATAGAGTCCCGAACAACAATCACTTTTCACTAATAAACACTTGAGACGCACTGAATAAATCGCCCGATATAAACTGACTGACTGTCGCTGGATGCTTGTCATCTGGATGATTATACCCCAATAATCTGTCACTTTTTGGATGACGTGTTAAACAAGTGCCTATTACAGGCGCTCTCGAATCCACTAAAAACAGTGTCTGGCCTTGAACACAGTGCGCTGACTGGCGCGGTCCGGAACAACCTCGATTGTTGACGCATGACAAGTGTCACGTAATTGTCTTTCATCTCAAAGTAGCAATACGTACGCACACAAACATTACAGCTGGGCTCTGCTGGGATAGCCGAGAAACATAGAACGACACTCACCATTGTTCGACAACGGTCCGTAATTGCCAGACAATATTATAGTGTACTGAATTGCATTACTGTATTACGGAATAGCATGCCGCTCAATTAAAACAAACGACATAGCATTTTTCTCAGAGAAATGTATTTATCAAACATTACGTTTAGTGACAAAACCCTATCCTGTCGGCAGACTTACTGAATCCGTTAAAGAGTCCAGAGTCTACGTGTAGATTGTCTCTTTAATGGACCTTGCAAATCTTAAATAAACACATTTAACTTAATGGCTGGTACTTTACAGAAAAATTGTAAAAAACAATAAATAGTTACTATAAATTTGTCGGATTATGACACATTAATTAATGTTCCCGACGTAATCGATAGTAATTTCCAGCAACAGAACATGTGAACAATATAATCTAGAGATTACTCAATACTGGAGTTCATTAACATTAATCAGATTTATAATGAAACCTTCTCAACTATAGTCTGTTGTTCGCCTATGTTACAACATGTAAATGCGTCAAACGACGTACGAAAGTCCTTCGAAACAAGATTCCACTACT
Organism: Magicicada septendecula; assembly: GCA_034769895.1. Taxonomy (NCBI): domain Eukaryota; kingdom Metazoa; phylum Arthropoda; class Insecta; order Hemiptera; family Cicadidae; genus Magicicada; species Magicicada septendecula. The sequence continues at coordinate 455,312,388 of CM068374.1, read as the reverse complement.
AGTAGGCCTATTAAATATTTAAATTTCAACCGACGTCAGACAATAACATTATACACACTTATCAGCCGAGTTCATTTGAATTGATTTTATCACATCTCGAGCCTATGATAAGTTACAAAAAATTTGATTTTCTGAGATGGAAGCGTATATATTTATGAAAAGTAGTAGGCCTACCACCATTATATAGACGTGCGTGCATGAGTATTGATGTCATTTATCATACTAAGAATAAATAAGTAATGCGAGAATGCGAAACACTTTATTCAGAGTAATTTTTCTTTACCTATTCGCATGGGCATTCAGTACTGGATAAAGAACATGTAGACAAGTGATAATCATTTCTGTCACATCATGGAAACGAATGTTTATAACATGCATAAAGGAATGTAGATCAAAGTTTCAATGTGCATATTAAGTGCCTTGTTAAATATTCTAAAAGTAAATTATTATTTTTTCATTATACATTTAAGCCTTCATTTATCTATACGTATTTTAAATCTTATTACAATGTTTGTGTATGTATAATAAGATTGTCGCTAAGCAACAATAAACAACTCAGAGACATTGATTCATTTGACCCGTTGTAACAATCAAATGTTAATTAATACGGTTGCATATTTTTTTAAATTGACTTACATACATCAGCTTTTATACTTAACTTTTAAATAATTACACCGATCATTGTGTTAGGAGTTGTGTTGTCATTTGCTAAACGATTTCCTTGTTCCCATTATCTATACATATAAAACTCAAAGTCTGAGGATTTCTTTGTATTAAAGTTACTTTGTATGCGAGTATTCAAGTTACTTTTATCAGACTAATTTTCCTTTACCTATGTGCCTGGCCACTCAGTATTGATAAGAAACATGTGGAAGAGAGATAATCATGTTTGTCACATCATGAAGTGGAATGTTTTCAACATGTATCAATGATAATAAACCAGAGATTTAATACATATATTAAATGCCTTGGCAAATATGTTAAAGTAAATTATTCTTATTCTCTTAATTTAATTCCTTTTAAAAATATATTTAAGCCTTCATTTATCTATGAGTATATCAGATACAATTATACTATTTGTGTATTTATAATAAGACTGTTGCTAACCAATAGTAAACAACTCAGCAAAATTTATTAAACATTGATTCATTTTGACTTGTAACAATTAATTGTTAATTAATATTGTTGCAAAACGTTTTAATAATTTCATTTACAAACGTCAGGTTTTATACATAACTTTCTAAGTAATCACACCAATCATTGTGTTACGAGGTTACGAGTTGTGTTGTCAGTCACTAAAGAATTTAGTTGTTTACGTAAAGAATGAAGGCAACTACCATTTCCAATTTTAGTATAAAAAATAATTTTATTTATGTCATGACAAAAAGAGATTTTTCCTTTGATGGAAAACCATTAGTCTACTTTGAATCACTAAAATTGTTTTGTTCGGTCGGTACTGTAATGTGTCAACTTCTGTCACATTGTTACTGACATACTGTCGATTAATTTCTTACCTGTTCAGTTTTTGGTCTACTTAAGTTCAACACAGTGTGATACTATTTCCAGTAAATGATAACTTACTCTTCAGATATGTGTCTCTAAGTAAAAACAAGATATCAACTTGTCTGTGACCTTGACATTTTTATACATATTTAGAAGTCTTTGCAATTTTTCTAACATTTACGGTTTGCTTATAATTGAATAAAACTATAATTTAGAATCCACTTGGGGTGAGATTGCAAACTTTTAGGCTTGAACAGGCTTCACGCACACACTCTATTTACTAATGTACACACTCTCAGCGGCAATCGCGTGATCGTGCCTGTCGATTCCTGTGTATAAACTCTTTCAATTTCACACCTGCTTATCTATTACATATTAATAAAATTAATCTAAATATTTATTTTATTTAATAAATGCACAGTACACAATAAAACCTACGGTCATTTTTATTGTTAATAATACCATTCTTCTTCTTCTTCTTCTTCTTCTTCTTCTTCTTCTTCTTCTTCTTCTTCTTCTTCTTCTTCTTCTTCTTCAGCAGCAGCAGCAGCAGCAGCAGCAGCACTACAGCCTAACTTGAGGCCTGGCTTCCAACACCAGTCCTCTCTAATGTCTCCTATCCATTGCCATCTCAGTGTTACCGCTCACGTCCATTCTTCTAGCACATGATCCATCCATTTTATCCTAGGTCGGCCCCTCTTTCTGCTACTATAGACCTGCGCCATCAAGATTTTCTTTGGCATACGCTTATCATCCATCCGCTCTACGTGTCCTAGCCATTTTATTCGTTCAGCCTTTATGAATCTTACATTATCCTTTTGATTCAAAGCTCGTCTATCTCGTGGTTATTTCTTATTCTCCATTTGTCATCTTCTTTAACCGGGCCATAAACACGTCTTACGATCTTACTTTCAAGACTTCTTAATGTTACTTGTTCCTTTCTTGTCAATGTCCATGCCAATTCCAATAATACTACCAATACATCAAAGCTATTTGCCAATAATACCAATTTACCATTCATTGCCAATAATACATCAAAGCTATTTGTCCGAGTAGGAAAACAAAAAAAAAATAATAATACGTTTAGGATGCTGCTTCGTAAAAACTGGATCATGGAACACGGAAAATTATATTAGTTTTGATGCAACAGGAGTATGTTGGATTGTACTTTAACACTTGTAGGTGTACCTATTACTCTAAGAACGTACTTTATTAAAGGTATATTAAAAATAATCTGAAGACGACGCAGAGGAATTACTGAGAAGGTTTCCCTTACAGGAGGTAAGCACAGGTATTAAACGCAACGTCGCCAATCAAAGGAGAGCAGATAAAGTTTTATCATAAACGAGAGTCCTAACGGTTTATGAATAGCTTGAAGTTAATATACTTTCCAAAACGATAAGAAATCTGAACATGAAATCGCTTAATGTTTCGTCATTGTCGAAAGAAGGAAAACAACTTAATCCGAGAGGCCTTATTGATTACGTCTTTAAGTAGGAAAAATAATACAAAAGCAAAGGTAACTTATTATCAGATAAGTCAAACTTTTTTTTTACATTCAGTCACAAGTACATTTTTAAACACCGTTGATTATTATATTTGATATTTTTAAAAACACTAGTACCAATGTTTGGAAGTAAAGTTTCCCGTGAAGGATTGTCGTGCTTCTGACCACCTACAGCCTCGTCGCAGTGGTGTAATCTCATTGGCCTTAATTGTTTATGGTTCATCGCACCAGATGAGTTCATTTGAATTCTTTTGACTGGCTAAGGTCACGGTAATTTATATGTTAATTTGTTGTCGAATAATCCATACGCGCGGGCGTGTGTGTCTGTGTGTGTGTGTGAGCGCGCGCGCGTGTGTTCAACCTATATAATCAAGCAAAGTACGGACGTATATGTCGTTTATTAACTTCCGAAAACTCGTTTCTACTTCAGGTAATATGTAATCACTATTATCGACACCTTTTCCCATGATGTTTCCTAATCATCGTTCCTGCTTATGTATCCGGCACCGAAAGTATTTGAAAAATATACGTATACTGCTTCCGTTCTTAGCTTAATCCTGATGTAAACAAATCCACGTGGCTCATCTGAAACGCCATTGGTCAGCGGCGTTGACACTGTACACACAGTAATGTGTTACGCTCATGTGCAGAATGTCTGTACAGTCATGTGAGAGTTGTTTTTGGCCTACCTATTGTCTTTAGTGTTACTGCAACAAGTGGTTTTTGATTACGATTAATCATCTTTATGACTATATAGTAGGACTTTATCGCTGCTGACTGTAAATATCAGTTACTAGTAAGCGTTTAAGGATACGAGTGTAAAGTGTGTGAGTGTCTCAGCGCTACGTATTTGATGTGTTTAGTGTAAGTTGGTGAAATAATTTTTGGTAACTTATTGCTTTTTTTAATTTTATAGCATTGCTTGTAATATTTTGCGTTAAGATGGATAGCACAGCTGGCCCATCAAGTGTGTCTGTTACGAAACACAAACGGGGTAAACCGCTAAAAAGTGGTGAAAAAATAATACTAGACTATTTAACGTTTTTTAATAAGCTAAATGAAAAATACCCGACTCTTGCTATCAAAGACTTAGAAAAACTTACTTCCGAATTTACGTTTGTTTCAGAAAGTAGTGTTCAAAGCATCAGAAGTGAGATTAAAAACACAGGGAAACTCGTTACGCCAGGAAAGAAAATAAAACGCGAGAGCGAGAGTACTGTATTGGGTAAATGCGATGACTTCGTTAAAACGGCTGTACGTTATAAAGTCCATAATTTTTTTTTCGTAATGAAGCTCCAATCCTAAAAAAACTATTATTAGAAATTCATAATGACTCCGATTTACCACATATGGGACGTACCAATCTCCATGGAGGAGCGGTCGTGGCGTAGTGGCTAGCGTGTGACGCTGCTACGCTGTCGGCGCGGGTTCAATTCCCGCCAGGAGCCATCTGATTTAGATACGACCGTTCCCCCTCGCAATGTAATGGCAACCCAGCGAGTGGTATCCTGCCTAGTAGAAACCCTCCCCCCCCCAAAAAAAAAAAAAAAAAAAAAAAAAAAAAAAAAAAAAAAAAAGCCGTTCGGATCCGGCGTTAAACTGTAGGTCCCATATACCTGTGAGACTCAGTCACACACGCACCACGGGTATATGCGGGGAGGGTACTAACCAGTCGAAAGACTGAAGGACTACGAACTGACTGAATCTCCATGGACTTTTAAAATGGGTTTTGAAATTATTAAAAAAAATAAAATAAAATAATCTGTAATTTCAGATAGACACAACCTTTGGACTTGGCAAAGAAATTACTTAAAGTCAATTAAGCAGTTCAGGACGGAGAATCGCCACATTTTTTACCTCGATGAGACGTGGGTTCACACGACTAGTAAAGTATGGAGTGATTCCACAACAAAAACATCACGACAGGTCTGTCAGGTCTGTCAACTGGAATAAAACCACCACGTAACAAAGGGAAGCGTCTCACATTACTTCATATCGGTAATTAACATGGGTTTTTAGATGGAGAACTTCTGTTGTAATCTAAAAATAGTGGGGATTATCATACTGAAACGAATGGTGGCATCTTCAAAAAGTGGTTTGAAAAGATTGTTATACTATTACCAAACAATAGTGTAATAATGAGGGATAACCCCCAATATCATTCCGTGATGACAGAACGCATTCCGAATAGTGTGTGGCGGAAAGCTGATATTGTCGCGTGGCACAACTTACAAAATATACGTTTTAAAGAAAGTTGCGTCAAAACTCAACTTTTAGAAATAGTTAAACAAAATAAACATGAATTTTAAAAAGTTTGTAGTAAACGATATTGCCGAAAAATTGGGGCACACCGTTTTAAGGCTTCCTCCTTATCACCGTACTCTGAATCCTATTGAATTAACATAGAGCCAGTTGAAAGGATACTTTGTCCGTCACAACACAACGTATAAGCTGCATGATGTAAAACAGCTGATAGAGAAGGCGGTAAATGAGATAACGGCGAACAAATGGAGTCATTGTGTGCAACACGTATTCAAAGAAGAAGACAAGCTTTGGGAATTCGACCAAATTACCGACACAGTCGTGGACAATCTTATCATCAACACTGCTGACTCAAGTGATGATTCAAGCTCCGACACAAATGTGGAAGGCATCGCATTACTCTCTGACAGCAACTGATAATACACACTGGTACTTACACTGGTAAGTAATTATCACAGCTTCTATTTTTTCATTAAATATAGGCCTACTTTATATTTTCTTGCGATATTCAAACAACGAATAATAAAGCCATTAACTCTCCGTGTTATAAAATATTTCACTGTCGGTCTGACACAGTAACTCAAATTATATTTCGGTCCGGACAAATTATTATAATTTATATGTGTTTATACAGTATCAACATTATAATATAGAACTGTCTGTAATCCTTATGTCATAGTGACACGCCTCTAATTCAAGCAGCAAAAAGCGTTTCAGATGTACCACGCCTGTTTGTTTACATCAGGATTAAGCTAAGAACGGAAACTTGTCTTATTAAGAGACGCTGAAGTACTTTAATCCTTCTCGGTATTACGTAATGCGGAATAAGTGTTACACCATTACAGAACATTCTCGGCTATTCCAGCGAAATCCGGCTGTAATGTTGTATGCGTACGTGATCTCAACATGCGTTAGCCAGACTGTTCCAGATTCGCCGACCTCGCGCACTGTGTCAAGGTCGCAATCAATTACGTTATGCTGTTTTCTAGTAGCGTTCTTGATGCGTAGTATGGATTGTTCTAGATATATCAGTGAGTATAAATACAAGACTTCAGCGGCGCTTAGTTCAGTTTGAGTTGCGATTTATTTCAATGCGGTTCGAACTATTGTGGCGAAGTGTTATGTGTTTATAATAGTGCGGGACAATTGTAATACAATTGTGTTTTATATTAGTTGATATTACTATTGCGTGTGAACAATTTTTATTTGTTTTGTTGTAAGAAACTATCTTGTTGATTACAAACTGTTTAATTGTGATAATTAAAGCTGGTGATCAGTGACTTAATTGGTGTCTTGTATTTTGTTTTCCACTGTACGATACGACGATGAAGGAGAGCGTCGTAACAATATACGCTTAGGTTTAAGGTGTCATTATTGTTTTTGTATTTGTTTCTAACTGGTTGCGTTCCAAAACTATCAATTTCATGTTATGGCTAGCAAAAAAATATCGGTATGGAGAACCATACATGACTTCCATATTCTAAGATTTATTTTTAAAATCATTTTCGAAATGAAATATTACCATAGAAACTACTTCTTTCTACTTACTGCTTCAGCTTTAACCACAGTACTGTGGTCACTAACATATACCACCTCATGTTATCACACTCGATTTTCACTGATGATGGAAGTCAATGGCATTGCCGAAACGTCTGGTTTTGTAGAAAACATTGGACTACGGCCAAATATCCAGAGAAGGAATTTTAACAAAAACTACTTCTTTGTTGCCGATAACGTAGTAGGCCTACATATATATATAAAAAATATGCATAAAATTAATGGATTTTATAAGTTAATGAATGATCTCCATTAAATAGTGCTCAAGTTTCCAAAGTTTTAATATTATGATGTCCGTAATTAAAACATCAGAGCAGGTTTAGTGTGTATGAGGGTTCACCGTGGACAAAAATTTTCAACATTTCCTATTGAGCGTTGCTTAGAATAAATCTGCGAATCTACAGTGTACGTTTCACAGAACAAACACGAGGAAAAGAAGGAGCGCTCCGAAGTCACTCATGGACCCTCAGCATCTTGCAGAGGGTTCATTCCCTAAAGACGAAAAGTCTGTCTATGAATCGTTCCTCTGTAAACACGTGCAGTTACACTGCCTAGCGATCCACAGGAAGCAAATCGCTATCCACGCTGGACACTTTTTCGGCTTGCATGCGTTATGTTGGTGTGGGTTCGGCACTTTCCATTTAAAAACCGTGCAAATGTAAGAAAATAAACGAGGCCAGAAATAACGCGAATTGTGTGTGTGTGTGTGTGTGTGTGTGTGTGTGTGTGTGTGTGTGTGTGTGTGTGTGTGTGTGTGTGTGTGTGTGTGTGTGTGTGTGTGTGGGTGTGGGTGTGTGTGTGTGTGTGTGTGTGTGTGTGTGTGTGTGTGTGTGTGTGTGTGTGTGTGTCTTCCCTGCCTTTTTATTGCGGTAGTGATAATAATAAAATGGAAACGTAAACAGTACATAACTGAGATATGCTTGCCTGCCACGCACGATATATTTTCTCTTATACATGACTAGCAGAATACCCGTGCTTCGCTACGGAGTTTCACGTTGTACGTAATGAAAATGTTAGTTTAAGTAATAAAGTTTAATTAAAGTAGGCTTCTTAAAAATAAATAGCTGTTCCCCACAACTTCGTTCGCGTGGTCTTCAATTTAATGCGATAATATATTTAGAACAGAATCTATTCTATTGGGTTGCCATAGTAACCAGATCTAATAGTTTTTTAAGACCGCAAAGGACCCCCCAGAGGATCGTATCGAAAAAAACACCTGTCCTATGTTGGTTCTCCCGTTGCGTAAAATATTTGTGCCAAGTTTGGTTGAAATCGGTCCAATGGTTTAAGTGGAGACGTGGAAGACCCCAAAGGATCGTATCGAAAAAAACACTTGTCCTATGTTGGTTCTCCCTTTGCGTAAAATATTTGTGCCAAGTTTGGTTGAAATCGGTCCAGTGGTTTAGGAGGCGAAGTGGAGACCCCAAAGAACCCCCAAAAGGACCACATCGAAAAAACACCTATCCTATGTTGGTTCTCCCGTTGCGTAAAATATTTGTGCCAAGTTTGGTTGAAATCGGTACAGTGGTTTAGGAGGAGATGTGGAAGAAACCTTCGCGGACGTGCGCACAACAACTCACCGAAGTTTTATCGCAATCGGATGAATGGTATAGGAACGCATACGGGACAAACAAAAAAAACATTCATTTTTATATATAAGATGTAAACTATACCACTTACTTGACATAAACCGTGATAGCTAAGCTAATGTACAACATATATGTATTAATTATACACATAAATGTTCCTCGATAGACACTATCTATTGGCGAAAACTTGAATAAAATCCGTTCAGTACTTCCTGAGATTAGCGATTTCAAACACAGAGAGAAAACGCACCGACTTTACTTTATACTATGTACAGATTTACATTAAAATGAAAAAATTATAATTTTATTGCCTGGCAACAAAATTATTTTATTTTAACAATTACCATTGTTTGAAAAAACTTTAAATGAATTTTCATGTACTTTACTCTTCTTAAAACGTAAAAGGTTGCAGGTAAACTACCCCTTCCCCTTAACCGATCTTCACCAAAATCAAAAGGCCTTGAGTCCTCTACAATTCAGTGACGTATGCAAAAAATTATTTGATTCTGTTTGAATATGCGGCAGTTACCGTTCGTCATAGAAAATACGCTTGATAAAAAAACGTTGCAGGTAAACTACCCCTTCCCCTTAACCGATCTTCACAAAAAACAATAGGTCTTGAATACTCTACAAATCACGGCTGTATGCAAAAAATTATTTGATTCTGTTTGAATTTGCGGCTGTTATCGTTTGCCATAGAAAATACCCTTGATAAAAAAAAATGCTGCAGGTAAACTACCCCTTTCCCTTAACCGATCTTCACCAAAAACAACAGGTCTTGAGAACTCTGCAATTTAGGGCTGCATAAAAATAATCTTTTGATTCTGTTTGAATTTGCGTCTGTTATCGTTTGCCATAAAAAATACCCTTGTTAAAACATAAAATGTTCCAGGTAAACTACCCCTTTCCCTTAACCGATCTTCACCAAAAACCATAGGTCTTGAGAACTCTACAATTCAGGGCTGCATACGAAACATTATTTAATTTTGTTTGAATTTGCGGCTGTTATCGTTTGCCAAATAAAAAATTTCCCTTGATAAAAAAAAACCGTTGCAGGTAAACTACCCCTTTCCCTCAACCGATCTTTACCAAAAACAATAGGTCGTGAGTACTCTACAAATCAGGGCTGTATGCAAAAAATTACTTGATTCTGTTTGAATTTGCGGCAGTTATCGTTTGCCATAGAAAAAAAATCTACAGACACACAGACACACACACACACACATACAGACAGACAGACACACAGACACTTTTCGGAAAACGACTGTTTTTCATGTTTTGAGTGTAGTAGAATCAGAATCTGCAATAATCTCGAACACGATTTTTTTTGCCATCACCATACTTCCATTCCTTAAGGAATATGGAAGTAATACATGTCGGTTAATAGTCACAACATTAAATTTACAATTTAACACCAATCACGACCAGTCTCACACATCAAAAATCTAAGGTATATCACAATTATTAATGAGACTGGTTAAATTCTTATAAATAAAAATACGAATACATAAATGGCAAATAATAAATACAATCTTATGAATTCTTGACATTAAAGAAATATCCCGGAATCACTAGTTCCACAGGGGGGAATTCACTACCCTATCGCCTTTTCCTCGTTTTGTAAGTTTTTTTTTTTTTGTAGGCATATATATTTTAGAATTTATTTTTCTTATGTTATAATTTGCTCAAATGTAATATTATTGATAAAAGGACTATCAAGAAATTGCAGTAATACTTATTTATTTCGAATCCGACCTTGTACTGGACATATAGTCAAAAAACAGTTGCTGAAGTAGCTGCCACACAGAGTAGAGCATACATCACGCAGGAAGCAAAGAGTAACATACGATTTTTTTTGTTTATTCTCCTTTGAACAATACAACATAACTGGTGTGTCGAGTTTCGTTTGAATTAATAATTAGAAGAAATTACCAGCTGTCTTATGCTTTAAAATACCTCATAATTACAGTTTTGTTAGAAATGTAAATATTGTAATACGGTTAATACAAATTTTGGTTCAATGAATTTAATATTGTTACGATATCACAGAACAATCTACGTGTTTCTCGAATGTGCCAGAAGAATCTCGGTGTAACGTGTGTGGCGTACGTGCTTGTCGACGCATTTTCGAGAGGTTTCTCGAAGGCGCCAGCCGCGCGGACTGTGTCAAGGCCGCAGTTAATTACGTAGTTCACACGAGCGCTAAGACGCAATTATGCTCTGTATGACGGTGGTTGGCGTGCGGACCCTTGGCCTACCTGCTGCCTCTCCCCATTGTAATACTTCCGCCCGGGCTCGACAGCAGCTAATTGCCACGTGAGTCACCTCACAGTGCGTCCAGTATGAAACAATTTTTTTTTTTGCCTCGCCCAATACTGGTAAAATATTGTTATATTTTAAATCAGCGAAATAATACGATGAAAATGACACCAAACACGACTAAAAAATATTAATAAATAATATAAATAAAGTCATTGTAATTATTCAGTCATTGTTACTTTATAACGCCCAATTTTTAATATTCCTCAGTCGTGTTTGGTGTCATTTTCATCGTATTATTTCGCTGATTTCAAATATAACAACATTTTACCAGTATTGGGCGAGGCAAAAAAAAATTGTTTCATACTGGACGCACAGTGAGGTGACTCACGCGGCAATTAGCTGCTGTCGAGCCCGGGCGTAAGTAATAAAATGGGGAGAGGCAGCAGGTAGGCCAAGGGTCCACACGTCAACCACCGTCATACAGAGCATAGGAACATTCTTTTCTGTGAGCGCAGGTATAAATACATGGCGGGCAGCGGCCTTAAGTTCCAGTACTAGTACGAGTTATTGACAGTGCGCTTCGAGAGTTATAGTAGCGATATTACTGTGCGCGTTCAAGTGGTTATTAGTTAAGAGTGGTGTTTTATAATCGAACAGTATAATTGTAATACAAATGTGTTTAATTTAGTGGACATTTCATTGCGTATGAACAATTTTTTTTTTTTATTTGTTGTAGAGACTGTGTTGTTAATTACGAACTGTTAATTGTGGAAATTAAAGCTGATAATTAGTGAGTTAATTGGTGTCTTCAGACTAAAACAAATAGTGGCCTTTAGGTACCTGATCCCCGAACACCAATTTGGGTTCAGAGAAAAACATTCTACAGTGCAGCAATGCCACAGAATAGTGAACAAAATTAGGGATAGCCTGGAAAAGAAGACGATGTGCGCAGTTGTCTTCCTGGATATTCAGCAGGCTTTTGATAAAGTCTGGCATGAGGGCCTTCTGTACAAGCTGAAGAAACAACTTCCTGATCAACTATATTTACTGTTGAAATCATACGTGCAAGATAGACACTTCCAAATCAAGATCGAAGACACTGTGTCAGTAATCTCTCCTATAAAGTCGGGAGTGCTTCAGAGCAGCGTTCTGGGGCCATACTTATATCTTATATTTACTGCCGACCTACCTGTGACGGACTACACTACCACCGCCACCTTCGCTGATGATACCGCTATCCTCGCAGTAGATCCCAACCCGGAACGAGCCTCTGAGAAACTGCAAAGCCATCTTTACCTCCTGCAAGATTGGTTCCAGCGGTGGAGGATCCGAGTTAATTCTGCAAAATCCACTCAAATAACCTTCACCATGAAACGTAGCTCTTTCCACAAGTCACCATAAACGATGCCCCCATACCTATAAAATCAGAAATTAAATACCTGGGGCTGCATTTGGACGACAAATTAACATGGAAAGCCCACATTCAGGCTAAGAAACAACAACTCAACTTAAAAGCCAGGCAAATGTACTGGCTCATAGGTATAAAATCTCAACTATTTCTCGCAACCAAAGTCAACATATATAAAGCTGTGCTCAGACCAATCTGGACTTACGGTATAGAATTGTGGGGCTGCTCTAAACCTTCCAACACAAAGATTCTGCAGACAGTTCAGTCAAAAATCTTGCGTTGCATAACGAATGCTCCCTGGTTCATCTCTAATTATACTCTTCACAAAGACCTCAACATTCCATACGTTTCTGATGTCATCAAGATGCACGCCGGTCAGTACAGGAACCGCAACATAGGACACAGCAATAACCTGATCAACGAGCTCCTCAATCCATCACTGGATGTAAGAAGGCTGAAGAGACAGTGGCCAGATAACCTGACCCGGTGAACGTGGTAATCATCGCTGGATGGTTCCCACCTCAAGTGACGACTTATACATCACTTTTACTTATTACTCTGTGAAATGAGTAGATTGTAAAACTGCATTATAATAAATAAAAAAAAAATAAATAAAAAATTTTTTGTCTTGTACTTATTTTGTTTCCACTGTACGAGTAGACCGTCGTAACAATATATATGCACTTTAATTTGTTGCAAAATACGGAGTCAATTTATGTTGTAACAAAGTACAGTATGGCGTGGGAAATGACAAATGCACGTCTGGTAGATGAGTGATTGTTAAAATTAATTACAATACTTGCCGGTACTGTTTAACCAAACACACGGAATGACTACACACATGTCTAACTGTTTCTGAGTGCGCGATCGATTAGTGGCTCTAGTTGAATGTTTACCATCTACACGGTAACGGACCCCCGGCCGTAGAAACTAAGTCTTCTACGCAACATAGTAAACTCAATTCTGTGTTAGATACGTTTCATTCTAAATCCGTTTTTAATGTTCTGTCCACGATGTGAAGTTGAAACCGAAAGTTTATTTCAAAAATGTCACTCTACTGATCCATTGTACGAAGCGTAATTTATTTAACTTGTGGAATCTTATTAGGGCAAATTAACTATGAACTATTCAAATTCACTCAAATAAAAAAGCGTCTATTTAATAAAGTACCACGATACAGGATTTCTTAACAAAATTTTACAGAAATATAGCGTTATGAAATGTTTGCTAAATATCAATGTTTAATATATCTCTTCTCTTTGCTCGGCGCACCGTGACTATAATTGGTCTGTTATGCAAGACATTTTCAGGTTGATCCTATTGTTTGTTTTTTTCTGTTTTTAATAATGTATATTTTAATTACTCTAAATTATACAATGTACGAGCACAACGAATATAGAATGAAAAATCTAAAAGAAGACGTTAAACTCAGTGAGATATGTTTCTAGCATTATAAACGTTTTCGGAAAATTGTTACAAATGCTACGAATTCAAAATCCAATGCTTTATATCGGTTAACTATTCTCTTAATGTGTTATGTTAAACATTATTCGTTCTGAAAGTACGTTTGCATGGATTTGATCTAATTTATTACACATATTGGTGGACATTATATAATTATTTTGTTACATTTAATTATTAAAGTTGTGTTAGTGGTTATAATAACAAGCAGAAATAACACTCTGTATAATATTTACCGTATTTTATCCGTCGTGTGACTTCGTGCTGCGTTCGATTGGTTTACGCGTTTCGAAACATATGTTCCGTCTTCAGAAATAAAAAAATCACTCAAAGTGAGGTCGTAAAATATTAAAATTGCAAATATTGAAAACAATTCTGCACATAACCGCGTTACATGAGTGCGCACTCGAGTCGGACCGATCGGAAACAGAGTCAGAATTGTTTATCTGATTGTGTGCGGTCGGTTACGTGCAGAATTGTTTCCAATATTTGCAGTTTAAATAATTAGCGACCTCACTTTGGGTGATTTTTTATTTCTGAAGACGGAACATATGTTTCGAAACGCGTAAACCAATCGAACGCAACACGAAGTCACACGATAGATAAAATACGGTAAATATTATACAGATTTTGCCAATAAGTGACTTGGATACCAATGCAAACATGTTTTTCCAAGAAGTAACGCTGTTCCACACCGCTATAGAAACATTGTTCCGATTAGCCCTTTCAAGCTTCACAGCTCATTTCCGATCTGATGATGAGCTGTAAAGCTTGAAAGCGTTAATCGGAAATTTTTTTTCTGGTGTGCAGCAGTGTTATTTTTGTTTGATATTTTGTTACAAAATACACAGGGTCACAACTCAACCGCTCCATTACTTTCTAACCCTGTGTTAAGACGCATATACTGTACGTTTGTTGATCAGTAACGTGTAAACGGCAATGATATACGTCCGTGGCGCAAGAGCGTTATTTATACGGCAATGATATACGGCCGTGGCGCAAGAGCGTTATTTATACGGCAATGATATACGGCCGTGGCGCAAGAGCATTATTTATACATCAATGATATACGGCCGTGGCGCAAGAGCGCTATTTATACGGCAATGATATACGGCCGTGGCGCAAGAGCATTATTTATACAGCAATGATATACGGCCGTGGCGCAAGAGCATTATTTATACGGCAATGATATACGGCCGTGGCGCAAGAGCATTATTTATACGGCAGTGATATACGGCCGTGGCGCAAGAGCATTATTTATACGGCAGTGATATACGGCCGTTGTGCAAGAGCATTATTTATACGGCAATGATATACGGCCGTGGCGCAAGAGCATTATTTAAAAATTGCAACTAATATGTCCAAACGTTTAGAATTAAGTGCTTTACAAAGAGACCTGATAGGAAAGCAAACACTCGTCTAAGAGAAAGGGGAACAGAAAATATTGTTAAGAAAAAATAAGAAGAAAGGAGTGAGATGAATGAGTCCCAACTTAAGGAAACTCGAAGAAGGACTTATGAAAATGCTATGTATAAGTGGAGATCCACGGCACAAATACGTAAAACAAAAGTAATTCGGTAGGTAGTGCAAATATGATAGTTTGTAAACGGTTTTTGACAAATTTAACTAATATGAAAAGAACAAAGACGACACTTCTTGGAATTCATATAATTAGGAAAGAAGTGAAAGTATAATAAAAAGAAAATAATAAAAGAGAAACAAATTAAAATTAAAATAGTAGTAAAAATTATAAAACAAGGAATGAAATCAAAGTTCGGTTGATGTTTAGGAAATAGTAAAACAATAATTTTATTATTTACTCGTGACAAAAATGCATGCCAAAAATGAAAATAAGTTAGGTGAACAATCATTGTTATTATAAGAGAAGTTTCTTGGCAAGTAGCTTATTTATATAACTTTACAAGTATAGAAGGTTTTTGTAATCGACTTTTTTAGAAATACAAAAGAGACAGAAAAAACATAGACAGTAAGGAGTGGAAATTAGATAAACTAACGTTGAAAGAAAACATAAAATTAATAAGTCGTAATATTATGAGATCCACACGCCATATTGATTCGTGTTATGCTACTCATGGCCATCGCTTTTCTATCGTGAGTCTATTTTCTTGTATGCAAACGTTGTTATATCACAGAAATTTAATATAGATAATTCTCTATTTGTTATTTTAATATACATTTATTTTGCATTCAGTGTAATTATGATTTCGAAATGTGTGGTGGTGCAAAGTGTGTTGTACTGTGTACTGGTGTTACATTTTGTATTAAATATTATACACGCTCTTTTGCATTCCCTTAAACGAAATTGCAACATGTGGCAGTGTTTTTAGTTGCCAATTTGCAACCAATTTCGGTTGAGGCAATAAATATTAAAATTAAATGTAAATTTTGAACGACAGAATAAATTAATGTCATATTTAAAATTTGTTGTAACAACAATTCAAGTTTTCTGATTCTATGGAAACCATACTAAGTGAATTAAATTTGTAGAAACCACCACTTTACGTAAATTAGACTTATTTACATTTGTTAGCTAATAATAATAAATAGCGACTTAATAATAATAATAATAATAATAATGTAATAATGGATATAGAAGGCGTAATTTTAAAATTTAAATTCTTGGATTTCGTTGTCCATGACGTGTCCGTTTGAAAATATACAAACACATGAAAACGCATAAAAACGACATCCTAAACGAACAGATACAATTCAAATCACAGGTATTATTCGAACATATTACACCCCACACACACAACATCGATCCTTCAAAAGTCGATACCATCGCCAAGAACAAGACGGACAGTGCTCCTAGCGGCAGCCTCTGAAGAAGCTTTTTAAAAGCGAAAACTAGTTTAGGCTATACGGTAAAACGTTTCGTTTATACCCATAAAAAACTTTGTGTTCCGAGTCGGTAGTGAATTAATTATAATTATTAAAATTTAGCTACCTGTATGTAGTTATAGCCATTAAACAATCGCAAGTCATGTGTCATTGTATTACAGACTAATCCTGCCGTTACAAATCAATCAGCAATATACATTGTTCGGTCATTTCTTATTAATAAGCTTTCGAATTACCGTTATACACATGTAAACACTATATTTTAGACAATATCTACATACTATGATTTAATTTTTTTTACAACTAACTTGTTATTTTATTGACCACCAAACATGATTATAATGAATCCAATTGAAATTCTGATATCGTAAATATAGCTTATATCGTGCTCTGTCGTCTACTAAATATTATTTTAACAATTATTGAATTGTATTACAATTTATTATACTTATGCACGTTAGTCATTAGTTATAGTTAGACATTTTTTCACGGAAACTTTTAACATATTCAAATATCACCCTAGACGGGAATGTTTAGTAAAATTTATTCGTAGTTGTAGAAAATGTGTGATTGACAAATGCCCAGCCTGTCGGAAGACTCTCTAAAGGGCTTAAGATCTTATGTCAAAGTGTTAAGAGTCGACACTGTATCTTGACAAGTACCATTAATATAGTGTTACAACGGTCTAGTGATCGTCGTATGGTACAGTGGAAAACAAAATACAAGACACCAATGAAGTCAGTAATCACCAGCTTTAATTATCACAATTAAACTGTTTGTATTCAACAAGATAGTCTCTTACGACAAATCAGATAAAAATTGTTCACACGCAATAAAATGTCAACTAACATAAAACACAATTGTATTACAATTGTCCCGCACGATTATAGAACACAACACTTGGCCACAATAATTACTTTTCACTAATAACCACTTGAACGCGCAGAGTAATCGCCCGACAATAACTGAACTGAGCGTCGCTGAGTACTTGTATTTACACCCCGCTGAGGTTCCAGAATATTTGCTAATATGCGTCTACTAGAAAACACTAGAACGTAATTCATTGCGACCTTGAACACAGCACGCGCGGACCGGTGTGGTCTGGTACATACCCATTAGTTGACGCGTAATTGTCTTTCACCCAAAGTAGCATCATTATGTACGCACACACACACTACAGCCGGATTCCACTGGAACATTCGATAAATTTGTAGAGCGTTCCGTATTACGTATCACTTTTCCGCATTACGTAACAATACATTTAATTTAGTCGCTGAAACTTTCAAGAAATATTACAAAAAGTAATATAATATTATCAAAAATATTTGTTGAATATTTAAATGCAATTAATATTCCTTGCATATCAATGACAAATTCCAGCATGAGAACGAACGGATATAATCTGGAGATCATGAAATCTTAGAATTTATTAATATTAATCAGCTTTATAGTGTAACAGCCGCAACTTTAGTCTGTTGTACGCATAAGTTACAATATGTAAATGCTTCAGACACTGTACGAAACTTTATCAACACAAGAACCCAATATACTGAACTAACGTCTTCAATTTCAATCGACGCGTAGCCAGAGAAAACTTTATCACGATTGTCAACCGATATCATTTTAGTTTATTCATCACAATTCTTCCTTATGATTTCAATAATTTGATTTTGTGAGCTGCAATGAATTGTACTCAACAAAAGTTACACCATTCTGTCTTATTACATACGTTTACGTGTGTGAAAATTAACGTTACTTATCATACTAAGAATAATGTGAGTTTGCGACTTACTTTCGTCAGACGCAATTTCCTTTCGCCTGTGTGCGTGGCCATTATTTATGATAAAGAACAAGTAACAGAGACACAATCATCATTGTACAAAATGGAATAGGACGTTTACAACCTGTATCGCTGGATGGCACATCAAATCTTCAAAATAAGTATCAAGTGCCTTACAAAATAGACACGTATCTCGTTCACCGATCACGCTGTTACGAGTTTGTTATCAGCCGCTAAAGGATTTATTGCTTTAGTTTGCTTTATTTCATATAAATAAGCAAACTATTACCATTTCCAATGTTAATCAAAAAATAATTTTCCTTTAGAATATCAAGATTTTCGAAGATTTTTTGCTTGGTTGAAAATGCATTAACTCTGTGGAACAGCAAAATAGTTGCAAAGGTTTTGTAAAATATATAAAAACAATTGGTAAGTTTCACAAATTTTTTTTTTTAATTTGTGAAAAAAATTTATTAAAAAAAATTTGTGAAACTTACCAAGTGTTTTTATATGTTTTACAAAACCTTTGTATTAATATGTTTCACCAAGTGCCCAACGAGTCATCAATTAATATCGTGCAAAATAGTTGTCCTGAATCAGTACCGGAAGACATCATCATATTTCCAAACATCTTATTCATATTCCTTAATTATGTCTTATTGATTCCCTATTTGTTCTGTATTCCCTCCCCTACGTGCCAAACGCTACGCATCTGTTTACAGCACAGTGTGTTACTATTTAAGGTGAATCATACAGGCTCTTCAAATACGTCTCACTAAATACAATCATATATTTCACACATATATTATACAATCAAACGGAAAGTAGATATAAAGTTTATATATACTAAACCTACTTAGTTTTAATCCTATAAAGGTCGCTGAATTCTGAAACGTATTCTTGCTCAAAAAGTATTCGATATACTTTGTGTAGTAGTTCAGCCATTTCTGTGTATAAGTATACAAACGCCTGATATATAGGCAATTCATGTTACTCCCCTTCTTACAGAGTATAACAATTCACTATTAGCTGTGACCTAAGAAACATAATAAACCTATGAGCACATAATATTGTTAATAATATCACTAACACACTCTTTGAAACAAATATAGGAAAACACTATAGGAAACACTATAGGAAAAAAATATAACAAAAACAGTAATCGTAACAATACGTTTAACATGATACATCATGAAAATATCGGTATGGAGAACCATACATAACTTCCATGTTCTAAGATTTATATTTAAAATCATATTCGAAATGAAATATTTCTGTAGAAACTACTTCTTTCTACTTACTGCTTCAGCCTTAAACCACAGTACGGTGGTCACTAACGTATACCACCTCACGTTATCGCACTCGATTTTCACTGATGATGGCAGTCGATGGCACTGCCGAAAAGTCTGGTTTTGCAGAAAACATTGGACTACGGCTAAACACCCCGGGATGGAATTTTAACAAAGAACTACTTCTTTGTTGCCGATAACGTAGTACACATATAAAAAATTATCCCCTCCCCCGTCAACTGTCATTTTCGTTTATAGAAAATAACCCCTCCCCCTTCAACTACCCTTTTCATTTATAGATATTTCATCTACCTTTCTACAGTGGATTATTATGACCTACTTTTCAGGATTCATCAAAATAAGTACTTTACACTTGTTAAACGTAAAACGTTGCAGGTAAACTACCCCTTTCTCTAAACCGATCTTCGCCAAAATCAATAGACCTTCAGTCCTCTACAATGCAGGGATGCATGCAAAAAAAATATTTGATTCTGTTTCAACTTGCGGCAGTTATCGTTCGTCATGAAAACATTTCTCTTGTTACAACATAACATGTTTCAGGTAAACTACCCCTTTCCCTTTACCGACCTTCACCAAAATCAACAGGCCTTGAGTTCTCTACAATTTAGGAACGTATGCAAAACATTATTTGATTTTCTCTGAATTTACGGCAGTTATCGTTCGTCATAGAAAAAATTACCCTGGTTAAAACATAAAAAGTTGCAGGTAAACTACCCCTTTCTCTAAACCGATCTTCACCAAAATCAATAGACCTTCATTCCTCTGCAATTCAGGGCTGTATGCAAAACATTATTTGATTCTGTTTGAATTTTCGGCTCTTATTGTTTGCCATAATAAATACCCTTATTAAAATATAAAATGTTGCAGGTAAACTACCCCTATCCCTTAACCGATCTTCAAAAAAATCAACAGACCTTGAGATCTGTATAACTCAAAAAGGTATGCAAAAGAGTAGTTGATTCGGTTTGAATTTACGGCAGTTATCGTTCGTCATAGAAAAAATTACCCTTGTTAAAACATAAAATGTTGTTGGTAAACTACCCTATTCCCTTAACCGATCTACACCAAAACCAGCAAATCTTGAGAACTCTACAATTTAGGGCTGCATGCAAAAACGTATTTGATTCTGTTTGAATTTGCGGCTCTTATCGTTTGCCATAGAAAATACCCTTTTAAAACATAAAACGTTGCCGGTAAACTACCCCTTTCCTATAACCGATCTTCACCAAAAACAATAGGTCATCCGAACTCTACAAATCAGCGCTGTATGCAAAAAATTATTTGATTCTGTTTACATTTGCGGCTTTTATCGTTTGCCATAGAAAATACACTTGTTAAAATATAAAATGATGCAGGTAAACTATCCCTTTCCCTTAACCGATCTTCACCAAAACCAATAGGTCTTAAGAACTCTATAATTGAGGGCTGTATGCAAAAGAGTAGTTGATTTTGTTTAAATTTGCGGCTGTTATCGTTTGCCAAAAAAAAAAATTACCATTGATTAAAAAAACCGTTACAGGTAAACTACCCCTTTCCCTTAACCGATCTTCACCAAAAACAACAGGTCTTGAGTACTCTACAAATCAGGGCTGTATGCAAAAAATTATTTGATTCTGTTTGAATTTGCGGCTGTTATCGTTTGCCATAGAAAAAAAATCTACAGATAGATAGACAGACAGACACTTTTCGAAAAATGACTTTTTTCATGTTTTGAGTGTAGTACAATCAGAATCTGCAATAATCTCGAACACGATTTTTTTTGCCATCACCCTACTTCCATTTCCTTAAGGAACATGGAAGTAAAACGATTCATGTGGGCACGGAACAATACATTACTTTTGATACAGGCATACGTTAAAAGAATAAGTTGAACATTACTTTAACACGTCTAGCTGTAGCATCTACATACTAAACGACAGTTAAGTCTAATACTGAACTTCGATATAGATAAACAACTGAGAACAACATTTCGCTGACAGACGCTGAGCACAAGCATTAAACTTTAATTTGGCAATCAAGGAAGAATATATAAAATTGTCTCATTAAAAAAAGTAGTAACGGCTAATGAATACCTGTAAGTTGATATACTTTTTAGTAAAATCCTTAAATTCGTAGTGACCGTAAATCAATGAATTTTTCCGGTGAAGAGTTTGTGAGGATCGCTCGAAAAATATAACACAAATTTTAACTTATTTGTATCAACGTTTCGACAGTGTTTATTGTCATCATCAGGAAAATTGTTGTTGACACAAAACACACAACTGGGATAACAATAAACCTTGTAGAAACGTCAGCACAAATAAGTTAAAATTTGTGTTATATTTTTCGACCGATCTTCACAAACCCTTCACCCGAAAAATAGTTTTTAGTGTTTAATGCTTCAAAAGAGAAATGGTGTAACATTCCATCATTGCCTAATAAAGAAATATAACTTAGTCCGAACGGCTTTACTGATTACGGCATACATCGTTCTTTATCCTACAGAATGGTCAGGCACACAGACGAAGGAAAACTGTGTCTGAAAAAACTAACTCGCATACTCGCATTACTTGCATTATGGTTAGTATGATAAGTAACATTAAAACTTACACACCTATATACATATGATAAGATATAACGGTACTGTTTTTCATAAATATATTTTATTGCACTTCATAAAATCGAATTTACAACGTACAATAGAATTGTTTTAATAAAGCTTAAATAAACGCGGTCCACAAGGGCGAATAATGTTTCCTTTGGCGTCGATTGAAATTCAAATCTTTAATACAGGATAGCGGACCTCGTGTTGAAGCAGTTTCAAATAACGTATGACGCATTTACATGTTGTAACTTATACGTAGAACTGGCTAATTTCCGAAAGTTGCTCTCTAAATCTGACTAATAGTCTATTAATGAATTCCATTGTTGTAAACGATCTCCATAATATATTGTTCACTTGCTACCTTGCTCTAAGTATCAATGATAACTTCGTGAATATTAATTAACTTTTAAACATCTAAATAATTTATCAAAATTACATACGTCTCTACATATTCGACTTTGTGTAACGTCCCTTAAATGTTCCCCCGATTAAATTAAGTGTACATTAATTATTGTAAATTGTCCAGAATTATTAAACAGGCACTTACAGGGTTGAAGGAGTCCTTTGACCAGATTGGGCCTTTGATTCTGTAGAAACGTTTATAATCTATTTCGTAATTAAAGTTCTAATTTCTTAATTCTTTCCTAAATTCTTGAAAGTGCTAATCGGAATAATTTTTCTATAGTGGTATGCAACAGCGATAATTCTGTTTGTGATTATACCCACTAACACAACTTTCTTAATTAAAATTCTTTATTTTTTCTCATTTAATTTGACATTTGTAAAACTATAATATTTACTTCGAGAAATTCCTGTATTTGCAAACATTTCAATGACAATTTAGACTACTATGTAATACTGTACAGAAAACTGTAATCCAATTCGTTACACTATATTGCTACGCCGATCTAATTGACCGTCGTTTGGTACAGTGGAAAACAAATACAAGACACCAATAAAATCACTAATTACCAGCGTTAATTAATCGCAAATAACAGTTTGTAATCAACAAGTTATTCAACAAGACTATACTCGTACAATAATTAAAGTTAATTTATCCACACCAATAATAATGTCAACTAATAGAGTCCCGCACGATAATCACTTTTCAGTAATAACTACTTGAACGCACAGAGTAATCGCCCGACGTAAACTGACTTCAAAGCGGCAGGTGTTGGCTATTTATGCAGGCTTCCATAACATGCGTCCTTAACAAGCACTCGAAAATTCTAGAAGATACTTCAGCGTGTCATTGTCAGAAACACGCGCCGGCTGGGCTAGTTAAGAAGCCTGTAGAACGACACTATCGACGGTACCAGAATGTTCCGTATTGCGTAACAATATTATTAAAATAAACGTTTTGTAGACAACGCAGTGCGGTATAGACTATAATTCTGTCAACAGAATTTTACTTCTATTTCTTATAGGCACGTTTGCTTAGTGTTCAATAAATTAAAACAAATTTATTTTAATTAAATGTAAAACATAATATTTTGACATTATCTAACATACGAGCTATGATACGTGCACCCTGTAAATCAAAAACCTGCTAATACGAAACACACAGGCAATTTTTATTTTGTATTGATTTGTAAAAATTGGTATGTATAACCATACATGACTTCCATGTTCTAATTAATTATAAAATTATTTTTAATATATACACATAGAACGGAACTAAACATATCAGCATGCTTTTGGTAAGAACGCTGAGAAAGATAATCAAAATACGAATTGTATATAGTTGTTAATATTTTGAAAATAAAGAATTAAATTGATTAAATTCTCTTTTATTTAAACAGCGCGAAAGAAAGCGAATACCACCCAGCGTTTATAATCAGCGAATTTCTGAAACCGAAAAATTATTTTGTTTACGTATTCGTGATTACGATATTTTGTTTACATGGGACGATATCAAGTGTTAATATTTTATTGGAATTTTTTTCGGTTGAATAAATTTATAACAGCAATATAAAAATTACCTCCCCTTCAACTATATTTTCATTTATAGATATTTCATCTATCTTTCTACAGTAAATTATTATGCCTTTCTTTTCAGGATACTTTATATATTTATCAAAATTAAGTACTTTACTCTTGTTAAAACGTAAAACGTTGCAGTTAATCGATCGTCACCCTTAATCGATCTTCAATAGGCCTTGAGTCCTCTACTACACGGCCACATATACAAAAATTATTTGATTCTGTTTGAATTTGCGGCAGTTATCGTTCACAATAGAAAATATTCTACACACAGACACACATTGACACGGAGACTTTTCGGAAAATGATTTTCTTCACGTTTTGAGGGTAGTACAACCAGAATCTGCCCTTACCTCGAACATGACTTTTTTTGCAATCACCACACTTCCATTTCCTTACGGAACATGGAAGTGATAAAGGAATGGTCCGTGTTAGTCGTATCTATTCGTATTAGAAGCTTTTTAATGGAACTACGTAATTCATCCTCGTAGCTTTTGAAGAACTTTCTCCCCAGACTACAAAACACCACAAGCTCTAGGCGGTGGCTAGGTGGCAATGGCTGATCTCGACTTCGATGTTATAGTGTTATATCTTGGATGTCATGTCATTTGAGGGCCACTCAACCATCTTGAGAGCAATGGTTTTGCCGTTGATTTGCGTAGGATGTTTATTCAGAGTTAACTGTCACGATGGTAACAGTTATTCCATATCCGCAACCCACCACTCACCCTTTAAGCCTTTATCTACCTGATATCTTTATCTATCTGAAAATTTTCAGAACGTTGATTTATTTTATCTTGTCGTAACATTGTGTTTTTAAATAATATTAATGTTGTTGGAATTCAAAGGATATGTTTTTTTTAAATTTTGTTTACAGACGTTATATCTTATATAATTTTTAAAAAATTTAAAAAAATGTTGTGGTGCATCACTTACTTTGTTACGAGTACTTTTCTCTATTACTATAGGATTTATTTTATTACGTTTAACACAGATATTGAAAGTAATACCAATTCTAATTTTGGTATAAAAAATAATTTTTTGTAGAATATCATGACATAAAAAGACTTACGGACTAAAACTTTGAACCTTGTAAACTTTGTATTCTGAATACCGCATTGCGACACGTGTAGATGACGTCACGTTTTTGTCTGTTATCTACAGTCGGTCTTTAGCAGGGCTGACTGTAGTAACAATTACGTTAGTTCTACTCAAGACT
The DNA here is from genome assembly GCA_034769895.1 of Magicicada septendecula. Lineage (NCBI taxonomy): Eukaryota > Metazoa > Arthropoda > Insecta > Hemiptera > Cicadidae > Magicicada > Magicicada septendecula. The sequence goes on along the minus strand of CM068374.1, from coordinate 455,287,101 downwards.
CCGAGGAGGCCACTCGTTTCAATAACCAGCCGCGGCTACAGGATTTTTATTATTTAAATTATTAGCATGTTCATGCTGTGTTCTTTGAAATTTAATTTAAACACTGTGTTCTGAGTAATTTAATTTCCTCATTATAGGGTACTAGCCTATAGATGGGTAACTCATATAGTAGGGCTCCGCGTTACGGGCCATGACTTCCGGTAACTTTTATTCAGGGTTGTCTTCCCCTAGCCTTTGATGTCTCAACACTCAACTGCAGGCAGCAGCAACACATTGTTACGACGGTATCCTGCTGATCGTCATATGGTTCAGTGGAAAACAAATACAACACACCAATGAAGTCACTAATCACTAGCTTTAATTATAACAATTAAACAGTTTCTAATCGACAAGATAGAGTCTCTTACAACAAATCAAATAAAAACAGTTCACACGCAATAATAATGTAAAATAATATAACCTCGCACAATTATAAAACACATAACACTTCGTCACAATGCTACGAACCGCACTGGAATAAACCGCCACTAAAAACTGAACTAAGCGTCGCTGAGAACTTGTATTTACACCCCGCTGAGATTCTAGAATAGTCCATACTACGCGCCAGGAACGCTACTAGAAAACACTAGAGCGTAATTGCTTGCCGCCTTGAACACATGTGCGCGGACCGGCGAAATCTGGATCAGTGCCAATCAGTGCGGACGCGTGACAATTATCACGTAATTGTCCTTCATCTCAAAGTAGCACCAATATGTACGCACACACACATTACAGCCGGATTCCACTGGAATAGCCGAGAAACACGTGTGTTCTGTAATGGCGTACACGTTTCCCGCGTTACGTAACAATATAATCCTATAACTATAGGACGCAGTATTAAAGCCGACATTTCCTCTCCACGAAAAGATGGTTGGAGGATTTTTGAAGGCGGAACAGGCAGCACTTTGCCTATGCCGTGTTGTGAAGATAATGAAGAAGAAGATTTTTTCCTTTATGAAACACCTTAACTATCTGGATTATCAAAACTGTCTCCTTCGATCAGTAGCGGAACGTATTTTACTGCTGTCACATTATTACTCACATCCTTTTGAATTATTATTTATCTGTTCCGTGCTTAATCTCCTTACGTCGCAAAATGCAACAGTTTATGACACACAGTGATTTTATTAAAAGTGAATCGTCATGCTTTCTAGATATTCCTCACTAAACAACAACCACATATGCACTTAACTGTGGCCTAAGAAGCGTAATAAAACCTACGGGCCCTTTGTTATTGTTAAGCTGTTCTTGTTAACCACCGCTAAGCACTGGGACAGAAAGTGATCCGAAAATGACAACATCAACAACAACATAATAATTTATAAAAATTGGATCACGTAAACATTGACCAATATATTACTTTTGATACAAGCATATTATGTTAAATCTGGATATTACGTTAACGCTTCTAGCTGTAGCTTCTACTTTCGGTACGTATTTTAATAAAGGAGAGTTAAAACTAATACTGAGACTACCATTTAGTATAGGAGAGGACATGACCGGCATAGTATTGGAAAGCGGTGAAATTGTAGCAAAATGTGAGAATTACAAATATCTGGGAATAAATTTTAACAAGGAAGGGCCAGACGATACAGAAATCAAGTGTAGAGTAAACAAAGCAAGAACAATAAATAAGTCTCTAAATGGAATACTGTGGAGCACCGAAATAGGAAAACAAAGGAAAATGATAATATTGCCTACAACACAATGATTAAGAGCACATTAGTATATGGGTCTGAGACATGGAGAATAAAAGAACATCTGGAAAGAAAGATAGAAGCTACAGAAATGGACGCTTTCAAAAGAATATGTAGAACATCAAAATTAGACCGGGTCAGAAACGAAACAATTTAGCAACAAATGAATATAAAAGAAACTGTTTTATAACGCATCGAGAAAAAACAATTAATTTGGTATGGGCAAGTGCAGAGAATGGGGGAGGAGAGGTTGCCAAAGAAAGTGATGAAATGGATACCACAGGAAAACAGAAAAAGGGGAAGGCCAAAAGTAACATGAATACAGGGGGTAAGGAGATCAATGAGTGTACGAAGTCTAACCGAAGAAAACTGCAACGACAGGAGATATTGGCAATTAGCCATCGGACAACGTCGCAGGACGTTTTAACCCGAATTTATATATATATATATAACTAATACTGAACTTCGATACACAGAAGCAACTGGGTACAGCATTTTACTGATAGACGTTGAGCACGATCAGTGTAAGACAGTAGCTTGACTATACACAAATTTGCTATGTATAGTTTGATTTTAACTCCCACTTTAGATTAGAACAGTACAGTGTTAATCTTACCCAACCACACTGGATATATAAATAGCTGGAACTTTATGTTTTGCAAATCCTAAATAAAGCATGAGACGACTACAAACAAAATTCAATACCCTTGAGTTATATTAAATGTATTACGTTCAATTTGCAATAATAAGAACAGTCACACAGAATCTGTAAAATACCACAAAGGTCCAAGGTAGTAGGTAGAGCATTGGATGTAACTATTTTTCAGTTCCAAAAACTTATTTCAGTTGTCTGGAATTTCAGTCAAAAATGTTTCATGACTATAAGTCAGAAATATAAAATTATGATTTCCAATCTCTGGTAGAACATGAGGCAATCAGAGGTCAACCTGTCTAACTCCATTTTCTTTTTTCTTAGTTCTGCAGATGGTTGAATTGAAAATAATACCATCTTTTCAGAGATGAAAACGACTAAGTCCATAGTATTTAAAATTTTGTCGCTAGGATGCACTATTTTACCAACTGAGCATTTCAGCAGTTGTTTCAGTTGATTAACTTAACGGTACACAAAGTCCTCTCACAAACGAAAGCAGTAACGACTAATGAGTAGCTGGAAGTTAATGTACTTCTCTAATGGTTAATAAATGTGAGTGTGAAATGACCTACCGTTTCATTATTGCCGAAGGAAGAAAAATAATTTAATCTGAGAGAACCTACTGCTTTTGTCTTTACTCAAGAAAACAATGCAAAACAAAGTATCAAACACAATAAACAAGTTTTGCGTGTACTTACTAAACGTATTACAAAGAATAAACAGACGCGCACTGGTGAAGGGTTTATGAATACGGCATTAATTATATGTAGAAAGCTTAGTTAATTCATTACCAAATGTTTATAAATAATTAGAAATAAGTTTATATATCTGATACGCATAATATAGATACATGTATTATATATTAGTACAGTTGCTTTTTTAGACTTGTTAAACAAATAATGTCACGTAAGAATAATACTAGTGAGAATAATGATCATTATTATTTTATAGTTCCACAACAATCATACAACTATGTAATTATATGCAGAAAGCATAGTTTACGCGCTAATAAGTATTTGCAAACAATTAAGGATAATTTTATATATCAGACACGCATAATATAGGTACATGTATTTAAATTAGTGCAGATGTTTTTTAGACTCGTTAAATAAATAATGTCACTTAAGTATAGCACCAGTCAGAATAGTGATAATTACTATTTTATAGCTTCACAACAATCGGACAACTATAAGCCTATAGCTCAAGAAACACGAGGACTATAAAATTCTGTAACGCCTTCATTTCAACTGAAATATTAACCAATTCGTATTGAAATTGCATACACAAGGAGTTACGGCGCAAACACATTTAAAAAGGTTACTCACACAAATACTGTACGCCTTTCAGCAGAAAGTAATTCCATTAACAAGTAAGAGAGGGCATGCACGTATTGATTCCAACAACCAGCACACATTTAAAGAAAAAAAAAAAGGTTTTCAATCTTCTTAGTTAACTTCTGCAATTAAGAGGTTAATTAATTAATTAAATCTTCTTAATTAAATATCAAGATTTTCTGTCAACCGAATTATGTCAGCCCTTGAAACCGTTAGTGATAACATACATTTTGAGACATTTAAAGATTTCGAAAAAACGTTTAGCAACTTAAAATAATATATTAAAAATATATTATATTATATTAAAATATTAATTTCTGTATTTCCAGTTCAAATGTAATTGTCTACATCAGTGGTTCCCAAAGTGGTGGGGTCTGCAGACACTTTTTAAGAAAAATTAGAATATACCGTAATTTTCTCCGATTTTTTTATACTGCAAAACCTAAATTTTAGAATCTTAAAGCAATTAGTAGAGGATTCCAGTATTTGTTTTTTTTTATTCAAACGAATTGTAATTGTAAAAGTAATTTAAAACTAGTGGCTTTAATAATGTCTTTAAATCATGTCGTGTAGCAGATCTGTTTATCAGCCGAATTGACTAGACTTCTCTCTAACACTACAAAAAGAAGATTCATTGCCAAAACTTTCAACTGACACAGTTTTTGCAATTACAGCTAGCTGACTTGAGGTTATATGTACTATCTGACTATCCTGAACTCGCAAAAAAGCTTTGAAGCATTTACCTGTGTTTCCCTCTACTTATTTGTGTGTAACCGGATTCTTCCTGCTCACGTACTTCAAGTCAAAGTTAAGAAATAAACTTGATGTTGAGAGCGACTTAATATTGAAATTGTTAGACATTAAACCCAATATTGCAGAGCGAATTCTTCAAAAGCAGCTTCATTGTTTACATTAAACTATTTTTGATATCATTAATATTATAATTTTGCAAGTTCGGATAATTTCGATTTTTATACATTTTAACAAAATATAAGAGTTTCTGCCATATTTACTGTTTGTTTTATTTCAGAACTCAGAGAGGTCCGGGAATTTTTAAATTACTTGGAGGGTGTTCGCGGACTAAAAAGTTTGGGACCCACCGCTCTACATAACACATTAAGTGTGGATATTATTGCTTATTAGACATTTTATTTTGACTTACACCATTACTTATTTTCGTTGCTTATACATGCTGAGATACTGCATTGTACCTTGAGTTACATCAGTTTTGTTGAAATCAAGAATAATTGAAAATTAATAAATATATAAATACTAATTTATATTTAAAATATCGGTATGGAGAACCGTACATGACTTCCATATTCTAAGATTTATATTTAAAATCATTTTCGAAATGAAATATTACCATAGAATCTGCTTCTTTCTACTTACTGCTTCAGCCTTAACCACAGTACTGTGGTCACTAACGTATACCACCTCACGTTATCGCACTCGATTTTCACTGATGATGGAAGTCGATGGCATTGCCGAAACGTCTGGTTTTGTAGAAAACATTGGACTACGGCCAAATATCCCGGGAAGGAATTTTAACAAAAACTACTTCTTTGTTGCCGATAACGTTGTACACGTATATATAAAAAATATGGATAAAATTAATGGCTTGTATAAGTTAATGATTGATCTCCATTAAGTAGTGCTCAAGTTTCCAAAGTTTTAATATTATGATGTCCGTATAATTAAAACATCAGAGCAGGTTTAGTGTGTATGAGGGTACACCGTGGACAAAAATGTTCAACATTTCCTATTGAGCGTTGCTTAGAGTAAAGATGCGAATCTACAGTGTACGTTTCACAGAACAAACACGCGGAAAAGAAGGAGCGCTCCGAAGTCACTCATGGACCCTCAGCATCTTGCAGAGGGTTCATTCCCTCAAGACGAAAAGTCTGTCTATGAATCGTTCCTCTGTAAACACGTGCAGTTACACTGCCCAGCGATCCACAGGAAGCAAATCGTTATCCACGCTGGACACTTTTTCGGCTTGCACGCGTTATGTTGGTATGGGTTTCGGCACTTCCCATTTAAAAAGCGTGCACATGTAAGAAAATAAACATAAATGTGGTCAGAAATAACGCTAATTGTGTGTGTGTGTGTGTGTGTGTGTGTGTGTGTGTGTGTGTGTGTGTGTGTGTGTGTGTGTGTGTGTGTGTGTGTGTGTGTGTGTGTGTGTGTGTGTGTGTGTGTGTGTGTGTGTGTGTGTGTGTGTGTGTGTGTGTGTGTGTGTGTGTGTGTGTGTGTGTGTGTGTGTGTGTGTGTGTGTGTGTGTGTGTGTGTGTGTGTGTGTGTGTGTGTGTTATTTTTATTGCGGTAGTCATAATAATAAAATGGAAACGTAAACATTACATAACTGAGATATGCTTGCCTGCCACGAACGATATATTTTCTCTCTTACATGATTTACATTAAAATGATAAAATTATAATTTTATTGCCTGGCAAAAAAATATTTTATTACTTCCATATTCCTTAAGGAAATGGAAGTATGGTGATGGCAAAAAAAATCGTGTTCGAGATTATTGCAGATTCAGATTGTACTACACTCAAAACATGAAAAAAAGTCGTTTTTCGAAAAGTGTCTGTGTGTGTGTCTGTCTGTCTATGTGTCTGTGTGTCTGTCTGTGTGTCTGTAGATTTTTTTTCTATGGCAAACGATAACAGCCAGCCGCAAATTCAAACAGAATCAAATAATTTTTTGCATACAGCCCTGATTTGTAGAGTACTTACGACCTATTGTTTTTAGTGAAGATCGGTGAAGGGAAAGGGGTAGTTTACCTGCAACGGTTTTTTTTATCAAGGGTAATTTTTTTTTTGGCAAACGATAACAGCCGCAAATTCAAACAGAATCAAATAATGTTTCGCATACAGCCCTGAATTATGGAGTTCTCAAGACTTATTGTTTTTGGTGTAGATCGGTTAAGGGAAAGGGGTAGTTTACCAGCAACGTTTTATGTTTTAACAAGGGTATTTTCTATGGCAAACGATAACAGCCGCAAATTCAAACAGAATCAAATAATTTTTTGCATGCAACTCTGAATTGTAGAGTTTTCAAGACCTATTGTTTTTGATGAAGATCGGTTAAGGGAAAGGGGTAGTTTACCAGCAACGTTTTACGTTTTAACAAGGGTAATTTTTTCTATGATGAACGATAACTGCCGCATATTCAAACAGAATCAACTAATTTTTTGCATACATCCCTGAATTGTAGAGAACTCAAGGCCTTTTGATTTTGGTGAAGATCGGTTAAGTGGAAGGGGTAGTTTACCGGCAACCTTTTACATTTTAACAAGAGTAAAGAACTTGAAAATTCATTTAAACCTTTTTCAAACAATGGTAATTGTTAAAAATAAAATAATTTTGTTGCCAGGCAATAAAATTATAATTTTTTCATTTTAATGTAAATCATGTATGAGAGAAAATATATCGTTCTTGGCAGGCAAGCATATCTCAGTTATGTAATGTTTACGTTTCCATTTTATTATTATGACTACTGCATTAAAAAGGCAGGGAACACACACACACACACACACACACACACACAATTCGCAGTTATTTCTCGCGACATTCATGTTTATTTTCTTACATTTGCAAGCTTTTTAAATGGAAAATGCCGAAACCCATACCAACATAACGCGTGCAAGCCGAAAAAGTGTCCAGCGTGGATAACGATTTGCTTCCTGTGGATCGCTGGGCAGTGTAACTGCACGTGTTTACACAGGAACGATTCATAGACAGACTTTTCGTCTTTAGGGAATGAACCCTCTGCAAGATGCTGAGGGTCCATGAGTGACTTCGGAGCGCTCCTTCTTTTCCGCGTGTTTGTTCTGTGAAACGTACACTGTAGATTCGCAGCTTTATTCTAAGCAACGCTCAATAGGAAATGTTGAAAATTTTTATTCACGGTGTACCCTCATACACACTAAACCTGCTCTGATGTTTTAATTACGGACATCATAATATTAAAACCTTGGAACTTGAGCACTACTTAATGGAGATCAATCATTAACTTATACAAGCCATTAATTTTATGCATATTTTTTATATATATGTGTACAACATTATCGGCAACAAAGAAGTAGTTTTTGTTAAAATTCCTTCCCGGGATATTTGGCCGTAGTCCAATGTTTTCTACAAAACCAGACGTTTCGGCAATGCCATCAACTTCCATCATCAGTGAAAACGGGTGCGTTAACGTGAGGTGGTATACGTTAGTGACCACAGTACTGTGGTTAAGGCTGAAGCAGTAAGTAGAAAGAAGTAGTTTCTATGGTAATATTTCATTTTGAAAATGATTTTAAATATAAATCTTAGAATATGGAAGTTATTTATGGTTCTCCATACCGATATTTAACAATTACCATTGTTTGAAAAAGTTTAAATGAATTTTCAAGTACTTTAATGTTGTTAAATCGTAAAAGGTTGCTGATAAACTACCCCTTCCCCTTAACCGATCTTCACCAAAATCAAAAGACCTTGAGTTCTCTATAATTCAGGGGTGTATGCAAAATATTATTTGATTCTGTTTGAATATGCGGCAGTTATCGTTCATCATAGAAAAAATTACCCTTGTTAAAACATAAAATGTTGCAGGTAAACTACCCGTTTCCCTTAACCTATCTTCACCAAAAACAATAGGTGTTGAAAACTCTACAATTCTTAGTTGCATGCAAAAAATTATTTGATTCTGTTTGAATTTGCGGCTGTTATCGTTTGCCATAGAAAATATCCTTGTTAAAACATAAAACGTTGCTGGTAAACTACCCCTTTCCTTTAACCGATATTCACCAAAAACAATAGGTCTTGAGAACTCCATAATTCAGGGCTGTATGCGAAACATTATTTGATTCTGTTTGAATTTGCGGCTGTTATCGTTTGCCAAAAAAAAAATTACCCTTGATAAAAAAAACCGTTGCAGGTAAACTACCCCTTTCCCTTCACCGATCTTCACTAAAAACAATAGGTCGTAAGTACTCTACAAATCAGGGCTGTATGCAAAAAATTATTTGATTCTGTTTGAATTTGCGGCTGGCTGTTATCGTTTGCCATAGAAAAATATCTATAGACACACAGACAGACAGAAAGACAGACACACACACAGGCACTTTTCGAAAAACCACTTTTTTTCATGTTTTGAGTGTAATACAATCAGAATCTGCAATAATCTCGAACACGATTTTTTTTGCCATCACCATACTTCCATTTCCTTAAGGAATATGGAAGTAAAAACTAATAAAATCGTTAAAATTCTATTAAACAATTTGCATTCACAGTTCATTAATATTATTTGTTATTTGAATAAACGTATATTATAAATATACGTTACTGAAGTTGCATACACAAGATGTCACGGCGGAAACACATTAAACAGGTTAGTCATACAATACACGCTTCAACAGAATGTAATTCCACTGACACGCAAGAGAAGGCACACCACTATTAACTCCAACAACTTGAACTATTTTTTTTTTTTTTTTTTTTTAAGAAAGTTTTCAATATTCTTAATTAATCTCTGCAATAAAGAAGATTATTAAGAAGATTTTTACGCTAACCTCTGTCTTTATTATTTGTTTATGTGTTTGCTTTACTTATTTCACATTGTAAACTATATTTTCGTTTTACAATAGTTAATAGCCCGATTTCAGAAATATATTTTATCGTGGTTACATCACTTAAGAATGTATATAACTGTTCAGTTACCACTGAAATTATACTTAGGCTACATCGTTTATGTACAAGTTATAATAAAGGTCCAGAGTCCGCTAACAAGTCGCTAACATAGTCAATACTTTTGAAAGGAGAATTTTGAGGAGAATATATGGACCAATGAAAGTAAACGGGATATGGAGAATGCGTCACAATGAGGAGCTATACAAGCTGTATAAAGACAATGATCTGGACACCACCATCCGACTGCATAGATTGCAATGGGCAGGACACACCATTAGGATGGAAGACAACCGAATACCTAGGAAGGTACTGATTAGTCAGAACGAGAGTAGAAGGCCTGTCGGAAGACACAAGGACACGCTGGATTGGCGCAGTGGCGAGGGATGCTGATAATTTACTTATAATAAAGCGGTGGACATCGATCGCCAAGGACAGAGAAAAATGGAGGCGGATGACTATGAAGGCTAAGGTTCGACTACGAACTGTGACGCCATAGTAGAAGAAGAAGAAGAAGAAGAAGAAGAAGAAGAAGAAGAAGAAGAAGAAGAAGAAGAAGAAGAAGAAGAAGAAGAAGAAGAAGAAGAAGAAGAAGAAAGGTATTGTAGCATATCTGCCGCGAATAAAGTTCCCACATTGGAGGAATGAAACTGATGTAACGCCAGCAGACATCAGTTCGCATAACTTTGTCACTTGTGTGGTCCTATAATAACAGGCTACACTTACGCCCGCAATATAAATAACGTGAACTGTGCATACTGCTCCTGAAGGATCAAGGGTAAATTTAGCCCATAATTTTTTTACTAATTTATTTATTTATAAGGTCGCTGCAACAGCGTCGGTCATTATCGACCACAATAATTATATAAATGAATTTTTAAATCTTACAGAAATTCTCATACAGATGCAATAACATATTGTTACGGCGGTCTATGGTACAGTGGAAAACAAAATACAAGGCACCAATGAAGCCACTAATCACCAGCTTAATTATCACTATTAAACAGTGTGTAATTACCAAGACAGTCTCTTACAACAAATCAAATAAAAATTGTTCACACGCAATAGAAAAATGTCAACTGATATAAAACACAATTGTACTACAATTGTCCCGCGCAATTATAAAAACATATAACACTTTGTCACAATATTACGAACCGCACTAATAGCCAGTTGAACGCACAGAGTAATATCGCCTGATAATAACTGAACTTAGGCCGCTGCCGTCTAGTATTTATACCCCGTTCACGGACCACAACATTCCACAACTACGCGTTATCTGTACATTACGACGTAATTAATTGCGGCATTGACACAGTTCGTGCGGCTTCTGGTACAGTCTAGTTAATGCGTCGAGAATCACGTACGCACACAACATTACAGCCGGATTCCTCTGGAACATTCGATAAACACGTAGATTGTTCTGTAATGTGGTAACAATATATTAAACTAGAAGGTGATTTGTGAAGACAAACATTGCAGTAAAATACACAGGAACTGGTACAATTTAAAACCTACATTAAATATTTAACTAAATATCACTATTACTTTAACGACTCGGAACACTAGTTTTTTTATAAGTAAAAGCATAAAGTTTTACCTTACTTTATGCTTGTACTTATAAAAAAACTAGTGTTCCGTGTCGTTAAAGTAATACTGATATTTAGTTAAGTAACGGACACGTCATGGACAACGAAATCCAAGAAATTAAATATTTGTTTAATTACCAAATAATATAAATAAATGAGATAAATAAAAATATTTAACAAATAAAAATTTTTTTTTAAATAATGCAAAATAAAATGAGAAATATTGCCCCACACAACACAAACATTATAAATACACTTTATGCAGAGATATAACATAAATATAACACGTAATAACATATGCAACGACAAACAATAAATATAACAATAAATGTAACAACAAGTTACATAATATATATATATACGTATATAATAAATAAAACAGTAATAACAATCTCGACCACATATCAATCCATTAAGTTAATTGTTCCAGAAATTACACAATTTTTAATGTGCTTATAATTTTCATAGCCCGCAACTATATTTTTGCTAACAACAAAATCTCCTTTATGAGGTGAAGTACACAGGCGGCTGCGGTCTTGTCATTTAAACTTCTTCTAACATCTGAAGGGATTTGCTTTGCAAATGTTGAAGAGCAGGGCACTCTGAAACGAGATGGAAAGCTGACAAAACCGTGCCACGGTGATTACATCTAGCAGGAGGCTCAATATTGTGAAGATGTGCTTGTGAGTCAGTAGCGTGTGGCCGATGCGGAGTCTTGTTATGACCACTTGATTTCTTCTAGAGTCTGTAGCAAGTGAAGGTTGCTCGTAAATATTTTTCCTCACTCGGAATAGCTTGGCGGGTGGTGACTTAAGCTTTAGCCTATAATTAGTTATCACTAATACTGATGGTTGCAAGTAAAGGTATGTCGTGATTAGGACCACCTACAGCCTAGTTGGCTGTAGCTGTCCTGTAATTTCACTGTTTCTAGTTGGTAGGTTGCATCACACCAGATGAGTTCATTTGAATTCTTTTGACTGGCCAGTCAAACTGTAATTTAAATGTTAATTTGTTGCAAAATAATCCATGTGTGTCCGCGCCCGCCCGCGTGCGTGCGTCTGTACAATCAATATTGTACACATATTAGTGTCGTTTATTCACTTCCCAAAATCGTTTTAACTTCAGGTAACCTGCAATGTCTGTTACAGTCAAATTGTCTCGTTCTGTTTGATAGACGTTATTTATGCGTATGTGTTGCAATCAAACGTATTTAAAAAACATATAGGCTATTCTTTTATTATAAAGTACTTTAATCCCTCCCATTATTAAAAGAGGCTTATTTTTATGTTGTCAGAATTGGTTTCGTATTTGAAATTGGTTAGAACCAATACCGTCCAAGTATTGCAAATTTTATCCTATGAATTATAAACGGCAGATATTGTTTTCCTTAAGTTATACTTTGCACACATCAAAAGTAAATCAATAATGTGTCACAATTGATGTTAGTGACTTAAACAGTGATATTAAGCAAACATCTCGATACCTCGAGATTTCAGGAGATAATAATCTCACTGTCAGCCCTTTACTCTTTTTTTTTTTTTACTTTTTCATGTTTTTAACTGTAAGCTTTCATGTTTATTAAATCTCCTTATATTAATTTACTATTCAAATTAATGTTACATTATCCGTAAAAAACATCAGAAAATTGCAATAATACATTCTTTTTTCATCGAAACAGGGTTATTTGCCATAATTTAAATGCACGACTACTGTAAACAAATCATTCATCGTGAACATAAACTAGTGAAATTAATAAAACTTCATTTGACTTTCATGGTTTAAGCACAGTTGCAGCACTCTTAAAAATAATAAATGATAAACTTTACATTGTGTTGGTTGTTCAGAGTTCATACAATTTGTGTTTGAGATATAATGCAGAAATGAATTTAAAAATTCAGATATTAGAGTAACGTATGACTTCAACATGTTGTGTGTGTGTGTGTGTGTGTGTGTGTGTGTGTGTGTGTGTGTGTGTGTGTGTGTGTGTGTGTGTGTGTGTGTGTGTGTGTGTGTGTGTGTGTGTGTGTGTGTGTGTGTGTGTGTGTGTGTGTGTGTGTGTGTGTGTGTGTGTGTGTGTGTGTGTGTGTGTGTGTGTCCCGGTTTAAATATTAAAATTACATATTCTGTAACGTTTACATTTTCATTATTATTATTATTATTAACGATAGAACCTTTGAACCTTCTTTATTATTAAGAAAGATGGACCAGTGGCACGAAGGGAAGGTGGACCGCTATGCTCATAAAACAGTTAGCTGAGTGGACTGACCGTAAACATGGCGAGATTAATTATTTCATAACGCAGTTTCTAACTGGTCACCGGTGTTCCGGGGTTACTTAAATAGGACGGGGAAAGTAGACGGACCAAACTGCATTTTCTGTTAAACAGCAATTAAACGATGTGAATCACACGTTTTTTACCTGTGCTGGAAAGAGGAGAGGCATACGCTGGAAAATGTAGTGGATCAGATGTCCCCGAAAATATCATCGGAATAATACTGGAGAGCGAACACCATTAGGATCAGGTAGCAGCCTACATAGAGAAGCTACTAAGGAAAAAGAAGGAAGCCGAAGATGATCTTGCTAAGGCCGCTGACAGAATAGCAGAAAACAGGTTACGTGGACTCCCTGAAGGTTTAAAACAGAGGAACGTCCACAAGAGGAAGTACAAGTGACACCACCTCGAAGTATTGCGAAAGCTGAGTCCCGAGGTGGATCCATGCCGTCGACAACAGGGTTGTGGTTTTGGTGGGTGCGAGTCCCACACAGGGTAGGAGTGCGGACCCTCCTAGCGGCGGACATTAGTTTTCCACAGTCTCCCTCGTAAAAAAAAAGAAAAAAATTATTGTTATTATTATATTATCCTATATTAAAAGTACGCATATTAAAAAAATGTGTGTGTGTGTGTGTGTGTGTGTGTGTGTGTGTGTGTGTGGGTTTATTTGTTTGTTTGTGTGTGGGAGGTTAGCTTTGGCTTTAACTTTAGAGGCGTAAATAGGACAAATTACGTACTTTAATGATATATGTGTAAACTTATGTTCTTTTGCGTACACGTTTAATAAAAGTCTTTGTGAGTCTGTCTTCCCTCCTTGTTAAAACCCAGGGGCCCCATTGCTACAACGACTAATCGTTCCTTAGATATTCGTTTCTTAATTATAATTACTAGAATTTTACGTGGCTGTAGTTTTTCTCACCTATTTCCTCCAGAGGTTCTCCTATTTTTATGTAGTCTACCGCTGTTGCCTCTTAATTTTCATTGCAATATATGTCTTCGTGTCTCTTATTCTGCCTGTCCTTTTTCTCTCAAGCGGCCCGTCTGTTATATCGGTTAGTCTTTACCTGTGTATTCTCTCCTATATCTTTGATTCGAATGGTTCTTCGAACATCGGAAAAAATGTTGTTTTTATAGTCAGATTTTAACTAGGACATTAATTTTAATTTGTCGTCAAAATTTTGTTTAATCTTACTTACTTACTTCCATACTCTAATCCGCTTGAGAATTAGAGGGAAAAAAATATTGACACGTGTTGCAATGATTTTTTAGTTAGGTCACAAACTAAATAGTTTGTATGACATTTACTAAAAAATGTTGCACCCCTACATCACACCTGCATTATATATTTTGAAATAATATTTACAGTAAGTGATAAACGAGTTTGTCGTCACAAAATACAGTACGGATTACTAATGTTAAATTTTCTCTTCTATAAACTGCCATATTACGGTTAGAATGTAAATCATGAAAAGTACATTTATACGTAAAACACACACATTGACAAACATCTCAAAATCTCTTACAAATTCGTTGATATACTCAATATATTCATCTATCTATCGCTTATAACAAAGCTATACATAAATTTTACATTACGTTGTAAAGTTGGTAGTTTTTCAACTTATACAGGAGAGTTTGATAGTATGAAAATGAACACGAGCAGTTGCATTTTAGTATCCTAGGTAATATAGTTACATTGCCATTAACACGCGTCACAAATTAATTATAACGGTTAAGAGTTACATACTATTGGTTAAAATAACTTTAACTATACAACAATAAAGTAACAAATCTATTTATCAATAGAATTCAATACACTTTGTGTAGTACAGCCAAACGTACCTGTAAACGCCTGGCAGGTAGGCAATTTACACTTCAGAACGTTCTCCTAGGAAAACAACAGGAATATTCAAGGCGTTTCTATTTTTTTAATAGTTTGCCAGTCTTTCTTTTTATATTACGTGATTCAGCTAGGCATATTTCCTAGGCTGTAATGTTAATTAGTTTTTTCATATATTCATTTATCTACATTCATTGTAACTTATTATCTGTTATGTTATTATCGTATTGTAAGAATATTATCTGTTAAAACATGTACTCAGTAATGTAAGAAATGAATATTATAAGTAAAAACTAAGTGTGAAGATGGTAAATAGTAAAACAGGAACAAGGCCGAATGAGAGATATGGATCAGTGACGTGTCCAGAATTTGGCCTTGGGGTCCAGGGTCGAGTCGGCTTCACACAAAATAAAAAACTATTTAGGACTAATCAACATTACTATCTTTAAAGTGGCTGAAAAAATGTGATATCATCCTGAAATCTGTTCCATTAAAGTACACGGCAATAACACAATAAAAATACGCGTTACTGAAACATTGTTCAATATACTCATTGACTGAACTGTTTTTCTTATATTTCGTGTATACTAATGCTATTTAATAAACCTGTTAGTATATTAAAATACAATTACTGTTATATTAGCGTACACATATGACAAAATAATTAAACAGGCTAAAAATTGTGTGAAATTAATAGAATTCGTCAACTTTTTTCGACCATCTGGGGGTCCGGTCCCGTTGCCCCCCCCCCCCCGTAAATACGTCCCCTGATATGAATATCTAAAAAGCGTGGTTGGAATGAGTC
Organism: Magicicada septendecula; assembly: GCA_034769895.1. NCBI lineage: Eukaryota > Metazoa > Arthropoda > Insecta > Hemiptera > Cicadidae > Magicicada > Magicicada septendecula. The sequence continues at coordinate 455,271,195 of CM068374.1, read as the reverse complement.
TAACAAGGAGAGCGCTCAAAGCAAGAAATGGTAAAAACAGACCACATGGTTGCCTGAGGTAAAGGTGGTAATGGGAAAAGCAAAAGTGGGATAACGTCCAACAGCAAGAACTTGACAGAAGTGTGCAGGAGGCCGACTTCATCTGTATGGGAGGTAACAGAAGTAAAAGTTAAGTAAGATTAAATCATATTACAATGTATTTGTCGCAATTTGTGGTGTTTGACTTACGATGGTCATTCAGTAATTAAAGAGATAAATATCTGTGGAGAAAAAACTTTTCATTTAATAAGTATGAAATTTTTTTCTAATTTTCAGCACTATATCCAGTCCTTAAATTCGTAGTGACCGTCAATTAATTAATTTTTCAGTGAAGGGTTAGTGAGGATCGGTCAAAAATAACACAGACTTTTTAACAATAAATTTCGACAATAAACATTGTCGAAACATCGACACAAATAAGTTAAAAATTTGTGTTAATTTTTGACCGATCCTCACTAACCCTTCACTGAAAAATTCATAATATCCAGTAATATTAATACACTTTTCGTATCTTTGAATACGTTTTTTTGTGCCTGCTGCAAAGAAATCTTTATGTTGATGTCGGAGTTATTTTAGAAAATTTTCTTTGACCACGTCGTTGTCATAAAACCTCGTACCACGTAAAGCCTCCTTGAGTGAACTAAACAAGTGGAAATTAGATTGAGCCAAGCAGTGGATTGTAGGAAGAGTGAGGTAGAGTCTCCCAAGCCAATTTATTCATGGTTTCACGAGTTAACAAAGCTTAACGGGCGTTATCATGAAGGAGAATGACGCCTTTGCGCGGAAATCCAGGACGTTTCCTCATATTTGCCAGCTTTACTTTATTAATAAAGATGTCGGAGTAGTATGTACTGTTTATTATCCGCTGATCTTCTAAAAGTATTACAAAAAAAGTTGAAACCTCAACTGGACGTCCAGAGAAGCCCAGCTTTTCCTGCATTCTTTAGTCACATGAGAGTAAATTTTAGCCGGCTTTTTACCTTCGAAAAGCAAAAAAAAAAAAAAAAATGGATCACTGCAAGTTATTCAACTATTTCTCAAGAACACTCGCCATCGTTAAATGAGAATTTGTGGCTACAAAACAAAACAATTCTGTACAAACAGCTGATCAGAACTCATCAAAAGGATGCCAGATTACAGTTCTGAAACTATAATAATCTGCCCACCAACTGTTTTTCTTCTAGGGCTATTTGTCTCTTTAATCACTGAATGACACTCATACCTCAATTACAGTCAATGACAACTATTATCTTCAGGTTAGCATACGTCTTTTTTATATTTTGGCTGGCAACCACGTTGGTATGAAGCACGCTGGTTCAACTAAGACACTGTTTCCCTCCTCCATTAACCACGGTCCTACAGCCTGTGTCTGAGCCTTGACCTTCTTTAACTTTTTTCTCCAACAGTGTCGATCCCTTACGGCTGCTTCCCAACTTCTCAGCCCAAAATACTCTCAGCATTTCGTAGAACAATGCCCTGTCAAAGGGCTCCTGGTCTTCTCCTTCGTCTGGTACCAGCATCTGACCCTTCTTATTGGCTAATGTGTGTGTGTGTGTGTGTGTGTGTGTGTGTGTGTGTGTGTGTGTGTGTGTGTGTGTGTGTGTGTGTGTGTGTGTGTGTGTGTGTGTGTGTGTGTGTGTGTGTGTGTGTGTGTGTGTGTGTGTGTGTGTGTGTGTGTGTGTGTGTGTGTGTGTGTGTGTGTGTGTGTGTGTGTGTGTGTGTGTGTGTGTGTGTGTGTGTGTGTGTGTGTGTGTGTGTGTGTGTGTGTGTGTGTGATGGCAATAAGCCTTTATGAAGTTGCTTTGAAAAAGATAAAAAAGTTACAAATAAGAATATTGAATACGCCTGAATCTTTGTGTAAAAGTATACAATTCAAAATCACAAATATTACTTTCAGGAACTACAAAACGACATTGTGTGTACCGAACGATTGAATACGTTTCGATTTATATATTCAGGAAGTGACAAAACCAATCCGATATAGAAAATAAAATGGTAATACACAAATTTTGTATTCGATTTATTTTGAAAATTATTTTCGCCACAAGTTTATTTCAAATAAAATATTTCAACAGTTCTTGTATTAATGATATAAAGATTGCTAGCCAAAAGTGAACGGAGGTAAGATATTTTTGGACCTCTTATATATTTTGCTTTTTTTGTCGCAGTTATCCTAATAATTTATGTATTGAATCGGAAAATAATAAATAATAACAATGGGAACTATAAACATTTTACGAAAATTCCTTACAGCGTTATGAGCTTAGAGTACAGCATTATTATTCCTACACACGTATTTACTTGACAAACAACTTATGTGATAGATTTCAATTGTTTTCTTAAACAATTTCCCAAATTCTCCTCCTTAACGTTTTATAAATGTTTTACAAAACTCTTGAAAAAGGACATATTTTATTGAATACACAACTTTTTCTTTTCTGTTGCGCCTATCTGAGCAAACACGCACTCGGTAACGCCTCTCGGATCTTAAACAAAATGGTGAAACATTAGGCTTTGTTGACGAGTTGATGTATAACTGACTTGAAAGGTATATTAACTTTTAACCGTTACTTTCCTTTATAAGAAAACTTTATAGTCACCAGTGATTGGCGTAGCGACATTGGAAGATTTATAGCCTAATCCTTTCAGTGTCCCATTTGTTATATTCGCTGATGTTTCACGTCGATACTTTGGCATTACTGTATACTCTCTAACAAACATGTATAATCAGTTGGGTTGCCGTACACCGTGCCAATTGTTTATGGCACTGAAGATGGTCTCCGATGGTGGGGTCGAAACGTCTGTGCTACACACAAGCGGTAGACCACGGCCTAACAAATCGGCAAATAATAACTCCAACGCTGTTTTCATTTCTCCTGGATAACAGCACACGTGGGTATGAGACCACCTTGCAAACCAAGCAGCACAGCATGGGGACGTCTACAACTGTGAAGCTATGTAGCCACCTTTCGATGTACTGTATATCGTCACCTCAGATTCACCCTGCTGACTACTGAGTTGTAAACTTGCCATAACTCTTACCCATTTAGACAAATTTACACAACCATGTTACCCTGTGTCCGACTGTTCTCATGGTTTCATAATGCCTCGCCAAAAGAAAAAATTAGGCCTTCTACAAAACAATTTCGAGGATGCGCATTGGCTACTGCGTTGCCTATGGGTGAAGAGGTCGAGTATCTGTGAAGCCTGCGCAGAAGAAGAAATAAGAAACCCTAGAACACGTCATCATGTACTATAAACTTCTGAGACGACAACCGCTCATCACCAATGACGTCACAACAAAATTTTCAACTGTCCAAATCTGACATATTTTCTAAGTTTGACATCCACAAAAAAAATTTTAAAAAACTACAACTTACCTTGATGACCGGTTCACTTGTTCACTCGAACTAGGAGAAGACTCCTAGTGGAAGAATGTCCACATGCTGGGTAACCATTGGGGAATTGTACGAATGAGGTGACCTCAAATTTTTTTTTTCTTTAAATTCAACAATTACAAATTTATTGATTCTCTTCGAAATAATAAATCATATACAATATTTCATGTGACAGTATTCCCTTAGGAATATATAAAATATATAACATATTTAAAATATATGACATCGTATTCAGAATTTAAATTTCAAAATATTCAAAATTCAATATTAAAAAAATATTCCATTAAAATTATATAAAATATGTAAAACATTTTAAAATCTCTTACATGGCATGCAAATCACCATTGACATGCACCTTTTGCCTTCACCCATAGAATTTCCTTATTTGGAAATAAATACATTAACCTTGATAAGTACAAAGAGTAAATCCAGAGGTTTTCGAAATATAACATTTAATAACACTAAGTCTTTTTTTTTTCTTTTCAGTCCCCCTCTGGTTGTACTATAAACACTTTCAATAATATCAACAATTTTATAAACCATTTAACAAGCAATTCTATCCTACAACAATTTAAACAATCATATTACATAACAACATGCGCCCTCTGAAATCTAATTCAAAAATTAAAAAGGAGAATCATATAATTAGGAAAATATAATGGAAACATAAGATAGGTGATTATACACATCTGTGTGGAATTCACAAGTGCAAGTGCTCAGTTTTCCCTAAACCTGCATAAACTTGAGTAGCACAAAGGCTTGCAGATTTCAGAGTGCCCCATTATTAAAAAAAACTAACAAATAGTCAGGTACACATATCTCTCAGCCATGTAATATGTTGTGTGCATGGAATTATGAGCCTATACATATACAAAAGAATTTTCACAGTGACTGTCAATGGATAGAGAATGAAATTAAATATGAGTATATACATCTACCAAAGATTTTTAAAAGGTCACTGTACATTGATAGAGAATTAACAATACTATGAGCATATAAATATACAAATCTTATAAATATATAAATAGTGAAAATTTCATTTTGTACAGCAGTTCGGTCATTTTTATTGATAGGCTGAATACTCCTGAATTACAGTTCTAGTACAGGGCAATGTATTGTTACAATTGTAGGTGACCTGCAACTCTTTTCATAATCAGATTTACAAGTTCCAATAAAAGGCAGCCACAATATAAGTTCCTCACAGATTATAGTAAAAAAAAATTGTACTGGACATTACATGCTTTGACAATTCAACACAAGACAATTATTACACTGAATAATTCAAAGAGCAATTAAGGAACTCGACTAAATTTTGCTTCACTAGGCCAAATGAACACGCTGGCCAATTCCTAACACATTTTCTTAAGTTTTTATTTTTGTGTTTTCTTTTTTCTTTTTTTTTTGTAGGTAAAAATTTTGCACATAAGCTATTACTGTCGAATAAGAAACTAGTCACATAAGAAACTAGTAAGGTTCACCAGGCTTTCCTTTTATTAAAAACTTGCGTTCAAAAATTTGCAATGACTGCAGCAACCTGTCTATTATATACCCGGTATATAGAGAAGTAAAGAAAAATATCCTGAATTAAGCAACTGTTCTTTTTTTTTGTGTTAAAAACCAGCTAGGCCCCACGTGACTCCAAAACAAGCAGCGCAAAAGCGCATCCCCGGCAAAAGTTAATAATTTTCACTTTTCATACCTGTTCATAGTGCATGCACACGTGCTGTGCATGCATACTCACATGTGCCGTGTTCCTCAATACTCACACACATCTTGATCTCTTCCACGGTCAGTCGCCAGGCCGAGAGACCCCGTCGGCACACTTTTTATTTAGCCGGCCATAGTTAATTTAACAAAACCCCGGCATAAAAAAACTAAAACAAAGACCTTGTCAAACGCTGACCTCTAAGATCGCACGTGGCGACAACAGCTCTCCATCAGAACAGCTGACCAACCAACAACCCGGTATATCTCCACACAGCTGATCAGGAATCAACAGCTGGACTTCCGACAGCACACTCTACTCCACGACAAACGCCGCTCCAAGCAGCGGGACCGAAAAGTTAAGTTGTGCGAAGTCTCTGACAGATAGCGTCAACATACGCAATCCAACGAAAGCAACCCATTCAATTATAACCAAATTGCAAGTTACAGTAACGCCTCCTAGAAGGCGGGAGAGTGTCCACAATCCAAAGCCGGCATCTAAGCCGCAATTCAATAATGACAATTTCCTGATTTGCCGTAACGTCTCATAGACGGCGGGAGTGTCCACTGTCCAAGGCGAACTACACAAGTGCATGAAAATATCGCCCAGATTCAATATAACCAATACTTGCCGTACTCCTAGATACGGCACAAACTTCTACGCGCCATATACATACGCGTCAATGTCAACATATATAACTTACGACTTTATATTCAAAATCAATGTAAAACAGTAATTGAATTTGATATCCTGTCCTTTATTTGTGTATATATAGGTACGTCAGTTCTATTGTATGTGTTGCATTGTTTTCATTCAATAATATAGTAATATTTACAAATAACTCGCTACTTTCTCTATAATTTCTTATGTTAAAATAAATATTCCAACTCTTGCTTTCGTTTTGTCTCTGACTCAACTAATTTTTATTTACTCTCTTTTTATTTTTGACATTGATTGAATTGTAACAACATCCAATGTTCCTATTTAACATTGGTATCTCATTTCTCTTGTAGAACATGAAAAAATCTCAATCTCAGGGTTAACGTAAACGTAATGTCAAATATTGTACAAGTCATAAATATAACATAAAATATAATATTTGTGAATGAGATGTGGTAATTATGTGTTGTGAATGTGTGTTGAATAGTGGTGGGTTCTTTGGATCATACAAGAACGATACAAAAAAAAACTATGACTACTAACAACTATGGTGTACATGTGTACTAATAAAAATTCACTTTTATAGCGTTCATATTGTTTTTGTCATATTATTTAGTTGTAACTCGATCATTAATGTAGTAATATAGGTTCAAATATCTGGCATAGCCTTGGAGCAATCTCACCAATCTGGTAGTTTTCTTTTAGGACTTATTGCTTAATTCTTCACTTCTGGACATCGAATTTTTGGTACCTCGATTAAAACATTATCCTTCTAGTTTTTTGAATAGTTTTTCTTGATCATCTCATCTTTTATCGGTCATTAATTTGTATAAAGGTTCAGCAGTAATATTAATATATATTCTCCCTTGTTTTTAAATTTTTTCCAATAATATACGTTCTTTTTTTTACCAAAACACTAATTCCTTCAGTGAAGACTTTGGCTATGATATGTTATGGGTCACAGGTTCGGTTTCACGATTTCAAATTAACATGATTCTGTTGACCTTTATTTTTTTTCTTCGTCACTATATTATTATAAGTTTTTTAACGTAAGATTTTCTATTTTTTAATTATTTACTTTGTTTGATTTCACTATATGGGTTATATAACTGGTTCATATAGATTATATATTCCCTTCAATGCTCATTATAATTATGTTTCATCACTTTCATTATACACACTTTTTCCTTTTTACCGTATTTCACTGTTATTCTCACTTTCAAGCACTGTCACACAATACAACTTTTATAATTACAGTTTGATTTTATTATATTTGTAAAATTTTATATCATTCACATTCTGTAGTTCCATGATACAAAATAACTGTCTGAGGTGCGCAGACCTCCTGATAGTTAAATAGGTTTATTCACAATGTCTTATTTCTTACATACTAGTTTTACACATTTATATATTATATTTCTATTTATAAATTACTATGTACATTTTTTTTTGTCATTTGATCTTTACTTCTGGGTATTTTGGTCATCGTCAGTCATTGTTTGTCACTGTCATTAAATTATTTACTCCATGAGTTTTCATTCTCTATTTCCCAATTATTTATTTATTATAATATTTCTCTTTTTGTTTTGATTACTTAAAAGGATTGCGTTTATGCATATTTTACCGTGAATTTTGATGGTACATTTGTTTTTCCTTTGAGGTGTATTTTTATTATGTTATAATATGTATTGTATGTGAAATTTGTATTACATACAAGTAGCTCAGTTCTATTTGTAGTATGAAATGTCACTATACACAAGTCTACATAGTTGTTTGCTGATACCGAAAAAAAACTTAAGAATATCAGGCATCGTGGCCATAATAATACCCTGCTATTACCACTCACTCACAACTCAACGCATGCACCTAATTAAGCACAATAGCTACATGAAAATGATATTGCAGGGAAAGGTTGATGAAAAAAATGCAAGGGAAAGAAAAACAAAGAGCTTTTTAATTAAATCCTCTGCAGAAACGTTGTTTTAAAGGATATTTTAAAGACGCGAAAATAACCTGATAATTTAGAAATGTTGCCACTTCGTAACGGAAATACAGATTCATATGAAATAAATTTACGTAAGAATTATTAACGTGATGAGATCAGGTGGCTATGTAATTAGAAGAGGTATGGAAATATTTTGAGCCAGCTATTATTCACCATACTAAGGGATGATAACTCCAAAATTACTAACCCGTTTGCCAGTTGAGTCCACATGAGATGTAGAAGCTTGAAGCCAATGTATGCGCATGATCTCGTTTTTTTTTTTGGCAATTAACAAAAACGATTTACGAAGACTGAGAAGTAACGCAACTTCGAAAAACACAAGTTTAACTAATTTAATGAGTCAGAAGTGATGACTAGCAAATGTAGGTGAACAGATGAACTTGGTGGTATGATCTAGAATATACAGGATGGAAGACAAATAAAATACCTAGTAGTAGAGGATACCTAGTAGTGGATGATACAGCAGAATTAGAGCAAATAGAATTGGTAAAACGCAGGAATTAGATGAAATCCTGTGTAACCCGTTCTTGAAGGAAGAGGCTACAGTGAAAAACATAAGAATTTACGAGTCAGATTTAGTGCTGATGCTCATGTACGTCGTGGATTGTGAGGGCTGACAGATGGTTTGAAGAAACAGTTGGCTAAGAATTCTGCATACGATTAAAGACGGTATGAGAATCGATAATACTCGGAGTGGAACAATTAGATAAATGCCGAGGGCGTACTGAGTTTTGCAAAAATTGGGGTGCAGCAGTTAAGAAGGTCAGTGAATGAAGAGAAGACATCGAAAGCGATTTGGGAAACGCTTACAATGGGATTTGGGATTTGCGGGCGAAAGTAATGACTACAAAAATGTTTTGTTAGAATTAGCAGATTAATTATATTTCTCTAATGATCGAATTGGATACGAACCTATTCAATACATCAACTTAATAACGATTAAAGTTTATACTTAATCTGACCGGTTCAACAAATACAATAGCTTGGTCATCTATAGCGGACAGATGATGAGCGTAAGCCAAATAAAATCCTGAGGTCGCGGCAAGTCTGTAAAAGCAGAAACAGGGGCCAGCCTAGGATTCGATGGTTGGATGATGTGCTAGAAGATCTCAGAAAAATGGATGAGGGGTTACACTGAGATGGCAATGGATAGGAAACATTCGAGGAGATTGGTGTTGGAAGCCAGGGCTCACGTTGGGCTGTATGCTGAAGAAGAAGAATTTAATCTAACTGGTGAAGACTTTTCAAAGGGGTTATAAAATCGGAACAATAACATTTATCGTAAATGTAAAAAAAAAATGATTATGAAAACTTAATTATACATTAGTAATGATTTTCAAAACAGTATAGGAAATTTGTAACTTATTCAAAACAATAAATTATTATTATACAGGTTTGATTTTCGTTAATATTAAAAATTTATTTTCGTAATCAAATATCTAAAATTTTCCCGTGCGCCAACCATGATATTGTCTCTGTAAATATCTATTTAGCTGTTGGTATTAATTATCTAAAACCTCTATTAAAGCATCTTAAAATTATAAAATTATGTATCGGTTACTCTAAAGTTTTAATTTATAACACATTAAATTAAGGATACAGAAAACTTCAGTGCTACAAAATCCGGATTCTATAAGTAAATACGTCACAAGTACCATATGTAGGTAACCTATACTTTACAGCTGTCGGAGAAATGGACAGCTGTTGGAAATACGGAAATAAATTATAATCACAGTCAGCGTGACGAATGAGGAAAGCGTTATGCAAGCGTGTGAGCGTTCGCGCGGATACCAGAGAGAAGTGTGTAACAGAACAAAAATATGTTAATTAATATTTTTTTCAAATACAAAGAGAGCTATTACCATATGAACGTGACAACTCGCGAAGAAAAAGTTATTATTAACCTTATTTATGAGATGCAACTTATCGCCTTGAATCTTATTTCATTATAAAAAGAGGTGTGTCGCATTTCAACTTGCTTCCGAGTGCCTGTTACGAAGTCCGATATGTAGTGACATTGAAGTCTGCATTTTTTCAACCCAGTTCTTTGTTTGATACGGGTGGGTGTTCCTTACTGTGAATTTAAAAAACATTCTGATTACAGATATCAAACATTATCGACCATAAGACACATAGTCTTGTAGCTTCATTGCTACATATCACAGCAGTTTGGTTTACATTTGATCGCTTACAAGAGACGGAAAACTTTACCCCATGTTAACAGTATGTATCTGTTCTTAATAACTACTTGTCCTACATGCGTTTCTCACGTTTTTACTATATGTACCAATTGTTTTGGAATACTTTAACACAGAATTTTTAAATAAACAATTTCTTGAGAAAAACATTTTTGAATTTGAGTCCGTACAGAATAATCATTTATTTATTAAACCAATCTATGAAAACAGTGCTTGTAGATGAAATTTTTATAACCTCGTGTTAAATTGAACCAACTGATGACATAAAAATATAATTGGAAACTTGTTTAAAAATTCGTGAGACGTTGTGGAGGAACTGTATAGTAAGCATTAAAAACATCTTTTTCTCGGAACATATAATAAATGTACTTTTCATAGTTAGAAAATTCGAGGAGCATAATATGGTAGTTATTCCTGCAATGACTTTTCCTTTGAATTATCTAGCCGAAATATCGCAACAACCACGCCCGAGAAAGGAACACATTTGGCAGTTCGTAATATTTTTGAAATTACATAACGCAGCTGAATAAAAAATTTCAATGTTTCCATCGACACAAAAATATTTTTTTATACTATTATCAATTAGTAATACTTATGGTTTCATCTGGATGTTGTGTATTTCCAAACTAGTATTTGTAGAGGTGGTCCTCCACAGAAAGGCCCCCTGAAAAATGTTTTCATTGCACACGATTGCAAGAGGAATTAAATTTTTATGCACGTGTTTTTCTCCAGTTGCTTCTGTCTGCGGAAAATCACACCAAGGTTTTTCCAAAAGTCATGACATTACATAATACCTGTCCCGCTTTTCAATTTCTGCTTAACTACCAAATACATACACAATCTTTAGTACACACCAAATAATTGACGACAATAGCTTGAATTTTGATTTTTTTTTTTTTTTTTTAGCAAAACATTTTTACAAAATTACAGTTTAAGTTATGTAGGTATCTAACCCTATGTTCCGTCTGTAACGTTTCATTCTTAAACACTGCTTACACGAAGACTAATTAAATAGTCCCTGACTAAATACAGATAAGTTTATTAGTGCATTTTCTTAACGTTTGCTACTATTAAAAGCGTTATAAGTTAAAGAAGTAATTTTTATAATGAGGTCATAATCTTCTTTGCTTGATTGTAATTTGAAGTACAAGGTCCTCTGGAGTCATTAAGTGTCTTTGGGCTCGCAAAATTTTTACGCTTTTAAACACTTACCCTAGGAGTTAGACCTACATTCACAGTAAAACAAAAGATAAAAAATTAACACTTAGCTGGTGCTTAGACCTATATTCACACTGAAACAAAAGATAAAAGATTTAATAAAATTAATTAAGCACACTAATAAGAAACCAAATGAACAATAAAATATCTAGAACATAGTAATTATTTTACGTTAGGTTCATAATGTACATTTACAAGCGTTTCAAGTCTAACAGAGGTCCTGTCACGAAATGACCGTCTGTTTAGCCACACTGGAGGCCAAAGGGCGCTTATGGTTTGTCTTATGGTTGCTTTAAATTAGCTAACATAAAAAACTAAAGAGTTTCTAAATCTATGAAACCGTTCCCGATACCAAGAGTAAACATTCTGTTGACGACATTTGTTCAACGGTATTTTTGAAAATAGTCGGTACGCTTTGCTTTATGAATATACAATTTGTTTTGAATATTCAGGAATAATTAAATTTATTTAGTGCGTAAACACATTTGTTCGACAGAAAAAGAAACAACTAACAGTTAACCAAACTTCGTTTCAAAGTTATGTAATAAGCAAAACCGGTTTTTCCTCGTGTTTTAAAACTACGCATGCCTTCAAAACAAGTGTCGCGTGTTGTTCATTGTGATCCTTAATTTTTGCTACAACTGATCAACCTTGAGATGGTGTTTGTGGTGTTCTGACAGCAAGAATCAGCCTAGGGCTACACTATTTACACAACACTTGGTGTATTCAGTACTGCCATATTCATTCGTTGATTCAAAACTTTTAGAAAATTTTATACAAAAATTTACGTTCAATTTTTGTTGTTGTTAGTTCTGTCTGGTTGTTTGGATGCTTTAACGTTTCGTCTAATGTGTCCGTTTGAAGACCACAGAAGGAGATAGTGTGAACACTTAAACCGCATGCCTGATATCCGTCTACCCGTGGCTGCCTTGGGTTATCACCCTACTGGGAAGATAGATGTCGGTAGTCCGAGAAGGAAATGGGTTCCGGAACACGTCTAGGGCCTAATCTTTAGAGTGGTGATGATGAGATGATGATGATTATGATGTGTTCGTTACAAACTCTCTTCGCGTTCCTTCCTTCATTTTTACGCCAAATTATTTTTTCATATTGTTTTTCATTATTTTTTAAAAATTAACTACACAAAAACACGGTAGGAAAATCTTAATTAAAGCGTTACAATTCGTACGCACCTTCAGCATATGCAGATTATTTCCAAATAAGTGCTTTTAAAAATGCATAATAAAAATGTGACGGGGTTAGAAACAATGTTGTATACGATTTTATTACTGTTCATTACTACAGTATTACGTCTACAGTATTTTGTCTTCAATTAGTAAGTAGATTCTTGTGTAAGATTCACTTTATAATAAAATAGATTTTTATGAAGACAATTTCAGTGAAAAAGACCAAAACCATGGCCTCTAAAGGTAAATATCCAGTGAGGACTAAGACAGTTATAAACAACAGCACGTTAGAACAAGTGAGCCGTTGTAAACAGCTCGGATGTGCATTGTGCAGTAATATGACTCTGAATATGAATGAAAGAGAAGATAAATAAATTTAGAAATATTTGTGGAATAATTCATAAGATGTCTTAAAGATATAACAAAACACAGAACAAAGATTAAATTTTATAAGACAATTACAATACCAACATTGACATATGCAAGTGAGGCATGGATTATGACGAAAAAGGAATGCAGCCAGAATCAGGGTTATGAAATGCAGTTTCTTCAAAGTACTTTAAACTATACATTGCAAGATAGAATAAGGAATGAGGGTATCAGAGCAGAACTCGAAATAGAGGACATAAATAAAATTATTTCAGCGTACAGAAGACAATGGTGGGATCATTTGCAAAGGATGACAAAGGATCGATTGTCGAAAGCGGCACTGAACTATAAAGCCATTGGTAGAAGAGACGTGGGTCGTCCGAGAATAAGATGGGTGCTGGAACAGGTTTATATAACTTAAGCTTAGAAGAAGAAGAAGAAGAAGAAGAAGAAGAAGAAGAAGAAGAAGAAGAAGAAGAAGAAGAAGAAGAAGAAGAAGAAGAAGAAGAAGAAGAAGAAGAAGAAGAAGAAGAAGAAGAAGTTAGGTTATCAAATTAATTTTAATTAAATAATAATCAACTTCGTATCTTCACTGATTTCAATATGATCCAGTTTTCAATACGTTTTACATTATTTTCTACATTAAAATTATGTTTATCTCGTTGGATATTAAAGATATGTTTCTAACATCACAGTGAGTAAAGTTATAAAGGTGACAGAAGATAATATTATGGAAATTGTAAGTATAAAAAGTAGTTAACAGATATAATAAAAATTCCCTGTTAAAGCTGTTAATCAATGCCGGGCTACCAGGCCGTGCCCTAATGCTGTTAATTACAACATACGTTTCGGTGCCACCATTGGTGGCCACCTTCAGCGTATACGATTGAAAGTACTGTGGGAAATGGTGAACACCTTACCGGTGAAGTTTTCAACCGTATACACTGAATATGACCTCCAATGGTGGGGCCGAAATATCTGTTCTAATTACCAGTATTAGACCAAGGCCTAATAGCCCAGCATTGAGCAACAGCTAAAAGAGTTTGCGCCGACCGTGAGAGCCTGAGACATCAATTATAATACAAAAAATGTTTATAACAGATCAATTTTTGTTTTTTTTATAACCAAGTTTAAAGTTAAATAACACAGAAACAAGTATTATCCATGGGTTCTTCATTATCCCTATTTTTGCCGAAATAGGCCTATATATGAACGATTTTGAAAAACACTTATCGAATTCTACTGCATACAAAGAAAATAAAAAGCTATGGACTAGATATGTCGACGATAAACTGGTGATTTGGGAAGGTAGTTTTCAAGAAGTCAAATCATTTTTAAGTGAGGTAAATAGTCATCATCTTCTTCTTCTACTCCTGCCATCCTAAAGTAGGTGTAGACACCTTTTCCGGTTTCAAAAGCCTTATGTAGTATTTAAATTATTAATTTACAAACGTTTAAAATTGAATTTACAAACATCTTAAGTTAAAATAAAAGTCGGCGCCTTCCTACATTACAACTACCCTGTGAAAACTAAAAATATGCGAACTTTGGTATAGAATCCTTTTCCGTGACACAAAGACCCCTAATTTATTTTGTCATAACGTAATAAAGATTTTTTTTGCAACACTAAGGATACAAGTTTGCACTTTAAGGAAGATATAAGAGATAAGGAATTGAATTACCTAGATTGAACCATACAAATAAAAGAAAAAGAAAAATGAAATTAGACATATTTAGGTAAGAATCGTGCTCGGACATAACTACTGCTATAAAATCGTAGTAGTGTGGAACGGGAAACTGTTTAAAAGATACAAAACGGAAAGATAGGGAGTTCAAAAAGATGGAGAGAATTGTACAGGGGCACAACTATAACACGAGTGTTGTAAATAAGGTGGCAGTAAATATTAATAAGAAAAAACTGAAGATGAGACACAACAAAAGAACTGTGTGGGGCCATTGATACAGGAACAGGGAAGATAAATCGTACAATGTTTTTTGAAAATATAGAGCAGATATAGGAATAAAAATTGTGAAACAATATTTGGTATGATAACAAATAACAATATACAAGACACTTAATGTTACTGAAGAGCAGTGTTTATAAATCCATATGTAGCCTAAAGAATGTAGCAAAGTGTATTTAGGCGTAAATTTGCATGCTGATTCGCCGACCATAAAAGAAGAAAAAGCACATGAAGAAATTCTTTATGCACATCAGTCATCTTTCTGTGCATAGCGTATCAAAGTCTGTAACTGCGGCTTAGGCTGAAAGAGTATCAACAGCAAATAAACTATAGGTCTACAGAAAAATTGAAAAACGGAGATGGCAGAATTCAAAACTGTGTTGCAAGGAAGCTACTGACCGAATCAAATTTCTCAAAACGAGTGAATTTAATTTAATTAATCGACATATACTGTACTTATATAAATTTCTCACTATAGACCTGTGGACAGAAACTGAACACTGAGTTCGAGATGCGCAGTGGACAAACAACTCGTTGCGAGGCTAACAAAACCTTCATTCATTTCGCACATGCGCACGACAGTCTTGTACAGTGTTTCATAGTGTGAACATAGGCTACAACAAGGCTAACGTGAACAATGGAAGCATGTGTGTGACAGAAAGAAAGTTAGTGTGGAAGTGAGACAGCAAGCTCACTTCACTCCATTCCGTTGTCTCCTCTCTAGACAAGTAGCTATACTTTTAAGTGGGGGTAATTCATTCGCTGGGTCAGCGCATCTAACCGACCAAAAAAGGCTGACATGATTCTAACCCCGAAATGTTATCGATAATTAACAGTACTACCGGTTCCATTAAGTAAAGGTCAAATGCTTTAATATGACACTGAATACAAAACTGAATACATCATTGAATGTCATATCTGATGAAGATAGTTGGATTACTATCAAATCATAATTATGTACATTTACAAAATAATAAAAAAATATATTCTTGTAAAAAGTGTTATTGTTATTAAAATATAAAAAACTTATAAGGAAAAGCCGCGTTTTGAAAGAACGAAAAACTCGCTAACATATTTTTAAAATATATGTATTTACTTAGAAGAAAAATTTCCTCTACCAACATAAAAAAAACTATTTTTGACCTCGTATAAATGAATATTATTTGACTTTGGGATGGCACCAATAGGATGAGTGTTAATAAACTAAAGGGTTTTGAAAATGAAGTATTGAGGACATCACCGCAGTTGGTTCAGCAGGAACAGGATATGCACGGATATCTGCGAATGGGGTTTGTGGACAAAGAAACCAAATGATTGCGACGGAACATGAATCAAATATACGAGGATTTGGGGTCTGTGCAAGCGACGAGCCATTACGCAGTGTCCCGTGCTTCAAAAGAGCTCCCGCCGCACGAACAGGCATGTATGAGGGGTTCCTGTGTGTGGCCTACTATCGGTCGTGGGTTTTCAATTACACATATTCGAATTCACGTCAAGTGTCCGCCGAGGCCGAGTCCAAGATTCACCTGCCACAGACTGGTGTTGACCGAGGGCGTTAGTAAGAGTGTTGCCCTGAAAGCGTGCTCAGCGGCAGTAGAATTTCCCGGAAAACGACCGTATAGTGGCATTCAGGGAACTGACACCTAGGGCGTTTCGGATACTCAGGTAATGAGCTTTGAAGGCCCAGTGCAGACCTCGGTCCAGGAAACTTTGTACCTTTCATTTATGGCTCTTTGCTATGTAGCCCCATACGGGATCGCGTAGCTAACCATCGGTGCCACATACGTGGTAACGGTGAATCTGCCTAGGCGACGGGACATTGAATTCCTGCATAGCAGGGGTCTAAGTAAGAAAAGTATACATCACCATGAAAATACTGAAGCCTTTCAACTCTAGAAAAATCGACAATGTGAAGAATCAAAAGAAGAAACCTAGTGTAATTTTATCGTATGACATGAAAATAAATTATACTCCTTACGTTTTCGGAAGGCACCTAAGAGATTAGGAGACCCTCGCCCGCCAACGCGCACTCACACACACACACGCGCGACCAGTTTGACCTGCCTCTAATGGCGCTTCGATGAGTCACCTACTAGGCATTGAACAACAAAACTATGAAAATTTTTATTCTAGATTTTACGTAAGTTATGATACATTTTTTGGATTCTATATTCAATTTCCTTCAAAATGGGTCCAAACACGAAATAATTACGACATTTGTGAGCTTTAAAAAGACGCCAATAGAATAGTGTTTGGCGTCTTTTTAAAGCTCATAAATGTCGTAATTACTTCGTGTTTGGACCCATTTTGAAGGAAATTGAATATAGAATTCAAAAAATGTATCATAACTTATGTAAAATCTAGAATACACATTTTCATAGTTTTGTCGTTCAATGCCTAGTAGGTGACTCATCGAAGCGCCATTAGAGGCAGATCAAACTGGTCGCGCGTGTGTGTGTGTGAGTGCGCGTTGGTGGGCGAGGGTCTCCTAATCTCTTAGGTGCCTTCCGAAAACGTAAGAAGTGTAGCGTCTTATTCTAAAGCAAAATGACGATTCGTTTAATATTTATAAGTGAAGCTAAGATGCACGAACAAGTAATTATTGACTCTAAGTTGATTAACATAGCAGTTAACGTAGATTAAGATTGCAAAACTGCAATTATAGCCTAGAAAATGCTAATTGTCTTTATAAACGGAAAAACAGTCTGAGGTTAACACTAGATATAATACTCAGTTAACCATGCAATTGGTTAAACTAAACATTGTAGTTACCGCAACTAGCGGCTGGTGGCGCGTAGTACTAGCCATACACCGTCACACTAACACAAAAGCCGCGCGGTACGCCTTAGTCCTTAACGGACTGTGGAGCGGAGGTTTATTTATTTTTATTTAAACATTGTAGTTATACTGATGATTATCAAAATGTGTATAAAACTATTTGAAATGATTTACCTTCCATAAGTAAGCCGGAAGTAGTGTGTTCATAAGCCTACAACTGATAACCGCAGTGATATCATTAAATACTTATATAACGTTTTCTGTTCTGTTATCGCAAGCATTTCCATGATTATTGTATTTCGCATTGGAATAAAGTAGATTATCCTTGAAACGTCCTTCGCATACAGAAACGTGACTCTGTCCAGTTTCACTGGCAGCTGACACCAGTGACCTTCAAAGGCAAAGAAAACTATTAGTTTTTAGAATGATTAAGTTCTACTCTTCACGCCATACACGCGCATGCAGGAGCATTCCTATATACTTGGGAACTATCACCATGTGTTATTTCTGCAACGATTTAAGTCTTGCATGTTTTCAGTTTTCATTCGTTAATTTTTAATAGTAGGACTACAGTTTTGAACTGGTTTAAACATATTCTCTCTCTCTCTCTCTCACACACTCTCTCTCTCTCTCTCTCTCTCTCTCTCTCTCTCTCTCTCTCTCTCTACCGGTCAGTTTCAGTTTCCTACTTCAGTTTTCCAGTATCAATTCCTCATTATTACGTAATTATCATTACGTTCTTTATTACGTTTAACAGGAAATTAAAATAATCTTATTCTCTTCAGCGCTACAGGCCAACGTGAGCCCTGGTTTCCAACACCAACCTTCTCCATAGTCTCCTATCCATTGCCATCTCAGTGTAATCTCTCACATCCATTCTTCTGAGATTTTCTAGCACACCATCCATTATCTGCATAGATCATCTTCTTTTGTCTGTATTACTTAATTACAAGGCAATTTTCATTTCTTTGGTTATTTCTGTGGAGACGTATGAAAATGTTTTCTAGTTGTTGATAAAATGAAAATATATCATCAATTATTGAAGTTGAAATTACTCCTTTTTGGGTGCTTGACAAGGTTTAGGATTCGTGGAGGCTGGATTACATTGTACACAAGTTCATCAATGCGACTAATACTACGCGTAGGCGTCGTTTACTTCCTCAAATGAAGGCTAGGTACTCATTAAGCCTGGTTGAGTCCAGTATCAAGGGAAGATAAACACAGATACATTGTTTGGGGAGGGAACGAATTGAAGCCTACAGATATATGGGGAGTACACTAAGGGAATGAATACTGGCGGAGGGAAGAAGAGATTAAAACACAACTCACCTTTCTTTAAAGGTCCCCTTCACATGAACAAGAGCCAATTTTGCAGAAGTATGCGTCTGGAAGAAGTGCTACGTGTGTGGCCGTTCTGTTATACGGTTTTGGGAAGTGGGCTGCGGGGTAAAGGAAACAAAATTGGAAATTTGGAGATGGAGAGAACTAAGTGAGGTAACAGAATCAGTAAGGAAAACGTTTTGAGCAGGATGAAAGAAAACACAACACTTTTAGAACAATCCAAAAGAAGAGGAAGGGAAATCTGATAAAACATGGCACAAGAGGAAAAGGATTATTAGCGATAGTTGTTGAGACACAGTTGAATGAGAAGGAGATTACTGAGTGATTAACGTTGATATCAGTTAACATTGTTTAGTGATAAGGCAGCTAAACAACAAACAACTGGTGAGAACACTTGAGTACGCGACGTGCATCGGCAGAACGATGGCGGTGACGACGACGACGAACGGACATTTTGGAAATCGATCCGGTCTGAGGTGGCTTCAACTGCCTATGCGTTGCTTTGGAAGTGGCTTCCGTAAGTTGGTTTGGATGACTGCTCCTATCACCCTGACAATTATTTTAAGGTACTAAATACTTTAGCAACCATAGTTCTAGTACCTCGACCTTTATTAACATCAAAAACTTTCAAATGCTATAAATGTTTTTTATAATGATACCTCCTGTTTTAAATGTTTTATTAATTATAATAACAGGCCTAACACTGCACTATAGTCTTTGCAGCATCTCTTCAGAACTCATGTTTTCTACATTCTGATGTTTCCCTCGCCTTCTATAAGCTGTAACTGGTGCGCTTTTGCACTGTGTGCCATACCGCACCTTGTTAGCCTGCCATTTTCCCGCCATTATTATATTCCCACTTCTTTATTTCCCCCATGACATAGTCTTCCAATTTATAGTTGGCCTGCCCCTCCTCTGCACTTCCTCTACTTTCGACTACGTGATATTTTTACCTCCTTTCTCTGTCTTCTGCAGACGTGGCCAGACCATCTTTTCCTTTGTGCCTTAATAGACCTTGCCATGTTTTCAACATTTAATACTTTCTCTATTTCCATATTCATTAGACTTCTTTCTGTATTCTCTTCCTATTTTTTTTATAACATACTCTTCTTATTATGTTCCTTTCACACCTTTTCAGATTATCTTCGTCTTCGTTTGTAAGGTGCATTGTTTCCTCTGTTATATGCACCGCTACTAGTCTTCTTTCATCTCCGTAATTCTTTACATTTGTTTTGCTACTGAGCTCATTTTGAAATATTTACATTCTTTACATGCAAAGTAGACTGCGTCTTCTGCTTGATCTCCTCGCTCCTTTCATTCCGTCCCTTAACTACCACGTTTAAATATTTTAAGGTATTCACTTCTTCAAGCTCAAATGACCCCAACTTTATTTGTCCGTACTCTTCCCCTATTTAAAATCAAATATATTCAGAATATCATAAGGGTACTTCCAGCCTGGATTATTTTTACTTCCATGTTCCGTAAGGAAATAGAAGTATGGTGATCGCGAAAAAATCGTGTTCGAGATAAGGGCTGATTCTGATTGTACTACCCTCAAAACATGAAGAAAAGTCATTTTCCGAAAACTGTTTATGTGTCTGTGTGTAGAAGTTTTTCTATGGGGAACGATAATTGCCGCAAATTCAAACAGAATCAAATAATGTTTTATGTATGTGTCCAAATTGTAGAGCACTCAAGGCCTATTGATTTTGGTGAAGATCGGTTAAGGGCGAGGGTTAGTTTACCTGCAACGTCTTACGTTTTTAACAAGAGTCGAAGTACTAGGGAACGTTACTCTGAGCAACGCACCATAGGGAATGTTGAAGATTGTTGTCCACGGTGTAACCTCATACACACTAAACCCTACTCTGATATTTTGATTACCGACATCATAATATTAAAACTTTGGAAACTTGAGAACTACTTAATGGAGATCAAATATTAACTTTTATTTACAAGCCATTAACTTTATGCATAATTTGAAGCAATTAATGTTTTAATAAATTAATACAATCTGTGTACTTCTTTCTATTATGATATAAGAATTACAAACTAATATGTGCATGCATGTATGTATCCAAAATATATAAATATTTTTCTCCTCTAGAAAATTGTTTTCCCCCTCCTTTAAAATATTTTGACCTCCCTGATAGCTAGTTATTTACCAGCCTGTGTTGAATGTAGCGTTATGACATGGAACAGAATGGTGGGTGTTAAACAGGAGACACAAACGTATTAAGGAAGAAATGTTTTGTTGAGAAATTTATAATTATAGGGTGAACAGAATCATCGCTTAGGAAATCAGAAGACGAACGGAAAGAAAGAAAGCCTCGATTTTAAAAAAGAAAAATGACTAGTATGATATTGACAGGAAAGACTTTGATAACACTACAGATATCATTCACCCTCGGCCGATAACGCGCAGCGAGAGTCCAATTTCATTACAGGAATCTGTCACGGCTCCCTTTGGCCAGCTCTTCGTTCGACCTACAAACATTTTATCCAAAAGCACAGTCCTTCCTCAAGAAGGCTGGGGATAGTCTTCACCCACCTGACATGGGGTACCGTTTTAGCTGAAACGTCATTTCTTCAGAATTCAAGCATTCACTTGTTTGATGTTTTGTCACTGTATCTAGCTCTGCTTCTTGTCAAACATATATTACAGACACAAACGTAAAATTCTGCACCTGTCATGTCTTGGTTTCAGAGTAAAGAACTTACGTTTTCATGGCTTGGTGCTCAGAGCACCCGCACTCAGAACACCTATCGACAAATACTAGTAGCGGTCATTAGTCTTTCTTTGGGTTTTTTTTTGATTGGCACAGATAATGAAAATTACATCTGAAAGTCATCCTATAACATATGCCTCTTGTTAAACAAGGAAGCGAGTTGGGAGAGTTTAACTTGACTGTTTGGCATTCATCTGTCTGTCTGTCTTACTAATTGAGGTAAATTGCACGATTACTTTTGAACGCATCGAGCGATTTGCGTAAAATTTAGCACACATGTTTACACTTTACTCCTTAGAACCTTGTTGTTTTTGAGACTGTTCACCCCAAAAGTAGGACGGTGTGTCAAAATTGTAAAAAAAATCGCAAAATCCCATGTGAAGTATCAAATTAAAGGGAATTTAAGCCAAAATCTGAATATACTATTAATTTTTGAAATTTTTAAAAGGTTTTGGACGTCAGAGCCTAAAACTTTGGCGAAATTTTTTATGAAATCACAAAATTTAAGTGGGATATTAACTTAAAGCGATTTGACCAGAATCTGAGTGTCATGTTAAGTTTTAAATTTTCAAAATATTTGGACTCTAAGAACCAGTAAAGATCACATCTAAAAAAAAAGTGAAAATCCAACTGGGAGTCAGGTTAACAGTAATTGTAACCCAAATCCCAATGTTCCTAAGTGTTTGCGTTGATTGTATGATTGTGTGCTCTGCAGTTGTTACGTTACTAAAGAAATATTAAAGTAATCGGAATGTTTGTAATCCAATTCTGCCGCAATTGGAAAATTGTCTAATAAGGAAATTTACATACATACATACATACATCCTCGGCGCTACAGCCCAGTCCGGGCCCCGGCCACCAAAAGAAATCTTCCCCACTGGTCTCTACTCCCGGCCAACGTCCACCAGTTTGCTGCACCCAGCCTCACTGCCTCCTTACCAACCTGGTCCAGCCATCTTGTACGCGGTCTTCCCTTCCTTCTCCTTCCCATCGGCAAATAATTCATCACTCTTTTTGGGATTCTATCCTCCGCCATTCTCTGCACATGACCAGCCCAACGCAATCTGTTAATCTGTATAAGTTGCACGATCGGAAGATCTTTAAACCTTTCGTACAACTCTCGATTATGCAATCGCCTCCAAATGTTGTTTTCCCTCACAGGGCCATAGATTCTCCTCAGTACCCTCCTCTCAAAAACGGGTAGTCTCTGCTCATCTAGTTTTTTTAACACCCAGCATTCTGAGCCATACATCAGGACTGGTCTAATCAAGGTCTTGTATAGGGAGACTTTTGTATCTTTAGTTATTAATTTTGATTTAAAATGTTTCACCAGTCCGTAGTAACACCTATTAGCAGATAATATTCGTTTTTCAATATCTCTAGAGGAGTCATTTCCAGAGTCCACATATGACCCGAGATATGGAAAACCCTGAACCTTTTCAAATTCATAATCGTTAATGCGCAGGGACAGGGCACGAGTGTTGGCACCTACAACCATATATTTGGTTTTGCTTTGGTTTATAACCAAGCCCATAGCCTTAGCGGACAACTCCAGTTCCTGAAAGGCTTCCTTTAAGCCAGATTCAGACCTACTTATGACATCAATGTCATCGGCATAGGCCAGAAGCTGTACCTCCTTGTGAAATATGTGTCCGCTAGTTTGAATTCCTGAATCCCTGATGACCTTTTCTAGAGCTATGTTGAACAACAGACACGCTAAGGCATCTCCTTGTTTCAACCCATTCAATGTTTTTAAGGAGTTCGATAGATTTGATTGTATTCTGATTTGGCACTTAGAATTGGACATAACTACTCCAACCATACGCACCAACTTAGATGGTATATTCAACTCCTTCATAGCTCTATATAGCATTTTCCGGTTGATTGAATCATATGCCGACTGGAAATCCACAAAGAGATGGTGAGTGGGCACTCCATATTCCAACGTTTTTTCCAGGATTTGCCTTAGTGTAAATATTTGGTCTGTTGTTGACCTATTCCTAGTGAATCCACACTGATATTCTTTTATGTTTTCCTCAGCGTAGGGAAGCAGCCTAGAAAATATGATGTTGGACAATACCTTATATGCTGTATTAAGTAGAGAGATGCCCCTATAATTTTTACATATGAGCAGATCACCCTTTTTATGTATTAAACACACCACCCCATTGTTCCACTCATCAGGCGTTACCTCCTCCAGCCATATTCGCTCTATAAGATGGGCAAATTCCTTTATGAAATCTCCTCCTGCGCTCTTTAATAGTTCCCCTGGTAAACCATCGGAACCTGCTGCCTTGTTATTTTTAAGCTTTTCTAGAGCTTCATACACCTCGTCATAGGATGGCACCAACTCCTCTCTATCATCCTTGAATTCTCCTACTTCCTCTTCATTCTCAGATGCCTCCATCGAAGCCTCCCCAACTGAGCCTAGCAACTCTTCGAAGTGTTCTGTCCATCTCCTGATTACGCCAGCATTATCACTCACAAGGCCACCATTAT
This sequence comes from Magicicada septendecula, assembly GCA_034769895.1. NCBI lineage: Eukaryota > Metazoa > Arthropoda > Insecta > Hemiptera > Cicadidae > Magicicada > Magicicada septendecula. The sequence goes on along the minus strand of CM068374.1, from coordinate 455,247,105 downwards.
TATCCCTACAGGCATTTGTTCTAGGCTGAAATTCCTGTCTCATATCATTCACCTTCCTGTACATATCTCGGCTCAGCCTTTTACTCTTATATTCCTCTATCTTTTTCATCTGTCTCATCATATACTCCCTCTTTTTTCCTCGATGAATCTTCTTTTCCCTCCGCCTGGCCTTCCTGTATTCCTCTTGAACAGCCCTAGTGCATTTCCTTTGGATCATAAATTTGTATGTCTTGTTTTTGAAGTCAGTTGCCTCTTCACACTCCTTATTAAACCACTCATCTCGCCCATGTCTCTTCTTCAAACCAACGATTTCTTCTCCCGTGGTCACTAACATGTTTTTTAGATTAAGCCAGTGGTTTTCTATATCTTGTTCCTCACGGCATTCAAGTCTCCACTGTCTAATTTTCTCATTAGTAACTTCCTCGAACCTCCGTTTTATTTCTTCTTCCTTTAGTATTTCTGTATTGTATCTAACAGTCTTTATTCCTTTTTCATTTCTATTATTGGAGATTCTAGCTCTCAGTTTTGCAACTACGAGATAGTGATCGCTATCCATGTTGGCACTTCTATAAACTCTAACGTCTTGTAAGTCTGACTTATGGCGGCCATCCAATAGGACATGATCTATTTGATTGACCGTTCTCCCGTCTGGAGAGATCCATGTGCCCTTATGTATGTCTTTGTGGTCGAAGAAAGTCCCTCCTATGATCATATTTTGACCAACTGCAAAGTTCAATAGTCGGAAACCATTGTCTGAGTGTTCAGAGTGTAAACTATACTTTCCTATATTACTACAGGCATGGCTGCTTCCCACTTTGGCACTTTGGACTAATAAGGAAATTTATGTAATAATAAGTGCACTCCGTTCAAAATAGTGAGCGAGTTCTGAAGCTCAGGGAGCACAGGCCTACTAGTTAATCATAATGTGTCAAATATATTTAATATCGGTATGGAGAACCATACATAACTTCCATGTTCTAAGATTTATATTTAAAATCATTTTCGAAATGAAATATTTCCATAGAAACTACTTCTTTCTACTTACTGCTTCAGCCTTAACCACAGTACTGTGGTCACTAACGTATACCACCTCACGTTATCGCACTCGATTTTCACTGATGATGGAAGTCGACGGCATTGCCGAAACGTCTGGTTTTGTAGAAAACTTTGGACTACGGCCAAACATCCCGGGAAGGAATTTTAACAAAAACTACTTCTTTGTTGCCGATAACGTTGTACACATATATATAAAAAATATGCATAAAATTAATGGCTTGTATAAGTTAATGTTTGATCTCCATTAAGTAGTGCTCAAGTTTCCAAAGTTTTAATATTATGATGTCCGTAATTAAAACATCAGAGCAGGTTTAGTGTGTATGAGGGTACACCATGGACAAAAATTTTCAACATTTCCTATTGAGCGTTGCTTAGAGTAAAGCTGCGAATCTACAGTGTACGTTTCACAGAACAAACACGCGGAAAAGAAAGAGCGCTCCGAAGTCACTTATGGACCCTCAGCATCTTGCAGAGGGTTCATTACCTAAAGACGGAAATTCTGTCTATGAATCGTTCCTCTGTAAACACGTGCAGTTAGACTGCCTAGCGATCCACAGGAAGCAAATCGCTATCCACGCTGGACAATTTTTCGGCTTGCACGCGTTATGTTGGTGTGGGTTTCGGCACTTTCCATTTAAAAAGCGTGCAAATGTAAGAAAATAAACATGAGTGAGGCCAGAAATAACGCGAATTTTGTGTGTGTGTGTGTGTGTGTGTGTGTGTGTGTGTGTGTGTGTGTGTGTGTGTGTGTGTGTGTTCCCTGCCTTTTTATTGCAGTAATCATAATAATAAAATGGAAACGTAAACATTACATAATTGAGATATGCTTGCCTGCCACGAACGATATATTTTCTCTCATAGGCCTACATGATTTACATTAAAATGAAAAAATTATAATTTTATTGCCTGGCAACAAAATTATTTTATTTTTAACAATTACCATTGTTTGAAAAAGTTTAAGTGAATTTTCAAGTACTTTACTGTTGTTAAAACGTAAAATGTTGCAGGTAAACTACCCTATTCCCTTAACCGATCTTCTCCGAAAACAATAGGTCTTGAGTACTCTACAAATCAGGACTCCATGCAAAAAATTATTTGATTCTGTTTGAAGTTGCGGCTGTTATCGTTTGCCATAGAAAAAAAATCTAAGACAGAGAGACACACAGACAGACACACACACAGACACTTTTCGAAAAATGACTTTTTTTCATGTTTTGAGTGTAGTAAAATCAGAATCTGCAATAATCTCGAACACGATTTTTTTTGCCATCACCATACTTCCATTTCCTTAAGGAACATGGAAGTAAAAAGAGTCCGCTGTACGATCACACAAAGATTATTCTAAGATATTTGAACATATAATATAGCCTACACTTAAATTTTTGAGCTAAGCAGAAGTAGGCTTACTTCAGGATTAGACTCTGTGAGCACGCTACTAGTTAAAATATCTGATGATGAAACATATGGTTTGAGGTGCGTCATGAACTGTAAACAAGGCGGATTGAAAAGGTTAGTTTATCTGTTCATACAAGTGAATTAGATGCTACTGAAAACATGTATGCTAAATTGCCTTTCATTACATAAATAAGTTTACTGTATTTCATAGACAATAAAGTAACAACACATAAAATCAGAATGTCCATATTATTAAATACAGAAGATGGTAAGACAGGGAACTACTTAACATATTTCCAATATTACTGGAGGTTAACAGACTTCAGAATGAGAAATAATGAGCGTAGAATAGCTAAAATATAACTCTCAAATTGGAAACTTAAAGATTTAGAGTTCAAACTTTGAACCTAACTTTCAGTAGTACGTGAACATTATCAGCAGGGTTATGTCGGAAAAGTGCCATCGTTAGAATTTACCACACATAAGTCCTACCTACACACAGCTACTTACCCTCTAAGCCCGCTGGAAGAACCGAGGAGCGCCAAGTTGTGTTAACTTGCGTCAGTGTGGTGATGCTTCCCTGTTCTGTAGAGAGGACTTAGTGGGTAAGTAACGGTTCTTTTTATATAGTTTTCTGTAGTCGCATTTAACTTTGTAGAAGATGGTGGTATCTTTATTTTTTTATTTTGCGGTCCACAATTGTTAGTGAACGAATCTCGAGTAGGCTTAAGTTTGTATTTAATGTACTAGTATACCTTACACTTGAAGACGATTACAGATTGTTTAGTAGTAGAAATGTTGTGTGGCAAGTTCTAACAATAGTAGTTGTTTGAGGTATGCCTTCTGACAAGATTTGGAGTTGTTTAGTGAAAACTCAGTCGAGGTGAATCGCACGTTTGACGAAGTCATTCTAGAAGCCATAAAGGTTTCTTCAGAATAAATGTGGAAAAAATTGTTAATAAGGCTCCACCAAGTGACAGTGGGTATAAGCATGCGAATGAAATTAAATGTTTTTTTTTAATAGTAACAGATATAATACGAAGCCTCACTATCCGCAGGAACTTGGAGTTAATCCCTCTAATCAATATAATACAAAGCTCACAGTTGAGCGGTTTAGCTTCGTGTGTAGAATAGAAAATCGAAGTTATCCTAGAAGAGCTTGGGAAGCAAAACCAGAGGGTAAAAGTATAAGAAGCAGACCCAGGTTAAAGTGTGAAGACAGTATTAAAGTAAGTACAGAAAGGATACTTCTATGCATTCATGTGGTTATACAACTCAAAAACAAATTGTTGATTGGTTCAACTGTGGAAAGAAAAAGTTGGATAGGCACCTGCCACGCCATTCAAACTGGTTAGCCACCCCGATCGAGGGTATAGTGGGAGGGGAAGGCCCAGGCTCAGGTAGGACTACACGGTTCAGGTAAGAAAAGGGAGAAGATATGTGGTGATCAAGAGGCTGTCTACGTAATGGAAGAAATTGCAAGCCCACTAACCTCTGGGTTGAGCAGGAGGAGGAGGAGGGGAAGAAGAAGGAGAAGGAGAAGGAGAAGGAGAAGGAGAAGGAGAAGGAGAAGGAGAAGGAGAAGGAGAAGGAGAAGGAGAAGGAGAAGAAGAAGAAGAAGAAGAAGAAGAAGAAGAAGAAGAAGAAGAAGAAGAAGAAGAAGAAGAAGAAGAAGAAGAAGAAGACTAAAAATATGTAATTTAACTTTAACGTGAAGTTAACTTTCAAATGTTAAAGTTAAGCGTTTTTACAAAGTACAACCTAAATTGTACGACACCACCTTCTACGATAGGAGCAACATCAACAACAGAAAATTAAACAAATATACTACGAATTTTTTACAAATTTGTTAAACAATATGGAAACAATTAATTAAAGAAATACATTAAATGAAGTAACAAGAAGACTCAAATTTGTAATTTCTGTTAATATATTTATTATAAGTCCAACATGGTGTACGTGTTCATCAACCAGAAATTTATATATTTATTTTGTTGAATAGGAGTCTAGAACATGTAACGTGTTTTGTGTGTTGTCTCGACAAAAAATTCAACCCTGGCTGAATTTGCCCATTGCGAACATACTCGAGTTGCAAAATTTTACTACTATGATTGCCACGATTAAAACAACGAAACATGTGTGTACACCGCGAGCGCACGTGCGTGCGACGTACCAGAGTACGTGCTGGAATCAATGCAAGGCGCGCGCTTGCACTCACCCCCAACACGCAGACTGCATCGCAGGACATGTGTCGGCTCAGCGGTGCGGTGTGAGTCTGTACGCGTGGGCAACACATGCGCGCGCTTACCAGAGTGCGTGTTGAAGTCAATGCAAGGCCCGCGCTTGCACTAACTCCCAACACGCAGACTGCAACGCAGGACATGACTCCGCCAATCGGGTGTGTATGAGTGTGATGCCCGTATCCTAATCGCGACAGTCAGAGTAGCAAAAATTCCATTACCTGGAGTGTTTCACAGTGGGTAAAGGAGCCACAAGCTGAATTTATCTGCAGAGACACCGACAGGGCACATCTGTTATCGTTGAAGGTTTGAATTAAACAAAATAATTTCATTTAATTTCTATCAATTGCTTAGAAACGAACAACTTATTGTTATTAACAATTACAACAATGAAAATTTTATATTTTTTCTTTTCTAAATGCTTTTCTATTATACAAATAGTAAGAATTAAGTGCTGTAATTTTGAATTTTTAGGAAATATAACATACTACGAAGTCCAATATGATGTGATTACTTTAAAAACTTTTGTAAAAAATAATTCTTAAATACAGAATCAGTCAATTATACGGGTGAATTTAAAAATTCAGTTGTGTTTTTATTTATGGATTGTAAAATTAACATTTACACTAACCTGAAAGTATACATAATAGCATTTAATTAGACCCACAAACTACAAATTTTTGAACACTACCCCCGGAATGTGGCGACAATTTCAAATCACACACTTTTGAAGTCGACTTTTTATGTTCCCCATTACACGGTGTAACATGTGAACAGAAATTACACCAACTTTGAGTGTTTGATGTTTCATGGGGGGTGGATCATTGTATACCTTACTCTCAAAATATCCCCAGTAGAATAAATGGCAAGCTGGAAATCTCGCGGGCCACGGAATATTGACAGTCCTGAAGGTAACTCGTTAAACTGCATCCATTGATCGCCTAGCCATCTGAGATCCATTGTTTGGTGTGATTTCAGATTTTTCTGCGACTTGGGGAGAAAATTTGTTAATCATTTGGACACACTGCTCTCATGTGACAACAATGGAATTCCCATTCTCATCCACAAAGAAGTGACGACTGATTATTCCTAAGGTAGCTATTGCACACCATACAGTAAGTTTAGAAGTGTGCAATGGTTCTCGAAGCATTTCTCGACAGTTATTTGGCTCTCAATACCGAAAGGTTTGTTTACTTATATATCCAGTCAGATGGAAATGTGTTTCATTACTCATTAGCGTATTGTGAATAACGTCTACGTTGTTATTTATGACATACGAGAACTGGCGGCAAAAAGTCACACGATTTACTGAATCACTGTCACTTAAAGTTTACAATATTTGAATTTTGTACGACTGCATGTGTAAATCATTATGAAGAATTTTTCGAAAACTTGTATTCGACGAGCCACGTGAAACTGTATGGCGTCAGGCAGAATGTTTATAATAGGATAGTGTAGTAGGCCTATAGCAGCTCTTGTCCCCGCAATATTTTCGGGCGTACATACAGTTCTGTGTTACCTGGAGGTTCCTTTTTACTTCCATGTTCCGTAAGAAAATGGAAGAATAGTGATCGCGAAAAAAATCGTGTTCAAGATAAGGGCTGATTCTGATTGTACTATCCTAAAAACATGAATAAAAGTCATTTTCCGAAATGTGTGTGTGTGTGTGTGTGTGTGTGTGTGTGTGTGTGAGTGTGTGTGGAATGTTTTGTATGGCGAACGATAAGTACCGCAAATTCAAACAGAATGAAGTATTTTTTGCATATGTGGCCGAGTTGAAGAGGACTCAAGTTCTATTGATTTTGGTGAAGATCGGTTAAGGGAGAAGGGTGGCGTACCTTCACCGTTTTACATTTTAACAAGACTAAAGTACTTAATTTTAATAAATAAAGTATCCTGAAAAGACGTTCATAATAATCCACTGTAGAAAGGTAGATTAAATATCTATAAATAAAAAGGGTTGTTAAAGAGTGGAGGGGATAATTTTTTGAAAACTACCTTTTTCATATCGAATAAACTACTTAATTTTAAAGGATAAGATACCTTAGTAATTACATAGGCCTATAATGAAACGATTACTCAACAAAAGTGTAAATTTCAAAAATGGGGTTGTTCGGTTAAGGGGAAGGGTAGTTTGCCTGGATTGTTTTGTGGTTTAATAAGGGTAAAGTACTTCATTTTGATAAATAAGTGCCCCGAAAATGAAGTTATATTAATCCACTATAAAATGGTAAATGATGTATCTACAAATGAAGAGGGTGTTTAAAGGGGGAGGGGTGATTTTTGAAAATTTCTTTGCTGATATCAAGTAAAGTACGAGTATTTAATTTTGAAGGGTAACATAGCTTAGCAATTACATATGATAAAACTATTACTCTATTTAAGTGTAAACATCATTAATGGTGGAGATCGGTCGAGGAGGAGGGTTGATTATCTGCAAAGTTCAGATTCTTTATAAGAATAAAGTATCTAACTCTTATAGGTAAAGTGACACTAAAGTAAATTTATATATTACACGACTACCCCATGATTACAAAAATATCTACAAATAGTGAAAATAGTTTGAGGGTGGGGAATTTTCTTTTAGAAATTATCGAACGAATTCAAGTAAATGATTTTAAATAAATATAAATCTTACAACATGGAAGATATATGGTTCATATATGGTTCTCCATAACGATATTTACGTTAATAGAATTATTAACAAAAGTTTTTTTCGTCCTGTGGGAATACGTAGGCGGTTTGTTACGTAATGACGGAAATGTACATTTCAGTGTGGTTTTAATACTTCATCGTACAACATATTAGCTTAATGGCAAACAGCGGAGTGCTAACACTCATCCCTACTGTCACCAACACCAGGCAATTTCGTAAGTAGTTCTGTGGCAATCAACATCAACAGCGTATAGTGTAAAAACTACGCTAAAAATAGTAAATAGTTTGGTACTATGAGACAGCATAACATCAGTACTTAGTGTACTAATTAATATACTAATTTAATATACCAATTAATACTTGGCAACTTAAGGGCACTCGTAACCGGTAAATCGACCAAAAAAATTGATTTTTGTCTTTAAAAATTCTTCATTATTTCTGAGTTATTTGATACCACATTTATTGAGTACGCCTAAATATAATTGTTTATGATTTAAAAAAATTGAGATCGTAGGAAAAGTTCTGTCAAACGTCTCACAATATTGCCATTTTTTTTTTACATCTGTAACTCCCTTATAACAAATGGTAGAGACATACAGTTTATACCATTAAAAGGGGTAATGTCTGTTCTGTCTCCCACAACTAGGCACATAAATTTATACCAAGTCTCGTACAGTTTGCTAAAAATTAACAATCCGATAAAGAAAACGAATGGCTTGGACGGTAAGCGTTGCCGATAAATGCAAACAATAGAACTAATAATACTCATAATGAAAGAAGAAGTATTGTAACCATTAAATAGCAAGATTCTTCACAGGGAGATGTAGTCATGACACTTGAGCATTTACAAAGCGTGTGTAACAGAAAAGTCACAGACTGAGGATGGATACTTGCAAAGAAATGGAGCCGACTCTTTGAAAGCTCGTTTCACAGCTTTCATGCTCATCAGAACTTCGACGGTTTAAGGACGCTATCAAAATCCACCGGCAAGATTTGTCTCAAGCAAGTTAAGTTTTGCAATCGGTAAACTATAACGTATTATTCTTCGTATTGTTTAAATTAGCAGCCATCCTTACTTTTCTTTTATAAAATTGCTAAACTGCTATAATTGTTTTTATTATTTAGACAAAGCTTTTCGTCATTACTGACATCTTCAGGTCTTAAACAACCTAAAGACCTGTTGTTTAAGACCTGAAGATGTCAGTAATGACGAAAAGCTTTGTCTAAATAATAAAAACAATTATAGCAGTTTAGCAATTTTATAAAAGAAAAATATAACGTATTAGACGTAATGGAATTTAAACAATTTTATCTGTTTGAAATTTTATAAGCAAAAGGCTTATAATATAGTTTTGTTACTGGCTTACTGGCTGTCAGTATGAATCTGAATTTGATATAAGAGAGAGGATAAATAAATTTAGGAATATTTATGGTACGATTCATAGAAACCTTAGAAATAAAATAAGACACAGCACAAGGATTAAAGTTAATAAGACATACCCACATTGATTTATGCGAGTTAGGCGTGGGTCATGACAAAAAAGGAAAGAGGCAAGATTCAAGATGTTGAAATGCAGTTATTCGAAATACTTTAAATTATACATTGCAAGATATAATAAGGAATGAAGATGTCAGAGCAGAACTCGAAGTAAAGGACATAAATGAAATTTATTTCAATTTACAGACGACAATGGCGGGATCATCTGCAATGGATGTAGAGGTTCGATTGCCGAAAGCGGCAGTGGACTATAAAGCTATTGGTAGAAGAGACGTGGGTCGTCCGAGGATAAGATGGGTGCCGGAACAGGTTTATATAATCTAATCCTTGAAGAGGAAAAGATGATAAGCGAAACGCTGACAATGGAGTTAATGAAAGCGCGCCACGTTAGGTAGACGGGCATCCAGAGACGCAAAAACTGTGAAACCGGAATTGATATTGACACTTGATCATTACACTTTAACTACGACGTCGTCGATTGGGATGAAGTACAGTAGATAAGATCTCGTACCAACTGTGGTGTATTACTCGTTGCCTTTAACTATTACAGCGAGCGACTTTGCTCGATTCTCATGCTCTCGGTAAAAATATTTTTTTTTTCTCTAGTTGTACGGTTCTCTAGCTTCGTGACGTGTCTCTTTAGCCTTTGTGAGACAATCGCTGCTCTTGCGAGTCACAAACACACGGAGAGAAACAGTTTATGTTTGAACCCAATACGACAGTCAGAAACTAAGAAACAACTGTTCGTGCTATTTCCAGTATCGACTAGGATCTTCCCAACTTATATATATATATATATATATATATGTACATATTATGCCGATATAATATAGTATGTGGTAATATAAGGAAAGAGCCTTTTACGCTGCTACGTATTCTCGGCCCTATTCTATGGTGTAAAATCTTGAACTTTGACTGAAGCCACAACAAAAAAATTGGATTTTTTAGAAATGTGGCTTTACCACAGAATACTGAGCATTTCATGGATAGCACATATAACTAATGCTGAGGTTCTTCAAAGGATGACGAAAGATAGGGACGTTATTAACACAGTGAAGATAAGAAAGCTTCAGTATCTGGGACATCTGATGAGAAATGAACAGACATTTTACTTATGGCAGTCCATACTACATGGAAAAGTACTTGAAAAGAGAGGCGTTGGGCGACCGACTGAATATCATTGCTGAGAAATTTAAGGAACTAGTTTGGCATGAATACAGCTGACTTATTCTGTGCAGCAGTACAGAGAGTTAAATTAGTCTGTACGATATCCAACATCCGAAACGGATAGGAACTATCAAAAGAAGAATATAAGTAGATAATATAATAAAACATAATTTGTGTATATAATTAATAATTTCATTATTACCGTGCTCTTCACTCCAGTTAGCTAACTAACTATTTTTTTTGGAGAAAGGTAAACAAAGTCTGTTAATATTAGTATCTGCCGGGGTATTAGGCCGTAGTCTATTACTGTTTACAACATACGTTTCGGCCCTCAATGGGCATACCACTGGGCCATCTTCAGTGTCTCGAACGATTGAGTAACTGGAAAGATATACACGCCAATTCCGTCAGTACCGTGGTATAGATTCTGTACGGCAATAGACAGGCAGAGAATAATATTAACAGAGTTGAGGCCGCTCATGAAAGCCTTAGATATTCATTAGGCCTAAATCTAATCAAATTATTAAAAATCAATTATTTAAGGGAGAAATGCGTTTTTGGTGTAAAAATGAATGTTGGAATAGTTCTTGCGTCGTAATTATTGTAACACATGTATGAATTCATGTGTGTGTGTGTGTGTGTGTGTGTGTGTGTGTGTGTGTGTGTGTGTGTGTGTGTGTGTGTGTGTGTGTGTGTGTGTGTGTGTGTGTGTGTGTGTGTGTGTGTGTGTGTGTGTGTGTGTGTGTGTGTGTGTGTGTGTGTGTGTGTGTGTGTGTGTGTGTGTGTGTGTGTGTGTGTGTGTGTGTGTGTGTGTGTGTGTGTGTGTGTGTGTGTGTGTGTGTGTGTGTGTGTGTGTGTGTGTGTGTGTGTGTGTGTGTGTGTGTGTGTGTGTGTGTGTGTGTGTGTGTGTGTGTGTGTGTGTGAAAAGGTAGACGAACAATGATCACGTGTCAATCTATATTCCAGCTGACAAATAACGCTGGTCTGTCTATCAATGTAACTGATACACGGGCGTTCATGAAATCCACGAGGCTTTTAGTTTTGTGGGGTACACTGCAACGATTGCCTCCCCCCCCTACATTAAATCGGTGAGGTAAATTCGATTTCTCACATACCTTAACACTAAGGTTATGGATAACAAAAGCCTGTAGGACAATGTGTCTCAACCTTCTTCAGTCCGGGACCCAACTTGAAGGATATTACTCTTCATGGGACACACAAGCATGGGCACTGGGAGAATTACTTGTAGGGGTGTATACCCAGTTGACAATCATATTGTTACGTAATGTAGAAAAGTGTGACGCCATTACGGAACGCTCTGGTACATTGGAGAACGATCCCGCGGCTGTAATGCGTGCGTGACACTTGACATGTGAGGCAGTATTACGTAATGCGGCACGTCTCGTGCGTTCTGGAAGCATCTCAATTAGCCCAACGGTGCGTGTTTCTGCGAAGGTCGCGCTGAAGTGTCCTCTAGAATTTTCGATGGCGTGTTAAGGACGCATGTTATGGAACACAGTAGACTATAAATTGCCCATACCTGCTGCTTAGTTTTCAGTTATTATCGGGCGATATTACTGTGTGCGTTTAAGTGGTTATTAGTGAAGTGCTGTGTTTTATAATTGATCGGTATATTGTAATACAATTGTGTTTTAATATTAGTTGAAATTGTATTGCGTGTGAAAAATTTTTATCTGATTTGTTGTAAGAGACTGTGTTGTTAATGTCGAACTGTTTAACTGAGAAAATTAAAGCCGGTGATTAGTGACTTAATTGGTGTCTTGTATTTTGTTTTCCACTGTATCATACGAGATCGTCGTAACAATATGTTTGATAACATCGAGTACTTTGAGGCTTCTTTTACGCTTAAACAAAGTATGCATACTTAATTCTTGAAAAGTAAATAGTGTACGTAAACAATTTTTAAGGCACAGTAAATAAATTTGCATTATACCTACCCGAAAACACCATGTTTACATGTCTGTTTAGCACACAGAAAAGCACCCGCACCGAAAAATGTTTTCCGTGCGCTAACTTTCGTCTCCTAAAATAGGACTTAATTTAGTTAAAAATAATTATATTTAATAAAGTAGAATAAACTCGTCTAATATCGCACTATGTTGCACTCGTAATTATGAAAGTTTTAAATTTCATCCTAAATTTTACAATTATTTATTATTTATTTTATGGCTTTACCTCTCATTAATATAATGACACCGCCTACTTTCCAGTCGTAATAAAATATGCTACTGAAAGTTCCTTAGTAATTCTAAACAACGGTTGTTTATTTTCCTTAGCAACGGTAAACAACGCTTGTGTGTTTTGACTGTTTTTGAATTTTTATTCAAAATAATTTTAAAACGATTTCTCTTAAAGAAGAAATATTACTTGATGCAGCAAACGTAAGTGCAGAATTACTGCCTAAGAAGTCTAGTGAAAGATATGAAAATCTATACCGTCTATTTTGCGAATGGTGCCAGAAAAAAAAAACGTTAACGCCGTAAGTGATGATACCCTCCTCGTTTATTTGTCCAAAAAAAGCCAAATCCATGAAATCTTCAACTCCGTGGAGTCAGTTTTCAATGCTGAAGTCTCGCGTAAGTTGTACAGTCATTCAAGTATAGGAGACACAACATCAACATCAGGAAGCATTGTAGTTGGGGGGAGGGGGGGGTATAATTCCTATTATTAAGAATAATATTAAAGTAGCACCTTTGACTTCAACTTATGTTGAAAACATTTCAAGTCTACAAAATGAAGTACCTGCTAAAGGATTGCATATTTATAATGACACAAATTTTAATATAAATATTTTAGTAAATTTATTAAAAATTAAAGATACACTTGTTTGTTCGTGTTTTGAAATAAAGGTTTCTGATAATGTATAGATTTTTTTGTCTTGTTTTCAGAAAGGTATAATGAAAAATATCGTTCATTACACGTCCCTAAATGTTTTTCCCGTGCTCGGCTTTGCTTCACACAGGAATTTGTCACGCGCACACGGGAAAAGCCTATTCTCTGGACTCCTAATAAAATATGCTATTTTGAGCCCGACTTCGAGATCTCCTCAGGACCTATCAGTGGGTCGCGCCCCATGGGTTGAGAGACGCTGCTGTAGAATATCTAACCAATATTCTCCGCTGTTGTAATTTGTATTGGCGATGTACTCTTTCTTCCCTACTACAATATTCAAGTCTTTACTTAATAAAGTGACTATTTTGGCATCGGTGAATAAACGATAAACAACACATTTCACACAATCTGTGATAAAAAAAAAAGTATAGTGCGAGTCGGTTTTGAACGTGATGAGGAGAAACAGAGACATATTTGATTGGTCAATGAAGGAGCTGTAGACTTGGGTATTCAGTATTTTTTTCCGTATCGGCCATCTAGGGACCACATGCCAATTTCAGTTCTTTACTCTTTGTTCTTTCCTTTTATTCCAATACTCTTTCATCTTCTCACTGTGTCTCTTCTTCCTGTCTTCAGTCCACTTTGAACCTGGGGTTTTCTCTCTCCTATTTACCCCTATTTAACCCTGGACTCCCTCCATTTTCAACACTTTTGCCCAAAAAACTTCTCCTTCAATTGCTTCTTCTGCGTGTATATTATTTTTTTGTAAATCCTTTTGGACTTCTTTAATCCAACTGGATGATGACTTCTTCCTCCACAGATATTTGAAGATTTGCTTTGTCAACCTATTGTCGTCCATTCTATATAAATGTCCAAAAAATAATAGTCTTCTTTATCTCATTGTTTCTGTTATACTTTCTATATTTTGATATATTTCATCATTACTTCTTAATTTCCAACCTTCTGAAGTTTTCGTGGGCCTAATATTTTCCTAATAATTCGTCTTTCCAAAATTTATAATTTGTCTAAATTATAATTCAATGCTAGACTTTTTTTAGTATTTTTTAATATACCTTTATTTTATTTTGCGATCTACTACGAATAAATTCAGTAAAATTAACGAAATCTTATATCACTGAACTGGAAAAAAAATTACATGTTGTCTGGAGGGTGGTCAAGGGATCACTGCTTCCTTACTCTAATCTAAAAAAGTCAACAAAAAAGTCAATTTGATACGGCCGTTGATCTAAGGCGTTTTAATCGTTCCGTGTGTCCCGCGTCATCCAGTAATCCAGCACGTTTTAACCAGCTCGTTAGGGTGAACTGTTAATCTGTTTTGTATCTCTTGCAATCAGGGCCGTCGCGAGGGTTGCAGGCGCCCGGGGCGAGATTTTACCAGGAGCCCCCCCCCCCCAAACGACGGCCGGTCGTATACTACTCTCTCATATTAGCGAGTTTTGTCAGTATACGACCCTTTTCACTACAATAGAAGAGAACTTGAGGATCATATGTTATAAAAAATAACCAGGTCTGATCCTGTCCACTTCTAGTTGTAAACAAGATATATGAGGTCATAATCGTAAAATAAATTAAGTCCGTATTATTTCAGTTTTTAAAGCTTTTTAACTTTTTTAAGCCGCGACGCCTTCCTGGCCTAGGCGCCCACGCAACGGCCCTGCTTGCAATGATGATTAATTTCTTCTCGAACAGAAGGCGACTTAAGGTCTTACATTCAGTATTAACCCTATTCTTCCCGAGATTAATTTGCAAACTTGACCTGGACACTGATATCGTAGATGTACGCCAATAAGAACGGACGTTGTAATATCGGAACCAAAAAACATGTTTTCATCTCAAAATATCTACTTAGCCGTATCCGCCTTCTATTTTCATACTCTACTGGATCTACCCGTTAATAGCTTACACGTTATGGGCGGTGAAAAACGTAACTAATATTTATGTAAACAGAAAATAATTGCTTGTTTATCTCAACACTTCCTCTAGGGAAAACCACAACCTATTTGGAACTGCCTATTTGCCTTGCCAATTTTTTACTTGTTTTTCAGCTTAAAGTTTTTTTATCATGTGTATTGTAATTGTGTCTTCAATGTGTGTTTCTAGACTGAGCTTTAGCAAAAGCGCGCGCTAACACTGCAATCGGCAGCAAAGAACATTGTAAAACCTTGACGGAAAAGTCATTAGTGTAATTTTAGTAATTAGTTTTACTAAAATTCCATAACATACTCAGTTATCTACGATTTATTTATGATCATTCGTCAACCTGCTTGAAAATTGCCGGAAAACATTTTACATTGCTTCTGAAGTTTACGGGAATTAAATACTTCTAATATTGATTTACATGCAGGAAATCAATTATTGAAATGAAAAATATCAACAGCATCAATTATTGTTATTATTAAAAATTATTTCTCCCAGCTTTTCAACATTACTAGAGTAAGGGACTTGCCCTGGAGCTTTGTTGTTCTTATGCTTTTCAACTGCCACTTTTATTTCGTTTTGGTGTGGAGTAATGTACCACATGATCACCATCATCCGTTGTTTGGGCTCTCACCTCTTCTTCCTTTCTATCCTTCATTCAGCAGCTCCCTAGATGTTCCATCCTCCTCACCAAAACCCTTCTGTCATCTCCTACAATCTTCCCATCTTTATCAATACATCCCTTACTCTTTGGTTGGAATTCCTTTGTTATTCTGCTAACCGCCGCATGGAATTTTCTTGTCTCGCTTTGTTTACACAACCCGCCTATCTCTTTCAGCTGTTTCATAATCATTTTTCTTTTCTTTTTTTTTTGGGGGGGGAGGCATATTACTGGCCTCCCTTCTGAGTTTCCTGTATACTTCAGATTATTTAGTGTGTTTTTATCTACCTTACGTTGGCGTGCTTCATTTTTCTTCTTTATAACTTCCAATCATTTCCCATCGAACCAATCTCTATTTCCACTTCTTTGTCTTTCTCCAATTACGTAATCGCAGACTCTTCAGTTGCTTTTTCAAACTTCTTGCAGTTATGTTTTCATGCAGTTTCAAACTATCTTTTCTCCAATTTTTGCTTACCAGGTAGTGGTCAGTATAACAATTAGGACATCTACAGCTTCCGGCATCTAGTACTGAAGAAAAATGTCTTTGTGCTACCATAATGTGGTCAATTTGGTTGGTATCGTCAGTTCGAGATACTTTCCACGTGCCCAGATGGATTCTTTTGTGAGGGAACCATATCCTTTTGATAAAATAGTTGTTCCTCATAGCAAATTGAAAGAGCATGTTACCGTTCTATTATGTAGTGAATACTGTCCAGCTGCCTTTATTTGGTCGTCGTCTTTTCCTACTTTGGCACTGTAGTCTCCTACAACCACTACCATATCATACCTGATGGTGGAACTGCATATCTCATCAAGTTTATCATACTCTTCCTCTATATCCTCCCTCTCCACACCTGGAGCATAAACTGATAATTCTGCTCCTGAATCTCCCTTGTTATATTGCTGAATATCCCTGTCACCCTTATTTTAAGTATTCTATAATTTATGATTTCATAGTCTACAAGGCTGTCCCTGATTATTTTTGTTATCAGAAATCCTGTCCCAAGTAATCCTGTTCGCTGCTCTGGTCTACTATATATCACGCTACAATCTGTCTTATAAATTATCCCATGACCTGTTTAGCGAATGTATCCAGTGGCGTATCTAGAATTTGGCCTTGGGAGGGGGTCCGGCCGAGTCGGCTTCACACAACAACAAAAACGTTAACTTACTATTTCTTTTATGAATTTGCTAACTGCTATAATTTTTATTGTTCGACTAAGCTTTTCGTCATCACTAACATCATCAGGTCTTAAACAACGTCTATCAACTGTACGTTGTAGGCTTTTATACTTTAGGCCCCTCCCCTTATGTCATCGCCCCTCCTATTGGTTCTAGCTGCTACCGCTCTTCACGGGAACTTTGTCTACATTTTTCCGTTAGGCATTTTTCTAACGTCCGTCAAATTGTTTTAAGAATCTCCCGTTAATTTCTTCATTCTTGACTTATAATTTTTTTGTAACCTTTTACATTTCGTCATTTTTAGTGTGTTATTCTTATTATTTTAATTTATTTTTGTTTATTGTTTAATATATAATAAAATATTTCTTCGTTTGTAAAGTCCACTTTTATATTCATTAATTTATTTTTATCTTCTTTTTTAACTTCAAGTATTTCTAGTTCTTCTATTAGTTTTCTTTTTTGCGGATTGTTTTCTATTTTGATTATTTCCATATTTTCATTTGGATTTATGAATTTATGGCCTGATTCATTGAAATGTCTTGCATATAGTGCGTTCGTTACTCTAACCCCTTCTCCTTTTGGGTGTTCATTCATTCGAATTTTAAATTTTCTTCCAGTTTCGCCCAGATATATCTTATTACATTCCCCACATTTTAATTTGTATACGCCGCTTTTTTCTGTTAATTGAATTTCTTCTGTTTTAGCATTTTTTATATATTCGAATACATTTTTCGTTTTCTTTATTCCTATCTGTATTTCGTATTTTTCGAAGCATTTTTGTAACATTTTCGTTTGATATCCTATGTATGTTATTGCTCCTTTATATTTCTTTTCTTCATTTGTTTTTTCTTTTTTGATCTTTTCTATTTCTTTATTTTCCTCTATTTTCTTAACTATTTTATTAATTATTTTAGGGTTGTAATTATTAAACAATACGAATTTAAATACGAACAATCGTATTTAAAGAATACGAAGAAAAAAACGTTAAGACTAATTAACATTACTAGCTTTAAAATGGTTGGCAAACGTGTGAAAACATACCGAAATCAATCCTATTCAAGTAAACGGTAATAACAGAATAACAATACGCGTTAGAGAAACATTATTTAGAAGATGCTTACTGACTGAATTGATTTTCCTCTATTTCATATTTTAAACGTATACGCAAATGCTGTGTAATAAACCTGTTTGTATATTAGCATACACAGCTCCGGTCCCTTCGACCCCTCCCGTTAATTATACCACTGTATGCATCGGATAATCACTGCGACTAAAGGTGAATTTCAACATGAATTTTGAAGTTTCAGTTTTTAGATAACTGGCGTTTAATGAATTGCTTACTTTTAATTTTTCCCCCCCATAAAAAGAGATAGTTAACGTAAAGTGAGAGACTAGCGCAAAAAGTTTGCACTAAATAATGCAAGCGTAGAGTAGTAAGGTAAACATTATTTTCTAACACACTTGAGGAAAATCAAGTTATTTTTTAAATCCCATTACGCAGTACGCAATGTACACATTTTATAGGCATATACGTCACACGAAGATTGTACCCTATCGTTTTGAACCCATACATACTTAAGTAATTTGTGCGATTTTATGGCCGAAACTTTTGGCCAGTATTTTTTTGTAAGTTGAATAAATTTTTAATGTAATTTTTAGGCGAATAACTGATTAAAATTTTTTAGCAATGAAAGCGATCCTCATAAAATACATAGAAGTAGTTTTGCGACATGTTAGTGAGAAAATGTATCCACAAATAAAATTGATGTAGAAGTTTCCGCAAAAAGTAAGGGAACCGTGTTTTTGATTAGATTATTTTCAGTCGCTCTTGCTCGCTTACGCCACGAGGTCAAGGCTGCGACTTCATCTCGGGGAAGTGTACATTAGTATAATGGAAGTTCGTCGTGACGACATGTTACGTAGTTCATATTAATTCTGCACTCAGTTTTAGAAAAGAAATATTTCTGTAGTTCTAAGTGGAGAATGTGTGATGCGGCAGCCTATTACAAACTTGCTCTTGAAATGTGTTACAGATGGTATAGAGTATAGAAGGCTTCCACGACCGACGGCGTCAATAAAGCTGGAAATATCATTTGCTTGGTTGTTAGGCCGTCGTCTGTCCTTTGTGTTTACAGACGTTTCGGCCCCAACATCAGCGGCCATCTTCAGCGTTGGAAGCAATTGGCACGGTGACCGCCAGCCAATTCACCCCAGTGATAAGGAAATATACTCACATATAAAATGCATGTACAATTTTCCGCAAAAAGTAAGGGAACCGTGTTTTATATTAGATTATTTTCAGTCGCCCTGGCTCGCTTAAGCCACGAGGTCAAGGCTGCGACTTGATCTCGGGGAACTGTACATTAGTATAATGGAAGTTTGTCGTGACGACATGTTACATAGTCCATATTAATTCTGCACTCAGTTTTAGAAAAAAAGCTTGTGTAATTCCGAGTGGAGAATGTGTGATGCGGCAGACTGTTACAAACCTGCTCTTGAAAGTCTTAGATTTTATAGAGTTTCTAAGGCTACCATGGCCGTCCAGTAAACCCCCGATTTGAAGAGGACCTACAGATGTCTTCATGATGAATAACCTGTCGGCGAAATAGGATCTGAGGGATAGATAGCTGTGATGAGGTAAGTTTTTTTTTTTTTTAATATTATTCCTTGATGGTAAACAAAAGTCTTAAAAACAAGTGATTTTAAAGAAAAACGTTTGTGAAAAGAAAAAATGTTAATCTGCAGAGGAATTAAAACGGTTAACAGGAATCGCGTCTTTTCATAAACATGATGGAAGATAAAGGAGCAAATAATACGGAGATGTAAGTACAAAATTATTTCAATTAAAGTCTTTTATATCACATTTTTTCCTAAACCACATATTAAGTATACTACAGACTCTACGAAGGTTGAGTAATCTTTAAATCTGTGAAACGAAAAAATAGGCAAAACGAAGTCAAGAAGGAAACTTTTCATTCTATTTAACGCGTTTTGTAACACAACGACGAATAAGAAATATTTAATGAACGAGTGAATTTATTAATTATAGTTTTCTTTAGTCGAGTAAAACAGCAGGCGAACTGTTGCAGTAGGTTTTTGTCCTTTTTGCAGCAACGACAACTGTAGTTACTGATGCTTAGTCAGTAAAAGCAGTTACACTCGACAATATAATCCTCACACAATTAATAGACTATGACGTACACTTTGCAACTGTTTGCGCTTTGGTTGTTAAAAATGTAACAACGAAACATCAGACGATTTTGAAATAATCTATAAAAGAAAGATGTAAATTATTTTAGAACATACAAGTTATTTTATTCCTATAACACAAGTTAATTTTTTAGAGGACATAGCCAGTAGAACAGGCTTAAGAATTTCAACAGAAAAAAAGATGTTTCTCACGAACATTAAAAATGCGCCAAAATTCATGGTAACAGATATTGGTCGAATAGAGAAGGTTCGAAAATTTAAGTATCTAGGAGAAATAATTCAAGAGAATGGTTTAGAAAAATCTGCTATAGAAGAAAGGATTCATAAGATGGAAAGGGCATATTGTATAACTAAAGATATTTACAATAAAATGTGCATATCTAAAAATGCGAAAATAAGGCATTACAGTACAGTAGTGAAGCCCGTATTCCTATATGCAAGTGAATGTCTAGCACTGAATTATAATTCAGATAAACTAGAAATATTGCAAAGACGAATTATTAGGAAAATATTAGGCCCACGAAAAACTCCAGAAGGTTGAAAATTATGAAGTAATGATGAATTATATCAAAGTACAGAAAATATAAGAGAAACAATGAAAAAAGAAGACTGTTATTTTTTGGACATTTATATAGAATGGACGACAATAGGTTAACAAAGCAGATCTTCAAATATCTGTGGGGGAAGAAGTCAACATCAAGTTTGATTAAAGAAGTCCGAAAGGATTTAGAAAAAAATAATATAAACGCAGAAGAAGCAATTTGAAAGAGACGTTTCTCGGGCAAAAGAGTTAAAAATGGAAGGAGTCCATTTTAGGTGAGATAATAACGCAGGTTCAAAGTGGTCTGAAGACAGGAAGAAGAGACATAGTGAAAAGATGAAAGAATATTTGAGAATGAGGAAAAAACAAAGAATAATGAATTGAAATTGGCATGCGGTCCTTAGATGGCCGATACAAAAAAAAAGTTGGAAATATTATTTGCTGGGTTTTTAGGCCGAGGTCTATCGTTTTTGTAATTAGCTTGTTGGTACATCCTCTTCATTGACTTATTAATATTTATATAAATATATATTAACACTTTCACTGTGAACTTACTTTTAGGTTTTGATTACCCAAACGTTTCGACTTAGTATTCGTCTTTCTCAATGGGTTTTTAAATACTGGATGTCTGAACAGTAACGGTTACGTGATGTGGGTGTGTGTGGTGGTGGTTGCTGGTGGGAGGGGATTGGCGCTGGGATTCAAATTTTGTGTAGGTATCAGTGTATCGAAAAGTATGTGTGATCTGTAATGTAATTGTTCATTCAATACGTTGTTTGGTTGTAGTGTGTGATATCTGTAAATTTCAAATTGTTCTGCTGTGTTCAGTTTTCTACTTTTAGGTAAGTAGTGTAGTATTTCCATGTTGTTCTCTATGTTTGTGTAACTGTGGTTTTCGTTTTGTAAATGTGTGGCATATGTGGAATGTATGTAGTTTGTGGTGAGGGCTTTTAGATGTTCAGAATATCTAGAGGAAGAAATCGTTTTTGTGTTAACAGACGTTTCGGCCCACCATCGGATGCCATCTTCAGGGTTGGAAGCAATTGGCACGGTGTCCGTCAATTCAGCCCAGTGATAAGGTAAAGACAGTGGGAAATATACCCACATATAAAACAGATGTAAACGTTTCCGCAGAAAGTAACGGAACGATGTTAGTGATTAGATTATATTTTCAGTCGCCCTGACTCGCTTACGCCATGTGGTCAAGGCTGCGACTTCATCTCGGGGAAGTGGACATTAGACGATATGTTACATAGTTCATATTGATTCTGCACTCAGTTTTAGAAATGAAAGATTTGTACAATTTTAAGTGTAGAATGTGTGATGCAGCAGAGTGTTACAAACTTGCTCTTGAAATGTGTTACAGAGTTTCTGAGGCTACCATGGACGGCCTTATAACTTATATAACAAAGCTGGTAATAATATTTCCTGGATTGTTGTTACTCCGTGGTCTATCGTTTCTCTTTACAGACGTTTCGGTCCAACTGTCGAAACATCTGAAGACGTTTCCAACACTGAAGATGGCATCCGATGGTCGTATTTCATCTACCTTTCTACAGTGGATTATTATGACCTTCTTTTCAGGACATTTTATTTATCAAAATTACGTACTTTACTCTTGTTAAAATATAAAACGTTGCAGGTAAATAACCTTCCCCTTATCCGGTCTTCGCCAAAATCAATAGGCCTTGAGTCCTCTACAATTCAGGCACGTATGCGAAACATTATTTGATTCTGTTTCAATTTGAGGCAGTTATCGTTCCCCATAGAAAAAATTCTACACACAAACATACACACACACTTTACGAAAAATGACTTTTCGTCACGTTTTGAGGGTAGTACAATCAGAATCAGCCCTTATCTCGAACACGATTTTTTTTCGCCATCACCATACTTCCATTTCCTTATGGAACATGGAAGTAAAAAACGCGATTCTTTTAACCGTTTTAATTCCCCTGCAGTTTAACGTTTTTCCTTTTCACAAACGTTTTTCTTTACAATCACAAATTGTTAAGACTTTTGTTTACCATCAAGGATTACTATTAAAAAATATATATCTTACCCCATCACAGCTATCTATTCGTCAGATCCTATTTCGCCGACAGGTTATTCATCATGAACACATCTGGATGTCCTCATCAAATCGGGGGTTTACTGGGATGTCGTCCATCACAGGGAAAGTGTACTGTTACTGGTATGTCCGCTTAAATACCCGCTTTGGCCATCATTCATCCCCCATTCTGATTACATGAAGAAACCTCTTCAATCAACTTTTTACAATACGAGCTACTACAGTCTTCCATTTGCGCTTCCATATGCTCTCTTATCTTCTAATTAATTGTAGTCATCATATCACTGACCTGCGTCTTAACTTATCTAGTCTGAAGTTAATATTATCATTTTATAATACTAAGGCGACATGGTTTGTGATTTTTAGAGTAGTTACTAGTATCAACTTCTTAAAACTGATAGCTATCAGGACCACATAAAACCGTTTAACATTATTATGTAAACTAAACAAATATGTATCTTATACTTTATTGTTGCGCTGACAATTCATATACATTTCAAAAAACTTATATTAGGGTTCGAATTATAAAAGCTTTTTTGCAACATAGTAAATACAAAAAACTAACCAAACTGTGAGCCATAAAAGTCATACTCCCGGTTTGTGGCAATTTGTATGACCTCCCGAATTCGTCACCAAACAATATAGTTACAACAATATATTCTTAAATTCGTAGTGACCGTCAATCAATGAATTTTTCCGGTGAAGTGTTTGTGAGGATCGGTCAAAAAATATAAGACATATTTTAACTTATTTATGTCGATGTTTCGACAATGTTTGTTGTCATCATCACGACCTGTGTATGAATACAAAAGAAACGTCAAACACAACAGAACAAATATTTGAGTGAACGTGTTTGTGTATGTGAGTGTGTGTGTGTGCGCGCGCGTGTGCATGCGTATGTGTGTATCCTTGTTTATGTGAAGGATTTGAGATAGTTTGTTTAAATCATCAAATGTTTTCTTTAAGGTCAACGAGACAATTATAATATCACACAACTTAATTTAAATTACTCATAATGTAATGGCATTTGTAATTAATTATAAAAGCAGTAATCAACTATTAAATATTAGAACTAGTACAGAATACGTTTATACATATAGCATAGTAAAATATAGTTACATACAGATTATAGGTTTGTTCAATTTTGTAATTTTAAAAAAGTAACTATATAGTTACAAAAATGACTATTTACTCGCTGGCAAAATATGTCTAATTGATATTTTGAGTTGTTGCTACACTGTCCTCCTCAAGAGAAGCTTCTAAAGAATTGTGATTGTGCGGAAACTGAAGAAGACAGTGGTGATGCATCGAAACGTCGCGCCCACAATTTTGAGCACAGGAAAACGCTAAAAAAAAAACGCTATGTGTACGTGCTTCTTACATGTACGAAGCGCAAATATAGGTAACTCCGAAGTAGTTTTAAAATATCTGTTTACTAATTTCCGCCTACCGTTTTCATATTACTGTATCTACACACGCCTGCCTTACACGTTATGGGCGGCCAAAAACATAACTAATGTTTGTGTAATCAGAAAATAATTGTGGCATTATCACTCCCCTGTGGGGAAAATTACGAAGTATTCGTAAACTGCGCATTTGGTTCGACAATTTTTGTCAATTTTTTCCTACGTTCAGTCTTTTTATCGTTGACTACTGTAATCGTGTTTTCAACGTTCGTTTGCGCGTGTGTGGGTGTTTTTTGCTGAGAGTGTGAATGACCTCTGTACTACGCGTATTTCCTCGCCAACCAAAACCTCAAAACAGAAGGAAATCGAAAAACGTGTACGCTGACCGAATGTCAATAAGGAAAACGACTTCTCAGAAACGATTAGTGTAATTTCAGTTACTGGCATTTTTTTGAAGTTCACTAATATTTTCAATAGCGTATCAGCACTAATATGTAGCAGCCGGAAAGCACTATAGGCTATAGTGATTCTGAAGTTTACAGTGAATATGTCATGTGTTTGTCAACATAGAGGAAAACCGTTATTCAAATAAAAAGTTATTAAATTAGGTTTTGTGTGCAAAGAGAATCAACATTACCTTCTACCGTACATGACACATAAATTCAACAACGAAAGAGAGGAAATTCATATACCAGTATATTTACCATTAAAAATTTTAATGATAATATTTACCAGTATATTTTATATTATGTGGTGAGTAAATACATTGAAAAAGCATTTCCTAAAATCAGGATTACTTTAGGACAAAATACTTTATCATCATCATCGTCTTCAAGGATTAAACCAAAGACGATTTGTTTCGGTGTCAAACAGTCTGAGTCTACAGCTGGACAGTCCAGCGCTTCCTCGGACGTCCCACACCTCTCCATCCTCTCGGCTTATAGTTCCATAGTTGTTTGGGGATGCGGTAGTCTTCCATTCGCCAAAGATGTTCCCACCAATTCAGCCGATACTGGGCAATCCTGTCGAGTATACTCATAATATAATACTCATAATACATATTCATACACAAAATACTTAATTTTTTATATTTTAGCGTAATTAATTTTAATTGAAATTTCACGTTTTGTAAACACAGTTTTTCAGTCATAATCAGCCAGTCAGAAAGTTTCCAGCCAGTCAGTCAGTCAGTTTTTTAGTCAGTCATAATCTACAGTTCACAATTTATTTTTCACATTTTATTCGCATTTAAGTGGCTATACTTGATATCGTTTCAAAGTATAGAAGAAATTCCTGACTACACTTAATCACGAACTTTCGATCAGTTTTGGTCTTGCGTTATTTAATCGCAAAGGAATAACGTTATTGATCGGGACTTCCTTCCGTGTTGAATGACGATGACAGCGCTACTGTCCACATACGTGTGAGAGATTGGTAAAACTGCCCGCCTCAGGAGAAATCCAGGTTGGCAACATCGTCACGTTTTTAGAAACCGTGTCCGTTCATCGTTTCGTAATCTGTCGTCTGATCTACCTTGTTGCATTTTTTTTCTTCCCACTGTGCAATGAGTAAACACTAAGCAACTTACCGAAGTTTTAAAGATACGAATAGGAATAATGGGCTTAAACGTGTTTGATAAACATTCATGTGCCGCAGTTGTAAACTACGATTAATGAATGCGAAACTTGAAAACGGCAGAAGCGTAGTTGCGCGATATGTAATTTGTGTTTTGTAACTTACAAATGTTGTAAGTCAGTGGCTTCCAAAGTGAAGGCCGCCGACCCCTGGGGGCCCGCGACAATGTTACAGGGGGTCCGCGGGCACTTTTAAGAAAAAATAGAATATACCGTAATTTTCTCCGATTTTTCATAGTCTAAAATCTAAATTTTAGAATCTTAAAACAATTAGTAGAAAATTCCAGAATTTGTTGGGGGTCAAACTAACTAATTGTAAAAGTAATTTCAAACTAATAGCTTTAATAATGACTTTAAATCATCTCGTGTAGTAGATCTGTTTGTCAGCCGAACTGACTAGAGCGCCGCATCAACGCAGAATTGATCGCGCTGTTTTAGTCCACGTATAAGCACTGTATCTAAGCACAACGTTTTTCCATGTAGCTGGTTTTATATCTAAGTAGCTGGATATCGACACGTGTGGCTGGAAAGATAGAGCCGAGGTTGGTAAAGTTAAGAAATAAACTTGATGTCTAGAGTGACTTAATATTGAAATCATCAGACATTAAACCTAATATTTGCAGAGCTAATTGTCAAAAGCAGCTTCATTGTTCACGTTAAACTATGTTTGATATCATTAATATTATAATTTTGCAAGTTAAGAGAATTTTAATTTTAATATATTTTAATTAAAACATAAGAGTTTGTATCATATTTAGTTTTTGTTTTATTTCATTACTCATACGGGGTCCGTGAATTATTAATTTGGGGGGGGGGGATCCGCGGGCTGAAAAGTTTGGGAACCGCTGTTGTAAGTTCTAGTGTCACGTGCAGGAATACAAAACCTTGATTGATGTCAACACAATGGCTCAGTGGTCGCGGACCTCTCCTGTATCCTTAGGGATAGACAGAAGGAGTAACCATTCTAATCGAAAATATTACACTGGAGTAACCATTTCAAATATTACACTGGAGTAACCATTTCAAATATTACACTAGAGTAATCATTTTAAATATTACACTGGAGTAACCATTTCAAATATTACACTGGAGTAACCATTTTAAATATTACACTGGAGTAACCATTTTTCATATTACTGACTGCTTCTAATACATACGGCAATTGGGATAACGAAAAAGCGACAAAACAATAATCAAAACTTGTGACCTTCAAGCGATCGCTTTACGATTTGTAACCCCTCTTTAGATGTTTTATGCTTTATACAAAAAATTGTTTTATTGAAAACAAAAATTTTTTTTTTAGTTTTTTTTTTTTTTTTTGAAGAGGGCCACTAGTTATTTACAACTAAGCCAAAGCCTAGAGAAGCCAAAAATGCGCTGGGTCCAGTGGGACGGGACTTGCAATTAAACTCTCTGTTATAACCAACAATAACATTTATTGAGTACTTGAGTGTGTAGCATATAGTGTAACAATTGGTTTCCTTTGTTTTTTTATAAATGTAAATTTGTGTATAAATCTTCCCCGTACATACCCCACAAAAGTAACACAAACATAAATCACAAAAATAGTATATATATATATATATATATATATTGTTATTATACCCTCGGCTCTTACGGTTACGGGATTCTCGTTCTTTCAGCCCCACGTTGGGCGCCAATTTGTAATTATCCCTCGTCTTGCGTTGTCTCTTACGGCCGCGGGATTCTCGTTCTTTCAGCCCCAACGTTGCCGGCGTCAATTTGTAATTAGACCGGGTATGTCTCTCTGTCTTTCCTTTCTTTGATTATGTTAAAATAATTAAATTTCTTAAATCTCTGGAGTTGTGGGATATAGTAATCTCGTTACTTATGATTAACTTAACTCTCTAATTAAAATACCAGTGTTGGTGTGACTGTAACTTAAATAATTAGTTCCTAATTAAATCCTTAAATTTTTAGTGACCGTCAATCAGTGAATGTTTTAGTGGATGGTTAGTGAGGATCGGTCAATAATACAACTTTAGTTATTTTGCGTCGACGTTTCGACAATATTTATTGTCATCTTCAGGACCTGTATATGAAATACAATAGAAATATCAAACATAATGAAACAATTAAATATTTGGGTGAACGTGTTGGTGATGTGAGTGTGTGCGTGTGTATGTATGTATCATTTTTTATGTGAAGACTTATGATAGTATGTTTACATCTTCAAATTATCTTTAAGAAAGCGAGCAAATTATAGTATGAGAGAACTTAATTTATACAGTATTACAATTTAAATTACTAAATATAATGTTATTTTAATTAATTAAACAAACAGTAACCAACAATTGGATATTACAGTAGATTGGTACATAAATTGTTTATACCTACAACAGTCAACATATAGAAAAGTAATATATTACCTATAACTAAAACAGATTAGGGGATGTTCACTACGTAATTATTAAAAGTTATTTTTACCATGTTTCACTCCCTACTGGTGTTAGCAAACAATCATAATTTAGAAACATACAATTTACACAATATTGTGTAAAACATTACGACTTAAATCAGATAGTTGACAAAGGTTACAAACAAAAGTTTCTGGTAAATTTTACTAACAGGTAAACTTGGATAATACGGTAATTGTAATCATATTGTAAAATATAGTCAAGAGTACTATAGAATATGTAATTTATGTATGTGTCCACAATCACCCTTCTCTTTCACTCATGCTCCCCCCGCCAGTCCTCACAGCCTCTCACTCTAACCTGAAATCCATCTATCACTCACTATCACCCCACTCACTCTCTCTCTCTCTCTCTCTCTCTCTCTCTCTCTCTCTCTCTTCTATATCTAACTCACTGTCTCCCTTCTTCCCTCTCTCACTCTTCTACCCTTCGCTCTCACACTCTCTCTCTCTCCCTCTCATTATCTCTCTTCATTCACTCTCTCTCTCTCTCTCTCTCTCTCTCTCTCTCTCTCTCTCTCTCTCTCTCTCTCTCTCTCTCATTCACTCTCTCTCCCTCTCTCTCACACTCTCTCTCTCGGTCTCTCTCTCTCTCCCTCTCATTTGTCATTGTCCACGATTGGCACTCTAAAACACTCACCATTTTTATTACACTATCATCCTCATATAAATAGAGAATTTATGCACACGATAACAGAAATGATTTACCAACTTGTATTAAAGGGTTACAGACTTTATAACACTAC
This sequence comes from Magicicada septendecula, assembly GCA_034769895.1. Taxonomy (NCBI): domain Eukaryota; kingdom Metazoa; phylum Arthropoda; class Insecta; order Hemiptera; family Cicadidae; genus Magicicada; species Magicicada septendecula. The sequence continues at coordinate 455,218,415 of CM068374.1, read as the reverse complement.
ATTTTGGATAACAGATCTATTATATGAAAATGGTTATTACTTAATATTTACATTTTGGTCAATGTTATTTACCTGGAACTTGGTCTATACAGAGTACCATAGTCAATGTAGTTCAAATATAGGTCGGTCATAATCTCTCTCACATGCTCCCTCAATCTCTAACTCTCTCCCCCTCTCTCTCTCTCTCACTCTATTCTAAACAGATATATACCACAAATCTAACATGCAGACGTGTACATACACACACGCTAGAATTACATATGAACACACACACACACACACACACACACACACACACACACACACACACAACAAAACAACCTCACAAGTCAACTACACATTCGAGAATCCATACATAAATATAACACTATTTTATTCACTTATTTTTATCATCTAAGTGTAAATTATGCACAACGGAGATGCCCACTGTACTGAGTTTAAAACTGATCGACTATGTGTCTATAAGAAATGTTATATGTTTCTTAGCTAATACTAAATAATATGATCAGTGAGACACTTACAATTGTTGCTGACGCCAAACACACAACTGTAAATTTTCCCTAACCAACACCTTATTATAAAGCAGAACAGATGACCCTTGTACATTTGTAGGAAATTAAGTAACATGTGTTCAGAAGACAGTTGAGAAAGATTTGCACTAGGGGGGAGTGTGACACTAATTAATATCTAACGACAAGCTGGCCACTAATGACCAACACATTCTGTAGGGAGACTACTGATTATTTCTTCAAATTTCATGTCTTGACGGTGTGTATAAGTTGAGCATAACTGGACGAGAGGTTTTGAGTATCAGTCCGAAAATTAATGGAGTGAGGGACACTTTTAATTTGAATCATTTCCAGTACGCACCTTTTGAAATAATTATTTTCGTAATATTTAATTTGGGTGTTGTTGAAGTCAAATTCATGACCGGTGTTTAAATGGTGAGATACTAAAGCGTTGGGGTTATCATTATGGGTTTTTTTATGGCAATCATACCTATGTTGATAAATTCTCTTATGTAAATATTGGGACGTAATACCAGTGTATGTGGCTGGACAGTCATTGCATTGGATAGTGTACACGACATTAGATCGTTTATCTTTGGATGTCGGGTCTTTGAGGCTTGAGAAGAGAGATCGATCAGTATGTTGGTTTTTGAATGCTAAAGTTTTTTGAATTTTTGATAGGCATTTTTTAAGTTTTTCAGAAAGCCCTTTAACATAAGTTGTAGAAAAGTACGAGCCAGCGTTGGGCTCAGGTGTATTAGATTGGGCAGATGTAAGATTGGGGCTCAGCTGATTTGCGCGATGTTTATGAATTACCTGTTTGATTATGTGGTCTGGGTAAACATTGTTTTTGAAAATCTTAAATACTAATTCCGTGTTTTTTTGATGAAATGATTGATCACTTAGACCGGTGGCTCTCTTATATACCGAGTGGATTAAGTTAGTTTTTAGATGTATGGGATGGTTGGAATTAAAATGCAGATGTCTACCGGAGTTGGTGGGTTTTATGAACCACACAGTGACTATAGTACCATCTGTCTGTCTAATAACCTTGGTATCAAGAAATGAAATGGAACTATTCTGTTCGTGCTCTATTGTGAACTGTATTCGTTCAAAGCCCATTAGTTTGGAATTGAACAGAGATAAGATTGTGTCGTGTTGGTCATATGGAATACATGTTATAATATCGTCCACGTATTTATATAGGAAGGGGAGACTAAATGGTAGCGTAGGGATAACTATGTCAAGAAACTGGTTCATGGTAATGTCAGCTAAGATGGGCCCAAGACTGCTACCCATAGCAGTGCCGTAAGTTTGTTTAAAAAATTGTCCCTGAAATGTGAAATAACCATTATTGCAACAATGCGACAGAAGTTTAAGGAAACTATCCTTATCTAATGTTGTATGTGTGGAGATGCAGTTCCAATTTTTGTTTAAAATGTTGATCACTGTTTGGATATTTACATTAGTGAATAAGGAGGAAACGTCTAGTGAAATTAAAACATGATTGGGAGGGATTGTGTGTTTCTTTATAGTTTCAACAAAGGTAAAGCTATCACTAATGTTGTACTTTTCAGAAGACGCATTTTTTAGAATATTTGCTAGCCATTTTGATGTTTCATATGTAGGGGAGTTTATAAATGAGATAATAGGTCTAAGAGGGTTGTCAGGTTTATGAGTTTTTACTAAGCCGTAAATTTTAGGTGGAGTTGGGGCATGGGGAACTAAGCGTTTATAGGTATTGTTGTCAATTTGTCCGTTTTTGAAAGCCTCTTTGAGTATTGTCACAGTTGAGTTGTTTAAAGAAGTAGTGGGGTCCCTATTAAGCTTAACGTATGTTTCACAATCACCTACTAATGAATTCATTCTATTGAAATACTCAGTTTTATACATGATAACTGTCTCGTTAGATTTATCTGCTTGCACTACTAAAATGTCTTTATTGTCTGATAAGAAGTGTTTGGTGGCTTTACAAACAGTAGCCAGCTGGTTGTTTTGGTGTTTTTTATTTTTATTTGATTTATTTTTGTTAATGTGATTAGTAATAATATTAATACATTCACTCCTGACAATTTCTGGATTTTTATCTTCAGGTAGGTTGTGAAGAACGTGTTCTACTTCGGTGATAATTTTCTCGGTGGGGATGCGATTATCATTATCCGGGAGGGCAAATTTTGGTCCTAGGGAAAGTAATGTTTTTATATCGAGAGGAATGTCGATGTCAGTGAGATTTATCAGCCAGTCCGGATTGAATTTTGGAAGGTTGTCCTTTTGTTGTTTTATCCGGTTTAGTTTCGCGATTTGCTTGTTTCGAATTTTTTCTACCATGTGTTGAAACGCACTCTTTTGTTTATTTGAAAATTCGTTTATTATGGAAGCTGGTAAGTGTTGATAACTATTGAGTTTGGTTTGATGTATCCTATTTTTTGTGTAATTAAGATTTTTTATGGAATTTTTAATTTCACTATTAAGATAGTCTCTTTTAAATCTATTTGCACTGTTCACAACACTATTGTACATTTGTTGTTCCATGGTGCGACGTTTAAAGTTGAACATTGCTTCTATATGCGCAGGAAATACTTTGAACTGTCGACACTTCAGCAGAAAAATACGTTGGTTAATGAGAGAAGCGAGTTTCCTGTTATCACTAGCCCATAATTTTAGGAGTCGGCAAGCTGGTTGTCCGTATGTGTCCGATAAATAATTAGTGTTTTATTCTAAAATTTCGCTCAGCCCTAGTATACCTTGCAGAGAATTATTGAAATTTCGTGTTTAAAGCTATTCTCTTTGGTGTCAGAGAATTCCGCAACAAGCGCTGCAGTTCCGGAACAAACGAAATTTATAGGTTAATTCACCGTGTACGGTAACTAGTTATTATACACTTAGTCTGTTACTTCTTATTCCCAACTCATTAAATAATACCCCAAATAATAAGATCTTGAAATTATACAAGTTTTCTTTATTACTTCATCTTGTTAACATTAAATGAGATTGGTTTTAACTGACATACGAAAGGCTATATGTTGCGTGAATCGATTATTGTTCGGTCCAATATTTATGTTAGATTCAGTTATATATTTTGTTTTTTTTTATAATTAATTTAATTCAGGGTGTGAAGGTTCTTGTAACTGCGGGGAAGATTAAAAATACATAGATAAGAATGCAAGATATTACAAATTTAAAATGTTGTGTTGTTTAATATTATTTATATAATTGTAATTTACCAGACCCAGAACGAAGCAGCTCTGGCAGGCAGTTGGTTTTTAACCTCGAGTCGATCAGAATGGATATAATTTTCTTTATTCTTTTCTTCGTTTAATAAAGTGGAATCCTTATTCCTGGTTCCTTATTCATTTGTTCTTCTAATCCCAATATTTTCTAACTTGTAATTGTTTTGATTATTACTATTACTGAATTTCAGTGTAGTTACAGTCATTAGCTCAACTATTATTTCTCTTATCTTATTTCATTACTTTGGCTGGTTATATTTCAATGAATTATGTTGATAAATATTTTTTCTCGTTCTCTTTAATATTACATTGGTCACAATCAATCGTTTATTGAGGTTGTTCTTTTCACTTGGCAATGCGGTAGGTATTTTAGGTCATATTATTCTTCCTTTGTTATTCTGCATAGGTATATTTGATATAAAAACTTTTTATCTTGGGGTTTCATTATTCCTTATTCATAATACTTCTTCGTAGACATGTAGTAATATTTCTGGTTTTCTTCTGTAATCTTGGGGTTTGTTATTAACTCTTCTTAATACCTTCTTCATAACTATATTTTAATTCAGACTTACTTCCTTTTGAATGATATGTTTTCTATTTATATAATATTGTTCAAAAAATTCCTTTTTATTTACAAGTGTTTTCTCTTCAAAATTGGTAATAAGTTGTTCTTATTTTAATTTATAATTTATTGGATTTATTAAATAATATTTCTGTATTCTTTCCAATTGGTTGCCTGGTCAGTTTTCAGCAAATCAGTCCCATTTTTCTGGTTGACTACTTCTTCTTCTAACCAAGGTCCATTAATTCGACTGCACTCGTCGTCCGGATTACTGCAGTGTTCATACCAATTTCTACACTTTTTACATATCTCTCGTGTATCTGGTACTGTAACTCGGCTGATGCAAAGTCTTCATTTAAGTCAGGGTGTTCAGTCATATTTAGCTCCTTGTTAATTATCAGGTATCGTATCTCCTCTATTCTAACATAATCACTTGTATACTCTATCCTTCCATTCCCTTCGATATCTGGACTATTTACCAAATGTTTTACGGGTCTCTTCCGTATTAACGATATAATTGATGTGGTCATATACTCTTTGATTGTCGATTTATTTAAATGACATTTAAATTTATTTAAGGTTTTTGTTATTATTCCATGGTGGTTTGTTTTGGTTATTTTCATAAAGTTTCTTCTATAATTCCTACCTTTACATAACTCCCTTCGTTCATTAATTGGGATGTTAAATGCACTAATTAATCCATCTTTCCTCATCTCCATTTCTTCTTTTGTATTGACTATTTTCTTTCTCCATATTTTCCTTATTTTCTGGCTATTCTTTTCCATGGTTTGGATCTTCTCCTTGTCCTTTCTATCCTTATTTTCAGAGAGCACTGCATTTTGGTCTTCTCTAATCTCGGTTTCCTTTCTACCTTCAGAAGTGGTTTCTAGTGTTTTCTTCATATTCCTTACACACCTATCCATTGTTTCCGCTACCTTTTTGAAACCTTCATCCATTGTTTTCATTAGTCTCTTTGAGTTTTCCTCCTGTTTCTTAAATTGTTCTTTTAAGTTTTCCTCCTGTTTCTTAAATTGTTCGACCATAAAATCCATCACGTCCTGACAGGTCACTTCCTTTGGTTGTTCTGACATTTTCTTCTGTTGCTTCACTTTGACTATTTCTACTTCTCTTTGCACATTAGATTGTTCTAAGTTTTTTTGATTTGGCATTCCTATAAGTTCATCTGTTTGATTATGTTCTTTCCTCCAGTTACACATATCTTCTCGGGATAGTTCAAACATCACCCTTATCCATTCCCTTAATTCTTTGTTTTCTGTTTGTATTGGGTTTTCAGGTGGTCTTACTTCTCGTTTCCATTGTTCATATTCTTCCTGAGTATATTGTTCTGTCACCTGGGCGTATACTCCTGTTCTTTCGGTTTTCATTTGTTCTTCATTATCGTCCCATCTTTCCCAATCTTCTTCAGTCATCCTTTCCACCTTGTTATCGTCTTTTTCGTTAGTCGTCCCAATAGTCTTTTCTTTATTACACCTGGCATCTAACTCCCACATTTCATCATAAATCTCTCTCAATGTCATTTTGTCGTCTGGTGTTCCCAATGCATTCGCCCGACTCTTTTGCGCTCTTTCGTGATCATTGGTATTCTTTTTTATGTATCCCATATCCTTGCTGAATTTCTTAAATAGCACCGTCGTCCATTCCGCGTAACTTAATCGTCTCTCTTGTCCTTGCATTTTCGTTTCCTTTTGTATCATATCTCTTTATTGCATTTCTAGTCTCCCACAGTTGCCTGCTCTGGTTAAGTAATATTAATATAATTATAGTTACTTAACTTAAGCCCTACACTAGTTGAGCGCCAATTTGTAATTATACCCTCGGCTCTTACGGTTACGGGATTCTCGTTCTTTCAGCCCCACGTTGGGCGCCAATTTGTAATTATCCCTCGTCTTGCGTTGTCTCTTACGGCCGCGGGATTCTCGTTCTTTCAGCCCCAACGTTGCCGGCGTCAATTTGTAATTAGACCGGGTATGTCTCTCTGTCTTTCCTCTCTTTGATTATGTTAAAATAATTAAATTTCTTAAATCTCTGGAGTTGTGGGATATAGTAATCTCGTTACTTATGATTAACTTAACTCTCTAATTAAAATACCAGTGTTGGTGTGACTGTAACTTAAATAATTAGTGTTTTATTCTAAAATTTCGCTCAGCCCTAGTATACCTTGCAGAGAATTATTGAAATTTCGTGTTTAAAGCTATTCTCTTTGGTGTCAGAGAATTCCGCAACAAGCGCTGCAGTTCCGGAACAAACGAAATTTATAGGTTAATTCACCGTGTACGGTAACTAGTTATTATACACTTAGTCTGTTACTTCTTATTCCCAACTCATTAAATAATACCCCAAATAATAAGATCTTGAAATTATACAAGTTTTCTTTATTACTTCATCTTGTTAACATTAAATGAGATTGGTTTTAACTGACATACGAAAGGCTATATGTTGCGTGAATCGATTATTGTTCGGTCCAATATTTATGTTAGATTCAGTTATATATTTTGTTTTTTTTTATAATTAATTTAATTCAGGGTGTGAAGGTTCTTGTAACTGCGGGGAAGATTAAAAATACATAGATAAGAATGCAAGATATTACAAATTTAAAATGTTGTGTTGTTTAATATTATTTATATAATTGTAATTTACCAGACCCAGAACGAAGCAACTCTGGCAGGCAGTTGGTTTTTAACCTCGAGTCGATCAGAATGGATATAATTTTCTTTATTCTTTTCTTCGTTTAATAAAGTGGAATCCTTATTCCTGGTTAACTCGGAAATACAGCTCCCTTGGTTGATTTACGGCCAGACTGGTGGTTGTGTTCTTCTGCAAATTCTGGATCCAAATACGTTTCTTCTATCGTATGAAGTAACTAGTGATGTCCCATGTATTTAAATGGTTAGGATTTTCAGTGTGGTGTGTAGTATTAGTTCGTTACACAGTTGATTCTTTATATTGGATTAATATTTCGTTAATTCTTTTTCTGATATTGGGCAATCCAAGTCCTTCCTTGTGGAACTCAATTATTTATTATTATGAGAGATACCCTTATATAATTTGGTTAAATTTTACTGGCATAATTCAGACAAATAATTATTAATATAATAATTATTATTTGTAACTGTATCCACATAAATTAGAATATCTTTTAGTTATATTAACCAATTTTTCTGGGTTTTTATCTCATCACGTTCAGATCATAAATTGCAATAATCAAAATCAACAAATTATTTTAATTTTTGTTGTCCCTAGCAACAAGTTTATTTTTATTCTTTTTCAATGTTTTGTATATAGTGATTATTTCATATATTATTCTTCCATTCCTTATTAAACTTCCATTATATCGGAATATAACTTTATTTATAGTTTGTTTACTAATTTCTACATATATTCTGCTGGTTTTTTGACCTTAGTCTGTTTCTTTTTATATTTATTATTTTTCCGATATCAAACGTTATCAATCGATATCATTGCACTATGGCATTATCATAATTTGTTTATATTGAGTTGGTTTATTATATATTATTACTTATCAAATATTTTTTCTAACTCCTTGAACTGTATTCATTAATTATTATTAACTTCCGTATCTAACCTTTATGTTTTGAGTTGTTATATAGTGTTATTGGCTGTTAAGCCTTTTATTGTATATGGACCTACCTTTGATTATAACTGGTGAACAACTATAGCCTTTTTACATAAGTTTATACACATAACCAAACCTTAACTATTTACATTTACACAAATAATTATTCTTTTTATAACTAACAACATCTTTATCTTGATCTATGGATCACATATAAGAAAATTGAGATCCATTAACATTAATTAACTGTTTTCCTCCACCCTTCTATAACAGTCATCAAATAATACATTTTTCTTCATTACTTTCTATTACTTCAACAAGTAATTTGCATAATCTAACACAAACTTTAACATAACATTCATGGTAACAAAATAACATCATTCAATTCAGAATCATTACTTTCTATTACTGTAATGTAAATTATTGACTCATTTTTATCGAATTTCATTGTCATTTACTTTAACATTTTCTGTATTGGTTTCTTTTTTACAATTCTTATCAGTATATTTGATTTATTTACGTTTCACTGAACATTGATTTCTTACTATTGTCTATTTTACAGGTTTGTTTTTTATTGTTATCCCTACCTTGCATCCTTATTCATTTTTACACAATTATAAATGTATTTATTAGACCTTTGTATGATCATGGGAGTTAAATATTTATTTACTTATTATATTTATAATATTCTATTTATGTAACGTTATCTTCCCTACACATACCCACAAAAGTGACACATACATAATTGACATAAATACACATATAAATATAAATATATATATCTCCATCACATCCACATTATAAGTCTCACTATATCAATAACCGACACCCTTATAATTTTGAAAACATAGCCACTCGCCTATATACCCCTTTTTTTTCTTTATTGACATTTCTCTACAGACATCCGAAAGTATAAAGATATGACTAGTGCTCCCACGAATCTGGGCTGGCCAAAATGCCAGATGTAACATTAAAGTGCTCTTAAACTTGGTAAGATAATAATCAACGAGTCAGAAAATTTATAACTGAGGATAATAAATAGGAAAGACGACGGTAAGCCACCATCTTTCCTTAACCTGAACTGTAATTGTGAATTTGCTGAGATAATAATTTATAATTTTGTGTGAGAAATATATTTTGGCGATAGCGTTTAAAAATTTACAATAATTATATGTCCTGATCAGTTATGTAACATTTTAAGAAAACTGGATTGGCCCGGGAACCAACATGTTCCTAAGCCTGGAGCATGCCTATGTCTGCATACAAGGCTGCCTATACAGGATTAAGCAGGGGCCGGACTGTTACTAAATCAGAAGCTTGTTACCCTTACATAACCCACAAAAGTACTTTAAATATGTGAAATGACCGTGATTGTCTGAACTAAGTTGACAGGAATTATAGCTAAACCTTACCAGCCGGTGGGGGTTCATCCTGTCACACACGGAACTCCCCCCTTACATACATGGAAATACCAGTCCCCTGATACTTGAAAAACCCCCCCTTTTACAGGAAACTAGAAAGAAAATAATGAGTGAATTAAATGTGATAGGCCTTGGATGCATGCCAGCCCCCGGGCTTACACTTAATACCAAGTTAGTACATTATCAACAAAGTTTCCCCAAAATTCGCGCACAATTCTGTCTAGTTAAAGTGGGGCCTGATTAAAACGTTTGAAAGATGATCAAAATGTGACAGTATATCACTCATACTCCACAAGTGTTATAAGGTGTTAACAGCACACATCCGGGTGTCTATGTAGATCAAATAAAATTATAATAAATGGTTTGAGGTCACCTGGTGATGTTGAAGTTCCTACTTCCAGGGTCTGTGGTGTTGGTTGGACGTGGTCATATTGCTGTCCCCTACGACAGGCGAAGTCGAGAGTCTTTGTTACTCGTTCAGGCGGAGATTTTCATCCTGTGCCAGCGTCCACGTCTAAGACCAGGGGCCCTGCGCATACATAAATAATTAGGACTGGTCCCAACACTTATTCTCACTCTATAAGGCGTCACGCACACTGGGTAGAACCGTATATAACAATTTGAACTGGCCAACTCGTAACCCTTTAAACTCATTACTTGGTTCGTTTTAGTTAAAATTTTAGACTCCCCCAAAACCAACATATAATATTTAAGCATGATTATGCTCATGTGGGCAAACGTTTGACACACTGTAACCTGTCTATTTATGCACTAGCACGTGTTATTACATTTGAAAAACTATCACATCCGCCAAAATAGCAGAATTTTACACCACTACAGTGATACCGACAAATATTGTCTCTTAATTACTAAATCGGTTATATTGAGTACTTCAGATACATATATTGGACATGGAGTGCTTTTGATATACACGCCACGCGGTTGTAAAATTGACAACTTCCTTTCACACTTACTATATTGAAATGTACATTTTATTTTTTACGAAACGCATAATATATGTGTTAATGCAACTTACCGCAGTTTTGTGTGAGTTTATCTACCCATGCTGGGTGATAGAATCCTTACAAAAAATAGACTCCGCTCTGTCGAAGAGGTACGTGATGTTGACTATGTGAGTGACGAAACGAGACAGAACAAGACGGTTGTTACAACGCAGTACCGAAACCAGGTACCAGGCGAACACCAGAATGCGCTGGCATGTCCCACGGCGAACTAAATTTCGCCGTTTCGTTAAACGTTAAACACAGAAACAGCTAAACAATTGCGCGTTATGAAATATTATTTATATAATATAATAAATATACAGTATTATCGCTTTATTTTTCGTATTTAATCACCGGTTCGTAAAACGACCGGCACAGATTTTTCAAAAAACAGTTCACCTTCAATTAAATTCTGGGTTACCACTTAACAAATTTCAGTGATACAATTGTTTTAGATAAAATCTGAACCCACCGCTTGGAAGCAAAGTGTCCTTTGTGGTACCGACGTTCTAGACCGCAAATCGTGTGAACATTTGTAGTGAATTTCATCATCGTTACGTGATATATTTGTTTCGTAATATTTTCTCTTTTCCCGACAAACCGAAATTTTAGTAACTAAAACACCGTAACAGGGAAAATTAATAATAAAATACCGTTACGAAAGAAACTAGGAAAAAGAGCGGAACGGAAAACGGAAAACTACACACATATAGTACATATCAGTACTGGCTTGTTTCTTTTTTCAAGGTCATTAGTTCGTTTCATGTTAATCGGATACTTTAGGCGTCAGTTTATTATTAAAACGATTTACATTATTTATGAAGTCATCACCGTCATCGTAAGTTGTGCAGTTCATACGTAAGTTGTGCAGTTCATACGTAAGTTGTGCAGTTCATACGTAAGTTGTGCAGTTCATACGTAAGTTGTGCAGTTCATACGTAAGTTGTGCAGTTCATATCACTACCCAGACATTATGTGTACCACACAGTTGATTAAATTTGGTCTGTATTTTAGTGATAAAAGTACGTTATAATCTTTTCTAGACCTACATCTAGTACCTTCGTCTGACACGATGTACCAGGCATGAGGGTATTTTCTGTTGAGGGTATATTGTTTCATACTATATTTCAACTATATGTCACGCGTTGTAAATGAAGACCTACAGTAAAAGTACAACTTCGTATTTCAGGTAATTTTCATTACATTTAGGCCTAGATAGGAAACAGAATTTGTCATAATAAATTATGAGTTATTATTTTACATGCAGACGATATTGTTATTATATAAGAGACAGAAAATGACTTACAGACGGGAGTATCCATCTTGAGGAATTTAGCAAAGGAAATATGGCTTGGTGCTATTTCCATAGACGGCCTGATATCCGTCTACCCGTGGTTGCCTTGGGTTATCACCCTACTGGGAAGAGAGATGTCGATAGACCGAGGAGGAGATGGGTTCCGGAACAGATCTAAGGCCTTATCCTTGGAGTGGTGGTGGTGGTGATGATGATGATGATGATGATGATGATGCTGATGCTATCTCCACAGAAAACAAAAGTAATGGTTTTAAAGGGAAGTATCCGTTAAGGACAAAGACAGAGGTAGATGGAAACATCTTAGAGCAGGTATTTGGTTTTAATTATCTTGGATGCGAAATATCTCCCTCAGTTGATTGTGATGTCAAAAATAAACTTAATAAATTTAAACATACATGTGGGACTATCCATGTGGAACCTTAAAATACAAAACCAGGTAAGACACTGAGCTTAAGTTTTGTTAGACTACGGCTGTACCGGTGGCGCTGTATGGCAGTGAAACGTGGATCCTCTCACAGAAAGACAGAGGGAAGGTTACAGCAGCAGAAATGAAATTTCTCAGGTTGGTCAAAGGGTGCACGTTACGATACAGAATAAGTAATGCACAGATAAGGCGAGAATTACAGATTTTTAAATTACAAGATACAATTACGGCCAACGGGTGTAAGCATTTTGGAAGAGTGCAGCAAGATCGCCTTCACAAACTTGTCTTGAATTGTAAACCCATAGGGTATTGTCGTCCGAGGACGAGATGGGGTTTGGAACAGGCAGTGCAGCCTAATCCGTGAAGTGGAGATGATGATGATGATGATGAAATTATGAGTTTTATTTTTCCTTATGATTTTTCAACTTCGCATTGGTCTAGTTTCTGAATTGTGCAAGAACGTAATCAATTCTACTTTTTACTATTAGCTATCTCAGCAGTACTGGTTAATAAATTCAACCACTTGCATCTAGCATGAATACAATTCAGCACTTCTGTTTTGTACCTTGGGGCCCATTCTGGTAACTATGCTTAAGTATACGTTGCCAAATTCTGCAGAACTTTTATTAAATGAGTTCTAAAATAGGTAAACTGTTGCTAAATAGGTAATAAATATGTCACTGCACAATTTTGGTTACGAAAACTAAGGAAAGGTTTTTGTCACGAAATTGAATCGAAATACTTTCTTGGATTTCGTTGTCCATGACGTGTCCGTTACTTAACTTAATATCACTATTACAGTAACGGAACAGAACACACACTATCAAAACACACACACAAAGCACAAAACAAATTCGCTCTACCCGGTGTTTACAAGCTAAATTGCTCAAATTGCAATAAATTCTACATAGGCCAGACAGGACGTAGCTTCAAACAGAGATACATTGAACACACAAAGGCACTCCACTCCACTACAGAATCCACCTTTGCAAACCACCTCATTGAAGCAATCCACACATATAAAAACATCGACAACAACATGAACATTCTACACGTACACACAAAAGGCCGAAAACTAGACACTCTAGAACAATTGGAAATATACAAACACACGAAAACAAATAAAAACGACATCCTAAACGAACAGACACAATTCAAATCGCACGCATTATTCGAACATATCTCACCCCACACACACAGCATCGATCTTTCGAAATTCGATTCCGTCGCCCACAACAGGACGGACAGCGCTACCAGCGGCAGCCTCTGAAGAAGCCTTTTAAAGGCGAAAACCAGTTCAGGCTGTAAGGTAAAACTTTATGCTTTTACTTATAAAAAACCTAGTGTTCTGAGTCGTTAGTGTAATAGAAATACTTTCGTTTAAAGTGTATGTTTTATATAAAATTTTCAGGTCAAAAACCATATGAAACTATCTTTACTACTTAATTTAAGTTGCAAGATTTTCAGTAGGCTTAAAATTGTAAACTTGGAGCATAAATCAAGGCGAAACTTTCGCCAGCCATAAATCATAAACGAAGCCTTTTGAGATCTACATTTATATGAAATTTCTTCTTTATTCCAGCCTGTAGAATGCAGTCCTGAAGTATGTCCTATTGCTTATGGGACACCGTGTATATTTTTGAAGATGAAAGTTAAAAATACTGTAGAAAAGTCTAAAACAAATAATATACAAAAGTATATTCCTGTAGACACTAAAAAGATATTATTTATTAATAATATTTGTATTTACAAAATAATAATAATCGTGAGGAAATATGAACCGTCCCCCACAGACACACATACATATAGGATTTTTACTTCTACCTTGAATTATATTTTTATAAATATCTACGATTTTTATTGGTTAATTCCAAAAATTTTAAAGTATGTCATCTTTTCCAACGAAGGAACAAATACAAAAAAAAAACATTAATCCGCAAACTTGCATTTAAAACGTTTTCTCTGAAACTAGATGCGTTTTTTCAAAACCATATAAGTATTTATACATTTTATTTTTTTTAATAGAATTATAGATAAAATAAATACTTCATTCGTTTAACCTTTAACCATTTAAATTAAGTCTGCGGTTAACATTTTGTGGTAGTGACAATCGCATATTTATTGCACAGATTCACTGCAAATATTCTTATCATAATTGGAAAGTTTTAGATAAGAAACGGATTTACCAGTTCCATTGGGTTTCCTGATACGCCCACCACAAATCTGCTGTCTGATAACCGCCAGATGATAAGGATGTGGCAAACCATCGTGTGCCTGTAAACAGTAACACGCTTATCGTAATCAGAGTGGGGAATTTCAGTACCTAGAGGCCATAAAATCGTAAATACCAGTAAGCGGAAAACTCTGGTGTAACACGCGTGGTATAATATGTGGTACAGTAACCTTGATGCATGGCTGTGTTGTGTTGCTTCTGACTAGATAAACATACATACAAGAGCGCGCGCTCATACATAATCTCAATTGTTAATACCAGATTATTTAAGAAAAAGGTTGGCCAAATGTTATGTGTGGAGCATTGCTTTGTATGGAGCAGAGACATGGACACTGAGGAAAGAGGATGAGAAAAGATTAGAAGCATTTGAGATGTGGGTTTGCCGAGCAATGGAAAAATTGAGGTCGGTTGATAAAGTAAGGAATGATGAAGTTTTAAGAAGAATAGGGGGAGAGAGAAGGATCCTGACGTTAATAGAAATTAGGAAAAGTAATTGGTTAGGTCATTGTATAAGAAGAGACTGCTCGCTTACAACTGCCATGAAGGGTGTCATAGAAAGAGAAAAAAGAATAGGGCGTAGAAGAATGAAGTTAATAGATAGCATTAAAATCAGAGGGTGTTACGAATAAACGAAAAGACTAGCATGCGATAGGACAGCTTGGAGAGCTCGGAGCTCGTACCATTTGAAGACCTGCCTTAGGGTAGAACACCAAATACGTAATAATAATAATAATACCAGTTTCCAATAATACTTCTTCATTTATGTTTTATCTTCTTCCTCTTCTTTTCCTTCTTTTTTTATCTTATAGACAAGATGAGTTTACTTCAAACATAAGTTCAAATTCGATTTACCCTTTGTCAGTTTATATCTACACCTAGTAATACCTCCGTACAGTAGGACATCGAAATAAGGTGCATATGTAGTGTAATTTTCTTCTACAAACATCATTGACTGCAATAACATGCTGCAGTCATTGTTCTCCCCTCCTCCTCGTCCTCCTCCTCCTCCACCTCCTACTTCTACTACTACTACTACTACTACTACTACTACTACTACTACTACTACTACTACTACTACTACTACTACTACTACTACTACTACTGCTCCTACTATTACTAAAGCCAGGCATTGTTTTGGAATTCCGATGAATGTACATTCACTCAGGCGCAAGTTCCAGAGTAGGTTGGTTTCATTTATATTGAAAGTTTGTTCAGGCAAACAGTTTTCTTCACCAATGACGGGATGTCACCCTTCCTAAAACAATTTGGCTTATCCTTATCAGCACTGGCACTAGCACTTCCTTATCAGCACTCGTATGTGTACAGCGTGTCTCGCAAAAAGTTTTACACTTTGTATATAGCATGGGTGCGGCCAGGATTGCCTTTTTCAGGGGATTTCTGGCGCATTCTAGGAGGGTTTTAGATTTTTGTGAATAAAAAAAACTACAGAAACCGAAATAACAAGAACTCGTTATCTGCTGATTTCCTTTGTTGTAATCGATCAAAAGTGTAAGCGGGGAAGCATAAAGATTATAGTATAACAGATATTGTGACGATTTAAATTGTAAATAAAAAAAACAAATTAATAATAAAATATAAAACGGGAAGTAAGTAAGAACATTAAATGCACTATTAAACCAAATACCCTGAACTAACTCATAATAGTAATGAGAATCAATTAAGAAAATCTAACTAAAATAAGTAATTAAAACTGTGAAAGTAAAAGTTAAAAATAATACTATCAGAATGATCAATATTGCACACCACTATATAAAAATTATTCCGATTAGCGCTTTCAAGCTTCACAGCTCATCGTCAGATCAGGAATAGACAGAAAATATTTAATACCCAACCCTTCACCCTGTGGGTTGTATGTTCTGTCTGTCTGTCGTGTATTTTCTGTCTATTCCTGATCTGACGATGAGCTGTGAAGCTTGAAAGCGCTAATCGGAATAATTTTTATATAGTGGTGTGCAATATTGATCATTCTGATTGTGATTTCAACCACTAACACAAATTTCTTCATTAAAAATAATACTGTTAACCCTTTAGTAAATTTATCATGCTCTGACCTGTAAATATCATTATGATGACCTGTGTATTCCGGATCCAACTTGCATACCGACCCGGCATTAAATAAGAAATACCCGTAAATCATAATGTAAATAATTAATAATTTAAAGTCACAAGTAGCAGTTGTAATAATTCCTGTAGACAAGATAAGTCTCGATAGCTTATTTTGTCAAACTGTAAGACTGTATTATTAATAAAGAGTTGGAACTATATTATGGCGGAGTACTCACTCCGCGTCGTTGCAATTTTCCTGTTGTAACAATGCAGGACTTATAATGCGGCTTTCAAACTGTAAACACCTCCAAGCGAGGGCTCTTCACAAAATGTTTTATTTTTATTTTTAATTGAGTGTTAGCTTCCGCTAAAACCGTGGAGAGCTAGTTATAAATAACGAAGATGTAGTGAGTTATTTGTTAAACAAGGATGTGAAAAGGAAAAACTAGTGTATACGGTGACGTCTCATGTTAATTAAAACTAACGATCAAATATGGTTCGAGTAACGTAATTCCGACAAAATGTGAAAAGAAGATGCAAACTCCAGTACTACGGTGCCATTAAATATGTGATGTGCATAACTGTGGATAGCGACGAATAAGACCTAAACAACACTTACCATTACCGCCGAGGATCAGGACGACTTCACGCTACATAACATCCATCTCCTCATTAATTCACTCAGAGGACATCCACTGGAAACCCTACCCCGATGACAACCCTCGACTAAGAGAGTACCGAAGATTCACGCCCCAGGACATGGACAGATAAAGCTTATCTAAGACGTGACTCGGAAGCTCGTCTTCCGTGAATTATGTATATTTAAAATATAAGTATTTATAAATGCCAAAGACTTTTAAAAGACAATCTCCAAGTATTAAGTTTTAGAATGATGTAACCAGTAATTTCTAAAATCATACGTTGTAACATTACTCTTGAGATATAACTTTGAATCGCTTAACTAAATAAACCCATTATTCAAATGGTGTTTAAGTAACAATGCAACCTTCTTAATAAGTAAAGTAAATTTGAAAATTCTTAACTAGATTAAAAGAGACTCGGATCCGAGGTAAAATACATGATCTGTGTGATCATTTTTTGTGACAGAAAACCCCTTTACAATTTCTGTATGAGTAAAATTTTTATGTAATGTGTTATAGATCATATGTTAATAAAGAGATGTCATCTTGTTGCATACTAAAGTGAGTGCATAAATCAGCTAAATTCCCTCCCATTGTTTCCTGTAATTAGAATAATTATAATTATTCTTAGTGTTGTGTTTGAATTTTTAAGTTTGTTACAACGTAGGCAGCCTGTATAATTGGCTAGAGTCAATTATTACGGGTTCCCTGGATTATAACGTAGCCGACACGTTATAATATGTTAAATTAAAAGAGTCATGAAACAATAAATATGGCATCGTACATTACAATATAAATAAAATAAGTGATACCATAAAAATGGTTTGTTGACAAATTGGACTCTTAATAAATTTATTTGATAACATTTTCTCCCATCCTCTATAGACGCTAATAGTGTTAAATTTTTTTAATAAGAAAGTTGTGTTAATGGTTATAATCACAAACAGAATTATCACTGTTGCACACCACTATAGAAAAATTATTCCGAGCTTCAAACTTGAAAGCGCTAATCGGAATAATTTTTCTATAGTGGTGTGCAACAGTGATAATTCTGTTTGTTAAAATTTTTGCACGAATTCTTTTTAAACTTGCCAAAAGGCCAAAGTACTCCACGTGTCTGATCTTGTACGTGTCTCATAATATTTAAAGGAAATAAAACTAAGTTGAAAATAAAACTAAATCGGTCTAGTGATTTTGTCTCAGAAATATAAAAGAGTTTCGTAAAATTGGAACTTTAGGTCCACAAAACCAAACATTACAAAATCACGTTACGTGATTAGCTGAGAATTTTGTTGAAGTAATTCTACAAGCCAGTTCACCGAGAGACACGATGGAGGACGGCACGTTCCGAATACCGTGTCCGGACTTTAGCTTTGGTGTCTGCGAAAACGGACACCTTGAAAGCCTTTAATTGTTGATTGGTTTTTGAAATGATAATAAAGATCTATGAACAAAATATTAAATACGGACACAAAAATCGTATACCTACAGTGGATACATGTGTATAATACTCAAATAGTAAACAACAAATATTTTTGTATATAGACATTTTTAGGTTGCTTGTGGAATAAATTACTGTATTGGAAATATCGTAGACTAAATTGAACACACTGTGAGGTGAATAAACACTGGAAGACTACTTCTTTCCTATTCGCTAAGAGGGCATAACCTCAAACACTACGATACAAATATGAACGATCTCTCAACCAGCAGACAACAAGTAGCTTTAACGCGTTAACGTACTCGCAACACGATTATAACATACCGGAATTTAAAATACAAAGCTTTTAAAAACATACACACGCTTAGTAAGTTTCAAAGTTTATTCATTATCTCTGACAATTGTTTCAGCCTATAAACCAATTCTCAAAGAGATCATAGAAACAACTATGAAAGTTGTTTATACTTCAGACGTAAAGAATAAACTGTGAAACTCACCAAGTGTTTGTATGTTTTTAAAATCCTTGTAGTAATATGTTTCACCAAGTACCAAACGAATCATTAATTAATATCGAAATTTAAAATGTTGGTACTCACATAACTAATTGGCATAAATTTAATTTGACGTATATTGTACAAGATAATTATTTTAAAAATTAATTTTATGTTTATTTGCGATTCTATGAACAGTAGTTGCGCTTTAAACACGAAAAATTTGAAAGCTTATGAAATATCCGTCATTTTGTTATTGGTTTTTATTTACATATGTGTTGATAATTTTGCGGTTAACTTTTTAAATATTTGTTGACGCACTTGATTTCAAATAATTTATAGAATACATTCGTAAATTAAATTCCTACGTACAATCAAAAGTGTCAGTCTCTTTGTGGGACACACCATATACCATAAAGCAGACACAGATATGCTTATAATATTTTTAATGCGAACATTTAAGGATCGACAAAATAATCTTCTAACACCAACAAATATAGGCCTTGGATCATAAGAGAATCGCCTCTGTAAGGGGCGTCTGATTATTCACATTTGTTAGCGCTATCACTGAGAAAAATATTGTAACGTGAATCCTATCGAACAGACCAGAACATTCTCCACCGCTCCCCGTTCACTGTGGCAGGTGTTGCCTCAGTCAAGGGCGCTCACAAGTAGGTTCCAGTGTATTCAAGAACACTTGAAATACGGATCAAGTGGGGTGAAGTGAGGACGGAAAATTTCTAGAAGGCGTGCGCTACCTATAGCTAGCCATAGCAGCCGGCTTGACATTTTAGTGGTGTTGAGTGATTTCTTTAGCGCGGTTATAGTTATACTTTCGCTAAACGTATTATAGCGAAGTGTTGTTGTGTTATAATTAGTGCGGAATTCTTTATAGTTGACATTATTATTGCGTGTGGACAATTTTTACTTGAATTGTTGTAAGAGACTATCTTGTTGATTCAAAATTATTAATTGTGATAATTACAGCTGGTTTTTAGTGACTTCATTGGTGTCTTGTATTTTGTTTTCCACTGTACATACGACGATCAAGGAGACCGTAGTAACAATATTTACTTTTACGGACACCCCCCCCCCACATACACACAGAACACTGGCTAGCACACAACTATACGGAAACAGAGTATGCTTAGAGAATTTGTTCTACAGTATTATACCATGACATTAAGCATATTTACACTTTATACATAAGAACTGTTCTGTAATAAGTTATTAAGGTTTTTGATTCCATTACTACATAGTATGTGCGTGCGGGTTTATTTTGTTTACTTAGTGCATAAAGCTCACTTTTAAACATAGATGGACTATAAGGAATGCCATGGTTCATTAAAAAGTTAATGGTGTCTGCCTTTTTTGTTGATGGTGGTAGGGGATGATTTATTAAATAAGTCCACATTGGGAAAGGCTCAATAAGTAGAAGAATGTGTGTGTGTGTGTGTGTGTGTGTGTGTGTGTGTGTGTGTGTGTGTGTGTGTGTGTGTGTGTGTGTGTGTGTGTGTGTGTGTGTGTGTGTGTGTGTGTGTGTGTGTTTTAAAAATTATTTTAAAATGTGATAATTATTTTAAAAATTGATTTTATGTTTATTTGCGAGTCTATGGACAGTAGTTGTGCGTTAAACACGAAAAATTTGAAAGCTTATGAAATATCCGTCATTTTGTTATTGGTTTTTATTTACATATGTGTTGATAATTTTGCGATTAACTTTTTAAATCTTTGTTGACGCACTTGATTTCAAATAATTTATAGAATTCATTCGTAAGTTAAATTCCTACGTACAATCAAAAGTGTCAGTCTCTTTGTGGGACACACCATATACCATAAAGCAGACACAGATATACTTATAATATTTTTAATGCGAACATTTAAGGATTCGACAAAATAATCTTCTAACACCAACAAATATAGGCCTTGGATCATAAGAGAATCGCCTCTGTAAGGGGCATCTGATTATTCGCATTTGTTAGCGCTATCACTGAGAAAAATATTGTAACGTGAATCCTATCGAACAGACCAGAACATTCTCCACCGCTCCCCGTTCACTGTGGCAGGTGTTGCCTCAGTCAAGGGCGCTCACAAGTAGGTTCCAGTGTATTCAAGAACACTTGAAATACGGATCAAGTGGGGTGAAATGAGGACGGAAAATTTCTAGAAGGCGTGCGCTACCTATAGCTAGCCATAGCAGCCGGCTTGACATTTTAGTGGTGTTGAGTGATTTCTTTAGCGCGGTTATAGTTATACTTTCGCTAAACGTATTATAGCGAAGTGTTGTTGTGTTATAATTAGTGCGGAATTCTTTATAGTTGACATTATTATTGCGTGTGGACAATTTTTACTTGAATTGTTGTAAGAGACTATCTTGTTGATTCAAAATTATTAATTGTGATAATTACAGCTGGTTTTTAGTGACTTCATTGGTGTCTTGTATTTTGTTTTCCACTGTACATACGACGATCAAGGAGACCGTAGTAGTAATATTTACTTTTACGGACACCCCCCCCCCCACATACACACAGAACACTGGCTAGCACACAACTATACGGAAACAGAGTATGCTTAGAGAATTTGTTCTACAGTATTATACCATGACATTAAGCATATTTACACTTTATACATAAGAACTGTTCTGTAATAAGTTATTAAGGTTTTTGATTCCATTACTACATAGTATGTGCGTGCGGGTTTATTTTGTTTACTTAGTGCATAAAGCTCACTTTTAAACATAGATGGACTATAAGGAATGCCATGGTTCATTAAAAAGTTAATGGTGTCTGCCTTTTTTGTTGATGGTGGTAGGGGATGATTTATTAAATAAGTCCACATTGGGAAAGGCTCAATAAGTAGAAGAATGTGTGTGTGTGTGTGTGTGTGTGTGTGTGTGTGTGTGTGTGTGTGTGTGTGTGTGTGTGTGTGTGTGTGTGTGTGTGTGTGTGTGTGTGTGTGTGTGTGTGTGTGTGTGTGTGTGTGTGTGTGTGTGTGTGTGTGTGTGTGTGTGTGTGTGTGTGTGTGTGTGTGTGTGTGTGTGTGTGTGTGTGTGTGTGTGTGTGTGTGTGTGTGTGTGTGTGTGTGTGTGTGTGTGTGTGTGTGTGTGTGTGTGTGTGTGTGTGTGTGTGTGTGTGTGTGTGTGTGTGTGTGTGTGTGTGTGTGTGTGTGTGTGTGTGTGTGTGTGTGTGTGTGTGTGTGTGTGTGTGTGTGTGTGTGTGTGTGTGTGTGTGTGTGTGTGTGTGTGTGTGTGTGTGTGTGTGTGTGTGTGTGTGTGTGTGGAATTCATTACATTTTCCTATTGTCTTCGGTACAGTTTTATCGGAAACCCATTTCAGGAATAATGTGCCTCAGGCTTTACACCGTTATAAGTAGCCTACTTCGGTATTTTAAAAATCTTAAAATCACTTTTAATGTCGACCTTTAACCCTTCTAATTGTGTGACAATTGTAAATAATTCGTCAAATAGTACACTTGGGAAATCATCTAAATTAGTTTTCATTATTAGTTTTTCATTTTCTTTCTTATGCTATTTACGGGCAATGGGGCGTGATGAAAGATTTTATGTCTCGCGTACGCACTGAATAATTCTAAAAACACTATTTAGGTACTCCTGAGCTACCCATTCCCGTAACTTGCTGTCTGATATTTCTTAATATTCCGATTTCAAAAACTCAATAACATTTTAAATTATTTTCTGAATTTTACTGTGTAGGCCTATGGGTTCCCAAAAGAAGACGCTCTATACCAGTGGTTCCCAAAGTGGGGTCGCGAACCCCTTAGGGTCCGTGACAATGTTTCAGGGGGTCCGCGGACACTTTTAAGAAACAATAGAATATACCGAACTTTTCTCCGATTTTTTCTAGCGTAACATCTAAATTTTAGAATCGTAAAACAATTAGTAGAAGATTCCAGTTTTTTTTGTGCAAAGTAATTGTAATTGTAAAAATAATTTCAAACTAATTTCTTTAATAATGTCTTTAAATCATGTCGCGTAGCAGATCTGTTTGCCAGTCGAACTGACTAGAGCGCCGCATCAACGCAGAATTGATCGCGCTGTTTTAGTCCACGTATAAGCACTGTATCTAAGCATAACGTTTTTCCATGTAGCTGGTTTTATACCTAAGTAGCTGGATTTCGACACGTGTGGCTGGAAAGGCAGAGTCGAGGTTGGCAAAGTTAAGAAATAAACTTGATGTCGAGAGTGACTTAATATTGATATTATCAGACATTGAACCCAATATTGCAGAGCTAATTGTTCAAAAGCAGCTTCATTGTTCACCTTAACCTACCTTTGATATCATTAATATTATAATTTTACATACATTAATATTTTAATTTTATAAGTTAAAAATTTTTTATTTTAATACATTTTAATTTAATATATTTAATATTTATAATGAATTTACCTCAGGATATTTCATTCCTTATTAGGAACATGTTTCGGGAACCATTGTGTTCCCATCCTCCTATGTTTTAATGGTTCCCGAAACATGTTCCTAATAAGGAAAGAAATATCTTGAGGTAAATTCGTTATAAATATTAAATATATTATATAGGCTACATTAAGCAACGGACTGCAGCAAAAAGTGTTTGAATTTTAATTTAAAAATATAAGAGTTCATTTATCATATATGTATGTACTGTTTGCTTTATTTCATAACTGAGACGGGCTCCGTGAAATTTTTAATTTTTGGAGGGGGTCCGGGAAGTGAAAAGTTTGGGAACTACTGTTCTATACTGATCCATTTCACTTCGCAAACCAGAAAAAATGTTAACAAAAAAGGAAAAATAAACGAGCTGTACACTTCGATATAAACAGATACTTTTTATAAGTAGAAATACCAACAACTGAACGGTTTACCATACTAACCTGAATTGATGGCTCAGACCCTCACGGCCGGAGACAACTCTGTTACTATCGTTGTTCATTGTCAGGCTATTAGGCCGTGGTCTAATACTGCTTTTCATAACAGACCTTTCGCCCCCACTGTGACGATTTAATTGGTTTTAAAAATATAATAATAAAATAAATTAGAAAGCAAATAAGTATTTTTTAAATCGCACAATTAAAGCTAATACCCCTGTACTAACTCAGAATAAGTATGAGATTTAAATGGGAAAAATCTAACTAAACAAGTAATAAAGAAAATCGTGTTGTAAAAAGTTAATAATATTACAGTTAACCCTTTAGTAAATCATCATGCGTTGACCTGTTTAATTCCGGACACAACGTGCTTAGCGAACCGTCTGTAACTTAGAAATATTTGAAAATCGTAACGTAAGTAATTAATAATTTGAAGGCACAAGTAGTAGTTAAAATAATTCCTGTAAACTAAATAAGTATAAATAATTTGTTTCATCTTGCTATAAGAATGTCTATTTAAATAAAAGTTGGAACTATATTATGGCGGAGTACTCGCTCCGCTTCGTTGTTATGTACCAGTCGTATCAAGTTAAGAGTTACGATGCGGCGTTCAGACAGTACACATCTCCAAACGAAGGCTCTTGAAAAGTGTGTTATATAAACTTTAAAATAACGGTTAGCTACCACTACAAAACGTGGGGAGCTAGTGATTTTTAATGTATATGATGTAGAAAAAGTTTGTTCAAGAAATGTAGTAATATAAGAAAAATTATCAACACGTAAACAAGGTGACGTCTCTACTTAAGATGTAAACTCCAGTACAACTCTACATGTGAATATGTGACCTGCCAAATTGCACATACGGACGTCTACAACCCATACGACGCTGACCAGGACCGGCGTGGATCAACCCATCTTCATGCAGCATTACGTCAATCTACTCACTAATACGGCTATTAGATATTCACCAGCACACGACACAGATGACTACTCCGACTACCAGAATTCCGAAGAGTCACACCCCAGGACGAGGACAGCAAAGCTTATTTTAGAGGTGACTCGATAGCTTGGCTATCGAGAATTAATTACATTTGAAACATAACTTTTATAGATGAAAGAGACTTTTCAAAGACAATAATTTTCTCTAAGCAATAAATAAAACCAAAGAAATGTAAACTGTAGTAGTGAAAATCATACGTTGTAACGTTAATATTGAAATGTAAATTATAATCCCTTTAATAAATAATACCATTCTTCAAATGGTTAATGTAATCTTGCAAGCTCTTAGATGAGCATAGTATAATTCAGACGTCTTTACTATATTTAAAGCAGACTCGGATCCGAGGTAAATTACATGATCTATATGATCCCTTGTTTTACAGAAAACCCTTTTTGAATATTTCAGTATGAATAATTATGTTATGGGATCTTTTTTTTATATAATTTGTTAATAAAGAGATGTCATCTTATTACACTTTGAAGTGAGTGCATAAATCAATGGAATACCCTCCCCTTGTGTCCTAATAATTAGCGTAAATATTATTGTTGTTTGTGTTGAGTTTAATTTCAGTTCGTTACAACGTAGGCAGACTGTATAATTGGCTAGCGTCAATTATGATGGGTTCCCTGGATTTGTAACGTGGCCCGGAACGTTACACCACCGTTGGAGGCCATCTTCAGTGTTGACCGATTGAAAGTTATAACTGGCAAGATGTGCACCAGTTCCCACAGTACTGTGGCGAAAATCAATCTGGTCGCCTCCAATGTGGTGAAGAAGATGACCTCCAATGATGGGGCCGAAACGCGTCTGTGGTTAAAAGCAGTATTAGACCACGGCCCAATAGCTCGACAAGGAACAATTATATTGTTACGTCCGTGGTTAAAAGCAGTATTACACCACGGCCTAATAGCCCGACAATGAACAACTATATTGTTACGTCCGTGGTTAAAAGCAGTATTACACCACGGCCTAATAGCCCGACAATGAACAACTATATTGTTACGTCCGTGGTTAAAAGCAGTATTAGACCACGGCCTAATAGCCCGACAATGAACAACTATATTGTTACGTCCGTGGTTAAAAGCAGTATTACACCACGGCCTAATAGCCCGACAATGAACAACTATATTGTTACGTCCGTGGTTAAAAGCAGTATTAGACCACGGCCTAATAGCCCGACAATGAACAACTATATTGTTACGAAATGCGGAAAACATTTTACACCATTACAGAACATTCTACGTATTTCTCGGCTCTTCCAGCTGTAAGTATTGCTCGGCTGTGCGTACGTACTGCTGCTACTGAGATGAAGGACAATTACGTGACATTTGTAACGCGTCCGAGACTGATCGAGATTTCACCAATCCGCGAGCGCCGTGTGCAAGGCCGCAATCATTTACGTTCTGGTGTTTTCTAGAAGAGTTCTTGACGTGTAGTATGGAATATTCTGGTATTTCAGCGGGGTATAAATTTAGGCGGTCAGCGGCGCTTAGTTCAGTTATTGTCGGGCGATCTACACAGTGCGGTTCGAAGTATTGTGGCGAAGTGTTGTGTGTTTTATATTAGTGCGGGACAAGTGTAATACAATTGTGTTTTATATTAGTTGACATTTTTTACTGCGTGTGAACAATTTTTATTTGATTTGTTGTAAGAGACTATCTTGTTGATTACAAACCGTTTAATTGTGATAATTAAAGCTGGTGATTGGTGACTTAATTTTGGTGTCTTGTATTTTATTTTCCACTGTACCGTACGACGATCAGTAGACCGTCGTAACAATATTAACAGGAATACTAAACTGAGTAGTGATCGACTACTGACGCATGCGCACTGAATAACTTGCACCGTTGGGACGAAAATACTTTACTCATGTCTGGCAAATCTACAGGCAATTCACTTTAGTAACAAAACGTTGTACTTCGGAAAATTATTGCGTGGAACACGGGCGTATTTATCAGGGGGGGACGAACGGAACCCTCCCCCCAGAGGATAAAAAAAGTTGACGAATTTTGTTAATCTCTTAATTTTTAGGGTCTTTTATTAATTTTTCAGCTGTGTTTTTCAGCTAGTAACTCTTTTTTAAATATACAAACAGGTGTATTTCACAGCAGTTGCGTATACATTTGAGATATGAAGTATAGACAAATCAATTCAGTCAATAGGTATCTTCTAAACAATGTTTCAGTAACGCGTATTTTTATTGTGTTATTACCGTTTACTTTAACAGGATGAGATTTTAATATGTTATCACAGGTAATTTTGATTAGTCTTGACTTATTTTTTTCTATTGTACGAAGCCGACTCGACCGGACCCCACACCTCCCTCCAAGCCCAAATTCCAGATACGCCACTGGTCTTGAACTGAAAGAAGAGCGAATAAACGGGGCCCATAATACTGGGGGCGTTGTATTAACAAAAACTTGTGTTGTTCTTTGCTAACCCGCCAAGTAGAAGGTTATACTGCTGTACACCAGAATAAGCAGTGTAACGAGCTAATGGTCGGATAAGAAGAATTGTCGAAGTATTAAGCACTAACAGTCAGTACAGTCGAATATTGAGAATTAATATCTGACATTTTCTTTACAAAAGTCGACAACATGTACATACTCTCTGGTTTTATTTACAACCAACCACTTATTACTTTCAAACGTGAACACCTGAGTTGACGTAAAGAACGCTGATTAACATTTTCACAAAAGTGGAAAAAACGTCGTGAAACAAAGGCTTGAACTCGAACTTGACCTTCACCAGCGGCCACTTGTATTTGCCAAGGTCAAACAGATTGTTTTTGTTTACCGAGGTTCAGTGCCGTTCGCGTGAGAGTTTTCTATTAAATAATAATTCACACGTTCTGTCCTGTGTGTGGGTGACCTACGGCAAATGTCAATGGCGAATATACGTATCTTGAAGTTTATTTTATCGTTTTCAGATATCTGTTTGGGAACGTACTAACTATATTAAAGGTCCAACTCGTTAGTTAAGACAATTCAGAAATAATTCATGTCTGGTAATTAATGTCTTCAACACATTTAGTCCACAATGTGTACCTTCTGAATCACTGGTACAAGGCCAACCTACCCGGACTTATAAACCGAAAGAACGCTATTTGTTCCAAATAAGCAGACACGAAACTCGTGAAATGTGTAGTAGCATATTTATGCACTATTCGGCTCCAGCTTTAAGACATTCAATACAGTTGAATGTGTAGGTCATATATAGGGTGCGTCAGCTAAATCCGGACAAAACGAACAGTTTATTAAAACAATAATAAAACAATAATATATAATCATTTATTATTTATATAAAACAATAATATTTATTCGATATAACCTTCGTTTGCTGTGGTCAATGCCTCGATCCTAGTTCTGAAGCGCGAGCACGCTCTCTTCAACTGCTCCTTGTCTAAATCCGCGAATGCTGCCTCAATACTGGCCTGAAGCGTTGCCACGTTGGGGTGCCTGGACTTGTTAGACACCCTTTCAATAACGCCCCAAACGTAATAATTAAGGGGGTTTAAATCAGGACTATTGGGAGGCCAGAATTCCTTAGACCAGAATGCGTCCACGTTATCGGAAAGCCAGTTCTGTACTAAACGGCTTGTGTGAGCAGATGCACCGTCCTGTTGAAAGATGTACGGTCTCCCGGAGGCCACAGTTTCCATCCATGGCTTCACTACAGTTCTCAGAATCAGGAGGTAAACGTCCATCGTGGTGGTTTTCTCCCTTTTTAAAGAAATGTGGCGGCATGACGTCACCCGGAGACGACGCTAAGACGTGAACACTGCCCGGAAACTTCGTCCTGGCTACTACAGGGACATCCTCGGGATCATGCGCGAGCCAACGGTCGTTTCTTCGGCTCACTTTTGCATCAGCAGTAAAAATCTTTTCATCAGAAAAAAACCTGAGGCGACCCGCAGCTTCGTGCTTCAATGAACAAAGAAGCAAACTGCAGCGGGCAACTCTCTTGACCTTGGAAGCCTCAGACAGCATTTGTCGTACCTCGAGCACATAAGACGTGTATCTCAGGTCCTTTTTCTGCGATTCGACGCATGGTGACCTCACTCATCCCAAGTGTGGTGGACAATTTACGAAGCGGCACACCTGGGTCTTCTGAAAAGAGCTCTTGAGCACTTTGGACGACATTTGGGGCCCTAGCAGTCTTCTCTCTTGAATGGCTTTGCCTTGCAGGGTTCGCGGAACCTTCTTCGGACTTCTCCGCATCTGCATACTTTTGCGCGAAGTCGTAAACGGTCGATCGCGGGTACCCGAAGAAGAGAATAATTTCGGTCGGCGAACGCCCGGCGCGAAGCGCTTCAATTACTGCCGCTCGTCGATTATATTCCGCACTTGATCTCACAGACTCACCCATTTTGAGGTTATGCGCGTCTTACACATACAGTTGGCTTACCTAAACGCCAACAATCGACTACTGCTAAAGTCAAATGTGGCGGGAAATTCATAATTGACTTTTGTCCGGATTTAGCTGACGCATCGGGTGTATAGGTCATATCAAGGGTTGAACCCAATGTATATACTTGGGTTCTAGGGTTCGCAAGTTAAAAACAAAAAAGAAAGGAGTAAAACTGCTGGGTGGAAAGCTGCTTAGTGGTAAGAATCCGTTGACGAATGGATTCATTGACCAACTTCAAAATTATGATGGCCTCGTTATAAGAAGGAACGCCCACAGTCTACAAGAAATGAAGTAAGCTGTGTGGACACTGGTCTACTACAAACTTCTACTGACGATAGTCCGCATCATGGTCTTTGTCTTTTTGTCTTACTGTGACGAACACGACAGACAATTTACCCTCTTCATAAGGGAACTTGCACTATAAGAAGGCAGAACACTTACATAGTAACCATTAAACTGAACAATTGTGTAAAGCAATATTGTACTCTTCAAAGGAGTCGGTAAATTAATAGTTTTATTTAAATCCGTGGATGATGCACGGATAAAATGAACGTTTTTTACCATAACTTATCAGTTATTAAAATTAGAAATTACTTAATTGTAATACTAAATATTATATTATATTAATATTTATATAATATATAATTTTATATAATGATAGTATAAGTATAGGCCTATGTTAATATTACATATATTAAAAATTATATTAGAAAATACTTATTGTATTAATAATAAGTAGCCTTTTGCAGCTACTTTGTTCAAAACTCTTACACTGAAGAGTACCTCATTTAACAAAACCATTGACCAGTCGTTTACGTAAATTACATTACATTTGTTGCTTTCTTATTCTACTTCTTCCTATGCGTTTAGCCGTACTCCTTCTTCTGTTGGGGTAATCACAAAACAGTGGGCTGACATAAACTGACTTGAGTCAATGACAATGCGACATCTACATGTGAACGCACACACAACACCCGACACTACCGTGGGGTTAAATGAATAACGATTCTCTCTGCATGCGGTAATGGGTGAGTCGTGCACGGCTACAGGGCCATGGGCGTAATGCTTGAGAGATGATAATGTTAAGACCTTTTAATATCTCTTTCGTTACTCTATGAACCATGACAATATACAGAAAATGTTCTACCACTGACTAGCAAAGACGATTTTTGCTTTACGCTGAGACAAAATAAAAAACAGAATGCAGATCAGTGAAAGTATGTGAATACCGGTTTGACAAGGCAGGCTAAACTTCGCTGAATGACTAAGGAAAGGCATCGATTCAATACTACGCGTAGTTTGGTCACACATTCGTTCAGGTGTGCGTCAAGGCCGGTGTGACCCACCAAAGTTTCCGAAACTAAAGACAAAACTGTTGATGAATTTGTGAATCAGTTAACTGTCATTGGATCGTGATCATGGCCGTAGCGTGAAGCGTACGATGATGACGTAATATGTCATAAGTTTTATGAGTACGATGACTCACGGTTGACAAAAAAAAAAACGGACAATCCGAAAATACCGACACACTGAGTATGTTGCAAACTTCTGTGACTCAATTAAACGTCTGTCATTCGATTAAAACTTAAAACACAAAGGTCGATTATTATTGTTCGCAATCACGCCTTGTAGTTACGCAGCCAAGGTCAAGAGTGTTGACGTACAAACTTTAGCAAACCTGTTTGATAAGGAATTTAGTAATTATCTGAAGACGTTCTCAGCCGCAAACCAATTAGAGAGACATTTGTAAAATCAACACAAATGTGTGTGTGTGTGTGTGTGTGTGTGTGTGTGTGTGTGTGTGTGTGTGTGTGTGTGTGAACATGCAATAAGAAGCGTCATAAAGATAAGAACTGCACGATTCAATTCGTGCGGACAAATGTTTTATTAAAATACATGATGCGAATTGTAATTCCACAGTTGTTTTGCAGTTTACGTGATGTGTTGTATGCAAAACAAAGGATTTCATAAACATATGTTTTTGTGCAATTAACCGCAGTACATCTGTTAATACGTACGTAATTCGTTGCACGTGAATATCTGCGCGCGTGTTCGAGTGCTTAGGTCCATCATAAGCACACATAGGAAATAAATTTAAAGTATACAGCGACTTTCTTGTTTCTTAAAACACAAATAAGCGTGCAAATATCTTCGAAGCCAAATGACTTCGTCTGTCAATGTCTACATCTTTCTACTCGTTTGTCTACTTCCGAAGTACGGGAAACGACGTATGGCAGTATGCAGCGTGACTCCTGAAATATATTTGTACGATTCGCCGAATAATTTAGAAACCAATAAAGATGGAACACTCGGAATTAGATCAAAATTAAATTTGAATCTTTCTGTACAGTTCACGTGCTTAATGTATTATTACGACGGTCTAACTGATCGTCGTATGGTACAGTGGAAAACAAAATACAAGACACCAATTAAGTAACTAATCACCAGCTTTAATTATCACAAATGAACAGTTTGTAACCAACAAGATAATCTCTTACAACAAATCAAATAAAAATTGTCCACACGCAATAAAAATGTCAACTAATAGAGTACCGCACAATTATAAAACACATAACACTTCCCAACAATAATTACTTTTCACTAATAACCACTTGAACGCACAGAGTAATCGCCCGATAATAACTCGCAACTCAAACTGAAACTGAACGTCGCTGAGTATTTGTATTTATACCCCGCCAAAATACCAGAATATTCCTAGAAATATTCGTTGCGCGTTGAGAACACTACTAGAAAACACCAGAACGTAATTGGTTGCGGCCTTGACACAGTGCACGGGACTTCTGACACAGTCTAGCTAACGCGTTGAGAATCACGTACGCACACACATTACAGCCGGATTCCACTGGAACATTCGAGAAACGCATAGATTGTTCTGTAATGTCTTAACAATATTATTCTGTCTTGAACAGGGAAAAAGTTTCTCGCAGGCTATTTTGTATGCCTCACGACTGAGAAAAATTATAACTGATGTGAAATTTTATTTTTTATTTTGCTATTACAAAAATATTATTAAATTTAAATAGCATATACATGATGTACGTGATCTGGACTACACGTACAAAAAATTATTGTTAAAGAGCAAGAACATCTTGCGTAAGGACAATTTATATTTTCACACTTACTAAATCGAGTGTGCGATGTTTTATCACGTTTTTTATTTTTACCAACTCAGTTCTTGAGCTAAATTTACGTAAAATATACCAAAATGTGAAGAATTAAGTTACTGTTACTACTGTGTACATTTTGTAGACTTATCTAGTACTTAATTTTGATTGGTCGAGGTTTTCAAGTCTCGTAATAGCACCGAACGTAAAACCCATAATAAGCGCAATATATCTCCCTCCCTCGTCCTTTGTCTCGTCCGACTGTGCAACCAAGAATACATATTTGTATTTCCAGATGTCTTAAATATTCTTTTGACAATTCACGGCCGGTAGCAGGACAGGACACACCCTTAACATCCAGTACACCTGTGGTGCCTGCGGCAGGAGCTCGGGACGCAGAATACGAGCGGGCGACGGGCATGCACAGACCCACTTGTTTTTGACAATTCTGCGTGACTTTTCCTAACGATCTGCTACACATATTCATATATATTACTTTGGTCTTACTCATGTTGACTTTTTAGATCCAGTTTTCTGTTTCCTCTAATTCTGCCTGATGACCCGTTATGCTGTCGGCTGGATTCATGAGTCGTCAGCCGTTTATCTTCTCGCCAGTATTATTAACGAGTTGCATTCGTATATAGTAGTAACAATATTTGATCCTGTTTTCTTTACTACCGATGTAGTTTAACAAAAGTCGTCAACTTTTTTCGACCCTCTGAGCGGTGGGGTACGGTACCATTCGCTCCCCCCCCCGTAAATACGCCCCTGATTTATTATACTGTTTACCTAACGGTGTAAAAGTGTGTGAAGTGTACTTCCAGTCAGTAAGGTTCACTTTTTCAGTATAGTATTTCTTTTCTGTTTTGTTACAAAAGTTCACAAAAAAGTAAAAGTTATTAACATGACTTTCATATGTTCTAAGACGAACACTGTTGGTGAAGCTACTTCTGTTTCGTAATTATTATCTCATTATTACCAGAAAAACAATCAGAATTATCGCTGTTGCGCACCACTATAGAAAAATTATTCCGATTAGCGCTTTCAGTCTTCTCAGCGCATCGTCAGATCGGAAATCATTTCGATTCCGGTTTGATGAGCCGTCCGTCAGTTCCGATCTGACGATGAGCTGAGAAGGTTGAAAGCGCTAATCGGAATAATTTTTCTATAGTGGTGTGCAACAGTGATAATTCTGTTTGTGATTATAACCACTAACACAACTTTCTTAATTAAACTTCTGAGAAAAACAATCGTGTACATCAGTTTCTGAAATAACAAAAAATGTTTATCTGATATCCATCATAGCTTTCTCACTGACAATGTTTATCTGATATCCATCATAACTTTCTCACTGAGAATGTTTATCTGATATCCATCATAACTTTCTCACTGACACTGTTTATCTGATATCCATCATAACTTTCTCACTGACACTGTTTATCTTATATCCATCATAACTTTCTCACTGACACTGTTTATCTGATATCCATCATAACTTTCTCACTGAGAATGTTTATCTGATATCCATCATAACTTTCTCACTGACACTGTTTATCTGATAGCCATCATAACTTTCTCACTGACAATGTTTATCTGATATCCATCATAACTTTCTCACTGACTATGTTTATCTGATATCCATCATAACATTCTCACTGACAATGTTTATCTGATATCCATATTAACTTTCTCACTGAGAATGTTTATCTGATATCCATCATAACTTTCTCACTGACACTGTTTATCTGATATCCATCATAACTTTCTCACTGACAATGTTTATCTGATATCCATCATAACTTTCTCGCTGACAATGTTTATCTGATATCCATCATAACTTTCTCACTGACAATGTTTCTCTGATATCCATCATAACTTTCTCACTGACAATGTGTATCTGATATCCATCATAACTTTCTCACTGACAATGTTTATCTGATATCCATCATAACTTTCTCACTGACACTTTTCTAAACTCAGATGCCCTAAATTACTTTTTATATTTTGCAAAAAAAAAAACAAGTTATAAAACACTGGGTGAACTTAACATCACGTTGTGTGCCTATAATTTGCTCTTCAACACTCTATACCTGATACTTACTCTTCCTCGTGTTTTAGAAGACAAGACTGAAACGGAAAGACATAATTTTCACAGCACAATGGTGTTGTGTTATATATTACGTTGTGTACTTGCGCGTATACCTAATAAAAGCACGCTAGTATGAATTGGAAAAGTTGTGCCTTTCATTGTTATAGGCCTTATTTTAAAGCCTCAACTAATACAGTGACTGGGTCTCCTAGAGCAGG
This sequence comes from Magicicada septendecula, assembly GCA_034769895.1. Classification (NCBI taxonomy): domain Eukaryota; kingdom Metazoa; phylum Arthropoda; class Insecta; order Hemiptera; family Cicadidae; genus Magicicada; species Magicicada septendecula. The sequence continues at coordinate 455,183,776 of CM068374.1, read as the reverse complement.
TGGATTATCAGCGTATACCAAAGACAATCCTGAGGGCGCGAGTCTATAAAAGCAGAAAGAGTGGCCAATCTCGGATAAGATAGTTGGACCATGTGCTAGAAGATCTCAGAAGAATGGATGTGAGGGGTTACACTGAGATGGCAATGGATAGCAGACATTGAAGAAGTTTGGTGTTGGAAGCCAGAGCTCACGCTGGGCTATAGGCCTAGTGCTAAAGAAGAAGAAGAAGGTTTATTAACTAAAGCTAAACAATGCGTTCGCATCAGTAGTCTGATAGGTATCGAGCGAATAGTAACTTCCGTCTCGGGCAGGTGGAAGTGTATGGACGTGGTAAACCGCTGTGAACGAAGTGGTCTATCCACCGCAGTGTACACAATGCGGTAGGATACAGGTCACGCATGGGCGGGTCGGGTGCCGTAGCGTCGTCTTGTCTCGGTCACCAACCGCCTGGCATTCCCCAGCTCTAGTCTGCGCTTTGTACTGTATTAGTTCCTCATTAACTTATCCGGTAGTTGTTCATTTGTTCCGAAATTTACTATAGAACCCTTCGTGGATACTCATTTCTTCTCCCTCATGAACCGTATTCCATCATTTGTTTCCTTTTTATTTATTTAAATACTTCACGGCACGATCCATTAAAATTTAGTAATACTGAGGGCTCTTTCACACAGTAAACCAGTCTGCGGCAGACGTCTGCCGTAGTAGGCTCATGCGACGTGTGCCTGTCTGCCTCGCACCCACCAAACGGTCCGGCCTCAATTTAGTAATACTGAGGGCTCTTTCACACAGTAAACCAGTCTGCGGCAGACGTCTGCCGTAGTAGGCTCATGCGAGCTTCCTCTCGGCACAGGACGTGTGCCTGTCTGCCTCGCACCCACCAAACGGTCCGGCCTCAATTTAGTCAGTGAAGACAAGAGTAAACACTCTAAATCTGTATATTTTTTAAAATTGCTTTTTATATAAAGTATTTCAAAATTGTGAATTCACCCGATGAAGTAGTTGCAATATTGCCTCTAGCATTAATTGAAAATAAGAAAAAGAAGAAATGAAGGAACAGGAAAATGTTGATTGACCCACTAATAAACGACAGACTTACCGCTAGTAGTTGTCTTGATTAATCATCTCTTCTTTCACAGCACTAACACTTATCTAAAAATGAACTTTTTCTTGTGAATGCTTGGCGTTTCTGTACTTATTGATGAAATACGCTTTATCTGCACCCACTACACCTTCCACACAACAACCGTTACAAAATGATGGCAGTGTATCAAAGCTGAAGAAGGTGGATACGTACGCCGAAGCGCGTCCAACGAAAAACAGTAAGTTTCACAAGAAAAAGTTCATTTTTAGATAAGTGTTACCGCTAGTAGTTTTGCACTGTTGTATCACGAACTGAGAAATGACAATGAAAAGTTTTTTATTGCGTATTTTTGTATCTAGACTTCTTCTTTCGATGAACTGCATAGTTTGTTGGAGAATAACATTCAAAAACAGAACACCAACATGAAGAATTCCGTTGCAACAGTTGAAAAGTTAGCGGTTGCATTAAATAAAGTATAGGCCTAAGCTTTAAATTTACAATACACATTGTTTTTTATTCCATTTGTATTTTTATTAGTAAAATGTTTAAGTACAATTAATAAGACAAAACTGCAGTGATTATTTACTTATCTAATGCAATGCGAATTTCTTCAATACAGGATTCGACACCGAAAGTATTAATGACTTTTTCCATTCGGAAGAGGCAGACGTCTGCTCGTGTGAAAAGGTCCTAAGGATTTGCACTTGTTAACTAGCAACTGGCCTGCCTGACGAGTTGAATTCAAGTGTCGGGGGAGAGACGAGCCGGCAGACGTCTGCCCCTTGTGGCTCACCCGCACGCTCGTGTGAAAAGCTAGCATTCCATCAATGGGATTTCTGTCACTAGCAGACTTGTGCCGCATACGTCTGCCGCAGTTCTCTGCCTTGTGTGTAAGGGCTCTAAGTGTTAAGGTTTCATCATTTGAACTATAATATGCTTTATAATATATTTATAACAAGTGATAATAATTAATTTAGAGGGTGGGGCTGTGAGAACACAACAATTAAAAACTATCACGACAGGAAATCTTTGAATATTTTTAAGTCAACACTTAATCATGTTGACCTTTTGAAAATAGCATCCCTGAAGTGACGCCCATTGACACGCTTACATTCTTCAAGTCGATTGAGAAAGCTACCCATGACTCTCTGCAGCACGGCTTGTGGAATCGCCTCAATGTTTTTGATGATTCGCTGCGCGTGTTGATTAAGATCACGTGGTCGTGACTGGAAAACCTTAAACTTCAGACAGCCCCACTAAAAGAAATCACACGCAGACAGGTCTGGAGATTGCGCTGGTCAGGTTATTGCATCAAATCTTGAAATTAACATTGCATCAAAATACATTTCCACATTTTCTGGCGCACCTGCTGTTTTTACACTTCCTCCAATAATTGTTCTATAAAACAGGTTAATTACCTACCGTCACGCTTTTTGAAATCCGAAAACAGGATTACTCGAGTTTCGACACATTAAGTGTCATCTTCAGATCCTCGATGAATATAAGTTAAAAATACATTTGTTGATGTATGCACATCCCGTCAGATAATAAAAACAACACAAACATAACAACAAAAATACTTAAATAATTTAACACATATTAAAACCGAGACAAAACAGAACGAAAACACGATACACGCGGCCGACGCGGACCTGCGCAGGAACACGTTATGCAATAAAATCAATCGATACCGATTTGACCTTTGATAAATTTTATCTATCTGACACAGCTAGTATCAGAATGTTTAAAATAATTGTTCTCTGTGTCGAGGCAGTGGTTCCAAATGTTCTTTGTTTCCCATTTCGATATTGTTGAGCGATATGGAATTCTTCCATGCCTTCTTAAAACCATTTAAATGCCTTAATACCATTTAAATGATTTCTGAACAGTCTTTGTTTTGTTATATAGGAATCGTTACTTTTAGAAAACGTTTCTACAGCAAACGCACGATGTTTAACTCACCATTGAGCCATGTTTACTGAAATTTCATAGTTTAATTGAGGTTATAAAACCAACTATTTATTTACTGTTGCCATAGGAACCGAACACGAGCTAACAGGAACTGTGTTCTCATTGCCCCACTCGTTATGACAGCGCTGACATTTCTTTGAGTGGCTTTACATTATTTAAAACAAAAGGGACATTTTTTAATTCCACTGCATCTATAAATGTTCTGAATAGTTTTAAGCGTTTGTTAATAATCGGCTACTTACTTAAGCGGCCATTTTCCTTTTTCTGTTACACTATCGATTAGATTCTGTCTGTTATTTTAGAACACGAACGACACACGGTCATATACGATGTAATCCACTCGTTGTTCTCTGCCACATTAGATAGTTCCTGATTTCGAAACAGTGGAGTTAAGATCTCGTTTACAATGTCCAGTCACTGTTGGCGTAAAGTTAAGAGTCATTTTCAGTATTGTTTATAACCAGCGAATGAGGAAAATGAACCCGTTAGCACGTTATTAAATATCTGGGACATTCAGTAAGATAGGGCATGCGTTGTAGTCAAGAGGTGACATGTAGAATTGCCTTTGATAAGGAAGCGCATAATAGAAAGAAAAGATTATTGGGCGGGCCGCTAAATATACAGCTCAGACAGATGATGGTGAAACGTTTTGTTTGGAGCGTACTCGTACACTGGGCAAAAACTTGGGCATTAAGAACGAAGAGCCGTGAAGGGTACAGGCCTACGAGATGTGTACATGGAGAAGGATGTAAAACATTTCCTGGCAGGATAAGGTGACAAATTGGGGAGGGGGGGGCTTTGAAGAGAAGAAAAGAAAAGGAGAGTCAAATACTGTCTGAAGCTTTCACGGTCGCGGCTTCAATGTCATGAGAACTTCGGCTTGCCGGGCTGTGAGTCCATGGTTGTTTTGTGCAAACGTTTGGGCCGTGCCTTCGACGGTCATCTTCAGTGCAGAAGTCTGCAAAACACTGATAAAGGTTTCGCAATGAGTGACCACTGAACTGTGGTTCAGCCTTAACCAGCCTTAACATTAGACTTAACCACAGTTCAGTGGTCACTGACTACGAAACATTTGGCAGTGCTTTGCAGCCTTCTGCACTGAAGATGACCGTCGAAGGCACGGGCGAAACGTTTGCACCCAACGACCTTGGACCATGACCTTACACAGCCCGGCAAGCCGAAGTTCTCATGACAGAAAAGGAGAGTGTTGGGTATCGTCAAGGACAGGAATTGAAATTTATTGGAACACCGTACGTGGCAGATAAGAAGTCGTGTGATGGTAGGAACACCGCAGGGAGAGGCTGGTAAACGGAAAGCGGAATAGATGACGGAGGTGGGTCCAGACGATAAACGATTCACAGATACGATATCAGGAAATAAAGATCTAACCTAGGATACAAAAACACGGAGGGAGACCTTCCCTTGTGAAGAAGGCACACGGTGATGTTTTTTATAGTAGGAAAGATCGTTTTAGTGACTGCACCTTTCATTGTTTCCTTCCATTTGTTTTCAAATTTACTTATGGTTTCTTTAGTTATTTTATGAATCGCTGAACTTTTCTTATTCTGTCGAAAGATATTTCTAATCTATAATTGTGTACTACTGCTTTTGCTACTTAGTTTGCTAGTTTGTTGCCGTGTAGTGCTACATAAGCCTTGATCCATTTGAACTCTACTTTCTACTTACTGTTTTCATCATTGTTGAGATTTTCGTTATTTCTTTTGTAACACAGATGGGGTTGTATTTGTTTTCTTATCATAACTAAAGACGTGCCTATACCACGATTCCTCAACACGTCAGTTCTGTTGTTGTAACCGCTTCAATCTCTAATTCAGCTCTAGAATTACTCGTACCTTTGAGTAACCGACTCTGACGTTTGATATATGAGGTGGGAGTAAAAGCATGGCTAAGAGCCTCCGCCAATCACGTTACAGGAATTCGTTCACGTCACCATAGTAACGGCCTGTAATGGTACTGTGTTGCCACGTTCTTACCCAGCTAAATACGTGGTTAGTTTTGAAGCGCTCGGTGAACGTAAAACTTCCCGTGTTTAGATGGCAACGTCCCAGCGAATATCAGAGTCGTTTACTGGACGGCCCGAGTATAATATTATTACGCAATTACCGGAACGCTCTAGGACAGTGGACAGTCGATAGTGTCGTTCAACACGCGTCTCGACTAGCTTAGCGCGCCTCGTCTTTATCAAGGCCGTCCACTAAAGTACCTTCCAGAATGTTCAAGAGCACTTGAAATACGCATTATTCTGGCATCTGCAGTAAGGATAGAAAGTTATTCTCGAACACCTACGCTACTTATACAAGTCACAGCAGCTGGCTTTGTCAATCAGTTATGTTGGGTGATTTTCTTAGTGCCGGTAGAGTTATTATTGAAGATAAGTGGAAAGAGTTTACTGTGTTATAATTAGTGTGGAACTCTATTACTTTACATTATTGTTGCGTGCGAAAAAATTTAACTTGAATTATTGTACGAGTTGATTACAAATAACACAGGCCTGCGAAATTTAGGTTCATAAAAACTTTATTCAAAATTGTATCTGATTTTATAATTTGTTCTAATGCTGGATTCAAATATGACGTCAGTTCTTCTCTATCACGTACTATTTTTTTGCAATTGGCTTTGTCATTTTTAGTGGAACACATTTTTCTAGTGAAGCTATATTAGTGAAAGTACGTTAAATAAAACAACATTTTTTCAGACTATATTTTCAATTAGATCTGTTTTTTTCATAATAATATATCAAAAAATTTATTACATCTTTACCTTAGTGGAAGTGCATTGCCTCATGAAGCTGCGTCCGTTTGCTTTTCCTCTTATAGAAGAAATCTAGATTTTCACGGTGTAGCATCCAGCAGCAGTCTCCCATCATATTAATATTCCACCGACCATGATATCGTCTTTCCGCTTCCTTAATATCCTGATGGAAGTGTTTTCCCTGTTCCTCGCTACCCGCACCAAGATTTTCGGGAAAAAAGTCTAAATGAGCATGTAAAAAGTGAATTTCGATGTTCATTGAGCATCCCAAAACTTTGAATTTTTTGTAACATGGCTTCAAATATATTAACGTAGTTAGAATCCGTATTGTTCTCTATGAAGTTTAAATGACATTTTTTATACTAATCCAAGCATGCTTTTTGACCTCTGTCATTGCAAGCACAAAGTTTTCATCTTTCATTAGTCTTCGTATATCTGGCCCAGCAAAGCCTCCTTTTTGATTCTGACAAGTGAGAGAAATTTTACAAGCTGTTTCATAAGCCCCAGTTTCATATGGAGTTACGGTAAAAGTATTTTCTTTGAGTCGACAAGACTTTTACATAGAATATTCTTGCTTCCAAGTTCAGGAGATTTCCTTCCAGGGCAGTTTTACTTCTCCCAGTGCTGATTTTTCGCTTGGCTGTCCCACTCACACAGGAAACATTGATATTTAATATAACCACCCTGCTGACCTAGAAGCGTGGTTAATACTTTTAAATCTCCACACACCATACAGCCATGATCCTTGTATTTAATCTTTCATAGAACCAGTTCTAAATTCTCATAGCTTTCTCTCAAGTGAACTGAGTGGCCAACTGGTACTGAAGCATACGGGCAGTGAAGCATTCATTCACTAATGCTAGTAATTATTTCGGGTTAAATGATAAAAATTAAAATTTTTGGAATACTATTAAAAACAAAAACCATCACTGAAGAGAATTAGTGTAACTGATTGTTAACAGACAACTTACTTGATTTATTTATTAATTATAATTAGCCACGTGTTTACTAATTTAACCAAAATTTAACAAATGTTGAATGCAAACCCTAAGTAACCTTCTATTATATGAAATTGAAAAATATGCATTTTTCGAAAAAACCTACGTTACGGGAAAATTCTGATGCGATTTTTGAATTACGCGCTAAAAAGTACATTAAGGGAAGATGAAATTATGCAAAAAGTTTTTTCATCCCAGGCTTGTGTATAATCAATTGTGATTAATTAAAGCTGGTATAATTAGTGACTTCATTGGTGTCTGTATTTTATTTCCATTGCAACAAACGACGACAGTGAGACCGTCGTAACGATATCGTCACTAAATAGTTTGTTTTTCGACAACACTACTCGTGGCAGGAGAAGGAACTTCACTTCTGCTGCCTCCAACTCGATAACATCTTTGATTTTACGGGCAATCCAGCAGTCTGTATACAGACCATCCTTGTTAAAAATTCTGATTTACACATTCCCGCAATGCTTTTTATATCCTCAAAAGTGTGAAGATTTTACAAATTTGTTTAATTTAATGCCCCCCCCCCCGTTTAACAGAAGACATAAAGAACGTATACAAAGTAGGAAACAAGTTGGCCCTTTACGTTTGGATACTGTACAGTAGAACAGATATTGAGAAAACACTCCGTTTAAAAAACGTAAACCATACACAATGTAATACATATACTACCAGTATACAATTTTTCAAGGTACAAATGATAATAATTATATATTTATTATTTTTGGGTCCTTCAGTCTTTCGAGTGGTTTGTACCCTCCCCGCATATACCCGTGGTGCGTGTGTTACGGAGTCTCTCACGGGTGTATGGGACTTACAGTTTAACACCGGATCCGAACGGCATAGTTGGGGAGGGTTTATACTAGGCAGGATACCTTTCGCTGGTTTGCCATCGCCTTTCGAGTGGGAACAGTCGTACCTAAATCAGTAATTATATATAAAGGAGCATATTAATAAAACGTTTTTAACTTCTTCTTTCCTTAACGTTTTAGGCCATCTTGCCTGTCACAATTCCCGTATCTTCACACCCATCAACTCAAACTTGAGCCCATCTACCCTCATGCTTCTTTCTTGAGCTTTTTTTCCTACATTACATGCCCTTAGTTACAATTTATTCGAGATTTTTGCTACCTCTCTGAAGGAGCTCATCCCTTTTGATCTGTTTGACTTAATTAAAAAAAAATTAGACTCAAAGAGAATTTTAATTAAGAAAGTTGTGTTAGTGGTAATAATCACAAAGAGAATTATCACTGTTGGACACAACTATAGAATATCACTGTTGCACACCAATATAATCGGAATAATTTTTCTATAGTGGTGTGCAATAGTGATAATTCTGTTTGTCAAAGAGAATTGTAATATGAAAGATCAAGACACGTACGACATATGCCTACACTCCCTATTGCTTCGTGCAAGGAAACGTTAAAAAAGTAGATTTTTATAAAACTATCCCTTCAAGATAGCAAGAGAAGAGAAATGATAACTGTTTACTTGAAGCAAGAGGAGACGAGAGGTGAAGATGAAAGGTAAGAGTTTCGAACTATTTCTTAGCGTCAAGAATACTTCAGATACTGAGTTTTGAAACCGAAGACATAATAGACAACTGACGTTTACTGGGTGAGACTAAAACATAACTAACTCTAGCATAACTAAATAATAACCAAAACATAAAAACACAAAGGATTGTGTAACGCCTGTCCCGTAAATTCTGCTCAGACATTCACTACCAACCTCGCTGACGTAAAAGATGTAGAACCTCAGTTTATTATTAATGATCCAATTTTTGTTGATATTTTAAAAATTATTTTGACTTTTACCATATTTATAGAGTTTCCAAAGAGTACCACGTAAGGTTAGACTTAATAAGCGTATTTTTGATTTGTTCTTAGTCTTTCTTTGTAAATGTGAAGGCTGTCTATCTTTTTTTTCTTTTTTTAAGTTAACATTTCTTTCTTTTTGTTCTGTTTTTTTAATTAATGTCAATAATGTCAACGTAGATTAACGTTGTCTTCACAGTTTTCTACCATGAATTAGATACATGTATTCGTCATATATAACGCGATTATTTTACATTACTATGTTGCAATAATCTTCATAAACAATGGAGCGTCGATGATTCTAAAGTGTTTTACCTGACACTTCACACGGTTGGTTGGAATGAATCTACTTTTTTCTCACTGGAAGTGCAGTGAATAACTGTGTGAAAACACCTAACGTTGTTCAGAGTCGTCTTTATAACTTGAACCTACCTATTTTTATCTCCCCCCCGAGCTTATTGTCCTTAGAATTCGTTGAGATTCCTAGTTCCCCACATATTATTTGTTTAGTTTATACTATAATACTCCCTTAGTTTCGTTTGTAACGTCTAAGAATTTCACTTACTCTTACTTAAGTCCTTAAATTCCTAGGTGGAACATAGGGCCTCGACGAAATTTCTCCTGCGTGTTCTGTCCAATGCCAGGGCCTTCACCTCTCTCCATGTCTTGACGACACCAGCCAACTCTCTTTCCACAGTCTTCTTCCAGGATTGAAATCTAATAATTTAGTTTTCATTAATTGTTTTCATTGTTATGATTATAATAATAATAATTATTATTGTTGTTGTTGTTGTTGTTTTCCTTCTGTTATCATTTTAACCATTCTTATTATTGTCAGTATTAGTAGTAGTAGCTTTTTTTTTAGGAAGTGAAAATGCATTTACGCACATGGGCCAAACGGCCCATAGTGTCGGACTCCCTTCCTGAACTACCGACTAAAAATCACTTCCTCATACTTCTTCTTGATCACTAGCCCGGGACCGATTATGACATTTCTTCAGGCTAGGCCTTACCTTCCGCTCCTATATTTTCCTTCTAATGTATTTTTCTTTTATGTGCCTAGGCGGCGCTGCGATTAGACCAGCCTTATTCGCTTGTAGGATTGTCTCAACGTAATGTGACACCCAGTCCCAGAAGCTTTCCCGCCTGAGCTCCTTCGGTGTTACCAACTCTGCCTCCAATTCTATCTGTCTTAGTTCCCAGACGAAAAAAGGTGTGTTGCGCATCGTCATTTACACCCAGGGCAGTAGAGACACTGGCCCGTCGGCGCCTTACCTATCCCATGAAGATAGGCGCGGAAATATTCCCCGCGGAATATGGTCTACTTTCCCGTGCTTTCTCTCCATCGATTTTTTTAATTTCCGGGATGAGCCTTGCTGTAGTAGTAATGGTAGCGGTGGCCCGGTGGCCCGAAGTCAAGCAGAAGAGGACTTTCGATATCAGCTGTCCAGTCAGTCCTACTGAGTGGAGCGAAATGTAGGTAGACTTCCGGAATCGTAAACTAGCGTAGGTCTAAAGACGAAATGCTCTTCTGGTAGCAGCGGCCTACCGCACGGTTTCCCAGCCACAGCTATCTTGATCGTTGCCGGAGTGATATCAATTAACCTTCTCGCCAAGGAGCGTAATATAGTTTTCCAGAGGGAGGAGGTAGGCGGTGAAGCTGCACTCCGAGAGGCACGGAGCCAGAGATGATGCAGATCTGGCAGAGAGCTTAGGAGTAAGAAGAGCGAGATCGCCGGACGAGGAAGCTCATCAAGCAGGTGCAGCGCTGTGCGTAGAATAAGTGTGGGGTGCTCAATTATTACCCGGTTACTGATTAGACACGGCTATTTTAGATCTTATCTAAAGAATGTTGTAAAGGGTGCCTGCAATGTCAGGAAGCCGCGGACGATGTCAGTCATACCTTCTTTTTCTGCGACACACGGGAAGAACAAAGGTGATCGTTACAAGAGGCAGGAGGACAGAACACTAGAACTGTGTGGCATGCTTCGCAGAAGAGATTCTTCGGGCGGAGAAGACAGACTTGGATAACAGAATATGGAAGAAGAATAACAAGCTAAACGTGAGCCATAGTGCTGAAGAACAACAATAGGCCTAGCCCGAAGTAGTGTGTCAAACAGTTTCAGGTTCGTGTCCTCGAAGAGAAAGGGAAGATGGGTTTTATTTTTTTTTAGTGGATCTGGTATAATACCCAATCCCACAGACCCTGGATGTGTGCACCCTCCCTGACAGGGAATTTTTTCACCTACCCTCGTAAAAAAAATATTTTTTAAGGTGTTACATTTTTACATTTTTATTTGGACTTTTTACTTTTGAGCTCGTTTTATTCAACTGTATAACTTTTTGGGAGGATTAGTGTTCCACAGAACTGTTCTACAACAACTTATATAAATATAAAAAAGTGCGCGCGCGCACGCGTGTCCGTATTACAAGTACACTGTGTACGCAACGGTACGCCGTACTTGATACTTGTCTGCCTGAAACTTAATGAACCCGGTGACTACAGCTTTTTGCAGTATTCTACAACTTATAGAAAAACGCTGAATATATCCTAAATACTAATAATATTTCCGAGTGTCCTCTTATAAAGCCGTTCAGACCGCCATTAATCCAAATTTACTCTACACGACCATTAGAAGTGACCTATTCTCCACATAAGAAAACCACATATAAAAATGTCAAGGAAGTACTCATTGAAACACAATGATATCTGCATTGTTAATTTATAGGAATGTACGTTAACTGCGCAGAACAACGTTCACTATCTCCGTGTTTTATCGGATGAATCAGTTGTCAGGTGAAAAAATAATATTAGTTTCCTACGGTTAGTTTGTTTGATTGTAAAGACGAGCCTCTCTGACTTTGACCCTACGTCAAGGTCAAAACCTGTTCAGTAAAAACCATAACCGACAACAACAGATTAGTAGAGGCGTCAAGATAATTTTAAAATATACAACCTACATAAACGTACATCGTTATAATGTACTTCTTAGCAAGGTGTTTCCTCCTATACATGTGTGTGTGTGTGTGTGTGTGTGTGTGTGTCTAGTGGGAGCTCGCACGTACGTTTCGTGTAAAATATAGTTTGTGTAAAAGGAGACTACCTGTAAAATTCTTTCTCCTCGTCCATTCTTTTGTCCGTTTCCTTTTCTACTTCTTCCTGTTTGCAGCCCAACGTGAGCCCTGGCTTCCAACATCGATTTTCTCCAAAGTCTCCTGACCATTACCATCTCACTTTAACCCCTCACATCCATTCTTCCGAGATCTTCCAGCCCACCATCCAACCATCTTATCTTAGGCCGCCCCCTCTTTCTACTATTATACACTTGCGCCCTCAGGATTTTCTTTGGCATACGCTGATCATCCATCCGGTCTAGGTAACCTAACCACTGTATTCGCTGATTCTTTATGAATCGTACAACAGCTCATCAATCTCCTGGTTACCTTCCTGTACCTGGTAACGTTTCATTTTATCCAACGTTAAATTTCCATCGTTCATTAAGAAATGGTAAATTTAGCTCCCCAAAAAAATACGTGGGGTAATGTACGCGTACCAATCGTAGAATAAACAAGTTAATTAGCTGAGAGTTAAGACTTTTTTTATTACGGTTTCAGGGAGGTATACTCCAAATATGATAGTGATCAATGGCTTCCTGAACAAACTTCCTAATGAAGGTAACATTACAATCATTCCTGCAGACACAACGAAATGTTCTTTTAAACCGTATACAGATGGCGTTCGTGAGGCCGCCACCCGGACTATGGTACTCACGCCCGCTGACTTCTGTTCATTTTAAAGAAACTAGAACTCATCCGACTATGCAGCGCTCGCAGCCTTATGCATGTGTGTGTGTGTGGGTGTTGTAGTAGAGTTTTAGATACACCCGTGTTTGAAGTTTTCAGAATGCCAACGTTTCGTTCCTTCGTCCGGGAACATTTTCAAATGTAATATACACATTCAGAATGTAATGTTGATGATTTGGCTACGGATCGTGTCATATACCTGTCTTCTCTTGGAATTGTTGGCCGGGAAAGTTCGAGGGTTTAAGCGACTGTGGTTTTGAAATTATTTTTACTATTCTGTAAACCGTCAATTAGCAATTTCCAAGACCCTGTCTGTCCTTTTTGCACAGTTCCAACTCCTTCTCTGTGCTGTCGGTTTTTCTTATCGTTCATTCTTGCTAAAACTTTTGAATTTTTAAAGTCGAATGTGTGTCCTGTTTCTCTGTGAGGAATGTGAGCGTGTGTTCTTCGTGTGCGTATTTTGTGAGTTTGTTTTCTTGTTTCGATACTGACAGTTCGTGCTTGCGGAAACGAGGCAAACTTTTTCTTCCACACTATCCGATATAAAATTGGTCCTAGTTTTTGCAAGGTGTCTACTATACCACTTGTCTCTCTAAACGTAGTCTATGTGATCCTTTTGGTTTTGCAGAAAATCATTGACTCTTTACCGGTTGAATGCTGTCCTCAGATGATGTTTTTGAGTAATCTTCTTATTACGTTAGCTGTACTCTTTAATAGGCTACATGGTAATGTCAAGGTACTGTTGAAATCCTGTGTCTCTTTCGTCGGTTGTATCTTGTTTATTTATAGTTTCATTGTCATGTTTACATCCTTGGGTGTATCCATTCGAAAACAGTGTCTTATTCAAGATACGCACAGCTCTTCTTTCTTGTGTCACTCGCTCTGTAGGTATAGAGCTATGTGTGAGCGCCTTCTTACAAGGAAGCTACACCGGATGGTGGAGGAAAAGTTTATATAAGTACCCATTTGTGTGTGTGTGTCTTCTGTACGTGAAGAAACTGAAGCTGCTATCTTTCTTGTTCATGAGAGGGTCTAAGAATGGAATGCCGTTGTCTGTCTTCATCTCCATTGCGAACTGTCTTTCTGAGTGAATGCTGTTGATATGTGTTACGACTCATTAACGATTTTTCCGTGTGGCCTTCATCGATGAATCTAACCCGCAAAGAAGGCTTTCGCTGCTCCGTACTAATTGCCTTTTTCTTGAGGTTCGAGATTTTTTCATAAAATGGTTTGCGATGACCAGCGACAACAGTGTGCCCGTTAGTGCTCTACAAGTATTGTTACTTGTAGACATGATTGTACAGTAGGCCTATATGGAGTTGGGGAAGGTTACGCAGTGCTTTGTTGGTTCCATGACGTACTGAGACTCTTAGATCTTAAGTGTCTGAGGCGCGCGCATGTAAACGTGTACAAACGAGTGTACGTATATGAATGTGTGTGTGTGTGTGTGTGTGTGTGTGTGTGTGGGCCCACGCGTTCGCGTACGTGCGCGTCCGTCCGTGTATGTTTGTGTGTGTGAATGTGTACAATAGGGCGTGCGAGTGTGTGCGCGTGCGCGCGAGTGTAGACCTACATACATTCTTGTATGTACTTATTTGGGATACATTTAGTTTAAATATTCAGGATCTGTCAAACGCTAAGTGTCCTTTCTTTTATAAACTCAGCTTCTAATAATTGTTATTAAGTCCTATTTATTTCTGTTTTTTATTTGAAATGCTACGAATTAAATGCTGACGAATTTAATTCAAGCTGTAAAATATGTGTTTTTGTATGATTCTTATAATGTAATCTTTTTGAAATGAAGAATTAATTATTATTACGCGTATTACTATCATTATTATTATTAATGTTATTACTAGTATAGTTGTTGTCGCTTTTGAAAGCCCTTCTGCTGAATGATACGTCGGGAAATATACTTGTAATAAAAAGTAATTAAAGATATTTATAACCAGGCGCGCGCGCATACTCGTACCTGTTTGCATGCTACATATGTGTATAAAAATCCTCGTTTTGAATATGTCGAAATTATGGAGAAGAAACTAATGAACAAAATCAAGTTGACAAATCCTGTATTGGTCAATTTAGCAAACTAAGTATGATGGTATCTGTGAGGGATCCACTGTATTAACATTTCTTATATTGGTGACGGTTTTGTGGTGCCAAATGATAACAATTCACAGACTAGGTAATGGCTACTTTCCTGTTTTCTTTTTTACAATTTCATTATTTCTGACTTAAAGTCGGTATTTACCTCGGTCAACACAGACTGTATAATTTCAAAACATTGTTCGTTGTATATGAAGGTCCCAGAATGAAATACGCTTTTTTACATAAAACTCTTTACCATCTATAATTTACAAAATCAGGAAATTTTATTTCAAAAACAATTACTTAAAACGTCGGCTAAGTCTGTGTTTTCCCTACAATGCCTGCAAAGGACAGCATTTGCAAGCTTTTAATTTGTGATTATGAATTCCATTCTCGTATCCAATTATGAGTTCGCGACGTCCTCGAACGTTTAAAATGACCTTTGTACGTACGCCAGCGGTGAATCCATGATACACTGTAGAATTATGAAGTTGTGTTCAAAATCTGTGTATAATTAATATTTTCTTTTTAATATGTTAATTAAGTATTTCATGTATTCGTGTTTTTTAATTCATTTTAATTCTTGTTGAAAAATTACAAAAAGTAACTTGGATAGGTTTTTTGTCCAGACAGTATGTAATATTAACTTTAAAAATGGTATCATGTTATTGTCTGCTGCATCTGTGTAGTTAAGAGTTCTTGATTGCATCAGGAAAGGCAAACGTATCTTCTTAAACTTTCAGGCAAGTTAAGTAAACGTTTACGAAGATTCGGCGCAACAACAAAATAATCCACTACGTTTTGTCACAGAAAAACCACTATGGTTAAGTTCAATATAATTTTATCGCTGTAATCACATTAAATTAGTGTGTTATACGTTCGTGGCCCGGTTTGTAACATCCTCCAGTCATCTCTTGTTGGGTCTACCCACACACCACCCGTGTCCGATAGGTTTCTATCTCCAGACTTGTCTGGCCAGTCTTGACTTTGACATTCTTTCTAAATGTTCTTTCCACCTTTGTTTGTAATCTTCTAATTTTGGAATCAAGATAAAAACTTGTAACTAATTATATGGTCAAGTTTGGAACACATTTTAACTCCTTTTCAGAGCGCTATTTCCGATGCCTGTATTTTACTGTGTCGTTTCTTTATTGTAGTGCATAATTCACGCCCATAGGACAGTACAGGGGCTGCCATAACTTTGTAACTATTTAATTTTGTACCTCGACGTATCTTGTTTCTAAAAATACGGTTTATCGTCGCACAGATCGACTGGAACTTACCTAACTTAACATCAATAATTCCTGTCATAGCCAATATTATTTCCCAAATAATAAAAACGGCTCACTTTTCTAGAATTTGATCATTAATCATTATTTTTTATCCTATTTCGCTGTACATACAGTAACGACTTTATAATTGCCTCGGTGACATTGAATTTTCAGTGTTTCGCAGTAGTATCTCGTTATTTGAACCGCTCTGTTCCTGTAGCAGCTGTACTGAACTCGAGCGTAGTCCACCCAGTTTGTTACACCCCTCGGCGACCAGGTCAGAAGAAAAAATTTCTGCTTAGCTATCCCGATATCGTTAACTTGTTTTTTGATTACTTCTATCCTGTAACATAACACGTATTGATCATTACATATTCATTATCATCATCATCATTTTTAAGGATTAAACGAAGAATGGTTTGTTCCGGTCTCAAATAGTCAAAGATTAGAGCTGGTCACTCCAGCGCTTCCTCGGACGTCCCACACCTCTCCGTACCCTACGGCTTATAGTTCGGTAGCTGCTTGGGGATGCGGCAGTCATCCACTCGGCAAAGATGTTACCACCGATTCAGCCGATACTGGGCGATCCTGTCGAGTACACTCAGAATATTCAATTCATGAACATATATCTGTGTTTCTTCTATGATCATGGAGAGTATACCCTGCCACGTGCCTGAGAAATCTCATATCAGCCGCTTGGATGCGACTGGCCTGGCCTTTTGTTAAAGTCCAATTCTCAGAAGTGTGGGAAGAGCCTCATCACCTTGTAGAATTTTAGCCGTGTTCCTTTACTTGCTGACTTGAGGGTTCGCCTAATGGTCCCGCGCATAAGGTTGATCTTATGCAACTTATTCACAACGTCACATATTATTCCAAAGTTTATAAAAGCTACAGACTGAACTCATACTTACAACCAAAATGCGAAGACATGTCACGCGTCTTACTACATAATTCATACGCATGGTGCTAATGAAATGTGTTTCAGTCAAAGTTATGCTGCTGAAAGCGTGTATCTAAAAACTCCCCATTTGAAATTCTTTAACCGCTCGAGGCTACTTTTTAAGAAAAATAGATACCCTTACATTCTAGATACTGTAAAGACTAAATTAAAAAATATCGTTAAATTCGTAGAAACTAGAATACCATTATGGCCAACGTTTCATTAAATGCGTCCATACAAAAATCCGGATGTAACACGTACTGAGAAAATATTACTTTAATAAATTAATTTGTTATTGTAGGGGAAGAAGTCAACATCAAGTTTGATTAACGAAGTCCAAAAGGATTTAGAAAAAATAATATAAACTCAGAAGAAGTAATTGAAATAGAAGTTTATCGGGCAAAAGTGTTAAAAATGGAAGGAGGCCAGGGTAGGAGAGAGAAAAACGCAGGTTCAAAGTGGACTGAAGACAGGAAGAAGAGACACAGTGAAAAGATGAAAGAATATTGCAGAAAAGTAATAATAATAAAAGACCAAATAATAAAATTGCCATCTGGTCCTTAGATGGACGACACAAAAATAAATTGTTATTGATCGTTGTAATGAAACTATCAATTTAACATTTTCTTTCTAATAATTTATTTTGCCAAACTATTTTTTTTAATAAAAATAGTAGAAATAAACTTTTTTTTAAAAGCGTCTTAAATTTTACAAAACCTTGGACGGTAATCCGTTAAAGTAACCACGGACAAAATATTTACAAAGTGTGATCCAGTATTCACGGTTCACTTAATCTCATTGTGCATACTGTTGTCTCATACCCACGTGAAAGAAATATGAAAATAAAATACAGGTGGCAGTCGTGTGTTTACTTTGTTACGCAACGTTTCGAAGGTTAGTAAGTCCAAGGTTTGAAGTGTTGTTTTTTCTTATTATTATTCAGTTTTGTAAACGTGTAACCGATAAACTAACCTACGTCAAAAAAGAACCTTTTAAGATTTAATACATTTAATAGTTATGAAAGTATCTCTCGGCGTTGCCATAAATACAGTATGTATAGATCACAGGGAAACAAAATTAGATTAGTAACATAAAACTCTCACAGCCTTGCAGTAATTGTGTCGAAGTTACAAAAGATTAGGCCTGTGACCGCCAACAAAACAAACTGCATAGTATCGATAGACGAATAAAGTTTACGTGTTCTATTCTCGCGTTATGCATAAACCTATTGTGACGTCATCTTGAGGCACACGCTGTATATTGACTAGAACGTGAACAATACATTGGAATTTCGCATTTCTCACTCCCTTTGTTGTTGCTGTTAATGTTAATAACGTTCTATTTAATCATTTTCTCCACTTTGTATTCAATCAGTCGTTTGTATAGTTCTTACTTTGTACGTGTATCAGTTTTTACCAGTTGCCTGTTGCTTTGTAGCTTTCACATTTGTTACTCTTATCATCATCATCTTCTAGCTGTCACCATAATAATATCATTTCAGCTGAAGCTCTCGTTCTCTTATTTTGTACGAGGGTCATCACAAAAGTAAATTTCCCTATTTTTTCTTTCGAAGGGAAAGGGCGCAAGCAAGCTGACGAATGTTGGAGAACTTTTATTTGTGTGTAGTGGCAGTAGCAGTGGCGGCTCGTGAGTAAACTCACCAGGGGTTCACACAGATAATATTGTACGTTATTAATCCATGTTCCTGCTAATATTTGCACTGACAGTAGCATTTCCAATAATTTTTCAACATTAAAGTAAATGACGTTACTAAGAAATTTTAAATAATTTTAGTAAGTAATATTAACAAAATGAATCTAACATTGTAGTTTACTAAGCTTCAACTGGATTATTTATTTAATTAATCTTAGAAAAATTAAATTTAGTAATAATGATAGCAATCACGTTCTGAAACAATAGTAAAATTATATACATACTACTTACAAGTATCAGTAGGTTAATCGGATCTTTAACAAAAACTATGTAAACAAAGTCCATCCTTCGGTCTTTCTTGGAAACAAATCTATCAATCACTATTTCATTAAACTTAGGGAGGGTCTTCACCAGTTCTTTCTCTATTGATAACATGGCTAAGGCATTAAGTCTTTCTTGAGACATCGTACTTCTCAAAAAGTTTTTTATCCTCTTCAGAGTCGAGAAGCATCGTTCGGCTTCAGCTGAAGTCATTGGGATTGTCGATATCATCCTTAAAAGCTTATATGACTCTGAAAACGAATCTTTCAGATCATTTTGTATAAGAAATTGCAGTAAGCTCACAGCACCATTCATACATCTTATGTCTTCACGTCGGTAAAACACTCCAAGTTCGGTTTTTAGCTTTGCTTTGTCCAAAAAGGGGTATTTTTCTATTGTTTCATCTAATGCAGATTGAGGAAATGATTTACTGTACTCACTAAATTTTTGAGGAACAATAAGGGATACGGCTGAATGGTGCGATGTAAATGAAAACCGCTCTTTTATTTGCGTCAAAATTACATCACATACTTCTTTAGCCGCGATCGTCCTATTAGCATGACCGCCTTCTTCATGTCTTGCTCTTTTGCGTTGTAGAGGCATCTGGCCTACAGCACTTTTCACGGAGTTCATTTTTTTCTCTTTCTTTATTTATTTCCCTCAGAAAGGTTTCCACGTCCCTTTTTGTTCGCACAGGATCTGCATAGGTAAGCTGAATTTGTCTGTATAAAATGTCGACGTGTGGCATTATATTATGGAAAACTGTAAGCCAAAACACAAAAGTTGGGTCTTCCAGCATTCGCCGGATTGCTCCAGCTTTGGTAATAGAAGATTCTTGTTTAGAGGTTGATTCTATTTCCTCCATACAGGTAATAAGGTCTTCCCGATGTTCGAATACTGTATTTACACTTCTGCTTTTAAAATTCCATCTAGTGCTTGAAGCTCGAGGGATTCTTTTCCCGACAATATTATCCAAAATTTCTGCTTTTTGAGGTTAATTGCTGAAAAAGTTTGTTATATCACTCAAATTCGCGAAAAATATCCGCACTTGCTGATTTTGGCTAGCAGCTCGAGTATTCACTAGATTTAATTGATGAGCATAGCAATGGATATAAAAAGCATACTCGTAATGTCGTTGAATAATTGTTTGTACACCGGTTAGGTGTCCGCTCATCACGTTTGCTCCATCATAACTCTGAGAGATTAACTTTTCCGGCTTATCAACAACATTTTTTAGGGCGCCAAGAATGCATCCAGCGATCGAGTCTGAGTCGTGTCCGGGGGGATGTATAAACCCCGAAAATCTTTCTACTGGTTCTCCATTAGGTAATACGTAGCGAAAAACAATAGCTAATTGAAATGTCAAACTAACATCTGTGGTCTCATCACCGATTACAGAGAAGAAATCTGCAAATTTTATTTCCTCCTTAATCTTTTCCTGGCAAACAAGAAGCATACAATCGAGCAGGTCGTTTTGAATTTCTTTTGATGTTCCTTTAAAAACGGTTGCATCACGTAAGTGTTCTCTTAGTGAGGCATCAATCTGAGCAGCAAAATCCACTAAGCCTCGAAAAATCCCAGGATTTGAATAATCATCTCCTTCCCTGTGTCCCCGAAGTGCCAGTTCAAAAGCGCCGCAAAATTTAATGCAGTCAATTATTTTTGATAATGCATAACGATTTTTCTCTACTTTTTCATTATGTTCTTTTACGTTCCTCCGATAAGCGCTGATGACGTATGTCGACTTTACCAAGCAAGTCAAAATCTCTAGCAAAGAGTTCAAATGAGTTTGAGAACATTCATGTTTTTTAATTTTCGAGAGTAAATGACCTAAATCATTCACACCATACTTAATCCAGTTTAAGTTTTCAGAGCTTCGTTTTGCAAATAGCAGACAAGGGAAAGAATATAGTTTATTTGTAGCTTCACAACCGCAGAGCCAAGAAGTCTTTTCATATAAAGTTTCTTTAAATTCCCTTTTGAAATCTCTATCTTTACCTTTGGTCACTTGTACGATATTAAGCTTTGGGGTCGGACGACCACGTTGTTTTATTTCGAGTTTCTTTTCTAATGAAATACTTGAAAAAATTGTTTCTTTTAACACAGACACAGGGGTAGCAGCAATTGCTAATCGATCACCAACATTAACACAACACAAACACAACTGCACTGGGCGCGAGCGACACTGGGAGAGCGAGTAACGTGACGTCTACAACGGCTAGAACAGGACTGGTTCACAAACCGAATGTGCGCACATTCTTTACATGGGAGAGGTTTGCCCCCACCACCGCGCCAATGCCGCACACGTCACCGCTCTTATTTGATCCAGCAGCGCACGTACAGAGCTGTGCGCACAGCTTACACTGCGTCGACTGCACGACTGTTTTACCAGAACGAGCATTTTGTTATTGCATCATAAAACTAAACCAAATTATTTCCCGTTTATTTAGTGTTTGTTAAAATTAATTAATTTATATTTATTTATGTAGGGGGTTCACGTGCTCATGTGCACCAATTAAGAAACCGCCACTGGCAGTAGTGCCAAAACCTCATCTGTTCCGTAGCAAGGTAACAACATGAAATTTGAAATCACGGACGTTCCTTTCACCAGCGTGTCCGATTGCGAACTGCGTAGTGTGATTCGGTTTTTTGCTCCGATTTTTTGCTCGGTGATTTGGCTCCGAGTGATTTCCATGCTTTCCCCCATTTCAAAGAACACCTGGCAGGATAACGTTTCGAAACGGATACGGAAGTGAAACAGGCGATCGACGCCCGGCTCCGAAATCTGGGCACGCAGTGGTTCAAAGAAGGAATTGAAAAACTGTTTTTACGCTACAGAAAATGTATTCACAAGGCTGGGGATTGTATTGAAAAATAAGAACAAGTTTTTGAATTAAAGTATAGTTTTTTTAATTTTTACATGTGTTTTTTATTTGTTATAAATCAGGTAAACTTACTTTTGAGATGACCCTCGTATGATAATTCTTCTCAACCAACCTCTTTGTTTATTTTCCAGCAGTTTCCGTTATAAAATTTTCACGAAAAATTATTATATCTAATAAGACGGCCCAACAGTTTAACTTCCTTTTCCCATTACTTTCAAAAGTTTTCTTCCTTCTTTCATATAAATGACTTTTAAATATTATGTCTTTTTTGTGTATCATGTTTACATATCCTCCTTCTCTTTATGCACGGGTTCTAGCCTACTGCTTCCAGCAGGATCTCCTACTTAATCTGTAATGCCGACCAATCAATTTGTAAAGTAAGATTCCATAGTTGCACAAACAATGTGTAATTTTTACAGCTGCGAACAGACTCCTTGGACGCGGAAACCTTGCTTTACAAGTAGCCTATGTGTCTTCAGTTGTTGTACGTTATTACAATACATATTGCAATTTCTGAAGTAGCATTACTACTGCTTATTGTCTGACTTGTTCGGTTGTCCGATTATGTACTTCATTCCTGACATTAATGTTGCTTTTAATGAATTTTTCCGGTGAAGGATAAAAAAATATAACAAATTTTAACTTATTTGTGTCGACGTTTCGACAGTGTTTATTGTCTCATCATCAGGACCTGTGTATGAATACAAAAGAAATGTCAAACACAACAGAACAATTATTTGAATGAACGTGTTTGTGTATGTGAGTGTGTGCGCGTGTGCGTGCGTATCCTTGTGTATGTGAAGGAGTTGAGATTGTTTGTTTTAGATCATCAAATGTTTTCTACAAAAACAACGAGAAAATTATAATATCACAGAACTTAATTTATACAATATTACAATTTAAATTACTCATAATATAATGGTATTAGTAATTCACTATAAAAGCAGTAATCAACAATTAGATATTAGAATTGGTGCAGAAACGTTTATACAGCTATAATATATTTTACTATGTTATATGTTGACAGGTAGGTATATGTATAAACCTGTCACATATACAAGGATATGTGACTCACAACTCCTTCACGTATACGAGAATACGCACACACTCACATACACAAACACGTTCATTCAAATAATTATTCTGTTGTGTTTGACACTTCTTTTGTATTCATACACAGGTCCTGATGATGGGAATAAACACAGTCGAAACGCCGACTGTAAATTTAAAACTTATAAAATTATAAGTTCAAATTTGTGTTATTTTTTTTGACCGATCCTCACAAACCATTCACCGGAAACATTCATTGATTGACGGTCACTACGAATTTAATGTTGTCTTTAATGTTAGTATGCATAACAGTGATTAAAACAGTGAACAAGATAACCAAAACTTTTAATAAAACAACCACATGGAATTTACAACAAACACATGCAACAGGCCACACATTAGGTAATATATAAACTCAGATGCGCGCACCCACACACACCGACATATATGAAACGAAGTTTCTCACTTCATGGATAGTATTTTAGTGACCCTTAGATTGTTCTAGTGAATTAGATGTTGAAAAAATCAGAGTTAAAGTCGATACTGTAGTACAGGTAGGATTACCATATTTTTTCAGACAAACCAACAACATTGCTTTGAAGACAGAGGATACTCCCTCAAAAAGAGGGCAACGTAGCTTCACCCTACTTATTAATGTTTTTTCCAAAAAGGTAAATTTCCTTTAATTACTATGTCAATTCATAAAATATGCTTGTTAATGTGTTTTATTCTAAGAACTGTAAATATATATAAAAAAATGAATGTGTATTTTTAATTAAAATAATTTGTCATCTATGTGTAATAACTTCCAATAAATAATTGTAGACTAATAATTGAAAATAGTTTATAAAGGCTAGTTAAATCGTTTAATTAGTTTACAGATATTTTAATTGTTTTCGGAAATATAAATTTAATAATTAAAAATGTGTACAGATTAGGATTTAATAATAATGATACCTTTAATTAGTCATTTGTATACAAAGCAATTTCCATTATTTGTAACATAATTAGAGAAACTTCTCTGACTTGCATTTTCAACATTACTTAACAAATATGTGTAACGTTATTGCATGTTATTTATTATAGCTTATTGAATTAAGAACAAAAATGCTTGTGTAATTATTTGTACATTTTATTTAACAGGTATAGGACAAATATTAATTTAGGACATTTTCCCAGACACAGGACCGGACTGGCAGGGATGATAACTGACATCTGGTAATACCAGAATAAGCCAATGCAGTATCTTGCTTTCTTATCTGTCGTCTACAGCCTATAAAAAATATCGGTATGGAGAACCATACATGACTTACATGTTCTAAGATTTATATTTAAAATCATTTTCGAAATGAAATATTTCCATAGAAACTACTTCTTTCTTCGACCTTAACCACAGTATTGTAGTCACTAACGTGTACCACCTCAAGATAGCGCACTCGATTTTCACTGATGATGGCAGTCGATGGCACTGCCGAAACGTCTGGTTTTGCAGAAAACATTGGACCACGGCCAAACAGCCCGGGAAGGAATTTTAACAAAAAACTACTTCTTTGTTGCCGATAACATAGTACACATATAAACATATATAAATAATTATCCCCTCCTCCTTCAACTATCATTTTCATTTATAGAAAATTACCCCCTCCCACTTCAACTACCGATCTTCACCAAAATCAATAGGCCTTTGAGTCCTCTACAACTCAGGCAAATATGCAAAAAATTATTTGATTCTGTTTGAATTTACGGCAGTAATCGTTCATCATAGAAAAAAATACTCTTGTTAAAACGTTGCTAATAAAC
This sequence comes from Magicicada septendecula, assembly GCA_034769895.1. Classification (NCBI taxonomy): domain Eukaryota; kingdom Metazoa; phylum Arthropoda; class Insecta; order Hemiptera; family Cicadidae; genus Magicicada; species Magicicada septendecula. Next base: position 455,159,316 of record CM068374.1, on the reverse strand, counting down.
TACCCCTCCTCCTTAACCGATCTTCACCAAAAACTGAGTCCTCTACAATTCAGGGATGTGTGCAAAAAGTAATTTGATTCTGTTTGAATGTGCGGCAGTTATTGTTCGTCATAGAAAAAATTACCGTAGAAAAATCGTTCGTCGTAGAAAAATTCTACACACAGACACTTTCCAAAAAATGATTTTTTCTTTATATTTTGAGGGTAGTACAATCAGAATCAGCCCTTACCTCGAACACGATTTTTTCGCCATGACCGTACTTCCATTTCCTTATGGAAAATGGAAGTAATAACTAAGAACTTATGACCTTTATTATCGACGAATCGATACGTAATAGACAAAACAGCTATTATTTTTCTATGCAAAACTAACCAATAGAAGAGAACTAATAAAATAATGAGGAAAACTTAGCGATGTATTCACCTCCAGAGATGAGCGGAAAACCCCACGTCGATTGTATTATCTAAAACTTGTAGTTAATTACCTGTTTTTGTAATTCATCCATCAATTTCATGCTACTTCGGCGGTGACGACTCAGCGTGCAGTAAAATCCCCCGCTCTTATCTTTCAGGATTTTCCTGCCCACGATAAGGTTAGAGGTTGATAACAGCTAGTCGCAAATCAAACTGGTTAATATAGTAACGTGGGATTAGAATGAACAGAGGAAGTCATGAAACTGCAGTGAAATACTGCACTCATGACACGACTCTATAAATACGCGTAAATACACAACACGTAAACCTCGCTTCGGGTTGCATGCTAAGCGTGATCCATTGTTGGATACTTTTTCAACCAGTCATTGCGACTACAATTGCGTTCTTCTTCAGTGTTCCTTTTGATCTTGTCACCGACAATGGTGAACTCGATGGTTACGTTCGATCATTCTACTGGTTATATGGGCGCATGCACTTTGTGTCCCGGATTTCAATAGCCTTTGCAAATCATACGGCAGATGCATTGCTACCTTTTAACTGGTTTCTATATTGAAGCTTAAGAACCATAAAAAGCTTTTAAAAGCCTTAATTAATCACAGTAGTACAGAAATTTTAAGAATTAAACTACAATAACACAAGAGTTCAAATAGTTTAATTGAAGAATTAAACTACAAACCATGACTTTTCGTGGTGTATAGCTGTAATATTTATGTAATCTCTTGGCCAGTCAATATGGCTAATCAGAACGAGGTGCTATTAACAGAAGAAATTTAATTTGTTTTTGTATTTTACCTGTAAAGAGTATAGCTAGAATTAGTTGTGAAGTGAAAGTATTGATGATTTGTTTATTACTAAAAACAATTTTATTGTTATTGTTATGTTTATTGTTAAACAATTATCATAATAATTTCATTTTATTTGCCTAGATTATATCAGATTTAGTTGAATGTGAAAGTGTTGATTTTATGTTGAAAACTGTCATAACTGCCAAATATTAGGTTAATTATTTTATATTATTTATAATAATTGTTAATACTATATCCTACTTGTAACCATTGATGTGAAACAAGGTTAAAAAAGGATTATTGCAGTTGGAGTTAATTTTGAAATGTTAAGGATCTATTTTTTAGTATATGTTAGTATTCAGTATAAGTCTGTATAAGGTTTCAGTGACTGCACGATAAATATGTGACAAAACATGTATGGCGATAAGAGGTAATCGGACCCATGGATGATTGTTTTTTGTTGAACCAAATGTATAAACCTCAAGGATGTCAATAAACCTTAACTTGTCACTGCTCACAGTATGTGATGAGCAGGTAATTCCCAGTGCTATAAATGTAATGAACGTTGTGAACTTTACAATGCGAATATAGATAAAAAATACCGTCGACCGTCGTTGTCACTTTAATCACTGCAAAATGCCATTTATCTTAAAGGACATATTAGTTAATCCCACGAGTATCTACAGCCCTGCGTGAAACCCCAAATGTAAACATGAATAATAATAATAGTAGTAATATTATTTTAATGGAATAATTTATTTAATGGAATAATAGCAATAATAATAATTATTATTATTAAAAATTATTATTATTATTATTAAATAAAGACGGATTATTAGGAAAATATTAGGCCCACGAAAACTTCAGAAGGTTGGAAATTAAGAAGTAATGATGAAATATATCAAAACTAGCTGAAGTACCCGTTCTACGCCCGGGTGGCGAGCATTTTTATTGGCACACATTGATAAAGCCACGGCTGGCTATGAAGTTTAAGTATTGGGCGAAAACTTCTTTGTAGACCACATTTTTGGTGTAAACTCTGTGGTCTTTCTTTAAGTTGCCTTGTTGGTCAGTTCCTAAGACTTTTACCTTGACTTGCTGAAAGGACTTTGTTCTTGAAAATGCAACATAAAGTTGTCCATGACTGAATACTGGAGATGGCAAATAAATACCAACTGAATCCAGTGTTTGTCCTTGGCTTTTGTTGATGGTCATAGCAAAAGCAAGTCTAAATGGAAACTGTTTTCGTCTTAATGTAAAGGGAAGGTCAGTGTCACTGGGTGCAAGAATAACTCTTGGAATAAATACTTACTTTGAACAAATTCATTACTTATTCATTGGATCATCAGAAATACGTATAAACATACATTTTACAATTAAAACATATACAAAAATATAGGACAATTACAAAATATATAGACGTATCTGTATACAAAATTACAAAACATATCAATAGAATCGCATAGTAAAAACATTAAAACTTGAGGAACGGATAAAGGTATACATTCGATGCCGGTAAATATCATTTGTTTATTTACTTGTTACTATGGTAATGAATTCTGGTCTCCTATACCGGTGACTGACACACTACCTACCGCGTTATATTATAGATATAGAAAATATAACAGAAAAAAATGAGAAAAAGAAGACTATTATTTTTTTGGACATTTACATAGAATAGACGACAATAGGTTAACAGAGCAGATCTTCATATATCTGTGGGGAAGAAGTCAACATCAAGTTGGATTAAAGAAGTCCAAAGGATTTAGAAAAAAATAATATACACGCAGAAGAAGCAATAGAAAGATAAGTTTTTCGGGCAAAACTGTTAAAAATGGAATGAGTCCAGGGTAGGAGAGATAAAAACGCAGGTTCAAAGTGGACTGAAGACAGGAAGAAGAGACAGTAAAAAGATGAAAGAATATTGGAGAAAAAGAAAAGAACAAAGAATAAAGAATTGAAATTGGCATGTGGTCCTTAGATGGCCGATACAAAAAATAATAATAATAATAATATCTTTACTCCCGTCATTAAAATTCAAAATGATCAGTACATTCTCAACACCGGGAATTACCTGCTAACCACAAACTGTGAGCACTGACAAGTTAAGGTTTATTAAAGCCTTTGTTATATTTTTAATTCAACATAAAGCAGTCTGCGATTAGCTCAAATCGGCAACATTTTGTTACGTATTCATTGTGCAGTCACTGAAACCTTATACAGACTACACCAAATACTTAAGTACGGAATATTTAAAAACAGATCCTAAACATTTCAAAATTAATCCCAACTGAAATAATCGTTTTTTAACCTTAATTCACATCGATGATTACAGCGAAGATATATTATTAACAAATATTAATAATAATATAAACAATTAACATAATACTTAACAGTTACGACAATTTTCAGTAATAAAAAAAATCCAATGCGTTTTCACATCACAACTAAATCTGGATATGATCTTTACAAATAAATGAAAACACAGATTAAATTTCCTTCAGTTATTGATAGAATTTCATGTGGTTAAATTGTTTTTAACGGTATGCAGGATAATAAATGTGTTCACTTGTTTTTTATTTATTACTTACGATTTCAGATATTTAAGAAAAATTATTTTGTTTTTTATTTATTTTTTTATGTGATTACGCAAACGATTATAGAATTTAGAATACAAACGTAAACAAACTCGTTATATATGCTACTCGCAATTGCCGGTTTTGGGCACTACCCGAAATTTTTTGCTCACTCCGCACAGTGCGAGAGGCAAAATACTCACTTCGCGAAGTGAGAATTTTATTTCAGACAATGGGTGAAATGAATTACGTACTCAGCGGACTGGGTATTTTGAGTTACACATTGTTCGAAATGAAACTGTATTTCGGGGATTGTGCAAATCAAAATACCCCGAATTTTACTTTACTCACCTCGGAAAATGCATATTTCACTTTAATGTTTTTCTAAAGTTAAGACAGGTTAATTCGAAACCCATTTTTTTTTTATTCTTAGTCCAACTTAATATTAACACAGGAGACTAGATCATAAAAAAATAGGCTAGAGAGACTCGGCTACAATGGCTTATTTCCTGAATATCGGATTGTACCAAAAATTTATTTATGAACCCAATATGTCTGACAACGTTTCTGACGAAAGGTGCATGAATGGATAAATATTGAAGTAAAACTATATACCTATGTTAAAATCATTGGAGAAAAGTCAGAAAAGTGGACGATTCTTGCTACGTGGGATCAATACAAGACAGAAAAGAAACTTCTGATTTACCAACTAAAGAACTTACCAAGATGATATTTGATATCAGAAAAACAATAGGTATGTTAAACTCAATGCTACGGAGCAGAAGCGTTAATAATGGAACAAGACCTATTATAAATCAAATTACAGTTATACGTTTTTACTGAGAGCATCAAGTAAAGTACATATACAAGGATTTATTGGATGAGGCAGCAATTGAATTGGCCTCATGATTCTGAATAGATGCCTTACAGAATCCGGCGGTGACTCTAACCCACAAACTATTGCAAAAGAGGTGAGAATGTTTGGCACAACGGCACGGAAATCGTTGGAAAATATAAAGAAAACAAAAAAATATAAAAAGTATTAAAGGATTAATCCACCCATCTATGTGTGATTACGTATACAGCATCGCCGCCCGTATCTCGCATTCCAGAGACCCTGTTGTTCCAGTCTCCTCGTCGCAAAGCCTCTTTACTTCATCTCATCATAAACAATCGTATTAATCGTAATAATTATTACAATACGAAAAGTATTGTTACGACGTCACAGAACAATCTACGTGTTTATCGAACGTTCCAGAGAGTTCCAGAATGTAAGCGTGTGGCGTACGTGTTTGTAGACGAATTTGCGAGTCTTCTCGATGCCGCCAGCCGTGCGGACTGTGTCAAGGCCGCAGTTAATTACGTAATTCATACGGACGCTAAGACGCAATTAGGAATCGTCTAGATTTTCGGCGACTATAAATACAATTACTCAGGGACGCTCGAGTCAGTATAGCAGCGATATATTTACAGATCGGTTCGAGAGTTATTCTCGGGCGATATTACTGTGCGCGTTCAAGTGGTTATTAGTAAAGTGTTGTGTTTTATAATCGGGCGGTATAATTGTAATACAAGTGTGTTTAATATTAGAGACATTTTATTGCGTGTGAACAATTTTTATTTGATTTGTTGTAGTAGACTGTGTTGTTAATTACGAACTGTTTAACTGTGAAATTAAAGCTGGTGATTAGTGACTTAATTGGTGTCTTGTACTTATTTTGTTTCCACTGTACCTACGACGATCGAGTAGACGTCGTAACAGTATGAATCAAAAACCTTACAAAAATTGCGGAAGTCGAACAGACCTGGTTGACAACGTATTTACCAAGCGTGGTGTGTGTGTGTGTGTGTGTGTGCGTGCGTGCGTGCGTGCGTGTGTGTGTGTGTGTGTGTGTGTGTGTGTGTGTGTGTGTGTGTGTGTGTGTGTGTGTGTGTGTGTGTGTGTGTGTGTGTGTGTGTGTGTGTGTGTGTGTGTGTGTGTGTGTGTGTGTGTGTGTTGGCGGGGGGATTAGGCAAACAACGAACACGCGCGATTACAATCGGAGCAGCAACACGTTCACAACGGTTCCGTCGACGTTTGATTACTTCGTACTTGATCAACTTGACAGAGTTATCCTTTGTTACCGTTGTAGCGTATCGTGCTTGGTGGCAGCAGATAGTTTCGTTTTGCTTTACAAAAGCAACAGTGATGGCGAACGTGTTCTTTACGTAACAGTGTGAAAGATTTCGGCACGTAGGCGAATACGCCACACGCGCATAAAGTAACTAAAGGGTGATTCAATTAGAGGTTTCAATTTTAATGTGAAATAAAACGCATTGGTTTTTGACAAACTCTTAATTTATATTTATTTCGATATGTTGTTTAGACATTGACATTAAACATGATAAATTATATCATATATGATACCAAATGGCTGCCACGAGCGGCCCTCCAGACTTTCGCCCTTTTGATGAAATTTTCCATTACAGTATACTTTCCGGCATGACCCCTGCGTCAGTTCATGAATAACATGGCGTATCTCGTCCTTTAGCTCTGGAATCGTTTTGGGGTCATTGGCATACACCTTCAGCTTCAAATGACCCCAAAGAAAATAATCCAACGGAGTGAGATCACGCGATCTTGGTGGCCAATGTTGATCGCCGAAACGAGACATGACGGAGCTGGAGGGAGAACTTTGTGTGCAACAACTGTACTGTTTCTCGCGCTGTGTGGCAAGTAGCACCCGTCTTGTTATCAATATCATCCAGTTGGTGCCAAAAATAATGTTTTATCATCTCCCGATAACGTTCACCATTGACTGTTACTGCGTCACCACGGGTATTTTCAAAAAAGTACGGTCCAATCATGCCGCCGTTACGGTTACAAACAACATTATTTAATAGTGTTCATCAGTAAAAAAAAAGCTAATTGTATACACATTTCCTTTGCCCTTACGACAAAGACTTTTTTTTTAGTATTTACCCTATTCAATAATTCTTTATATTATTTTGTTTTCTACGGATGTGGATGAGGTAAGATCACTGATTGTTTAGTTAGTACTGCAGTTAGACATTTCTATTACATTTTTACCATCATACGTAACAGTTTCAGTTTAATATAGATTTTTGTTAAAACCTTAACGGAAAATAAATTACATTTTCTACAGTTTAAATTTATCTTATCCATTTCTTGAACATTGTTATTTGCTGAATTAAAGCAATTTTTTATTAGTCATTTACATTTAAAGACATTTTGGTGCCAGAGGTAATTAACACAATACTATTTTAGCAGCACGGTTTGAAGTTAGTTACCGGCAAGAAGTGGTGATATTAGTAGAATGGAACCTTTTATATATTTAGAATTATATTGTTACGACATCACAGAACCATCTACGTGTTTATCGAACGTTCCAGATGAATCCAGCTGAATCTGTGTGGCGTACGTGATTCTCGACGCATTAGCTAGACTATATCAGAAGCCGCGCGGACTGTGTCAAGGCCGCAATTAATTACGTCGTAGGTAGAGATAACGCGTAGTTTGGAATATTCTGGTCTGTGAGCGGGGGTTTAAATACAAGGCGGCAGCGGCCTTAGTTCAGTTATAGTTGCGATATATTACGTGCGGTTCGAGTTTATTGTCGGGCGATTACAAGTGACTACTGTGTGCGTTCAAGTGGTTATTAGTGAAGTATTGTGTTTTATAATCGGGCGATATAATTGTAATACAATTGTGTTTTATAATAGTTGACATTTTATTGAGTGTGAACAATTTTTATTTGATTTATTGTTAAGAGACAGTGTTGTTAATTACTAACCGTTTAACTGTGAAAATTAAAGCTGGTGATTAGTGACTTAATTGGTGTCTTGTATTTTGTTTTCCACTGTACCTACGATGATCAGTTAGACCGTCGTAACAGTGTGTATTCCAAAGGACATACTTCAGCACATGACACGATGCGGTGTCGAGATACTGATTGTCGCGGCGTAGACGAGATGCCGACCAGATCAAATGTCGACAATCAGTATTGTCGAGACCAAATTTCAAGGCAGTTACCGCAATGTTTGGTGGAGACCATATCCGCGACTTCACTGTTGAATCATTCTGCACGAAGCTGCTCATCTTGCCGATGATCGTGGATAACGGATAACAGTCACTTCCGTCTACGGAGACACAACTCTGACGAGGGAAACATTCCCACGTCCTGTTCAGACGAGAGAAGACATATTACGTGATCGAAACCGTGGCGTGTAAAGGTCACAAACACAACCGGCCTTTGTTGGTTTTGTGTCAGATTAGAAATCTAAATCCTGAATTTAAAAGATATTTTTAGAATGGAACGATGGATTAGTGAAAGTGACACGGCCGAATTGCAACCTGATACACTGTGTACCGTACTAGCAGTTGCAGTTGCATAAGTTACTTACCGCAAGCCTTGTCGCCATATAAATAACTGTTATCCTTGGACTTGATTAATATTACCTACTCTCAGACGTCTAAAAAACAGCAACCACGCCAAAAAAGAAGTCTACAATGTAATTCAAGTTGACTGTCTTTGTTTCGTTTCAATTTCCATTTCCCAAATATTCTCATTTCTTTTTCGTAAAGAAAAGAGTGCATTTTCATTTTGAATTTAAAAAAATGTTATCACCTTATCACAAAATATTATCACAAGTCTTATTATAACTTATCATAACTTGGTTATCATAAAATATTAAAAGATTATATTTTATCATCATTTTACCATGATTATGGTTTTTTTTAGTTTAATAAATTTTTCCGGCGAAGGGTTTGTGAGGATCTGTCAAAAAATATAACAAATTTTAAATTATTTGTGTCGACGTTTCAACAATACTTATTGTCATCGTCAGGACCTGTATATGAATACAAAATAAATGCTAAACAACAACAACAGAGCAATAATTTGAGTGATCGTGTTTGTATATGTGAGTGTGTGTGCGCACGCGCGTGTGCTTGCGTATGTATGTACCATTGTATATGTGAAGGAGTTGAGATAGTTTGTTTTACATCATTAAATCTTTTCTTTAAAGACAACTAGAAAATTATAATAGCACAGAACTTAATTTATATGATATTGCAATTTAAATTACTCATAATGTAATGGTATTTTTAATTAATTAGGCCTATAAAAGCAATAATCAACAATTAAATATTAGAATTGATACAGAAAAACGTTTATACATATACCTGTCAACATATAGCGTAGTAAAACATATTGTTACGACGCTCTACTGATCGTCGTATGGTACAGTGGAAAACGAAATACAAGACACCAATTAAGTCACTAATCACCAATTTTAATTATCACAATTAAATACTTTCTAATCAACAAGATAGTCTCTTACAACAAATCAAATAAAAATTGTTCACACACAATTATAATGTAAACGAGTAGGCCTATAAAACACAATTGTACTGCAATTGCCTTGAACGATTATAAAACACATAACACTTCGCCATAATAAACACTTGAAGGCACAGAGTAATCGCCCGACAATAACTCGCAATTCAAACTGAACTGACCGTCGCTGAGTACTTGTATTTATACCCCGCCGAAAATCCAGAATATTTCATACACTACGCACCAGCTCTACACTAGGACGCAATTTATTGCGGCCTTGACACAGTGCGCGCGGTTGGCGACGTCTAGAAAAGTCTCGCGGGCGCGTGTTGACATCACGTACGCACACAACATTACAGCCGTAGGATTCCTCTGGAACATTCGAGAAACACGTAGATTGTTCTGTAATGTCGTAATAGCTAAATACGGATTATAGGGATGTTCAATTCATCATCAGAGGTTCATCTGCTGTATAGCAGGTTTACTTTATGAACTCCTCCACTGTTCTCTGTCTTCTGCCAGCCTTTTCGTGGTAATGTAGTTTTCTACCTTGATGTTGTCCATCAACTGTCGTCTCTTTCTTCCTCTTCTTCTTTTTCCGCTAACCATGCCTTCTAGACTGTCTTTTATAATAGAATTTCTTCTTAAACAATGTCCTATCCAGTCCTTCTTTCTTTTCCTTATTGTTTTTAATATTTTTCTTTTCTCTCCCACTCTTCTTAATACTTCCTCATTCCGTACTCCGTCTTCCCATTTAACTCCTTCCATTCTTCTCCACATTCACATTTCAAAAGCCTCAATCCTTTTTTCATCTTCCTTCGTAAAGTCCACGTCTCCACTCCATACAATGACACACTCCATATATAACACTTTGCTAACCTTTTCCTTAGTTCTTTGTTTAATGGCCCGTTTAACAAATTTTTCTTTTCATTGAATGCGATGTTCAATTAGGTCTATGTAATTATTAAAAATTATTTTTATTTTTTTTTAACAGATAACTGTAGTGCAATTCTTAACACTACTTGGAAATCTAAGGGATCCTTAATGCAGTGGTTTCCCGTTGCCTTCTGCATCCGAATGCCGTTGTTCATGTATCCTGAATCATCCGCCTTTTGAGGCGATTTCTCACCTCAAGGACAATAGGTTGCCCTAATCCTCTACCTGCTCTTCCGCCCTCCTAAGAGGCCGTTGGAACTTGATAGAGGGAGTCTCCTTATTCCGGGAGACACTCGACCGTCAGAGCCTCATCAGCGTGGCAGGGTGCACCGCGTGCAGGGGAGGTTGACATTAAGGTGGATGAGGCTGGTAATGTTCAATGGTGGAACATGGTGGAAGATGTTCAATTAGGCCTATGTAATTATTAAAAATTATTTTTATCATGTTTCACTCACTACTGGTATTAAAACCCCCGTCAGTATTTAGAGAATTTTAAATTACACAATAACTGTAACTGTAACTGTAGACATCTCTGATGTAAGTTCGTACGTTCTGCCAAAGTATCCTCTTCTTCACCGCTCCCCCCATACTTTCTATGCCACCATCTGTTCAAGATTTTCATGAACACTATAGTATCGATATTGATATGTTCCGTATTGATACAGTTGGCGTGTCAGTGCGTTACTTAATCAACTGGTTTGGCACCGTGCCCTGCCCACGAGTGCTTTGCTATTTTCGTAAAAAGCGGAAAGGACAGGGTGGTGTAAGCGAAGTACTTACAAAATATGTTACGTATGTCGCATAAACGTAACAAATTAAGCAGCCGATAGTCGAATTTCAGCTGCTAGTTCGAATGGTCGACACTGACCTTTCATCCCGGACGTCCTCGAGAGTTCCGTTACACGCTGTATGTGATTGTAAACGCCCCATGACATAATAATCTGTCCTAGCAGATTTTAATTTCGCTTTTTAACTATGTTATAAAATCCTCTTCTAGTTTTAGTTACAGTACTATTAATAGGAAGAACGCTGAAGAAACGTTAGCGATTGCACGAACTGAATGTTCCAGCATCTATTTACGTCTAGATCACATTCCGATTATATGGAGATTCAAAGGATAAATTGCAATCAATAGATGTCCTATATAGTCTATGATTATGTAGCGAATATAATACATTTATCACGAAAACAAGATTAATGGCGTTTCATTAAGGAGATGCAATAAATAAAATTGTAATTAACAGTCAACCAATAAAATATGTTATCTCAATTCGTTAGACTATATGGGTTGTGAAAAGTATTACTGCCATGAGTGACAATGAGGCGAATATTAAACTCAATAACCGTTTACCTAAGTGGCGTACAATCACCAGAACTTTCAGTGCAAGAACTGCAAAATTTTATTTACTTAAATTTTACATGGTGTGACGGCAGCGGTATGCGAACATCTGCTCTCCGGTACCAGCGGTGGACGAGGGGAGCCAATCCGGCATCAGCAGCCGCCGAGACGTGACCAACTGCGTGTTCGGAGCTAGCGAATCGGCGATCCCGGTTAGTTAAAAAAACCCGGGCCGGCAGAAAATTTTGCGCACTTCATCGCCACACCATCGGACGCACTTCACCTCCTCTTCTCTCTCGGACGACATCGGCGCGGAGTCAGCCGGAAGGAACGGCCGAAGAATAGAACCGGCGTTCTTGCGTCTTCGCCCTCCAGTTCCGCGCCAGCGATGGATTTCGCTGGGCCGGCAGCCGACTCTACAACCGGTGCCGGAAGAAGAGGAGGACTGTAGTACGCCACGAACAGCAGGCGCAGCCGCCGAACATCTTAGCGCGGCACAATCAACATCAGCTTTCTCGCCACAAGGTCCTTTTTAGGGCCACCAAAAACGATAGTGTGTACGATTGGCGCCATTTGTCATGCGGCAAGCCTTTTGTCCGGTGACAAAGGAAAAGGCCGTTCTGATCCTTTCCTAATCGCCGTGCTCATATACGGGGGCAAGGTATGTTCCTAACAATTTCGAATTAGCCTAGGATACAAACGGTGGAGATGTAATTTTAAATTTTTAACATTTGCACGAGCCCAGACCGTATCAGCAATGACTTGATTAGGAAAAAGGTAGAAACATTCTTAGTTACGCAACAGTCAAGAGGAACTGCCGAACGTGGATGGATCGTGTAGACTGAATGGAGCAGATAACATAGTGATACTGAGCAACCATTTCAATACCGACCAGCAGGGAATCGTAGCTTTGGGACATCAAGGAACACATAATTTTTAAAAGCTTGAACAGGCCAAAGGGCCTAATGGCATGACACGGAGGAGGAAGAAGAAGAAGAAGAAGAAGAAGAAGAAGAAGAAGAAGAAGAAGAAGAAGAAGAAGAAGAAGAAGAAGAAGAAGAAGAAGAAGAAGACGATGATGATGACGTTGATGTCGACGACGACGGTGAAAATGTTACAGAAAATGTAAGAAGAAGGACAAAATGTAACAGGAACAATTCTCACTAGACTTAACTTGACAGCCCAAGAGCCAACTACAGGTTTGTCATAGTGTTCGAACGCTAGATACAAATGGAAAGAACGCGCCGCTGCTTGCCTTCTGTGTGCTGTCTGCCTTACTGGATGCCTGCAAACGGCAACTTCGCGCTTTGCAGGCGAGAACGCTAGTCGGTGAGATCCGATTGCCATGAACGTTTCATGAAAATATTTTAACAACAGCCGTGTGTGTGTGTGTGTGTGTGTGTGTGTGTGTGTGTGTGTGTGTGTGTGTGTGTGTGTGTGTGTGCGCGTGCGTGCGTGCGTGCGTGCGTGCGTGCGTGTGTGTGTGTGTGTGTGTGTGTGTGTGTGTGTGTGTGTGTGTGTGTGTGTGTGTGTGTGTGTGTGTGTGTGTGTGTGTGTGTGTGTGTGTGTGTGTGTGTGTGTGTGTGTGTGTGTGTGTGTGTGTGTGTGTGTGTGTGTGTGTGTGTGTGTGTGTGTGTGTGTGTGTGTGTGTGTGTGTGTGTGTGTGTGTGTGTGTGCTTCAACTAAATACAACTTTTTAAGTATTAAACTTCATTACCACAAGTATTACGTCACACGTTTTCAGCAGCAAGTATTACGTGCACACGTCTCACGCCGCACGTTTCACACGTATGCGAAACAATTGACACCTCTTTCGAAAAATTTAAATACGATGTTTTTATATGTGTAATAATTTTCGTTGAGATCATCATGTTCGATGGCATAAGAATACACTCTTTAAAAAAATGTGGTAACAAATTTTATGTAAAATAGCAAAACTATGCCCGACCCACTTATATCGTGTTTATATATATCGAAATATATATCGTGTTGATATATCGAAAGTAAAAACATTGCTAAGACTTTCCTGACTTTTCACGGTCATTGCTTAAAAATTTTTTTTAAGTTTACTGAAGCATATTTCTGTAGATGCAGCTGTTGCAGTATATTAATAAAAAGTCTGTCAAGTCAAAACAGTGAATTAATTACTTTGCGGAATTTTAAATGTTTTTTTATGAACGTTCTGGTCTAAAATCTCCAATAACTTTCACATTTATTATATCGCTTAAGAACTTGGTTCTATTTATACTTTACTGCAAGGTCTGTACAGCACTTAAGGTAGTTATATTATTATTGTTTTATTATTATTTTGTAGTTGAACCTACAGTTACGAATCTGGCATCTTTTCTGTCCGTTGCCAGTTCAGCAGTTCGTGGCCAGGCGAATGTCATATTATTTCGACTACCTTATTATATCTTTGTCAGGTGTTGGCCCTAAGTTAGTCGGTGGATCGCATCCTACCTTCATCATTTCAAGTGGGACTTGCTGAGGAAGCTTCCTAGAGTTTCTTGGCTACGTCAGGAATTCTGTAAGGTTCCAATTTAGGACGTCTCAGATACGAAAGCAGATCTGCGGTCCTTACGGACCCGAAACTGCTGCTCCTTCAGCACACTGATAGTGTTGTCTCAAAGCCAGAATGAAATGAGGCTTATCGAATTGATCGAAGGACATTTAAAGAGTATAGTATCCTGTGTCAGTCTTTACCACTTACATGTCACTCAAACTCACGGAAGCTTATAACATGCTTCTGTCATTTGAAACAGAGGCCATGACTACTCTACTAAATCTACTGAGGTAATTCAAGGGAGTTTCTTGGACGGCCAACAATTTTGGATTATTGGATCGTGAAGTGGAGGCTGAAAATTCTGTCTCACTCCTCATTCAACCAGGAGAACGTTTCCTCTCAACCAACTGGCTTACTCTTTTTTACTTCCATGTTCCATAAGGAAATGGAAGTATGGTGATGGCGAAAAAAATCGTGTTCGAGATAAGGGCTGATTCTGATTGTACCACCCTCAAAACATGAAGAAAAGTCATTTTCCGAAAAGTGTCTGTGTGTGAGTCTGTGTACAATTTTTTCTATGGCGAACGATAACTGCCGCAAATTCAAACAGAATCAATAATTCTTTGCGTATGTGCCTGAGTTGTAGAGAACTCAAGACCTATTGATTTTGGTGAAGATCGGTTACGGGGAAGGGATAGTTTACCAGCAACGTTTCATGTTTTAACAAGAGTAAAGTACGTAATTTTGATAAATAAAGTATCCTGAGAAGAAGGTCATAATAATCCACTGTAGAAAGGTAGATGAAATATCTATAAATGAAAATGATAGTTGAAGGGGGAGGGGATAATTTGTTATATGTGTAGTACGTTATCGGCAACAAAGAAGTAGTTTGTTGTTAAACTTCCTTCCCGGGTTGTTTGGCCGTGGTCCAATGTTTTCTGCAAAACCAGACGTTTCTCAAGTGGCATCGACTGCCATTATCAGTGAAACTCGAGAGGGATAACTTGAGGTGGTATACGTTAGTGGTTCAGGCTGAAGAAAGAAGTAGTTTCTATGGAAATATTCCATTTAAAAAATGTTTTTAAAAATAAATCTTAGAACATGGAATTCATCTATGGTTCTCCATTCGGATATTTCATAGTGTCCTTCACAGACTTGCCGGATTTCCCATGAGTACTGGTTTACACGTGTAAGGCCAGATTTATAGGTGGTCATAAAGCTTCAAGGAGTCCGATTGATAGGTGTGTTGAGTTGCCAACCGCTATGTTGACACCCTCGATTGCTTTATTGACACAAAGCAATTCGCACTGTGGTGTAAAAATGAGAGATTCTCTGAATCGACTTTCTTTGAACTGCCGCATTCATCCGCGGAGTAGGCCTATATTGATTATGTAAATTATACTTCATGTTCCCACTATCCTTGTCACAGTCTCTTCTAAAACTGACTCCAAAAGACCCTTGAGAATTAATATTGCTAACAAGAATAATAGTCTATTATAGGGTTCGCTACAACCGTTCTATCAGTCTTGTTCCTCTACTGGTTGTCTTTTTAACGTGATAATGTTTTTAGGCTGGGGGCCATTCCACAAAATGTAACGTCATCGAAACATGTAAGGCTTCCACACTTCCGATTCCCCAAAGTCTAGAAATCTTCGGTCTCTGTCGTTTTAACATGATAATGTTTGTTATATAGTAAATATATTTGTTATATAGTAAATATTTCTATTATATAGTAAATATTAAAATCATTATCATGCTTCAATGTTTCGGTTTCTTCGAAATTCTTTCTTTTTTGTTCCACGTTGGGTGGATCAGCATAGCGTAGGGGTTAGCGGGAGCTCTGCTCAAAAAATTATTATTACTGTTAACATCGGAGCGTCCATCGTGTAGTAGGTAGTATGTATGCTTACGACACCACGCAGCTTGGGTTTGATTCCCATCAACGGTGACATAATACGTAGCTTTTATATGATCAAATTCCGCTCACAAGTCTTAGCAAACCGGCGATTGATATCCCTCTGTAAGATACTTCTAATCTTAGTCGCCCATAAACTGTAGGCTTCAAATACCTGTAGGCTTCACTGTAAAACACACACACACACACACACACACACACACCATGTATCATGGGTACATGCAGATAATTTATAAAACTAGCCTCGGACTGACGGCCAAGGAGGAAACACTGAGCCTACAGAATGATTCTGCTACACAGAAAGTCAATGTCTTGTGAAACTTTCCGCGGATCTGTTTTAGGTGATCTATTTTTGTGTCCGAAGCTTAAAATCCACGTTATCATAATTCAATTTTCAGCTGTGAATTACATTATTTCACAGCAATGTTTTCAATAAAATCGAGTATGCGGTATTGTATTCCGTGCCCCATAAATAAGTGACGACAGGATCCACTGCCCCTCCGGACCTAAGTCGCATTTCTCTATTTTTCAGTTTATATATCTTCCATAACCATGTTTATTCCGTATCCATATCCATAATCATACAATACGCTATATTATACTACACTTACATTACATTACATAAATAAATACATTGCAATACAAATACACAAAATCAATACATCGTACAGAATATTATAGGCTAATAAAATCGATAAATTACATTTGCACTGCATTTTCAAACTTTTACTAACATCTTACACTCTCTATATTGATTGAAGACTCATTGAGCACTTGGTGAAACATATTACTACAAAGATTTTAAAAAACACAAACATTTGATAGATTCACAAGTTATTCTGGGTCGTCCAATGGAACCGTACTCGGTCGACTAACTGGTCGGGCGTAAACGCCCGCATACGAGCGACTCTGATCCCAAAACGAGTGAAAGCGCTGAATGGCGCCCATTGTGTCAGACTTGGTCTCCCGAATTTAGCCGATCACGGCCGACCTAGTGTCCGATCCCATTGGAATGGGATTTTTTGTGTTAGTACGACGAATGTTTTGCTTTTTATAAATTTGCGTTAATTTCTACAGCTTTCGTTAACGTTATGTACATTGTAAAACTTATTAGCGTAGTTAGCGAGCACATTACACTATGGAATATGCAAGACAAGGGTTAAAATCGTTGGAAACTATATATTCAACGGATTTTACAAAAAATACATAGCACGCATATCTGTTGCGAATTTTAAATTTTCAGTCACGAGAACCACACCAGAGTACAAAATAGTAACTGAGAACCTACCTGATAATCGCTTGCAGCGGACGAAGCTCGATCGGCCTACTGCTGGTCGACCGTAACGTCCGACCAGTTAGTCGCCCGACTACGGTTCCAGTGGACGACCGGCAACTCCGACAGTTGTTTTAGCCTGGTAGGGTTATTCTCAAATAGCTGCTAAGAACAACTAAATACAAAGAATGTGTGAGAGGGTAAACCAGCGTTGAGGGTGTGTGTGTGTGGGGGTGTATGTTGGAGGGGGCGGAGGAGCTAGTACAGGGAGGGTCAGGTGACTGTAAAAACATGTAATAAAAACAAGTGTAATAGGAATGCAAATTCTAAAATTAACTAAACTAAATAACATTTTTTAACATATAGAGATACAAAGAATTCTGTCTGTTCGTTTGTAACATTTTGTCACTTTTAATTGCTTTCCTAATTTCTAAACTTTCCAATAAATCCATTTTTTTTGTTACCTTCTTCTGCTATGCAGTAGTAGGCCTATCATGTTTTTGGGTCTAAAAAGTGGTTGTGTTTCAAGCAACGATCTGTGACATATGTAATCGCTGTATTGCTTAAAATACCTTGCTTATGTTCAGAAATGCGATGTTTCAGAGCACGCCATATTTTCCAATATAAATAGCATCGCATTCTGCACGATGTATTTGATAAATTCCATTTTTCTGGTATGTTTGAGTTTTTATTATTGTTTCACCGTAATGAGAAAAGATTACGTTTATTTACTGATACCATGTTAAGACTACGCATTTTAACATATTATTAATGTATTATTAATGCTATCTGATGTAAACGGAATGTAATTTCTTAAATGAAATATTATTATTATCCTGACCTGGCTCTATGGAATAAAATATATTCTTAGTTTTTACAGTCACTTTACCTTCCCTATACTAACCCATACATCCACCATACCCACCCCCACACACTTGTCCATATAATATACACCCTTAACACATGTTTACCCTCCCACACATTCTTTGCATATGAGAACATCTTAAATAGGCTGAAACAATTGTCAGAGTTTAAGAATAAATTGTGATTTACCAAATCTTTCACTCTTCTTTACAGTTTGCCAACTTTTCACTATCCCTACATTTTCTAAAAATGTTTACAATTACTTGGTTCCTAGTGTATTTAGATCTTCCTCTTTCCTTTTTCTTTAAAATTTTTTAACTTTCTTAAATATTTTCTTGTGACTCGCTTGTATCCGTTGTAAGTGGCTGTACCAACTGAATTCTCTTTTTTTTATAAAACTCAGGGACGGCCTTATCTCTAATTCGCTTCATACGTCACTATTTATCATTCCAAGATTCTTTGTGACTCCCTAAGACTTTTCTCATATATTTTTGATCTCTACAGCCTCAATTCTACTTTTCTACTTTTCACTCAACACCTGTGCCATACAGTCAACATGGGTCTGTAAATAATCTTAAATATCTTCATGTTCATTTTCCTTCAGATATCCCTCTTTCATTACTCATTGGATAGTAGGTTCTTATTGTTTGTCTGACTACTTCTATAATTTCTACGTCTGGCTATCCTCACTAATCTGTTGTAACTCGTAAGTATTGCAACACTATCAATTATTCGATCATAGTTCCCTCAATGTCTATTTGTATATCATCCTGTTTTTGATAATTATAATTACTTTGGTTTTACTTTTATTCGGGAGGTATTTACGGGAGGGACGAACGGCACTGGATCACTCCCAGAGAGTCGAAAAAGTTGAAGAATTTTGTTAATCCCTTAATTTTTTGGTTGTTTTATTATTTTTTCAGGTGTGTACGTTAATATAGTACAATTCTTTTTTAAATATACAAACAGGTTTGTTACACAGCATTAGTTTAAACATTTCAAATAAGAAATACAGGAAAATCAATTCACTCAATAAAGTATCTTGTACACAATATTTCAGTAACGCGTATTTTATTGTGTTATTAATGGGACGCGTTTACTTTAATGGGACTGATTTAAGCAAATTTAAAGATAGTAATGTTGATTAGTCTTGACTTGGTTTTTTTTTCTTTTGTATGAAGCGGACCTGACCCCAACGACAAATTCTAGATACGCCACTGCTTTTATTAATTTTCATACCTTTTTCTTTCCGTCCGAGTTCCATACAAAGAAGTTCGTTTCAGCTGTCAGTACTATGTCACCTGCAAAGGCCCCTTTTAAGATAACAATCTGGCTCCTATTCATATTTTAATAACCTAGTTTTAATTTGTTACTTGTACCTGACCATCCATGTAATCCATGGATTCATGCAATCCATTAAACAAGCAATGCACGTTTTAGTTGCAAGGATATTATGAATAAAACCTGGGCCGTTCCATGAATATTGTGAACAAAGATAGGTTCAGGGCTCCACCTTACTCTTTTTCAGTACGAATGAAAACGCCGTGGATACATCATTCCAACACAGCATCATTATGAATTTTAAAACCCAGACGTAATATCAAGGGTGCCCCCTGAGCTTCAGAACTCGCTCAATATTTTCAACGAAGTACAGACGAAATAGTAAGACACGAAACGATTAGCCCAGACCGTAATAGGGACAGGGAAAGCACTGCAGGATGTGGGGTGTAAGGGGACCAACCATGACACACAACCATGTGATACACCAACGATGCAGCTATTCTGAACACGAAATAATTGGTCCGGAAACAACGCATGCGCAGTGAGATCTTTTGACACAGCGCAACCAAAAAACCGTTTCATGACTAATTATTTTAGCTGTACGTTTATTATTACATAAATTTCAGTAGTATTAAATCATTTTTCCATTGCGTGAAAAGTTACAAAAATACCGATTTCTTTACCATTTATTTAATTGACTAATACAACAATTGTAGAGGGCACAATCGTACAATTAACACTAAACATTAGAAACATTCGGATCTGGGTTACAAGTCCTCTTAGTCTGACAGATTGTTGGGTTTTCATAGTTTTGTTCATATTTTTATCATTTTTGTAGTCCAGGGGCCCCAAAATTTTAAAATACTCTACTCAAATCTTATCACTAAATACCACCGTTAGTTAAAATTTTCTTTAATTTGATACTCCATATGATTTTTACGATTTTATCAAAATTTTCATCCACATTTTGAGCCCTGACGTCTAAAAATGTTAAAACATTTTGAAAATTAACACTATATTGAGATTGTGGTTTTTTCCGTTGTTTGAGACCGACCAATATGGTCGGACTCGGGCTGTTTTGGAGACTAGCTCCCTTCAGCCGTGTGGGTATGGGATTTTAGGGGAGACGTACGCCAGCTGACCGGGCCGTTGAGAAGGTGGAGGCACGAAGTTGGGAGTGTATTGCTTGTGGGTTATATTGTGTGCGAGTGTAGTTGGTAGCCATATGCGAATGGGAGAGGTAGATGGATGTGGCCATTATAGTTGTTTGGTGGTATATTTATTCATTCATTTTGTTTTATTTATTTCTTCTTCGATGATCTTTTGAGGGGGGGGGCAAGACAGGGACGTGTAACGCAGGTCTCCAAAGCTGTTAGGTGGCGACAGGGTGCCGTCAAGGGAGGCGGAAGGAACAGATTTGAGGATTACAAGCGGGGACGTACGTGTCAGGAACTAGAATGTGTGTTTTCATGTGGTGAAGCGAAAATAGGGCTTAGAGTTTTAGAATGTGGGGGAATGTAGCAGTGTGTTGAGGATTTAGGCTGCATGAGTGTGTCTTGTCGCTACCGCTGGGGAGAAATGAAGCTTGGGCGGGGGATTGGTATGCGTGTATAATTGTGTCTGTGTCTTTGACGCCGGCGGCGGAGGAGTCGAGGGGAAGGACCATTGGCTATTGTAAGGAGGCGATTTATTAAGTAGGAAGGTCTGTTTGTGTTACGGGTATTTCTCTTTATTGAAGGGACTATTGGAAATGCGGTTGTGGTTTAAATTTCCTTTAATTTTATACACCACATTAGCTCTTGCAGTTTTTTCATAATTTTGATCCTCGACATTTTTCCCTCCAAACCCCCTATTCTTGAAGGGAACAATCTGAAAAACAGGTTCTTTAGGGTAAAAGTGTGGCCAATTTTTACGAAAGTATGTTGATGGATGCAAAAGTTATGGCGAGACATAGCCTAAACAGATAGAAGATAGACAGCAGACAGACAAATTCCAAACGGTCGACTCAAAACTGAGAACTCGCTTCGCTCGTCCAATGATGAATAGTCTGCTGGAAACATATCCGTTAATTACTAAAGACTGACAGCCACCTGTAACGAAACAATGCGCAAGTAAACGCTTTTCTCGTAATGGGTCGCGTACACACATTCACGCAGATGTTACAGCGTCGTTGTGTAGTAATTATATAGTAGTAATTATACAATTTTCCCAGACATTTTTACATAAACAATTACATCTTTGAGTAAACAATGCGTACGCTAACAACTGAATCGTATATCTTGTCACACTGAAACAAGTAAGTATTTCTAAAAGCATGAAGATGCTTTCCTCTTACCTCCGTTAAAGTATTGCACGCTTCCAGACTCGTTGATTGAATATTACTACCATAATGAGGAAAACGATTTGCACACGTCAGCGTAGTGATCGTATGCCTACTCTAACAGAGAGACAGAATGACAGGACGTTTGAAAATATGATAGAGCGGTCTCAATATAGTGTGACGATGACAACAAGCCATCAAGACGGTGGTGACACCGATGATTTGGCAATGGTTACAATTGAGATAATGGCAATAAACGATATAGATGATGATGTGACGAGGATGATAATTATGATGATTATACAAATGTATATATGATACTTACAGGTATCTCTCTAACACCGAGTTACTAAAATTTGCAATACATATGTGAATTCTACTGTACCTTACTATTTTAAGATTGGTAATTACGAGAAAGAGTGTTTGATTAATATGGCAAACTGTATTCATTTCTTTAATACATTCGTAAGTGCTTTGAAACACGTATTCTAGCAAATAAATAAAAAAATCAGTCTCCCCAAATATAAATAATATTGATAATATGAAGAAAATAAAATTGGAAAATAAAAAGCGAAAAATGAGAAGAAGAAGAAGAAGAAGAAGAAGAAGAAGAAGAAGAAGAAGAAGAAGAAGAAGAAGAAGAAGAAGAAGAAGAAGAAGAAGAAGAAGAAGAAGAAGAAGATATTAGTTATAATAAGATATATAATAATAATAAGACAACTCCTCCATAGAACTTAACAGTGTGAACGTTGAATTGGTTAATATCTATCTGACCTATCTTGTGCAGATTGTTTCAGCTTTTAGAGTATTTATTTTCCTTTCTTCGTTGTCATCCCCTTCTTCTACAAGTTTAATAAATCCTCCGCAGCCACGTTCAAAAACTTTTCAAATTGCTCTCTCTCACTCAGTCTCTCTCTCTCTCTCTCTCTCTCTCTCTCTCTCTCTCTCTCTCTCTCTCTCTCTCTCTCTCTCTCTCATTCTCATTCTTCCTTGTGTTCTATTCTACAGGCTAATTACTACTCGAAAGGAACGCATATTACCGCGTTAAACAAATACCATGCTATTAGTCTGTTGTAGTTCAAAAATATCGCATTGATTAGTAAGGAAAGGAGTGTCCAATCTTCTCAACTAGTATTCCGCATGAAGTCAGAAAAGCTATACCCGTCGAGAGATTAGTTTAAAACAAGAAAATTATAATCGTATTGTTGGTAACACAAAATTACAATAACATAAATATATTACGTTTGTATTTTATATTGTGACAAGTTAGAAGTTGTTAGAAGCGACGTGAACTTTCACTCAGTGAGTTTTTGATTAGATTTCCTAATTGTTTTTAATTAATTAATTAATTAATTAATTAGCACTATCTTATAAAGTAAGTAGGGCACGAATCGCACCAACATGAGCAACAATAGCGCCACACAAACTAGTGGTAATGACTATTTACAATTAATTAGGCAATTACCTGTATTAACTTCCGTCTTGTGACTTATTTGGTTTTTTCTTAAAACGACGCGTTTCGAGAATAAATTCTCATCATCAGGTTTAAAAATACTATAAAAACATCAAAATCACCCAAAAGGGGTCGTCAACTAGTTAAAACACACAAAACACAAAACACAGAAAACACTACACATAATTTAACACCGACACAGTCCCGGCACAGTCCGATGCGCATCGTTTTCTGTGTTTTGTGTTTTGTGTGTTTTAACTAGTTGACGACCCCTTTTGGGTGATTTTGATGTTTTTATAGTATTTTTAAACCTGATGATGAGAATTTATTCTCGAAACGCGTCGTTTTAAGAAAAAACCAAATAAGTCACAAGACGGAAGTTAATACAGGTAATTGCCTAATATTAATTCTAAATAGTTAGTAACGTGACTTGGAGACAATTAAAACAAAATGAATCTAGTGGTAATGACTTCTTGTATTATCAGACACGAGGTATACAAACAACGCCGGTTGATTTTACGTACTTGTAGTGTTTTATTCATTAAGCGAACATATTCTAAAAGCTATGCTCTCGTTTCAAGAGATATACCTCAGAACAACGTTTGTAAAATTTTTCAAAGACTCCCGTTGGTCCCGTCTTTTGTAATACTGTAAACAGAACAAACGATATTAAAAGGAAAGCATGGATAGCGGTCTTCAGTACAATGCAATAACTTAACACTGGAGAAATCTGTACAGTCAAATGTTTTAATGAAAATTCACATTCGTAAAACAATAACTCTACTGCATGAATCGAAATAACTATTACGCACAGCTCGCAACAAATAAGTCGCTAATTTGATATTATTCACAGCCAGGGCATTAGGCCTTAGGCCGTGGTCTGTTACTGTTTACAACAGACGTTTCGGCCCCACCGTTGGAGCCCATCTTCAATGTCTACAGTGATTGCGTAACTAGCAGGATGTACGCCAAATCGTACAGCAATTTTATAAATATTAAGTCTTGGTCCTAAACAGGGCCACTTAAATATTGCAACTAAACAGGCCCACTCTTGCCAGTTACTCAATCGTTGTTGACACTGAAGATAGCCACCAATTTTGGCGCCGAAACGTCTGTTGTAAGCTGTGTAAACAGTAATAGAACACGGCCTAAGGCCTAATAGGCCGGCTGAGAATCGTATTAAGAGAGTCGACGTTGGCCGCCAAAGCCTTAGAAATGCAACAGTCGCTAAGTTAGTAAACGTACTACACAGTAATTATAAAATATCGGTATGGAGAACCATACGTGACTTCCATGTTCTAAGATTTATATTTAAAATCAGTTCCGAAATGAAATATTTCCATAGAAACTACTTCTTTCTTCAGCCTTAACCACAGTACTGTGGTCACTAACGTATACCACCTCACGTTAGTGCACTCGATTTTTACTGATGATGGCAGTCGATGGCACTGCCGTAATGTCTAGTTTTGCGGAAAACATTGGACCACGGCCAAACTTTCCGGGAAGGAATGTTACTAACAAACTATTTCTTTGTTGCCGATAATGTAGCACACATTTAAAAAATTATCCCCTCCCCTTCAACTAGAATTTCCATTTATAGAAAATTACCCCTTCCCCCTTCACCGACCCTTTTAATTTACAGATATTTCATCTACCTTTCTATAGTGGATTATTATGAGCTTCTTTTCAGGATACTTTATTTATCAAAATTAAGTACTTTACTCTTGTTAAAACATAAAACGTTGCAGGTAAACTACCACTTCCCCTTAACTGATCTTCACCAAAATCAATAGTCCTCTAGAACTCAGGCACATATGCAAAAGATGATTTGATTCTGTTTGAATTTGCGGCAGTTATCGTTCGCCATAGAAAAAATTCTACACACAGAGACTTTTCGAAAAATGATTTTTCTTCATGTTTTGAGGGTAGTACAATCAGAATCAGCCCTTATCTGGAACACGATTTTTTTCGCCATCACCATACTTCCATTTCCTTATGGAACATGTAAGTAAAAAAATTAACAATAATGTAAATTGTGATAATGCTCGCACTAACACCACTACTTTAATTGCATGCAAAAGTAACTCAGAATGGCTGACTCTGTCTTGAGTTAGTCTTTTAAAGCCGCCGCTAATTTAATCAAAAGATGCCAGAACTGTTCACTCAATTCCAACTTTGTCGTGCCTACTGGGTGAGCTGCTCAGGCCGACGCCGTTCAATGTCTCCACCATGATCACCTATGTCGTGATTTAGGACTTGATAATGGTGTAGACACTAAAAGGCCTCCTCCAGATCATGACAGTTCAACAAGTAAACACGACAAAGTTGGAATTACAGCGACCGCTAATTCAAATAATAAGATAAACATGTTCACTCAATATTTGTAAGACCTCAAAAACATTCTAGCAAGTATTTGTTTATACTACAGAATCTCTTAACATCTATCTATATTTAAAGATTTTACTCTTGCATCGTTACTTAATGATCCATCAATTATTCAATCGACAACACGAGCGTACTTGCATCTTTCAACCGTGACAATATGTAATTTTTAATTATGGCAATATGTTGTAAATTATAAGTCGTATAAATGAAGCAAAAGGAGCATTTTCACAGTTACGACCAGAATGGAGATCACCCCATATACACAGGAAGACAAAACTCAGAATATTTGGCTGAAATGTCAAATAAGCAGAATGAATGTGAGACCAGGAAACTGACAAAGGACATCACCACAAGGTTACAGACTTTCATAAACCGTTGTCTGTGGTACATAATGAGAATTTGGTGGCCCAAGACCATCTCGAACAGAGATCTATGGGAGGCAACAAGTCAGAGTACCATCCAACTCTAGATAAAGAGAAGAAAATGCTGGTAGATCGGTCACACCCTGAGAAGACTACCAGAAAATATCGCTAAACAGGCACTGAATTGGAATCCGCAAGGTAGCCGCAGTCGTGGAAGATCGAGGAACGCCTGGAAGAGGACTATGGAAAGAGAGCTGGCTGGTGTCAACAAGACATGGAGGGAGATGAAGGCCCTGGCAATGGACAGAACACTCTGGAGAAATTTCCTCGAGGCTCTATTGTTACGAGAAGCGTACCGAACAATCCAGAAAATTCACCACTCCCCCCGTCCAGTGTGGCAGCTGTTGCGTCATTCGACTAGGTGATTCTAGTGAGTTCCAGGAACACTTGAGATAATCAGTAAGCTGCCGAGGTGCAGTTAAGGAGGGAAAGCTGTACTGGACCTCAGCGCGGCGTATATAAAGCCAGTCAGTTACGTGATCGATTTTCGCTAGTGCGGATTGAGTTCTTGTCAAAGTGAAGAATTATTGTGTTATGTGTTTTATAATTGTGCAAGACTCTGTTATTGCATATGAATGTGAACAATTTTTTTTTTTTGCAAGAGACTGTCTTGTTCATTACAAACTGTTCAATTGGAAAATTAAAGCTGGTGATTAGTGACTGAAATGGTGTCTTGTATTTTGTTTTCCACTGTACCGTACAACGATAAGTAGACCGTCGTAACCGTTCCACCTAGGAATTTAACGTCTTAAACTAACTTAACTAATATGTTGTAAATTGACATAATCACAACGTTAAGTTTAAGTCCAAATTATAAACGAGGAAAATTGAGCTGATTAAGTGTTGAAAACCTGCGACTCTTTGCTGAGACGCTTTTGCGAGGCTTTATCAAATGCAGACGCCTCATTTATACCTAGCAACTGATGTCAGATATATACTTGTGTCTAAATAGACGACTACTGTTTTAATAATAAGAACAAATTGTGAGCTGAATCTAATAACAATGTTGACAGACACACACACGTATTCCGAAATTTCCCACAATTAAAAAGAGTCCTTATTAAATTTGTAATTAATATTCATTTATTCACCAACAAAACTGAAAACACGTTATTCATCATTACAAATGCAATTATATAATATGTTAAATTCATGCTTCCTGCAATTACTAGTAAATGAAAAAATGATATTTGTAAAAATACTAAAAAGTACTTGGCTCCAAATCATACCATTTTAACGGAAACGAAGAATAAATAAAAACCATTAGAATGTACAATAACAGAGCGAAGTGAACTTCCTGGAAAATATTTCGTGACTTCTACGACGCTAAGAGTAAACTGTTGCAAAACAAAGTACTATATGACATACTATGTATACATAGTTTATCAATGAACAAAGTGGATACTACATTGTTAGAAGAGTGCTTACTCTAAGTGTAAAAATATCACGTGTTAACTACAAGAAACCATAAACAGTTTGTAACAAATTTACTTAAAACGGAACTACACAAATCGTTGTGTACGTACGGTCACATTATAATATGTGGACTCTTCGTTCCCTTTCGTATGTTGTCTCATCCTCAGTTTTGGTAAAATGTCATCTTAGGTAACATCTTGTAAAACGGTTCTTCATAATACATACTTTTACAAAATTATTTCAAAACCTGTAGATATGTTATAATTAAAAGCGTACTAATATAGTTTTTAAATAATTTTTTTGTAAATATCGGCATAAAAAACTTTTTGATACAAATACTAGGGTGGTAGATATATAATCTTAAGGATAACGCCTCAGTTAGGATGTTAACGAATTGGTCTGTTGCCATATATAAAGTATGTGCTTCGACCTTATATAGTCGACACTAGTCAGCGTGAAACAGCAACTTATTTTATTTAAAATCTACATATTTACAGTAAGTTGGTTTAAATGGTTTCTGAATTACGTCCGTATGAAAATGAGAGATCGACTATTCAAAACAGTAACAAAGTGATATAAAATTAAGAAATCTTTGATGACTTTATAATGTAAAACAATCACGCTTTATAGGACAGGCACACAATTGTAGAATGGACATACATCAGAACTTTCGTGGCATGCTGATAAAGTCTCTTCCAATATGATCAAGACAAGAAAACAACAGAAGTTAAGAGGATTAGGTGGGAAAAGACCAACTTAGTACAACCGTTTGCCCGACTGCCAGAAACATGAACCTTGCTGAAAAAACTTAACAACGATAACAAGTTGTGTCAACCGACAATTTCAGTTTTCTATGGGTTCCTATGAGTTTCCTTTGGTTTCCGACACTTTCAGATTTTTGGGGTCAGAAAGGCAATGAAAATGTCATGGAGTTTGTAACAGGATGTTACCGCATGAAGGTATAAAACTTTGCGTAGAAGTGTAAAAAGAAGGTGAATTTGGTTTCAGGGCAAGCAGAACACGTATTTTAAGCAATTTTGGCCATAGCTTTGATATTCCAAATAAGTTTAGAAACGAATAGTAACCTCACCGCAACGTCACACTTTGTTGACCTGGAGAAAGCCTTAAAGACTGAATACTGAAAAATTAAATTTAAATTAAAGAAAGTAGTTGAAATCTACAAGAAAGACGTTTGAGTGGTTTTTGATCTTTACAGATTCTATAGAACTCTAGTGGAAACGAATATATTTTTAAAAAAAAAGTGACCAAGGCTTAAACAGTTGTAAGTTAAGCCTATCAGTTTTCAACATACTTGTTTAACAAAGAATGGGGTAATAAGGACTATGAAGGAACGAACTTGAGGATATAAACGTAAACTGTGTTCGGGTAGATCCTAAACGGTTTTTGGGTAATGTTGCAGCGGAATGTTGGTGATACTGGCAACAGTCTTGAATAAATAAATATTGAACATTATTGTAAAAAACACCAAAGTGTTATTGTTATGCAAAACAGATACTGATTGTGATATGGACGTAAAAGTGGGTACGTTAAAAATAGCAGTAACTAAATAATCCTGCTATTTGGTAAGTATGATTATAAAAAGTAACATGAGCAGCAAAGAAATTAAGCGAAAACTCGCCGTAACAAAGAAAGCTTTCCATATCAAACATAGTGCACTGGCGAATAGGGATTGACACAATTATATAAAGAGGACCTTGACAAAAACTTCTGTTTGTAGAATATTACTTTACGGAAGCTAAATTTAGACAATTTGTAACCAGGACGGTAATGGAAATGTCCTATAAACGTGAATGTGATGGAAATGACAAGAACAGGTTACCTGGAAGTAACGAACGATGTACAGATTTTGAGGGATACAAGACAGGGGAGGAGACTGATAAAAATATCGGTATGGAGAACCATACATGACTTCCATGTTCTAAGATTTATATTTAACATACATGACTTCCATGTTCTAAGATTTATATTTAAAATCATTTTCGAAATGAAATATTTCCATAGAAACTACTTCTTTCTACTTATTGCTTCAGCCTTAAACACAGTACTGTGGTGACTAACGTATACCACCTCACGTTAACGCACTCGATTTTCACTGATGATGGCAGTCGATGACACTGCCGAAACGTCTGGTTTTTCAGAAAAGACTACGGCCAAACAGCCCGGGAAGGAATTTTAACAACAAAGTACTTCTTTGTTGCCGATAACGTTGTAGGCCTATATATATATTGTAACGAATTAGATGTAGTCGTCTCTGTTAAAGTGTATATGTTGTGTGTTCGCCTCACACTGGTGTCGTTACTTCTATATTTTGCGCTAGCGATTTCCGTAGCGATCCTTCAATTACCAGTACAACGCGAGTGGAAACCTTACCTGTAGTTCAATAGGGGTTTGTAAATCCCGGGTGGCGCCAAATTGTTTATTTAAAACAATTAAATTAATAGATAGTGTGGTAAACAGTGTTCTTAGCTATGACGGCCTGGAGCATTCAAATTATACTCCCGCCTTCGTTCGACCTTCTTAATCGAGAAGTTAGTTCGTCGAGTTGGCGGCGTGAGCCCTGGTCGTCAATCCTAGTTGTTCGCTAAAATGTACAAATTATACAATACACTTCCCTATGAAATAAAAACAATGATTACACTGTGTACTAGTTTATTTAATTATGGATTGGTAATTATTCAATTTGACAATAAAATTATACTTGGTTATTCAACAATTTTGCACCGACAATTAATATGAGTCTAATATCTCTAGGGTTTTGGCGAAGATCGATTTTGAACTAGCGATTTAGTCAAGTATGGCGACTGTGTTGTTTGTTTACAGTTATTATCGTTCAAAATCGGGGTTCTTGTGATTACAAGAAAAATATTAATAATGATTACAATAAAAAGTACACTACCTTATTTATTTGTACTTAAATTATATAATGTGTAGATACAATTTGTTCCTGCAGTGTTGTAAAGTGTGTTTCAAAAGTTCGCAATTTAACAATAGGTTATTTTCTTAGTTAATAAATTTTCAGTGGTTTAATCTTTGAAAGAGATTATATTCAGTTTATAGTGAGAGTTCGGACGACTGTGAGAAATATTTAAAGTGAGTTTATTTCTGGAATTTGGGTAATTTAATGATACTTATCAAATCAGTAGACTTGAGATAAACCGTTGTTTGTTCAGGTGAAATGGAATAGTCATCAATTTTGAATGATCTGAGGCTTCTGGCATCTTTTTCATGTTAGTTGTGGTAATTTCTTCATTTAAATTTTATTTAAATTGGTCCTTGGCATCAGTTAAATGTTATCGTTCCTCGTCTGCTTCTGACTTGTTCATCTTTTTGAATTTTGATTACTTTTTATACATTTTAAGTTAAAATTTAGGTCATTCACGATCTGTTGTCTAATCTGGATGACCGTCACTTATTGAATACTCTGATTTAACGGAAAAATCGTAACCAACGGTCTGTTGTCATGGTTACGAATAAATTCTGATTGGTTGATCATGACTTTATAACCACTGTTATCAATTTTGAATTTTTATTCAAAATTACTGTATATCTTCTGATTGCTTTTATTCTTCCATCTTCCTTCCTATGTATTAAATATTATCACTACTATTTGTATTTCCTTTCAAAGATTATTTTGATACCCCATAAGGTTGGGTTCTCTAAAGTATTAATGTTTGTACAATTATGTTAATATCTGTTAATTACATTTATCTTTTAATTTAAGTCCTTATTCTAACATTTTTCTTTTAATATGATTCACAAATCATCCTTGGCTAGTTACTCGCCTTGGATTTGTTAATTTCCTTGTTGATTTTTTATAATTTGCAGTTATTTGTTTTAGACAGTTAGGCATTTCATAGGCCTCCATTGATTATATTTACTTATTTTATACAAATTATATCTCATTTTACTCTAATGTGTTTTGTTTTGTTATTATAATTGATTGGTTTATTTGTTGGTGTGTTTTGGATCTGTTTTTTATACTATTTGTAGGTTTCTATTATTTTCTACATCATGGCTTGTTAATTATTTCCTAACTGATTTTCCAGTGTAATTAGATCTGTATTGATTCACCTTCTTATTTATCTATTTTGCCCTTGTTAACAATATGGCTATTACTTACTATTCTTTATCACATAAAACATAACATCTAGGCCTATGGTCTGTACAATTCCTTCAGCCATATCCTATTCATAAATTTAATTAAACAATTTTTTAACAGTTATTAGGTAATGTTTGTTTACAATTCATTCCATTCTTTATTATTTTTTGGGTGATAAACATCATCACACCATTTAAACTTACTTAATTGATTATCCCTTATAACCTGGGGTGTTTGTTGATTTCATTTTTAATTTCTTATTCTTAAATAATCTCTACCTTCTATCCATGGTAACACTAACTGTTTACCTTCCATGGGATTCTCCCTTTTAAATACTATTGTATCCCTCTCTTACAATTAAACTTAATTTTGTTAATAACAAGGTTCTTTTTTAAATAATGTCACCATCAATCTTCAGTGTTCATTACAGATTATTAAGTGTTTATATCTAATACTATCATTAACAACATTCTTAATTACTAATATGGTTCACCATTAATAATTTAGTGTTTATTACAGATTATTAAGTGTTTATTCCTATTAATAGGGTTTCTAATTATTTTGGGGTTTTACACTTTCACTTTTGCACTCCTTAAACGTTTATTTTAAGTGTTTATTTGTGGGTAATCCCTATAATTACTTTCTCTTTGTCACTTAGTTAATTTTATTTTCTCACCATCTCACTATCTCTCTCTTTACAAATATTGTTTATACTATTAATAAATTATGTTTTTATAGAGTTCTTTATTACATCTAACTCTAATTCTTGGGTTAGTGTACTTTTATTTTTCACATTACTTTATTGGGTTTTTTCAAATATCATTTACATTTATCTTTTAGTCGATAATAATACTTATTTTTTACATTGGTTAGTTATTGGTTTCGTTTCCCATATTACATTTGAGTGTACCATTTCTCCATTGCATATTCTATATTATTTGTCTGTGTTTTCTCATTCGGTTTCACTTTATTTCCTTTATACTTGGTTTGTTTCATGTTCATTTCCCTTCTTCTTCACTTTCATCTTGTTTTGTTTCATTTTATTTTGGTTTACCCCTTCTCATTTAGTTTTATTTCCTTTGGTTGTATGGAGTCATTCGCTTCCTTCAATAGGTTTTATTCTTATTTGGTTTCGTTTTTCCCTTCTCCTTTTGGTTCTTTTTATTTGGTCAATCACTTGGGTTAGGTCATGTCGTCGTTTGTCGCGTCATTGTCATTTTATTTTCATTATTTTAAACATTTTATTATACGAATTATTTTTTATATTTTGATACATCTTTTTTATCCCTGGTATTGGGGTGGCTTATTTGTGTTGTAACAATATATATATATATAAAATTTCCCCTCCCACTTCAACTATAATTTTCATTTATAGAAAATTACCCCTTCTCTCTTTAACTACCCTTTTTATTTAAAGATATTTTCTTTACCTTTCTACACTGGATAATTACGACCTTCTTTTAAGCACACTTCTGAAAACGATAGTTGTAGGCGGAGGGGATAATTTGTTATATGTGTGTACTAACGTTATCGGCAACAAAGAAGTAGTTTGTTGTTAAAATTCTTTCTCGTGCTGTTTCGCCGTGGTCCAATTTTTATGCAAAACCAGACGTTTTGGAAGTGCCATCGACTGCCAACATCAGTGAAAATCGAGTGAGCTAACGTGAGGTGGTATACGTTAGTGACCACAGTACTGTGCTTAAGGCTGAAGCAAGAAGTAGAATGAAGTAGTTTCTATGGAAATATTTCATTTCGAAAATGATTTTAAATATGAATTTTAGAACATGGAAGCCATGTATAATTCTGCATACCGATTTTTTACACACGTCTGGTGGGCTGATGGGTACACACGGCTCTAATCGGTACATGGTTTCACCTTTGGAGAAGTCAAAGACGGTCTTGTCATAATGCAAATCGCTCTTCCCTATTTGTGAATCTTGCGGTTACAATGATATAGCTTCAACTTCGCTGACTAAAACCTGTCAAGAGTGTGAAATATATGTAACTTCCTTTACTCATCAATTCATACGTTGTCCCATAAAGAAGGAATGATTTCACACTTAATAAAGTCATAGTTAATTTAAAAATTTTAACAATTTAATTTTATTACTGTGGCTTATATCACTTTCGACTTTACCGGCACACTTTTCCTTTTTGACGAAATTTTCTATGTACTTTCCGCATAACTGTACATCGAATCGGAGGCCTTGTGCTTAGGAATCATTTGCGGTTTGTTGACATAAAGACACGATTTCAAAAAATACTCAAAGAAAGAAATCGCATAACGTCAAATTATAAAATCTCGGTGGCCAGTTATGGTCACCATTGCGTTAGATGAGATTAGGAGGAAAGTTGTCCCGCCACAAATCATTGTTTCGTGCACAGTGACAGATTGCAACGTCCTCCTCAAACCACATGTGTTTAAGGTCCATATCATCCAATTGAGGCTACAAAAGTCTTTGTCGGGTTGTCATAACGTTCACTATTACTGCATTACAAGCCTCATAATTGAACAATTACAGCCCGAAAAACCGCCACCGCCTAAAATCTGCAACTATTTTTCTATGCCCCAAATCTGACAATTTTATTTGCATACGCAACCGTTTAAATGTAAGTGCCCCACATTGCTAAGATAATTGTATTAGAAAAGTCGCTGTTCACTTCTTGGTATATGTCACCG
Organism: Magicicada septendecula; assembly: GCA_034769895.1. NCBI lineage: Eukaryota > Metazoa > Arthropoda > Insecta > Hemiptera > Cicadidae > Magicicada > Magicicada septendecula. Next base: position 455,125,275 of record CM068374.1, on the reverse strand, counting down.
ACATATTCTCAGTGGTCCAAATAATCTTTTGACTTGATTTCTCGAGTAAAGTAAAGCTTGTAGGCAATCAGACACAAACGTTTTTTGAGAGTTCGCTACATAGCGTTTCTCGGTACGGTTGATTTTTGTGATCGGCGACGAACCGATTTCTTCGATCTGATATCGATACAGTCTGTGACGACGGCGATGTTAACAAGAGATCGACTTCCACGAGGTCTCCCAGCCAATTTCATGACCAAATTGGATCTATTTTCTTGAATTTCACCTCTGAACTATGTATTTTGTCGACCGATTTTCCACGCCGGTTGCGAACTGCTTCGCGTAACATTCTCCGTACTTGTTTCAACATAACAACTCCTCGTTCATTTTTATCGCTCTTTGACAATTCATGCTAAAATAAACCAACGACAAATCGGAACCTGCAGTGCCGCGAACCTAACGGACTTACAATCGCACGCAATTCAAATCTTGCCTTCTTTATGGGATACTGCTTACTTAGCTAAGTCATACTAGAAAGTAAGTACTTCCAGTTTATTCAAGATATACCCTCCCATTTTTTACTATCTGTTTTCTAAAAAAGAATGAAGAGACTGTTAAACCAAAAGCAGAATAGGGCAAGCCAAAATCACTTTTAACGAAAAAATTGTTTTGTTGGATACTGGATTAGACGTTTGGACGAAAATCATGAACTAATTATAGTTATATCACTACTGACTCGGAACACTAATTTTTTATCTGTAAAAATGTAAAACTTTTACCTTGTAGTCTGACGAAGCTTGTAATAAGCGAAAACTAGTTCAGGCTACAAGTAAAAGTTATGTGGTGTTGGCTACAATGCGTGATGTTGAGATTTATAATTATTAAATTAGTGTTTCGAGACAGAAGTGATATAATTATAATTTTAGTTAATCAACGGGCACGTCATTGTCAACAAAATCCAGGAAAATCATGACGTTATGTGTACACATCATTGCTTTATATAGACGCAAAACAATCCAGAAGTATTTGAAGTTTGCCACTATAGAAAATATTAAAAACGAAACGGGTAGACACCGTACCAAAAAAGCGGATTCTAAAATAATGGGAGAGAGGAGAAGTTTGTGGAGAACTGTAACGATATGACGATACAGGGCTAATGGGGCACAGTTCAGACATCCATGATTTCATTAATGATTTGGTGATGAAAAGTCCAGAGAATGGAAAGTAGAGGCTGGAGTACGTGAGGCAGATTTTTTAGGATACGTGATGCCTAAGTATTAGAAGGTGATGACATTGGTTCGAGTAACAAGATGCGTTTTAACAAGAGTAAAGTACTTAAAAATTCATTTAAACTTTTTCAAACATCAAATAAGTAGACCTAGTTTGTTGTTAAAATTCCTTCCCGGGCTGTTGGGCCGTGGTCCAATGTTTTCTGCAAAACCAGACGTTTCGGCAGTGCTATCGACTGCCATCATCAATGAAAATTGAGTGCGCTAACGTGAGGTGGTATACGTTAGTGACCACAGTACTGTGGTTAAGGCTGAAGCAAGAAGTAGAAAGAAGTAGTTACTATGGAAATATTTCATTTGAAAATGATTTTAAATATAAATCTTAGAACATAGAAGTCATGTATGGTTCTCCATATCGATATTTACTTCCATGTTCCGTAAGGAAATGAAAGTATGTATGATGATCGCGGAAAAATCGTGTTCGAGATAAGGGCTGATTCTGATTGTACTACCCTCAGAACATGAAGAAAAGTCATTTTACGAAAACTCTGTGTGTGTGTGTGTGTGTGTGTGTGTGTGTGTGTGTGTGTGTGTGTGTGTGTGTGTGTGTGTGTGTGTGTGTGTGTGTGTGTGTGTGTGTGTGTGTGTGTGTGTGTGTGTGTGTGTGTGTGTGTGTGTGTGTGTGTGTGTGTGTGTGTGTGTGTGTGTGTGTGTGTGTGTGTGTGTGTGTGTGTGTGTGTGTGTGTGTGTGTGTGTGTGTGTGTGTGTGTGTGTGTGTGTGTGTGTGTGTGTGTGTGTGTGTGTGTGTGTGTGTGTGGAATTTTCTCTATGGCGAACGATAACTGCCGCAGATTCAAACAGAATCAAATAATTTTTTGTATATGTGCCCGATTTGTAGAGGACTCAATGTCTATTGATTTTGTTGAAGATCGGTTAAGGGGGAGAGGTAGTTTGCCTGCAACGTTTTACGTTTTGACAAGAGTAAAGTACTTAAAAATTTATTTAAACTTTTTCAAACAATGGTAATTGTTAAAAACAAAATAATTTTGTTCCCAGGCAACCAGGTTGTTCTGTTAGGAGGGAGGGGTAGTTTATCTGCATTGTTTTCTGTTTTAACAAGATTAATTTTAATAAATAAGTGCCCCGAAAATAAAGTAATATTAATCCACTGTAAAATGGTGAATGAGATAATTATAAATGGAGTGGGTAGTTGAAGGGGGAGGGGTGATATTTTGTAAATTACTGTGCAGAAAGCAAGTAAATTACGAATATGTAATTTTGAAGGATAAGATACCTTAGCAATTACACATGATAAAACTATTACTCTATGAAACGTAAATAGCAATATTGGTGGGGATCGGTTGAGGAGGAGGGATGATTATCTGCGTAGTTCAGTTTCTTTATAAGAATAAAGTACCTAATTTTTACAGACAAAGTTACTCGAAAATAACAGTATATTAAACGACTACCGTATAATAACAAAAGCATCTATAAATAGTGAAAATTGTTTGAGGGTGGGGGATATTTTTTTTAGAAATTATCGAACCGAATTCAAGTAAATGATTTTAAATATAAATCTTAGAACATGGAAATCATGTATGGTTCTCCATATTGATTTTTAAGTTATGTAAACAGACTTGATACCCACAGGGTTATATCAAGTAGCCTATACTAGATTGTGACATAGCGTCATACACAGCTAAAAATGTACCAGATTGAGAATGAAGCTGTAAAGGAAACATTATTCTTCAAACCAGTTAAGATTCCCCTTTGAGTAAAGTAAATGGAAGCTTTCATGTTTTGACCAATAATGTCGGAATCGGCAGGAAAGTGTCAGGATTCATGGAACTGCTGATAAATCTTTAAACTGATAGATATTCAATATGCACATCTGCATGTCGTATGAGCAGGAAACTTCAAAGGTAATGTATCCATAAATAATAATATAGGGTGCGTCAGCTAAATCCGAACAAAATTCAATTTGAATTTCCCGCTACATTTGACTTCAGTGGTATAGTTGATTGTTGGCGTTTAGGTAAGCCAGCTGTATGTGTAAGACGTGGATAACCTCAAACAGATGAGTTTGTGATATCGAGTTCGGAATATAATTGACGAGCGGCGGTAATTGAAGCGGTTTGCGCCGGGCGATCACCGACTGAAATTATTCGCTCCTTCAGGCACCAGAGACTGACCGCTTATAACATCGCGCAAAAGTATGCAGACGCGCGGAGAAGCACATAGAAGGTTCTGCTAACACGGCAAGTGCAGACCGCAAGGACCCCAAGTGTCATCAAAGCTGATTTCGGATGACCCAGGGATGTCTCTTCGTAAATTGTCCACCAGACCTGGGGAGACTGAGGCCACCATGCGTCGAATCGCAGGACCTGAGATACGCGTCTTAAGTGCTCAAGGTACGACAAATGCAGTCTTAGGCTGCCAAGCACAAGAGAGTTGCCCGCTGCAATTTGCTTCTTTGTTCATTGGAGCTGGGTATACTTTTGTCAAATGGAATCTGCAAAGACTCTGGATTGCAGATATCCACAAGTAAGACCAAGGTGATGGCTTTCTGTGGAACTGATCCCGTAGGGCAAAAATTGTTATAGATGGTACTGTCCTGGAACAAGTTACCAGTTTTGAATACCTGGGCTACAGTATGTCTTATAATGCAAGCAACGACGTGGTGAACAAGTTGCATAAATTTAACCTTATGTGCGGGACCATCAGGCGAACCCTTAAGTCAGCAAGTAAAGAAATACGCCTAAAATTCTACAAGGTGATGGCTCTTCATACACTTCTTTATGGACCTGAGAATTGGACTTTAACGAAAGGCCAGGCCAATCGTTTCCAAGCGGCTGAAATGAGATTTCTCAGGCACGTGGCAGAGTATACTCTCCATGATCATAGACGAAACACAGATATACGGTAGGAACTGAATATTATGAGTATACTCGACAGGATCCCCCAGTATCGGCTGAATTGGTGGGAACACCTTTGCCGAATGGATGACTGCCGCATCCCCAAACAACTATGGAACTATAAGCCGAGGGGACGGAGAGGTGTGGGACGTCCGAGGAAGCGCTGGAGTGACCAGCTGTAATATTTGCCTATTTGAGACCGGAACAAACCATTCTTGGTTTAAACCTTGAGGATGATGATGTTCATTAAAGCTCGAAGCTGCGGGTCGCCTCAGTTTTTTTTCTGATGAGAAGATTTTTACTGTTGATGCAAAAGTAAACCGGAAGAACGAACGTTGTCTTGACCATGATCCTGAGGATGTCCCTGTAGTAGCCACGAAGTTTTCGGCCAGTGTTCACGTCTTAAGCGTCGTCTCCAGTGAGGGTGACGTCATGTCACCATATTTCTTTAAAAAGGGAGACATTATCACGATGGAGGTTTTCCTCCAGATTCTGAGAACTGTAACGAAGCCATGGATGGAAATTGTGGCCTCCGGGAGATCGTACACCTTTCAACAGAACGGTGAACCCACTCACACAAGCCATTTAGTGCAGAACTGGCTTTCCGACAGCGTGGTCGGACTCTGGTCTACAGAAATTCTGGGCTCCCAATACTCTTGATTATTGCGTTTGGGGCGTTATTGAAAAGGTCTCTAACAAGTCCAGGCATCCCAACGTGGCAACCCTTCAGGGCAGTATTGAGGCAGCATTTGGGGATTCGGACAAGGAGCAGTTCAAGAGAGTCGAGGCATTGATCACAGAAAACGGGGGTTATACTGGATAATAGAACTCAGGAAGGTTCTCTTAAACAATGTACAAAAAAGTGTTTGTGTATGTGTAACTTCTTAATGAATAAACAAGTGTTTTAATAAACTGTTTGTTTTGTCCGGATTTAGCTGACGTAGAATGTATATAATGTTGACTAATAGTGAACTTACGCCGTTGAAGACCAGAGCGGGAAACGAAGTCAGCCTAACGGGAAAGCTGTTGGTGATTTCCCCAAATTCCACCAGTCTTTCTATAGAGAAAATACTCATCATCATAGTCATAATTCTCATTGATAAAGTACCGTATTTTCTTTCATGACACTTTAAGAAAAAAAAGGAATTAATTGACACTGTTGTAGTTAATCCACAGATACACTAAAAACTCATTTATCCGAATTTGATGGGACCGTGCCCATTTCGGATAAACGAAATTTCGGATAAACCGAAACTTCTATTTAAATAATAATATATAAGTACAGTAACTTTAATTCATAATAATAATTTACAAGTTATTTACAGTGAATATGACACAATAAACTATAAAACGGCACCGCAATGTAAATTATAGTTTCTACAGTACTGGAACAGTCCTATTGCTTGTTCGTACAGTAGTCAATCATGGTTTTTTGCCTAAGCTTTGAAGCTCTTTTGCTGGCTGCCCGATGACGAAGTCCTTTCATTGTTAGAAGTTCTGCAGGGGAAGTTTCATCTTGTCGTTCAAAATACGACAATAGCTCTTTAAACATTGATGTTGCCTCTGTACGGTTGACTCCCATTTTCTCTTCCGCATCATCGTCAGAGCTTTTGTCCTCTCCGGGCTGTTATGAACATTGTGCAACAATTTCGTTATCAGATAACAGCTGATAACCAGGATGTTTTTCCCAATTCATCCACTCGGATACGTCTTCTTCTTGAAACTGTGTGCACCCTTCAATGTCTTTTAATATTGCTACAAATTTTGTTTCGGATAAACCGGATTTTTGGATAAACGCGATTCGGATAAACGAGTTTCAGTGTATACACAAATTTTCAACAGTCATCTAACGTTACGTGGCTGATAACGTATTTTACAAATCAATTTTGACAATTAATAATTTTATAAAATGCACACACGGGAGGACACACAAATTTGCTACACTTCTGTGTATATTGGTATAATTGCGTGTGTACTGTATGGTCGCGCAAATAACTCCCACGCGGGAGAAGCGGAAGTGCTGTGACGTAAACAAACTATTGTCCAATCTGCAAACATTAGTTTGCCCAAGTTTGTTCTGTAATACTAGGCTACACTGCCGGCTGCTATTTTGTCGTCACAATAAATGTGAAGTGAGCGTACTTGTTTTCAAAGTGTGAAATTAGTTTTGCAAATAATGGAATACTGTATTTGCCTTGGCACCACGTGGTCTAAGCAGTAAATGTTTTCGTGTTTAGAATAATGACTGGCGTATGCGCAGAACGTATGTAAATCTGTTTTCCGGCGTGAGAACTCTGTGCGCAACCATCCAGTACTTACACACACACACACACACACACACACACACACACACACACACACACACACACACACACACACACATATTAAACGTTATGAATAATATAGAGCAGTGGTTCCCAAAGTGGGGTCCGCAGACACTTTTAAGAAAAATTAGAATACACCATAAGTAATTTTCTCCGAGTTTTTATACTCTAAAATCTAAATTTTTGTATCTTAAAACAGTTAGTAAAAGGTTCCCATATTTGGAGGGGGCTTCAAACTAATTGTAATTGTAAAAGTAATTTCACACTAATGGGTTTGATAATGTCTAAATCATGTCGTGTAGCAGATATGTTTGTCAGCCGAACTGATTGGACCTCTCTCTTACACTACAAGAAGAAGAATCAACTTTCAACTGACAGTTCTTTAAAATTACAGTTTTTGCAATTCCAGCTAGCTGATTTCTGTTTATGTAATAACTGACTATCCTGAACTCGCAAAACAAGCTTTAAAGCTTTTAACTGTGTTCCCTATACTTATTTGTGTGAAACCGCATTCTTCACGTACTTTAAGTCACAGTTAAGAAATAAGCTTGATCTCGAAAGTGACTTAATATTGAAATTGTCATCCATTAAACCAAATATTGCAGAGCTAATTGTTCAAACGCAGCTTCATTGTTCACATTATAGGCCTACTATATTTGATATCATCAATATTATAATTTTTCAAGTTAAGAGAATTTTGATTATAATATATTGTAACTAAAATATAAGAGTTTGTATCACATTTACTGTTTGTTTTATTTCAGAACTCAGACGGGGTCCGTGAATTTTTAAATTATTTGGGAGAAGAGGGTGTCCGCGGACTGAAAAGTTTGGGAACTATTGATATAGAGTAACCGAAATAAGTATATTCCGCCTTTAAAAATTTATAAAAATATAAGGACTATATATTTCATGAAACTAAAAATAAGAAGACTTAGGCCTATAATATTGGAGAATGAAAGTGTAGTGTGCAAGAAATAATATTTCCAATCCACTATTTCAATGGTCTGCCAATAAGTGCTTTCGAACAAGACCTCATTGTCACATCGGACAAAATGCCATCCGATCTGAAGTATCTGAAAATTCTGGTTCAAAATTTTGGTGAAAATATGTGGGAAAAGTAGGGTTGAGGTTTGTTTTATACCTTAGGTAAAACGCTTCTTCATGTGATAACGCTTTTACCATCAGGGCTGTCCAACCTGCTACGGGCTACATCAGTGTACGTCCACCTAGAAGTTTATTTCTTATGTATCTCGGTAAGAACAATGTCAACAATTGCCATAGAACATGACATTTCTATCTGCTAACGATATTTTTAAAAATAAAAACCCAAACAACTGTTCATGTGTAACTGTCATTAATTTAAAGTGTATGAAATTTCATAATCGATTAAAAAAGACTGTGCTGTTTTATTAGTAATATAAATATATTACTGTTATATAAATATAAATATAAATATAAATATAAATATAAATATAAATATAAAAATACTGTTACGACATTACAGAACATGCTACGTGTTTCTCAAATATTTCAGCGGATTCCAGCTGTAATGTGTGTGTGTGCGCGCGCGCGCGCGTACATATTGCTGCCACTTTGAGATGAAGGACAATGACGTGACACTTGTCACGCGTCCGCAACGAGACTTTTCCAGATCATACCGGTCCGCGCGCGCTGTGTGTTCAAGGCCGCAATCAACTACGTTCTAGTGTTTTCTAGTACACGCATATTATGGAATATGCTGGGATGTCAGCAGGGTATAAATACAAGACTTCAGCGGCGATCAGTCAGTTTGAGTTGCGATTTATACCAGTGCGGTTGGAAGTATTGTGGAGAAGTCCTGTCGGGCGATTTGCGCAGTGCATCGCAAGTGGTGTATTAGTGAAAAGTGATTATAGCGCGGAATTCTTTATATCTGACATTATTATTGCGTGTGGAGAAATCTAACTGGAATTATTGTACGAGTTGATTATAAACCGTCATTTGTGATAATTAAAGCGGGTGATTAGTGACTTAATCGGTGTCTTGAATTTTGTTTCCACTGTACCATACGACGATCAGTAGACCGTCGTAACAATGCCTATGTCATTCATGTACACACTTGCCCAAAGCACGTGTTAAGTGTACACAAGAAATTGGATGCAAAATAGTCATGGGTGTAGTGCCACGTTTGACTCCGTTTTTCTCAGCAATCGTCAGAGCAACATGATTGTGGTATCGTTTCTAAACACACAATAAAATCTATTCAGTGCATGAAGAAGATTTTGCAGAGTTTTTAATTTTTTTTTTTTTAATTGTTTGCATGTAAACGGGTGAACATTTTAAGAATGCTACAGAATTAGTAGAACGAAAGGAAGGAAAATTAAAGAAAATCTAAACGAGAGTAAATGAAGAACGTTTTGCAGTGTTTTCAATTAAATTTCTTTTTAATTGTTTACATGCAAACGGGTGAACATTTAAAGAATGCTACAGAATCCGTAGAACGAAGGCAATGGAAAGTACAGAAAATCTAAATGAAATAAGGAGAATGCCCAAGAAACCCAAAAAGATTGCAGCTTAACAGAAAAGACAAGCAAAGAAAATATTGAAAGAACTAAAAGCCTGAAAGCTGCTGTCACTAATCACAAAACCAACACAACAGATCGAAAATTACTGTTCGATTTTCAGGTTGCACTTATCAGGCGCAACAGTACGGAAGTGTTGAGAGCTTCGCGCGCAACTTCTATTTCGACCACAACTAAATTGAACTACATGTTGTTCACTACTAAAACATAAACCAATTATTGACTGAGATCCTATACCTGTAGCAACTAGTATATTTGTCTATCACTTACAGCACAGAGAATATCAGTTCCCTACATAAATAGCTTTTATCGACTTTGGAAAGGCATTTGATAGAGTGAATATGGGCAGGCTGTGGGCAATAATGGTAAAGAAAAGGATCCTACAACACCTCATTACAGACATACGATGTCTTTATGTGGAAAACAACATCTTCATCGAGACAAGACGGTGGAGCACAGCTCCTACTATGGGCTTGGTCAATTGTCGAGTACGACAAAGAGTGCTTATCGCCACCTTCTCGTTTTAATTTAGGTATAAACGATCTCATACACAATTGACAGATGACCCTTCCAGAACACTTTATGACTGGTAAGTACCTCTACAGCTGACACTGTTATTTGCTGATGACGAGGCTATCCTGTCGAACTCGCAAAGCGGCTTGCAGATGGGTGAACGCTCATTGAGCCAAATCTGCAAGGATTCCAGAGTACAGATCTCTACATTGAAGACCAATAACAAGGTATTTCCACCTTTTATGCGTGGACCTTTCAAGGTCTCCACTTTTCAAGGAGCTGATGGCATACGAGGAAAAATTGTTGTAGAGTGGACCTATTCTAGAGTAGCTCAGTATTTTGAATGTTTGAGCTGCAATGTGTCTCACATTATAAACAATGATGTGGTGAAGAAGCCACACAAGTCAACTATATATGTGGGACCATCAGCAGGACTCTAAAATTAACGAGGAAAGAAACACGCCTGAAGTTCTGCAAGGTGGTGCCCCCCCCCCCCCAATCTTCTCTGTGAGTCTGAGAATTGGACTTTAAAGAATTCCCAAGCCAGTCGCATTCAAGCGGCAGAAGTAAGGTTTCTTAGGCACGTGGCAGGATATACACTTCAAGATCGTAAAAGAAATGTTGGTGTAGGCTACGACAGGAGGTGAATATTATAAGTAAACTGGACATAATTGTCTAGTGTTGGCTAAAATGGTTGGAACATCTTAGCCGAAAGGAGGCCATCTTATCCCCAGACAACTATGGAATTATAAGCTGAGGTGTGGTGGGTCCGAAAAAGCGTTGGAGTGACCCAGCTCTAGTCTGTCTGCTTGGGACCGAAACAAACCATTTTCGGTTTAATCCTTGCTAAAGGGATGATATGGTATTGTTTACTAATATACTAACAAGATTACTGTGCATCATTGAATTTTAACGACATACGAATGTCTAGTGGGATCTATTTTTATCACAGTGTGCCGGCCGTAATTTGCCCTCATACTACCAGTGGTGGAGGATGGGCAACACATACGGGTGGCTAACGTGGCTCTGGAGACCGAGTGACATCCGGTATAAGCTGTCCCTCCTCTATTTATCATTGTCAAGTACAGGTTAGGGCACCCTCTTGCCCTTGGCGTGAGAAATTGCCTCTAAAGACGGATGACCTTCCATTGGTCAACGACGTCGTATGTGGGAGGCAAGGAGAAACCACCACATTCAAGATCCCTATGGATACCTCAACAGTGAAAACTGGTCTCTTTAGTCTGGTGAGAAAGCCAGTTTATGGGAGAACACTCAGACAGAAAATCGGGCTGGACGTTAATCCTAATGGTGGCAGCCCCACCATACGTCTTACCCTGCGATACGGTAGTAACATATCCAGGGGACATATTCACTACTAAATTGCCTCAAATAAGGAATAGCGGGAATAAGCCGAGGCGACGGTGAGGTGTGTGACGTCCGAGAAAGCACTGGACTGACTAGCTGTAATATTTGCTTATTTGAGACCGGAACAAACCATTCTTGTTTGAACCTTGAAGATGATGATGATGATGATGATGATGATGATGATGATGATGATGATGATGATGACGATGATGATGATGATGACGACGACGACTACCAGATTTACACGTACGCCAGAACAAGAAGGAAAAGTACAGCAAATAAAACAACGTGCAACGTTGGAGCTATGTACACGTCAGCTGTTTGCTCCATGAGACGAGTGGAGGGATTTTTTGGAGCGAGATTAAACTTAGCTTTACGTTATGTTAGAATCTGCGTTCACGGTCTGGAGTGACACAGACGTAAGCAGGGAACGTGACGAGGAAGGCGAAGAACTAATGTTCAAACAACTAAAACACTATATTACAGTGGTTCCCAAACTTTTCAGTCCGCGGACACCCCCTTCTCCAAAATAATTTAAAAATTCACGGACCCCGTCTGAGTTCTGAAATAAAACAAACAGTAAATATGATACAAACGTTTTAATTAAAATGTATTAAAATCAAAATTCTCTTAACTTGCAAAATTATAATATTAATGATATCAAACATAGTTAAATGTGGACAATAAAGGTGCTTTTGGACAATTAGCTCTTCAATATTACGTTTAATGACTGATAATTTCAATGTTGAGTCACTTTGCAGCGACACGTGTCGAAATCGAGCTACTTAGGCATAAAACCAGCTACACGAAAAAACGTTTTGCTTAGATACAGTGCTTATACGCGAGATACATTGCTTATAAACAAGATACAGTGCTTATACGTAGACTAGAACAGCGCGATCAGTTCTGCGTTGATGCAGCGCTCTAGTCAGTTCGGCTAGAACTGACACGACATGTTTTAAAGACATTATTAAAGCCATTAGTTTGAAATTACTTTTACAATTACAATTAGTTTGAACAAAAAAAAGTACTGGAATCGTCTACTAATTGTTTTAAGATTCTAAAATTTAGATTTTAGACAATAAAATATCGGAGAAAATTACGACATATATTCTTTTTTCTGAAAAGTGTCGGCGGACCCCCTGGGAACCACTGCTGTATTGCATACCTTTGACAAGCTTTCTCTCTGGTTCTCGTAAATGCTGAGACAGGAGATCATACTAATGCAACCTGACCGGTAGTTCGGCCCGATGACTCGAAAGTAATAGGCTAGTGTAGCTTGTACTCTGGAAGACGTCAGTTCTTCTTTGGAGCAGTTGAAACGCCAGTCGATTTTCCCATGATATTCGTACTGAAAATTAAAAAAAAAATTTAGGTCAGATTCGTTCAAGACAATCTTTCGTTTCTCTCCTCTCCTATGGCGCTACAGCCCAAGTCGGGCCCTGGCCTCCACCAATCTCCGCCTCCAGTCCACTCTATCCACTGCAACCCTCCTCCAGTTTCTTATCCCCATGTCTCTCTGCAACGCCATCTTCCCACCTCTTCCTCGGTCTACCTCTAGGTCTCGTTCCCTCCCATGTACCCAGAATCTTTCGTTTCATTAAGCCATTTTTCACACTTTGAAACATGAAAATCCAACACACACACACACACACACAGAGGCATGCGCGTAGGCTAACATACATAATACACACCTAGAGGTACTCACCTCTATGACATGAAAACACCATTTAGGACTCCATCAAAGACATTTATTTCGAAGATATTTGCCATAGGAGAGGCCGAAACGTCTATCAGTACCAACAGGAGTGGGCCGCGGCCCAATACCACGGAGTTTGCAGAACTGTTGAAAGCCTCAGGCACAGAACACAAAAGAAATATTTAATCCCAATAACATTTTACCATTTTTGTAACACAAGGATTGTGTTTTATTTATTATGATGATCCAGTCACCTTATTTAAAACAGGTTTCCAAACTCCCGGCAACTTTGGCCTATAAAAGAGACTATAGCTATCAGTAATATAGCTATGATGGTGACATGTAGCCTATTATATTGTGACACCAAAAAGGACAATCTGCATAATAAAACAGAAATTCCGACAACCCGTTCACAAATTAGGTCATATGATCATATTAATTTTGGGGGAGGAATTTATGAGCCGTTAGGGCAAAGGAACCGGCAAATAACAGCTCGCCCATACAAGAAGAAAAACGGGGTAGTGGTTACGAGGCGATATAACCCAAGAACAACGGCTGCTTCCGTAAGACGACATTAAAGAATTATGAGGAGGAGGAGGAGGAGGAGAAGGAGGAGAAGGAGGAGAAGGAGGAGAAGGAGAAGAAGGAGAAGAAGGAGAAGGAGAAGGAGAAGAAGAAGAAGAAGAAGAAGAAGAAGAAGAAGAAGAAGAAGAAGAAGAAGAAGAAGAAGAAGAAGAAGAAGAAGAAGAAGAAGAAGAAGAAGAAGAAGAAGAAGAAGAAGAAATACTACTCCGATTAAAATATGAATTCTTGGGTTTGTCGACTTTTAGCTAACTCCTCCATTAATAAACTTATATGTTGTCAGGGTATGATCTTTCACATATATGAAATTTAAAGTGATCAACATATTATATTGAATGAATATATTAATTCTAATACTAATGTATTCACTAAAATATATTCTACTAACATACTAATGAATATAATGAATTAATATACTTCTTCATATCGAATCATTCGTTATTTCATTTATTCAATAGATTCAATACAATTGCACTCTCCAACTTTCCTTTGACCAGCAGGCGGATACACACAGGCGGAGGATGACTGAATCGTAATGAACTCGACGAATATAAAATAACAGTACAATAGTCTCTTAATCCTATTTGACGCTTTGACACATAAATATATTGTTACAGGTAATAGGCCTAGTATGTTTGTTTGCTTGTTGGTAGTACCCAGACAATTGGCGATTAAGCAATTTGTCTTTTTCAAAAGTCGGGTCGCGGAGTTCATCCCCTGAGAGCACTAAACAGACCATCTCCGCATAAGGACCATCACTACATGGATCCTATATTATCCCAAGAAATGTGAGTGTGTAGGAGTTCAGGTCATGTGCGGTTGCTAATAATAATTAGACTATGCGGGTCTAACATATTACTGTACTGTTTAACCGTAGCGTTAATGAGAGGGACCGGAGTTGCCTTGACCTTGAAAATTTTAAACAGGTTCACTGCTGCTACCGCTCGTTCCAGCGTGAGGCCTACCTCTACACAACATTATTATGCTTATTTTCATTAATAATATAGATGTACTAGTGTGCTCCCTGATCTGCAGAATTTGATCACGGTTTTGAACAAAATACATTTTTGTTTTGTATCGGCCATCTAAGGACCACATGCCAATTTCAATTCTTTACTCTTTGTTCTTTCCTTTTTTTCCAATATTCTTTCATCTTCTCACTGTGTCTCTTCTTCCTGTCTTCAGTCCACTTTGAACCTGCGTTTTTATCTCTCCTACCCTGGACTCCCTCCATTTTCAACACTTTTGCCCGAAAAACGTCTCTGTCAATTGCTTCTTCTGCGTGTATATTACTTTTTTCTAAATCCTTTTGGACTTCTTTAATCCAACTTGATGTTGACTTCTTCTCCCACAGATATTTGAAGATTTGCTTTGTCAGCCTATTGTCGTCCATTCTATATAAATGTCCAAAAAATAATAGTCTTCTTTTTCTCATTGTTTCTGTTATATACTTTCCATAATTTGAAATATTTCATCATTACTTCTTAATTTCCAACCTTCTAAAGTTTTTCGTGGGCCTAATATTTTCCTAATAATTAGTCTTTCCAATATTTCTAGTTTGTCTAAATTATAATTAAATTGAAATAAATAAATACCTTTTTCTTTATCCGTGCTGCGACTACGTCTTTGATGTCTTACGACATGTTTCGGGAACACGTTCCCATCATCAGGTAAAATTGTTTTTTCTTCTAGTTCATAACGAACGTGTCAAGAATATAATAATTAAAACACATCAACACATAAACACATAACACAATGAGTATGATAGAACTCAGTCCACGTAACAGTGCGCACTGCCGTACTGTAACTGACCACGTAATCAAACTATATACTCGGCTGGTGTACACAAGCGTTATCACTCTTCAATACAGTATCATATAAACAGTGAGATTTAAATGTTAATTGATCATTAAGCAGTAGGTTTGGTTGAAATAAAAGCGCTTTATATATTTCATATTCTTCCATGGCATCCATGTATCGGCTCTTACTGCATATATGTATGGGCGTAAAGTTATCTGTGAAACCACTATAACTGTGTTTGCTGTTTACCAGATGTAAAGCAAAGTTGGATTTGATTGACTTGATGTTCCTTTTTGGCAAATGTTCTTTATATCTGTCTTTAAATTTCCTGCCCGTTTGTCCTATGTAGAATTTATCACATTCACTACACTGGATTCTATATATGCCAGAACTGTTTTCGGTTGTTTTTTGTGTTCGAGGTTTTAATATGTTCAATATGTTATTGGTAGTTTTGAAGGACACGATGATGTCTAATTTTCTTAATTCATTTTTTATTATATTAGGAATCACATTAGTATATTCAACTGAAATATAATGGTTCTTTTTACCATCTAATTTTAATTTTCTTTCCATTTTATTCCTACGTTTGCGAATTAAGTTATCTATTATATCACTTTTATATCCATTATTGACAGCTATATGTTTAATAATATTTACTTCATCTTGAAAATCTTCCTGGTTCATAGGTATAGTTAAAAGTCTATTTACGAAAGCATTAAAAGAGGCCATTTTCTGTGTATATGGGTGGAATGAATCAGCATGGACAGTTATATCCGTGGTAGTAGGTTTCCTGTATATTTTATATGTGATACAATCAGCGTTTCTTCGAACAGAAAGGTCTAAAAAGTTTAGGCAATTTTCATTTTCTACTTTCATGGTGAATTTTATGTTGTTATTTATGTTGTTCATGTATTTGAGTAACATGTCCATTTGTCTACAAGTGCCATTAAAAACCATGAACGTGTCGTCAACATATCGCGTGTATGAGATAATTTTTTCGTGGTAACTGTTACAGTTAGATAGCAGATAATTATTTTCATAAAAGTTAAGGTATATATCTGCCAGTAATCCACTTAAAGGAGACCCCATGGCTAACCCTTCTCCTTGTTTAAAAAACTTGCCGTCAAATGTAAAATAATTTTGTTTCAACACTATTCGTAATATCAAGATTAATTCGTTAATTTCCTGTTGATTTAATATTGCCGTATTAAGTAAATTGTTTTGGAGAATCTCTATTGTTTCTTGTATAGGTATATTTGTGTATAAATTGACAATATCAAAAGAAACCAGCTTATAACTCGGTAATAAGTCGATGGAATTAATTTTGTTTATGAAATCTTTATTGTTTTTGATACTATGATTATTCTCTAGCTTTATACTGTTTTTTATTATATGTTGAAGTTTTTTTGCGATTTTGTACCCAGGTGCCGACGTGTAGTTAACTAAGGGACGTATTGGCATGTTGTCCTTATGTATTTTTGGCAAACCTGTGAATGCGGGTGCCTGTGCATTTATTTGTTTAATATGGTGTCTAACATTTGCGTCAAACAAATTTATGCATTTGTTCACAGCGGAATTTAGTTCCTTTGTGTACTTGCTGGTGGGGTCATGCTCAAGTGTCTTAATAATGTTATTGTTAATAAATTCATAACATTTCTGCGTGTAATCTGCTTGACTCAATACAACTACAGTATTGCCTTTATCGGCTTTGGTAACTATTGCCTTATTTATGTCAATCTTTTGTTTTATTGTTTTTATAAGGTTGAGCTCCTTCTTGTATTTTAGAAACTGGTTTTTATTTGTACTTAAGCCATCCATTTTTAATATGCGATCCAATTTACTGTTGATTACCGATCGTGTTACTTGTTGGGTTTCTTGGTTTTTAATGCATTTTATAGCAGCTTCAGCGTTTATAACTCCACGTAATAGGCTGTTTTTGCTAAGTTTAGGTAAGTTATATTGTAAACCTTTAGATAATAATTCTGTCTCGTCATTAGATAATTCGATATTGGTATAATTTACTACGCGTTTATAAAAGTTATGTTTACAATTTGTGTTATCATACATGTGTTGTTTCTTGTATAGGTTATCAAACTTCTTAATGTGTTTCGAGATAATGACTTTAATTACTTCTCTTATCTGTGCTTCTATCAATTCCATAACATTGCTAATGATAGCAGGATGCAAACTGTCTAATACTTTCAAATGTGCAATATACAAAATACGGTTCAATCTGTCCTTTTTCACATACAATTGCTTAATTTCTTCTTTTTGCCATATTTTCTGTGCTATTGATTTAGTTTTAACCGCTGCTAATGACTTATTTTGAATATTAATTTTGGAAAAATTTGGTGTTATGTTGTTTTGTAAACATTTCTTAATGAATTTAATGTTGAGACTAGTCTTAATTATTTTCATCTTAACGTTCTTATATTTATAGACCAGTTCTTATAAATTACATTTATAATTAAATGCTAGACATTCACTTGCATATAGGCAATCTGGCTTCACTACTGTACTGAAATGCCTTATTTTCGCATTTTTAAATATGTACTTTTTATTGTAAATCTCTTTAGTTATACCATATGCCCTTTCCATCATATGAATCCTTTCTTCTATAGCAGATTTTTACAAGCAATTCTCTTGAATTATCTCTCCTAAATACTTAAATTTTCGAACCCTCTCTATTCGACCAATATCAGATACCATGAATTTTGGCGCGTTTTTAATGTTTGTGAGAAATTTGTTTTTCTGCAGAAATTCTTAAGCCTGTTCTACTGGCTATGTCCTCTAAAAAATTAACTTGTGTTACTGCAGATGTCAAATGTTCAGAAAGTATAGCAAAGTCATCTGCGAATGCCAAACAGTTTATTTCAATACGTTTGTTCCTTCTTCCCAACATGATTGGTGATATTTTGCATTCCTTTAATTTTTCATTCCAAATTCTCACTACTTTCTCCAGAACACAGTTAAAAAGAATTATGGATAAACCATCACCCTGTCTTACACCTGTATTTATTTTGAATGGTTGAGATATTTCTCCCATGAATTTTATTTTTGAGACTGTGTCCGTAAGGGTTTCACGGATTAGATTTGCCAATTTAGATTTAACACCAAATTCTTGGATTATTCTATCTATAGTTTCTCTAACAACAGGATCAAAGGCCTTTTTGAAATCAACAAATGTTATTACAATCAAAATACATTTTATTATTACATAAATTTCGATATTAGATCAGTTTTCAATTGTGTCCAAAAATTTTGAAATTGTCCTACACTCGAATTGAGATTAAAATTGCCTTTAATTTGATACCCCACACGGGCTTTTGCAATTTTTCACAATTTTGACCCCTCACAATTTTCCTCCCGCTCCCCTATTTTTGGGAAGATCAATAGCAAAAATTACAGGTTTCTCTAAAGTAAAAGTGTGGACACGCGTGCCACGTTTTACGGAAATTGGTTGATGCGTTCAAAAGTTATCTTGATACACACCCCAAATAAACGGATAGAGAGCCAAACGCCAAACGGTCGGGTTAAAACTGAGAACACGCTTCCCCCGGTCAAGAATATTATTGCTATACAACAATTATTTTAATTCACCAATATAACTAGGCTACTGTTATTTAATTTTTTAATAGATTTAGTTTTAAGAAACATGTGTATTATCAGCTATTAATATGTTAACATATATATACACACATTTCATAAATATTAGAACTGTGTGTGTGTGTGTGTGCGCGCGCGTGTGTGTGTGTGAGAGAGAGAGAGAGTAATATTTTATACGAATAGTCATCCGCATCACATTTATACTCACTGAAAGGTTGCCGTAAGGAATTAGAACTAAGTCCATGTGTTCGTGTAACTTGTGCCACGTGGTATTGAGCTGTTCCTTCAAGAATGTTATACACTCAGGAATTCGCGTCCCGTAGAATAATGTTATGTGTACTTTCTGCAACAGAGAAGATCAGATTGTTATGAAACGTATGAAAGATGTCGCGATGGTAGTTTTTAAAAGTCTACGTTGTTAAAAGAGAAAATGAATACTATTAGTTTTACTGCCTGAAAATGAGTGATCTTGGCTACACTCTCCTTCTTCGACTGGGTTTCATCCGGGAACGCAAATCAAAGAATGACATTCACCTCCAGCTCTGAATCTGTTTTAACTTGTTCTCATTTTCAGACAGTAAAACTAATATTCATTTTCACTTTTTACATCGTAGAATTTTCGGCCTCACCATTGGAACACTCATCGGCCTTCAGTGTCTATAACGACTGAGTAACAGGCAAAATGTCCCCAAATTCTTAATCTATACCACAATCCTGTGGGAACTGGCGAACCTCTTGCCAGTTACTCAGTCGTTATAGACACAGAAGATGGATGGCCTTCAATAGTGGGCGCCGAAACTTCTGTTTTAAGCTATGTAAGTAGTGATAGACCAGACCTAATAGCCCGGCAGAGAATAATATCAGCTATATCTACAAAACTTTCATTGGTAAATGTCTGCGACGGTATTTGTTTAGCAGTAGGTAAACAAAAAATGCTAATGATAATAATCAACGCCTCCAACGGTTTTGCTAAGAAACAGTTTTGAATCAGCAGAATCAGCAGCGCCCAGAGGGGGTAGCACCAGAAATGCATTAATACTTTATTTTTTGTTTACTAGGAGTGTCACTGACACAAATGGGCGGAGCATTTGATATTCGTAATAATTTATTTATAAATATTTTTACATTCAACCGTCTTTGATACGTTAGATAAATAGATTCGTAATAATTTACTTATCAATTTTCTTACAATCAACAAAATATATACACTTTTTTTATGATACACACTTTTTATTGAATACACTACATTATAGTACAGTATACATTGATTGTCATTAGACATATTCCACAACCTTTGCAACTCATCTCTACGATCAACCATTGATGGACTTCTATTAATTTTTAGCAGTCTATCAAAATTAAAAGCCGGTTTTAATAATAATCCTTCTAATGTTTTCACTCTTGAAAGAGCAACATACGTTAATCCAACCTGAAATTCATTGTCTCCTAAATTAACAATTGCCTTATCTAATGTTATCCCTTGCGATCTATGTATACTAACAGCATATGCTAACATTAACGGAAATTGTTTGCGAGTACAAGAAATTTTATTTTTCTTGAATGATGCCACTACTGGTACAATGGGTATTGAATTCTCGTACAGAACTGGTTCTGTATATTTTTCGAAAGATAAGAGTATAAGTATTGGCATGTGATCAGCTGCCGTGTCATAAATAATATCAGTTACTGTTCCAACTGAACCGTTGGCTAGTCTTTTTGTGACCAAAAGATTTCTTCTAAGGATAACTCGAGCACCTTTACATAAATGTAATTGGGCAAATAATCCCTGAGCATCGTCAGATTTTGCTAGAGAGGCTTCTGGGCAATTATGGATTGCATTGATTAGAGCCACGTGTTGTTTATTGCTTTCCAGTTATTCATAATTAAAGCGTTCGATTTCAGCATTTTTCGACATTATAGGGCTACAGACAGTATCTTTGAAATTGTCCCCGATATTGTTTACATAAAATCTTTTAGATAAGAGCTGATAATCTTGTTCAATGATTGTTCCATTTGCGACTCTATTTAAAGTCTCTCTGAAATTTGTTTGATCATCACCTTGCTGTCTCATAATCTCCGCTAAAAAGAAAACTTTTTTGAACTGTTGTTGATCTCAATATTATTACCGATATTGTAAAGACTCCTATCACAAACCGGTGGAAGTTGGGACCAATCACCGACTAAATACACGCAAAGGCCAACAAAAGGAATAGCTGAAGAACGCTGCTTTGCTTGTTTGAGTCGCATATCCACTTTGAAAAAACAAATTTAAACCCAACATACTGGCTTCATCAATAATAACGAGCCTCACATCTGTTAATTCTTCTTCAAAAGCAATTTTGGATTCACCTTCTAAATTTTTGAAAGTTCCTCCCCTTCTCTTTGAAGTATTTATTCTTAGAGCTGAATGAATAGTTTGTCCAGCAATATTGTTAGCTGCCACACCAGTAGGAGCCATTAAAAGAGTTGCATCGCAGCCAAACTATGAATTAATTAACCATTTCATTAATTACACAGCTTTTATTAGTTCCAGCTTTCCCTGAATAATTGCAAGTCTTTGATTGCAATCATCATAGTCATTTAGCTGATATTATAAGAAAGATAATATCTTTTGTTGGTCGTTGAAAATAACATTGTATTATTCATGAGAATCATACTGATTCCCAAATGTTTCTCAAGTCCTTTCGTTGAAAGAAGTTTTATTCTTTATACCTGTATATTTGTAATGGGCTGCTTCCCAATTAAAATGTTTGCTGCATCAACACTCGAGAACAATTTACACATTCATAGAATTCTAGAGATCGTAAACTATCTTCATATCCATTCTGAAGATTCCTATATCCTGTGTTGTTTTGATCATATAACACATGATTCATATATGTTCTGCAGGGCCTTCAACAGTTGCTGCAGCAACATTTTGTCGCTGTCTCATCCGTCTTTGATTTGTAGTTAAGCGACCAATATTTGGAACTCTTCTCCGTCGAGGCATACTATAAATATTACGTATATATAAATTGATGAATAAGAATTTATAGAAGTTTAATCAAGAAAGTTGTGTTAGTGGTTAAAATCACAAGCAGAATGATCACTGTTGCACACCACTATATAAAATTATCCCGATTAGCGCTTTCAAGCTTCACAGCTCATCGTCAGATCGGAATTCTGATCTGACGATGAGCTGTGAAGCTTGAAAGCGCTAATCGGGATAATTTCATATAGTGGTGTGCAACAGTGATCATTCTGCTTAAGAATTTATAGTATACGCGTATAACAGAAAAAATGCTTAAATAAAAAGTACAAAACTGAATAAGAAGTATCAAATAATAATTTTAATAGAATTTGGAACATTGAATAAAGAAGTATAAGAATAAATTTTTAATAGAATTTGGATTAAAATTTACCTGAACTGTGATTCGTTGCAATATTTAATGGAAAGTTGGAGTTGCATCAGTGACTACATAGATTCTCATCTAAAAATTGACAGCTGTTCAACACTTAAGTCCAATCCGTACATCTGGCTACACCATAGAACAATGCTCTACCACTGTTTGAATTAAACACGTGTGAGACACGAATACGAAGTGTATACAGCAAAATGTTATCTTATCGGGCGACAGCCAGCGCGGGCGGCGGAAGCCGCACACTCACACGCACCGGCACGACCGGTGAGTCGCCTCGCGCTCTGTAAGTGCGAGTGAGACAGAGCGTCGTAGCTGGGCCACGATATCTCTATCTCTCTTCCTCTCACACTTTTAAGATAAGATTTTTAAAAAATTGTAATATCTTTTGAACCAAATAATGTAGAAAAATAAAAATTACATATGTGCACTCTACAATACAGTCCGGATTCGTATGCAAAATTTTATAACATTCGGTTGAGTGTAGTTTCGGAGGAGTTCGCGGTCTAAGTTGTGCACCGAGTCATGGATAGAAGGCTATGCCTGATCTCTCTACGCTCATCAGGCTCCGCCCAATTATTTTTTATTTTTATTAAACCAATACATTTTTAATGATTTTTTAGTCATGCACAAATCAGTAATACCAATTTTGTAATAATACACTGAGTGATTTTCTCTTACCTTTAAACTGTACGAAATGTCTGCAATTGCTTGCATAAAAATAAATACAGTTATCCATCGAGAACAGCACATTCTTCTGTTCTTCACACCTTTCAAATTAAAAGTAGAATATAATTGGATAAACGTTACATTATAAATTTAATTAGTTTTAAATAAAATTATAATTACAATATTGTTAAAAACATTTGGTTCCATCAAATATCAATATTAATATCAGTTATATTAATTTATAATATTAAATATATTAATTAATATTTATTAAAATATTATTATGAATATATAGAAATTAGAAGAAATTTCAAACTGGAAATTAATAATGAATCCTAATCGAATGCCATAATTATACAAGCCAACTAAGCCATAATTATATAAGCATATATTAAAATTCAAAGTCTCTTTATTTAAAATACTTGTAAGTAATAAATATACTTTTAAAAATGTAGAAGTAATTTTCAAGTTCCGACACAGATATGGAAGGGACTGAATAACTTTCTGACAGCAACTCATAATATACAGTATACTGATAATTATCACAGCTGCTATTTTCGTTTTAAATAAACTTTAATTTTTTGTTTGTTGCGATCTTTAAACCGTTAATAAAAAAAAAACCATTAACTGGTCGCATAAAATATTTCACGGTGGGTATGACACAGCCACTCAAATATTACTTTGGTCAGGACAAATTATTACAATTTACATGCGTTTATACAGTATCAATATTATATGTACTGTTGCGACGGTCTAACTTATCGTCGTATGGTACAGTGGAAACAAAATACAAGACACCAATGAAGTCACTAAAAAGCAGCTTTAATTACCACAACTAACAGTTTGTAATCAACAAGTTATTCAACAAGATTATACTGGTACAATAATTCAAATTAAAGTCCACATGCAATATATATTGCATGTCAACACCACATGCAAATTAATGTCAACTAATAGAGCCCCGCACAATATTCACTTTTCACTAATAGCCACTTGAAACGTCCTGAGTAATCGCCCAAAATAAACTGGAAACTAAGCTGCAGGTGTGGGCTATTTATAGTCTGCAGGGTTCCATAATATGCGTCCTTAACAAGCAGTTGAAAATTTCAGACGACACTTCAGCGCGGCCTTGGAAGTAACACACACCGGCAGAAGCTTGTAGAAAGATACCAAGAACTATACCATCGAACGTACAAGTATGTTCCGCATTACGTAACAATACCCTGTCTGTACCCCTTCTGTCAGAGTGACACGCCTCTAATTCAAGTAGTAAATAGCGTTTCAGATGTGCCACGCCTATTTGTTTAAATTAGGATTAAACTAAGAACGAAAATATTATAGAATACATATATAGGAAATACAGAAGTTATCAATCATTTCACATGAGAAAATAAAAATGACCGTTCCGTTAAAACTAGAAACATAGGCTTACATATACAGGCTGTCCCGGGAGGAGAGGGAAATAATTTGAGAAATGGTTCTATAGTGTAAAAGAAGAAAAAAAGTTCATATAAACATATGTCCGGAAACGTTTGTAAGCGAGTTACGGCTAGCGAAAGATTTCGCCCGGGTTTCGGTAAATGAAGACTTTCTGAAATTCTGGGAAGGTAAATAACGGGCGAATTCTGTTGTTTCTTATGGTTTTTGACCTGAAAAATCGAATAAAACAGGTCGCAGAACTGTATCTCCCATAACTTTCATAATATCCTACGTAAAACAGAAAAATCTTTGCCTAAAAACGTATTGTATTGTTTTTAACCAAATTGGAATTTTTTGTTGATTTTTATTGACTTTATTTACACTGTTCTTCTCGGAATTAAATTTTTACAAGTTTTGTTTTTAACTTTTATGCATTTATTAATCATTTAACAAAGTTATTGTACTTCTAACCTAAAAAAACGTGTTTTTAGGTTATACATATATAAAGTATATTAAATTAACTAATAACAATAAATCGAAATTTAAAAAAAAAAAGTCTTTACATTATTAGACAACGTGAAACGACTTTAATTTTATGCACTCAGTATAATAAATAACGTCATACTTACAGCATAAAACAATTCAGTTTCGCTACGCTTACATTTTCATGAACGTACACAGTGGATTCACTGCCACAGTACATTTTGTATTATCTGAGATTAAACACAATTTGTCCATAAATATTTTGTACAATCAGTAGCAGTAGCACCAGCAGCTGCAAAACGACAGCTGATAAACTCATTATTTTGCTGCAATTACAACCATATAATTTTATTGCTGCGTTAATGACGTTCTCTATAAACAAAGTCGCTAATGTCGGTCATTCATTTTTCTAATATTTTACTCTCACATCATACACAAATTACTAAATTAATTTACTGATTAATTAAAAACTGTTGTTATTACTTTAAACAAATACTTTCCAAATACTATCTTTCTAAACCAGCTTAGTAACTTTTGATGACGTAATTAAAAACATTGGGTAGTTGTTTGAACTCACTTTCATTCATTATTTTAAGGATGCCTCAAAGATTGCCTGAGGTGTTGTCAGATTTTGTTGGCTCGTTACAACACGCCTTCTATTCAAAACTTAAATCTGGCCTAAGGCCACTGACCTCTCGTAAGGTGATGGTAAATATGCGAATGTCACCCTTGATTACTAATATCCTAATACCTACCGACTCAGTTCTTCGGAGCCAGCATTTGGGCTCTTTTGCACTTGATCATTGCATTAGGTAATCCACGGTAAACGTTTATCTTTTTCCCAACTGTATAGCCCATACACTGTCTACAGTAGGAAGGCTATAAAACTATTCATAGAGACTTACTTCCAATTCATATTATATCTGTAGACTATACACAGTACAAAATTAGAATTGTTGCGACGGTTGATCGTCGTATTGTACAGTGAAAATAAAATACAGACAACAATGACATCACATCACTAATTACCAGCTTTAATGAGTCACATATAACAGTTTAAAATCTACAAGATACTCTCATTCAACAATGCAAGTTACATTTGTCCACATGAAATAATAATGTCAACTATTAGGGTCCCGCACTAATTATACTAACACAATAATCACTTTTCTCTACTCCGCAACAATCACTTGATCCGCACTCTACAATATCGGCAGGTGAAACGAACTAACTAAACCGGCCGCTGTTGCTTATACATGTTCCAGAATAAGTTTCCATCTTTTGGAGGCGTGTCGGCATAATCCGCATAGTTAGAAGAACTCGAACAGTCTGGAAGCTACTTGATTGCACGGCCTTAACAGAGACACTGAACATGCTCGGCTAGCCGAGAAACGTGTAGTACTTTTAGGCAACTCCAGCTGTCGACGTCTCGAGAGCGTCACGTAATTGCTGTAGCCGTATGCTAAAACCTAACCTAACCTAAACCTAACCACACATATTTGAATCTAATATTTATTTAATACAAAATAAGTAACTTTTCAGGCAGCCAGTACGCATGCATATCTGTCCACATTTGTTGGAATAATTGTTTTCTTTGTCGCGTTATCTTCACACGAATTAACATAGGTACGAATCAAATAGATTTCGGTTAATTCCGCATTCACGCTTGTCGTGACGCTTAACGGCTGCCCATAACGACTCGATCGGCTGCGTATGTGCTCCACTTACAAAATTCTGACTCTGATTGATCGTCAAATAGCGAAAATTTATCCCCTGTAAAATCGGTACTCCACTGTACGCTTTCCACAGATCAGAACTTGTACTTATGCCAGACCTTATATGCAGGTTTCAGTTGTCCCAAGCTGGGTTTCAGTGGTTCTGTCTGGCACAGCATAAAGGAAACGTTCTTTATTCTCCCGGCAGATGCCGCCCAACACCCACTATTATAAGTATACAAGTCCGATTTCGAATTTTCTGCAGGCAATTTATGCAGGATTTATTCGGTTCTGATATTCTATGTACCGATGTTATATTTAAACATTATTTAAACATTATTTTATACGGTCCAAGTCACTTTATATAGTAATGATTTACCTTATTGAAACCGTCCAGTGACTTCAAGTTGTATATTTATGACGCGTTTCGAGTCATATGACCCTTCATCAGATAGTTATCACTCACAAGGAGATCATCAAATATTAAAATTCACAAAAACACAAAAATAGGTTTTACAATTATTGTACATATGTGTGTGTTTTGTGTTTTTGTGAATTTTAATATTTGATGATCTCCTTGTGAGTGATAACTATCTGATGAAGGGTCATATGACTCGAAACGCGTCATAAATATACAACTTGAAGTCACTGGACGGTTTCAATAAGGTAAATCATTACGATGTTATATACTGAAATACTGGTATAAAAAATCTTCATGTACGAGGGTTATCTCAAAAGTAAGTTTCCCTACTTCTTTTTTCAAAGGGAAAGGGCGCAATCAGGCTGACGAAGGTTGGAGAACTTTAACTTGTGTGTAGTGGCAGCAGTGCTAAAACCTCAACGTAGTAGCAACGGTAACAACACGAAATTTAAAATCATGGACGTTCCATTAACCAGCGTGTCCGATTGCAAAGTGCGCAGTGTGATTCGGTTTTTGCTACCAAAAAAAAATCATCGTCACTTAGTTTCTGTGTGCGGACCTGAGTGCACGAGCATTCAAATGGTCCGCTGGTGGCATACATCGTTCTTGAAAGGGAAAGATTTATTGAGCAAAAACGTTATTCTTCTCCACGGCAACGCACGTCCTCATTCCTCGCTAGTCACACAGAATTTCTTGGAGTCTTTTGAAAGAAGCTTTTGGACCATTCCTCATATTCGTCCAATTTGTCTCCTAGTGATTTTCTTGTTTTTTTTTTCTATATCAAAAAACACCTGAGGGAAAAACGTTTCGAAACGGATACGGAAGTGAAACAGGCGGTTGACGCCTGGCTCCGTAATCTGGGCACGCAGTGGTTCAAAGAAGGAATTAAAAACTGTTTTTACGCTACATAAAGTGTATTGATAAGGCTGGAGATTATATTAAAAAATAAGTACACGTTTTTGATTAAAAGTAGGCCTATAGTTTTTTTACATTTGTTTTTTATCTATATATAAATAACTCAAAGTCTGAGGATTTATGGGTAGTGAATACAAATCCACACCGTTACACCGATTGCCACTAACATTTGCACAGATAACCTTTGACACAAGGCGCAAAATACTGTCTAACTTGGAATTTAATATTTTGCCCCGTTTGTGCAACTTAGGCCCTTTTAATAATGCCTTTTCGTTGACGCCTATAAAGATGTCAACAACACCATGGAGCCCAGAATTAATTACCATCGTAACAAATAAATAAACGAAGCTATTAAGCGGCATCGGAAGTGTACATTTATCCATTGCTGCAGTACATTTTTGATGTTTTATATAATATGCGATTGTATCATCGATTTGGAAAGTGTACTAATTGTAAATTTTCCTATTACTTAATGCAAAGAGAGAATACGTTCATTTGTGAGGTTAGGTGACAACGGTTTTTGTTATTAGTTTTCTGCTGAAATAAATAAAAGCCATGGTTCAGGAAACATAACGTTTAATGTGTTATACAATGCTTTTAACACAGTAACATTTAAAATAAAGAATTTAGCGTTTTTGATTTGACAGGTACTTTATAAATATCTCCAAAGTTTTATAAACGGGTACTTTTAAATCTCCAATGGCTGTTGCACCAACATAATAATTTAGTAAAAGTTAAAATAGTTCAAATGTTGTAAACAGCTTTGGAGAGAATTTGACTAATTAGTAAAAAATTATTATACAAGCTGACTGAACGCCAAATACACATAGACAATACAAATTATATTAAAATACTTATTAAAAGTCAAATATTTGCGTGGGAAGCCGCGTGTAACAGCTAGTTTTTTATAAATCAGGGAAATTTACTTTTAGATGACCCTCGTAACTGAAATTTTATATAAACTCGGGTTCATATAAAACAGCGTAATTCATTATAACATTAAAATAATAAAAAATAATAATTTCATAATTTAGGTCGCATTTATTCTTTAAAACAAAATTATGTCATTTTCTTATGTTTTGATACTTGCCGATCGTATTGCTCAGTACCGTTGCTGATCTTGCGTGGCAGCAATAGTTGTATCCCGATTGCCAGTACTAATGAGACGGATCTACTTTATCGCGGTATTTAGAAAACCTTAAACAATAGGCTATATTGTGAGATACGTAAACTATAGCGATTAGCATAAAACTTATCCTTTGTATAGTTATACCGACTGGCGTCTGGTTTCCTGCGGTCTGACGATTTTAACAGTCTGACGGTTAACATAAACAGAGGGTTAAAAAGAAAAACGGATAATTGAGTTTGTACTGTAAATGTTTTATCATTCAACATTACCATTCAGCATATCGTTAAACAATACAAACTAAAGTGAGAGCGAAGGGGACACACGATCAGAGGAGCCGTTGTCACACGGACAAGAAAGAGGCCTAGAGGCGTAAGGAGACCACGATGAATCCTTTGTAACACAGGCGGATGCCCTGGTTAAATACTACGAAACAGTAAACTGTACAACATTCTCTCTGGAGAGAAATCAGTGGCAGCAACTGAAAGTTTTTGTACAGCATTGAAAATTGTCGTTTTCTCGTGTTTCGAAACCCGCGTTGAATTGTGCTTATTCGAGGTCTTTCCGCTATAATTTAGCAGATTATGTCTGTCATCAGACTGTTGACTCCATCTTAGATTCCAACGTGGGACTCAAGTAGAAACAACAAAGTCTCACATCTCCGTAAACCTAAAAATTACTATGTACATAACCATTACTGTACATAAGGGTAGGTCGACTGTGGATGCATTGTTTGTATTACGGCAGATAATAGAGAAAATGCGGGAATATAACCAGGGAACGCGTATCGCTATTGTTGATCTGGAAAAAACATTTGATAATGTATACCGTCAAAAGTTATGGAATATTATGGATAGATAAGGATATCCACAGCATTTAATAAATTCAGTTAAGATCCTTTACAAAAGTACATCTGTAGTCCTGGACCTGAATAGTAGGCTCTCAGATGACATTCCAATAACTACAGTAAGGGAGTTAGGCAGGGATTCTGTACTTCCCCAACCTTGTTTAATATATATACTGACGACATGTTGAGAGCATGGAAATATAGAGTGACTTCGCGAATACAACTTAACAACTCAATTTGTATGGGCTCCCTGCTATATGGGGATGGCATTGTTCTTATTCAAGACAATGAGAATAATTTACAAAGAGCTACGTTTCAGTTACAAGAAGTAGCAAGAGAGTACGCACTGACAATTTCAGTGAAAAAAACTAAAACCGTGCCCTTTAAAGGTCATCCATTGAGGACTATGATAGTTATAAACAATAGCACTTTAGAACAAGTGAGCCGTTTCAAATATCTAGGCTGTGCAGTAAGTGATGAATCCGAATATAATATAAGAGAGAAGATAAGTAAATTTAGGAGTATTTGTGTTATGATTCATAGAAATCTTAGAAATAAACAAGACACAGCACAACAATTAAATATTGTAAGCTATGCGTCTGAATATAAAATAAAAGATAAGATAAATAAATTTAGGAATAACTGTAGTACGACTCGTAGAAATCTAAGAAATAAAACAAGACACAGCACAAGGATTAAATTTTATAAGACAATTGCAATACCCGCATTGACATATGCGGGTGAAGCGTGAGTGATGACAAAAAATGAATGCAGCAAAATTGAGAGTGCTGAAATGCAGCTTCTTCATAGTACACTGAACTATCCATTGCAAGATAGAATAAGGAATAATGATATCAGAGTAGAACTCGAAGTAGTGGACATAAATTAAATTATTTCAGCTTACAGCAGACAATGGTGGGATCACCTGCAAAGGATGACAGAGGATCGATTAACGCAAGCGGCAGTGACTATAAAGCCATTGATAGAAGAGACGTGGGTCGTCCGAGGTTGAGACGGAAGCCGGAACAGGTTTATATATCCTAATCCTTGACGTGAGGAAGAAGAAGAAGATAACCAGTACATGAAGTACGTATGTTCATATCGGTTTCCACGTGTAAGTTTTTTTTTAGGCGATTTAATTATGGCTGGCCCCGACTCTCGCATCCTGGCTTCCACTAGCTTCCAGGCCTATTCTGTAAGTCCTCTTGCTTTCATTGCATCTTCGACGTCCATTTTCCACGAATGTTTAGGTCTTCCTTTTTTCCTTCTAGAGGGCGGAGTCCATTCCCATACCTTTCTTGGCCATCTCTCATCCGGCATTCTTTTTAGGTGCCCCAGCGAATTCAGTCTTCTTGCTTCTATTGTTTCTATAATGTCAAGGTCGATTCCCATCGCTTGTCTTATCTCTACATTTCTCACTCTATCTAGTCTTGTTAGTCTACAGCACCTCTGCCAGTAATCCATCTCCGTAGCTCTTATTTTCGATTTATTTCTTTTATTAATTTCCCACAGTTCTGCTCCATATAGGCCTATACTTTCGACTATAGTTTTATATATTCTGATTTTATTTTCTTTTCTTTTTTTTCTTTTGTTATTCGCGGACTCCAAATCAGACTGTTTAATTGTTTTGTTGCTGTGTTATCTTGTCCTATACTTACTTTTATTTCCTGGTTGCTGTCACCATCCGATGTCATTGTTACACCCAGATACTTGAAGTTTTTAATATTTTGTATCACTTTTGTTCCTAGTTCTAGGTCTTGACCTTCGCCGCCTACTGTAAGGTACTCAGTACCGCCTAAGGTACTCAGTACCGCCTACGTGTTGTGCCAAGACAGTTCTCACGCTGGTGTGATACAAGCAAACTACTCCCCAATCACCAAACATTAGTACGCCTACATGTGGCTCCGCATTATCAGACAAAACTCTATTCGTCACGTAAAATACATTACGCAACACTATTAATTACATAAATCAGCCTAATACCTACATTGATTTCACTAGTCGAGTAAAATAAGTGCAGAAACTAAAACCAAAATATTTAAAACCATTGTTATAAGTATCATGATGACTTACGGCTCAGACGTTTGGACTACCGATAAACACACAAGAATAACATTAATGACAGAAGAGATGGACTTCTGGAGACGTTCGGCAAGAGTATCCACACGTGAGGAAATTAGAAATAAAGTTGTTAAGGACAGAACGAATGTGAAAAATTCAATTGTTGATTTTATCCAAACAAAAAAATTACAATTGTATGGACACACACACGAAAAGAATGGCACAGGAAAGATTGCCAAGAAGAGTTATGGAATGCACCCCCACCAGAAAGAAGTAAAAGAGGAAGACCACCTATCACCTGGATAGAAGAAATTCAGACTATATTTTGAGGGAACGAGAAATTGAAGAAGATCTTTGGATGGACAATTCAATCAGCTTTGTAATCTTTGGTTCCGAAAAATGTATAAACATTGTACAGCCGGAATAATAATAATAATGTAAACTAAGTGCTTATAAACAAAAGTTTTTCCATCGCGTGGACTTTGCGCTGAATGTTTTTGTTTTTGGAATAACTACTACCGTATTCACAGAACGTACGTAAAACTTCCCTACCCTGCGAGAAGTCTCTTCGCTTGCATTTTAATCAGGTGTTTTACGCAATACAATGAACATCCAAGGTCAGTCCCTGTCTGCATCAGTTGCCATTAAAATAAACGTTCGTTACATACATCAAGGAAGTAAACACTTACATTCGCTAATTTTCTCATTATCATATTTTCTTACACGAACATGTCTGGTTATGTTTCTACTACACTTCATTGCGGTAAAACCATTCTTGAGATGTGTAAAAAAAGTTATTGTTATTGCGCTATAAATCACCCACGCACGCCCGCGCGCGCGCACACACACACACCCACAAAACGCTAACATTCACGTGAATATATCGTCACGGTGCAATGCTCATCATAGTGAAGTCCCATGTTGGACCAAAACGTACTTGGGTTGTCGTCCATGCCGGAGCATCCGCGAGCCTTCGGGCTCTTTGTCAGATCCATCGATCTCTGCCACGGCATCTCATAGCTCAACCGACACCGAACCCGCGGCCTATCGTCCACGGCTAAGTCTCCGTAAATAAACTCAGTTAAGCCGCTACATCAGACGTGAGGGCAAGCACCAGTGTAACCACATCAATTCAAGTTCACTCTGACTGGCGTCTTAATTTAACGACTTCATTTAACTACACTAACACTAAAATAAAAAGAAGAACATATTTCGCAAATAAAACTTATTACGGATCTTAAAACCACCCGGCATCTAGCTTCATTTCAAGAAGCAGGAAATGTACAATTTACAAAACATTTGTCTAGCCATATGCTTCAGAAACCTGGCCGATGACAGAAAATAGCGAGAAACGTCTAAGTTGCTGTGAAAGACGGATTCTAAGAACAATATTTAGAGGAGTACAAGAAAATGGAATGTGGTGCAGGCGCTATAGTTATGAACTATACCATCTTTACAAAAAGTCGGATATTGCCAGGATAATCAAAATATACAGGTTAAGGTGGGTTGGACAGAGAGAATGGAGGAAGGACAGCCTACGAAACGTATCTTCTATCAGACACCGATGGGCAAGGAGAAGACACCGAAGTGGATTCAGAGATCAGATAGAGGAGGACCTCTGAAAGCTGAACACAATAAACTGGGAAGCCAGGGCACGCAGTGGGGAAGAATGAAGTCGATTCTTGGAGCAGGCCAAGACCCACCAAGGGTTGCAGAGCCACGGCTGATGATGGGGATTCTTACTTCCTTGTTCGCCAAAGAAATCTAAGAAACTAGCGCTACGACTCGCACAGGCCACGCAATTCCTGGTGTTAAAACACTCTGAGCATCGTCTACATCACATACTTGCCGACTGAACTCTCTTAGGAATAAAACTTTACCAAGTGTACGGCACTGCAGCACTCAAGTAGGTCATCCTGCATCGTTTAAAGGCACCGTTGTAGTCTACGTTTCCTGATTATCTACCACTTCCAGTTTTATTCTGACTGGTACAACAATTACCAGTTTTTGTTGGACTACGTAGATAATTCCGCCGTGCCAGTTATTTCAATGGAAGTAAAATGGGTGTGACTGACTGTAAATTGTTTCTGTAAATTAAAGAACTGGGAAGTTGTCTAAAAACAGTAAACTATAACGAACTATGAAGTACAAGAGAAGGATTTCAAAACTATTCAGCTCCATCTCTGAAGGTATTACATTTCAAAAATATATATTTGAAACATTTAGAAAATACCATTCTAAAGTATTACGAGTTGTATGAAACACAAATACTTGTAGAAGTGGGGTTTTTATACCAAAGTGGGGAAATCTTGAGGAGCTGTGTGGGAAAAATGGTTTGTTAGACCTGGCGGTACTGCTCTCAGTACAGAGACAGCCTTTGATCAGTGTTGTCGTTTATGTTTCGTAGGTACATTTTTATTTTAAAACGTCAAGTTTCCAGCGTAAATCTTGTGGAAAATCACCAGATAAGTTTTGTTATGTTTTCGTTATGTTGTGGAAAATTTTTGTTACAGTCGCAAGGTAAATATAAACAAAATAAGTAAAAAAGCATATTTTTGCATTTTGGCTGTAAAATTGGTGAGCAAGGGAGAAATTGGCACCCTCATGTTTCTTGTGTAAGCTGTAATGTGACTCTAGTTCAATGGAAGAAAGGCAAGAGAAGGAATGCCATCTGCCGTCCCCATGGTGTTTCGTGAGCCTAGCAATCATTTTGTTAAGTGCTACTTTTGTTTTACGAACACATAAGGATATACAAACAAACAAAAACACAGAATTGAATACCCGAATATACCATATGCTCTTAAACCAGTTCCCACGGAAAAGGCTTATCAATACCAACTCCTCCATTGAAGTGGAATGATACTAATACGTCAGACCTTAGTGACAGTGATTATACACACACTAGTGAAAATGTAGATCCTTCTGACAACAATTGTAATGTCATTTATATTCATTAAGTATCCAGTTAACGCCACCGTACCCATCAAAACAAATTAAATGATTTGTTGCGTGAATTGGACCTATAAAAACAACAGGGTAAGTTTCTCGGTACTAGATTGAAAGAAATGAATGTATTGGCACATGGAACAAGGATTACATCTTTTAGAAAAAAAGCTGCTTTTCCGATGTTTAAAAAATGGAGGTGTCTTTTTACAAATGTTTTGACATCTACGGATTAATGACTCAACCAGGAATAGACCATTAGTCTAGAGAATAGCGTATTTTTATCGAAACCTAGCTTAAAAGCAGTTTTACTCCATAATGGAAACAAGAAGCTATCTATGTCAGTTGCTTGTTCAGTTTCGATGAAAGAAACATATGTTAACATGGTGACCATTTATGAATGCAGTTAAGTACAAATAGTTTAACTGGCAAGCTTGTGCCGATTTGAAGGTCATAGCTAGGTATTAATAGCCTATATTAACAAGGCTGGTCAAAGAGAACTTCTTTTAGA
This sequence comes from Magicicada septendecula, assembly GCA_034769895.1. NCBI lineage: Eukaryota > Metazoa > Arthropoda > Insecta > Hemiptera > Cicadidae > Magicicada > Magicicada septendecula. Next base: position 455,090,191 of record CM068374.1, on the reverse strand, counting down.
TCGTGCGATCAAAATGTCTCCCACACCTCTCTTGTTGAACTGGAAAAGATTCTTCTTTCTCCGCTAGTTGGGATTCATGGAACATTTTGTAAATGACATGGATAAGAAAGGTAAGGTTTCAAACATGTAAGAGAACTTTTTCCATAATTAAGTTAAGCCAAAGTAAAAGAGTGTCCGGCCACATTTACTGGGCCTGATGTTAGAAAAGTGATTCGCCACTCTGCTTTTGAAGGAAAACTTAACCAAAAGAAATTAGGAGCAATGAAAACTTTTGTAAAAGTAGTAAAAGAATAGTTCGGCAACAAAAAAAATTACTATAAAACAGCAGTAGAAGAGCTTCTTAAGTCCCACCAAGTCATCCGATGTGAAATGTTGCTAAAAATCATTGTCGACATTCACATATTGATTTCTGTCCAACATGTAGGTCGTGGATAGCGATGAACAAAGAGAGAGATTCCATCTGGACATTAGGTCCTAGCCGCAGATGGTCTAGCTAGCTTTGGAGACTTGATAGCAAAGCCGCTGGGACTCATTAAGCTACTGATTTGTAAAACAAGATTTTACTCCACATAAAAAGAAAAAATAAGAAAATGATATCGTATTTAGATTAATGCTATTTTGTTATTTTCTTTTTATATAGCATAACGTATGGTCAGGTAGTCGAATGAAATCTTATTTCGTAATAAATAACAAAGATATTTAATAAAAGAATGTTACGATTATTTTTTTCGTCATCATCACCACTCCAACGATTAGGCCCTAGACTTGTTCCTGAACCCATTTTCTCCTCGGTCTATCGACATCTCTCTTCCCAGTAGGGTGATAACCCAAGGCAGCCACGAGTAGACGGATATCAGGCATGCGGTTCAAGTGTTAAAATCAACTCCTTCTGTGGTTTTCAATTTTCTGGTGCAATGATACAATGTTTAAATCACATCTAATATCCTCGTTCCTTCTCCGATCCGAGAGAGAACAATCTTGCCTCCCTCTTAGAAATATCATTTCGGCTGCCTGAATCCTGTGTACGTTCCTTTTACCAAGAGTCCACGTCTCACTAGCATAAAGGGACAGCCACAGTTTTGTAAAATTTCATTTGGGTATCCTTCCGTGATTTATTTTCAGGTACCTATGAATCATTCAACAAATAATTTTGTTGCTTACTATCCCAATCGATATCAGTTCCATATGAGATATTAAGACCGGTAATTAAAATGACTAACGTGATTTTTTCCTTTTTTTTAGTGACTTGTATATGTTGCTTTTAAGGAAAAAGCTATACATGTTACAACTGTCCTGCAATTATTTTTGAATTGTCTACTGCGAAATTAATTACAAATAAGTAATTTCATTGATGTCACACAAAAACGTTTTTTTTTATAGACCAGTGTTAATTATCAGCAATAATTATAATATAGAATTTGATCTAAATTCTGAGTGTAAAACTAGAAGGTTTGTATTTCAGCGTATTCACAAAATAATCTATTTCCGCGTCTAATTTTCGTTCACTACACAAATCCACTAATTACGGATAATAATTCTCATAAAAATAATTTCAGTTATTTGGGTAGATTCGTAACCACTAGTAATGTCTCAGTTCTTAAAACGTAATTTTTTTAAGTAAGACAATGTATTTTCCTGCACAGAGAATGTAAACGCAGTTATTTCCAAAGTATTAACATTACTGGATAATCAGTTATATGTGATCGCATCAGCGGATAATCAGTTATATGTGATTGCATCAGCGGATAATCAGTTATATGTGATTGCATCAGCGGATAATCAGTTATATGTGATTGCATCAGCGGATAATCAGTTATATGTGATTGCATCAGCGGATAATCAGTTATATGTGATTGCATCAGCGGATAATCAGTTATATGTGATTGCATCAGCGGATAATCAGTTATATGTGATTGCATCAGCGGATAATCAGTTATATGTGATTGCATCAGCGGATAATCAGTTATATGTGATTGCATCAGCGACATTTCACGACCCTCTACGTATCGCTTATTGTGAGTGCTGAACCGAGACCTATCATGAAAAATTCTTTCGTTCACAGTAAATACAGTTACCTATTAAAATGACAATGCACGAGAAACGAATAAAAATTTAAAATCCGTATAATCACTGAACAACGCACATTTAAATCACCTGCCTTCGTACATGAACATCTTTCATGATAGAAAATTCAGATTACGTTTACAATGTTTAAAAATTGTTTGTATTTGTATAAATAGTTACATTTGCCGGTGAGTTAAAGTATATATTTAATTTACAAATTTTGCCAAAAGTCAAGGCTATTATAAAAAATTTAAAGTTTAAGATTGTTCTACATGCGCTTGCTGCATACTCCAATCGCCTTTACCTTTTATTCAAGTACAATGAACACGAGAAGCGAATAATTCTCTTTTCCGGGCAGTGACCAAACGGTCGCGTTAACAAACTGTCACTGGATATTTAACGCAATTTTCCAGGCAAGCCAATAGTATTCAAATATAGTTCTATGTGCAATATGTATTGCAATGAAACAAATTAAGAGTGCATAGATGTGTATTAGAACTAATAATATATAACAGCGTCTCTAATCTGGAGGTTGGCATTTATTAAAATAAAACAAATTTAAATCTTGACTATAAATTCTTTACATAAATTATTTATTAGTTATACATTGTCTTTAAATTCAAATGACTGTTTATTTGAACAATCGTCTACGTTACTTGATTGAAGAATTTCTTCTTGGAGTCCGGTGCGTTAACGTCGACCTCTGGTCTCGCTGTTGCTGTCACACGCGAATCACATACGCACGCCGTTTATCTGATTGATGTGGTTTTTATGTTTACAATCTCAGGTTTGGTAAGTGGGTCAGTGGTTATTATTTAAAACGCGGTGTATTTAGCTTACACCTTCCGGCTATCTTAAAGTGTTCACGTGTTCATATATTTGTACTCCGCGTGAGTACAACTGCCCTAAGTGAAAAAACTTGACTCACGCGAGTTAGCACTAACAGATCTTCAAATACTTTGCTCTACGTTCTAATAACCCTTACGAGTAACTCGTAGCTAAAATCTGCGACGGTCGTCACATATATAGCAAACACGTACTGTCGCGAAGAACTCGCACAGAGAGTACGTCTGAATAGGGCGAGTTGTAGACGAGAACTGTACGAAATTTCCTCTACCAGCGCACATCGCAAATGAAAATTGAAGCTCGTGATTGGTTGAAATTTAGAACACGTAATAGATTTCTACGTCGATAGCAAGAAATCGTGTATGACTATGCCAGAGTCTGCAAAATTTTGTGTAGATTTTATCTAAACGTTTTATGACTTTTCTGCCGATAAGGATTCTATAGAAAAGTGAATTCAGTTAAAAAATACATAAGTTAGTAAAGTTATATGTTTTGAACATATTCGTAAGGCTTTCACGGCCGGTGTCAGTTGTATGATTCATGTCATCCGGGCTGTTTGGCCGTGGTCCATTATTTATTGCCAAACCAAACGTTTCAACAGCTCCAATTGCTGCCATCATCAGTGGAATTTTAAAAAATCCTGAACGTAGGGTGTTCACGTCAGCCTTTACCACAGTACTGTGGGCCTGACGTGAACACCCTACGTTCAGCATATTTTAAAATTCCACTGATGATGGCAGCCATTGGAGCTGTTGAAACGTTTGGTTTGACAATAAACCATGGACCACGGCCAAACAGCCCGGATGACATGAATCATACAACTTATATGTTTTGAGTTTATGACATACTAGCGAGTACCCGGCATGCGTTGCAATGCCACTCAAAGAAAGAAAGTGTTTGTATATATATAATGTATAAAGACTTCGTTCGCGTGGTCTTCAATTTAATGCGATAATATATTTAGAACAGAATCTATTCCACTGGGTTGCCATAGTAACCAGATCTAATAAGTTAGTTTTTTAAGACTCCAAAGGACCCCCCAGAGGATCGTATCGAAAAAAAACACCTGTCCTATGTTGGTTCTCCCGTTGCGTAAAATATTTGTGCCAAGTTTGGTTGAAATCGGTCCAGTGGTTTAGGAGGAGATGTGGAAGACCCCAAAGAACCCCCAAAAGAACCCCATCGAAAAAACACCTATCCTATGTTGGTTCTCCCTTTGCGTAAAATATTTGTGCCAAGTTTGGTTGAAATCGGTCCAGTGGTTTAGGAGGAGATGTGGAAGACCCCAAAGGACCCCCCGAAGTATCGTATCGAAAAAACACATATCCTATGTTGGTTCTCCCGTTGCGTAAAATATTTGTGCCAAGTTTGGTTGAAATCGGTCCAGTGGTTTAGGAGGAGATGTGGAAGACCCCAAAGAACCCCCAAAAGAACCCCATTGAAAAAACACCTATCCTAAGTTGGTTCTCCCTTTGCGTAAAATATTTGTGCCAAGTTTGGTTGAAATCGGTCCAGTGGTTTAGGAGGAGATGTGAAAGACCCCAAAGGACCCCCGAAGGATCATATCGAAAAAACGCATATCCTATGTTGGTTCTCCCGTTGCGTAAAATATTTGTGCCAAGTTTGGTTGAAATCGGTCCAGTGGTTTAGGAGGAGATGTGGAAGACCCCAAAGGACCCCCCAATGGACCCCGTCGAAAAAAAAACACCTATCCTATGTTGGTTCTCCCGTTGCGTAAAATATTTGTGCCAAGTTTGGTTGAAATCGGTCCAGTGGTTTAGGAGGAGATGTGAAAGTCCCCAAAGGACCCCCCAAATGACCCCATCGAAAAAACACCTACCCTATGTTGGTTTTCCCGTTGCATAAATATTTGTGCCAAGTTTGGTTGAAATCGGTCCAGTGGTTTAGGAGGAGATGTGGAAGACCCCAAGAACCCCCCAAAGGACCCCATCAAAAAAAATTCATAAACCTTCGCGGGCGTGCGCACAACAACTCACCGAAGTTTCATCGCAATCGGATGAATGGTATAGGAACGCATACGGGACAAAGAAAGAAAGAAACAAACAAACATTCATTTTTATAGATATAGATGAAAAATATGAGTCTATGATATACTAGCGCTATTTATGACGCATACGCTGCGCAAGTTTCATTTCGATACGTTAATTATTATAGACGTTATTCAGTAAAACAATAATAACACGCGCACACGCGCACTCGCGCACTAAACTTGCACTTGACATGGCAGAGAATACGTTTATGGGCATTTTGACATATAACACATAATTACCCATTTCTTATTTCAAAACGTACAGCTGCTTTACAAAATCTGAACAAAATCAATTTAAAACATGTCTATAACGTCATGCCATAAAGTGTGTAGTAGCGTCTAGTCATTTCTAAAATCACTTTTCCTGCAATTTTTTTATTGCTATATATATATTGCAAAGGACATTCTAACTGCATATGAAACGTCTTTAACTGCAAATGCAGAGAATAAAGCATATCACAGCATTTAAAGTAGAGACTGCAGGTTTGAACACTGTAAATTAGTAGATAAGGAGCACTGTGAAAATGTTAGTGCAAGCATTTTTAGACTACTAAAACAACGTTAACTGCAGTGAGATGTTGCGTAAGTATGCTTAGCCGCGTGTGTAGTGCGCGTGCGCGAAGACTCGTAATTATTTTACGGGATATTTGTAAAAAACACATTAATTTACGAATACTTTCCACATACGCGAATCGGTCGTAAAATATTTTAGCTTTTTTGAACAAGAATTATTCTGTTGAGAATGAGAGCAAGTTCATAGACTAACATCATACGATTAGAACTAAAAATAACAATTTCTTCAATCACAGACATATAAGTGATAACAGAATAAAACAACAGTGATCTCAAATAACTCTGTTAGCAAAATTCATGAACACATAATAACTTGAGGCAATCATTTATTACACCAAACCTAGAAATTAATATTGTTACGACATCACAGAACAATCTACGTGTTTGTCGAATGTGCCAGAAGAATCTCGATGTAACGCGTGTGGCGTACGTGTTTGTAAACGCATTTCGAGAGGTTTCTCGAAGGCGCCAGCCGCGCGGACTGTGTCAAGGCCGCAGTTAATTACGCAGTTCACACGAGCGCTAAGACACAATTAGGAACATTCTGGTCTGTGAGCGCAGGTATAAATACATGCTGGCAGCGGCCTTAAGTTTTCAGTATTAGTGCGATATACTGTATTTACAGAGCGGTTCGACTTATTACTGTGTACGTTCTATTAGTTGTTAGTGAAGTGTTGCGTTTTATAATCGGGCGGTATAATTGTAATACAATTGTGTTTAATTTTAGTGGACATTTTATTGCGTGTGAACAATTTTTATTTGATTTGTTGTAGAGACTGTGCTGTCAATTACGAACTGTTAACTGTGTAAATTAAAGCTGGTATAATTAGTGACTTAATTGGTGTCTTGTATTTTGTTGTTATCCAATGTACCTACGACGATCGAGTAGACGTCGTAACAATATGTTCTGTCTTATTTCAATATTATTCATATTTATTTAAATAATTTTATTCGCAAATGCTCATATTTTTCTTGTATATATTGTTAAGACGGTCTAGTGATCGTTGTATGGTACAGTGGAAAACAAAATACAAGACACCAATTATGTCACTAATCACCAGCTTTAATTATCACAATTAAACAGTTTGTAATCAACAAGATGGTATCTTACAACAAATAAAATAAAAATTGTTCACACGCAATAATAATGTCAACTAATATAAATCACAATTGTATTAAAATTGTCCCGCATAATTATAAAACACATAACACTTTGCCACAATATTTCTAACCGCACTGTGTAAATCGCCCGACAATAACTGAACAAAGCGCCTTTGAGTGCCTATATTTAGTCCCCGCTGATATTCCACAATCCTTCGTACTACGCATCAGCTCTACGTTAGAGCGCAATTGATTGCGACTTTGACACAGTGCGCGCGGCCGGTGAAGTCTAGAAAAGTCTCGCTAACGCATGTTGAGATCACGTACGCACACAACATTACAGCCGGATTCCACTGGAACATCCGAGAAACACGTAGATTGTTCAGTAATGGCGTAACACTTTTCCGCATTACGTAACAATATATTTTATATTATTAATAATAAAAAAAGTTTTACAAGAATATATTTTTATTATTTTGTAAAAAGATATCTGTTGATGATGGGTGAACAGCCTATAGCAAAATTGTAATTCACAAAATAATCAAAATATATTCTTGTAAAAACTTTTGTTAATATTAATGATAATATTAAATTATTTATAGTATAAGGAATAAGGAATATTCAGTTAACATATTACACAAAAAGAAAACAAAATAAAAATATCTTGTCAGAAGTTGAATTAAGAAAGTTGTGTTAGTGGTTATAATCTCAAACAGAATAATTATCACTGTTGCACACCATTATAGAAAAATTATTCCGATTAGCGCTTTCAAGCTTCTCAGCTCATCGTCAGATCGGAAATAACATCTGTTTTTGTTTGAAAATAATTCTGTTTGAAAATAAAAATAATTAATACGTCCATAGCGTGGAACAAGTTAAACTTTCTTACTTTCTACTTTACACTTGTAACAAACATAGGAATATATGTACTTGAACTGTGATTTATTCTGGAAATTAGTTTTTACAAAAATGTATTTACTGATATCTTCTCCTCAACAGACCTAGTTTAGGGTTGTAGTACACGTACAAATCTAAAAAAAATGCTGTTTTTACAACTTTCATGGGTGTCAGCGAATCGGCGACTGGGTGTAGTAAACTATTACATCTTTTTCCATTGTTGATATACAGTAATTTGTAGCACAACAAACATCTCCGTGCCACATTTCCATTTACGCAATGTTATTTCATAATGTATAGGTCTATTCGTAGAAATAAAAACAACCGCTTGATATGCATTCGTAACTGGTATATACACGAGCAGTCTTGCTCTGCTAGCTGGCCGCTAGGGGCGCTGTGATCGCAGTGACTGCAAAAACCATCACGAGCACTGTGATTGTACGTTTTGTTAGAGCGTGATAAAACCATATCCACATTTACAGTCCAGTACAAATCTCCGTTGTCTGCAAACAGGCAAAATAAACGTATCCGTGACTGGCGCTAATTTTATTATTAAACTTTCCGCGTGTTTACAGACGACCGTGTTTACTCGGTACTTCATTGCGTTGAAACGTACTTGAACTGTGCAAACAGTGGCTTTATTGGCCGCCTGAATCACATTACGCTAATGCTCATACGGACAGATGTCATCATCGTTTAGTAACATTGACATACATTGCGGAAAAACGTACTGTGTTTGAACAAGCAGCGGGGACACGTATACAGAATACGTGTTTGCCAAAAAAACTAATTGTTATTTTATGTATATTATTATACACTCAGACTATGGAACTGTGATAAGAGGAAGTAATAAATAAAACTGTTATTACTTTTCAGCGTCGTTACCGAAGTGGAAAAAATTTTATACGTTACGAGTTTCATATACGGTAATTCGCTACAAAAGCTAGCGTTGATAATGCTTGTAATTATATATACTCTTTCCGTTCTTAGTGCAAACCCGATGTAAACAAATTCACGTGGCAAATCTGAAACGCTATTGGTCGGTGAGGGGTGGGGGCGTTGACACTGTTCACACAGTAATGTATTACGCGCATGTGCAGAATGTCTGTATAGTCGTGTGAGAGTTATCTTGCCACTTAAATCGGGGCACGTCGTTTTAAGACTTCCTCCTTATCACTGTATTTTGAAAACTATTGAATTAACACGAAGACAGTTGAAAGGACATGTTGACCGTCACAACACACCATTAGCTGCTTCATATAAAACAATTTATTGAAAAGGCGGTCAAGTGAAGCTATTGTATGCAGCATGTAATCAAGTAAGATGATAAGCTATGTTAACTGGCCCATATTACCGACGTCGTTGTGAATAATGAACAATATTATCAATAATAACGGTGACTCAAGTGATGATACAAGTTCAGACACATATATGGAAGGCATTGAATTACTCTTTGACAGCAACTGACAGTATTCAGTACACTGGTAATTATCACAGCTTCTATTTTAGTTTTAAATAAACTTTACTTTTTTGTTTGTTGTGATATGTAACGGTTAACAACAAAAATCCCAAAAATAACACAACGGTGTTATAAAATGTTTCACTGCTGGTTTGATACTGTCACACAAATTTTACTTGGGTCAGGACAAATTATTACAATTTACTTGTGTTTATACAGTATAAGTATTATATGTACCCTGTCTGTACTGCTTCTGTCAGAGTGACACACCTCTAATTCAAGCAGCAAATAGTGTTTCAGATGTGCCACGACTGTTTGTTTATATCAGGATTAAGCTAAGAACGGAAACAGTATAGAATCATTGGCGTCACCAGTGCCCAATTATTGGAGGGGACGGAACCTTACGGTAATATTGAATATTTGGCGTACGGTCAAATTATTGACACTAGAGTCATTCTTTTCTATTTTCATAAGTTTTAATCTTTTACTATAACTAATACAATTGATATATTATTGTAGAAACATATATACTGTTTTCGTGTCAGCATCCTCGCCACTGCGTCGATCAAGCGTTTCTTGGGTCTTCCGACAGGTCTTCGATTTAAATAAAACAGTACCTTCATAGGTATTCGGTTGTCTTCCATCCTGTCCTGCCCATTGCAATCTATGTAGTCGGATGGTGGTGGTCAGATCATTGTATTTATACAGCTTGTAGACCTCCTCATTGTGACGCATTCTCCACATCCCATTGACTTGGATTGGTCCATATATTCTCCTCAAAGTTCTCCTTTCAAAAGTATTGTCTATGTTAGCGGCTTGTTTGTTCAGAGTCCAAGTCTCGCTGCCATATGTTATCACCGGTCTTACCATAACTTTATACAGGTAATGTTACCTTGGACTTCCTTGTCTTGAATATAGTTGTCAACGAAGCATATGCTGTATTTGTGGCCTGTACCATTTTCCTTATTTCATTTATTTCTTCATTATCTTCTGCCATCCAACATCCCAAATATTTCAACTGATTAACTATTTCCAGGTTTAGTGGTTCGATTTCAAACTGTTCAGTTTTCCTGGTTTTCCTTCGAGTGGTGATCATAAGCTTTGTTTTATCTGTATTAACCTGTAATACTATCTCTTCTGTTACACCTTTGAGTTCCTAGAAGGTCTCTTTTGCTCTTCTTTGGGATCTTGCCATAATATTAATACCATGCAAGTACTTAATATAAAAATACTCAGAATAACCAGTGGCCAACGGAGATGCTGTCAGGTGTTATAAATACGAATATTTTTTTTATTACGATTTCAATGTATCACTTTCAAAAGTTGATCGTTTAAGGATTATTTACTCATTGATTTATCCTTGCAGTGATTCGACGATGCCAATTTTTCAGGATTTAACACAGAGGTGAAAAACGAGAAAATCATTTCTATCCAAAATTAAAATTCTAAACGGCGATACACTGTAGTCTGGACGTCCTCATAATGTATGAAAACAGACGCTGAGAGCAAATGTTGAACCAGTTTCATGGGACACCGACCAAACAGTGACGCTAACGAACTGTGATCGAACGTTTAATTCTGTTTCAGGACAGGCAATGTGGATTTGAAAACTGACTGATTTGTATACATTCATACACTTGTTTCAACTGATGGTGTGAATATTTTGGGACGTTGCTTTAGAACCGCTGTTTGCTACCACTACTACCACCGGCACTACTACTGTTACGCATATATAGGAACAGCATAATCTCACTACAAATATCGGTATGGAGAACCACACATGACTTCCATGTTCTATGATTTATATTTAAAATCATTTTCGAAATGAAATATTTCCATAGAAACTACTTCTTTCTTCATCCTTAACCACAGTACTGTGGCCTCACGTTAGCGCACTCGATTTTCACTGATGATGGCAGTCGATGGCACTGCCAAAACGTCTGGTTTTGAAGAAAACATTGGATCACGGCCAAACAGACCGGGAAGGAATTTTACCAACAAACTACTTCTTTGTTGTCGATAACGTAGTACACATATAAAAAATTATCCCCTCCCCCTTCAACTGTCATTTTCATTTATAAAAAATAACCCCTCCCCCTTCAACTACCCTTTTAATTTATAGATATTTCATCTACCTTTCTACAGTGGATTATTATGACCTACTTTTCAGGATTCATCAAAATAAATACTTTACACTTGTTAAACGTAAAACGTTGCAGGTAAACTACCCCTTCCTATTGACCGATCTCCACCAAAATCAATAAACCTTGAGTCCTTTAGAACTCACGTACATATGCAAACAATTATTTGATTCTGTCTGAATTTGTGGCAGTTATCGTACGCCATAGAAAAAATTACTCTTGTTAAAACATAAAACGTTGCAGGTAAACTACCCCTTTTCCTTAACCGATCTTCACCAAAATCAACAGGTCATGAGTTCTCTACAACTCGAGCACATATGCAAAGATTGTTTGATTCTGTTTAACTTTGCGGCAGTTATCGTTCCCCATAGAAAAAATTCTACACACACACACAGACACACACACACACACGCACGCACACACTTTTCGGAAAATGACTTTTCTTCATGTTTTGAGGGTCAGAATCAGCCCTTATCTCGAACACGATTTTTTTCGCCATCACCACACTTCCATTTCCTTATGGAACATGCAAGTAAAAAAATGGTCGTATGGTCGTTGGACATGACGTTGTAGCAGTAACGCCAGTCACAATCTCTGTCGATCTATTTATAAAAGAATTGAAAAGCATAGAGTAAGAAATCCAAACGTTTAGACAAAAATTATGCCTAAAGAGCAGCAAAATCAATAATAATGGGGAAATGGTAAGACCATGGTCTCAGAAGACCAAATAACATTTAACGCTCCGTCATTTATGAGGAGGCAAACACAAGTCACGGAAGTGTGCCACGTTACACTGCTGAGCCCAAAAATAAAAACGTAACACACAAAATACACCAAAAATAATCAAAATACTTACTAGTACTTATGTCTCTTTACATATTATAAAACACGTCTAAAACAGCCTAAATGTCTAACACAAATACCCAAAAGGAGGGAGGTGAATGTAAACAAAAATCAGTACAATCAGTTAGTGAGCAGAGTCGACCTCGACCCGTTTATTTTAGAATAAAATAAGCCTCAAAATTTTATATAATCGTAAGTCAATCAGCAAAAGTCAATTACTGAGTTAATTTAACGCAGAATAAACTAAATACAGAAAAGATTAAATACTGAACAAATGGTTTGCTAAAATTCAATAATTGCATAAATTACATACTGGATAAACTGATTACTGAATATGGAACAATTGCATAAATCAATACTAGTTTACAGTTAATGGTGTTTAGCGTACAAGCTGTGATCTGTTCATGAAAATTCTAACACTGTTCTGCATCACGAGATACTTGTAAAAAAAAATTTTGTTCATATCACATAAGGTGAGGAATCTGGTCTAGCTCTCTTTTTATTAGTAATTGTACTGTAACTTCCACTGAATGTAGTTAACGGTAAGTATTACTTGGTAATCTGGAGAGGTTCGCTCATAGCCTTCTGTAGCTGGTCGTGACGGATGCGTGTTCCTCAGCTCATGCCATGGACTACTGCTGTGTCCATCCTGGAAGAACGTGTGAAGAAAATGCTACACCGTGTCCATATTCTTATATTCTTACTCCTGTTCGTAGAACCAAGCTTTGAACTGAAAGTTCTACACCTTTTAGTATACTTTACGCACCCACACAGTTTAGCTAGCACGCACACATTCATTCATACAATGCATAATCGCAAATTTACAAAATTATAGTCATGATAAATACAAAATTGCAACTTCAAATTATATACAGGGTGTCCCGGGAGGAGAGGGAAATAATTTGAGAAATGGTTCTATAGTGTAAAACAAGAAACAAAGTTCATATAAACATATGTCCGGAAACGCTTTGTAAGCGAGTTACGGCTAGCGAAAGATTTCGCCCGGGTTTCGGTTCCCCCGGGTAAATGAAGACTTTCTGAAATTCTGGGAAGGTAAATTAAGGGGCGAATTCTGTTGTTTCTTATGGTTTTTGACCTGAAAAATCTAATAAAACAGGTCGCAGAACTGTATCTCCCATAACTTTCATGATATCCGACGTAAAACAGAAAACTCTTTGCCTAAAAACGTATTGTATTGTTTTTAACCAAAATTGGAATTTTTTGTTAATTTTTATTGACTTTATTTACACCATTTTTCTCAGAATTAAATTCTTTACAAGTTTTGTTTTAAACTTTTATGCATTTATTAATCATTTAACAAAGTTATTGTACTTCTAACCTAAAAACACGTGGTTTTACTCAAGGCAAACTATTACAAACAAGATAGATCATGGTTGGTTATGAATAACAGTCTTTTTACAGAAATTACAAGTTTCCTTTTTAAAAACGTAATAGACGAAAACAATTCGTCACCAGTATTGATTTATGATAACCAAGAAATCATAGTTAACTTGCTAATCGAGGCTTCCAATTTAATGTGCTGAACGGACGGCTCTGCTCACAGGGCGGTCTGGTGTTCGACTGACATGATCTTGCCGAGCCAACGGCTCCGTTAGCAAAGGAAACGGGGCGTGACGTCAGGGACACTTTGACCAATGAACGAATAATTTTCCGTCGCGCGCCTATTCAAAATTTACCCTATTTAAATCGGTATAAACGGTTGTTGCATTCGGCAGGAGTGCCGAATAACTGGAACAGAAGATACGATCCAACATAACCAAATTTTTCATTGACCACGGCTAGTTCCAGCTATAACTATACAATATCAACAAGACAGCTAAAATAATGCTGCCTTCTCGTTATGGACGTGAGAAGGAAGACATTTTTCATACATACTTTACGTGCAGTAAATAAAGAGATTAGAGAACATAGGAAGAAGACTTAGTGATATCCTTATCTCAGAATATGTGGTGCAAAAGTGTTAAGTATAGGCCTACGTCAAAAATAGGCGGAAGTGACACTGACACATTATAGCCTTATAAATAAATAAGGCTCTTGGAAAGGCGAAAAAGACTAAGAACCAATAGCGCTGCAACAATAAAGTGAATCAAGAATTTCAATCTAAGTCAGGCAATGAAATAGCAGGTTCGTCAAATTTAGTTTCACGGTGCTAGATACAAGCAGGTGAGATTTTAGTGGTTTTAAATCATATGTAACGGGAAGCTTATATATCCTGCTATGCCTAGTAGCAGTAGTAGTAGTAGTAGTAGTAGTAGCAGTAGTAGTAGTAGTAGTAGTAGTAGTAGCAGTAGTAGTAGCAGTAGTAGTAGTAGTAGTAGCAGTAGTAGTAGCAGTAGCGGTAGTAGCAGTAGCAGTAGTAGCAGTAGCGGTAACGGTAGTAGCAGTAGCAGTAGCAGTAGTGCAGTAGTAGTAGCAGTAGCAGTAGCGGTAGTAGCGGTAGTAGTAGCAGTAGTAGCAGTAGTAGTAGCAGTAGCGGTAGCAGTAGCAGTAGCAGTAGCAGTAGCAGTAGCAGTAGCAGTAGCAGTAGCGGTAACGGTAGTAGCAGTAGCAGTAGTAGCAGTAGCAGTAGCAGTAGCGGTAACGGTAGTAGCAGTAGCAGTAGTAGTAGCAGTAGCAGTAGCAGTAGCGGTAACGGTAGTAGCAGTAACAGTAGCAGTAGTAGTAGCAGTAGCAGTAGCAGTAGCAGTAGCAGTAGCAGTAGCAGTAGCAGTAGCAGTAGCGGTAGCGGTAACGGTAGTAGCAGTAGCAGTAGTAGCAGTAGCAGTAGCAGTAGCAGTAGCAGTAGCGGTAACGGTAGTAGCAGTAGCAGTCGTAGCAGTAGCAGTAGCAGTAGCAGTAGCAGTAGCAATAGCAGTAGCAGTAGCAGTAGCAGTAGCAGTAGTAGTAGCAGTAGCAGTAGTCATAGTCGTAGCAGCAGTAGTAGCAGTAGCAGTAGGAGTAGTGGTAGCGGAAGTAGCAGTGGTAGTAGTAGTCATGCTAGTACTACTTGTATTCATGGATGAAATATAGGCCTACACTTTGTTACACAAGCGGAGTCACGCTCTTTTAACCACACAGTAGTACTTCCGGATATAATCAACAAAAACAAATAAAATTAATATCGTAAAGATCCCACAAAAAGTAGCAGCAAATAACAAAGTAGAATGGCTCATTTCCGCTAAAATATGAACTACTCCAGGCACTACCGCCAAACGATATATTTTTTAATTCTGACTACGGTTAGAATAATAGTTAATATGGTGTTTAGGAGGAGGCGCCGACACGTCAGCCATTTGGACACGGTATTATTGTAATTTTTTCTTTAAAGGTACCTTTGGACATTATGTAATTGACACTTAGTAGGAGTCACTGCAAAGGCACAGTTAAAGAAAACATAAAGACTAAATAATAAATGCAATATGGTGAACCACGGAATCGGGGGCAAATAAAGTAACCAATTTGAGTGTGAAGGGTTGACTTTGGTGGGCGATTATGGAAAGTTGAGCCATTCTTTTAGGTTCTAAGGTGTAGATGACACAAATGAATGAAGATACAAGTACAGTTTGTTATTATCAACACAGTAAGTTCATTGATGTACAAGCATGAAATCATATCTGTGTTTGTAAGTTCACTGTTCTTTTAATGATATTCACTTACAGTTTAAAATACATACAACTCATTTATGTTACCTATAAAACAAAAATTAACATGCAGCTAAGGTACAGTTACAATTAAAGTAATTCTAGAACAAAACCATGGAACCATGAAACCAACATAACGTGAAATGAATTGTTCATCATATTCACAATCATAAAATAACGAAAAACTTTTGTCTGAAGTAAACGTTTAGGGGGGGGGGGGATTTCCCGCTTCGTGTATCCGCGCCTGAACGGAATACGACTTTCAAGAAAATTTTATAAGTATTTTAGGTGGTATGTATTTAATATTCTCAAAAAAAAAAGTGATGATTAGGAAACAGCTGGAAGAGACAGGCGCGAGTTGTTTGAACAAATTCAGACTAGAAAATTCCACGCAGCGGTTAGCAGAATCACGAAGGAATTCCAACCAAAAAGTAAGGGATGCAGGCCTATTGGTAAAGACGGGAAGACTGTGAGAGACGACAGAAGAATGGATGTGAGGGGTTACAATGAGTAGGCAATGGACACGAGACTTTGGAGAAGATTGGCGTTGGAAGCCACGGCTCACGCTGGGCTGTAGTGCTGAAGAAGAAAGTGGTATTTATTTGGTAGCAACCCTTCACCATGATGCACAATGCAAGCAGATTATGCGACCAACAATATTACACATTGTAACGGGAATATATGCCTATATGGGTATACTATAAAGAAAGCAGACGATGCTTCATTTCGATACCGAAAAAAAACCTCTCTCTATTTATGCACCTAAGCATTCAAAGAATTTCGACGAAACCGAAACATCGAAGCATGATAATGTTTTTAGGCTTTTGAAACGTATATTGTGGATTACGTTTGGTGGATTACGTAAATCATTTCCAAACCACAGACGATCACAAACAGAGCATGTAAAACCAAATTTATTCTCACTTAAACGTTTGCTGAACTCAATGTCAGCAGCGGTTATTTCTGTCTTGATGCGTTTACATATCAAAATTCTAGACTATGGGGAATCGAAAGTGTGGAAGCGTAACGTTTTTCGATGACGATTTTTGTGGAATTACCCCCAGTCTAAAAACATTATCATGTTAAAAACAACGGAAGGCAATGATATTTCAAAAACAGTTTAATTGTTACTTTAGTTGTCACGTTTTTGTCAAATCTCTAACAATTGTAAAATTAAAAAAAAAGAGAATTTTTAATATGCCTGCATACAACGACCCTCAATCCTGAACGTTATCGAACGACCCTCTTTGGAACGTTTAAGAAACAATTGCATTGTTAAATGGATTAGTACGACATTATTATATCAAACAAACTTAAAAATTGTATTTTCAGTTATTCAGATTCTATATGCACTATCATTACTAAATCATTTTTAACCGACTTTAAAAAGGAGGAGGTTCTATATCCGTCCCTGTTATTTTTTTTATATGTATGTTCGCCGATTACTCGAGAACGGTTAGATCGATTTTAATAAATGTTTTTTTGTTTGGAAGGCCATGTTCGTGGGGTGATCCCGTAGTATTTAAATATGGTATTGGACCGGTACTGTGGCAGTACCAGCAAATACTCTATTTTATACTTACACGACTCGGGAATTAAAAATGCAATAATAGACTGGGATTCCTGCGTTACTGGGTTACGTTTGTATCGTTACCTTTTGTTATTCTCAAATAACGACGTGAAACTGTATGGAGTTCTACAATACACACAAAACGCATACAGCACGATACACTTCTGGATGTTGCTCTATGATCCTTTGGCCCTCTAGCACATGAATCAAGCAACCAAAAATACCTCTCTGTTCTGTACATGCCATAGCTACTGAAAATGCATTAGCAGTACGAATCCCGCACTTTTGATTTTTGAAAAAAGCGTCAAACTTTTTTTTAAACTGGAAATCCTTTGTTACTTTGATCTTCGTCAATATGACCATCAAGTAATATATCAAAAAGTACATTCAATGTATAACGATTATTAAAATATAACCACGACTATAGGTTTGTTATTACTACATACTTCCTATTTTGCTCTCGAGTATTAGGATTTGCTCGTAGTGATGTACATTTTTTATAATGTACACACCGAATTTACAATGTGTATTGGGGTAATGTTATGCGAAAGCTTGTGTTTAGGCACGTAGCATAAAATACTAAGTGGATAAATTCATAATAAATGTTGGGGTACAGAGTTTTTTTACGAAATTTTATATTTTCCATATTCCATAGCATTACACCCATCTATAAAATCCCTTTCATATCCATTACATCCATTCATAGCATTCGGATGTATTTCATATTCCAATACATCCATGGAATGTAAAAATTAGTTTTCACTTTTTAGAGCTTTTTACACCATAATGTTAGGCGAGTTAAAATACTTTCCTCCTTTTTGAAGTTGGTTTAATTTTTTCAAAAATTTTGATCTAATAATATTATTTTTCGGTTACTCTGAAAACAATAAATGTAGGCCTGTACATAAATACAAAGTAATTGTTGGTTAATGAAGAAACGTTTGAACCAAATGTGTAGAAAAATAGTATCAAAATATGTAAAGCTAAAAAGAAGTCAGTAAAAAAATAAGCTGTAGATAATGAATATTTGTTCACAAATTCATATCAGTTTCACAGTAAAAGTGTGCTTCGAACAAAAAATAAATTTTTGGAAAAGAAGCTTAGGTAAGTCAAACTCAGCTAGTTATGCAACTTTCTAAGAAAAGACTGCAGTGTGAAAATAGCACAAATGGGCTGAAATAAATAAAATCCTTTCAACCTGGTAAAACGACGATTTTTTTGCTATTGTACTTTTATTTAGGCCTCTTCTACGCATAAAAATATAAAAAAAGAACTATTGTTGCAAGTTCTTAAAACCCTTAAGTTCTTAAGAACTATTAGGACGCATATGGTTAAGACCCTTTCACACATGAGTTTTCGTGCGGCGAATGGAACCACAACCTGAAATACGGGTAATTAAGAAACACGTGTAAGAGGATTAGCCACCATTCCCATCACTTGGCCTTGTTTCGCGACCGTTGGTCACATTTTCGTATGGTAGCGGTTTTCTGTCATACATCATAGGGACGTGCGGGATCGGACAACGCATGTTTGGATGGAAGCGGAGGGGGGGTGATTTCTGACCACTCGACGAAGGGCAGCGAAAGGTACCCTGAAAGAGAAAGATTCGGCTCCAATCACCAAATGGAGGCGAACAAAGACGAATGTGTAGGAGAGGGCTTCTTACGGTTACATTGGTTAAATAAAGCAGTACCCATATTTAAGCGGAAAGGAGTAGGCTTACTATAGAGACAACGGAATTATAAAAAAAAGGAGGAAGGGAAATTTGATCAAATATTTCACTTAAGAGATAATTGCATTTTTAGGATAAAAATCGGTATGGAGAACCATACATGACTTCCATGCTCTAAGATTTACTTTATATTATAATGAAACTTTCACTTGTGAACTTACTTGTCTTTTCTCGTCGAACGCGTTTCTACGTAGTGTTCGCCTTCGTCAGCTTAGAGACAGACTGCCAGACTTTGTAACGGTTATTGCTTGGAAGGTATAGTGGTGGTGGTGTGTGGTGGAAGGGGGTTGGCGCGGGGATCCAATTATTGTTTGTTTTTTGTATAATTGTGTCAAAAAGTGTATGTGATTTATATTGTAATTGGTCGTTAAGTATGTTGTTTGGTTGTGTTGTGTGGTGTTTGTATATTTCATATTGTTCTGCTGTGTTGAGTTTTATTATAATATAAAGTGTAGTGCTGTGAAAATAGATGATGAACAATCAAGACAACTCTAAGATTTATGTTAATCATTAAACGCTTTTATTTAACTTGCTTTTCCCGTCGGTCTAAAGTGGATTTTTCAAATCGAATTTTCGCATACTTCCCGATGTGATGGCGACTTGAAATTTTGCATACACACTTGAATCACGTGGCAACACAATTTTATGGAAAAATATACGTACATACATGTACCAATGTACAGATTATAAGTTAAATGTAGTCGCATTCATAAGCGAAGTTTTATATGTGTACTACGTTATTGACAACAAAGAAGTAGTATCTATGGAAACTCACCGGCTCCCATTTTCGATCACGCACCAGCGGTCGTTTTTAAATGTGCGACACGTCCTTATAAACATTTTTAAGGTTTTTGATTAATAAACGTTATTTTCATTTGTTGTTAATGTATTTGGTATAAGATAAATTATTTTATCCTTTTTAGTACATTGATCATTTTGTTAATTTTAAATAAAAGCGTTTTTTTTTAATTTTTTACTTTTTTTTTAATATAAATTGAAAAATTTGACAAGCTTGACAAATTGAAGTGAAATATTTCCATAGAAACTACTTCTTTGTTGCCGACAACGTAGTACACATAAAAATTTTTACAGGCATTGCACAAATGCAATCCACAGAGGAGGGCATTGAAAATGCTTCAACAAATCTAAAAAATATATATATTTGTGTTAATTCACCAATCAATGAATTCATTCTTCATTCACCAATCAATGAATCAATTCTTCATTTACCAATGTACAGATTGTAAGTTAAATGTAGTCGTATTCATAAGCGAAGTTTTATGTGCGTACTACGTTATTGAAAACAAACAAGTAGTTTCTATGGAAACTCACCGGTTCTCATTTTCGATCACGCACGAGCGATCGGCCGCAAATGTGCGACACGTCCTTATAAACATTTTCAATGTTAAAAAATTGCACCCTCCTCCCTCACTATCATATTCATTTTTAGAAAACTACCCCTCCCCCTCAAATATCCTTTTCATTTATAGTTATTTCATCTAACTTTCTACAGTGAATTATTATGACCTTCTTTTTTAGGATACTTTATTTATCAAAACGTAAAACCTTGCAGGTAAACTACGCCTTCCCCTGAACCGATCTTCAACGAAATCAATACGGTAGGCCTTGAGTACTTTACAACTCGGGCACATATGCAAAAAGTTATTTGATTTTGTTTGAATTTGCAGCAGTGAAGATAAAAATTTGCAGCAATTCGCCATGAAAAAAATTCTACACACAGACAGAGACACACGCAGACACTTTCCGGGAAATGACTTTTCTTAATGTTTTGACGGTAGTACAACCAGATTCAGCCCATATCTCGAACACGATTTTTTCGCGATCACCATACCTCCATTTCCTTACGGAACATGGAAGTAAAAATAATATAAACGTTAATAAAAATTGTTAACGTCTGTTGTAATGATATACGTGTTGTAGCGTAAGGTAAAGTGTATAATGTGTATTATAAACCAATGATTTCTAACTGGCAGCCTGGTGCCCGCATGCGGTCTGCGACCTCATCTTAGAAACCAATTTATAATAATTACTCTATTTCAACAAGAAAATTAATAATAATTAATATTATTTTAACTGAAAATATTCTTGCAGGAGAAACCTTTGAAAAAATGTTTCTTTGATTTACTTTGTTTAAAAGAAAGTGTATCTGCAATTAATAGTCCTATTCTTTTTTCATTATATTACAAGATCCGGTCTATTTCCTTCCATGCATCGGCTAGAGGAAACAGACGAGCTTGTAAGATGTTTCGTCCTTGATTCGTACTCGGTCGCATCTGTTATTTAAAGTTACGGTTAGGAGTTTTCAACTAGACTTGTGTCACTTACAAGCCAATCACTTTCCTGCAGATCAGGCAAAGAGAGGGGTAAGCTTTCTTTAAGCTGCTACCTGATGAACGATTTCAAATCTGCGAACTTTTGGACAGAAGATTACGTCGATGTTTGTAAGTACATACAGCTGTGAAAGGATGTTCTCCACAGTGTAGTTAATCAGAACTACAGCAGTAGTCGTCTCTCAAATTTTTCTCACAACAGCTCAGCCCGATGTAGCCGTTCCCGCTTCAGTAACTGTAGTAGGTGACCTTCAGTTTTCACATTGAAGTCGTTAAGTAAATATACAGTTTTTAATATCTTTTCACGACATTAATTGATGACTCGTTGGGCACTTGGTGAAACATATTAATACAAAGGTTTTTAAAAATATATAAACGCTTGCTACGTTTCACAGTTTTTATATAACTCTGACAGCTGTTTCAGCTTATAAAGCTATTCTCAAAGAGTTCAGTGAACAACTAAACTAAACTTAGAAAAGCAAAAAAAAAGTATCAAAAATTTAACAAATGAACAAACTGAATTCTGTGTATCCCCTGTGTATCCCCTGTGTATCCCCTGTGTATCCCCTGTGTATCCCCTTGTTATTTAGTATAGTTAATTATTATATTTTGCAATCAGATTATATTTAGTTTTTACAGACAGTTGACCTTTCCTTAGCCTCTCCAACCGTCCCCCTCCATCATCACACCCCACACATGTCCGGATACACGCCCTAAACATATGTTGACCACCCTAACATCCTTTGTTTAGTTTAGTCTATTCACTGATCTCTTTGACAATATCTTAATAAGCTGAAACAGCTGTTACAGTTAAATAAAAATTATACCATCGCATGATGGGATAAGATAACGATTTTAAAATTCTGATGATGGAACAAGGTCCCGAAACATGTAAATTTTAAATGAAAATACATTGCTATAAGTCACAGACGGTAAGTTATACATTACTAATTTGATTATCAAATACCTGGCTTGGTACTATAATCGGAAATATTCGATAACTATAAATAAAAATTGTGAAACGTACCAAGTGTTTATATATATTTAAAAACCTCTGTTTTAATATCTTTCATACGGCTCCATTATTATAATGACATAAAAAAGTAGTACCGTTAAATGTATGTAGTAGCCTAAGATACGTTAAATGTATAAGCGGGCTCTTTTTACTTGTTTACAATGAAATACTTCCTTCTCTATTTTTACGTTAGTTGTTGAAAATGGTTAGCTTTTGATGCGGCCCGCCGATCGGTTCTTGAGTTTAAGTACGGCCCTCGAGCGCTTTTAAGTTCGAAACTATTGTTATTATACTAACATTGTGGCTTGCTATATTAATGATATGTCAGTTCCCTAGTTCCCTTAATTAATTTACAAAAAGTTGGTGTGTAGAATAGATTTCGCGCGCGCGCGCGCGCGCGTGTGTGTGTGTGTGTGTGTGTGAAAGCGAGAGAGCCAGAAAGTAAGAAAGAGATAAGTAAGAAAGAGATAGAGGACGATTGAAGAGAGGGGGGAGAGAGAGACAGACAAACATAGAATGCGCGCCACATTTGAATTGTACATTGCCGCGTAGAATCTAATACGCTGTCCGTTGAAATTTATGGTACTTTTAGTTTAAAGTTTGCGTATTATTTTATAGTTTAGTTATTCTATATTGTTGGTTGTGCAACGCTGCAACCATAACACCAGCCGCCACTGATTTCTACTCTACTAACATTGTGGCTTACTACATGAATGATATGTAAGTTCCGTAGTTCCCTTACATAATGTATAAAATGTTGGTGTGTAGAATAGATTACACGCGCGTGTGTGTGTGTGTGAAAGAGAGAGAACTAAAAAGTAAGAAGAGGTAGAGGATGAGGGAAGAGAGGGGAGAGAGAGACAGACAGACAAACATAGAGTAAATAATATAAATTCTTATTCTTTTATTTTACATTCACTGTAAAGAATTAAATTGTAATGCGTAGGTAGGCTATATGAAACGGTATTGTGGAGAAAAGCGGGATACAGGTAATCAATAAGAGGAAACATCTGATTAACGAGGCGATCGTGGAACGATATCTTATATAAATAGTAATTACAACCGAGCAGAAAATAATTGACTACACACCCCTATCCGGCAAGGTTAACACGATTATACATTGCCAGTGGGAATACGCGAATTTAATAAGCACAATCGGAGAAACATATTTAGCGTTACGTAACTTTCACGTTGTCGGCACGTTCACGAACGCGTGAATATATTAGCCTACGTTCAACGTTAGCCTACTTTGTGCAGCTTCGAGTTCTCATTACTTTGTAATGTGCTGAAGTCAAGTTATGTTTTTCTCCGTCAGTTCACCTTCATGAAGAACCCTGTCCTCTACCCTGCACAAGGGTCCATTCCCTATATTGTTTAGGGAATATTCTGTTTAGCCTTAAGTCTATCCGCTCATCTAATTACAGGTCTCCCGTTAGGTAATTTTAGAAAATTTTCAATTTTTTATGTACAATAAAGTTTTTGTTTCGTCTTTCTTTTGTTTTTTATATGGAAATTAGCGTAACTATGCCTAAGCTTAATCACTCTCAATAACCAATTTTTATTCGCAGTTCTTAAGGAATCCTTCGTTTATGGATCCATCAAGCACAGGGGCGTATTTGCACGGGGGGGGGGTTTAGACGTAAAACGTTTTAGTCTAAAAAAGTTGACGATAGAAAAATTGGTTAACTCTTAATTTTTAGGCTGCTTTATTATTTTTCCAGCTGTGTACGATAATATAATGGTAACTCTTTTTAAATATAGCCTACTGTTACGTAATACGGAAAAGTGTTACGGCTTTACAGAACATTGTACTTGCTTCTGGGCCATTCCAGTGGAATCCGGATGTAAAGTTGTGTGCGTAGGCCTACGTGATTCTCAATATGCGTTAGCGAGATTGTTCCAGATTCACCGGTCCGCGCGCGCTGTGTTGTCAAGGCCGCAAACAATTACGTTCTGGTGTTTTCTAGTAGCGCTGACGCGTAGTATGGATTATTCTGGATATCTCAGCGGGGTATAAATATGGGCATTCAGCGGTGCTTAGTTCAGTATGAGTGGCGATTTATACCAGTGAGTTTCGAAGTATTGTGGCAAAGTGTCATGTGTTTTATAATTGTGTGGGACTCCATTAGTTGACATTATTATTGCGTGTGATCAGATTATTTTGAATTATTGTACAAGTAAAATTTTGTTGAATAATTTGTTGATTATAAACTGCAATTGTGATAATTAAAGCTAATTTGTAGTGACTTCATTGGTGTCTTGTATTTTGCTTTCCGCTGTACCATACGACGATCTGTGAGACAGTCGTAACAATACAAACAGGATTATTACACAGCTGTGCCATACGACGATCGGTGAGACAGTCGTAACAATAGAAACAGGATTATTACACAGCTGTACCATATGACGATCGGTGAGACAGTCGTAACAATACAAACAGGTTTATTGCACAGCTGTACCATACGACGATCGGTGAGACAGTCGTAACAATACAAACAGGATTATTACACAGCTGTACCATACGACGATCGGTGAGACAGTCGTAACAATACAAACAGGATTATTACACAGCTGTACCATACGACGATCGGTGAGACAGTCGTAACAATACAAACAGGATTATTACACAGCTGTACCATACGACGATCGGTGAGACAGTCGTAACAATACAAACAGGATTATTACACAGCTGTACCATACGACGATCGGTGAGACAGTCGTAACAATACAAACAGGATTATTACACAGCTGTACCATACGACGATCGGTGAGACAGTCGTAACAATACAAACAGGATTATTACACAGCTGTACCATACGACGATCGGTGAGACAGTCGTAACAATACAAACAGGTTTATTACACAGCTGTACCATACGACGATCGGTGAGACAGTCGTAACAATACAAACAGGTTTATTACACAGCTGTGCCATACGACGATCGGTGAGACAGTCGTAACAACACAAACAGGATTATTACACAGCTGTACCATACGACGATCGGTGAGACAGTCGTAACAATACAAACAGGATTATTACACAGCTGTGCCATACGACGATCGGTGAGACAGTCGTAACAATACAAACAGGATTATTACACAGCTGTACCATACGACGATCGGTGAGACAGTCGTAACAATACAAACAGGTTTATTACACAGCTGTACCATACGACGATCGGTGAGACAGTCGTAACAATACAAACAGGTTTATTACACAGCTGTACCATACGACGATCGGTGAGACAGTCGTAACAATACAAACAGGTTTATTACACAGCTGTACCATACGACGATCGGTGAGACAGTCGTAACAATACAAACAGGATTATTACACAGCTGTACCATACGACGATCGGTGAGACAGTCGTAACAATACAAACAGGATTATTACACAGCATATGCGTATACGTTTGAAATATGAAGTATAGGAAAATCAATTCAGTTAATAAGTATCTTCTAAACAATGTTTCAATACAGCGTATTATTGTGTTATTACCGTTTACTTTAATGGGATTGATTTCGGGATGTTTTCACAAGTTTTTCAACTACTTTAAAGATAGTAATGTTGATTAGTCTTATATAATTTTTCTTCTTTTGTGTAAAGTCGGACCTCCCCGCCCAGGCCAAATTCTAGATACGCCACTGATCAAACAGACTCTAAGAATCAACCGAGTTCTGCCTTACCCTGACAGGTCCTCACACGAGAAATCTCAGTGCCTGCCGATTATGTGCATGCCTCTCAGCGCCTTCACATCCTTACTGTACAATTATACTTGACCACCATCCTGCACTTTTCCATTCCTCTTTTCTTCTCGCCGCTCACCATTCATTCAAGCGTCGCCCTCAGTAACATTTATTACTATTTGGTGTTCTGCCCTAAGGCAGGTCTTCAAAATGTAAAAGCTCTCCAAGCTGTCCTATCGTATGCCAGTCTTTTCATTTCTTCCTAGCACCCTCTGATTCTAATACTATCTATCAAATTCATTCTTCTATGCCCTCTTATTTTTTCTCCTTCTATGACACCCTCCATGGCAGCTGTAAACAACAAGCCGTCTCTTCTTAAACAATGACCTAACCTATTCCTTTTCCTATTTTTTATTACCTTCAGGATTCGTCTCTCTTCCCCTATTCTTCTTAAAACTTCATCATTCCCTACTTTATCAACCCACCTCACTTTTTCCATTGCTCGCCAAAGCCACATCTCAAATGCTTCTAATCTTTTCTCATCCTCCGACCTTAGTGTCCATGTCTCTGCACCATATAAAGCAACGCTCCACGCATAACATTTGTCCAAGCTTTTTCTTAAGTTTTTAATAATTTTGCCATATAGCAGTCTTTTCTTTCCATTAAACAACATTTAGTAACTTAGAAATTGTGTAATGCTTTGTATTGCCTTCTACTTGTTCAAATGTTAATTTGTGTTGTGCTTTGTTTGTAATGGCTGGGTAGCGCGGTACAAAAGAACTTGCATATTGTGGCGTCGTCAGCCGTGCTGTGGTGAAGATTCGGCTCAATGTTGAGTCAGTCTAAAATCGACTACCTACTGTTGGTGCAATGCGACAGTGTGTTGAGACAGGCGGAACTCGCTCAGCAACAACATGAACACACAGAAGAGCAGCACCCCACTATTCTTGGTACAAATGAAGTGGGTATCACCTTGACGGTGGTGTAGAGTGACAATGCTTGAGGAAAAAATTATATTTGAAAATATATTCACATATGCTCATATTTTTCTTGTATATATTTTTTATATTATTATTAATAATAACAAAACCATTTACAAGAATATATTTTTATTATTTTGTGAATTACAATGTTTCAGTAGTATTCATCTATCATCATATTTGATGATATTATCAAATTACTATTATATTTTTATAAGTACTATTAGTTTTTGTATAATTTAAAATATATGTAGTATTTTCCAAATATTCGTATAGTACCTTTGTGTGGTGCATTTTCTAACAGTGTCATGCAAATAACGTCTGGGAATTTGTGCCCTGCATTTATAACATATCTTGTCAATTACATTGTTAAAGTTTGTTTTGTTTTAGTCCCTCTCACACATACTTGTGCTCGCGCGCGCGTAAATGTTACATTTACAACTTTATGAGCTTTGTTTCAGTACCTGTCAATCGTAGAATTTTACGCATTCTCTACAACATACGTCTAGGCATGAATGTAACTTGCCGGAACAAATTTGATCGCTATAAGCGGGAGGAGTCAAAGCTACACAATTAGAGGTGGGCCGATATACCTATAACAGGTATTTTGAAACAATTATTTTTGTGGAACGGATATAACAGTGACTGAAAAGTTGAAATACTAGTTCCGATTCAACGATAACTGAAAAGTCGAAATACCCGTTCTGATTTCAAGCAGCTTCGCGGTTTCGAGTCGCGGGACCCCACTATGAATAAATGACTACTACGAGTACAAAGTCAGTTATTGCTGCTAAATACTTGATTCTGCACATGTACCTATTGCCATACAAGTACGAGACGAAGCAAAACAGCGAGGTTCAGAATATCTCTATGCCAAGCAGACGAAGCTGTTTCTAATAATCGAAAAAGTTCATACTGATGTTACATTTATTCTCGTGTGTTATGCAGATATATAATACAGATTATAATAACAAATTATATATTATACTAGTCACCAAATTGATACATTTTGAAAAAGCAAATTTTATCGTGTTATAACCTACAGAGTGGGTTATAGGCCATGTAGTACGTTTTGTTAATGTGATTTCGGAGATGATTTTAACTTCACTGCACATCTCACGTAAATTGTTTTGACATTATTTGTTGTGCTATTACGTGCACTCTAAATTTCATTGCATGAGTTCCGAAACTGATTTGTCTAACCAAAATGGAATCAATAATTTAATATTAAACCTATGTCAGTTTGTTTACTCCTAGTGAAAACTTAAATTAATATTCCCAAAGGGAGATAGGCCTATAAATTCTATTGTTTCTTATTTCCTTTTAAACAGTAACAGATTAAAAAGTCGCAGTATAAAGTAACACTGTTAGTACTTTTAGTTTAAATTTAGTTCTTATAAGAAGTTATAAAATACAGGTATGTGTATAATAGGTATATAATAACAGGTATTTGTACGTTTTATTTTTTTGGAACGGTTTCGTTCGTACCTGTTATTTTCGAAAACCAGTTTAGCAAACCTCTACTACACATCGACGCACCTCGCAGCCAAAGCAGAATTATTTGCTTGTAGCCCTACTTAACTAATCTATTAAGTGTATCTATTATATAATTATTGTATGTTTTGTAAATATCTGCTAAAACCTATGATTTGAGCAGTGTTAGTTTCTTGTCTGTAGGTCTTCCATAAATGTTGGGAAATTTCACCAGTTTGAGAGAAACTGTAAATATCGTCAAAGAACAACAACAGTATAACGTCACCACCACATGGACTGATATATTTTATAATTCACATTGGACTGAATGATTTAATATATTACAAACGACAGACCTGCCAGCTCATACGTAGGCTGTCACATTGGAAATGTATGTTAAGGCTTTAAAATTTAAATTCTTTCGTTCACAGGTACTAAGGTCTTTATTGGTTTAACTGTATTTAATCGAATTACGTATTGATCACAATTCGAAATTGATGCTATATCTTCACGTTTAAAGTTCTGTTTTTACTAAAATCTGAATTATCACATGCTATAGTGAATTATCGAGTTAAACTTAATGTAAATTTAACTGTAAAAAATTGTAGCATTTGAAACGATACTACCAGAAAGATAGAGACTATCTCTTAACACTCTTAGTTACGTTTTGATATGTGTTACCCTACGTTGGCCACGTGACTGACTATTTGGAGCTGCCTTCATACACTGAAAACTATAGTGAAATCGTCATGCAGGTTTATTTGAAATAAGAGCAGAAAATTAATGTAAGTAGCATGATCAACTGTTCTAGCATTCCTTTTTTCTAAAGAGATCGAAAATTGACCGCCGTTGTGACAGAAAACAGTAAATTCTTACTCTATGTGGACACAATGCAAAGAGTTATTCACTATGCCAATAAATTGAGTAAATTGCTGTTATGCAGGTATACAATCGAAAACCTTTCCAGCAACAAAGTATGTTATAAGGTATACTACACCTTGATCTCCAAATATCATCCGTTAAATGTGTTCTCCATGAAAGAAAGCAGTAAATGTCATCAGAGGTTAGACACGCCCTTCGATCCAACCGCTCCAAGCACTTGGGCAAGAGAGTCACATATATACAATCCTGCAAAGGTGACGACCATGGATTTAACTATGAAACAGTAAGTCTTCTTACTAGAGTAGAATCGTCACGTCAGAAGAGAACCTTTTAAAAAGATTCCAACGCAAGTAAAGTACGTTAAAAAAATAATTTCTGACTGCTTTTGTAAATGAAATTAACTCGCTGAAAGACACTAATCTAATTCTGAAGAGAAACACTGAACAGGGTTAGGACCACTACACAATGTATTGTTACGATATTAAAGGACAATCTACGTGTTTCTCGAATGTTCCAGTGGAACCGGCTGTAATATTGTGTACGTACGTGATTCTCAACGCATTAGCTAGACTGTGTGTGCTTTATTGCTGATGTTCTAGTATCGACTATACTGGAACAATTCTGCTATCTATTTAAACGACGACAGCTACGCTTAGCGGTCAGTTTGAGTCGCTAGTTATTGGAGTGCGGTTCGTAATGTTGTGGCTAATTATTATATGTTTTATAATCGTGCGGGACAATTGTAATACAATTGTGTTTTATATTAGTTGACATTTTTATTGCGTGTGAACAATTTTTATTTGATTTGTTGTAAGAGACTATCTTGTTGATCACAAAAACTGTTTAATTGTGATAATTAAAGCTGGTGATTAGTGACGTAATTGGTGTCTTGTATTTTATTTTCCACTGTACCATACGACGATCATTATACCTGTAACAGCATTATAGGCATAACCGTGTGCATAACGATGGCCGAAAAACACCCCCACGGGGGAAGGATCCAGTAATCGGGGTAACTAGTGAAATGGAAAGGTTACGCACAAAATTATTTCCGTTGAGACAAGGAGTATGAAAATGCAGAACTAAGGAAATGGCAAACCCTTATTATACGTAAATTGACGAAATTGTTACTCATGTTGCGTTAACTTTTTTTATACATCTCGGTTGGAAAAGATGGTGCATTATGCTTGAACATCAAAAATTTGAAAATTACAATATAACCTTCTGCACAACTCCTTTTATTGTATCGGCCATCTAAGGACCACCTACCAATTACAATTCTTTAGCCTTTGTTCTTTTCTTTTTCTCCAATATTCTTTCATCTTTTCACTGTGTCTCTTCTTCCTGTCTTCAGTCCACTTAGAACCTGCGTTTTTCTCTCTCCTACCCTGGGCTCCTTGAATTTTTGACACTTTTGCCCGAAATACTTCTCTTCAATTGCTTCTTCTGGATGTATATTATTTTTTCCTAAATCCTCTTGGACTTCTTTAATCCAACTTGACGTTGACTTCTTCCCCCACAGATATTTGAAGATCTGCTTTGTTAACCTATTGTCGTCCATTCTATATAAATGTCGAAAAAATAATAATCATAATGATCAATATTGCACACCACTATATAAAAATTATTCCGATTAGCGCTTTCAAGCTTCACAGCTCATCGTCAGATCAGGAATAGGCTATTCCTGATCAGACTATTCCTGATCTGACGATGAGCTGTGAAGCTTGAAAGCGCTAATCGGAATAATTTTTATATAGTGGTGTGCAATATTGATCATTCTGATTGTGATTTCAACCACTAACACAAATTTCTTCGAAAAAATAATAGTCTTTTTCTCATTATTTCTGTTATATTTTCTATACTTTGATATATTTCATCGTTACTTCTTAATTTCCAACCTTCTGAAGTTTTTTGTGGGCCTAATATTTTCCTAATAATTCGCCTTTCCAATATTTCTAGTTTGTCTAAATTACAATTCAATGCTAGGCATTCACTTGCATATAAGCGTTCTGGCTTCACCACTGTACTTACTAATACAGTAGTATTAATAAAATGCATATCTAAAAAATGCCTTAATTTCCCATTTTTAGATATGCACTTTTTATTGTATAGCACTATTTAGTTATACCATATGCCCTTTCCATCTTATGAAACCTTTCTTTTATAGCAGATTTTTCTAAGCCATTCTCTTATAACTCGTTTTATTATTATAAGCGTTTTAGCGGTATCGTGTGGTCGGTCCCGATTGCAACAAAATCTGGGTTATTGAGCCTGCAATGTCAGTTCTCGAAGTCCCCCTCTGTATGACGACAGTCGCATCAGAGAGAGCCAAGTATTTGCGACGAGATGTGAAAGAAAAAACACAATCTATCGCTGCTTGACACCACTCGGCGAACAGAGGGTGGCTATTCTTCAACCGCTACTTCGGGAAACTGCTAGAATTGATTTTAATCGTTTTCACTGTTCCCTTTCTCATAAGTCGTTTGAATGGTTCGCCAGAAAGAAATGGTTCGTCCTGACCTGAGTCTTCGTTAACTTCTCTCCGCTGTAATTTTATATTATCTATTAGGCCTGCTTATTTCCTTTATATAGATCACAAAGCGTTGCTAACCACTAGTCCAGGAACTCAATAAGAGTTTACGAGGCTTTTTAAGTTATTACCAGAATATTTTGAAAGTCATAATATAATGACTAATTTCCAATTAGCTCTCACGATGAGCTACATCGTACGAATGCGCTTATCGAGAGTCGCTAGACCAGTGGTTGGCAACAAGTTATGTACTCTACATAATTGAATTCACAATCCGCTAATAAAATTTAATTACATTCGTATTATTTAGTTCTTACAACACAATATTTGCTCGGTTAATAGAGTACAGCTAGGTTCGTATCTCTTTTCCGCTACTATCACTAACATTAAAGACCCACTAGCGACTTCGCATTATCCAACGAGGGTTTCAATGTCCCTACCATTTTCAAGACATACCCGACCGCCATATAACCTGTTTATATACTCCCTAACCTTTATAGGACCGTCAGTTTGTTTCAGTGGTCACGTCCGAACAGCCTGTCTCCATGTCTGTCATCCTGTTGATGGTGGTAAGAGCGATCTGCAACAGGAGATACGGTTTTGCAATAGTTTACAGGTTATGGCTATTGTTAGGTAATGCTGAAAAAATGTTACACCATTACAGAACATACTACGTGTTTGTCGGGTCTTCCAGCTGTAATGTGTGTGTGTGTGTGTGTGTGTGCGTACGTATTGCTGCCACTGAGGTGAAGGATAATTACGTGGCACTTGTCACGCGTCCGAGACTGATCCAGATTTCACCAGTCCGCGCGCGCTGTGTGCAAGGCCTCAATCAATTACACTCTGGTGTTTTCTAGTAGCGCTCTTGACGCGTAGTATGGAATATTCTGGTATCCCAACGGGGTATAAATACAAGGCTTCAGCGACGCTTAGTTCAGTTATTGCCAGTAGAACAGTGCGGTTCGAAGTATTGTGGCGAAGTGCTATGTGTTTTATAATTGTGCGGGACAATTGTGTTTTATATTAGTTGATATTATTATTGCGTATGAACAATTTTTATTTTTATTTGTTGTAAGAGACTATTGTTTACAAACTGATTAATTGTGATAATTAAAGTTGGTGATTAGTGACTTAATTGGTGTCTTGTATTTTGTTTTCCACTGTACCACACGACGATCGGTAGACCGTTGTAACACTATATTATTTTCGCCAGTTATGATTCGTATACTGCGGAGACATAGGTAGGCTTAATTAGCGCGAAGCGACCAACCGTTCACATTCATTGTTGTAATAACAATTACTCTAAAAGACAATGCAATGTACATTTTGTAAAATATTAATGCTCATCAAAATTAAACAAAAAGTTAAATTTTTAAGACGGTTATTACACTTACATTAGGAGAGAGAGGGAAGCATGTTCCTGAACAAATCCCGCTAGAAAGGCGAGATATAATTAGCCTGAAACTCGAATACTGTAGTGCAAGTAGTACCACTTATTTTAAGTTACCTGCAAGTGCTCTACTGTGACATGTATGATTACATTTAGTATCAAATGCACTAAACTGGGTTGGGGTCATCCAGTATCTTTGGTTGGCCCCAATAATGATGGCTAAAAAAAAATTTGCAGACACTATGAGACATGGGAGTTGCACACGAGAAAGTTGTTTCAGACTCTGCTAGACGCTGCAAATCGATGGCAGTACTCCCGGCATTATGTAACAAGTAACTAAAGACGATCATTGCCTTCAGTCATGCTTTTCTGATATCTGATCACTCAAGAAATATATATAATCTTATTTATATGTGTTAGGTATATGTCGATCCTTTTCATTTTTAAATACATACCAATGGACAGGTACCTATGTATCGACGGTCAATTTTTAAATTTGTAAAGCTTGAGATTTCGTTATGAATTGATAAAATTTAGCCTTATAGCCTTATAGCCTGATAGCAGTACTCGGTCAGCCTTCATAGGGTGCGCACCCATACTGATGTGTGTTTTTCACAATTGAGTATGTGATTTTAACTTTCGACGATCTCAACAGAGTAAAGGAATCTGATGATGGAACATATGTTCCAAAACGCGTAATTCACACGACGGATCTAAGGTAATTCATTAATTTAGAAAGTATTTGTTTGACTTAGTGATGTTCCTAGTATTTAAACATCCCTCTGAATTCAAAGACGTGTTTAAGATATACTGAATCTTTAACAAAACCCTACTTACGTATCGACGACTTGAACTTTCGAGCTGTGTTTTCGACTTAGACGCTGTTCATTCAAATAAAGGCGTTTGGGAATTAAAAATATGTTTTTATTGATCTACAGGAGAACTGAAGTTTAACAATCAGTTTGTAATAAGTACAAAAATATCTTTTATTGTACACATACGTATATGAAAGATGTTTTGATACTCCGAACGCTTTGTTTTCAAATGTTAACGCACGTTTGAGTCGATTTCTGCCATTGGTATCTTCAGAGCCCTACAATAGTGTTAACCTACTACAGAACTGTACATGAATGTTTTTGTTCATAAACTGACTACGCCAAAGGAAGTATTACAGTAGAAGGCACGCGTAATAATATGCAGAAAACTAGGCAAACATTTGTATTATTGGATTAACACTGCGCAGTATCAAGCTACAATCAACAAAAAGATCATGTACACGCGCGTGTGTTTGTAACTGTAAATTTATTATTAATTCGATTCTTTCGATATACAGTATGTTATTCTGTTTATTTGTAATTTGTATTACCTCGGGAATTTGTCTACTGACTTTGTGATTCTTGTATGTGTAAAGCTTCTCTAAGATGTATATTTTTGCCCTTCCCGTATTGACTTTATAAATTTAGTGT
The DNA here is from genome assembly GCA_034769895.1 of Magicicada septendecula. Lineage (NCBI taxonomy): Eukaryota > Metazoa > Arthropoda > Insecta > Hemiptera > Cicadidae > Magicicada > Magicicada septendecula. The sequence goes on along the minus strand of CM068374.1, from coordinate 455,055,501 downwards.
GTTCTGTAGTTAGAAACGGATGTTTTGTGTCGGTAGCGTGTGGCGCTAGAATACTCATGCAAACTCCTTGTTTTAAGAAACATCCAAAATATCACCTAGAAATAATAATGGGCTCGGTCCTTCCCTTGCTTTAATTCCACTTTTGTTGTAAAGTATCTGGTTCTCTATTGTTGGTTGTTATGTCGTTAACATTATTCTTATAATTTTTTTCAGTTATTTCAATCGCTTTTGTAGTAACATTTTTTCTTTATTTTTAACAATTTTTCTCTAGGTAGGCCTACCTTATCAAAAGCTTTTTCTAGATCTATAAAAGCTAGAACTAATTTACTTCTCTGTTTTAGCGCTTTTTGTGTTATTCGGTTTATCGCGAATATGTGATACTGCTTACTCCTTCCTCGCCTAAATCTACGTAACAGGTCTTCGTGCTTCCTACTACTGCTTTGACGCTCTTCACCATAAGCCATTCGAAAATCTTCATAAGTATGTAATATTACTTCCTGTACCACTTTTAACTTGGTCTTCCCTAAACTAATGCCGTCTTTTAATTCTTTGCGAATGTCTTTTCTCTCCATCTTATATTATATACAGATACAACGCTGTAAAATCTCAACTCCCTTTACTCACATTTAGTAATTTCTTCCATTATCGCAACACGGTGCTTTCCCATTCTTTAATTCTTCACTGCTTCCTGTAGTATCGAATTTTATTTCATCCCAGGTAATTCCTCTTACTACTTTCTATGGACATTTTGTTCCCCCATCACACAAAATTCTTGAGCGTATTCTATCTGTTCATTATTTCTTTACCTTCACATGTCATTCCACATTCTGTGACGATTTAAATTGTAACAATAATCAAAAGAATAAAACATTTTAAAAATTAAGGTTGCGAGCCATTAATCCATTTAAATCTCACTATAATAACAAAAAACCTGTATGTACTCAGTATGAGAGGAAGAAGTAATTTATAAGCCCAAAGAAACTTTAATAAAAAGACAAATTGTAAATAGTTATTATTGTCGTATTTAACCCTTTGGTGTTATCAGGCGCTGACCTGTTAATTCCGGACTCGACATGTTTTCCGAGTCTTCTGTAATTTAGAATAAGATAAAAAACCTAATGTTAATAATTAAGAATCTGAAGACACAGATAGTCGCTAAAACAACTTATTTAAATTATGTATATTTATTTAGGGATAGTTTGTATAAATAAAAATGTTTACTTAAAGAGAGACAGGGACTATATTCTCGCGTAGTAATTGCCCCTCTACCATTTGTTAGGTACCAGTCGAAGGGAGCAGAATTTCGCTCTCTCGCTATGTTGACTTCATGCAGTACAGACGTACGAGCAAAAGCTCTTACACTATGTTGCCGATACTTTTGTTTTACTTTAATGTTGTATACAAGAAATTGCTGCTGAAAGCATATGTTATGTATTAATCAGTATAGTTATGTAAAAAAAAAACAAGAGACTTAAAGTGTAACACGAAATATAAAAATGGTGTAAAACAAGATGACTGCTAACTTCAAAAACTAACAACACTTCCAACATCATACCTGGAGATGTGAACTACCAGAACTTACAAACTCTAGTAGACCCGACAGAATAGGCAGACCAGGACATCCGAGAATCTACAAGTACCATCGTAGAAGGTTCAATCTACCCTGCGGACTTTTGAGCCCTTTAATGACGAAGACCAGACCGAGATGATGACGGCGCTATTAAGGATTCCCAAGACGGACACCCCAGGACGAGGTTTCTACATACCAATTTAAAGGTGACTCGATAGCCTGTCTATCGAGGGTTACTAATATTTGCTACACAACACACCTTAAAAGAGACTTTTCAGAGACTATTAACTTTGTAAAGATTAAAAGATTAAATCTAAGAATTTTAATGCAACTATTCAAACATCATACGTTGTAACAGTTTATATGTTAATGTATCGTAGTATAATTCAAGTAATAATACCATTCTTCAAATGGTTAAATTAAAGAAAGTCTTGCAAGCTAATATCATGAATTGAGTATAACTAAAAGTTTTAATGACTAAATACCGAAGGTTACCCGGATCCGAGGTATAGCTAAATAGAATCAATTTTGATCCCAAAGATTAAAGAAAACATTCAAATAACATTAATAAATAATTTAATTAGTAATGTCATGGGATCTGTCAGTAAATGTTTTAAATGTTAAATAAAGAGAAGTCGTCTTGTCACACACATATAATGAGTGCGTAAATCAATAGTATACCTTCCCTTGTTTCCTTACACAGTTAGTAAGTAATTTGTAAAGTTAATTATTTGTGGATACATTTTGTTACAACGTAGGCAGCCCATCTAATTGACGGAGCTTAGTTAAGATGGGTTCCCTGGATTTGTAACGCAGCAATACGTTACAATTCCACTCATATTATCACACATGGGTGATCAGAGACAGCGATGAAGAATGTTTATTTAAATACGCCTATTTTAACTTAACATACTGAAACACACATTTAAATATTTATTCCAAATGATTTTTTTTTTTATAATAACAGTGTTGTAATTTGAATCGACACAATTTTATGCAACCTCGTTACATTAACGATTTTCACTCCAGTGAAATCGATGTAAAATTTAATAATTTTTAGCAGGTATTATTGCAGCATGTTATATTTTATTTTTGCAAACGAGGAATTGGGGATACAAATGATTACCGATATCTTAATGTTTTTGCTTTTATTTTGGTTCTTCGTGTAAGTAAAATTATTGTTTATGTAACTCAATACCCTGATATGCAGTTGTCATAAGGTTTTCATGTCCATTTGAGGACATTGGCATTGGCATTGGAATTGGCAAGCGGTATTGGCGAAAAGCAAATAAAAACGAAAGAAAATTTTGTAAAAAATATAAAACCAAAACTCTCGTATTACTTATGCTTTTGTAATCACTGTTGCTAGGCGGAATAACAAGGCGAGTCTCGAATTATATAACTGCACTATACGTATTAAAAAAAAGCATGGTAATTCTATCGGTTAGAACGCATGCCCGCAAATATTCGTGTCACGTGTGGACTGGTGACATTGACAACTGAAGCCGTCGTGTCTGCGAGCTGCGGTTTCCGAGACAGAACGCGTTGATCTAATGCCAGTGTTACTGTTGCTGAAAAATATGTACACATAAACAAGGCTCTTTAATCAGGGTGTTACGTGACCTGCAACGTTCATAACCAAGGACTGTCTTGATACGAATAACTTAATTACTGCACCGTCATAAATCAGTGGTTCACAATCTTAAGTTAGTCGCCGACCACTAAGTCAAAAGGTATAAAGCGCGAAACTTCGATCCTACCAAGGTCTTCAAGCCACTAAGAAAATATCGGTATGGTGAACCATACATGACTTCCATGTTCTGTGATTCATATTTAAAATCATTTACTTGAATTTGGTTCGGTAATTTCTAAAAAAATATCGCCAACTCTTAAACTATTTATAGATATATTTATATCTATTTATATTTATTTATAGATTTATTTTCACTATTTATAGATATTCTTGTTATTATGGGATAATCTTTTAATACAAAGTTATTTTCGAGTCACTTTATCTATAAAAATTAGGTACTACTTTATTCTTATAAAGAAACTGAACTACACAGATAATCATCCCTCCTCCTCAACCGATCAATCATAGAGTAATAGTTTTATCATATGTAATTGCTAAGGTATCTTATCCTTCAAAATTAAATACTCGTACTTTACTTGATATCAACAAAGTAATTTTTAAAAATCACGCCCTCCCCCTACAACTACCCTCTCCATTTATACATAGCTGATTTACCATTTTACAGTGGATTAACAAGACTTTATTTTTGGGGCACTTATTTATCAAAATTAAGTACTTTACTCTTGTTAAAAACCAAAACAATGCCGGTAAACACCCTTTCCCCTTAAACTAACAACCTATTTTTGATATTTACACTTTTATTGAGTAATAGTTTCATTATATCCAATTACTAAGGTATCTTATCTTTCATAATGAAGTACTTTATTCGACATCAAAAAGGTAGTTTTCGAAAAATTACCCCCTCTCCTTCGACTACCCTTTTTATTTACAGATATTTCATCTACCCCTCTACAGTGGATTAGTATGACCTTCTTTTCAGGATATATTGTTTATCAAAATTAAGTACTTTACTTTTGTAAAATATATGCCTTAAGGAACATGTAATTATTACATGTAATTTAATGTAATTATTTACTTAAACGTATTTACTAGTTAGCTCCCTGAGCTGCAGAATTCTCTCACTACTTTGAACGAAGTAGATAAATTTTATTAATAGATAAATTTTCTTACTAGATAAATTTTATTAGTAGAATATTTATATTATTAATAAATTATAATATTGAAATGTTTTCTATTTTCAGAAAAGTTACGAAAATTACGATTATACCACTATTTTTATGTGAAATAATATTCTTGGATTTCGTTGTCCATGACGTGTCCGTTACTTAACTAAATTACAGAAAACCGACTACAACTGACACACTAATACACAACTCCTCCAATCACCCAGTACAACACAAACTAGCTGCCTTCAGAACCATGATACATATACTTAACGACATCCCCCTCCCACGATAAAATATCTAGCAGAATCTAACGGATACGACATAACAATAATCAATAAACTCCTACACAAAACACAAAACAAACAACAGACAAAGACAAAAAACAACAATTCATAACACTAACATACATCAACAAACAAACTGAAAAAATAGCCCACAAATTCAAAAAAGCAGGATACAGAATCGCTTACAAAACTACTAAGAAAACAGAACACACACACAAAGCACAAAACAAATTCGATCTACCTGGTGTTTACAAACTAAATTGCTCAAATTGCAACAAATTCTACATAAGCCAGACAGGACGTAGCTTCAAACAAAGATACATTGAACACACAAAGGCACTCCACTCCACTACAGAATCCACCTTTGCAAACCACCTCATTGAAGCAAACCACACATACACAATAACATGAACATTCTACACGTACACACAAAAGGCCGAAAAGTAGACACTCTAGAACAATTGGAAATATACAAACACACGAAAAAAACGACATCCTAAACGAACAGACACAATTCAAATCACACGTATTATTCGAACATATCTCACCCCACACACACAACATCGATCTTTCGAAATTCAATTCCGTCGCCCACAACAGGACGGACAGCGCTACCAGCGGCAACCTCTGAAGAAGCTTTTTAAAAGTGAAAAATCGGTTCAGGTTGTAAGGTAAAACTTTATGTTTTTACTCATAAAAAAGTTTGTGTTCCGAGTCGTTAATGAAATAGTTGTATTTAGTGAAATAATAATTTGTAGGCCGACAGTTATACAATAAACATTAAAAAATCCATATTAAAAGATAAACACAATTTAGTGGTTAAGTATAATTTTTACTAAACTTGTATTGCAACCACTAACACGCAATTATACTTTCCATAGGCGCTTTCAAGCCTGTCGGTTCATCTTCAGGTCGAAAACAACAACCTTTCTAGATAGTTTGTTGTGTTGCATCTGAATATGAGCCGACAGCCTCGAAAGCGCTTATGGAAAGTATAATTGCGTGTTAGTGGTTGCAATACAAGTGGACGGTAGCGCGATGATTTTATTTTACTAGGTTGGCTAATCTGATTTATATCTCATCAACGTTCGCGTAATCGTACTTTGACCAGTGCACATTCAGTAATCTCGGCGTTCGGTTCGCCGGACCTTTCCGTCAAGTTAGTGTCGACATTAGATGTAGGCCTTAGGCCTTACTATTTTCTATCATGGCCAACTAGCGCCACAACTTCATTCTTAACTAAATTTATTAATTATTGATTCAATATGCAGCATTAGCCAGCCTTCTTTCAATTTATTACAGCTGTAATGTGATCATTCAAATTATTAAAACTATTCGTATACAGTCCACTTCTCTTATTTCTTAATGTAATTTAATACATCCTACACAACATCTTCAATCATAATGGAAGACCAGCAGACAAATATTTAATGCAAGATACATAATTTTCGCCCGCTCGGGCTGAACAAATTAACTCTTCCGGTCCGCACTTGCGGGACGTTACTTTTCTTAAACTGTTTCGGCCCACTTGGGCCGGGATCAGCCATATTTTTGGTCACTCCGGACCTGGATTTCCACTTAATGTCTTTTGTATCTTTTTCTGGCCATCACGGGCGGGTTAGCACGTCAGCTAATGCGACCGTGGCGTGATTTGCGTCGCCACTTCGCTCGTCGTCTTCAGGCAACGTGATAGCAAGTTCCTGCCGGCTGCAGTGCCTCAAGGTGGTCATCTTGCCAGCTGTTCACCATCATCATCAAGGAGCCGACGCTGCGGGACGTCGCTGACCAGGTACCACCAGCAACAGTAATAAGGTGCGTAAAAGAATGTCTGAGGAAGGCCTCAAGGTGCTGACCAGAAGGAGAGGCGGATTAAAGTCCGCGATAGTGCGGATACAATCCGCGGTAAATTCATTTGACATTAATTTAACCACAAAACATTTTTTGACTGTGAGATTAGAAAGTCTTAAGAGCTTAGCCTCGAAGTACGACGAAGTACAGTCTGAGATAGAGCTTATAAGTAAAGACGTGAGCACTGCTCAGGCAGACCGAGTCGAGGTTGAGGAAATGATATACTCAACTGAGGCAAACATTTTACAACTTCTTGACACTGTTAATACTCAGACTGTGCCTCCTGTACTATCGACGCCTGTGCATTTGAAACCGATAAGTTTGCCCTGCTTCTCAGGCAACATACTTGAGTGGCAACATTTCTATTCAATTTTTAATGATCTGGTGCATTCAAGATCAGATTTAACACCAGTACAGAAACTGCATTACTTGCATTCATCGGTGAAGTGTGAACCATTAGACTTAATTAAATCATTACCAATTTGTCAAGAGAATTATGTAATAGCGTTGAACTTGCTGTCCGATAGGTACAATAATCCATTTATATTAGCAAAATATTATGTACAGAACCTACTTCAGGTTAAGTCCACAATAAAGGACTCAGTCCAAAGCTTGGCTGAGTTTACGAATACTATAACGTCTTCTGTTAATTCGCTGGCGGCAATGAAGCTGTCTGTAAACCTATTTGAGTTTATTACTATACAATTGCTTTCCACTAAACTTGACCCTATCACTTTAAAACGTTGGAAGGAGTCTATAGACCCTGACAACTTGCCTAGTTTTCAAGACTTTACTCATTTTTTGAATTTGCGCCGACAGCTTTTAGAAAATACTATGCCAATTGAACCCGGACAGCAATTCAATAAACCTAGTGTAAAACCAAACAATAAGTTTGAGAAATGTAGTTTAAGAAATACTGCTGGCAGCAGTACCTTTAAGAGTTATCATGCTACGGCAAGGCATTATTCATGTGTGTGCTGTAAATCTGATCACCCGCTTTACATGTGTAATAATTTTCGCATATTAAGTGCCGCTGAGCGGGGGCAATTGGTGGCAAACCATAAATGTTGTATTAACTGCCTTAGAGCAGGTCATTTGATAACAAATTGTAAAAGTAAACAGGTTTGTAAAATTTGTTCAAAGGGTCACCACACTTTGCTGCACGCTAATTACGTGCCGAAATCAGCAGCTGCCAGCAGTAACTACTGCTCATTTAAATTACAGTGTAAAAACAATGTACTTTTATCCACTGCAGTTGTATATGTCATTGATCAGGCTGGCAATAGGCATAAGGCGCGCGCACTTCTTGACGCCGGGTCTCAGATCAATTTTTGTACGAAATCATTTGCGAAAAGATTGCACCTCAAACTAACCCGATCTAATATTCCGATTACAGGAATAAGCAACACAGCGTGTTGCGCTACTGACATTGTTTCTATGCATATTATGTCTCGCTATCAGAGACATAGTTTCGAGGCCAAATTTGCCGTCTTATCTAACTTAACTCATAATCTGCCTTCAATATCGTTTGACATCAACCGGTTCCACATTCCAAATAAAATTTTTCTCGCCGACCCAGATTTTAATATATCTTCACAGATCGACATACTATTGGGGGCTCAATTTTATCTAGATTTAATATTAGCTAATAAGTACACACGCGGACCCAACTTCCCTATCATTCAGGAGACAAAACTGGGTTACATTTTGGCCGGCAATCTGCCCAAGCACTGCCACACCCAGGGTCCTGCTGTTTCGTTCTTGGCAAGGAACAATGACAGCCAAATCCTGCAATCTCTTGAGAGATTTTGGGAGGCAGAAACGATCCCCCTAATGGCGAGTCGGCTTGCGAAGAGCATTTTATGCGCTACACTCAGCGCAACCACGAGGGTAGATTTATAGTGTCGCTCCCATTTAAGTCTGATAATCCTCACTTAGGGGAATCCTACACAAGTGCCGAATCAAGGTTTTTAAACTTGGAGCGTCGATTCAGGCGCGATCCCAAGCTCGCTCGCGACTACGCAGACTTTATCGGGGAATACATGAAGCTTGGGCACATGACACCCATTGATCATGGCGCTATCAATTTAGGATCGTCAAATATTTATTACTTGCCTCACCATGCCGTGTTTAAACATTCTAGCTTGACCACAAAATTGCGCGTTGTCTTTGATGGTTCCTCCAAGACTACAAATGGCCTTTCGTTAAATGACCTATTATTGGTAGGCCCCAATGTTCAGCAAGATCTCTTCTCTATTCTGTTGCGGTTTCGCACACATAAGTATGTCCTGATTGCTGACATCGAAAAAATGTATCGTCAGATTCGCGTTGCTGAAGAGGACTGTCACTATCAGCGTATTTTGTGGCGTGACTCTCCCCTCGAACCACTTAAGCATTTCGCGCTGCGAACAGTAACTTACGGCACGGCTAGCGCCTCCTTTTTGGCCACACGGTGCCTTTTACAAATTGCTAGAGACAATCAAACTTCCTTTCCCCAAGCGGCTTTAGCCATCACTAACGATTTTTATGTAGACGATCTACTTACCGGTTCTGACACTATCCCCGATCTGACTAATCTGAAATCCGACCTAGGTGCGTTACTTGCTCAATATGGTTTCACGTTGCACAAATGGGCATCAAATGAACCCACAGCGTTCGCAAGTCATCACAACCTTTCACGACCCCTAAATAAACAGGACAATGTGCGTACCCTGGGCATTCTTTGGAACAACACTGCTGATTCATTTTTGTTTGATGTCAACCTATCTCCGGTTCTTCATAGCATATCCAAGAGGCAAATTCTTTCAATAATCGCCGGAATATATGATCCACTGGGTTTAATCGGCCCAGTTGACTTTTTGTATAAACACTTCATGCAGCGACTCTGGCTTTGTAAGCTTAGTTGGGATGAACCGCTTTCCGGTCAGTCACTGTCGGATTGGCATTCTTTGTGTAACAAATTAAGTCTGATTGGTAAAATAGTGGTCCCGCGATCTATTCGTTGCAACCATCAGGCGGTTACAGTTCAGTTGCATGGTTTTTCGGATGCTTCCGAGAGAGGGTTCGGCTGTTGTGTGTATGTCCGAGTCATTTATCAAGATGCTACTGCTTCCTGTCGTCTTTTGTGTTCAAAATCTCGCGTGGCTCCCTTGCGCCAAGTGTCATTACCTCGTATCGAGCTCTGCGCTTGTTTGTTATTATCGCGACTTGTGTCTAAAATTATTCCTGCTCTTCATTCATTCATTGAGGATGTACATTTGTATTCCGATTCTATGGTGGCTCTTTACTGGATTCATGCGCAGTCTTCGCGTTGGAAAACATACGTCGCTAATAGGGTTGCTGAAATTCAGCGTCGCACGCAAACTTGTACCTGGCATCACATTGATTCGCGACACAATCCTGCTGATATTATTTCTAGGGGGTGTCTCCCGGACGTTTTGCGCGATTGCTCGCTTTGGTGGCACGGTCCTGGCTGTCTGTCTCAATCGTCAGAGTCTAATCCTTTTCCATCTTTCGTACCGGCCACTCCATCATCTTCGGAAGTCATCGCGGAAGAGAAAACTACACATAACCGTTCGCTAATGTCTACCCTGGCTGTTGACTTATCTTTGGACTTTTCCTCGTTACACCGGCTGACACGTGTATACGCGTACTGTTTTCGTTTCATCAGAAATATTAGGCACTTATCTGCGGACAGGCTTTCGGGCGATCTGACCCCTGCGGAAATTCATCAGTCTCTTAATTTCTTTATAAGGCAATCTCAATCGACCCACTTCCCAGGCGAAATTAGTTGTCTTCGGAACGGATCTTCTGTTTCCATCAGAAGCAAGTTAGCCTCTCTCGACCCGTTTCTTGACGACACTGGAGTGATACGCGTGGGCGGACGATTGCAGCATTCCCAGTTATCTTACGACTCGAAACATCCTATCGTACTACCCCCATCGGCGCATGTCACACGCCTTATCATCGAACGCGAACACATTCGTTTGCTTCATGCTGGTGCGCAGCTCGTGCATCATTCACTGCGTCAACGTTGGTGGATTGTTAATGCCCGGTTAGTCATCCGTTCCATTATTCGTAAGTGTCTCAAGTGCATCAGGTTTAGCGCCACACAGCAGGTTCAGAGGCTTGGCATCTTGCCATCCCCTAGAGTCACTCCTTCAAGGCCGTTTCTATTTTGCGCGGTTGATTATGGTGGTCCCTTCATGATTCGTCATGGCGGGCAGAAGTCTAGAACTCTTACTAAGGCGTACGTGTCTCTGTTTGTTTGCTTAGCAACTAGGGCTATTCACCTGGAATTGGTGTCCGACCTTATTGCCAGCGCGAGACGAGATGTGACACTATGGTTACAGCACAATGCGGCTTTATTGCGCCATTGACTTATTATTTATTACGACCATTTGGTCAACATGATTGTGATGGATTGTCACAATATTTTTTTCAATTTTGCGTCATGGCACGCTTCTGAGTATCACAGTTCTGGTGATATCTTAATATTTGTATTGTATGTTAATTTTTGTGGCATACTATGTCACACTTTCATTGATCTCATGGGGTGTACTGCATGTCTTTGGGTGGTCTTATTTATTAATGTTATTACATAATATTCGCATGTTTGCTGTCAAGTAACCATGCATTCATTTCTTTATATTGTGCTGATAAATATGTACTATTTTGTGAATGTCTTAAATTATTTAATTGTTTCTGTAATTTCAGTATTGTATTGTTGGCTGACATTACAATTATTTATCTTGTAATTATGCAATTATTATTGTTGTATTCACATAAATTGTGTCGATGTAAACTATTGTAAGCGTCTACCGTGTGTAACTGCCTTGTCTAATTTATTTATATTGTACTTATATTTTATTCATTTTTGTAAGTAAGCATGCACAATTCTTTATTTAAATTATGACATACACGTCATATCTGGGCTACATTCAGCATCTAGCTTGCTCACACGTTGGCATACATTGTAAATTCCTGAAACTTCAGGAATAGCGTATTTAGGTCGATACATGTCGCCCTCCTGAATATACAATGAAACATGCAACTGTAACATGTTCAACAACAATTTTATTCATGTAATGAACTTCTGTACAGGTCTACGGACCTTAGCTAGCATTAAGCTAACTCTATGACTTGCATATTATGTATTTTTCGTTCATGTTTTGTAATGTTACGTACTGCGCACTTGTGTCAGTAATATTGGTTAACCAGACTTAGTGGTACATGAAACAGCTGTTTGCCAAACCTTGGCCTACAGTCGCCTATCTGCATGCTTATCTCAAATTAGCGGCCGATTGCCGTTATCTAATCTCAACTCAAGGTTCAACTCAGCCTTGAAGCTGATTCTAATTATTAAAACTCCACTATTTCAAATTGAATTGTAAATGTATTATAATTTATTAAAGAATGTATTAAAAAATCTTTTTGATTTTTGACGGGCAGCTTATGGACGGTAGCGCGATGATTTTATTTTACTAGGTTGGCTAATCTGATTTATATCTCATCAACGTTCGCGTAATCGTACTTTGACCAGTGCACATTCAGTAATCTCGGCGTTCGGTTCGCCAGACCTTTCCGTCAAGCTAGTGTCGACATTAGATGTAGGCCTTAGGCCTTACTATTTTCTATCATGGCCAACTAGCGCCACAACTTCATTCTTAACTAAATTTATTAATTATTGATTCAATATGCAGCATTAGCCAGCCTTCTTTCAATTTATTACAGCTGTAATGTGATCATTCAAATTATTAAAACTATTCGTATACAGTCCACTTCTCTTATTTCTTAATGTAATTTAATACATCCTACACAACATCTTCAATCATAATGGAAGACCAGCAGACATATTTAATGCAAGATACATAATTTTCGCCCGCTCGGGCTGAACAAATTAACTCTTACGGTCCGCACTTGCGGGACGTTACTTTTCTTAAACTGTTTCGGCCCACTTGGGCCGGGATCAGCCAACAAGTTTAGTAAAAAATTGTTTTAAAAAATCCATATATTCCGATTTCTGTTAAAATTCCACTTACTCTGACACCCGGACGAACGACATCTCATTTTTGGACTCTGGGGTTCAAAAATTTTTAAATTTCTAAAACTGTACACTATATTCAGATTCTGGTTAAAATTCTCTTTAATTTGTTACGCGACATGTAATTTCTGATTTTATTAAGATTTTGATTAGCTTCTTGACCTCTGGCGTCCCAAAACTTTTTAATTTCCAAAACTTAGCACTCAATTCAGATTTTAGTTGAGATTCCCTTTCATTTGATACTCTCCGTGGACATTTGCTACGTTTTCGCTATTTTTACCCCCACATTTTAGCCTCCCAACCCCCTATTTTTGGCCGATCAATTTAAAAAACAATAGGGTTCTATAGGGTAAAACTATGGACATACATGCCAGTTTTTACAAAAAACGGATTTTGCGTTCCAAAGTTGTCGCGAGACATATACCCCAGTAGACGAGTAGACAAATCCCAACCCGTCGAGTTAAAACTGATGACTCGCTCCGCTTGTTCATTAAATTACAATTGCTTTATATAAATAATTTAAGTAATTTTAAAATAACATTTAAGCCAACGTCAAAAGTTACCAGACGCTGCTACATTCAACGACACCGTATTGATAAATAAAAACAAAGTAACTGTTGAAGCCACTGAAATATTTCAGATTAAGTTTTGAATTACGTTCAACGTACTCATTCGTTGAACGTCAGTTGCATTAACGCGTTTCGTGCGGATGGAATATCGATCCAGTGGTTCGGTTGTTACGATATGATGAGCGGTTTCTACGCGGGATGTAGTCTGCAGATTATTACAGATTTATTAGAACCAAAGAAGCCAAATATGTACCGTGTAGTTAAACCTGTCGGAAACCTGTACACGTGTAAGGAAATCGCGTTACCACGATACGCTGTACTTTAGCGAGAAATAATACCATACCCATAAATCTTATATACTATTTTCAGAACTAATTTTCTGAACCAATTTCAGAACCTATTAATATTATTTACTAATTACCATTAACTCATGAAAATATAAATAATTTATTTCATGTCTCATTTTATTAATTTTATACAGTAATATGTTTAAAATTATGTAAATATTAACGTTTTGGAATATTATTGCTGATTACCACATGTTAAGCAAAGAGACAGCACTGCTCTTCTAATGCTAAACGAAAAGGGGAGTAACACATAAATTCGTCACGTTTAGTACCAATTAATGAAAACACACACACAGCTATACAGTAAGATGGACATTATCTTAGATTATCAAGTTATACAGTTCAAAATAAGATCAGTCTTCAGGATTGTTTAAAAATCAGGAAATAAATAATATGGATAAATCAAGAAGATAACATAAAGGTTTGAAAAACATAAAAACGCTTGGTAAGTTTCCCAGTTTATTATTTACTTCTGACATTTCTTTCAACCTATTAAGCTATTCTCAAAGAGATCATAGAAACAACTAAGCAAAGAAAGTGAGGGTGGTGAACATGTGTTAAGAGTGTGTATTAGGACATGCGCGTGGGGTGTATATGCTGGAGGGGTGGAAAAGCTAGTATACACACCTCATACACATGTCCTTATACACACCCCACACAAATGTCCTCCACCCTCACTTTCTTTGTTTAGTTTAATAGATTAATGTTTAGAGAATAACTTAATAGGCTGAAACAATTGTCAGAGGTAAATAATAAACTGTGAAATTTACCAAGTGTTTGTATGGTTTAAAAGTTTTTATAGTAATATGTTTCACCAAGTGTCCAACGAGTTCATCAATCAAAATTCTAAAGATAACATAAGCCTACAATCGTTTTGTGTCTCTTTAATACTTAGCTACAAGGGATTCGTCAGTAATATTTTCACAACAAACTGAGAGAGTAAAACGGAAAGAGGAAGCTTTGTGGAGAAAGAAGTAGGCCAAATAGAAGTCAGAGAGACTACGACAAGGTCACTCGAGCATGTGTGTCAAAAAATCAGAAATGAAACAACAGTGTTTTGAATATTTTAGTCATCTGTTACCGTTGCATAGTAAATGCTACATTATTTACGGTGAATCAGTCTCATTAAAATATATTTAAAATAATCGGTTCGTATAATTAAAGCTAAAAACTAAAGTAGCAAACCCTTTGCACAGTTATTAACTATAGTAATCCCATTTCCTAATGAGCAGACCTCTTGCCACTGGCAACACAAAAATCGGAATGGAGAACCATACATGACCTCCATGTTCTAAGATTTATATTTAAAATCATTTTCGAAACGAAATATTTCCATAGAAACTACTCCTTCCTACATCTTTCTTCGGCCTTAACCACTTCACGTTAGCGCAATCAATTTTCATTGATGATGGCAGTCGATGGCACTGCCGAAACGTCTGGCTTTGCAGAAAACATTAGACCACGACCAAACATCCCGAGAAGGAATTTTAACAACAAACTACTTCTTTGTTGCCGATAACGTAGTACACATGACATAGGCTATAAATAAAATATCGGTATGGAGAACTATACATGATTTCCATGTTATAAGATTTATATTTAAAATCATTTTCGAAATGAAATATTTTCATAGAAACTACTTCTTTCTTCAGCCTTAACCACAGTACTGTGGTCACTAACGTATACCACCTCACGTTAGCGTATTCTATTTTCACTGACGATGGTAGTCGATAGCACTGCCGAACGTCTGGTTTTGTAGAAAACATTAGACCACGCCAAATAGCCCGGGAAGGAATTTTAACAACAAACTACTTCTTTGTTGCAGATAACGTAGTACACATGACATATAAATAAAAATTATCCCCTCCCCCTTCAACTAGCCTCTTCATTTATAGATATCTCATCTACGTTTCTAAAGTGGATTATTATGATCTTCTTTTCAGGATACTTTATTTATCAAAATTAAGTACGATTCCGTTTGAATGTGCAGCAGTTGTCGTTCGTCATAGAAACAATTACCTTTGTTAAAACATAAAACGTTGCTGGTAAACTACCCTTTCCCCTTAACCGATCTTCACCAAAATCAGTAAGCTTTGAGTCCATTACAACTCAGGTATATATGCAAAAAAATATTAGATTCTGTTTGAATTTACGGTAGTTATCGTTCGTCATAGGAAAAATTACCCTTGTTTTAACATAAAATTTTGCAGGTAAACTAGACTACCCCTTCCTCCGTAACCGATCTTCACCAAAATCGACAGATATTGAGTCCTCTACAACTCAGGCACAATGCAAAAAATCATTTTATTCTGTTTGAATTTACGGCAGTTATCGTTCGCCATAGAAAAAATTCCACACACACACACACACACACACACACACAGTTTTCGTAAAATGACTTTTCTTCATGTTTTGGGGGTAGCACAATCAGAATCAACCCTTATCTCGAACACTATTTTTTTCGCCATCACCATACTTCCATTTCCTTATGGAACATGGAAGTAAAAATTGCACTAAATCCCATACAATCGTTTCAGACTTAAGAAACACAAACACGAAATGACTTTTGCTGTAGTATAGACAACTCTAAGGTGTAATCTAATTTTTAAATTTAAGCACATCTGCGGTAAAGTAATTCTCTTTGTTACTCACAGTATCGTTAGACGGGCTGTTGTTACTCACAGTATCGTTAGACGGGCTGTTGTTACTCACAGTATCGTTAGACGGGCTGTTGTTACTCACAGTATCGTTAGACGGGCTGTTGTTACTCACAGTATCGTTAGACGGGCTGTTGTTACTCACAGTATCGTTAGACGGCCTGTTGTTACTCACAGTATCGTTAGACGGCCTGTTGTTACTCACAGTATCGTTAGACGGCCTGTTGTTACTCACAGTATCGTTAGACGGCCTGTTGTTACTCACAGTATCGTTAGACGGCCTGTTGTTACTCACAGTATCGTTAGACGGCCTGTTGTTACTCACAGTATCGTTAGACGGCCTGTTGTTACTCACAGTATCGTTAGACGGCCTGTTGTTACTCACAGTATCGTTAGACGAGCTGTTGTTACTCACAGTATCGTTAGACGGGCTTTTGTTTCTCACAGTATCGTTAGACGAGCTGTTGTTACTCACAGTATCGTTAGACGGCCTGTTGTTACTCACAGTATCGTTAGACGGGCTGTTGTTACTCACAGTATCGTTAGACGGGCTGTTGTTACTCACAGTATCGTTAGACGGGCTGTTGTTACTCACAGTATCGTTAGACGGGCTGTTGTTACTCACAGTATCGTTAGACGGGCTGTTGTTACTCACAGTATCGTTAGACGGGCTGTTGTTACTCACAGTATCGTTAGACGGGCTGTTGTTACTCACAGTATCGTTAGACGGGCTGTTGTTACTCACAGTATCGTTAGACGGGCTGTTGTTACTCACAGTATCGTTAGACGGGCTGTTGTTACTCACAGTATCGTTAGACGGGCTGTTGTTACTCACAGTGCAGACGTTTCGGCATCGCCATCGGAGGCCATCTTCAGTTCAAAATTTGTTTTTGGCAGTTGTTCGCCGAATAGCCCTAGTACTGGTGTAGACTAATACGATTATACGACTATTCGACCGAAACGTCAGCACTTAACATCCATAGACCATGGCCCAACAACCCGGGTAGTGATAGGTCGAATAATGTTGGCGTCGGGGCCGTGGTAAGCTAAGGTCAAGTTTGATTCTCTTTGTTTTCTTTCTTTCTAACAGTGGCGGCTGGTGTTATGATTACAGCGTTGCACAACCACCAATAACTAAACTACAATATAATATACGAAAACACTGAGCAGCTAAAAGAGTATCATAAATTTCAACGGAGAGCGTATTAGATCCTACGCGGTAATATTCGCGTACAATTCAAATGTGGCGCCCAGACTGGTGTTTGTAGGCCGTTTCCAACTTGAACAGTAAATGGCAGCGCTTAATACACAAAATATGAGAGGACGTGCGCCACTCTTCACAACTGCTCTATGTTCCCAATGTTAGCTAGGCGGTTGTAAAGTTTCTGCAACGCTCCACTAGTAGCGCTGTAGCGCAACTTTGTGTCATGAACTCAGCACAACCTTCTTGATTTATAAGTTGTGTCAGGTTTAGTGTTTACGTTGGTTCAAGGCAAACGTTATCCGTTGTTTGAGGGTATAAAATTATAATAATAATTTTGTATAACTGTGATTTTGGAACCACCAGCCGCTACTGCTTTCTAGTTTTTTTTTTTTTTTTTTGTAATTCATTCATGGAACAATATCTCGTAATCTATCAATAATTGAAGCTTTATAATCTAATGATATATAACTTCATTTTATAAAGCTTACCAAATTTATAAACGAAGAAAAGATTCTGAATCATTATTCCACGCATTTATAATAATCCATCGATTCCTAATTTTAAAGCTGTTATGGATTGTCTACTTGACTCCGATTAATTCCAGTTTTGTTTCGCATTTGAGAATTATAGACGAAGATTGGTTTATGGAACATTCTGAGATCATATTTACTTTTTTCTTTTGTTTCATTTCATGACTTAAATTCTTGACAAATCGCTGTTAAGTATAAAGTTTAAACAAATTTTAACATCATATCATTTCCAATCTATATTTAGGCGTACAGCATAATTTTCAGTGTCGATACAAACAGCAGATTTAAAGGAGTTTCATTTTTAAGTTTATCATAAAACAATGACTTTCAGTTTTAGTGTTTTACTCACTATATTTTTCACCCATGCATAAGTGTCTCAGTCAACCAAAATTCTAGTGGGACTGCTGGTCCTAATATTCATCAACTATTAATTTATTTGTGTTTTCTCTAAATCGTTTTCGGCGATAATGGCGGCAAAAGCGTGTAGAAAATTTTTGGACGAGATTCTGTTACTTGTAGACACCAAAGACACTGACGCAGAGATTTCCATAAGACCTTGTTCTCACTTTTCGTTCTTGCTGTTGGAAGTTTTTCTTATAGTACTTTATTTTGTCTGTAATTTGATCTGTTAGTAGTGACTGCCACTTTGTTGTAAATGTTGTCACAGTCTGACAAGTCCTTGGAATTATTTTGGTGTGAGTGAGTGAGTGAGTGAGTGAGTGAGTGAGTGTGAACCATAGTGATGCTATATACAAAGGTTTTAAAAAAATATATAAACACTTGGTACGTTTCACAGTTTTTATTTAACTCTGACAGCTGTTTCGACTTCTTAAGCCGTTGTCAAAGAGATCAGTGAACAACTAAACAAAGAATGTTAGGGTGGTGAACATATGTTTAGGGCCTGTACCCGGACATGTGTGGGGTGTAATGATGGAATGGGGGTTGGAGAAGCTCAGGGAAGGCCAAGTATCTGTAAAAACTAAATACAATCTGAATGTAAAATATGAAAAAAAACTTTCCCTTAGTACCAAGTGTTTATATATTTTTAAAAACCTTTGTTTTAATATATTTCACCAAGTGCCCAACAAGTCATCAATTAATATCGTAATTCTATATTAAAAGCCGTATAATCTTTTGTGAATAAGGTAAGAATAAGGTAATCTTGTGTACAGTATTTGAACGGAAACTGTTGCTGTCACCATAGGAGGGAAGCAAAACTCCCGGATGACATACTGCACCAGCAGCCTTTAAAGTTTATTTGAGAGCGGTGACGAATGACGCATCAAATAATGTTAAGGAAGACTGAACACTGTCGTCAGCAATACAAAGGGTTTTTTGTATACAGTATTTGACCGGAAACTGTTGGTGTCACCATAGGAAGTAACCAAACTCCCGGATGGTATACTGCACGAGCAGTCTTTAAGATTTATTTGCGAATGATGACGAATGGCGTATTGAATAATGTTAAGGAAGACTGAACATTGTCGTCAGCAATACAAAGCTGACTCTGGGCTGTGCGAGACGAAGGGCATGCCCGTCGCCCGCTCGCGCGCTGCGTCCCGAGCTTCAAATACAGCTTCTGCCGCAGGGACCACAGATGATGTCAGATATTTTGGGTGTGGCCTGCTACCGGCCGTGGGTCAGGTGACTGCCCTGAAATCGGGAGGTGCGGCGATAGAATTTCCGGGAGAGTGTCCGTATAGTGGCGTCCAGGGAACGAACACGTAAGGAGTCTCTGATGGTGTTGTTAGACGTCAGGTAGTGGGCTTTACATACCCAGCGCAATCCTCGGTCCAGAAGAGACTGGAGCTTGGCCACGTAGCCCCATACGGGAATCACGTAGGTAACCATCAGCACCACATATACTGTAGGTGCTGACGATAAGGCAATACAAAGGGTACTTGGTATAATTAATTGGATTGTTACCCTATTTTCTCTGCATGACGCGTTCGATAACTCGCAGAAACAGTTTTATACGTCAAGACACGCGTAATATTACGATACATCGGACACACCTCTAACACGGCAGCTGTGCCGTAAATAGTCACCTGACTCTACAGCCTACCGCAATAATTAATGTCTTCTCACTTGTGTGTACAGTATCTGTTTCACGTTGCCAGTATGCAATGACAAGATCAAAGCTGCACACCTAAAACTAAAATCCTAAAATATAGTAAATATTTTCTGTATTTACTTATTTTCTTCTATTTTCTTGTTTCACAGTAGAAGTTTTCGTGTTGACAACTTGTGTCTATATATATATATATATATATATATATATATATATATATATAATTCATTTTTGCTCAGTTTTTCTTGTGTACGTGTGTGTGTGTGTGTGTGTGTGTGTGTGTGTGTGTGTGTGTGTGTGTGTGTGTGTGTGTGTGTGTGTGTGTGTGTGTGTGTGTGTGTGTGTGTGTGTGTGTGTGTGTGTGTGTGTGTGTGTGTGTGTGTGTGTGTGTGTGTGTTTGTGTATATATAAATAATATATATATACGCGTATGTGTGTGTTAATAAACATATGCAGTAATATATTATATAGAAGTATTGTTTCACATATTTTATTATACTTACATTAACCGTTCTTCAAGAAGTACTGTTTCATTGATAACAGACCACTATTAAAAGAACGCGTAATTTTTTTATTTTTGCAGAGCGCTTTCGACTTAATGAGGACTGATTGTACCCCACGCTCAGCTCTTGCAAAGTTCTGCTGTCTGTTGTCTAGCTTCTCCAGTTCACTTCTGTTGTGTATGCGCGCGCGCGCGCGCGCGCGCGTGTGTGTGTGATAGGGGGGAGGGAGAAAGGTTTTATATTCTTAATTTTTTATTGTTAAAATGTTAATTTATTTTTTAGTATTACAATTTATTATTACAATAGTAAATCAATAATAAAGACAAAAAACACACCACTGTTTTTACCTCACTAGCCATTTGGGCTTTTACATCATCTTCTGATCGATATCTGACGATACCATATGACGACTAAAAAAACCAAGTGGAGTCATACATAGTTTGTATAGTACTGTACTGGGTCATTAAAAAGCCATTGTCTCATTGATCCATGTAAATTTAAAAACCGTCAGATTTTCCTGTCACACACTGTACATAAGACTTTCATTTACTAATTTAAAATAAAGTAACTTCGTCTTTATTTATTAATAGGTACGTTTATTTTTGTTTCAAGGTTATAATTGAGATAGGAGAAAATACTAACTATGTAATAAACATTTGATTAGGCATCAAACCAACATAGTTCCTTTTACCACCTCCAATTTAAAAATTTTAATAATAATTCTCAATAACACATTTTTCAGCCAGATAGTAATTTTCTTTATTCGCACATTTTACTACACTGATATGAAAACTACACTCATTAGATTTTTATAACGGAATTTACAGTTAATTTTACCTGTAAGTGGAACGTGGTGCAGATGTTCTATTTGAAAATCTAAACAACTTCTTACACCAGTAAAAAAAGAAAGCAGCGTACGCTTTAAGATCAACTTTGTAGAAGGAATAATGCAGTAAACCGTTTGGGTTTTCATTCTATATAAGAAACTTTAGTTACAGTTAACAAGAGTTGGTTGTTGTAAATTTATCCCAAACAACGCCTGAGGATACGGTACTTGAAACCTGCGTTGTAATTTTCATTAATTATATAATTAGTTATTAAATAATTGCTGGCTTTATTAAGAAAATTCATAAACTAAACAAACAAACAACCTTAACTCCCTAACTTAACAATATTTCTTCCAATGTTTCTTACCGTTCCATAAGTTTGGGGAGAGAGTACGTAGAGCCTCCAATTCTTTCTTATTGTAGCTGCTCTACTGTAACAACGAATATGAAGACATTTTACTTTATTCATTATACACTGTTTTACAGAGTTGACTAAAATGTATCAAAGAATAAAACAGATTAATAATCATAGCGGTTGATATGAGAATAACTTTATGAATCCCTACGGATTCTTTGTGGACTTAAGAGAGAATGTCCTGAGGTTTGGCCAAGAGAAGATAAAGCTTTCCATGGATAAAATGACAGTGTGTACCAACCATTCGATTAAGCAGGTGGCACTGTGCCGTACTGGGTTCGGCATGAAGGCGATGTGTTTTTGAATACGAGCGGGCTTTGACGTCACGCGCGGCCACGGCATCTCGTCGCCGTTGTGCTATGCTCACTGTTGTTGTGCAGCTACGAAATTCAGTTGGCGCGTCCAGCTGTTTTTCTACATTCCTGCATCCGAGAGGTTTCGTGGTTAGATAGACACTTTGAACCTGTCTCATTTCTGCTTGAACCCTCAACCAGATCATCTGCTCTCGGCTGACGGCACTCATCAGTTCGGGACTTCGTCGACTTTCTCTATGAGTAGCTGAATAAAGTTTTGCTCCAGGTATGTACAAGTTAACGGATTCTAAAAATATTTTAACCACAAATATATTTTTGTGTTTCAGCTTTAATTATAAAATATACCCTGCGTGTGTGTGCGTGTATATCAGTTTTCAATTTGGGCGTTAATTTAAATTAAAGATTAACTTAATATGAATGTAAATGTTGCGGGTCAAATTGACTTCAGTAAAGAAAACGATAATGCATCTTGCACTCAGCTGTTGTTTTTTGTGTCATTAATAATTATGAAATACTCAGTTAATTAATTTGAACATTCTCAATGAAATACTTAAAACGTAATTAGTAGTTGAGTGAAATAAGTCACAGCTGGGGAGTTCAATACAGATTAATACGAATTAGTGGCGATGTGTGTGTAGTGGCTGTTGAAGCATTAAAGTGTGTGTTAGAAATTTAATTCGGATGGCATATGTGGCGAGATCATTTCCTTATGACACCCTATACAACTCATTGCATGTCTCAGGTGCTCGAACAAGGGCGAGATGGGTGTCGGGTGTGACGACCAACTGTCCACCCTCCTGGCAGAGACGATCCTTTAGCCATGATATGCCGTCAGTCGAGATCTACCGTTCAGACACACTTATGACGCTACGCTGCCCCAGGACTTCTTAGTACAACCGAGACACTACTGATCAGCCACAGTATTGCTTAAGTGCACCGGAAGATCCAGGTGAGACCATTCTAATTATTTAATTCTATCTCAACGACATTGTGAATGCACGGAAGCTCCCAGAAGCTCACTCATGAAGTTTTAACCGTTAAACTTTTGCACAAACTCTCATGTTCAGTTCTGTGACTGCACGTGTGAACATTACACAATTAAACCTAATGAAATCTATTATATCTGCTTATAATGTGTAAGAAAATTACACACACACGCATATCCGCAGTCTGCTCTAAGTTCTACCTTTTATCCAATTAAAGCTATTCGAGAGTTAGTTATTTTGTGCTTTCATGTCATGCGGTCAGGGCAGAATTCTAGTCAAGCAAAGGGGGCTGTCTGATGTTCTAAGTTGTGAAACTATTTTCATGGTCACATATTCTTATTGCTTATTATGATTAAAGTGAGGGTTGATTAGTATTATTTGAGTCTCTGGTTTGGTTGGGGGGCACTTACATTTTCTGGTGCTAATTACCATGGCATATTAACGCTTCGTAGCTGTGATTTATCTGATTACCTTGTTAATTATATTTATACATATATATATGGTTGAGCATTCATTTATTCTAGTTGAAAAGGGTTTTATGAGGGGTTTGGTATAGAAATGAGGGACGTTGTGTCATTTATGTTGTGTATGTGCTTGTGTGTGTAATCTTTATATATTTTGTTGGGGGAATATGTTATAAATTAAAAGATCATAAATGTGCTTACTAAGTTACTAAAAGGCTAGCCTATTTGAAGTCCTTTCTATACAACACTCATGGATTAGTGATTTTCTATTTTGTGGATAATTTCTTGCAACCATTAACTTGAATATAATGTGGTAGGATTTATGCAATTTATGTTAATATTCAATTCACTCACATTTTATGCCATTAAGAATATTAATTGATATATATAATCCTGCAGTTAATTTTGCTCTTGTTCAATCTATAACTTGTCATCTCATGTAAGAGTTTGCATGCTTAATAAAGTATACGCTTGTTTGTTAATAGACTTTTTCATTTGCAAGTCCTGTCATTCACCTGGGGGGACATGTCTGTAATTGTAATTAGGCCTTGCACACTTTTGCTTCCTCTAGGTTCACCACCTAGTTCTAAATATTATGTCTCTCCCCTTTTACCAAAAAAAAAACTCAATAAAAAATAAATAAAATAAAATAAAAATTCAAAAAAAATTTACAAAAAAAATAAAAGGGGGGTTGCAGCACTGGCCGAAGAAAAGTCAACAGGTCTGGTCAAGAGGAACCCTTCCTATTGCA
Organism: Magicicada septendecula; assembly: GCA_034769895.1. Lineage (NCBI taxonomy): Eukaryota > Metazoa > Arthropoda > Insecta > Hemiptera > Cicadidae > Magicicada > Magicicada septendecula. Next base: position 455,031,358 of record CM068374.1, on the reverse strand, counting down.
AGCGGAAATGAGGGAAGAATTATCAGAGGAAGTACAAATAAGTGTAACGACAAAAGAAGTGATTGGAAAGTCACCTATGGGTGTCGAGACAAGACTCTTGCTTGCTCCTGAGTTAATGGGGGAAGAGCCCGGCGAAAACGTTACTGAAGATGAAGTCACGCAAGAGGTTGTTGACGACTGGGACCAGCTGATGGCTTATAGGTCATCAGTACATGACGCAACGGAAGTTATTCGCTCAAAACTAGTAGTTGAGAGGAAGACTCATATTCCTGAGAACTTGATGTTCGGGTCACACGAGATTGTATTCGAAGAACCGGAGAATTATCTTTCGCAAGTAGACCAACTATGTAGATCGCCTGGCCGAGTATTACTTCAGAGATGGTATGCCAGTTCAGGATTAAGAGGTATGGATATGGGCAAACAGGATTAAGAGGGGGCAGTGTTACGACATTACAGAACAATCTACGTGTTTCTCGAATGTTCCAGTGGAATCCGGCTGTAATGTGTGTGCGTACGTGATTCTCAACGCGTTAGCTAGACTGTGACAGAGTTCGCGCAGCCGCGCGCTGTGTGCAAGGCCACAGTCAATTACGTTCTGGTGTTTTCTAATAGCGTTCTTGACGCGTAGTATGGAATATTCTGGATTTTCGGCGGGATATAAATACAAGTACTCACCGACGCTCAGATCAGTATGAGTTGCGATTTATTGGAGTGCGGTTCGTAATATTGTGGCGAAGTGTTATGTGTTTTATAATTGTGCGGGACATAGTAGACATTTTTATTTCGTGTGAACAATTTTTTATTTGATTTGTTGTAAGAGACTATCTTTTTGATTTCAAACTGTTTAATTGTGATAATTAAAGCTGGTGATTAGTGACGTAATTGGTGTCTTGTATTTTGTTTTCCACTGTACCATACGACGATCAGTTAGACCGTCGTAACAATATAATTATTTTTAGAATATATTTAACACCCGTAGGATTTCCATAAACAACAGAGCAAAAAGAAACCATTGCGTTCGTATGAATAAAATAAAATAGGCTACAACATGAAATAATTCACTTAATTTAAATCTTACATAAATTAAACCTAAATTCCTAAAAATTGACCAGATGTGTTGGAAATTATGGAAATGGATAATTCTGTAACCTTAATATTAAATTAATTTAAAATGCCATGAAATTGAGGATAACCTTCTTTTATTTTATAAATCTAATCTTTAAATTATTTGCAGTTCAAACCGTTAACAAATTAATATGTTATTTTGTTAACATGTTACCTTAAGTTTATTGTTTAATAAAAGAAGCTCGCTAAAACGAAAACATCGAACTTTTTTTGTCTCGTATTACCGGGATTGTAATATATTCTGGTATACAGCTATCTTCCTAGCGAAATGACGTAGTCTTCCTCTATGCTACTTTGCACCGCAGAGAACCTATCAGTATGTGTGATGTGTTTGGTGAGTAGGGGGGGCGTGCTCGTGTGTGTGCGCGCCCGCGTGCCTGCGCAAATTTGAGTGCATGAATTAGGTTCTTACTTTACTATTGTGAGTATGAACAGTAAACACAAAGATAAAGGTATTTATGTCAGTTTATCCACGTTTAGGCTACTTAGATGTATGAATAATTGTTTTGAGTGATAAACAAAGAAACAAACTTCGGATATAGAGACCAAATAAATAGTCGTATTATTTGAGAAAATTAATATGAATCAGACAAAGAGATGAAATGAGAAATGTTGAGCTTAGAACAGATTTGGAGGTACAATGTAGGTTCGAATTGAAGGAAGAAAAATTAGTTGCTAAATTGTGATATCGCGCATGCTACAAGTGTGTTTACGAAATCGTTAAAATGAACGAAAAAGTGATTCGTTTGCATAAAGCGTTTGTGAAGGACACTGGCAGGAAACGTATTTGAAAGCAAGAATATGAAAAATTACAAAAAGTGAAAACTCGCACAAAGTATAAATGAAGATCTGTCTTGGGATTTTACAAATAATAAAAAAGAACGGAAGAAATTAAATAAAACCAAAATATTTGTAAAATACAGCCTACAGCTTATATCATTGTATGGTAACGCAGATTTGGATTATAATTACATTGATTTAATAAGATACGATTCCAAGAATGTATTCGTTTAAATTTGCATAATACTTTTGAGTACCGATCGTACTGTTACAAAATAAAGACACCAATGAAGTCACTAATAACCAGCTTTAATTATCACAAATAACAGTTTATAATCAACTCGTACAATAATTTTAGTTACATTTGTCCACACGCAATAATAATGTCAAATAATAGAGTTTCACACAATTTATACCACAACAACACTTCACACAATACTTCGACAAACGCTCGATCCGCGCTAAGGAAAATCGCTCATTTAACTGACTTAACAACAGCAGACGCTCTTGGTTTTGTAGGTCGCGCAGAGGTCCAGTATACCTTTCCCTCCTTACTGCACGCCCGGCTTAATGCGTATCTCAAGTGTTCTGGAACACACTAGAACGTACTTTAGAGCGACCTTGACTGATGCAACACCTGCCACACTGGGCCGGGGGAAGTGGAGAATGTTCTGGGCTGATCAATAGCTTCTCGTTACAGTATACTCTTCTATCAGGCAGTCGGTCTTACGAAAAGAACACAATCGATCCTTGTAAACGCTACAGAAAATCACACAAGGAAAGTTTTTGAAAAAGGTTTATTAAATTGGTACACTAATTTACACCGAGAATAGTCAGAAACATTAAAAATGAAATAAAAGAACGATTAAACAAAGGGAAAAAAGTAATAGGATCGTTGAACTCTGTTTTATAGGATATGTCAATCAAAAGAGAAACAAAAAAAGAGACTGTATAAGAGCATCTTCCTAAATATCGTCACATGTGGAGCCGAAACATGGGATATGACAAGGGAAAACCGAAAAAACTCTTAGCTACCGAAATGGATTATTTAAGACGCAGTTGTAGAAAATCGAGACTGGACAGAGTCGGAAATGAAATAATTAGACAGAGTATGAACATGACGAAGAACGTAGTGGAAGAGATTGAAAAAACAACTAGTATTGTTTGGAGACACAACAAGAATGGACGAAACCAGGTGGCCCAAGAGAATTTTAGAGTGGATACCGTATGAGAGGAAGGCCACGAAGAAGTTGGCGAGAGGGTGTTAATGAAGCTATGAAACTTAGAGGCGTGGAAGAAAACATGTACTATAATAGAAGACAATGGAAACTAGGGACGGAGAAGCAGCCTAGGCTGTAGAAATCCGTTTTATATATATATATATATATATATTACAACGACACAACGTTATAAAATGTAAGTGTGTCGGGCGCACGCTCATGAGCGATAAAATTATATAACGATAAATAACATTTCTAACAACGTGTACGTGTAATTAGGGGTTCAGGTGTAATTATAATAATGGTAGCCTTTTTAGGAAATTCAAAATGTTCCCATTTATTAATTTAAACAAACATATCAAGAAATAATACTATACAAATAATGATTACTTCGTCATACGATCTTCATTATACATGGTTTCAAAGTGTCTTAGTTTGCTGTAATCTCATCACCAACATAAACCTTATATCATAGACATAATATTATTAATTTTAAATAAAAAACATTTCTTCATTATGTTATACTGTCTGGACTACTCAGTCTGAATCTGTGCTTTCAATATAAAAATATTTAACTAAGTTAACTATTTGTTCATTATTTGAACGAATCTAATTGATTCTTTCACATGTATATTAAAATATTTTCAATCATTATCAATTCAAAACTTATGCTTTCATAATTTCTCTACAATTTTCAATTTAAATATTTTTTATAAATTATTACTGCAAAAATCATGCTTTCTTAATTTCTCTACAATGCTTTCATAATTACTCTACAATTTAAATTTACGTATTTTCAATAAATTATTACTGCAAAAATTATGCTATAATTTTTATACAAGACATTTACATCTATAAGTTATAAATTACAATTTTTTGAAATTATTGTCTTTCTTTTGACAATGTTTATCAATCTTTGATTAAGTCTTTTGTTATGAGGAATACATGGCTTTCTTTCACCTTAATTGTAGCGGTTCCTCAGCATACCCTGTCCTGGTCCTGAGTGCCTGATGTTGTGACTCCTGCGTAGTCTTGACGTCCTGGATCCTCTCCTCGTCCTCCGGGTCCTCTTGGAAGTCCTGGCTCCTTTCCTCGTCCCCCGGGTCCTCTCGGAAGTCCTGGATCCTTTCCTCGTCCTCCGGGTCCTCTCGGAAGTCCGATGACTCGTCCTTTATGTCTGGAAATTATATGCCATGTAGTGCTCTCGTCCTCGGTCTGGAGTAGTGCTCCTAGATATAGATCACTTGTAGTACTCTGACGATTTGTTTGTTACGTTACTTTTTAATTACTGTTTTCCATTATTATGTTAAATCGAAATATTTATCGTATTACTTTACAAGTTATGATTAACAAAAAGTCTTATTGGTGTTAGACATATCGTCTAACTCTGTCCGAAGTAATTAAAATTTCGTGTCGCGATCGGACATAGCGTTCCGCCACGAATGACCACTGTTAGAAGAGAGAGATTAGCTCTCCTGGGCTTCTGTTTATATTCACCAAGAAAACTGCAGCTGTCGATCAGGAATTAGCTTGTCGACAGTTGAACAATGGCGTGGTAGCCCCCACTCTCGTCCTGTTTCACATAATTGCACTTTTTCGCCAATCGCACTGTTTAACGCGGATTTCACGGCGATAAAATATTGTCTAATTTAATGACCTATGTGATGTGCAATTATCGTGATGCTCGCACCACTAGTGTAATTATAATGCTTTAAAAATCGCACTGGATTCGCACTGATTGTCCGAATTACGTAAAATTCGCGCTGCACTTGTGTCTGATTTTTACACATTTTTAGAAGTTTTTACCTTCTCGCTAACATTTATGGTTTGCTTAATATTAAATATATTCTTAATTTAGCATTGACTTGGGGTGAGGTTGCAAACTTTCAGGAAAAACAGGCTTCACGCACACACATTATTTACTTGTATACACACATGCAGCGGTAATCGCGTGATCCTGCGTGTTGACTCCTGTTTGCAAGCCAGCTTCCAATTTCACACCTGCTCGTCTATTATATATTATTAAAATTAATTTAAAATATTTATTTTATATTATATATGCGCATTACAGTCTATGCTTGTATTGTCGCAATATATATTGCAACAATACATATATTTGCATATTTGCCCAGGGCGGAATGTTTGTAAATATTTAGCACAGAAAATACATGTTGAACAGTTTTTAATAATAGTATGCAGGCTAATAATTGTCAAAAAGCGTACACCTGCCCCGCGAGTGAATACAGCGCTTGTGTGTTTGTGTGTGTGAACGCAAGCTACGACAGGCAAAAGTCTACGATGAGGTGATGCGTACGAATTATTGGGTTGTCTGTAATCAGATTTTAACCGGATAAAAATAAACTAATTAATACGTTTTAAACCTGTGAACAAAGACTTACCCCAATTATAAAGACACCATTACATTAAGGAATTTTTAACGAATATGGTGATATAAAAATTATTGCAGATATGTTCAATAATAAAGACGGTAAGTAATTTAATGTTAATTACTAGTGTAATTAAATAGTAATTAATAAGTGTGTTACATGTGAGTGACCAGAAAAAAATTACGCAAACGATGATATCGCTCGTGCTACGAGTATGTTTACGAAATCGCGAAAATGAACCAAAAAGTGATTTGTAATTAAAAGCACGCTTTGCACGAAGTGACAATATTTAACAAGTCGAAAACAGTTCTGGACTTGTCAGATCGCCGTCTAGTATAAATACCACCGGCAATTTTGGGGCGGTCTCAGACTCAAGACATCTTCACACAACGTCACGCTACTGGTCTGCCGACCGAACGAACATCTTTACCACACACACCGAGACTTATGGAGGAACTCTGGACCATCACAGACAACAAACCGTAGAGACAGAGAACACAGCATCAGCATAATCATCATAATCAAATTCTCAGAATTCAGGACACACACACACACACACACACACACACGCAACGGTAACGTCGGCAGTACGCAGGTGATGAATAAACAATTATATTTTTTGGTTGTGAAAAGAAATCTTAAAAAAAAACTTATGCACGAACAGTAAAGACTTAAAGTTTTAAATATAATCATTGTACATCAATTTAAATGGTAGTTAAAGAAAATAATTTAATTTAACAAGAAAATTTAAAAAATACTAATCTTCTGTTAGGACTATATGTTAAAATTTGGGTGTGTCAGTAGAAATAAATAATAGATTGGAAGTAAATGTTATATTTTTTATTTTGTTTATAGCAACAATTAGTTTTATTCTTGAGATTTAATATTATTTTTGTTTGTAAATGAGTTGCTATTATTATTTAAAATTGGAGTCGAAGTCAGACACACTGAAATAAAAAATGTTTAGATAATTTGTTTAACATGTCTGTTTAGCTAGTAAGATTATATGGTTGTTTATTTTTATATGTCATGAGCAGCATAGAAGGTTATATTGTATTTTTTTGTAAACTTATAAAAGAGAATATTTTTTTATTTTTATAATTCGAAATTTTAATATTTGCATATTTTCGATTAATATTAATAAATCATAGAATGATTATTTTGAAACGGTTTTAATTAATTATTTCATGTCATCAACATCTCACTCCTCTTTGAAAATTATTTTATTATTGTGCAACTACATACATACTTGACGCAACGAGAATAAAAACATCCTGCGACATGGCCGGTGTAATACACTTCATAGTTGCGTTGAGTACATGGTAATGTATTTGTGTAATTTTTTGAAATACGTGTAACGTTGCACGTATATATATGTATATATATATATATATATATATATACACACAATAGTGTGAAACATATACAGACGATGTGTGATACTGTATGTAACGTGATTAATATACAACATTATTAGGCGTTGTCTTGTAACTTGTCCACCTGAACGCTGCAGTTAAGGTCGATTCAATATCAACTGCACATTCCAGCTGGAGTGTACGCATACAGACACAGAACGTGTAATTTACTATAATGGCATCATTGCAGCGCGAACGAATTATCGTTTAACTAAATCATAACATTTAATATCCCTGTAATAAGAGCCGTTTTAATGGGAAATTCTCACGCGTTAAAAGCAATAAATTAGACTGCTCAAACAATGTAATAATTACGTTTATATTAAAACAGAATAACATTATATCCCCATGCTATATGTGTACACACACGTAGATATACGTGCATACAATTTGAACCAGTAACCGACAATTTTCATACCAGTGCTCTGGTCACATCAGATCTAGATTATTCATTCGAATTCTCTGGGTTTTTTTTCATACCATAATGATTGCCTTATCCTACATCGTTGTCCCGTCTGATATGGGATGCGATACCAACAGACCAAGTATGATATATATTATTATTATTGGGTCCTTCAGTCTGTCGACTGCTTTGTACCCTCCCCGCATATACCCGTGGTGCGTGTGTAACGGAGTCTCTCACAAGTATATGGGACCTAAAGTTTAACGCCTGATCCAAACGGCATAATTGGGTAGATCACATAGCAGGTTTTTGTCACTTAGACCTGAGGATACTCATTGTAATATGAGTGAAACGTTGTCATACAAGACATTTTTGACGCAGCCCATACCGAAAGAACATTTTAAAAACATAAGGACACCGGCCGCGGAAGCCTACGTGATAACATAGTTGGAAAGGGTTTATACTATGCAAAATACCTCTCGCTAGTTTGCCATCGCCTTGCGAGGGGAATAGGTCGTATCTAAATCAGATGTGCCCGGCGGAAATCGAACCCGCGCCGATAGCGTAGCAGCGCCACACGCTAGCCACTACGCCAAGTATGATATAAAGGATGCAATTTTAGACGCTTGTAACTCGATGCTTACTAGCAGGAAGACGTAATAGTAGTAGAATTCGGAGGTAGTGGCGATAACGTACAGACGGCATGAAATGTTTCGCGCAATTCGTAGCGGGGAAGGCAGTGCTGCTAATGGGGTGCGCACACACCAACCATACCAACCACGCAGCTGTTCTGAACATACAATGATTTTTTTTTTTTCCGAAAACAACACGTTAAAGCTACGCAAGCGCGATGAGATCTTTTCACACTGCGAAACCAGACACCCGTTTCATGTCTAATTATTTTAGCTGTACGTGTGTTGTTAGCGGAAACTGACATTGCGCACGAAATTGATGAGGCATCACAAACATGTTCATCTCGACTTCTCTATCGCAGACCTCCCCGTACCAAAACCACCAATAACGCTCTGTATGCACTCAACAAACTATTTCCAAACCTTGACTCCTTCCTATACAAGCTCAACTGGGAATACTCCCAAACCGCAAAGCAACGTTCTTCCTTCCTCTCGATAGCCACCTCCATCAACAGAACCACCCGCAAATCATAAACCGCCTCCTTACCATAGCCGATGGACCTCTTCCCAGAATCCCTCGCCGTCAGAGACAGAGAAATGTAAATACTTAATTCCCTTCTACAAACATACTACAACTGGCATCCTTCTTGATCACATAACTTTTTAACTTTCCCTATGTACTTACCCGGTCCGTAGCCCTCTTAGTTGCGTCCCCCGCCTTACCTTGTCGCCACCCTCCAGTTATGGCGCCCTGCGTTACACGTCCCCGTCTTAGCCGTCCTCGTGTGTTTACAATTTTATGACACTTCCATTATCTATTTGGCTCAACACACTACATTAACACACAAATACACACACGCACGCATTTGCCTCCAGAGTGCCTCCGCACTGAGGTGCGTCTCCTCATATCGTTCCATTCGACTGAAGGGGGCTTGCCTCAGATCAGCCTGAGTCTTGTCCTCCGGAACAAGGATCAAACTAAGCTAAAAAAGAATCATGTGGATAATCAAAATATCTTATTTTCCACCCTACGAATAGTTGTAACTCGGCAACCAAGTAAGCCAAAAGCATCAGAGCCACGGCACATCTATAGTTTTAGAACGAACAGTGTTAATTTAAAAGTGTTTCCTGTAAGACACATTAAAAAATTTTAATGATTTTGTTTACTTCCACGTTCTATAAGGAAATGGACGTATGGTGATGGCGAAAAAATTCGTGTTCGGGATAAGGGCTGATTCTGATTGTACTACCCTCAAAACATAAAGGAAAGTAATTTTTCGTAAAGTGTCTCTGTGTGTGTAGAATTATTTTCCGAACGATAACTACCATAAATTCAAACAAAATCACGTAATTATCTGCATATATATGCCTGAATTGTTGAGGACTCAAGCTCGATTGATTTTGGTGAAGATCGGTTAAGGGGAAGGGGTAGATTAGCTGCAACGTTTTATGTTTTACCAAGAGTAAAGTACTTAATTTTGATAAATAAAATATCCTGACAAGAAGGTCATAATAATCCACTGTAGAAAGGTAGATGAAATATCTATAAATGTAAAGGGTAGTTGAAGGAGGTGGGGGTAATTTTCTATAAATTAAAATAATAGTTGAAGGGGATAATTTTTTATATGTGTACTGCGTTATCGACATACAAGAAGTAGTTTGTTGTTAAAATTCCTTCCCGGGCGGTTTGGCCGTGGTCCAATGTTTCCTGCAAAACCAGACGTTTCCGCAGTGCCATCGACTGCCATCATGAGTGATAATCGAGTGCGCTAACGTGAGGTGGTGTACGTTAGTGACCACAATACTGTGGTTAAGGCTGAAGAAAGAATTAGTTTTTATGGAAATATTTCATTTCAGAAATGATTTTAAATTTAAATCTTAGAACATGGAAGCGATGTATGGTTCTCCATACCAATATTTTAGTACAGTTATTCGAAGTTTCAAAATGCACGACCAACAAATAAATAAAAGCCCGCTGAAACCGGAAACCGAGTGCTAAAAGAAAGGCGACACAACTGGGACAAAATATTACTATTTGACTACTCACACCTGGCGACCGAATATCCCAGGTAGCGAGAAGAAGCCACTCGCGAAGTGAATATCGTTGCAAGCACATAAAAGGACTCCATCGAAATGGTGTCAGTGCCGATCGATACGGTGTAGTGTGTCCAGAAAAGTGTCTTGTCATCACAGATCGATGATATCATCATCTCGACATCGGAAGTTAACGAAAAACAAGAACGTAAAGAGGATCAATACGGATGATTAAAAACACTATGGCTAACACAGAATCCAATGAATCGTTTATTTCTAATACAGTACAGTACAGTACATGTGATCAGTATGTCTCAAAAATTAATCGTCAGTCGCTAAGTAATTCGATTTGCACATAAGTCCGCCAGCCTTTTCTGAACAGTAACCTGCGCCGGCTCAATGCATGAATTATCCCCACTTTCAAGTATAGCTAAATTATCTAGAGAGAAGAGAGGAGAAGGCGACGCTATAATGTTCACTGTCTCACTTCCATATTATTTCCCTCTCTGTCACACACACGCTTTCGTTATTCTTGCCAGTCTTGATCCAGCCGATGAAACTCTGTGTACAAGAATGTTGTGCGCATGTGCGAAATAAATGAAAATTTTGTTAGCCTTGCAACGAGGTGTTTGTACACTGCGCATCTCTAAGCCACCGTTCAATTTCTATCGTCAGGTTTCTACAACACTTTGGCGTAAAAAAAAAAATTGAAACTTTCGAACCGTATTCGATGTGCACAAAACATGCTACTTTGAACTGAAAAGTACTTAAAATATCTACGTGACTCTTTACGCATGGCACGCACGATGCTGTTCCAGACGATTGGAGATGGTTGTGCACGGAAGAATTACATAACGCTCTAGATAATTCGAGGTGCCCCTTCCACGTGTTCCTCGACTATTATACTGGCATCTAGGCCCCAAGTGGTACTACAATGCAAGGCGGCTGAGGTGTAAATACTGTCTTTTGAAGTGGCCAAGTTCACTTAGACCTGGCGATATTACAAGTGCGGTTCGAACTGATTGTTGCTGTTCAGTGAAAAGTGATTATTATTGCACTAATTAGCGCAAAACTGAAATAAGGTAACGTTTATTGTTCTATGTCGGATAACGTTAACTTGAATTATTGTATATGAGTACCATTGTTGATTTCTGTTGTTTGCTTCTAATTAAAGTTTGTAATTAGTGACTTCATTTGGTGTCAGTTATTTTGTTTCCACTGAACAACACGACGATCTGAGTGACCGTCGTAACAATGTTCTAATAATACAGGTAAAATAGAATCATAAACAACGAAGAATCGACAATATCCACCATATTTGCCGCCACTGGAGCATGTAAGGGAGACATTATAATCGTCGCGTTTGCCGTTCATTCAAACCTGACGTTTACCACTCGAGATCTAACAAGTCAACACGGTACCAGTGTATATATGATCTGTAGGCCTATTTGTATCTGGACTTGATTTCTGTACGCCTTCACATAACTTTACACCAGTTCACTTTTTGAGTGAAATGAAGAGAATTATCGACAATGGACCTTCAGTCACGATTACATTTTAATAATCGTTGGATAGAATTGAATGTACGTTTTGATATATCTACTGATGGTTATTGATGAAGATCAAAGTAACAAAGGTCCTCCAAATTTGAAAAATAGTTTGGTTGCTTTTTTCAAAAATCTCAAGTATGGGATTCTTACTGTACCGAATTCATATCTTCAATTACTAATTTACAGATCTCTGTTAGAGATTCGTAGAAATAAACTGTTTTGAAAATTTTGTCTAATTTGTTAATTATTTCAAAGACAAGACGTATTCTATGGTGCTGACGTATTTCCAGGACAGGCCACGTATTTTTGCTGACACCGTTTATGCGAAATCCGTACTTACTTATTTCTACACAAATATGTTGTCACTTATTCAGCTCTTCACTAACTTATGTGATAATCTCTATTTGTTGTTGCAGCTAATTCGAGCGAACACAGCTCACATAACCGAAACTACACGTATTGCACAAAGAGTTAGCAGAATGCATACATTACTTCTGCTGTAACGCGTTCAATTCCTGTTGCAACTCTGTGTAGCACACGTAACAATAGAGCAACGCTTCGCTGCAGAACGATACCAAAGATTGTGCGCGCTCATTGTCGCGTGTAGATCGATTGTAGACACAGTAAAATTAATTATATAATTACCTTTATATGATCCACTTGTGTGACACTAAGTTTCGTCAAAAAAAAAACAGTAAAATTAGTTCGATAAACCCTCACTTACTGAATTGACTCTTCTTTAATAAATGACAGAATTCAAGCGAAAATATTCGATACAAACAAACATGCTATTTTGTTTTGAGAAACCCTACTTTTTGATCATTATAAACCTGTGATCGTCTTCAGGTGGTACAAAAATTAACCTATCATAATCATCCGTGGCTCTATAACCCTTGGTGGGTCTTGGCCTGCTCCAAGAGTCGATTCCATTCCTCCTTATCGCGTGCCTTGGCTTTCCAGTTTCTTATGTTCAGCTTTCCGAGGTCCTCCTCTATCTGGTCTTTGAATCTAATTCGGGGTGTTCCACTTTTTCTACTACCCATTGGTTTCTAGTAGAAAATATGTTTCGTAGGCTGTCCTTCCTCCATTCTCTCTTTGTCCAACCCACCTTAGCCTGTGCATTTTGATTAGCCTGACAATGTACAGTTCTTTGTAAAGATGGTAAAGTTCATCATTCTAGCGCCTCCGCTACATTCCATTTTCTTGTACTCCTCTAAATATTGTTGTTAGAATCCTTCTTTCACAGCAACCTAGAAGTCTCGCTATTCTTTGTCACTGTCCAGGTTTATGAAGCATATGTCAACACTGGCCTAATAAGTGTTTTTTAGATTTTGCATTTCGTGCTTCTTGAGATGAAGGTAGATGTCAGGTGCTTTTTAATCCATAATATGTTTTATTTGCGAGATATATTCTTCTTCTTATTTCAGTGTTGATGTCGTTAGTGCTGTTTATCTGGGAGCCAAAATATATTGTTACGACATCACAGAACAATCTACGTGTTGATCGAACGTTCCAGAGGGACCCGGAATATAATGGGTGTGGCGTACGTGACTCCCAACTCATTCGCGAGACTTTTCTGGAAGCCGCCAGCCGCGCGGACTGTGTCAAGGCCGCAATTAATTACGTCGTACACACTGGTGCTAACGCGCATTTCGGAATATTCTGGTCTGTGAGCGTTGTATAAATACAAGGCGTCAGCGGCCTTAATATTTCAGTTATAGTCGCGATATATTACAGCGCGGTTCGAGTTATTATCGGGCTATGTTAGTGTGTGCGTTCAAGTGGTTCTTAGTGAAGTGCTGTGTTTTATAATCGGGCGGTATACTGTAATACAATTATGTTTT